>JBAJHW010000002.1:161582313-162906955 GCA_037013535.1 Intellagama lesueurii | reverse complement strand
ATGCAAGGGCAAAACTGCACTGAGCATAGAGATTCTGATTGTTTTAATATGGTTTCTGAGAATCTCAAGGTTCTTTCTTTTCTGTTTTCCAAGGAAGAAGAACTAGCTTTTAGGCCCCATGGTTGGAAAGCTAGGCTGTGAAGCATATGGATGACAAGCTGCATGAGATCTGAGCAGCTGGGGAGGTGCCATGTAGCGATATGCAGACTCCAGATTGCAAATGGTATTGAATTCCACACTTGGTTCCTTCCAGGTGGCACAAACTGGATAGATTTACTGTTAAAAATACTTGAGAGAACAAATGTATCAGCCATCCCTGATGCTAAGCTAGAATTGAAGACAAAATGGACAGTTAGGACCATTTGGCCTAAAAAGACCACGAGAAAAGATAAAACAGGTTAGATCTAAGACAGGACTGGAGGGAAATGGGAAGACAATGGCAGTCAGGTGATTTGCTCTCACAAGGAAGCCATTGAAACCTCTCATGAGAGCACCTGGTTGTTTTCAGATCCATACATAGGCCCAAACCCTATTCAGTTTTTATGCAGGTGTAATGCAGTTGACATAAATCTCATTAGTGCATTGTTGCAGGTTAAGAAGTTATGGGATTTCCAGTGTGGCGTAGTGGATAGATTGACGGACTAGGATGCTGGAGAACAGGGTTCAGATCCCCACTCAGCCATTGAAACTGATGAAGGGGTGGAATTGGTAAAACCATTCCTTAAAATACCTCACTTACCTTGAAAGCCCTATTAGGGTCACTATAAGTCGATTCTGATGTGAAGGCACAGAACACACACAAGAACTTGCATTTGCCATAGTATGGAAATAACTTGAGATTCTCTTGCAAACGATGACTGGGAGATTAAATAGAGAGAGAGCTCTATTATATCTCTCTTAGGAAACAGAGATGCACCTTCTTATAAAGTCAAGGTATTTAATATTCACATTTTTACATGTTCCCTCTTTGTAGTATAATATGAGTAACCATGCATTTCTACGCATGTCTACTGAGGTGTGAGTCTATCTGCATTTCTTGGGACTTGAACTGAAGGCAAATGGATGTATTAATTTAATTGCCTCATAGAATCATGTCAGATTACTTAGAAACACTCACAAACTTAAAATGGTTCCATACAATCGAGCGGGCTTCAAAAGCTTGCCATCTCCCCTGCACTCCTTCCCTCTCCACCCTTAATTTTAGCTCTATTTCAGAATCATTCAGGCGCTATTATCTTTTTTCCGTGACTGTCAGTTTGAAACACTGAAAAGACTGAAAGACAAATGTTACCAAGTCTTTGCTTGCCAGCCTTTGACAGGGCTTTCATAACATTTTCCCTCAAATTATAGTGACTGGCAAAAGGTGAATATGTTCTGACATTCACTACTCCGTTTTGCTCTCCTAGCACTAGCTACCAAGCCTGGGCCCACATTTCTGAGGAAATCTAATGTGTTAGGAAGTTACTGATCTGGCCAGTTAGAAAGTCACTACCTAGAAAGCATTGCCTAAAATAATCCACCCCACCATATAAGCAGTGTGTTTCCATTGTCCAGTTTTGTTTTGGGTTTTTAAGGTTCTAGCAGTATCCTTCTTTGAGCTGTTGATATAATGCTTTCGTGCAAGAGCAGGGGCTTCCAGATATTGTTGGAATACCCCTCCCATCAGCACAGCCACTTGTGAGGGATGATGGATGACTGCAACCTAACAACCTATGCTTCTAATCCCTGATCTAGGGTGCTCAAAGCATGATTTTACATTTTCTCAGTAACTTTTGCAACCACCCTGTTGGGGAGGTTGAAAGTAATAGCCTTACACTGCAGACTAGGAAATGAAACTGAATGAGATAGTAGCTCACTTTCATCTATCAAGTCAGTATACGGCTGCCATAATGTATGAGTGGGGGCCTCCTGTCTCACAGTATATGTTTCTTCACAGCATATAGTTACGATTTGATTTTCTTTATTAAATTGCAGGTGTGTGAGTTGGGGGAGGTTACAGTGCCACCTTGCATTCAGGGTGTTGGAAGTTCGTCCTACTCAAATCTCCTAACTTGAGAGAGAATAGTTATGGCAAAGTAAGGGCAAGAAAGCAAGTACCGAAGTAAGTACTGGCTTCGGAAAGGGTGATTTCTGTTCCGTTCTGCTTGATTGGGAGTGAAAAGGGCACTCATATATATTCACATTATCAATATAGTAAACAAAACTGAGAGATGTAGTTTCATGCTATATGCAGTGAGTGTAATGTGTAGTTTACCAGAGACAATAGAACGGGGGGTGGGGAGAAGGATGGGGCAACCTCCAGAGGTCTCAAGGCTGCTCACACATATAACTGGAATGCAGAGGGTCACAGCTATTCCTGCACCCTGCCCTCCTCATACCCTTTAAGAACCTTTTTAAAAAAAAAAAAAAAAAAAACTTCTAAGAAAAGTCAAGGTGGGAATACTAAGGAGTCAATGAAGGGAGAAATTTACTTCCAAAGCCCCCTAAAAGATACAAGGGGAGCTTTTGAGGAAAAAAAAGTCTTTAATCCAATTGTTTGGGTTATGTGGGGGGGGGCTGGGGTCCTCAAGACTGCAGGGGGCACATTTGAGCTCCTGGGGGTTGCCACACCATGGCTGTCCTTGCAGTACAGGGACAATGTATCTTAATCATAGATAACAGGTGGACAAAAAATGCAATCCCAACTAGCAAAGATGACTGAGGCCAGGTGAGCTGACAGTAGGCCAACAGAAGCTGCGCCAAATCCCAACCCCTAACTGCCTAGGATGTTTGAAATTACTGAATTATTTACCTCACTTTGGCCTAACTTAGTGGTGGTATAGTGACTGCATCCCTGGTCTGGAAGAGTTTCTGGCACAATTCAGCTCCTTTCTTATCCCAACTCTTCCTCACCCCATCGGTTTTTGTGTGTGTTAACACTCTTCTTCTAGCTGATCTTAGGCAGCCTGGCAGTTGTGCTAGCAGATCCTTCTGCCAGCAGATCTCTGAGATCAGTCAGTATTTGCCCATTCCAATGTCCCCTACGGCCAATGCATCCTTGAGTTAGAATTGCATTGGCAATGATAGCTCCATCACAACCCATTCAGCTTCCTGTCTGCTCTGTAGTCTTGGTCCAAGACTACACCACCCACCTAGCTATCTCTAGACATGTTTGCATCCTGGTCCCCCAGCCATGTTGGCAAAAAGATTCTTCCAGCCCTTTGCTAAGTGGGAAGGGAGAAAGCTTAGGACAAAATGGGAATTAAGCTCCTTCACATACCTGCCCACTTGAACCTTTTATTGTAACAATTTCCATGTGAATGAGCACACCTCAGTAAGCACTCCACAGCCTGCTAGTTATATTTAGTTATGTCTCCCATACCCTGCATAGATACACTCACTGCATTCCTTAACTCTCAGGTGCCAGAGCACTAAAATAAAAGAAGTGGAAATAAGGACTTCCTAATTCTTTGAAAATGTAACTGCACTTCATGTTCTATTTAACGTCTTGTGCGAACATAAGCTACAGCATATTTTGATTCACTCTGTTTATCACTGTCTCAGTTCCTGCCTGATGTATTTAAGCAGTCATGGTAGGATCTTGATTCTGCTTAAATATTTGCATTTTCCATACATTTTGTATCATCTTATCATCATAACAATCTGGATATGTTTGAAACTGTTTCACTGCAAGCATAATCAGGAGAAAGGCACTGCATTTCCCCTGAGTCCTGTTGTTGCTAGGAAGTAAGTCATTTTGACTCAGAAAGCCAGAAATCTGATTCTTAGTTTTTAGTATGGCAAGGCAGCGCATAAATTTATAATGATTTATTAAAACAAAACAAAACAGAATGGCAGACCAAGCAGTAATGCTGGCCAAGGATTCTTCTGATTGTAAGACATGGCAGCTGTTATGGTCCCATGACAATAAGATTGGAAATTATGGCAGAAAGGTAAACAAAAGGTGGGACAGTGTCTTCAGTTTTGCTCTGGTGTTCAAGTGATATGAGTATTGCTCTGGTGTCCAAGTGGCATGAGAAAGAACCACATACTGATCATGATGGGTGGGGAGCTGCAAACCCAGTCATCTGGTGGGCACTGGACACCATTTTATCTACTCCCAAGGAAGCTGAGAAAACAAACCCATCACAATGCTTCTTTTTCACAACCATGATATTCACCTGTGCAATGTGCTGTTAAAAGATGCATTGAGGGCCACTGTGGAGCAGCATCAGGGATCCTCAGAGCTACCACCCCGTGTGCCAGCCACTACTACTGCCTTACCCAAGTGATTGGCTGCATGGCTACCCAGAAATTTGACCATATGTGGATGCTGATGGATGGTTATCCAAGGATAATTAAGATCCTAGTGGAAGTTGGCCAGACAGGGAGGAAAGAAGGAAGGGTGTGTGTGGAAAGTTGCAGCCATGGCAATGTCTGGGAACTAAGAAAGAGAGAGAGGAGCTGAGGCTTGCAAATGAGAAAGCAATCCAAGTGCCCACAGCTGCCCAGAACCCCAGCTCCTGATGGTACAATACCTGCACTTGGAATCCACTGGGAGCAGACAGATCCTCCACTTACACCTTGATATGCCGAGGAAATCAAGCACTAGGGAAGCAGGTTCTAAGTTAGCTGGGGAGAAAGGAGCCTGTTCGCAAGCCTGATAGTACCACTGGGATGCTCCCTGGCACCTTGTCAATTACCCACAATTGGACATGGCACATTTTGCAGACCTTATGCATTCTACCCAAGCAGATTCTGGCTGTTGTATGATAGTTTAACAGTGGCTTCTCATAACCCTCTTGCACCCCCTATCCCCAGAGACTCTCTTCTTTTCTGCCTTCAGCCTACTAACCCATTCCTCCAGCTGTGCCAGGCAATAGTTTTGCCTTCTCAACCAGCCTGAACCTCTCTAACAGGGTGGCAGAGAGTATTCAGCAGCTGTCGTGTCCTGGGTCCCCTTGCCCATTGTTGATGCCCTGGTCTGGTTTATGATACACCTCCCTCTATAGAAGGGGTAAGGTCATCCCCAGCTACAGAATTAGATTTAAAAAGAACTGAAGAAATTCATGGAGACTAGATATAAGAAGTTGTATTAGCGTTGATAAGAAAACCAAACCTTATGTTCAGAGGTAAGATATCTTTGGTGAGACTAAACAACGATAGGACAAGACAACAAGGCAGTGTTGCATTCACATCCCACATATTAACTTTGGGAGAAATATGGGTGTTTAAGTGTCATTTAAGAGCTTAGTGATTTCTGAGCTGAGAGCCTTGGGTAGTAGGGAACACAGGTGCTGCATAAAACATAAGATCCAACATTATTTAATAATAATGGTGATATTAAACTTCCCAAAGACTGAAAGGCTGCCATTGTACTTCATTGTACTTCCTCTTCTATCAATACAACCCTATGTCACTACAGATTATCATACTATTCACTCATCATAGTAAGAGTTTTGCGTTTTTCATTTTTCTTGGATGGAGGGAAGAAAACCCTTGGCGAAAAGATGACCAAGAAAACCACATTCTGGTCAGAATGCATTCAGAAGTTTTTTTTTTAAATGACATTTTATTTCCTTATATTTCAAAGTAAAGATTTTGCAAGCTCCATCTGATGTGTTATTTGCTAACTCATATTTAAAGATCTTATAGAATTTAGCATAAATCTAACATTATCGAATTTAAGTGTATCATTGGTTTAATTTAAGTGTATCATCTAATTCTTGCATTTGTTCTTTAGTAATAGATGCATTCTTCTATTTGCTTACTGTATTCCTTAACTGCCTTTCAAGACTACCATCTTTGCAAAGCAGCTTCCAAATAATTGTTCCATTCTACTACAAGTTTTTGGTGGGACGTGGTGGCGCTGCGGGTTAAACCGCAGAAGTCTCTGTGCTGCAAAGTCAGAAGACCAGCAGCCGTAAGATCGAATCCACGCGACGGAGTGAGCTCCCGTCGCTTGTCCCAGCTCCTGCTAACCTAGCAGTTCGAAAGCATGTAAATGCGAGTAGATAAATAGGTACCACCACGGTGGGAAGGTAACGGCGTTCCGTGTCTAGTCATGCTGGCCACGTGACCATGGAAACTGTCTACAGACAAACACTGGCTCTATGGCTTGGAGATGGGGATGAGCACTGCCCACTAGAGTCGGACACGACTGGACTAAATGTCAAGGGGAACCTTTACCTTTACCTTACTACAAGTTTGGCATAATTAAATCAGTTTCTGTTTGGAACAAAAACTAGAGTTACGTTGCTGGGTTTTCACTCTGTTCAGTGTTTCTCTCTGTTCTCAACACTTCTTACCAGGTGCTAACCTCTCCCTCTGGTCAGTTTCTCTCTCTGGACATTTTGAGGAGTTTGAGGGATCTACAAAAAGAATCATTAGTTCTGCCTGGAATTTTTTTTTCCCCTCCATGCCAATTCTCTGCACGAAATAATATGCCAGACCTCTAGCTTCTTTTAGTGGTTAGGGAAGTCTGGAGGGAAAAAAGAAGGGAAAGGTACTGAATATGAGCAAGAAAGCCTGTGGAGAAACACAGATTGGATTTCTCAGACACTGAGAATACAAACTCCTTTTCAGTCTACTCTGATGAGAGAATCACAGCCTTGTTTTTGCTTTTCTCTTTTTGAAATGTGTAGGGCATTTTCAAATAATAAACAGGTACATGTTTCTATCATGTTTAGGGAAGTCTGCCACCTAGTGACTGAAGACAGTACTCCAAGCTACAGGCAATTTTAAATTACTCAACATTTGTTAACCAATTTTAAAGACAAAATAAATCAGAAGTGCACCTCCTAATATCTTTTAGGTTTTGCTTCTATGAAAATGCCCAGAGTGGAGGAAACAGGCAAGTATAACAACAACGACAGTGACAACAACAATATTATCGTCATCATCATCAACAACAGCAACAAATGTATTGAATGAAGAAGAAGGAGAATGGAACCACCATTGATCGGGAATCCAAAAATATTTTTCTCCAAACAATGAGACAAAAAAGTATATTGGATTAAATTTATTTATTTATTTATTTATTTATTATACTTATACCCCGCCCATCTAGTCATAGACTACTCTGGGCGGCTGACAGCAAGTAAATAAAACAATTTAAAAGTAACAGTGATTTACAACAACAATAAACAATCATTCAAGATGGAAAAGAAAGAGAAAAAATAAATCAAATAGTGCCTGGAGGGAAGGCCTGCCTAAACAGCCAGGTTTTGAATTGACTTTTAAAAATACCCAGCGAGGGGGCCATACAGATCTCTGTAGGAAGGTTATTCCAAAGACGAGGAGCCACTGCCGAGAAGGCCCGGTTTCTTGTTTTTTCCCTCTGGGCCTCCCTCGGCGTTAGGCTCCTCAGTCGCACCTCCTGACTAGATCGAGTGATACGGGTAGATTTAGGTGGGAGGAGGCATTCCGCCAGATATCGAGGCCCTAAACCGTTTAAGGCTTTATACGTAATCATTAAAACTTTGAAATCGACACGGAAACGAACGGGCAGCCAATGTAAAGCGGCCAGAGTGGGAGAGATATGATGATGTTTTCTCACCCCACTAAGAAGTCTGGCCGCCGCATTCTGCACCATCTGAAGCTTCCGCATCAATCTCTAAGGTAGCCCCACGTAGAGTGCATTACAGTGGTCTAATCTTGAGATTACGAGCGCATGTACCAAAGTGGTGAACGCCCCAACATCAAGATAGGGACACAGCTGGGCAATCCTCCAAAGATGGAAATAGGCGGAGCGGACCACTGACGCCACCTGAGTTTCCATGGTGAGCGCCGGGTCCAGATGGATCCCCAAGCTGCGAACCTCAGTCTTCGCGGAGAGAGCCCCCTCCCCCAAATGAGAGGGAGTTTCCCAAACCACTGATGGTGGGGCCACCCACCCTCAGGACCTCCGTCTTGTCCGGGTTCAGCCTCAACCCATTCATCTGCATTCATTGCAGTACAGCCTCCAGGCAGCGCTGAAGGGACAGAACGGCATCCACTGTGGTTGGAGAAAAGGAGATGTAGAGCTGGGTGTCATCAGCATACTGATGGCACGATGCTCCACACCCCCTGATGACCCCGCCCAGCGGCCTCATATAGATATTAAACAGCATTGGAGAGATAATCGAGCCCTGCGGAACCCCACAATTGAGGCTCCACGGGGCCGATACCCTCTCCCCAAGCTGCACTCTCTGAGGACGGTCCTCCAAGAAGGATCAGAGCCAGGCAAGCGCCAGGCCACCAATTCCCAACTCGGAGAGCCTCCTCAGGAGGATACCGTGGTCGACGGTATCAAAGGCGGCTGAGATATCGAGGAGGACCAACAGAGACGTTTTACCCCTGTTGGCCTCCCTCAGTAGGTCATCCAACAGGGCGACCAATGCCGTTTCTGTACCATGACGCGGTCTGAATCCTGACTGGAACGGATCCAGGGCATTTGTTTCATCCAAATGAACCTGAAGCTCGTCGGCCACCATCCTCTCCACCACTTTGCTAATGAAAGAAACATTGGCGACAGGCCTGTAGTTGCCAATATCGTCCGCTGCCAAGTTTGGTTTCTTCCTAATGGGCCTAATGAGTGTCTCCTTGAGGGCAAGAGGAACCTTGCCCTCCAGGAAAGACCCATAAATTATTGCTGTGGCCCATTCAGTTGTTATAGGCCTGGCTGCTTTGATGAACCAGGCCGGGCAAGGGATGAGGTGGTGGCCCGACAGCGATCAAGTGCTTTGTCCACAATATCTGGCGTCACAGGCTGAAAGAGATCAATACTCACCGGGCAAGGCGGAGCGCTGGACATCTCTGCTCAATCCACTGTGTCCAAAAAAGGAGAGGTCTCCCGACGGATGGCCTCCACTTTAGATTTTAAAAATGCTGCAAATTGGTCTGGTGAGATGCTAGAGGGAGGCCCATCACCTAGACCAATTCCGGATAGGTCGCAGACTATACGGAAAACTCCGCCTGCTGATTTGAAGCTTCGCTTATCCAGTCAGCGAGATGTGCTCTGCTAGCAGCCCTTACCTTAGCAAGGTAAAGGTTAGTCGTGGCCCTGACAGCTTCTCGGTTATAAACCGTCGGTTTTCATCTCCACTTGCTCTCTAGCCTTCTCCTAGTTTGCTTCATCACTCGTAGGTCCTGGCTAAACCAGGACGCAGGCCGAGCTCTGCGCTGGAGAGGGCGTTTAGGAGCGATCGTGTCTTCAGCCCTGGTGGCAGCGGTAAACCAGCCATCGACCAGAGCTTCGACAGGAGCACCAGTCAGATCAGCCGGAATCCCTCTCATGGAATCCTGGAATCCTATGGGATCCAGTAGCCTTTGAGGGCAGACCATTAAAATAGGTCCATGTTCCCTGCGAGGGGGGAGGGCCACTGAGAGGTTACATTTTATTAGGTGGTGATCCGACCATGTCAAGGGAACCGACACAAGGTCAGTCACCATCAGACCATGCTCGCTCCAATTGGTGGAAAAAAAACAGGTCTAGCATATGACCACCCACGTGGGTGGGGCTGTTGACATGTTGGGACATGTTCAAGGAAGCCATGGTTTCCAAGAACTCAAGAGCTGGGCCAGAAATCTCTGCCTCCGCATGGATGTTGAAATCACCCAAGACCAATAGCCTCGGGGATTCCAACAGTGCCGCGGAGACAAAGTCCGCCAGCTCTGGTAAGGAAATGGCTGGGTCGCAGGGAGCGCGGTAACCCAGCAAGATCCCAATACCATCCCTGGCCCCTATCAACATGTGGGAGGCCTCCAGACCCGGCTTTACCACTGTGGAGCGCCTAGTAACCTTCAGAGTATTTTTATAAACAATGGCTACTCCCCCCCCCCGCCCCTCCACTCTGCCCTGGTGCTGGATGGCATAACCGGGAGGACAGGCAAGTGCCAGGGGTGGGCCCCCCTCCCCGCCTATCCACGTTTCGGTTATGCACGCCAGGTCTGCATCCTCCTCCAGTATAAGATCATAAATAATCTGGAATTTATTCGATACAGACCTGGCATTCAACAGCACCAGTTTTAGAGTGGAGGGTCGGCTGATCTGACTGCCTTGATACTGACGGTTGGTCACAGACCCAGAACGGTGAACAGCCTTCAAACATCTGTTCACCGTTCTTCTAACATGAGTAGGGGCTGTGCCAACGCCATATCTCCCTCTACCCGTAATCACTGGGATGTTCAGTGGCCCCTCGCTGGGAGGGCAAGCCTTCCACTCCATATCAGAGAGAAAGAATAAGCAAAGAAAACCCCAAATTAATACAATTAAATTATATGGTAATAACAAATTTTTAACATAAAAAAAGAAAAATACCATTAAACTAGACAACTATCTATAGATAATAATTAATTTAAAGTGCATATATTACAGTATAGGTGAAAAGAAAAACAGCAAAGTAAATAAATAAAATAAGTACAATGAAATGAAATAAAAATAACATAAAATAAAAAATAAAATAAAACAAACAATATAAATAATAATAATATAAGAAGATTAAACCCACAATTTTACCCCCCACATGTAGTCCTGTTCTGCTTTACTCCGTCTGGATGTCTTGTCTTTCCTGATGTTATTAAGACAGATGTTATTGAAGCTGTATGGTGATGGTTCTTATAAGCGAGGTGTGTTTCAAAGATGAGCGGGGGAGACAACAGTAGCGTGAAAGTTAATGTTAGAAATGGTGCTACTGTAGCCATTTCCCACACCCGGAAGTCAGTTGGAGAGTCACCGCTGGTTATGTTAAGAGAGCGGGCAGGGAAACGACACCATTTTCGTTGAAACTCCCAGCACAGCAACCAGCAAAGGCAGCCAGCAGGACCCCACTGCGAGCGGGATCCCACGACAAGCCCTCAGCTTCACTCCTGGCCGGGCGCTCGAACACGCTGCTCGGCTCCACCAAGCCTCCCGCCGTCCTCCAAACTCCCACGGTAGACTCAGCGGGCCCCCGATGCTCTCCGGGCTCTCTCCAGTGGGACCCCTCACCAGGACTCCAAGCGCCGACCCCAGCAACTCTAGCGCTGGGCTCCACGGGACCACCCGATGCCTCCTCCGAGCTCCAAGGGCCAGTCCCACAATCCGAGCTTCAGCGCTGGCCCCCGACTCCGCGCTCGTCCCTCTGCTCCGGGCCCGCAGCTCCAGCTCAAACACAGCCTCCAGCCTCAAACACAGCCTCCTTCCTCGTCTTTCCACAACCACAGACCGCCACAAAACGGCAGCGTCTGATCAGGTAAGGAAATTCGACAGGGTAAAGTAAAATGAGACGAAAAAGAAAAAGAAAAAAGAGAGAAAGAAATAGAAAAACAGACCGGTGTGGCGGAATGTTACCAGCCAGTCACCTGGTCCGCACAGTTCTGCACAACTGCACAGTTCTCATTAAATGCCACAAGGAAAAATAATAAAGACTGACATATAGGGTTGTGATAGTAGTGTAACATAATAATAATGAAACACAAGCAGACACAGACAAGCAAACAGTGAACTTAAGGAAAAAAGAAACTGAATTGAAATAACTGATTGATTTTTTCCTAATAAGGGGACTAGGGGGTAGATTCACAACCTAAACTGTTCATGATGAAAATGCATAAACAACCCAGATTAAGAAAGCAAAGCAATAGCAAAGATAAGGGACCATCATAAATAAAATAACTGCTTTTCACTTCAGGAAAAAGTATGAGAGAAAGACTGATTTAATATTTCAGGAGGAGAAAAGAAAGGATTTTGAAATCATGAACCAAGAGAACTTGAGGCCACCCTCCAACCCAACAGAGAATCACAGCCCCAAGCTTTCTACTTGCTTGCTAATGTCATTCTTGTTACAGAGCTACTTGATCTGCTCCCTATGTGGAGGGGTGCTTGGTTAAGTACCATGGGTACCAAGACTTTGGTGGTGGTTTCTTCAGTGCTCGATAGAAATGCTTGTTTATTCCTTTGATTGAACACTGGTGGTGGGGACATGTTTTTGTTTACCTGTCACATACTAATTTTGAGGAACAAGTGCCTCTCCACGAGGCACAAAGCTGCCGGTGCAGGGCTCCTTTGCCTGCCCGAATGGAAGAGACGGACGCAGCCATGAGGGCTATGTCACATCATGCGAGGGGCTGGGCATCAATGAAGCCTTTAAGGAGGCTGCCCACCCCTTGCCATACACTTCTTTTTCTCAACAGCTTCAACAGCTGATGGTCGGGTTAGCTGAGGCAGTCTGGTAGCGGTCCCATGGTTTCGATTTTGACCCGTGGCGATCAGAAGGATTTCGATTGTGCCTTGGCACAGCCCCCCTGGTTTGATGATAAAATATTTGGAGTATAGGAGCTTTTGCTCTGCTTGTAGTTTTTTTTTTTAACGGAGTTAAATTTGCGGTTTATTTGCGGTTTGATTTTACTTATAATTCTCTCGGTGGCAGAAGGGGAATAGAGGCTTGGGTAATGTGTTTTGGGTGGTGGCTGGGGCCCAAGTGGCAACCCCAACCTTATATATTAAAAATAAAAAATTTGTTTCTATATATAGTAGCCTTCTATTACCCCCCCCACATTGGTTTGCTATACTGTTTTTTTTAAGTAAATAATATATTATACTACTGTTATTGATTATTATAGGATAGTGAGACATAGCCAGGTGTTGGGGTAGGCTGTGTAGTTAGTGGTTATACTTGGTGTTTTTTTTCATATATGTGTGTATATATATACACCCTTCACGGATTGCTGCCTTGTCGTGGCGAAGGGGCTTGAGTAATTCAGAGAAGCTATGGGCTATGCCGTGCAGGGACACCCAAGACGGACAGGTCATAGTGGAGAGTTCTGACTAAACGCGATCCACCTAGAGCAGAAATTGTCAAGCCACTCCAGTATCTTTGCCAAGAAAACCCCATGAACAGAAACAAAAGGCTAAAAGATATGATGCTGGAAGATGAGCCTCTCAGGTCGGAAGGCGTCCAACATGCTACTGAGGAAGAGCGGAGGACGACAAGTAGCTCCAGAGCTAATGAAGTGGTTGGGCCAAAGCCGAAAGGACGCTCAGCTACGGACATGCCTGGAAGTGAAAGGAAAGTACGATGCTGCAAAGAAAAATACTGCATAGGAACCTGGAACGTAAGATCTATGAACCTTGGTAAGCTGGATGTGGTCAAACAGGAGATGGCAAGAATAAACATTGACATCCTGGGCATCAGTGAACTAAAATGGACGGGAATGGGCGAATTCAATTCAGACGATTATCATATCTACTATTGTGGGCAAGAATCCTGTAGAAGAAATGGAGTAGCCCTCATAGTCAACAAAAGAGTGGGAAAAGCTGTACTGGGATACAATCTCAAAAATGATAGAATGATTTCAATACGAATCCAAGGCAGACCTTTCAACATCACAGTAATCCAAGCTTATGCACCAACCACCAATTCTGAAGAGGCTGAAATTGACCAATTCTATGAAGAATTACAACATCTTCTAGAACTGACACCAAAGAAAGATGTTCTTCTCATTACAGGGGATTGGAATGCTAAAGTAGGGAGTCAAGAGATAAAAGCAACAACAGGTAAGTTTGGCCTTGGAGTTCAAAACAAAGCAGGGCAAAGGCTAATAGAGTTTTGTCAAGAGGACAAGCTGGTCATCACAAACACTCTTTTCCAACAACACAAGAGGCGACTCTACACATGGACATCACCAGATGGGCAACACCGAAATCAGATTGATTATATTCTCTGCAGCCAAAGATGGAGAAGCTCTATGCAGTCAGCAAAAACAAGACCTGGAGCTGAATGTGGCTCTGATCATCAGCTTCTTACTCGTAGCAAAACTCAAGCTTAAACTGAAGAAAGTAGGAAAAACCACTGGGCTAGTCAGGTATAATCTAAACCAAATCCCTTATGAATACACAGTGGAAGTGAAGAACAGATTTAAGGAACTAGATTTGGTGGACAGAGTGCCTGAAGAACTATGGATGGAGGCCCGTAACATTGTACAGGAGGCAGCAACAGAAACCATCCCAAAGAAAAGGAAATGCAAGAAAGCACAGTGGCTGTCCAACGAGGCCTTACAAATAGCAGAGAAGAGAAGGGAAACAAAATGCAAGGGAGATAGGGAAAGTTACAGAAAATGGAATGCTGATTTCCAAAGAATAGCAAGGAGAGACAAGAGGGCCTTCTTAAATGAACAGTGCAAAGATATAGAGGAAAAGAATAGAAAGGGAAAAACCAGAGGTCTGTTCAAGAAAATTGGAGCTATTAAAGGAACATTTTGTGTAAAGATGGACATGATAAAGGACAAAAATGGTAGGGACCTCACAAGAGCAGAAGACATCAAGAAGAGGTGGCAAGAATACACAGAGGAATTATACCAGAAAGATCTGGATGTCCTGGACAACCCAGATAGTGTGGTTGCTGACCGTGAGCCAGACATCCTGGAGAGTGGAGTCAAGTGGGCCTTAGAAAGCATGGCTAACAACAAAGCCAGTGGAGGTGGTGGCATTCCAGTCGAACTATTTATAATCTTAAAAGATGACGCTGTTAAGGTGCTACACTCAATATGCCAGCAAGTTTGGAAAACTCAGCAGTGGCCAGAATATTGGAAAAGATCAGTCTACATCCCAATCCCAAAGAAGGGCAGCGCCAAAGAATGCTCCAACTACCGTACAATTGCATTCATTTCACACGCTAGCAAGGTTATGCTCAAAATCCTACAAGGTAGGCTTCAGCAGTATATGGACCGAGAACTCCCAGAAGTACAAGCTGGATTTCGAAGGGGCAGAGGAACTAGAGACCAAATTGCTAACATGCGCTGGATTATGGAGAAAGCCAGAGAGTTCCAGAAAAACATCTACTTCTGCTTCATTGACTACGCAAAAGCCTTTGACTGTGTGGACCACAGCAAACTATGGCAAGTTCTTAAAGAAATGGGAGTGCCTGACCACCTTATCTTTCTCCTGAGAAATCTATATGTAGGACAGGAAGCAACAGTTAGAACTGGCTATGGAACAACTGATTGGTTCAAAATTGGGAAAGGAGTACGACAAGGCTGTATATTGTCTCCCTGCTTATGTAACTTATATGCAGAATACATAACGCGAAAGGCTGGACTGGAGGAATCCCAAGCTGGAATTAAGATTGCCAGACGAAATATCAACAACCTGAGACATGCAGATGATACCACTCTGGTGGCAGAAGGTGAGGAGGAATTAAAGAACCTCTTAATGAGGGTGAAAGAGGAGAGCGCCAAAAATGGTCTGAAGCTCAACATCAAAAAAACTAAGATCATGGCCACTGGTCCCATCACCTCCTGGCAAATAGAAGGGGAAGATATGGAGGTAGTGACAGATTTTAGTTTCTTCGGCTCCATGATCACTGCAGATGGTGACAGCAGCCACGAAATTAAAAGATTCCTGCTTCTTGGGAGGAAAGCGATGACAAACCTAGACAGCATCTTAAAAAGCAGAGACATCACCTTGCCGACAAAGGTCCGCATAGTCAAAGCTATGGTTTTTCCAGTAGCAATGTATGGAAGTGAGAGCTGGACCATAAAGAAGGCTGACCGCTGAAGAATTGATGCTTTTGAATTGTGGTGCTGGAGGAGACTCTTGAGAGTCCCCTGGACTGCAAAGAGAACAAACTTATCCATTCTGAAGGAAATCAACCCTGAGTGCTCACTGGAAGGACAGATTCTGAAGCTGAGGCTCCAATACTTTGGCCATCTGATGAGAAGAGAAGACTCCTTAGAAAAGACCCTGATGTTGGGAAAGTGTGAAGGCAAGAGGAGAAGGGGACGACAGAGGACAAGATGGTTGGACAGTGTCATCGAAGCTACGAACATGAATTTGACCAATCTCCGGGAGGCAGTGGAAGACAGGAGGGCTTGGCATGCTCTGGTCCATGGGGTCATGAACAGTCGGACAGACTTAGATTGGCAGGTAAGTTGTTAAAAGTGGTTTGGTGGTGCCTTAGGCGTAGAAATAAGTTTAGGTCTGGTAAGGCCGAGGTTGCTAGGTCTGCTTGATATTGTAACATGGCTTCCAGGAAAGGGTAAGGTGGGTGTAAAGGCAAACAGCCGGTTAGCCGTAAAGCCCCCCCCCCCTAGCAATTTCCTCATCAGATGAGCAGGACTGGCCTGATTACAAGTCTCTGTGGTAAAAACTTAGGGTTTTGGAGAGGGAAAGGGCTCAAGTAAGGGGCCTTGATGGATCTCCCACAGTTAGAAGGTCACGTAGGGAATCTAAGGTGCAAAAGTTGGTGGAACTTAAGAGGATGGGAGACATTATGTTGTCTCTAATTGCCATTTTAGAAGAGGAGCAGAACAGTCCTGCAGGAGCTCCGTCAATAACAAGCACACCAGCTCGGTCGGGAAGTAGGAACCTTACTGTCAGGCATCAGAGAGGTCAGCCAAGGATGGCGTCGGCCTGCACGCAGACTTTTGAGGACATTGCCGAAGGTGGAAGCAGTGTATGCCAACTGGATCGGAGTGAAGAAGGCCCTGTCAGAGCTTCATCAGGGGCAACTGCTGGAACGCAAGCAGGTGAGGGTATCGGTGCACCAGGCACGACACAGCCTGCGAGCACTTGGCCGTGGGGTACCAGGAGCCAGACGGTGATGGTCCTTTTGTCCTCACCTTTGCCGGCTTTACTGTCAGGGATACAGGTTGCGTTAGAGAATGGTAGGCATGTTTATTTATTTAACTTACCAACCACGGCAGCAGCTAGTCAGGCCGGGGTAGGAAGAACAGCTCGAGCAGTTCAAGCAGCTATTCCTGATATGGGTTATAACTCAGTGGCATGGCGAGCTTTACCTGAAGGTGATTAGTCACTACCGCTAGGAGATTCTGCCAGCCACAATAGAAAAAATTTGAAGAGGAGAATATGTTGACGTCTTTGAGCTTTTAAATAGAAAGATAGAGGACAAAAAGAAGGAGGAGGAGGAGGAGGAGGAGAGAGGGAGAAGCTGAAGCGGCGCAAGCCAGACCGTTGTTGGGCAAATTGGTTGCCTGGTTTTTTATATACGCAGGGACAATAGTCCGCACCCAACAAGAGCGAGCCCTTTCATTGATCCAGTATATGGACATCATATATAGGGCATATGTGGATTTCCCGGGCCATGCATGGTTGCTCTATGATGAGGGGTTCTGTATGCATGTGGCGCTGCGCCCCAGCATGCGCTGGGACACCCCCCATGATGCATTATGGTTGCAGACTATGACACCTGTGCGCCTGATATTGGGTGATAGGTTTGACAGTGGGCATTTAGTCCAAAGGGCACAGTCTTATGTTTCCCACTCATTAGGGGGCCAGGTGGTTCAACCCTGCTTGGTTTGCTGAGATTATAATGCCCGAGGGTCCTGGAGCAGAAAGCAGTGCAGTTTTAAACATTATTGTCCAAGCTGCGGTGGTCCCCATCCATCAGCAACCTGTTACAATGGAAAGCAAGGGGGAACAGGAGGGTGCGAGCCTGGAAGTGGGTGCAAGCCACCCCCAGGGCACTCAGGTGTTCAAAGAGGGGCCTACCATTCTCTAACACAATTAAAACAGTGGTTCTTGACCGCTGGCTATGGGATTACCCTAATAGAACGGCAGCTAGGTATTTGACTGAGGGTTTTTAGAAATGGTTTTCATATTCCAGTGGTGGGTGATCATGTAGCCACTTGATCAAACAATTAGAAGTCTGTGAGGGGGCAGGAAGATGTAGTAAGGACAAAAATTGCTAAGGAAGTTGCAGAAGGAAGAGTACTGGGTCCTTTCCAGACCCCGCCAATTGCGCATCTTTGGGTGTCACCTTTAGGGGTCGTTCCCAAAAAGGCAGCGGGTGAATTTCGGTTGATTCACCATTTGTCCTACCTAGCTGGAGAATTGGTAAATGACAGGATTCCTCAGGACTTGTGCACTGTGCATTATACTTCATTTGATGTGACAGTGCGCATGGTTAGGAAGGAATGGATAGGGGCGGAGTTGAGGAAGTCTGACATAAAATCGGCTTTCCTGTGCACCCTGAGGACTTTTACCTCTTGGGTTTTGCCTTTGAAGGACATTATTACATGGACCAAGCATTACCAATGGGGTGCTCTATATCTTGTTCTGCTTTTGAACAATTTAGCAAGTTTTTGGAGTGGATCCTCAAGAGGCGGATTAGCCAAGCATGGGTGGTCCATTATTTGGATGATTTTTTATTTTGTGGGAAGCCTGGTACATCACAATGTGCAGACTTTATGGCTGCCTTCCAACAAATGGCACAGGAACTGGGCGTCCCATTGACTGAGGAAAAGACCGAGGGTCCTTGTCAAGTTTTAACCTTTTTGGGCATAGAGTTAGATACTATCTCGCAATCTAGTAGGCTTCCACAAGCAAAATTGTGTGATTTGAAAGTGCGATTCCAATGTCTGCTAGCACAGAAAAAGTCACGCTGCGGCAATTGCATGAAGTGGTAGGCCACCTTAACTTTGCATGCAAAGTGGTGGCCCTGGGTAGACCCTTCCTAAGTGGATTATGTGATCCCATGAAGGGTCTCACAAGACCCCATCACAGAAGGAGATTGTCATGGACTTTCAAAGAGGATTTACGGGTCTGGTTACGATTTTTAGAAAAGTTTAATGGAACTTCTTTTTGGAGGGATGAACTCCGTTTAGGGTCTGACCTTCAGGTGCAGACTGATGCAGCGGGGTCACATGGCTATGGAATATTCTTCAAAGGGAGATGGTGTGCTGGGGATTGGCCATCAGAGTGGCACAAGGCAGGCATCACTAGGGATCTCACATTTTTGGAGCTTTTTCCGATGGTTGGAGCCTTGTGGCTATGGGCTGATGAGTGGGCCAATTCTGTCATCACTTTTTGGTGTGACAACCAAGCTGTAGTACACATTGTTAATTCCTTGACATCGAGATCACAAAGAGTGATGGTGCCAGTTAGGGCCCTCACGTTGAAGTGCTTGCAGTTCAATGTAGTTTTCCAAGCTCGGCATGTCCCTGGGATTGACAATACTACTGCTGACGCCCTGTCCCGTCAACAGATGGACCGGTTTAGGGTGTTGGCACCGGGGGCGAGGGCTCAGCAGGATGTCCTACCAGAAGAGGTATGGAATCTTGGAGGACTTAAGCTCACAGAGCTATGAGCTTAGCGGTGGCACCAAGCACTCACCGTAGTTACACAGCGGCATGCAGCGAGTATTTTGCATTTTGTGATAGGGAGGGCTTAGGACATGAGTGGCTGGCATCTGATGACCAGCTGATGCATTTTGCAGTCCATTTACATAGAAAAGGGTTAGCACCTAGATCCATTCAGGGTAGGATGGCGGCTCTAGCTTTTTATGCCAGGGCCCAAGGCTGCAAACGTTTTTCAATTGATTTTCGTATTAGAAAAATGATCGAGGGGTGGAGCAGGGAGCGAGCCACTCCTAGTGATAATCGTACACCAATATCACCTGCTATCCTAGCTAAATTGGGAAGGGCATGGGAATTTGTGTGCAAGAACAGATTTGAGGCCTATTTAGACCTACGACACTTTTGGCTTTCTTTGGAGCTTTACGAATAAGTGAGCTGGTGGCTGCGTCCAGACATGACACGTCTCTATCCTCTTTGCAGAGGAAGGATGTGGTATTGTCAGAGCACCAGGTTGCCATTCACCTGTGAAAGTCAAAAATGGATCAGTTAGGAAAGGGCCACGTATTGTTGTTAGGATGTTGTTCAGAGCTTGAAATATGCCCCACAAGGGCTACACAAGAGTATATGCAGCTGAGAGGTGAGAAAGTAAGAGGTTTTTTGCTCCATGAGGATGCATTGCCTTTAACGAAATACCAGTTTTGGAAGGTTACGTCTCAAGCCTTACGCAAGGCTGGGATATAAGGCTGGTGTTTTGGGACACACTCTTTTCGAATTGGTGCTGCGTCTACAGCGGCTGCCCTTGGGTATTCAGTCAATGAGATTTAAAAAGTTGGCAGATGGTCGTCTCAAAAATACTGGGCTTACGTTCACCCATTGCCACAGGTTTAGATCCTGCTGCATTATTTGTTCTCTTTTATCGTTACAGATCCGGAGAAGCCCTTGGCATGAGTTTGAGTTCTGTTGTGTGGGCATAGTTACATGTTTTCGGCAGCCAGATATTCCAGTCGGACCAGTTGGGGTTGCAATCTGGGCCTTGGAGAGGTGGCCGCTTTAGAATGGAGGGGATGGAGAGGAATGCTCTGGGATGGCTTCCTTGACCTGGCGTCCCATGGTACTATGGATGTGCCCCCTGGCATTCTGGTGATACATTTGGGAGGCAACAACTTAGCCCACAGGTCGGGCAAGTCGCTGGTCCTCCAGGTTATAGCGGACCTCAGAGCATTTGTGAGGTGGTGGCCAAAGACGCGTGTGATACGGTTAGCTATGGTTCCACGTTTGGTGTGGAGGGCCGCACGTGACCCCAGGCGGATTGATCGGGCCCGGAAGGGCATAAATAGAGAAGTCAGCAGAGTGGTACGGCAAGGCCTGGGGTCAGTTGTCATGCATCCGTACATTACAGTTTCTCGACCAGAGTTATATAGGGAGGATGGTGTTCATTTGTCTGACCAAGGTCTGGACATTTTCTTAAGAGATTTACAAGGGGGTATGGGACATACTAAGTAGTCCCTATGCCGTGGCAGGTAGTGCCAAAGGAGAAGTGTAGATCAGTTCCTAGGAAGGCACCTAGAGGGTGCTAAGCACCCCTCCTCTCAGAAGAGCACCAGCAGAGGTTTGGTTGAGAGGAGGGGAAGCTGGGGACCCTCAGGGAATGCGGAGCAGCTTGGGTTTAGAGACCTGGTAAACTTGGGGTGCCACAGCTAGGTGATACATGGAAGCATGCTGTACGGTAAGACAGCACACTTTCGTTATAGGAACTTGATTGGTGGTCCGGGCCGGAGGGTCAAGGCTGACTCTGGCTACAAACCAGTTTCAGACACTACGGTAGGCCCCCTTGTAAAGGGGAAGTTTGGTTATAAATAAGTTAATAAAGTTGTGGCCCTAGTTATCCCATACACCTGTGTCTGTCTCGTTATTCCGGACTGGGCAGGCAAGGGATTGATGTACTGGGTGACACACAATTGTAGGTGGTGGTCACAAGAGCAGCCAAGTCCCGCAGAAAAGTCAGTAGGCGTCATTACATGAAGATGTAGAGCTATCTTTATGAATATAAATGTCTTTCTCAGATTTGCTATACAGTTTACAGGGCCCAGGTACTGGAAAAGAGGTAACCTTTTGTGCCAACCTGGCATCCTTAAAATCCTGAGTCCTGGGGAAATTCTGGGTGAGGAAAACCCCTCATGCAACAAAAGCTAGCTGGCAAGTATCAAGCTGCAAGCTGTTGGCATGGGTGGCTTGCATTTTATGGCACTGCAGGAGAAGATGCTGAGGAGACCTCAGCTCAGCCCCATGCTGAGGGATAACTTTTTTTTTCTAGTTACCATTGCTCAGTTGTTTACAAAAGATCTTGTACTGAGGCTTTTGTAAATAAAGCTGTGGTCCTGGTTCATCCCAGCACAACTGGAAATGACATCCAAATGCAAAAATAGGCAATACCTTTATAGACCACACACAAAAAAGAGGCAGTTATCTTATTCACAATCTCCCCTGAAAAGCACAGTGATACGGTAGGTGAGTCCTTAACAATGTATACCTGATTACTCGAAGGCAGACCTGTAATTCATTCAACCCCACTCCCAACCTTTCACCACCCAGCATTTTCAGAGAAATGAAACCTAAAAAGATGCTGTCTTGCAGACAGACCCTCTACCTTTGCAACCCCTAAAGCTCTAAGCTCAGCTTCCACACTGGCTGCTTCAAAGGGAAGCCTGCTTCCCCTCAAGAAGTATCAGAAGCAGTCTAAAGGAGGCAGATTCAATTTAGTCTTCAGATTTTACTGAATCTGATAAAGACCTTCCTTCAAAATACTAGTTCATTGCATTCGTGTCTTATATTATTTCATCTGTAATGAAACATGTTTGCAGGTAGTCTCATGCAAACTCACACAATGCTGGTGATGGAGACAAAGCTTGTTGAGACAAACTTTTCATAGGAACATCAGGAGCTTGTAAGACTCACTTCTTTACAAATAACATCATTTTATGCAAGGGGGATTTTAATTTCCCTCCAAACCTGGGTGGCCTGTGGCTCACATTGAGAGGGGCCCACCTCTCCATTTCAAGATAAAGCACTCCCCTGAAGAGTTACTGAGTTGCTCATTGGGAGCAGCAACACACTTGATAAGAGAAGACAGAAAGAGGTATATTGGATCTTTCACTTCCCTCTATTACCATGTTGTTACTGTACCAATGTGCCTTTACAGGTTGTACTGTTTCTAAGACCTACTGCCACATGGTACAGTGTCCATAAAGAAGACCTCTGTCATGGAGAGGAATTTTAACATAGTATATATCAATATTTCCCCTATGCCCAATGCTTAAGCTGCTGACAGTCCCTGAGAGACACCACTGGTTATTAGAGATCACCTAAGGAAAGAAGCCACTGCTAGAAACTGGTAGGAATCAGACTAATCTGACTTTATGACTGGAAGACACTTAGGAAAGTACAGGTCTTTTACCCCAGATGTTCTGGGATGAGAATTGAAAGAATGACCTTTGGTTGATAAGAAGTGCTAGGCAGAGAGTTCCAGAATGTGTTTGATGTCTGACTGTGTTATAAGTTGGACCAACAGTGAGATTCTTTGTTACAATTTTCCCAATCAGTGAAATATAAATGTTGAGAAAAGAGGCAGCATTTAGATATGCTTAATGAACAAGTGCAGCCATGGTTAAAGTGTAAAAAAGTATACAAAAAGCTGAGATACATTGGTTCAAGAAACCTCAGTGAAGACCTGGATCCCAAGAGATGATGCACAACTTCTAGTTCCAGAGGTCACTTGCTTGCCATTTTTCAGGGCCTCCTGGCAAGGAGAAGGAATGTGAAGCTTCTATCTACTGTGCTATTTTACTACTTTACTGCTTATACAGTGGTGCCTCGCTAGACGATTGCCTCGCAGGACGAGGAAATCGCTAGACGATGCCTTTTTGCGATCGCTACTGCGCTTCGCAAAACGATGTCTCTCTATGGGGAATTTTCGCTAGACGATGAGGTTTCCCCATAGGAATGCGCCGACTAGTGGTGAAAAGCTGTCAGTGCAGCTGTCAGTGCATTCCGACGGGGACCCTCACTCGCTAGACGATGTTTCCCTATGGGAGATTTCGCAAGACGACGAGTTTTCCCTTTGGAACGCATTGAAGAGATTTCAATGCATTCCACTGGGAAAACGTGCTTCGCTAGACGATGTTTTCGCTAGACAGCGATCTTCGTGGAACGGATTAACATCGTCTAGCGAGGCACCACTGTACTTTCTTTTCTATTGACTCTTTAATAAAGGGTTGTACTTTTCCTTGATTACTGTGTTCCCTGTCTCCACATTCAGAAATAAACTCTTGTCAGCCTTCACAAGGCATGTGGCAACTTCTGATGTCAGATAAGGGGCAAAGATATTTGGGGGGAAATGTTCACTGGAAGGACAGATCCTGAAGCTGAGGCTCCAATACTTTGGCCATCTCATGAGAAGAGAAGACTCCCTGGAAAAGACCCTGATGTTGGGAAAGTGTGAGGGCAAGAGGAGAAGGGGACGACAGAGGACAAGATGGTTGGACAGTGTCACCGAAGCTACCAACATGACTTTGACCAAACTCCGGGAGGCAGTGGAAGACAGGAGGGCCTGGCATGCTCTGGTCCATGGGGTCACGAAGAGTCGGACACGACTTAACGACTAAACAACAACAACAACAGGTATGTTTATTTCTGAACCAATCCACTTTGGTCTAGTACTTTAATCACCTACAGCCTGATCCAAACATCCACTTTATGCAAAGGGTTCTCACCAATAAGAATTTTTTCTGCAACAGATCTATTTTCAGAACTAAAACTATTTCTTTGTTCAGAGTTTCCATGGATGCAAGAAAAAACTAACATGAAGTTCCAAAATACATGTTTTTAGAAAAATATGTATGACATTTTCTCCTAAGCCCAAGGTTGCAATTGCCCCAGCCAAGCATAAACGTGCCAAAAAAGAACATTAAAAATGAAAAATCAAGGTTATTACTCTGCCCCCATTACTTTCCACAGTGCTGTTAATCAATTAACACTCCTTTTAAAATGAGAGCCCAGGTGACTAAGTAAAGAAGAAATGCTGCCATAAGAGTTGAGGGCTGAGTGACAAAAAATACTTAGCTAGTTTTCCCATTGTTATATATTAGAGATGGGCATGAACCTCAGTTTGAAGGTTTGGGCCGCTTCATTGGCGCAGCACCATAGGTGCTGCATGTTCTCTCTCCCCATTCCCCGAGTGGCTTCTCTACTCACCAGCCAGCACACACTGCTCTTCCCTTCCTCTTCTGGCATTTGTCCAGTCCTGGCAGGAGCATCTGCTTCCCTCCTTGGCCTCCTCCAGCAACTGCCCAATCAAAGGCAGTGCTGCAGGAATCCCTTCCCAGCCTCCTCATCTGAGGGGGCGGCTGCTGGAGGAGGCAGAGGAGGGAAGCAGAAGCTCCTGCTGGGACTGGGCAAATGCCCGAAGAGGAGGGAAAAAGCAGCATGCACTGGCTGGTGAGTGGAGAAGCCACCTGGGGGACGAGGGAAGGAAACATGCAGTACCTGTGGTCTCATGCCCATCTCTATTATATATTATTAAAAGAATGTTATTTAAAAGAACAGAATTCCACAATAAGCATACCATGGACATCTTTTCTCCTATACCAAAACTAGGAACCCATTTCTAATGATGGTACTAATCATTTCCTTCACTGGAGTTAAGCTCAGGGTCACCTAGAGTAGGGATGTCAAAAATGTGGCCATCCAGATGTTGTTGAACTGCAACTCCCACCATGTCTATTGATGACTGGGGCTGATGGGAATTCCAGTCTAGCAGTAGCTATAGGATAACACATTCTCCACCCCTGCTTGAAAGCACAATTTATCTCTCACCAAACAAATGGTATCTATAGACATTGTCACTTGCCCTATCATCTGTAAAATATCTTTCCTCAAAGCTGCTCAAGCTCTGTGATTTAGTATGACCTAGCTGTATGGTCCTCCTAATTATGAAGTTGAAACGCTCACTGCTCAGGCCTGGGAGAAGAGTCTGTACTTCAGATAGGGTAAAAATTGTCAGCTTGAACATATTTATCTTCCTGTTCTCACAGTCTTTCTTATTGTGTACTTCTCCAAACCAGAAAAAAAGTCCACAGAAATGTATGGATTAGGGAAAAGTAAATAGCAGAAAGTATATACTGGAGGCAAGTGCCTGTAAAATGAGTATTGGAGTACCTGAATACAATGTGAAATGAATATTAGAGAATATTAGCGATAACTGAATTACAAATATCTCTGAATTTTGGAGCACACAAATATCATTATGATTTTTATGCTGATTTTTAAAGAACAAATTCAAAAATTATGTGGAACTGGGGAAAAACTAACAGATGTTTAAAGTATGTGGATGTTACAGAAAGCAGAACAGGCACATTTCTCCATCCCAGCTAACATATACGTACCAAAGGATATACCTTTGAAGTGTAAAATAATCTCATACCAATTTTTAAATACATTTTCTTTATGAGTAGGCAGTTTTTCAACCAAAGCTTCTATCCATGTGGTAGTGTGACAAGGAAATGGCCTTGTCACACTACCAAATTCTGATATAATTGTGAGGGAACCCAACACATTGGAGCATCATGTGACACAATCAGGTAGTCAGCTGATCTACCAAGATCCACACATGATGTGAGAATCTGGCCTACAAATGTATTTTGAGTAGCTATGAACTAGGGCTCAATGGGGCATGTACAAAGAAGAAAACTTGACTGCAGCAACCATTGGATCAGGAAGCCCTGGCTTTTGTGCAAGAAAAGAAAGAAGGGAGAATCTAAAGGTACATCTGCTCTGGGCAGTTACACTGAAATGAATCTGCTTTAGCTGTAGCACTATTCACTCATTACTCTCTCTGAAGCCATTAATTTATCCAACTGCAGAACAACCAAGGAAGGACATGAGCAACACTGAGCAATGGTCATACAGGCTGTCGCTTTCTCCTAGGCCCACGTGATTTTTCCATTTAGCCTTCATACTTCATACATTTAGCGTCTACTCTGTGTGTCACTGAAACACTAGAAATTGCCAGGGGCTGAACTAGGGGACTTCTGCATGCCAACTACATGCTCTGTCATTCAGTTGTGCATCCACCATGTGAGCCCAGATTTAAACCTATACTACCCTAGGATGGTCTCCGAAAAGAATATAAAAACAGTTGTGAATTTTCTCCATGGCTATATTCTTGTTCCAAATAAAAATTAAATGATGCCTTCCAAGAAATCTACGGATAAATTGTCATAAATCTTTTCTACAGATGTGTATATATTGTCAGCACTTTCTTTGACTTAATCTGATCTTATTTTTGTTTTACTCTCCCATCCTCTGTCACAACCTTGTCTGGTACAAAAGAAATATCGGATGCTTTTGACAAAAGCATGGATGTGTGCAATGCCATTTATTATTTTGCTGAGACCCTTCCATCTGAGATGGCAGACTGCACAGCAGATGTTGGAAATATCATAAGTACAAGCATACATGTCAATTTGCTGACAGTGTCAACCCTCGCTTGTCCGCTAGGTGCAGAACTGAAATGTGAGGAAGATGCAAAACATTGGCAGGCGTCTGACTGCAAAAGAGAAGCTGTGAACTTCCCTAACCTACATTTTTCTGTTGAAGGAGGTGGGATGGAGGATTTCATTTTCATTTTTAGTTTTGCCAAAGACGGTCAGCATACTGGGGGTGGAAAGGTCACTTACAACTGTATTGCACTTCGGTGATGAAGTTGTGTTGCTCATATAGTTACAGGTTGAAAAAGGATACCGTAATACCATGAAATCCAACCCCCTATTTCCATGGCATGTTCCAGAGCTGTTGTTGCCCACTCTGCTGAAGACCTCCAAAAACTTATGAATTGTTTTAGCAAGGCCTGCCAAGATTTTCGACTAACAATCAGCCTGAAGAAAACACAAGTCATGGGCCAGGGCGTGGACTCACCTCCCTCTATTACCATCTCCACACAAAAATTGGAGGTTGTTCATGATTTTGTGTACCTTGGCTCAACAATCTCTGACACTCTCTCCCTAGATGTCAAGCTGGATAAACGCATTGGCAAAGCAGCTACCATGTTCTCTAGATTCACAAAGAGGATATGGCTTAATAAGAAGCTGATGGCCTATACCAAGATCCAGGCCTATAGAGCCTGTGTCCTCAGCACACTCCTGTACTGCAGTGAGTCCTGGACCCTTTGTGCACGGCAGGAGAGGAAGCTGAACACGTTCCATATGTGTTGACTCTGATGCATTTTTGGCATCACCTGGCAGGACAAAGTTCCAAATAGTGTAGTCCTGAAATGAGCTGGAATTGCTAGCATGTATACATTACTGAAACAGTGATGTCTCCGTTGGCTCGGGCATGTTGTGAGAATGGCTGATGGTCAGATTCCAAAAGATCTCCCATATGGAGAATTAGTGCAGGGAAAGCATCCCAGAGGGAGACCACAGCTGCAATACAAGGATATCTGCAAGCAGGATCTGCAGGCCTTAGGAATGGACTGCAACAGATGGGAAACCTTGACATCTGAGGGTTCAGCCTGGAGGCAGCCTGGAGGCAGGCGGTGCAGTGTGGCCTCTCCCAATTTGAAGAGACACTTGTCCAGCAGGCCAAGGCAAAGAGGCAGTCCCGAAAGCAGCAAAACCAGGGAGCTGGACAGGGGACAGATTGTATTTGTCTTCAGTGTGGAAGGGATTGTCACTCTCGAATTGGCCTCCTCAGCCACACTAGACACTGTTTCAAGACCTCTATTCAGAGCAAGTTACCATAGTCTCTTGAGACTGAAGGATGCCTACATATGGTTCCAGAGCTTGGAAATGTTCCTTTTTTGTACTACAACTTTCAGAACCCCCCTGCTAGCTAGAGATTTTGAAGAGAGAGAAAAAATCACTTTTTCAAGCTTTGGTAGGATCCCACATACTGCTCAGCAGAAAGTTTAAGACAAATACAATAAAGAACTATGTAATATCAGAACTAAAAGCCCTGCTGTTGATGACCAAAGGGACAGCTGAGTCCAGTGTCCCTTCCTCCCACAGTGGCCAACGAGCTGCTTCCCTAAAAACTAAAATGCTGCAACAGCATTTGGAAGAATTATTCTTTCACATGATCTACAGATTTTGTGCCTTGATATACTGCTCCCAAAAATGTCAGGTATGCAGATGGACAAATATACTATCATCTCCTCATGACCCACCATAGATGTTCCTGAAATGTTTATGACCAAGCATGTGCTTCAGATTAGGATTTTACTCAGAAAATGAAACAAAGCAGGAGGATATTAGTCAAATTACAAACCACTACAAAGTGAAGCAAGGAACACCAAAGCAGCTCTCCAAAGTGCCAAATACTGATTTGGTATTTCAGGGGTTTAAAAGGCTGAATTAAAAAAAAAACAACCTCACTGGAAAAACAAAAGTTGTGCTATGCAAGAAGAACCAGGAAGCCAAAGCAGAAGGAGATTGATAGCTCAAATATCAATGAAACCCAAAGGTCTCTTGGAAACTCAATTATGGAGCCATTATGCAAAGGAAGGATGTTAGACAATAAAGAGAGATTTCTATTTGAATATATTTAATTTTCAGGAGGGAGGAGGGATGTGTGTTGGAGATTTTTCTTCTTTGCTTTTAGGAAGCTGTGGATCTCAATCCAAGTGACTGAGTGCTTGCGTGTGAAACGTATGCCATCATGCCGGATTAGAGTGGGGAAGGTCACAATAGCATTGGGAATAGGACCAAAGCTATTTTAGAGTATGACTACAGAGTAAGAAGAATGTGAAGTGATCCGCTGTGAAGTTGTATATGGGAATTTGAGTTTCCCTGGGTGAATTCATTTTAGTGGATCACCCTGGAGACAGAAGAGAAAGCAAAGGAAATTGCAATCTGAACTTGTCAGCAGCTTGTTAAGGTGGCTCTACTGCAGTTATCCAGATTTGCTGGAGGAACAGCAACTGCAGAGTGGCCTTAATAAGCTACATACAAGGGTTGGTTGCCAATTTCCTCCTGTCTGCTGATTTTCTCCTTGCTTTCTCCCCTCCTTTTTGGTCTCTAGCAGTGCACCAGCACTGGCACCAAGCTTTCTTTGGGAGGGGGAATAACCATTTGGAGAAAAAAGGTGCTCATTTGAGAGGAATTGACATCCCTATGAGTGCCTCTTTGATTCCTCTTTCCCCACTCTAAATGAGGAAGCTAGAAGAGTCAGCTTCTGGTCACCCATTGCCTTGGTTCAAGCCTATCTATCTATCTATCTATCTATCTATCTATCTATCTATCTATCTATCTATCTATCTATCTATCTATCTATCTATCTATCTATCTATCTATCTATCTATCTATCTATCTATCTATCTATCTATCTATCTATCTATCTATCATCATCTATATTTGTTATTGTAGTCACACTCTAAATTCTATGGCTTCCAGCAGATGGAAGGAAAGTGGAAAATTGGTGGGATATTTGCCTATACCCTGGAATTTGAGTAGCAGATGGTGGCACTGAGTTTCACCCACACCCAGTCCTTCATTTCCCCCTTCATGTTTTTTTTCACTACTTGGACAACACAAATACATACAAGTACCTTCAATAAAAATTGAATTGGATGGGTTACCGATTGGTTTGAAGCAAATCACTTGAGATTTGTAAGACTGTTCAGATCAAATCAAAGAGGATGGTGTTCACACACCTCTAGATATGAACTGTCAGAGAATAAAAAGGAATTGTGTTATTCTGGAGTAGGGAACTGAGAAGGGGATGGTGGTGACTAGCAAGGATGAGAGAGAAGAAGGCAGGAAATTCTTCTCTGGTTCAGATTTTAATCTCTTCAACTTCTACCCATTCCCCCACAAGGATTCAGGGTCCTATTGTATGTGGATATATTGCTCGATTCTAACCATAAGCAAAATCTATGCTGTTAATCTAAGCCTCAATTGGGGACCCTTCCTGAGTATACAATTCCCTTTGCCGTCCTTCCAGACCACAAAGCCCTTTCCCAAAGGAAACCATAGAATCTAGTTAATTCTTCACACCATCTCTGAAAGGCACTATCTGAAAATGAATTGTATTGTCACAGTAACAGTGTCACCATCTGTAGAGCAGGAAGCTCAAAGTTAACAGTGACTTGCGGGTGATCTGATGCTATGCTTTTCAAATAAAAGCTTTAATTCTTACAGAACATCAAGAGAAGCTTTGAAGTATTACTGTATTCACAGTAAATACTAGAGGGGTGTCCGAACATTTCTTCATATTTGATGCATCATTCTAAAGATGCAGTCACATGCACAAAATGACAAAAGATTGATTATTTTGTCATTGATGCCACCTTTCATTCCAATGGGCATTTGCATGCGACGTTTTGGCAATGTATTAAATTAAGCAGGACAAAAACAGACTGTTAATTGCCTCTCTTCGGCTGCTGTATGTTTTTGCCCTTCATAATCTCAAAGTTCACAAGAGCATGAACATGCAAATGGTGTTTTTGAGACATCAGGCTGGTCTTCGAAAGTTTACAGCAAGTCTTCTGGAATAAATATTCAAAGACTTATACATTTTTATAGCATGGTGCTCAGAGCCATTTCCTTGCACTTCCCCTTTAATGTGTGTTACCAGAAATTATTGCTTTGTCCATCTCCTATACAATACATCAGCTGGAATCCTGTTGCTTACTATAGTGAGTTGTGCTAGAGCAGTGGTTCCCAACCTTTTTTGAGGTTTGACCCCCTTTTATAATAGCCAAGTAAACTGTGACCCACCCACCACATTTGCATAAAAAGACTTTTTTAATAGAGTAAAGTCATTCCTTTTTAGAGGATCCTTTCTCCCCCAAAGGGCCTGTTTCTTATACATACACATACACACTAACTTTAATATCTTGCTCTGAAAGGTCAAGGAAGAAACTATTAAACAAAGGCTACAGCACATATAAGATGGCCCATGACACACACAACCCCAGAAAACACTTCACAGTCACGACTCCCCCAAGGTTGAGAAACACTGTGCTAGTGTATACCCACTGAATTAGTGAGAATTTGGTGAGTCAACTCCTCTGTAATTTCCATTGATTCAAATGAGCCCTTTCTAGGGCAACTTTGTATGCTTAGCAATAGGATTTCAGCCAATATAATATAATATAACAATGGCTGGAATCCTGTTGCTTAGCATAAGAAAATTTATAACTTTCAACCTGTTCCTAGCCAGCAAATAAAAAATTCCTTCTGTGTTTCTTGTGGGAATGCACACATACAGATTTGGTGCATGCTCATCCCCAAAAATTACAGCAAGGACTTTTTATTTGCCGGTAAGGTACAGACGTGGTGGCACTGCGGGTTAAACCGCAGAAGCCTCTGTGCTGCAGGGTCAGAAGACCAGCAGTCGTAAGATCGAATCCACGCAACAGAGTGAGCTCCTGTTGCTTTGTCCCAGCTCCTCGCCAACCTAGCAGTTCGAAAGCATGTAAATGCGAGTAGATAAATAGGTACCACCTCGGTGGGAAGGTAAAACGGCGTTCCGTGAAAGTCGCGCTGGCCACGTGACAACGGAAACTGTCTTCGGACAAACGCTGGCTCTACGGCTTGAAAACGAGATGAGCACCGCCCCCTAGAGTCGAACACGACTGGACTAAAAATGTCAAGGGGAACCTTTGCCTTTACCTTACAGACTAAAAATTACAAATGTTCTTATGCTAAGCAACAGGATTTCAGCCAATATAATATGATATCATGTAGCATTCTTGCTACAATAATATTCCTAACATGGAGTTCACAGTAGACTTTGAAGAATGGCTTTCTGTTGATGGGAGAACACAACTGTACAAGGAGATTATTTAAAGGGATTATTTTATTCCGTTGTTTTACTTGTGTTTTTAATATTGCTCTCATTATGAGTTTTAATATATGTATTTAATGCTTTTTAAATATTCCAATAATTTATCAATTTGCTTTTAACTTTGTTTGTTTTAATACTGTAAGCCACCTTGTTTACTTGGCAACATATAAATGTTTCAAATTAAAAAAAAGTATTAGGGGAGACAAAAAGCATACTTAAAAAGATTGCAATGAATTGCACAACTTCAATGGAATAAGTCACAGAAAGTCGGCAGGATTTAATTCCAAGTCAACAATCAAAAATTTGCACTATTATTTTTGTGTATTTATATTACGATATGCAGTACAACCACTGTTCATTGAAAAATGTCTCTCAGAAAGGTTTATGATAATAACTATACCAAATTTAGATGAAGACAACAAACAACTAGTAAAATGAGCAGTGGTATGATTAAGCAGCATGCCATTAAAATGTTCTAAATAGCAATATGAATCAGCGATTGGACTAAATATAGGTGTCAGTCTCAACTAGAGCAGATTCATTGATCCAGTGAAAATTACCTAATTATTTATTTAACAGGTTCTCATTGATTCAATAGATCTACTGTAGTTGGGATTAATGACTAGATTTAGGCCCAAACTACTGGATTTAGACCCACATTAAAAACTCAACAGAACAAAATAATCTTCTGCATGTCTGGAAGTTTTGTCATGACAACTGGACTCATTTCCTATTAGGCTGAAACATTTCGCTACTCATCCAAGTAGCTTTTTCAAACTAAAGAAGCTACTTGGATGAGTAGTGAAACATTTCAACCTAATAGGAAAGAAGTCCAGTTGCCATGACTCAACTTCCAGAGAACCTCACCTGGATGACTGAGAATCTTCACAGATAAATCTTCTGCATGCTTCTGAAAGCTAAAAAGCAAAAAGGTTTGAAAGGCTGCTCAGAGGAGGGTCTTCTAAAGGTACACGTAAAGACATCCACTCAAATGTAAAACTTATTATATTTCAACAATCGAACAACATCCAGGAAAATGTAGGAGGAAGACAAAATTCTGATCATATAGGAAGAGGTCCAGTCTGGGATCCCCATTTCCTACACCTGAAGAAACACTTAGCAGCTGGCCCTTTGCTGCCTAAATTGCTGTCTTTAGGTGTGCGTAACAAAGTGGATCCATTCACGGTATTGAGGTAAAACTTAGCAGTTAGCTTCCGCATGAAGAATGGTGGTGGTGGTGAGAAGGTCCATCTTGAGCTTTGCATCGTGAGGTAAAATGTGTTTGTCCAGCCCTGGTGACAAGATAGACTGATAGATTTTGTGGTGTGCGTGTCTGTGTCTCTCTCTGTGTGTGGGGGAATGTGTGCATGTCTTTCAAATATAAGTTTTCTATCCTTTTCACTTCACTTTTGTGTTGTTTACTTGGTGTGAAATTCAGGAGGAGCATGAAACAGACAGGGAGGCTAGGTTGTGAAGAGTAGAATTCCTCTACTCAGCAATATCTGTATCAAGAAGCCTGAAGGGCGTTGTCTGAGAGCATTCTTTATCCTTTGGATTTCAGCCTGGCTGGTCTCTAGCCCTTCTTAACAGGAATGGTGCAATCCTATGCATGTCTACTCACATGGAAATACTATTGTAGCTAAGGGGACTGACTCCATCTAATATACAAATTCTTAGGGTCACAAAGATATGGAATATTTAGGCCAGATTACTGCAGGAACAAAAGAAAAGCATTTGCAAAGTTAATTGTGCAAGTGGTCTGCAGACATTGGCAGAATGTCCATCAAGCGATAGATTTTGCAACCAGTGTGCAACAGACACCCCATTAGAAGTCACAACTCAGTTGCACAATAAACATTACATGAACAGTGTTGTTTTTAAAACAAAATCACATATTTACATTAAAGTTTTCTTCGATGAAGGATTTAGCTTCACATGGATTGGAAACATCTTAGCTTTCCCAACTCTGATGGTTCTAATTTCCTTCTCAGGTGGTCTTCCTCTCCCCTCACCCGCCTGCCCTTCTCGCTCATGAAGCTCAGCTCTTCCTCTCCCCATATCTACCCATAATCCATATCTCTTTTCCTCTGCTTCTTCTTTTCTCTTTCCTTTCCCCTGCTTTTCATTCTAACTGACCTTTCTCTCCTACCGTTTTTTCCCTAATATTTTTCTTATGTTAACTGTCCATCCCCAGTGACCACTTAGCACAACCTCTTCTCTTCCTACTCTCTCTTTTTTGAAGAATTTAGTGACCCTCTAGAAGAACACAGCCGTTGTGTGCTGCGGACTGTTCTCACTACTGCCTCTCAAGAGCCCTTTGGAAGACTAAAAATGGCAGATCTGACTGTAGCTTCTTCGCTGATAATTGGGGAGGTTTACTACCTAGTGGTTGAAGATAGTACTAGATGCGGCATCTAGAATTTTTATAAACAAATAAACAACAACAACAAAACTGAAATGAAGATTCCTAGGCTCTCTTTGGTGTGTATGCCAAGTTTATGTCTTTACTGTTACATTTCTGAAAAGAAATTAGTAATGGCCAGTTACTGTTGTGAAAACATCTGAATTCCAGAAGCCACTGTCCTGTGGAACAAACACATTCTCTTCTCATCCATTCTGCTGTCACCTCAGCTCTCAGAACAAAGCAGGAGGTACCAATGTAAGGTGCAACATGTGTCAGGACTTGACCCATGTGATATTCTTCCTCCATTATTTATAAAAGTAACTAAACATTAGTTATATTGCAAAAGAAATGCCATTAGCCCTCTTTTGGTTAAGTAATATAACTAATGTCAAGTAATATAACTAAAGTTATTGAAAAAAATTCATCAATTACAAGTAACTAGTTATTTATGACAAGTTACTTCAAAGCTTTGTAATCTCTTTCCAGGGTGAGAACCATCTCCCACTGTTAAGGAAAGATTTGTTCATTCAATAAATTTAATGGAATGTTATGACTTTACATCACCCGCCCAGCCCTAAGTTATGAGGACATCATACAAACTACAACCTGAACAGTAATTATAGCTGCCACTGTCATCCTAGAGAAAGTGATGAATTTCTCTGAAGCTCTGGAAATTAGTTCCTCAGCTGAAATTATTGAAAAATGGAAGGAAATGCCTTTCAGAAGAGGAATTATGTCACCCTAATTAAATAAAAATTTCAAATTAAAAAAAAAACAGTCAACAAGCAGCACTGATAATAGGTTTGGGCATAATGTTTGCTTGCATCATTACAATGTTACTATGGTGAATTAGAACACTGTCAGTCACTGAAGCGAAAAGGAAAGCTTCCTCCCGCCTTTTCTTCTTCTTCAGTTATATAACTATCTTTTCAGCATAAACATTCCTCCATTCCAATGTGATTGATTACATGGCTTGCAATCCCCTGCCACTAAAACATAGTGTTGTGTTTTTTAAAAAATTTACAATGCCATAATCTTTCTTCATAGTTTTAGAGGAGGTAATCATGTTAGTCTGTGCAAACTTATCAGGCAAAATCCAAAGAAACAAAACAAGGGTCAAAAACATGTGGCAACTTAAAGACTATTGTATTTTATTGTGAGCTTTCATGGACACGTCCACTTCGTCAGATATACGGGAAAATAATCTAAAATCTAATACCTAGTCTTTAAGGTGCCACATGTTTTTGTCGTGTGTGTTTTTGTTTTGTTTCTTTGGAATTTGCCTGATACTTTTTCTTCACTTTGTTCAAAAAACCAGTAACATCTATTTTTTTCGAAATGAGAATCACATAAGACTCACATCTAGTAATGGCTACGCTACCCAGATACTAGTCAGAGACCTATTCCATTGCACTTCCAGGTTATCAACACTATTTTCCAATTTGCCAATCTTGCACCAAGAGATCCCACTTTTTTTACAAGAGGTTGACCTCTCATCTCACCCCAACACCCTAGCTAGGAAGTTCATGTGACCTCATTTTAGAGAAGGATCCTCTATTTGATGAGTCCCCAAAGGACAGTCTATCACAGCTGGGGGTGGCAAGTGCCAGCAAGCATAAGTGTGACTCCGAACACAGAGATCAATGCCAATATGGGACAAGAACAGAGCAGTCACAACCAGCTTTCCCAGGGAATTCAGAAAATAGCCAAAATCCAAAGCCAGATAATCATTCTGTAGATCATATTCATTTCAAGGCAACATGTTAACAGGGGCAGACAGCAACATGGTCCTCTGAAGAGGACTCAGACTGGGTGGGTATGACACCATTCTCTATTTCAACGATGGTCCACCAAATACTGAAGTATAGGAAAACCCCTCCCCCCTCATCATTTGTTATACAGACTAAGGCTGATAGGAGTTGCAGGCCAGCAACATCTTAAAGATCCTCCTCCATAGATAACATCAGGTCCCAATGTTTACATGCTGGAAGGTCATTCTCACCCAGCTGAATTAACAGTACATCTGAGTATGGGAAATGCTGCAGGTATGTCTTCATAGTAGGCATCAGCAATTCCCAGCACATTCCTCTGTGATCAAACTATCTAACTTGAGCCCAATCTCCAAATCCAAGGTGAAGGTTACCATCTGCATGTACTGCTTTGCCCTAATATACAATACTGTGCCTGAACAGTCATATGGACCTTACTGTGGTAAACCCAGCTCCGTGGCTGATGTTGCTGCCCTGATCCAAAAGGAATGGATCCCAAATTCTGCTGCCTGGAGCCCAATCCCACCCTCATGATTGCACTGAACTGGATGCAAGTTAGTGGAGCCCCATCTAGGTGGACCCATAACAAGCCTGTGGATGGAAGCCAGTGATGCAGAAAGCGTATCATTGTCCTAATGGGGAAGATCATAGGATCCTTTGCCCTTCTTAATACTATATGCTCCCCTGCCCCTTCTGGTCCATCATGAACCCGAGAAGGCAGAGGAGCATGTCTTCCTTGCCCTTGACCACATCTCCAATGCACAGAGCCCTCATGATTTTTGTCTTGCTTGATGCTCGCTACCACCTTGCTTAGCCACAGAGCCTCAAAGAATTCTAGTGTGAAGGCTGCCCTAAATAAGATGACTTCAAACAGAGATGAGCTGAGAGTTCCTTCAATAACTGTGCCAGCAACTGATAGGTAACAGGCCTACAGTCATCCCTTCTTGGTGGCACCATCCTTTCTCAACCCTGAATAGCTTTATGGGCCCAAAAAGACCTATCAGGGTCCATGTGTCCACAGGCCTTACTAAAAAAAGGAAGGAGCTACAAAGTGAATGGTTGTAGTCTTTGGTGCCAAGACAAGAAAGAATTTCTATGGCTAGTTTCAACCTCAAATTTGAAAGCGGACACTATTGTACATAGTCCTAATGCAATTATGAAACTGTTGACTTACCTGTCTTTTGTCTTACCTCTCTTACTGAATACGAAACAATGAGATGTGCATACCTAGCAGAAGAGTTATTTAAGTCAAACCATGCCTTTCACCTTAGAAAACATGCAGTTTATTGGAATCTCATATGGATGGACTTTTCTATCAGCTCTGGATCATCACGTACAATTACAGGCTTTTAACATATTTTCTTCACTCCTCATTCTTAAGACAAAGGGTGATAATTGTTCCAGAGTCGGTTTTGTCTACTAATGATGCTAATATTCCCAAACATGAGGAGTATTATCCTGGTGCTTAAAAGGATACCTCCTGTCACTGGAATATGTCTCTTATGCTTTTTCATTCACAAATTTCAGAACATTATGAACAAAAGGAGAATATATATAATTACCTTCTTCACAGAGCTTTGGAGACAGCAACTTGCCAGAGGCTATTCTTCTGGAAAGCACTTACTGCACTGAATAGAAAAATATCTTAATAACATGCTTTAGCGTTTGCATTTAAAATGGGGAAATCCAAAGATTTTTCTATTACACATTTAAAATTCCACTTTATGCAGCTGAGCACTGTTCCACATAGCAAAGGCACGAAACCCCCATATTGTGCACAAAAAGAGCACAAACAGAAAAAAAGAGTTTCCCTTTAGAAAACAAAACCCAAACCTGGACAAGCTCTCTACGCATGCACTGGTGTTGATGGAACACACCTCCCCACACACAGTTGAAGCAGATCCTGTTAACGCATAATTCTGCCCTGGCCAGATAAAAGCTGGTATTTTCCCAGTAGATTATTTCACCTGTGTCTCTGTATTCAGAGAAGCATTTCTGATGTATTCTGGAGCCACACAGTATGCAAATAAAGTTGATAGGGTTGGACTCAACATGACAAGATGGGGAGCATCACAATCTGAAGTGGAGGTGACTTAAGTAGTAAAGGACACATGTTTATCCTCTAATGTAGTTCACAGCTTCATAAGTTGCAAGTTAACTTACTTTTGTTCAGAGGTTGGACAAAGGAAGCAACAGGACCTGTGCCCAGTACCATTCACAAAGGGACAGCAGCGAGGGGAAAATCCCACAACCTGACTCCTCTTTTCCTCAGTTGACCACTTCTCACCGAAACACAAAGGAACAGTCAAGGCTGTTTTTCAACAAGTTCTCTAGTAGTAAGCACAAAAGGATATCCTGTAGACCAGCAGTCCCCAAACTTTTTGGAACCGTGGACCAGTTGGGGGGGCGGGCTCTGTCTGTGGGGGGGTGGGGGCACCCCCACGCTCACGGGTGGGCGTGTCGCACTCGCGGGTGGATGCGTTGTGCTCACGGGGTGTGTGTTGCGCTTGCAGGTGGGCATGTTGCGCTTGCGGGTCCCCCCATGAGCGCGACATGCCCCCTGTAAGCGCGACACACCCCTTGCGAGCATGACATGCCCCCCCGTGAGCGTGACACACCCACCGTGCATGCGGGGGAGCGGAGATCCGTCTCTGCGGCCCAGTCCTGCGAAGCCCACGGACCGGCACTGGGCTGTGGACCGGGGGTTGGTGACCCCTGCTGTAGACCAGTGGTCCCCAAACTTTTTAACACCGCAGACCGGGTGGGGAAGGTGGGGCACCCCCCGTGCTCGCATGCATGCGTGAAGAGGTGGGTGCATGTGCGCGTGGGCGCACGCGCACTTGCGCACATGCACAAAGGAGCGGGGTGTGCTCGTGCAGGCACGTGCACGCTTGTGCGCATGTGCAAAGGGTGGGGGCACTCAGGGGCACTCATGCACATGTGCAAAGGGGTGGGGGTGCTCATGTGGGCGCATGGGCGCTCACGTGCATGCACGAAGGGGCTGTATGGGGGGGAGTGCATGCAGGGTGTGTGTGGGAGATCTGTCTCTGTGGCCCGGTCCGGTCCAGGCCATGGACCAGCACCGGGCCGCGGACCGGGGGTTGCGGATCCCTGCTGTAGACCATCTTGACTGCTTCCATGGGTGTTGTAAACATTCAAGCTGCCCTTTGCTATGTTAAGCTTGGCAACCTGTTTCCTGCTGGCAGAGCAGGCACAATATTGTGCAGCAATATCAGGCCATTTCCTGGCATTTTGAATCTTAGAACCAGGAAGCACAATATCCCACATTCACAAAACAGTGGGCTGTTTTTGGTTGTGTGTGTGGTTTTTTTTAAAAAAAGAATTGGATCATTTCCTAATTCCTCCAAAATGCAAACCTCCCAATTCTGTGTGTGTCAACCCACATGCCATTTATTTTTCTTGGCAAACTTTATCTATTATATCACAGTGGCGTTCAGTGTGACATTTTAATTTGCATAATAGAATGACAAAAAGTACACATTGCAGAGTGCTATACATTTTACTCATTTCTCTGAAATAATTTGTTGAATGAATTGCCAAAACCACAAATTCGTAGTTACCTAATTAAATGGACCACAGGTATCTCTCTGCCCAACATGCTACAATTAAGTTTATATGAGATCAATATCTAAGCCCCGAGAGTTTGCCCAGTTCTATAGGCAAATAGCCAGGACTAGTAAAATTGCAATGTGGAAACATCAGTACTTTGCATCACTTAAGGATGCTTCCCATTCTAAAATGGTCAAATTTGGCAACAGATAATCTAAATAACTTTAGACCAATATCCCCTTTATGGGCAAAGTGATCGAGTGGGCAGTAGTGGAGCAGCTCAGATGTTCCTGGAAGATTGCCTGGATCCATTCTAGTCCAGGTTCAGGCCATGCCATGGAATCACAACAGTACTGGTCACATTGCACAATTACCTTTTAAGGGAGGCTGATGGGAAGGAATGACCCTGTTGGTCCCCCATGATCTTTCAGTGGCTTTTGATACCATCTGCTCATCTCTGTGGGGCATGAAGTGAATGATTGTTGTGTATTACCTGCAATTTCAAAAACAAAGACATGGTGTGTGTGTGTGTGTGTGTGTGTGTGTGTGTGTGTGTGTGTGTGAGAGAGAGAGAGAGAGAGAGAGAGAGAGAGAGAGGACGGAGCAGATGTAGATAGTGGGTTTCACTTTACACCCCTCAGGATGATTTCTCGAATCACAAACTAAAACATTTTGGGTTTTTTTTTTTAACCTCCCCCCCCCCCAGTAAGGATTGTTTTTTTAATTTCTGTTTGTTTGTTTTTTAAACTGGCTGTGGTTTACATAGGTTTTTAGATAATAGTGATTCTGTTGTATGGAAGCATAATTCTTCAGGACTTTTGCAAGGATACAACACAATCCTGCTAACTGAGACCCTCTTTATTTAAATGGCTATGAATTCCCTGTTACTCTGATGAGTTCTTACAGGTAGTGTTAGTTTCCCATTACATTTCATTGCAGCTCTAGATATGGAGTTGCCTGATGGAGCCAGAACTGAGTACCTTGAATAAGAGGTGTTGGAAGTGAATGAAAATTACCTTCAGACATATCGTTCTTTCAAGCTGTGCCAGGCACTGGAGCTGGTTAAGCAGGGAAAGGGTGGGGGAAAGACAGAGAGGGAGAGGGAGAGAGAAGTGAAAAATGAGGAATTTTTTTAAAAATCACATCTTCCACGGGTTGTTAATACTACTGCACAGTGCCCTTTCTGCCACAGGAACGCCACAAGTTAAAGCTTGGTTTTATTTTAATAGGCAGTTAGGAAAAAGAGAAAGGGGCAAGACGCCATGCTAATGCAGAGAGCACTTGAGACTGACACAAACAGGGTCAAAGAGAAATGAGAAATCATAAGTCAGAACGTCTCCTTGATTTAGCCCCTCACAGGAAGCAGGAGCGAAATTCTAATTGTGGCTGTCAGAGAGTAATGCTGAAGGAAAGCAAGCCCTGGAAATAATGAAATTGTGTGAGGAAGATAGGAAAGGACATTATATTCTTGCTTCAGTAGAGTCAAATCTTGGTCTCATTCCTGACTGGTGAAATAATACACCATTCTGTATTACAACTCTTACTTGGTGATATAAAGCAAGTCTTCAGGCAAACCTCGCTGTGTGGATACCACACAGCTCCCTCAATGTGAGCCTGTGCTAAAAAGCCGTATGAAATGCACACATTGCAGTGTTATTGTTGCCGGCTGCTATTTGCCTCCTGGCTTGCTCTGGCATTCACCTGAGTGACACTACTGGCCCCCATTGTTTTTTAGCATTCTGGTTACTCAAGGCACCAGGATGGCATCAACCATGGGATGCTGACACACCAACCATACCTTCTAGAGAGGAAAACCAAACCTCTTGTGAAGGAAATAGACCCTCAGTCTGGGCAAGGAGAAATTTACTGAAGAGCTGGGGCTGGGAGTGAATGCTTTTTTTGAGGCCAGGAACAGGCAGGCAAAAGAGACTTAGCTTTTGAGATTGCAGAAGTCAGGGACGATGGTCCAAGAGACTTCCACAGAAGGTTGTAGGATAGGGCGTCTGAATATGGGCATCCTAATAAGGGAGACACGACAACCAACTGCTTGCCTGCAGATCTCAAAGACTTATGAAAGGTTTGTGAAAGCCTGTTGAAGAAATGGCATGGAATAAGACATAAACATGGGTCAAACCAACATTATTTTAAATAACCCAACAGTATTCCACTAATGTAATAACCTGATGTGTATTTTGTAGTTTATTTTTAAGCCCTTGCCAACACAAGAAACTGCATAAGAGATAGGGCTATGGAACTGGGAGATGGCACACCACAGCCAAACTCAATGCAATTAGTCATCTCTCTCTCTCTCTCTCTCTCTCTGTGTGTGTGTGTGTGTGTGTGTGTGTGTGTGTGTTCTGTGCCGTCAAGTCTGAACCGACTTATAACAACCCTAATAGGGATTTCAAAGTGAGATATTTAAGGAGTGGTTTTACTCCCCCAGTGAGCTGCCATGGTTCAGCAGGGATTCAAAACCTGTTTTCCAGAGTCATCACTCTACCCACTGCATCACACTGGGAATCCTTGTCATCTATAGGAGCACACATATTTACTTGAACTGCCAGTAGTTGATCTGGGAATGCATAAATGTCCCTTATCTACCAAATCTGGATGCTCTTCTCTGAGACAAGGGTACATCTCTATCTAAAAGTAACTTTTTTCAAAGTAACTAGTTATTACTTATTAGACTTAAGAAATGTAGGTGTTAGGCTATTCATTACATTTAAGAAACTTAGGTGTTACCTAAAAGGTAAATCTGTAATTAAATGTCACTTATTGCCAGAAAATTAATTTGTTCTAGGGAACTATGCAGGGGGACGTGGTGGCGCTGCGGGTTAAACCGCAGAAGCTTCTGTGCTGCAGGGTCAGAAGACCAGCAGTCGTAAGATCGAATCCACGCGACGGAGTGAGCTCCCGTCGCTTGTCCCAGCTCCTGCCAACCTAGCAGTTCGAAAGCATGTAAAAATGCGAGTAGATAAATAGGTACCACCTCAGTGGGAAGGTAACGGCGTTCCGTGTCTATTCGTGCTGGCCACGTGACCATGGAAACTGTCTTCAGACAAATGCTGGCTCTATGACATGGAAATGGGGATGAGCACCGCGCCCTAGAGTTGGACACGACTGGACTAAATGTCAGGGGGAACCTTTACCTTTACCTTAGGGAACTATGCATCTAGTAACTGGTTACTTATGAGGTCTGCTATGAATGCTTGGTTTCTATAAGTTTGGTGTGAATCTAATCAGTCATCTTTGTGATGCTAAGGTATTCTTTCTATTGCTTTCCCCCCCAATAGGCTCTTTCATCTTTTAACAGTGTATACAAGTATAACATGGTCCTTTCTGCACACAGAGTGCCCAGTGCACATGGGAGAAAACTTTGTTCTTTATGAGAATTTACCAACATTTACACATTTCTTTACATGAAAAATAGGAAGAAAATCTAAAAGTGAAACTGATAGGTGGTTGATTCCTATTATAAATGCTATTTAAGCCTCCCAGAGTTCTAACATGGAGGAGAGGTAGAGTACAAAACTCTACTACTGGTGAACAGCTGAGTCCATAGCAGAGTCAACGTTCAAACTCTGATTATCCTGCTTCACAGTTCAGTTGTACAGCTACTAGTTTTTCTAGCCCCTTCACGGATTGTTGCCTTGTCGTGGCGAAGGGGCTTGAGTAATTCAGAGAAGCTATGGGCTATGCCGTGCAGGGACACCCAAGACGGACAGGTCATAGTGGAGAGTTCTGACTAAACGCAATCCACCTGGAGCAGGAACTGGCAAGCCACTCCAGTATCTTTGCCAAGAAAACCCCATGAACAGAAACAAAAGGCTAAAAGATATGATGCTGGAAGATGAGCCTCTCAGGTCAGAAGGCGTCCAACATGCTACTGAGGAAGAGCGGAGGACGACAAGTAGCTCCAGAGCTAATGAAGTGGTTGGGCCAAAGCCGAAAGGACGCTCAGCTACAGACATGCCTGGAAGTGAAAGGAAAGTCCGATGCTGCAAAGAAAAATACTGCATAGGAACCTGGAACGTAAGATCTATAAACCTTGGTAAGCTGGATGTGGTCAAACAGGAGATGGCAAGAATAAACATTGACATCCTGGGCGTCAGTGAACTAAAATGGACGGGAATGGGCGAATTCAATTCAGACGATTATCATATCTACTATTGTGGGCAAGAATCCTGTAGAAGAAATGGAGTAGCCCTCATAGTCAACAAAAGAGTGGGAAAAGCTGTACTGGGATACAATCTCAAAAATGATAGAATGATTTCAATACGAATCCAAGGCAGACCTTTCAACATCACAGTAATCCAAGTTTATGCACCAACTACTGATGCTGAAGAGGCTGAAATTGACCTATTCTATGAAGACTTACAACACCATCTAGAACTGACACCAAAGAAAGATGTTCTTCTCATTACAGGGGATTGGAATGCTAAAGTAGGGAGTCAAGAGATAAAAGCAACAACAGGTAAGTTTGGCCTTGGAGTTCAAAACAAAGCAGGGCAAAGGCTAATAGAGTTTTGTCAAGAGGACAAGCTGGTCATCACAAATACTCTTTTCGAACAACACAAGAGGCGACTCTACACATGGACATCACCAGATGGGCAACACCGAAATCAGATTGATTATATTCTCTGCAGCCAAAGATGGAGAAGCTCTATACAGTCAGCAAAAACAAGACCTGGAGCTGAATGTGGCTCTGATCATCAGCTTCTTATAGCAAAACTCATGCTTAAACTGAAGAAAGTAGGAAAAACCACTGGGCTAGTCAGGTATAATCTAAACCAAATCCCTTATGAATACACAGTGGAAGTGAAGAACAGATTTAAGGAACTAGATTTGGTGGACAGAGTGCCTGAAGAACTATGGATGGAGGCCCATAACATTGTACAGGAGGCAGCAACAGAAACCATCCCAAAGAAAAGGAAATGCAAGAAAGCAAAGTGGCTGTCCAACGAGGCCTTACAAATAGCAGAGAAGAGAAGGGAAACAAAATGCAAGGGAGATAGGGAAAGTTACAGAAAATGGAATGCTGATTTCCAAAGAATAGCAAGGAGAGACAAGAGGGCCTTCTTAAATGAACAGTGCAAAGATATAGAGGAAAAGAATAGAAAGGGAAAAACCAGAGATCTGTTCAAGAAAATTGGAGCTATTAAAGGAACATTTTGTGTAAAGATGGACATGATAAAGGACAAAAATGGTAGGGACCTCACAAGAGCAGAAGACATCAAGAAGAGGTGGCAAGAATACACAGAGGAATTATTCCACAAAGATCTGGATGTCCCGGACAACCCAGATAGTGTGGTTGCTGACCTTGAGCCAGACATCCTGGAGAGTGAAGTCAAGTGGGCCTTAGAAAACATGGCTAATAACAAGGCCAGTGGAGGTGAAGACATTCCAGTGGAACTATTTAAAATCTTAAAAGATGACGCTGTTAAGGTGCTACACTCAATATGCCAGCAAGTTTGGAAAACTCAGCAGTGGCCAGAGTATTGGAAAAGATCAGTCTACATCCCAATCCCAAAGAAGGGCAGTGCCAAAGAATGCTCCAACTACCGTACAATTGCACTCATTTCACATGCTAGCAAGGTTATGCTCAAAATCCTCCAACGCAGGCTTCTGCAGTATGTGGACCAAGGACTCCCAGAAGTACAAGCTGGATTTCGAAGGGGCAGAGGAACTAGAGACCAAATTGCTAACATGCGCTGGATTATGGAGAAAGCCAGAGAGTTCCAGAAAAACATCTACTTCTGCTTCATTGACTACGGAAAAATCTTTGACTGTCTGGACCACAGCAAACTCTGGCAAGTTCTTAAAGAAATGGGAGTGCCTGACCACCTTATCTATCTCCTGAGAAATCTATATGTGGGACAGGAAGCAACAGTTCGAACTGGATATGGAACAACTGATTGGTTCCAAATTGGGAAAGGAGTATGACAAGGTTGTATATTGTCTTCCTTCTTATTTAACTTATATGCAGAATACATCATGAGAAAGGCTGGACTGGATGAATCCCAAACCGGAATTAAGATTGCCGGAAGAAATATCAGTAACCTCAGATATGCAGACGATATCACTCTGATGACAGAAAGTGAGGAGGAATTAAAGAACCTTGTGATGAGGGTGAAAGAGGAGAGTGCAAAAAATGGTCTGAAGCTCAACATCAAAAAAACTAAGATCATGGCCACTGGTCCCATCACCTCTTGGCAAATAGAAGGGGAAGATATGGAGGCAGTGACAGATTTTACTTTCCTGGGCTCCATGATCACTGCAGATGGTGACAACAGCCACGAAATTAAAAGACTCCTGCTTCTTGGGAGGAAAGCGATGACAAACCTAGACAACATCTTAAAAAGCAGAGACATCACCTTGCCGACAAAGGTCTGGATAGTCAAAGCTATGGTTTTTCCAGTAGCGATGTATGGAAGTGAGAGCTGGACCATCAAGAAGGCTGACCGCCGAAGAATTGATGCTTTTGAACTATGGTGCTGGAGGAGACTCTTGAGAGTCCCCTGGACTGCAAAGAGAACAAACCTATCCATTTTGAAGGAAATCAACCCTGAGTGCTCACTGGAAGGACAGATCCTGAAGCTGAGGCTCCAATACTTTGGCCATCTCATGAGAAGAGAAGACTCCCTGGAAAAGACCCTGATGTTGGGAAAGTGTGAAGGGAAGAGGAGAAGGGGACGACAGAGGACGAGATGGTTGGACAGTGTCACCGAAGCTACCAACATGAATTTGACCCAACTCCGGGAGGCAGTGGAAGACAGGAGGGCCTGGCATGCTCTGGTCCATGGGGTCACGAAGAGTCGGACATGACTTAACTACTAAACAACAAGTTTTTATAGAATTCTCTGCCTTGCGTTGAGTGTGAAATAGTCTCAAAGTTGGGATTATTCAGTATTTTACAGGCAGAATGTAGCACTCTACTACTGAGCTCGTGGCTATTTGAACAGGAATAAGTACCTTGGAAACTAACATTAGAAAAAAAGGGTGTGTGTGTTTTTTTTTTTAATTATTTAATTTATATCCCACATTTCTCCAATGACTCAAGACACCCCTCTATGGTTAACCTCTCATTCTCTCAGCAACTCTGTGAGGTCACTGAGTGGGCATCTGAACCCAGGTTTCCCAAGTCCTACTTCAAAGCTCTAACCACTAAACCACACTGGCTTCACTAAAGAGTAAAGAACTTACCCTTTATTGCCTTAAGAAATGTATTTCTTGATAGTTCAAGAGCCAAACTCAATGCAATTAATGTCTCAAGATATGTATTTCTTGACAGTGCAAGAGGAAGAAGATTGCTAAACTTATTTGCAAAAGCTCCTAAAATTGGCTTCCATGTTTGGCGGTCTGCTCAGGCAGCCATTATGAAGAGGGCACACTCAGGCTGTCTCTCCATAAAAAGGAATACATCAAAGAATTTATTACCTCTCAGAATACGGAGGAAGAATGGCTTAATAGTACCAATCTCCATGTAGATTAGAAAAGTGAAGAGTGGGAAAAATACACTCAGGCCCGTTTTAGTCCCTACCACCCACTACCTGAGCTGATCTTCAGCTTCAAGATGTAGAAGCCCAGCAAAGCAGTAATAATAAATTAATTGCCCTGTTTTCTTATGCTCACATCTTCCAAATGGAACACAGCTGAGCAGTCATCCTTATCAAGCTCCTCCTCTTTAGACATTACAAAGAAAATCAAGGCTATAGAGCTTTATCTTCCTTATCTCCTGTTTACATCCACACATAGACAAATGTATATTAATTGTCTCATTTCTTGTCACCACTGTCTTCAGCATACCCAATGATGTGACAGGAATCAGACAAAGATATCCTATGTGGCCATAATTAAAGGTGACCACATGTTACCTGAAAAACTGTTCAACACTGTACCCATTTATCAAAGACAATTTTCTCTGAATAATAAAGTGCAATGAACTACCTCAAGAAATGTCGAGCCATCTGGCTGCATCCTTCATCATTAACATTCACCTTCAATCTATGCCTGTCTTGTAACTACTTGAGTGACGGGAGAATTAGTTCATTCCCTTGGCTTTTTCTCATAGACAGGATCTTTCCTCCCTGCCTATTGTGTATTCAGGCATTTGGTTAACAGAAGGTGAGAGAGGAGGGAGGGGATTGGAAATCTAAACTAATTTGAGACACTACAGCATAGCTACTTTTTGCGGATGCCATGGTGTTTGCTCCATACATATTCATAGAAATAATAATACTATTTTTTTTCTCCCCAAGGGAAATAAACACACGCTCAAAAGGCTGCATATGAACCAGATGAACAGTTGTACAATTCATAGAATATTAGGAAACAACCCTAGTTCCATAACTTTGCTTGAAGGGAATGTGGCAAATTTACTGTACTATAATCGCATATAGAGAGCCTGCAACCCTGCCACAATATTCTTTTGTTACTAAAGGCTAACTTCATGAGGGGGACTTACCAAAAGAAAAGTCTTGTGGGAAGTAGCAAAGCTGTAACTGATGTCTTGTAATCAAGAAGGTCACCCTCCTGATGGACCACTTTGCTAGAGCGCTGTTTGCAGGTTCTAGGGAAAGCTAGAGGCCACTGATGTTCCTAGTGTCTAGTTTCCTCTGACTGCTATTCTATAGAATGGTGAGGAACATGGTTTGAGAACTACAGCTCTTGTGTTCGGGTGATGACCACGCAGGACAAATGCACCCCAAAACTCTCAAGATACTCCCTCTCTATTAACCCTTTTAAAAGTCTAGATTTGAGTTCTAGTTTCTAGTCCAAGTGAACATTGGACTAGGAAATTTTCCTTCAAATTTGATTTCTGTTTCAGTCTGAAGGATGGAATAACATCAAGAAAAACAAACATCACACCTTGCATAGTATTTCCTGCTTCCCATCTCTATGGCCTTATTTCATGAAGGTTGCAGAATCAAATATTACAAAATGTCCAAAGGTTTAGGGAACTGTTTTGTCGTCCACTGCACATTAATCTCTCTGCTACTCTGCAGGTGCCCTGGCTTCTAGCACTTCAGCGAAACAAGGAAAGATGCTCCATAGGTCTTCCTCAGATCAGGAAATGTGGGCAGCTGGGGAGGCTGCTGAATAATGGGGAAATGTATGATAGAAAGAAATATCCAACTTCCTGAACTGCATTGGAACAATAACATAATACTAAAAAATGCCCCTTTACCTATAAAAGGCAAAATAAACCCCAGAGGCAGAAAATGGGAGCCTCTTTTGTCTGAGAAGAGAATCTGAAGGGCAGATTTGGACATGTGCAATATGCACATGTATTGATGATAAATAAAACATACGTGCAATATGGATCAGCCCTCAGAAGTGCTAGCAATATTTAGCAATCATTAATTCTCAATTGACTAAACAATTGATTAAGTCTCTAGTCTGAAGGTACTAGAAATTTAACATAATGGACACAATCTGGTCACGACCATGGAGAACAGTTTCCACTTAAAAGGAACCTGGGACCCCATGGTAACAGGAAAGCCCTTGTGTCTCCCATTACTGAATTTATGGGGAGAAATGGGCATTAATTAGTGGAAGTGGGACCATTCAAAAAAATGTAGACACATACTTCCACTGGCATGTTAATAGACTCTCTGTGAAATATTTTAAGAAACTGTAGTGACAGATCAAACCGATGTGAACAATTAAAAAACACACACACATACTCTATGCCAATTTTCAATTGTCATCTCAATGCTGCACTGAAATGCCAGGTTTATCTTCATTTAAGGAAGGAAGGAAGGAAGGAAGGAAGGAAGGAAGGAAGGAAGGAAGGAAGGAAGAAAGAAAGAAGACAGGAAAATACAACAGTTTGGCAGCTTTAGCTCAGTGGTCTAATATAATTCCATGCTACTCTCCGGGTCTCATTAAAATGTACACATGCACACAACAGAGGGATTAATCTTTACATAGCTTTACTCCAGTTAATTCATTCAGGCTCTGAAAGGAGACCGGCTTTGTGTAGCTTCTCTTCTAGTGCATTTGAACTGTCATCTTTTCTCTTCAGCAATGAGGTGGCTAAAGAGCAACACGTAATTAGCTGTGAAGAGTTACAGTTCAGCTAATTTAATGTCTCTGCCCGTGGCAGGATCTTCTTCAATTTCCACAGGAGGCTGGCATCTACCACTTTTGAAAATGGGGAATAAAATCCGTCAGGATCAAGTCCCATGAATGCAACCCACACCATTTTAATTATTTTCAAGACCTAGTCTTTAGAGGTTATGCCAATCTGCCAGTAATACAAACAAGCAAAGACGTTTGTAGACAACACTGTTTTCTCCTACAGACAAGCACTGAGGTTGGGTGAATTAGTGGAAGCATTTTGTGAAAATTCCATGCTTTTAGAAATATTTTCCCCCACATCTAGTTATAGTACACACAGGCGGTTTTTTCCTCTTGATCCTTTAGGGAAAAATAGGGAGTAGGGATTGTGCAGTGTAGGTTTATCACACCTGGGGTGAAGCTAGAAATACACTACTTGGCTAGGGGCAAGCTGTGTTACATGCTATAGATGTAAGCTGTCCAGATCAAGGGAAGTAATAATACTACTCTGCTCTGCTATGGTCGGATCTCATCTAAAGTACCGTAAGCAGTACTGCACACCATGGTTGAGGAAAATACCAGTCTTGCAGGCATTTGTCCAGAGGGGTAGGCAAGCAAGATGGCAAAGAGTTGGGAAACCAAGCTGTAAGAGGAGGGGAGGCTGAACATGATTAACCTGGAGAAGAGATGACTGAGAAATGACATCTGAAGGGCTGTCATGGGGAAAATGAAGCAAATGTGTTCTGTGATGTTTCAGAGGTAGGACCTAAAGCAATAGATTCAAATTACAAGACAAGAGATTCCAAAGAAACATTAGGAAGTTTATTCCTAATGTGGAAGCATTTCCTAATGTGAAGAGGTGTTTGGGAGTGGAAGGGATTACCTTGTAAGGTGGTGGACTCTTTTTCATAAGGGATCTTTAGATGGGGGCTAGCTGGCAACCTGTCAGAGATATTTTGGCAGTGGAGGTAGGTGTGTGTGTATATGTGTGCTAGAGTTTTCTTTCCAGTTTATTAGATGACTCATTGGTTACCTTTGAACTCCACTGTTGTATTATTCTGTGATTCAATTAGATGTCATGTTCTCTGTCCTCGGTCACCCTCTTAGGCTCAGAGAAAGATTCAAGGTTTACAGTGCCTCCAGACCAGCCAAGCTTCAGAGGACCTTCACTTGCTGCTGAAACAACTGCTTTCACTAACTGAGTTGCGACCATTGTGCAGTACAGTATCAAAGACTTTACCCATTGTGATCCCACATGCCCTATTGCACCTGACTACCAATAAATGCCACTGCTTCAAATCAGCTTCTCTGGGAGCTTTGAGCCAAGCCAGAACAGAACACCAGTGAGGAGACACAAGGGCTCTCTCTGCCCTGGCTTATGTGATTCCTAAACAGCTAGGAGGCTCTTGATACAGATTTTCTTGCAATGTTAATTAAAAATTTTCCCCTAATTCAGCCAATGTGCCCCTTTTCAAGCATGGACCATGCAGGGGCCTGCTGCACGCCTTTAATTATCTGGATAAGAGATGGCCAGTTTATGTCCCACTTCCTTCTTCAAAGTGTGCAAGTAATGACAACACCTTAGAAAGTAATCACAGGCATACTAAATTCAGATTACTTAGAACTACAACAAATAACATTTTATTGTTCACTTGGCCTAGAGGATTTAATCACTTTACCTGACAGTTTTATCAAGGAGATTTTCTTGGTTAAATGAGTTTTAACTAGATATGTGCCCTGTTATGCAAAAACAAACTAAATCAGGGATATTTTTGTACAACTCCAAGGTAACCCTGTAGCACTGGAAACAGTCGCTGGTTGCCCACAGGGCAAAATAACATTCCTATGGATCCTTTGCATTCTATCTGGCATTCTCGGGATCAAAAGGTTTTTAGCCAAAGATGTCCAATAAATGCCTGAACATTTTATTTTAGTTTGGTGAATATTCTAGTATAATTAGTCACACATGAAAGTCACAGGTCAATAATTGGGGAATTGTAAAAATTACAGCAGGGATAGGCAACCTGGTGCCCTCCAGATGTTTTGGGATGCAACTCCCATAAGACTTGACTATTTGGCATCCTGGCTGGGAGCTTTATGGTAAAGGTCATCCAAAACACTCTGGAGGGCACCAGATTGCCTTCTGGCAGGAGGATTCAGGGAGTAATGGATCCACTCTCTGCCCAGGTGTTGCTGTGGGGAGAATTAATGAGGCTCCTGGCCCTTGCCCAGCCCACCTATGTCATCGGTGGGTGCCACAAACCCAATTAGTTGCCCTGTAACAAGACAAGGCTTCTGGGGTGACTGACCAGATGACAGGGGCATAGAGGAGGATGTGTAAAAAGCCCCAGTAGAAAGTCAAGAGCAGAGGCTGGAAAGCTGAGAGGAATAAGTGGGAAAAGAGAGAAACAAATGCTGAGGAGAAGGAAAAGGAGGCAAAGACAGAGAATTCTAGCTTGAAGGCCAGGGAAGGACAGAAAGGTGAATATGCTAGGGCTGTAAAGAGAGAATCAGAGGCATGCAGTGATGTGGGTCATGACTGAGGGTGTGAGAGCAAAAGTCCTTTGCTGGGTAAGAGGCAACCAAGTGCTATCAGCCCAACCAGGAAGGAGCAGGAGAGGCATTGGAGGCTTCTCTGTCCTGTGTATCATTCAATCTCTCTTGCAGGGGCCAGATAAATGAGGGGGGGGGGCTTCCCAATCAGTACCACCTCTTTCCTTATTTCTGACCCTGATCCCAATGTTTTTTCATTTCATTTCCTGGTCCTGACTCTGGCCCTGTATGCCTTGTTCTTGGTCCTGATTCTGCCACCTTTCCCCATCCAATCTGTTGAGGGCGATGCGACTCAGCTGGCCTGATGAATGTAAAGTAAGTCCGTTCTCACCTTTCAGTTTGGTCATTTCTTCCAACAAGATGGAGACCCACAGGTTTAAGGTGACCCCCTCCCCAAAATTCCCTCAGATTGTCACATACCTGCCCTCTGTCAACTGATGTGCTAGGAATTCAAAGATGAGGAGCGGGAAGAGATAACGTTGACAGAGCTGCATGGAATGTATGAGCAAATGGGTAGCTTATTAAATAAGGGCATATTAAACACTGTGATGTTACTTAAATTAAATAATAAAATGGCTATTAAGTGCTCCTCGTTAATAATCCTGTGCAGCAGCAACGTTCCTAGCTTCTTTTTCAAGTCACTCATGTCCCACATTTTATTTCCCTCACATCTCTTTCTTTCATCACTTTGTCAGCATTACCAACCTTCAATGAATATGCGGAGTGCAGTTAGCAGAAGGAATTCACTGGGGCCTCTTCAGTGTTATGACAGAAGACTTCTTCCTTACACCAGTGAATATTGGGACATAAACTCAAACTGTTACTTGGCCAGGATCCAAGGAATGACACAGCTAGTTCCATGTACCTAAAAAGAAAAGAAAAGAAAAGAAAAGGGGGCGGGGGCGGACAGTGGATTTGAGTTTCTTAAACAGAGCCTCTGCATGATGCTACATAGCAACTGATTTTTACAATTCAAGCATCAGGGATGAAAAAGCCACCTTTCTGTACAACAGTTCTCAGAATCCTCCAGTCAGCCTGGTCAGTGTCCAAGCTCGGTTCTATATACTGTTAGCCCTGACTTGAGGCATTATGATGTGGACAGATGAAGTGTCAATGCCTCATCCAATACACCAAATTGCAGTTTATGGACCTATGTGTTCTTTGTTTGCTTTTAGGGCTATCTGATGGACACCCAGAGTATGTTTTGCTTATCACAATGCAAACCTGATAATTATGTGCAACATCTTTCCTGCAATTCTCTAAGGAACAGGCTTGGCATTTACCACATGTATCATTAATCCTCTACCTGGAATCCTCCCCTGAGGCGCAGCTCACTTCCTCTTCCTTAGGTATCGTTTGCCTGGCTAAGATCCTCAATGGAGCCTAGGCATGTGCCGAGTTCATGCCATGCATAACTACATTTTCAAGAAAGCCCCCAAACCCTCGACGCTGAAGTGCTTGGTCGTCAACAAATCCCTATAGAACTTTGTACTATGAGCCAGCTCTTTGTAGCACTCACATGTAAAAATATAGCAATGGAGATGATGATGCTAATTTATGGCTAGAAGTGCAACATTTAGTTACCTTTAGATGACTGAAAAAGTGGGAGGTAAGATAGTTGCAATGACTTCTACAGTTTTCTCCACCCATCCATACTAGTGCAAAAGGCAGAGAAAGGCATTTAAAGCAGTGGTCCCCAACCTTTTCTGAGTCACGGACCGGTTGGGGTGGGTGGGGTCCATTCGTGGGGGGCACTCCCAGTGCTCGCGGGTGGATGGGGCACACTCACAGAGGGGCGGGGTGTGCTCGCGGGTGGGCAGGGTGCCCATGCTTATGGGTGGCGGACCGTGCGTGCGGGTGGGATAGGTGGGGGGAGTGCGGGTGGGGGTGGGGGGGAGATCTTTCTCTGCAGCCCAGCCCTGCCATGGCCACAGACTGGCACCGGGCCGCGGACCGGGGGTTGGAGATCCCTGATTTAAAGGATGGCAAATGACATGGCCAAAACAAGTGGGAAATGCCATAGCAACTACTGTGACTTTAAACCAATGCTGAGGAACTACAGGACCATGAGGTGGATTCAGTCAATAGGGAGAATCTCATAGAATCTCTGTGCTACTTGAGCAGGCAAACCCTCCTCTCCCTCCCTCCCTCCCTCCCTCCATCATCACCATCATCATCTCCTCCTCTTCTTCCTCCTCCACTACCTCCTCCTCCTCCTTCAAACTGGAGAGCTGGAAAAGACCCTGTGGATCATCAAGTCTAGCCCTTGTCAAGGAGGCACAGTGGGGAGTTTAACTTCCAACCTCTGGCTGCACAGCCAGATGTCAAAACCACTGAACTATGCCGAGGACTCAGTCATGATCACAGCTGTACAGGATTTAGCAGTGCCTTATTTATTTATTACATTTACATGCCACCTTTCCATTAGATGATAGTGCTCAAGGTGGCTTAGAAGGTTTTTAAATGAATTAAAAATAAAAATAAAACCACATTTAGCTAAAAAAATAATTAAACCATATAAACCAGCTCCCCTAGTTTATTTGTTTAATTGTTCAATAAAGTGAACAATTAAAAAAATCAACAAAGGAAACAGTTAAAACAATACTGCGGGGCAGATAAAGATAATATTCTAGACAGTCTTCTTAAAACCAGTCAGAGTGGAAATAGATCACAGCTAAGAAGGGAGTGTATTCCGTATTTCGAGAACTGTACAGGAAAATATTCTTTATATACTTGCCAGGAAAATGCCACTTTGGTAAGAATTAGGCCTATTCACAGCTCCCCCACTTCTGTTTGAAGGCTACTTACATAATTTGTTTCTTTCAAAAGAAAAGAAAAAGAAAAATCATACCAGACTAAAATGATTTGTAACCCATCCCATTCATTTTATGATTTTGCTTCACTTCTCCCTGGAACTAAATCTGGTCATTCTGCTTCAATATGGACCTCATACAGATGAGTCCAAATCAGCCTGATTTGGTTCAGAATTTGTGATTTGTTCGAATCCTCTGCACAGTCCAAGAAAGTATTATATCTGGTCTGATCCATTTTGCTATGGTTTGCTATGCATTCTTTTCCTTGACTTTACCCATGCCATCATTTGAAGTGAGACCACAAGGTCTTCCTCAAATAGGAACTTTGTGAGGTATTGTGAAGAAATCTCACCAGTTTCCCATTTCTCACTGAAGGGGAGAGTCAACCCAGTCAGCTGAATTCTTGCTGTCAAGAGCTGCCACCTCTAGATCCAAGACATCATAGGAGGTCCACAGCAGATAGGACAAAGCAATAAGTAACTTCCATATTCCTTCTCCTCTTACAAAGTTTTCTCATTACACAGTTCTGTGGCTTTAAAAAACCCATATGTAGGGATACTGCAATAGCAGTTTGACCAGGAAAGTAACACCATTTTTTCTAGGGCCCAAGGAGAACATTATGTTTTATGCAAAACAAAATGAAATGACAAGTCGGGGATGGGGAGACTATTTCAGTGTTACCACTGGAAAAAAAAAAAAGCCCAGCAACTTTAACAAGTGATGCCTCCGATGCATTGCTCAAGATGAGACTCAGCACTGTGTTTGGAGTCAGAAGGAAGGATCTTACTTCTTAATGACCCTCCGGAGGCAGTGATGGAAAATAGAAATCGTTAAGCGCTGGATGGCTGAGCTGCACCTTCAGGCCTCTCCTGTGGTTATATTAAGCGAATCTGAGAAGGCAAGTCCGTGGCTTGGCAGGAGGTATGTGGCGGGAAGAGGAATTAAGACAGGCAGATACTCGGTATGCAGCAAAAGCAACAGCTAGAGTAATGCACTGTAATCTAAAAACTAACCATGTATGTTTAGGCTAATGGAATGAGTAACAGTAATCCAGAAAAAGAAAATTGAACCATTACAGAGAACATAGGTACGGCATTTGAAATTCAATTAACTGTTATGTCTCCCAAATGATTCTGAATTTCTTTTTCTTTCATATTCTGAATCCCCCCCTCCCTTTGATTAAGTTTTTTTGAGAGAGGGAGTGTGTGTTGCATGTGATAAAAGCAGCTTTCTGGTAATCAAAACAATGTATTTTGGATCTAATTTCATGCTATTAAAATTGCTTTGCAATTGCAATCGTTAAATGTGCAGAGCACAGTTCAACCAAAAATAAACACAGTTTGGTTACTTAGATTGCAGTGGAGAAGTTAAAGACAGACCAATTTATTTCGCATAGGAATCAATGAGGCTGAACAATACTTAACTTCAGTGAGATCATGCCTGTGATGTTACAGTGTGTGTGTGTGTGTGTGGGGGGGGTCTAGTTTGACAGTCTAATTTGGTCTTCTTTGATAGGAAGCTTCCTTTTAGGCCTTTCCCCAACCCAAAGTGCTGCCATCTCACTCAGAGGCTAACTATATGGTCTGTTTAGCCCATTGTTTGGATCACTGCCAGGACACTTTAAGAGTGCACCAGAATGCTGTGATCAGACAATGTCTTAAAGTCTTTGCTAGAGGGCACTAGCCTTCCCCCGAGAGTGTTCATACACACACTTTTCTGGGTCCTGTCAAGGGGCTTCCACTTTTCTGGGGTGGTTAGGAGTGGTCTGGTTTGGCTCAGTTCTAGTGCATATGATCACTGGAACCACTCCAAAACAAGACTTCTTTTTTCAATTTGCCAATATTGTTAAGTGGCTTAATAAGCAAGCCATTTCAGGATATTGGCAAATTAATCACCTCCCCTGCTCAGGAGAGGGATCAGGGATCAGAGATCAGAGATAACAGCAGGGATTCCCAACAAGAGAACCTAATGTTATCTCTGACTGGAGACAGTGAAGGCTCCTTATCCCATGGTCAGATGGCATTTCCAGGAACCGGTTGACTCCCAGCTGAGGATTCAGTCAGCTCCTTTGAAACATTAGCTGAGAGTAGATTGTACCCCCTTCCCCTTGCCCTTCCCTGTGAGTAGAATGTGTTGCAAGTTTTGATTCAGACTGTTAAGTGTTAGCAGGTCTGTTAGTTAGCAGAGTAAACAGAAATGGTGTTCCTGTGAGCACCATTTAAACTCATCTTAATGTTCTATTCTCTGGCGCAATAAGCCAGACAGCAGGTTAACCTTAAAAAAAGGTTATTAGGCTTACTTAGAAAAACATTTGATGGAAAAACTTATCATAACCTAGATAGAAGACCATGTATCAAGGTCTGAGCACATGACCCAGAAAGGAGGAGTTTAAGCCCACTCTCAAGAAAGATGTTAACAGCTTGAGGGTTAGAAATGACTGAGAAGATGAGAATGAAACTTTAACTGCCTACTCTTTCTTCTGGGAATTCCCTATTGGACTTCCACAGGAATGCCCAGTAAAGGTGATGTTCTGGAAGATTCTTCGAACAATTCTCTTCCTCATTGCCTCGGGCACCTATCCACCAATCTCATCTCCTAGCACAGAAACTGATGAGGTTCTCCAGGTAGTGGCATTGTTAATACATCAGCCATTATCTTTTCACTGGGACAGTAGGTCATGTAAATAGTTCCCTTGTCCTGCATTTAAGAAACTCTTGTGTTGACGTGCTTGCTTTGTGATTTTATCCTTTTTGCAGCTTTGGTTATCTTCAAATAATTCCTCTAGTTCTGGTTGTGTTATGCCACAACTTCTTAAAAGTTTGCATAGTTAGGCTCTCTCAAGATAAGCTTCAGATGCTGCTATGTACCCCATCTCCATAGTCAAGATGGCAACTGTGGTCTACTTCTTACTTGCCCAATAGACAGCCACACTTCCATAGAAGAATATTAGTCCACTCCTGGACTGTCTGTCCTCTGGATCATCATTCTAATCAGCACCAGCATAGCTTGTTAGTCTTAGTTCATTGTATGCTCTGAGTTTCAGGGCATTAGTGCCCTTCAGGTATCTTACAATTCTTTTAGAATTCTTCTATATCCGGTCTGTTTCCATGGGTCAATTGTACTTTATGCTAAGAATTCCAACACTTACTTTAGCAACACCCAGGTTCTTCTCAATGGCCTCCTGTGTACTGTTTGTTGTTGGGTAGAAGAACATCAACCTCCTCATCTTCCTTGACATAGTTTGTCTGCCTGGGAGTTTTAATCGGATTAATAATTGTGTGCCATCAAGTCAATTCTGACTTACAGTGAACCTTTCCAGGGTTTTCTAAGTATAGAGTACTCAGATGTGATTTACCATTCCCTTTTTCTGGGGGTGCCCTGAGACTTTATAGTTTGCCAAAGACCACACATGCAGGCTCTTTTGGGATGCACAGTAGGAAACGGAACTCCCAACCTCTGGCTCCACAGCCAGATACCTAACTCACTGAGCTATCCAGTCAGGTTTAAGTGGATTAGCACCTGCATTATCACCTGTCATATTTATACATTCCAGCAAGTTATCAATCTTTAATTTCTGGTTTAGCAAGAAACTTGCATTTTTTTCTCTTTCTATTTCAATTCCAAGACAGAAAGCCATGTTCCCTTATTTTCATCTCTTTGCTCAGGTTTCAAAATATTCCTGAATAACAAGGTCTCTGTATCTTCAGCCAAATAGGCAGTATAAAAATGAAATGAAATGAAATTAACGATAACACCACCAACACCAACACCAACATCAGAGCTACAAAAAATGGCAATATTAGGAACAGTATACATACTGTGCCGATATTTAACAGATACTTAGGTTTTTTGTTAAAACTTGTACCTGTTATATAATACCAGTCAATGTTTTTATAATTTTGATTGACTGTGCCTCATGTTTTTTGAATAAAATTAATAAAAATAATCTGGAATACAGGCATTCATCTGTGTCACCTTGTGAGAACCCTTCATTCAGAAACAATTGTTTGAGTTTCTCATTCCAAGCGTGCATTGCTTTCTTTAACCCATAAATACTCTCCCATAATTTGCACACTAGATGCTCTTGACCAACTTGCACAAATCCTGGGCGTTTGTTCCATATAAATGTCTTCATCAATTTCCCGATAGGGGAATGCAGCTTTAACTTCTAGTTACTTTACTTGCATGTTCCTTGCACCTACTATATTTAGCATTATTCTTATTGCAGTATGTGCCACTACCAGTACTAGCACAAAGATTCATCAGAATCTCCTCTATATTTTCAAGAAATATCCTTTGGCTACTTGCCTTGCTTTGCACCACTGGAAATTCTCTTTTCATCAGGCTTGATCTTGAAAACCCATTTGCATCCTATCACCTTTCTAGTGGCAGGCAGTTCCACAAGTGACTATGTTTTCCACTTCTCTGCAGGTGGCATTTTATCTACATCAGCCCATATGGAAGGCCCCTGCACCTCACTGGCTTTAATTGCATACTACAGTTTACCTAGAGATACACCCATATTTGTTCTTTTATATTTTGTTGGCTTTAATGCAGCAGTCCCAGGCTGTGCCACCCCTTCTCTCACCCATTCTGTTAGGGTAGCCTGTAGAAGTACTAACAATATGAGATCTTGTTGCTGGTTTTCAAGTGTTTTATCAGTCTGAGGCGCCCCTTCTAAATCAGGCATCACACATTCATTTGAATGGTTTTTCTCATCAGTGTGACAAACATTCAGCTATGGGCTCAGTTCTGGCATGCCTGGGATCCCAATCATTACACAGTTTGGTGGCTTCCTAGATTTTGTAAGAGCTTTCTCCATTCAAAAAGGAAGGGTTGGAATGCCTTTCCTTGGTTACTAGATGTAAAAGGTTTAAGCAAATATATCCTAAATTTATGGTCCCACCCTTTTGCTTTTTGCCCTGCTCACCACTGGAATGCAGCCCCTAAGAACATCTCTGAAAATGGTCCAAATAAAATAAAATAAAATAAAATCATCCCATCTTTGCTTTAAGGCAGTGTTTCCCAAACTGGAGGTTGTGTGACCCTCAAAGCAATAACAAAGTGTTTACTGGGAGATCACAGGACACCTTATACGTGCTGTAGCCTTTGTTAAATTTCTTCTTTGACCTTTTGGAGTTGGATGTTAAAGTTAGTGTGTATGTATTTGTAAGAGAAACAGGCCCTTTCAGAGACAAAGAAGCCTCTGCTTTCTGAGAAGGGATGACTTTACCCCATTAAAAAAGCCTTTTTTAATGGGGCAAATGTGGTGGGTGGGTGAATCCCAAGTTACTTGGCTATTTATTATAAGAGGGGGTCACAACTCAAAAAAGGTTTGGAACCACTGCTTTAAGACTTAGTGGAACATGGTGAATTTACTTCTTTCCTAATACAAGCACAGAGGAAACAATTAACCTACAGAATATATCTCTTAATTCTGTTCTTTACCTTGGATTCATCTGTGGAGCAAAACCCAATGACAACAACAACAACAAAACAGACATGTGCATATCATTTCTGGCAAGGAGCGGTAGATGGTTGCACCACCCCCGGGACTGTTTCCGAATAAACAAACCAACCTTGCCACCTACAGTGGTTGTTCAACATTCTGATACTTCCCGTCAGTTCTTTCATCTCCTGCGAGCTAATCCGAATGCTCTTCCACCTTTCAGGACCCTGAGATCCTAGGAATACTCATTCTTCATTCTTCTGAGCATTACTGTGTGCCTGGAATCCTTAATGGGTTATATTTGCTGAATGGAACATGATCATCGACTTGTCAAGCTTGCATCGACTTTCTGAGAGGGGGGGAGAAGCTAATTTTGTCTTTGTCCTACATGGCTGTGAGGAGGATGCTGGCCCTCCATTTGGGAGATCCATCACGGACTGCCATGGGGGCTTCTGGGCTAATCAAACCATTTCTCTGTCTCATTTTCCCTATTACTCAAATGAGAGTGTCACAGCTAGTTTGCGTTGGTGAGGAATGGTAGCTGCAATCTGAATTTTAACACACACCCCTAGCCCAGTTAGCTCCAGTGATGTGTCATAAAATTATGCTTACATGGTTGCTTTTATGCTTAAATCTTTTCCTTTGGAGATGGTAAAGAGTTTAGTTGGATTTGACCATGGCAACAAAATGATTTTTTCGCACACCTCCTGAGACTCTTTACAATGAATGTGTGAAAAGGGACTGAGCGAGAGCTATCTGCATGATTCTGAGGTGACTATAGTGTGGAGGAATGGTCCAAGTGTCACCCATAGAGCAGACCAAAACCCCCATGGATCCTTTGTGTTTCATCTGCCCTTTGCACAGTTAAAAGGTTTTTAACGAAATATACCCAAGGGTTTGAACTGAAGAAATGGAAATTATCTCATTTTATTTTGAACATTTCTACCCCACCTTTCTCCTTTAAAAAGGACCCAAGGCAGCTCACATCATTAAAAGTCAACATCTAAAGCTAAAAACAATAAGTATACAAATGCTAAAAAAATCAAACTAATCCTAAAAGGTTTTGTGTGGATTTCTCTCCCCATCCACATTTCTGCCTTTTTTTTTCTTTTCTTTTTGCTTTTTTGTGATGTAGTGAGTCTCACTGCCTGCTAGACTAAGTGAAATTGCTAGGAGAGTATCTGTAGGTAGAAGTGAAATCCCTCTGTCTACCACATTCCCAAAACTGATGACACTGTAGAGCCTCACCCCACTCCAGATAATAACTGTTTGCATTTCCTCAGTCTTAGGAATGGGCTTTGCCATATGAAATGTGCACAAACAGAGAGGGTCATCGTGTCGGTAAAAGGGTACTGGGTGAGTTGGGCACCTATTAGTATGCCCTTAGTATCAGGCAAAGTCCACCAGGTAACATCCACATTAAAGAGCATTTTAGAGAAACAAAGCACACATTTTAAAATGCAAATAGATCAGATATGTACAATTGAATATATACACACACATACAGAGATGACTTTAGTCAATGGAGAAAATGTGCACTCTAGATATATAAGTAAATAAATGTGAATATTATGTAGAATGTGCAAAACAAAGACACATATGTGGAAGAATTCATATGAATGTCAATGTGGCAATTAAAAATAAATGCAAAAGAAGGACAGGGAGACACAGCAGGAGGGATTTGGGGGAATATAGCAACATACAGACTGAGAGATTTTCACATCCCTGCTTCCCTTATCAGAGTTCCTGATACTAAGGAAAGGAGGACTCACATGACCAGGTGGTCCTTTGACAGCCACTTCTTATTTCCCTGGGGCTCCTATGCCTTCATTTATTTCTCTTCTCTGGAACTTACCTTGGGGCTTCTAAAGGATATAATGGAATTCCACCAAAGGATAAGCTTGTCTGTTTTCTTTGCTCTGTCAGCATGTGACTGGAATCTAATAGCTCCCCTGACCAAATGGACGCAGGTAGCGTTTAAAACACAAAAACAGCCAAACTTTATTTTCAAAGCTTGAACGCAGCAGAAACAATGCTAGGTTTGGTTGATTGCCAAGCAGTCAGTTTCTACGATAAATTTATCCCTTCTCACCTTTCCCTAACGTCCCCCTACTGCTCTATTTGCCTTTATACTACACCACCAGATTATTGTTATCTCCCTCTCCTGCTCTCCCTCTTACCAATCTTCAAACCCCACTGTAACTTCTCCCTGATCTCTAATGACCACTCCAATCATCATCTATCCCTTCTATGGCATTCTGAGGACTGTCATAGGCTGAACCCAAGAAAGGCAGGATCCCAGTGCCTTCACTGGGATCCTGTGAAGATTTAAGCATCAGAACAAGTCTTGCTCTGGCCAGGCTATGTGTTTGCAAAGGGCTAAGTCCGAGACCAAGGATAAGGTGTGGTCCTCCACTTGTGGATTTTTATCAGTCCTAGTCTGCGGAAGGGATTATGAAAAAGAGTGGGAGTTCTTTCGCCCTTTCAGGGTGACTCCTCAGGCAAGATGCCAGTCTTCACAGTGACTATTTATTTATTTATTTATTTATTTATTTTATTTATTTATTTGCCACCTTTCTCCCCATCGGGGACCCAAGGTGGCTCACAACCAGTGTTCCCTCTAATTTTCCGCAGCAATGCACAGAGGCTCCGCCCCTTGACATGTGGAGTTCCTGCCGCAAATGGAAGCCAATGGGCAGATACATTCACTCTGCTGCATACCCCTGATGCTGTGGCACACACCCGTGCATCTTAGAGGGAACGTTGCTAAAAGCAGATAAAACATTTAAAAATCTGTAAGTTAAAAATCAGCAATCCCTGAGCCAACTTACTGTTTAAAAAATTGCCTGAAGAGGATGGTCTTTTTCATGATGATGGAAGGACAAGAGGGAGGGGGCCAACCTGGCTTCGTCTGAGGGGCAGTGCATTCTAAAGCCTGGGAGCAGCCACCAAGAAGGCCCTTGGCATTCCTTTCAGCAAAAAAGGGGCCACAAAACTCCTGAGAAATTGTGTGAGATTTCCTATGAGAAAAAAATGTCTCACATAAAGAAGGGTTGTTGCAAGGTGGAAAAACTATTCCCTCCACCCCTCTGTTTCTCTCTTAGAATGAGAGGTAGTGTGAGTCACATCTGTGTGTGCTGTCCACATGTAGAATGGAGTGGGAGGGGACTGGTAGTGGTAATTTTTGGAAATTAAATTCTCACCTCCCCTGGCTTGAGGATCCCAGCTGCTTCCTCAGGTTAAAAAAGCTCCAAAGGAGCCTCAGAACTTTAAGTGGGGTGTGGGATAATAAACTTTCAATTATTAATGTCGGCAGCCAATACTGTCATCAGCATTTACGACTGAGGAGCTGCGCATAAGGATTTCAGCTGGTAAATGGAATGGCAGAAAAGGTAGAACTTTGACATAATCAAGCGTGACAGATTGCTCATCCCTTTAATGTTTTAATGACTGTGAGTCACTTTGTGTGTGTGTGTTTAAATGATGTAGTTGGATCTGAATGCTTTCAATAAATAATAGGTGCAAACTGGAATGAAATAACCAGTATTTCATACCCTGTGCAGCTATATGAATACCAGCTAGGAAGATTATGAAAATACATAGTAGTTTTTATACGTGTGTGTATGTGTGTGTGTAGCTTAGTGAAGGGGGAAGATCATTTCCTTCTCTTTCTGCTGGATTTCACGACTCCTGCCCCTAAGCAGTGTAAACAACAGACCTATAGAAGCATTTGCTAGGAACAGAGTAATTAATGATGAGAGTAAGTAGGCATATCCCCCCACAAAGCCCACCTAAACATTTATAGCCATATAAATTATATTATTATGATGTTCTAGGTTTCCTCATCCCCAGGTGGAACAACTTCCTCATTCGATTCCAGGATCTCTGAACCTATGTAATAATAACTTATATAATAACGTTTTCTGTTGTGAGTTTCTCCATCTCCACCAGATTCACTTAGGCCACAGCATCATGTCGTCAAAGTGTACTTTTCCCTCTTCTAACTACAGGCAATTAATGCTATGATTCAAAGCTGAAGCTCTGATATTCATAATACAGTGATATCATCAGATAACGTAGGTGATCCTATAAGTTATAAGAGGGATTCAAAGCAGAGGTAATTTTTGATTGCATCTTTATGATTGCACACATGGATTCATGAGGAAATTTCAAAGTTGATCCTACAGTAATTGTTAACTAATCAGATGCTTGGCTACACTGTGGAGTACGCTGTAATGATGAGGAAAACATCAGGGATCAGAAGATGAAGTCTTGTTACATTTCTTGTTGGCAAAGGCCACCTGACAACAGAGAGACAAACTGTCAAGAGTTTGTTAACTCCTGTGAGGTTTCTCCCCTCCATCACAAAAGCAGGACAGGCAGAAGCTTTTATCCCTGTTGAAGTTTTCCCAATCTGTGCATAGGCAGAAAACTAGTGCATTTCCTTTTTGTGAAACAAAGTGTGCACGAGCGTGCATGCACATGCACATACAAACACAAAAATACACACACAGCAAGCCGAAAAAGACTCTTTCATTGATTGATCAAAAAGTTGGAAACAACCCACCCTGCTTCTTCCTTTTAAAAGCCCATTCGGTAAAGCAGTAACTATGGTAGTTCTGCAGAATTTGTGCAAATTATGCAAATGGTGTAATTTGCACAAATGTTGTTCTTGAACTGCTGGAACTCTTATCAAGTCTGCCAGAAAATATCTCACCATCTTGTAGGGGGGCATAAGAAATTGTGGTTTTCCATTCTTGTGTCATTTACATCTCTGCCAAACACAGCATAGTTTCCCCAACCACTGGCACATTAGTTCAGAAGAAGAAAAGGCAAGGATGCACTCCCGGGCATGGAGCATGGAGGCAATACGACGCTGCTAACATTCAGAAGTGGGTGGAACCAGTCCCCAGCCTCTGCACAAAGCAGGGTGATAAAGACCAGTTTTTGACTCATCCTGTTACATTCGAAAGAATTCTGGCAAGCCAAAGATCTTGAAGGCTTGACTGAATAAAGTTCTAATCAAAGGCCACAAGGGGGGTGAATGCTATTCCATTATGACTGTATCTTCCAACTGCAGGAGTTCTTTGTTAACCATCTTCGAAACTGTATTGTTGATGGAGTTATGAGCTCTGTCCTTGAAACGGAAGACAATCTGATTGCTTTTCAAATTAAGTACCTCACCTGCTGTTTACAGACATGTTCTGCTCTCATTTACCCCGTTAGAGAACAAACAGCCATTGATTTCCCCTGCCCTGCTTCCTTAAAGCAGTACTGTCCAAAAGATGTTGGATGCAAACAGGGAGCCTGTCCAGTCAGTACAGGATCTTTAAAAAAAAAAAGCTTTCTGGGGAGAAAACACAAAAACACAGATGGAATGAAAGAAGCCCACCGTTTATCCTTGCAATACTTATTGATTTTTGACAATGAGTAAAAATCAAGTTGATTGAAGAGATTACACAGCTGTGGCTATGGATCTGTTAGTATATATATACAGTATATGTAATAGAAAAATAGTTATTTAAGGATTATGGTTGCCTTGCCTTGACTGAACCTTGAATGGTGGGGAAAAAAACAGAACCAAAAAGGCAAAGAAAAACAGAGTTTGGGAAAACAGGCAATTCTTTCAGCAGTTGTGTGGAAGCTTTCTTTTTTTAAAAAAACCATTTTATTAGTTTTTCAATCTATCTACATTAAATTCGTGATTGTTAAACATCATGTTACATGGGTTGCTTATAATTATTTGTTTTTTTGCATCTTGGTGTCTTCTTAGTTGTTCCTTCAAAATCTATACATTTTTAAAAATGTTTAAACCATTCATGTGTATATTTTAGTATACAATTTTGGCTACTATCATAATATTGCTCTCATAGTATACAATGTTCTCAAAATCCTCTAATAACATACCTAATAAAAGTAATTCCGGTTCCAAATTTATAATATTTTGAGGTGATTTAACCGACAAACTTTGTATTTTATACCAGTAATAACTGAATAGGTTCCTAACACATAATAGATGTTATCTAAAGCATTTTATACAGATTTTCTTTATATAATTGTTTAGCCATTTCTATCTCCAATTTTCTATCATGTCTATATCAATATCATATCTAATGTATGTTCATTAAGTACTATTTGTTTACCTCATCCTTATATCTAGTTTCAATTTACCTTAAGAACCACCGTGTTATGTCTTTACCCTGATTAGTGATCCTTTATTTCAGTTCAATTCCCTTTTCTAATATATAGGATATGCCCCCTTACAATTCCAGAAGTTAGGTGTATACATGCTTTCAACGTTGAAGGCCACCTTAATATTTTTTCCCTTTTTCATCTTTCTAAGTAACTCCTTCTCTTAGTTGTCTTTTCCCAATTCTTGTTTCTATCTCTCTAAAAATTCTGCCGTGCCTTGTGCCACCTGAGAACATTTTATACATTTGATCTATCTCCAATAGATCTTCCAGGGTCTTTTTAATTAGATCTGCTGATTCTCTCTCCTTATCTTCCCTTAGCATACCTAAAACTGTCCTCGACTCCAGGGTTAGAATTAAATCTCCTAGGTTTTCTCCTTTAATTTCCCCCAGCCCCTCTTTTGATTGGCATACATCATCCACCACCCTCTCATTTCCTTGTTCATTATTCCCTGTCTCCTGTTGACTAGTTCTTCTTCAAGTGCTTCATGAATAATTTCGCCTCTTCATTGTGGGATCTCACTATTTCTAAAATTGCTTGAAGGGTAGATTTTGTTTCATCCCAAAATTGTCCTTGTTGTGGTATTATGTGCCAGATGTCAAATAATTGTATTCCAAGTGAAAATTGTCCAGATGCTTAAAGTAATCAGTCCAAATCCATCAATACTTGCTTCCATAGGTCCACTTTAATGGATTGATCATCTTTAGGGTTAAGCTTGAATCCAGTCTCAGATGTAGAGAGTTTTCCCCGCCTAAAGGTTCAAGGTCTAGTCAAATTCAGAACCCAGGATACAGTTTAAAAGTTCCACTTTGGCTAGATCTGGCTTTCTAGGGTTAATTTATCTGTAGTTCAGTTCCGTCCTCAAAAAGAAAGGGAATTCCAAACAGCCATAAAGTGTTCAAGGTCATTGACTCTAGGCTTTTTGCCAGCACCTTAGATAGCTGTTTCAAGTAACATAAATAAGTTTAGTTTCCCAGAGTTGTTGCCAATGATGTTTTCAAGAGAAAGATTCTTAAGTTTATAACGACAAAGTAATACCAAAGTTCCTTCCTTGAAGTATAATTAAATGTCTAATTAATGTCCAATTTATTTTCCTTGTGTCTCCCTGTGTCTCCTCCTCTCTCCAGATTCACCACTGCTCAATCAGTGATGGGGGATAGAAGACGCTATTTCTGCCATAGAGATTGTCTCATCCAGGGATAGTAAAGCAATACAGTTAAAAAATGTTTCTCGCCCAGTGGTAACACAATGTCAATTAGGCTGATTTATTGCTTCTCCATTGCTGGCTGCTAACAACTTGCAAGCAAGCTAGTTCAGCTGCTTGTTTCCGCCTGCTGGTTGATTGGGGAGTTTCCCGGATCAAATGTGGGTAAGTGCGGAAGCTGGAAATACATTTTTCCTGCATCCTATGTCATCAGAGCCCAGAGTGTTTAAGTGCCTTCCCATCTGAATCCATCTCCTGGCCCCTATTTGACCCCTAGGGACTGGTGCCAGGGGACTTTGGGATTGGTCTCTATTCTCACATAGCAGACTGCGGTTACACTACAAAGGAGATACATTGTTAACTGCTTTGTACAATAGAAACTGGCTGGGCTATAGGTTAAGCAATAACTTAACAAAAGCTTGCTGTGCTGGGTCAGATCAAAATGGCCCATCATTCTGGCCCCGCCCCAGATCTGTAAACAGCAGCCAAACATGGGAAATGTGGCTTGCCCAGTTTCAATATTCTGAACAGCATTAACTAACTGTTCATTGGAAGTCTGTGTCCACTTGTCTACCAGGAAAGTGAAAATGAGGGGCCAAGGTGTGCGAGCCCAGCCTCCTCAATCCCTGCTCCAAAGAGCTGATCGGTGGGTTGGTGAAGAGGGCAGCAAACATGGAACGTGGAGGGTGGTTTTGCAGCTCTTCCATGATCTCCCCCACCCCACTGAACAGTGGGTGGGGAATATTCAGAGTATCTCACTGTGACCAAACTACACTACGTCACTGATTTGCTGCTAATCATGCCCCCACAACACTACACCTCTGCTGCTCGAGGTGCCCACCTCACTCTGCCCAGTGATAGGACTAGTACTGGTAAATTACGTGAAATATGTTTAGAACATATAAGTGAGGAAGGGTCTGTATGCTCTCAGTATATGAGTAGGCATGTGTGAAATATCTTTAGAAGAAGTAAGTGTGGAAGACAAACCTCATCACGACATGTGGGAAGAGGATATTTCTCTCACTGTAAGCCAGGAATGAAAACACATAACAATAAAAGCTTGTTTGAGAAATGTAGCCATAGATGCCTATTTTCAACATTCTACCACTCTTCACAAGAATAATTTATTTCCATGTCTATTTAGGAGTATAGTAACCTTCTAGATGTGCCTCCAGAGATCCTTACATTAGCTTTGTTCAGCGTCTTAAAGAATAAAGAATATTATAGCATTTTCAATTACTTGCCTGGGGCTGTAAGCCAAATTCATTTCTTCACAATAGAGCTACAGAGTGCAGCTGATGAAATAATGCATAATGAAGACTTATAGAGCTACAAGTTGTTTAACCAAAAAGGATACAGAGTGGCATTGTGTAATTTTAGTTGAAGATTAATTGAATTTCCCCTCAAACAAATAACACAGTGAGACCTGCTGATTAATCAACTGACACTCAGTTGGGGTAAGGCTTGGCACATCTCCACAGTGCGTCCTGCATCCAGACTGTTCCAGTCATAAGATTCTAAGTCCAGTGGGGAGGTGGCAACCTCACCATGGGATTACATCATGTGTTTGTCATTAGTTTCAGTTCACCCACTGTCATGAAGATGACACCACCCCAGGTATATGACTGTTTTGAGGTCAGTTTGTGATCATGCATTAAAATCAAGATGCACAGTCCCAGGATGTCCCCAGAAGAGGGGAAGGCAAACCACCTCTGAATATTCTTTACCTAGAAAATCTTGAAAAGGATCACCACGAGTCAGAATTGACGTGATAGCACATTATTATTATTTTATTTTGATCTATGTTTTACTCTTACAACTGCCATTTTTGCTCTTGGATAAAACCAGAACCAACTCTAGCTAAGCTTCCTTGCCCCCACAGTTCCCACTTAATTTGCCAGTTGCAATGCCCTGTGCTGTGTCTTCAGGTGACTGAGCAAGCTATTATTGGTGAGGGGGCCTAAGTCCTGCCCACAGCAAATGGTCATGGGATTTAGAAGCAGCTTTGCCTACCTTTCAATTAGAAAGAATCAATATGAAAAAAAAATCCCACCTTCTGGTGTCTGTATCTGCTTCTAGAATTCATTGGTGCAGACGGACATCCTTTACAGGTCTTGGTCTCATACCAGCCCCCTTCCCTTGGGAAACCTATGGCAAAACAATCAGGAGATATTGGGTTCTTTGGTGCCAGAGGGCCTTTAAGTCTCATTTCTCAACAAATCACTCCAGGATTCCGGAGAAAGAAGTTTCACTTCCACTTCTTCCTCTAGCAAGCAGAAACCTAGCCTTTTGCTTTCTAACCCATAAGAGTAAATGGGACTCCAAATATTAAGAATTATTATTACAGATATTTGGAACAATAAAATTTAGATTTGGATATATTCGGAGTTATCCGAATATGGCATTATTCACTGAATTCCAAATATTTCTGAATCTCAACACATATCTCTACTGGAAAGCATATCATATAATGCACAGTGTAGCGCAGGTGTGTGCTTTGTCTTCAGAGAAATACATAAATCAAAATCAGATCAGGGGTTTTTGTGTCTGTCTAGGGTGACCATGGGGCCAACAAAAGAGGGAGTTCCAAAGTCTAGGAGTAGCCGCAGAGAAGGCCCTCTCCTGTGTCCCCATCCGACACACCTGTGAAGGTGGTGGGACTGAAAGAAAAGCCTCCCCTGATGATCTTAACACTCGAGCAGGCTCATAATGGGAGATACAGTCTGAGATAGCTTGGACTCAAGCCATTGAGGGCTTTATAGGTTAAAACCAGCACTCTTATATATATCATTTGTTGGGGAGTACAACAGGTCCTGTTTGTGGGCTTCCCGGAAGCATCTAATGAACAGAATCTTGGATTAAATCAGACCATGCTGTAACAAATCACAAATAACGTAATTCATTCCTTTCACCAATAACTAAGGTGCAATGACATTTGTACTACTATTGTAACTCAATAAATAATAAGATACTCCTTCTTGTGAGGGAATATAACATTGACATTCTTTATTTATTTATTTATTTATTTATTTATTTGCTTTCTCCCCATAGGGGACCCAAGGTGGCTCACAACCATTAAGTTACACAATGGTCACAATTTAAAACATCATAAGAAGTATAAGAAAACACAAACATTTATTAAAACCACCATTAAAATGGAACTGCTGGATAGCTCAGCGGTTTAAGGTGGCTGCGGAGCCAGAAGCTGAGAGTTCAATTCACCACCGTGCCTCTTCGACAGGGGCTGGATTCAGATCTTTTAATAATCTATAAGGATTAAGGTCCCTTCCAGCTCTGCAGTTCTAATATTACGATGGTGAATGATTATGATGATTTAAACATTAAAAAATTAACATATCAAAATAATAATAATAATAGAAACCCTCCAGTGTTCCTGAAAACTAAATTTATTGTTTAACATCCTGCCTGCAAAAATACTTGCATTGTCTTTGGACAAATGTGTAAAAACAGACTCAATCAGGATTATTTGTGCTAGTCTGGGGTATCTATCGGGTAGAGCAAAGAGCTCTGTTCATCTCCAAGTTCGAGCAACATTGAACTGATTTTTTGTACCCTCTTTGAAAGTCAGTCAGTGGTTTGAATTGAGAAAACTGCAAATCAAAAGTAATATAGGAACAATAGACAGAACTGCTGGTGCCAGAGAAGAATTCAAGTTTGAACCTCTAAAGAAAGCCCAAGATTTCCCTTGGAAACTCCAACCACTGTGCTAGGGAGGACTCAGACCGAGGTCACCAGGTAGTACATATATTTCCTTGCAGCTGCTTCACCAGCTATGTTGAGCTGTAGGAGAAAGACTTGTGTCTCTGTTTAGAAAGTTTTGTCTTCTGGAATACACAATTTCTTTGTTCTCTCACTCACCTTAGTTTACTAAACCTTACAGATCTGTTAATAATCTACAAGGATTAAGTATGGAGTAGATCAAACTATTAGTTTCTCCAGGTCATAGCCATTTGTGTTTCCCCTCATTCACAGCTTTTTTTTAAAAAAAAAACCACAATGATCTAGAAATGTACAGATAATATCATGGATCCAGCAACAAAGTGAGCCACAAGGTATCCTGAAGGGCAGAGCAGGGGTCATCTGAGCCTCGTGGAGCAGTGGTTAAACTGCTGTACTGGAGCCAAAACTGTGCTCACGACCCAGAGTTAAATCCCAGGCAGCCTCTATCCTCCGTCAGTAAAATGAGTACCCAGCTCTCTGTTGGGGGGGCAATGTGTAGCCTGCATAATTCACTTGTAAACCACCCAGTGAGTGATTTAAGCACTATGGGACAGTATGTAAGCAACACACTTTGTTTTCTTTTCTTTTCTTTTCTTTTGCTTTACGCCTTTTATTCAGCTGAAGAGCGGGTTACAGGGGTTCTTCACACCCCAGCTTCAGTACCTCTATGATTGTGACCTCAATGAATATTGGAGGAGGAATATCACATTAATTATTCTAGGTACTTTTGAGAAATATATAAGTGCAGTATTACTTTCTGAAAATTATAATTATAATACTAACATACTAGCTTGGAGGGCCTTTAAAATACAGCTGTAACTAATTATTCTTTAAACTAACTTTCCAGCCTCTGGACTAAATGGGCCTTTGATCGCATGCAGTGCTTTTTTCCCCTATGTTCTCCAGCCTTTCCCCACCTTATCCTCCCAAAAAGCTTGCAAGGTAGGCTATCATAAGAGACAGTGACTTGCCTCAAGGCTGTTCAGTTTCATAACACATCTCCTTGGTCTGTCATACTAACATATTACATAAAGCTTGCACAGTTTGACCATAAAGGAACCCAGAGGGCAGGCACTCTGATCCTTAGTGTGCCTGACAGGCTCAGAGATTTTAGAGTCCCAGAGAGGAGGCAATGCAAGGAGATTTACTGGCCATACCTGACTGGTAATCTGTTTTCAGCTTGGTGGGGCTCACAAATAATTTAGGCCTAGTTCTAATTAGAATGTCAATGGACTTTCCATAAGTGTTGAATAGCTCAGTGGTTTTTGGAGGCAGGGGGTGGGAGTTTGATTCCCCACTGTGCCTCCTAAGATAGAGCCAGTCTGTGTGGCCTTGGGCAAGCTGCACAGTCCCAGGGTGTGGCCCATAAGAAAGGGATGGGAAGCCACTTCTGAGTCCTCCTTACCTGACAACCCCCAAACAGGATTACCATAAATCAGAATTAACTTGATGGTACATGATTAGTATTTATTGACTTGACATTTCGTGGTTCATTCAATTCATCTTTCCTCATTGGGCTAAAAATTGCCTTTAGGCCTTTAGGCTGGTACTAGCCAAGGCAAAATAATTGTGTTTAGCAATATCCTGTCACCAATATCTCCATTCTTCTTGTCTTCAGCATTTTGTCTGCTTATATGTATCATTTGCAAATGCTCATTTCAGAAGAGCCAGGGATGTTCTGGGAAGGAATAGGCCTGCTGATGAGACATCTTGGTGATGCATACTTCTGGTCTCCTGGGCCAGCCATTTAATTGAATCCAAAATCAATTTTCAATTAGTGGAGGTTGTACAATTCATACTAGCCAGTAAAGCTGTAAAGAATGGTCCCTCCTTCCTCCCCCCCCCTTTTTTTAAAGGGAGAGCTGAGGAGGGGAGAAGCATGCAAATCTGTAATTACTTTCACTTACATCAAATGAACAATAGAAACTAAGCGGCAGGAAGATGTGCTGAGTTTTTGAAAAAAGGACAGAAGAAGGAGTAGCCTTCTGAATGGATATTAGCAAGTGTGGAAATGCGTGCATGCATTTCCAGGCGCTTCAGAATATGTGTCTGAACTAAAGCAATCTTACAGGCAGGTTGATTTCAGCTTTGCTGGGCGTTACCTACAAACTGACATGCTTACTTCAGATCTATCCATATTGATCTTATTTATTCATCTTATTGATTTATCAATTGAATTTCTATCCCACCGTTCTTCCAATGGGCTCAAGGCACTGTTCTTGGGTCTCCTACTCTCACTTTCTCCTCACAACAACCCTGTAAAGTAGGTCACATGGAGAGATATAGAACAGTAAAGTTTTCTGTCACCCTTGCCAACCCACGTCATTGATGGTGCTTGTTCTCTGTCTGGGCCATGCTCTGACATACAGATGAGAAATGCGACCTTTTAAAAATTAAACGTAGAAACATAATCCCTGACAAGAATGGCAATTCTAGTAATTCCACACCCACACCACACACAAAATAAGCACTTGGCCCACCTCCAGCAGCAGTTGCCTAGCAATGATATGATAGTCTCTTTTCTTTCAGTCACCATTAGAGATGGGCATAAACTGCTGGTTCAGTGGTTCATGCTGGTTTGTTCTTCTGATGAACAGGAGTTTGGCAGTTCCCAGCCCTGCCTCCTCCAGCAGGCGCCCACTCAGAGGCAGCGCCCTGGCTTCCCTGGCTCACCTCCTCCAGGTGCTGCTTCTGAGTGGGCACCTGCCAGAGGAGGCAGGGCTGGGAAGTACTAAATACCTGTTTGTCTGAAGGATGGACCGGCATGAACCGCTGAACCATCTCTAGTCACAATTCAAAGCCAGCAGCCTTGTAGTGGTTTCCAACCCACCATTCAGGCTGCTGTTGGACACTTGCAAATATGTTTTGATCCAACAACCCTGTTTTAGAAGTTTCAGAACACATTGTGCTACTGTTCTGAGGGAGGGAGAAATGTCCTTCTCTCTCCAGGATAATCTTTTATCTCCTTTGTTTCTCAGTGTCTTCTTGTTCCAGTATAATGCCCTGCAGCATGAGATCCACACTTCACTGTAAAGCTGCAGCTTGGTTTGAAGAATTACATCTTGACATTCAAAGTCTGGCTGCATGGTGCATAATCCTATGTGGCTTCTTTCTCCCCCTAAAGCCAAGAGCATGCTCTGTGCCTATTAGATCTTGCAGTTTGTCATCCTCACATGCTTGGAAAGCTGTGTTCAATTCTCTATGGAGTTCTGCATTGCTAAGCAGCACAAAACGTCAATGAGCTCTAGGATATATCGGCTATCAGTGGGGCTATCCCAGTATAAATGGTGCCATCCTTGGAGATAGGCAGTCATCACAAACACGTATGTAACTGATGTTCAACAAAACCATATCCCTTTTTGATCTGGTCATTGTATCTAGTTTACAACAGAGTTTCATTTTCCATGATTTGGGGAGGGGGGGAATCTAATGTTCATAATAGGTGTCCAAGTCAATGGGGGTGGGGAGCCAACAATATATGTTACGCTTCTTGTAAAGCTTGTCATAGTAAACTGTGAGGGCATTAAAAATAAAGTCAGTGGCATCTGAACAAACAATGGAAAGAAAAACAAATAAATTTAAAAACACACACACACCCAGCTATGCATTTTTGAGAGGTTTCAGTTTCCGTCTCAGGGAGGAACAGTGTTTTCTGCCAGGCTCTATTTCCTGCCCCAACCTTTTACCTTTTAAAGCCTTTTAAAAAGCTTTTATTGTTTTGTTAAAAGAAGAGATTATATTGGAAAGCACATTTTATTCATGGAGATTGTGAAATGGCTTAGTGAGCTGGAGAATGTGAGAGAGAAACAAGAAGGTTCAAGACCTTGGAGGGTTTGGCAGCAGCATTTCAGTTATTTACTTATTTATTGGGAGTCACCTGATAAGCCTGGTTATCTGGCTCATTGAAGGGGGAATGGATTTTTTTTTAAAAAAGGAAGAGAGCGGAGGAATAATTTTTCAGGATGTTGAGGCTGAGAAAGGCCAATGCTGACAGTTGGATCAAGAAGCTAAAGAATGGTTACATACTGAAATTTAAGCAGTCATCTGTTACAGCAAGCCCCATGGTGCAGTAGTTAAAGTGCAGCACTGTAGTCAAACCTCTGCTCATGACCTGAGTTCCATTCTTCCAAGGTCAGTAAAATGAGTACCCAGCAAAGTGTTGCTTGCATAATTTTGTTGTATACTGCCTAGAGAGTGCTCTAGCACTAGGTGGTGGTATATAAGTCAAAGCAACAACAACAACAATACTGCTCAATTTGTGCTGGTAGCCAAGAAGTTTTCTTCTTATTTTGTCATGGATCACAACATGATAGAATTGCCGTTTGTATGATCGACTGGTCTGGATGCTCATTTTGAAAGATGCCTTGACTGGAGCATTGATAAGCAGTTCAATGAGCTGTTATAACAATCTGCATTGGGAACAATGTGGTGGAATTTTATAAATTATTATAAACAGTTGCAGCTCTCTGAAAGAACACCATCAGATCTGCAAAAATTTGGCAATATTAGGAAAAAGGATACATATTACAGAGATATTTAACTGATAGCTTTTTGGTTAAAATTTGTATCTGTTATATTATACCAATCAAAGACTGAGTCTTGTATTTTATATAATAATAATAATAATAATAATAATAATAATAATAATAATAATAATAATAATAATAATAATAATAATAATAATAATAATAATAATAGTCTTTTGGACTATTATCTTTAGTCTGTTCATCTTTTTCTTGGTGACTCTGTAAAGAAAAAGATGAAACTGTGTCACACCTCATCTGTGAATGTCCAAAGATTGCACAGATTACAAAGTTAGACATGATAGAGTGGCAAAGTTAGTGCACTGGTCATTATGCAAAAAATATAACTTGCCGGCCTCCAAAAACCCATGGGAACATCAGGTAGAGAAGGTGTCAGAAAATGAGGAAGTCAAGATCTTGTGGGATTTCCAGAAACAAACAGACAGACACCTTGAACATTACACACCAGACATATTAGTAATCGAATGAAGACATTGACATTGCAATTCTGGGGGATGCCAGAGTTGAAAATAAAGAATTGGAAAAACTAACAAAGCACAGAGACCTGGCAATCGAAACATCTCGCCTCTGGAAGAAACACACTTCAGTGGTCCTTGTAGTCATTGGAGCTTTGGGAACATTATCAAGAAATTTCACATGGTACTATAAACAGTTGCAGATCTGGGAAATCACACATTCAGAGCTACAAAAAAATGGCAATATTAGGAACAGCATACATACTGCATCGATATTTAACAGATACTTAGGTTTTTGTTTAAAACTTGTATCTGTTATATAATACCAGTCAATCTTTTTATAATTTTGACTGTGCCTGGAGTTTTTTAATAATAATAATAATAATAATAATAATAATAATAATAATAATAATAATAATAATAATAATAATAATAATAATAATAATAATAATTTTAAAGACATGTATCCTGATGCCCTCTCCGTCTATATTTACAACATTTATCAGGTGTAACCTGCTCTTAAAGAATTACTTTGCTTTTTAAAACACCAGATTCTGGCAATATTTTTAAAAAATGATTATAGTAAATGTATTTTTGTGAATTAGACATGCATTGAATCATGTTATGTTATCCTACATGCCACGAAGTGGGAACCCACTTATAGCAACCCTAATAGGGCTTTCAAGGTAAGTAAAATATTTAAGGAGATAATTAACTGCTCCTTAAATATCTTACTCTCAGTATCTGTGAGTTTCCATGGCCAAGCAGGGATCTGAACCACTGTCACTTGAGTCCTAATCTATCACTCTATCTGTCACACCACATTGGTCATCTGAACTGAATTGAAGCAGGTGGCCCTTAAATCACAGATTGGATTTCCCCTTTCATCCCCCTGACTCTGTATACCAATGACAATAATTTTGCACTGGAGACATTCTGTTAACATGCGTATATAACACTGTTTTGACACTAAGCAATTTTTAGCTATTTCATTTGTATGTTACAATTATGGAGTGCAACCCTTGCTCATATTCCTGACAAGTATTGCAACTTAGCTATGAGTTAATAAATGCGTTTTCCAAAGAAGTTGCCAATCAGCTGCAGAGTTCAACATGCCCACCCATGACTCTTGTGAAATAAAACAAGAAAACTGTGTATCAATAGTTATCCAGATTCAGAACCACTACTTAAGCAAAGAGTTGCTTTTAATCTTGCTACCTGCAACCACAGTAAGGCTGGAGCTCAGCACTCCATGTCTGTTGATGGCAGAGAAGACCTCACAAGGTATTCCAACCACCTGCCATTCCTCTTTTCCAGTAATCTGTTCCTACCTGCCATTGCCACCTGAAATAGGTTTTTGAAGCCAAAGCAGGATCACTCAATATATCCACCATAATGTATCTAGGAAGACATTTTTCCCCAGCTCTTGGTCCACCACACTGTTGTGCCTGCATTTCTAGCAGGATTCACACTGGTAGCCACCTAGAAATTACTTCTGTGTTAAAAATTAATATGACACTGAAGCAAGCCTTAGTTTGATTTAGCCTAGCTTGCATGTGAAAATGGGGAGCATGAAGATTTTTCCCAGAGAAGGTGAGCTATTTTATGCTTGCAAGAGAATAAGAACCGCTGACTAAGCAAAAAAAAAAAAAGCAAATAGCACAGATAATGCTCCCATGTAAACAATGCAGTTTGCATAAAGTAACATTGGCTGGTGCTTCATTGCATGGCTTTCAAAATGATGGATGGGTTGTTTGCATCTTTTATTTTTAAAATTGGCCATTTTTTTGTGCTTGCTTTGGGAGTGCTTTGCTTCTCCATGGGGAAAAAAAAGCACTTGTTCTGTACACAGACATTTTGCACAAATGTAGACTTGCACACTTGCACATAATTGGATTTAGCGTTGCTTTTGTTTACCTTTTTTAATATGGTGTTTGTTTTATACTTTTTAGTATTTCTATACTCACTGTTCTTAGCTGCTAATTTTGTCTTTTAATGATGTAAGCTGTCTTGGGTCCTTTTTAAGGAGAAAAGTGGGGAAGAAATATTTTAAATAATAAATAACAATAACATTACAGAGACCTTGGCAAGAAAAAATCCAGCTCCTCTTATCTTGGTTTTGCCTGGAAACGAGGAATTTTTTGGGACTTCAAAATTCCAAACAGAGATGTCTTGTCAAGATAGCCCAAACCAATGAGAATGAAGAACTTTCATTCACATTGATTTAGGCTATCTTGACAAGACATTCTTCACAATCTTATCTTCATGACTGGCCTATTGCACACAGAACACAAAACAAACTTCCAGCATGGAAGTCACTTTTTCCATCATTAATGGCATGAATATTCCCTTCATTTAACTTGCACAGCAACTTCTTATGTTTGCCATGTATCTAATCTCTTCTGTGAAGGAGCCTGCTTGTGTGAATGCAGGTGATACTTACAACCCCAACTGTCCAGGGTTTTAAAACTATGCAGGAAGTCCACATGAGAAAAGTACTTGCCTATCATTCTGCCTGCCATGGAGAGCAATGTAGTTGGTGATGGTAATGGAAAAAGATGCTGGAGTCCTGACATGACACAGAAGGACAAATATATAAATAGGGGTAGGTAGAACAAAACCCACATAGAAAAACAGAACAATAGCCGACAGCTTCAAACATAAAGGGCAAAATCAAAGAGACATGAACAAACAAAAATGTATTTTTGCCATCAAAAAGAAAATAAAGGTACCAGTTGAGTTTCTCTGTGAAGGCCTGGCTCTGCAATCGCACAGAGCTGCGAGGGCCGGGCCTCTTTGCCCGCCCGCCCCAGAAACCTGGTGAGCAGAGGGATGCTTGCATGTCCCACGTAGCTGAAGAGAGGGGGCAGAGCCACAGTGCCTTACTTAAGATGGCCCTGCCCCAACCCCATTCTCTTTCAAGGCATGCAAAGTGGACTGGCTGCTGGTGCCTGGGCCCTTTAGCCATGTGGTGTGGCAGTTCTGATTTTGCGAGTGGGCTTTGGATGGTTTCATTTTCACCTGCCACCCTGTCTCTCCATCCTTAATTCCTTTTTCAAGTTTCCTTGGGAATTTTCCTTTCTTAAACTCTCAGATTTACTTCTCCTTTCATTTACCAAAAAAAGACCATCCTTTCTTTCTTTCATTCATTTCCTCTCTCCAACTCCATGCCCAGATACAGTACCTTCTTGGTGGCTCTCATGTGGTTTACAGCCAGGTATGAGATGAGACTAACATATACATTATATTTCCAATGCATGCTTCCTGTGGCTCACAATGGTGGTCTGTGATCCTAGGACAATATATGATGGTGTCATTTATATTGATTTCCTACCAGCAAAATGTTTTCTGTGATGTATTGATTGCTAGTAGGGAAGGATGGGTTCTGGTTATTATAACTAGGCTTTGTTTTCCTGTTTCCAGGGCATAAGTTCAAGGTTGATTTTGATGCTACAGAGAGCTTGTTAAAAACAACTCCTTAAGACTTGAAACCCATCTGACTGGGATCACACGAAGTTTTGTGATGCTCTCAAGATTGGATATTAGCTTGCTTTGTTTTGATGTTTGGGTTATCAAGAGGACTTATAATGTGGCTTAGTTTGCATTCTGATTGCTGATATATAATACTGGAAGAGGACTGTGTGACTTAAACATTGGTGTGTTTGCTTTGTCTACTAATGTTTTACAAGGATACTTTATTTTAAAAAAGGAAATCAGGCTTCAAAAATGAGATCCTCCGGACATGCACACACTAAATATAACAGTACAATCCATTTGACGGCATCAGCATTTTATGATTTCATTATGTTACCTGCATAAACTAAGCCCTGTGTTTCCTCTTTTCAGGAAGTTCCTGTGATATTCAGTTGTATTTTCTTTGAAAAAAATTGTGTGGCTTGCCAATTTTGCTTTTTGTATGGTCCAGAAAGCTTGCAATTGTATTCTCAAGATATTAAATTAAAATGGAGACACACATTTCCCTTATTCCTTCCTATTTGAAGTGCAAGGACAATGATCCCAATTACAAAAACAGGAGATGATGCTGGATTTGCAGGCAACGCATCAAACAAAACCATTGAGGAATGAATCCGCATAATGTGGTACTCTCCACTTCTGGTGCATTATCTTTTTTCTATGTTACTGCTTTGAGGATGTTGAACTCGTTTGTCCTGATGCTGTATATCTTCAATAGTAACAAGGAATACTAGTCAATAAATACTTAACAACAATATAAATAATGTACACTAGAATAAGAAAGTGTTACAGGGGGAAATGCCCAGACTAATGGGTTTTCGGCAAAGAATGCTATAAACCCTGGCAAATACTCACAATCTTTACAAGTGCAACAGCATTAGTGGTGATAAAATGGATGTTTGTGATTGTTCTTACAAATTTCTGGATGTTTATTGAATTGTTAAATAGCCTTATGTGTGAACAGCCACCGGCAACTGTAATTAAAGTTTCCCTAAACATATATAATTTATGGCACACTTATTCTCTTTAATAAGTAAGAATTTAAAGGCTTAAGGAGCTTTAGATGAATTGCACCAGAAGCTGTAATGAGCTTCTACATCTTACTCAGTACTTGGACAATCTCTAATGACTTTTTACTGTTGCGACACCCTTAAAGTTTATTTACCAGCCGTTCTATGCTTAGAGAAAAGCTTGCATGGAAACGTTTTCTTCTTTTTATCCATGTCATTGGCTATGTCTGGTTCTGTGCCACTTTCTAAAACCAAAAGCGCATGTGCAGTTTGTTTTTTTTCTGTACAGGCAATGATTTCGTGTTCGTTAACATATGTATGCAACTTGTTGGCATTTATTGCCTGTTAAGAGACATGACACATACATATACTTATACCAAGTGTATTGGTGTTTTACAGTCTGCAATGCTATTGTGGCACTGATAGAAATAAAAGAGCAATCTTAGTATGATGTCTTATTTTATTAACCCATTAGTAAGGGATTAATAAGAAAAATCTATTTTATGGCTAACAATTATAGCTTGTTTATGCAAAAGCTTTTTACAACCTGCCTTTCAACTCTCAAAAGAACCCCATGGTATTTTGAGATTATAATCAGAATTTAATTTTAAAAAAAGTGTGCAAAATTACAGTTGTGAAATCCCATTCCCATCTCTTCAATTTAGCCTTTTAAACTCCTATATTTATTAAGAAGATTTCTGCTGCTTTAGAGTTTTCAGTAATTTCTAATGAAATTGGCAGTCACTTGGGGTGCTTTTTTCCATGGAAAGGTAGGACAGAAATGCAATACAGAAGAAAAACCATAATCAACCATACTCAATGCAGAAGTACACATTTTGAAACAGAATGGAGCCCTGTAACTCTGTTTCCAGGTGGAACCAACTGTGGAGACAGCTGACTGGTCTTTCTAACAGCCATGAACTCTCCCCTTCCTCTCAGAGGATCCCTCTGGCAGGGCCATGAGATCACAATCTAAATTAGCAATACATTTTAGCCCAGAAACAGTGGAGACCCTGAGCCTGAAAGACCCAAGATCCCTGGGACCAAGACCTCTCAGCCCAGGCCAACAGTGAGCATAACTTTAGCACTGAGAGAGTACACGTTTCTCCAAGCACTTGACCATCCCTGAAGGTGGTGTGCCAGAACCAGCTGTTTATCTGATACATGCCTGTGGAGAGACAGAGGAAGACTCAGCTCCATGCCAGAAGCTTGTTGCTTAAAGTTTACAATGGAAGAGGAATCAAAGGCCCCAGATGAGTATCAATCTCTGGATGTTCCCTGACCTCCTGCCGCAGTCCATGCCTGAAAACACAGACTAGTTCCTAATCCACCCTGTTGTCCAACCCAATCTCTGTTCAGGTCCAGGATGGACCTGTGCATTTTTCAGATCTTCATGGGGGTGGACATTCCATTGAATGGGAAGATGCAGATACCTGTGTCCTGGGTTCGGGTTTTACATCTGCCTACAAGCCCTCTCCTGCCTGTGGTACAAAAGCCAGTGGACAAAGGGATTTGTACCACTGCACAAGAAAAAAAGAAGAGAAGACAAGTGTGGATTAAACAAAGATCGACCTTAGTGTCCTCATTCTGTTGTAAACCTATACAAGAATGCAGGCATCCATCCACAGCCATTTGCACACTCAATCCTAGCAGTGTGAAGTTTAGTAAATGAAGCTAAGAAAGGTTAGGTGGGGGGAGAGAAGAGATAAAATTCTAGAATCTGAATCCTACCTTGAAATGACAATGCTCACTTCACCCTGCAGCTGCAGGAAAGGGCTGGCTAAGCAGCTGCAGGGGGATCCTGTTGACTACAGTCTGAATGCTCCTGAGTCCCTCAGTAGTTAGAGTGCCTAAGCGAAGTCTTGGTCTTTATTGAGGGATTCACCCCTCACTTGCCTTCTCTTCTGGTGTCAGGTCCATTTTCTTGGATACTGTGCATTACTTTTGTTTCCCTTTTCCTCATCATTTTTTTAAAAAAAACATTTTTAACAAATGCCAGAAGGAACATGAGGTGTTTGTGTATGTGTGGGTGTATCAGCCTGTCTGGTGGGGCACCAGGAGCAATTTTGTTTTGCCTCATAGTCTCCACAGGACTGTACAAATACCTCAGTTTGCTCTGGATTTATACATTTGTCCAAAAACAGTGCCCTTCAGACCTTGTTGGACCAGGTAGCACACTTGGAGCTCTCCAAAGTGCTGAAACATATCTTTTGCTTATGGGTTCTGGCCAAGGATCTGATCATGAAGGAAGCAGTGAAGCCAAGTTTGGGGACCCTACAGCATGAAAAGGAACACAAGCTCTGGGAGAAAACATAGCATCCATCTTGGTTTGGGGCATATTTCCATAGATTGCTGGAAGACATGGATCTGTAAATGCAACTTTTGCTCAAGTTCTATTTCTCATTATTCAGAAAATACATATCTACATCCATCAGAAAAGTTATTCAGAATTCAAGAAATGGTGATAATGCCCCCAAAAGTGATGTTTCTACATATTTGTGTGTGTGTGTGTGATAAAATATCTGAAATCTCTATGGGGTAGTTGTCACAACAGAAATATTGTTGCCTAACAGATTTATTTCATTATGACCTTTCATGGATCAAAATCCACTGTTCCTCTTTTCCCACCTCACCCGCTCTACTTTTGCCAACATGCTGAGACAGACTAATACAGTTCCTTCATTGGGAATGAGCTAAGAAATGTGTTCTCAGCTGTTTCATCCTATGCAAATTTGTTCAAAAGCCAAACTGATTTACTGTCAAAGCAAGTGTGCATAAGGATTACAACCTAACTGAGCACCAGAGTGGATAGTATCTGTTTTGTGAAAATTCTCACTATACCTGAAAACCAATATTGCTGCACAAGAAAGCCTCACATACACTTGGATCAGCTATGTGATGTACGTGTCAGTTTTAAAGATGGTGTTAACTATTCGTCATTAATTTTTACAGTGCAGCAGTGAAATATTCAGACAACATTCTTATTCTTTCTATTCGAGGAACAGTGGCAACTAATGAGCCTGTATTTACTACCCATGCTTCTATTTTCCACATTAAGGTGTTCCCATAACTGCATAAATAGATAATATAGCTATTTTAAATAGATTGTTATTTTCCAGCTGCTACTCAAATAGATTGAATATCACATCTAGACATCCAGATATTATTTACAACACTGGAGCACCTCAGAGTCCCTTTCTATGATGAAATTTTATAGTCAGGTATTAGAAGAACATCAGAATCAAGTAAGCAGTTTCATTTATTGTCTTCTTAGTCCAATAATAGCTCTTGATTGAAATCTAAATAGAAATATGCATTCTGGCAGGAAGAGTTTTCTTCTAGCCATCAGATGAATGTTTCTTTCTACGTTTATGTATTGTGGAAGAAAACCACCTCCACCACTATCACTATTGCTATTATTTAACTGAGTTGTCGGGCTGGTGAGGCAGATGTTAATCTATGTTTTTAAGAAAAGCTTGGATAGCTACTTTTCAGAAGAATGAACCAGATGGCATTCTGAAACCATCCATACCTGTGCAGAGATAGGATCAAGCACTGGATCCCAGTGCTAAACCTTGGAAGGCTTCAGCAAGACATTCAGCCTTTAGGGCTCAAGCATGACACACTCCCAGGTACATTTGGGCATTCGCCAGGGCATGATGTGTGTGGATTCCCTGAGAAATAACTTATGTACTGAGATTCAAGTATCTAGAATCCTTGAATTTTGAGATGCTTGAATTACGTTAGTGGTTTTGTAGGATGCATTCCTCTTCCTCAGTGTGTTCTTTGGTGTGTGCATTGAATTTTGTCTTCTCTTACAAAACACACAACACATTTTTTTAATAAATTGCTTTTCTACACTGAGGCATAAGATACATGACGAGATGTTTCTTCTTTAGAAATAAGGTATAGGTGAGGAGGGTGTATCACATTACAAGGAACGATACTTGTCACATGTTTCCTGTTGGGATGATTATGCTGTAATGGTGTAAACAATGCTTGAGTGCAAGTACAGTAATGCAAAATGACAGTGACTGCTGCCTTGTTGCAGCAACTTTTAAGGATTAGTAAAGTGTGTTGCTTATATACTGCCTCATAGTGTTTAAAAACTCTGAGAGTGTTTTACAATTTAATTATGCAGGCTACACATTGCTCCCCTCTGCAAGCTGCATACTCAATTTACCAAACTTGGAAGGATGGAAGGCTGAGTTAACCTTGAGGCAATTATCTGAGCCTGGGATTGAACTCAGGTCATGAGCAGAGTCTTCACTACAGTTAAACCACTGTGCCACAAGGTTCCTACTAGCATTGGATGGGTTGTCTGCATCCTTTTCAGCTATCAGCCAGTCCTTCTGTGTTTGCTCTGTGCATATGTATGTATGTGTGTGTGTGAGTGAAAAAGCACTAGTTTTATGTAGTGACAGTGTGCGCAAGTTATGAAGATAAGTGACAGAAAAAAATAGCTCTCCTTGTCTCCCTCTTGTCTGAAGGAGGGCAATCTCATTGGGCTTGAAACATCCTTAAGTAGATCTCCCACTGAGACAGTTAAATCAAGAACAATAAAGAATTTATTGGGTATTCTTGAATTTCCTGGGCTTCTACAGAGAAACTTCTATTACTTTTCTTGGAGGTGTCCATGTTTTAAAATGTGTGTTCACGAAGGAACAGTTTGGCCGAGTGTTGTCTAATTCTACATTTGAATATGCCACTCTTTTACTAGAATGTACCACACAGCTGTAAATATGAAATGGTAGGAGGAAAAAAAGAAAGAAAGAATGGAATATCTTTTTCATGTGGAGAATACCTTGATACTATCATGTATAAGAACCTATAAATAATGTCTAGATGAATACTTAAAAGACTGTCAGCCTTTATGGTTAAAATTGGATGTCTTCAGTGAGTACATCTCTCACAGAAAGCTGTCCCTTAGTGTTTTAGAATAAGGATCGTTTAGCATATTTCATGGAGCTGTTCTTTGTGTGTTTTGTCAAGGCTGTGCATGCGTGCGTGCGTGTGTGTGTGTGTGTGTTCGAAGTCATATCAGCAGATGAGCAGAATGAAGGCTTTTCTGGCCCAGTGTTCTGTTCTCCCAGCGGCCAGCCAGGCCCCCCAAGGAAAGCCTTCATGCAGGACATGAGGGAAGTAACCCTCTCCTACTCACATTTCCCAGCAACTGACATTGAGAAGCTGCCTGTTAATGGCAACCATACATAGTCCTTGTGATGTATAGACAATGATAGCCTCACCCTCCATGGATCATCTATTGACTTCCAGGAGTTCATCTTCAATGCACAATTTCCAGAGAGTTATGCTTATTGAGGGAAAGGGTAGGTGGGGGGAGGGGGAAGACAAGATGAGGAGTGAAAATTAATCAGAGGAATTCAGATGGTTTTCTAAGCTGCCTGAGCAGATTAATGTTGCAATTTTCAGCACTGGCAACTCAACAATTCAGATGATAAGATTCAAAGCAAAATTTATAACAAGCTATGTTTAGCTTAACACTCGGTTTAATTGCTATTAAATGGTGAAGCCTCTATTATGCAGCTGAGTCAAGGAGGTATGAGGAAGAAGAACACACACTTAATTGTTGGTGTGACATCCTCTGGCCATTCAGGGTTTTTGACCTTCTGCGATGGAGAGCAAGATGTTTCTAGATTGTTGCCCTTCCTGGTGTTACAGGACACTCATACAAAGGGATGGGGGTCTTTGGTTTGTTGCATTGTTTGCTGTGGAAGATGCATAGGATTGTCATGTCCCTGCCAGATGAGGAGCTTGATGCAGAAAAGCCAGGTGTTTTTTGAGCCTGGGCCCTCAAGAGAAGGAGTCTCAGATCCAGACTCAGTCACGGAAGGTTGGACTCTGTCCTTCCACTCTTCAAGAGTGATGCTGAGTAAAGGTAAAAGTCCAGCTGTAGGCACTGAAAAGGAATGTTCATATCCTGTTGTGACTAGAAGCTTCCTCATGAGCAAGGGGTCTCTCAGAGAACCAACTCCTACTCATAGGGTGACCTAGAGCTATAATGGCTGGATAACTCAGTGGTTTAGGTATCTGGTTGGGAGTTTGATTCCTCACTGTTCTTGACAAGAATTGGACTCAGTGATCCCTTCCAGCTCTGCAGTTCTAAGATACAATTATTATTTTAAAAATACCAGATACAGTCAGTCAAAATTATAAAAAACATTGACCGGTATTATATAACAGATACAAGTTTTAACCAAAAACCTAAATATCTGTTAAATATTGGCACAGTATGTATGCTGTTCCTAATATTGCCGGTCTTTGTAGCTCTGATGGTGTGATTTCTGAGATCTGCAACTGCTTATAGTACTGTGTGAAATTTCTTGATATTATTCCCAAAGCCCCAATGACTATGGGGACCATTGAAGTGTGTTTCATCTACAAGCAAGATGTTTCAATTACCAAATTTCTGTATTTTGTTAGTTTTTCCAATTCTTTATTTTCAACTCTGGCATCTCCTGGAATTGCAGTGGCAATAATCCAGACATTTTTCGTTCTATTACTACTATGTCTGGTGTGTTCCGTTCAAGGTGTCTGTCCGTTTGGATCCGGAAATGCCACAAGATCTTGACATCCTCATTTTCTGACACCTTCCCTACCTGATGTTCCCATGGGTTTTTAGAGTTACATTTTTTGCATAATGGCCAGTGCTCTAATTTTGCCGCTCTAACATTCCTTGGGAGGAATCCCAGAAAGGAGCCCACTAGACCTGCTGCCTCCATCATTGCTTTGCTCAAGCGGCAAGTCTGAAGCAAGGGGGGGGGGAGAACTCTGCTGGTGGATACATGTTGATGAACAATTAAGTCTCTTTAGCTTTCTAGAAGAGCAGTGCCTGGCTTGTAGAGATGGATCAACCCAGCTGTCTCTACTTTTGGAAGTATGGACATTGGGCCTACCATGCTATTATTATTTTGAAAGGTGAATCTGGCATCCTCTGATGAAAGGCTTCTCTCCTCCTCCTCCTCCTCTTCCTTCTTGCATTTCAAATGCTTCCTTTTTCATGCACTTGTTTCTTATGAAAACCAAACAACAAACATCCAGTCTTGAAATGACCGAATCCTCTCCCTTCCCTTTGAGCGCAGCCTTGCCTCACTTCAAAACTCTGCTTTGCAATGGAATGCAAGGGGACTATTATGAAGTGGAAGCTTGGCATTCTTCTTTTACAAGTTTGGCAATATCTTGTAAAACTCTGGTTTCATTTATTTGGTGGTAAATCATTGATGAGGCCAGTTTAATGGGAATCCCAGCCTCCCTCCCACCCCGCAGTAACCTTGGCAAGTGGAATTTTATGCTTTTCGGTCAGAAAGTAATATCTAATGAGACTTACAATAACTACCTTCTATAAACAGCGCTCTTAAGCATTCTTGGAGCATCCACAAGAAGCTCTTCTTTGCTATTCACAATAGGGAGGGAAGGATATATATATACACTTCTGCCGACTACCCCTATATCATTATAATTAGGTGTCATGCAGAACTATTGGAATTTCGCAACTCAAGCTTCATACATTGATTCCAAGGTTATTACTAATGGGGAGCCTGTTCTAAATAAAGTAATATGCCTTTTGCTCATACCAAAGGAATATCAAATCCCTCTCTTTGGGTTTAATTTACAGACAGGAGAAAATCAGGAACAAGGTTTTTACATGAGCATTTACCACAGGCTGTTAGCAAGATTTGAACTTCGGCATGCTTCCAGAATGAAATGACATAGTGGAGGAGTGGAATTCTTTACCAGTCCACTGTGCTCATTTTCTAGGAACATGTGCTTCTAAGGAAGGGAAAAATGGGGTAATTGTTTTAGATAGATCAAAGCCACTTGAAGATATATGACCTGCCGTTGTATCTGATCAAATGACTCTTGTGTTAGTACAGTTAATAGACAACAAGTCATCCATCCAGCACTGGAGTAGCTAAGAGTATGTGCATAAATGGACACCAATAAGTCCTCTTGCATTTTCCTATTGCTAGTGGTTTTGTATAATTAGGGTGGGATGATGCATTTGAAATGTGGATTGATTGCAGAATATTGAAAATTTCTTGGATTGAGAGGGCGACCAATAAAGAAATACAAAGGCAGAATAGTGAACAGAAAGAAATCATCAACATATAAAAAGCAATGCAAAAGGAAAGTGTGCTGCTTGTATATCGGCCCATAGTGCTTAAAGTACTCTCCGGGTGGTTTACAATTTTTATAATTATACAGGTTACACGTTGCGTCTCCCCCGCCCCCCCCCCCCCCGGAGCTCTTTTTACTGACCTGAGAATGATGGAAGGGTGAGTCAACCTTGAGCCAGCCCTCAGAATTCACTGGTATTGAACACTGACCATAAGCAGAGTTTGGGCTGCAATGCTACAGTTTAACCACTGTGCCACAAGGCTCTTGGCAGAATGTTAGAATTGTCTGGTCACACAGTGAGAAAGGAACACTACAAATTGTACAGATGATCGTTCAAGGCAACACAAATGGGAAAAAAGGGGAAGAAGGAGAAACAAATAAAAATCTTTAGGGACTGATTTGGATGGAATACCACCACTTGGCTTATAGTTTTTGATTTAAAATTTCTCATCGTCATTCTCAGCAACTTTCTGAGGCTCACAATGCTGGGATGTCTCCAGAAATTGCAAGATTTCCCAGTTTCATGCAAAAATGAGAACTCTAATCTTGCTTTTTTTTTAAAATCACCTGTTCTTATATTTATTTTTTAGCAAGGCACTACCAAATTTTTCATGGACAATACCCTTCCTGCACTGGAAGGATACCCTTTGGAATGATTCTCCTCAGATAATTGTGATAATTCTCCTCAAAATGGCATTTCTTTCAAAAAAGAAAAAAAAAGTTACCCTGAAAGATCTGATAAATCCCTTGAGACTTCCCATGAGCTTTCAAGGGGGAAAAATCATGTAGAAAAATCTTCCTACAAAAAGGAAATCATATTTTCCTTAGTTTTTTCAGTGACAGCAGAAGGCTATGAGATCCACATTGCTAGTTTAAAGCTGTCTCAGCTCAGAATAGCCACGATGACACGATGCCCAACCTCAGTACGGAAAGGAAGGAGAAGAAATACAAGAAGATTAGGAAACAGTGGTCATCTTCTCATTGCGTCTTTGCACTGTTTGGGGTTTTTCATGGGAACATTGCTTTAATCTGATGTATAAGCCGCCTTAGAGACCACAGTTAAAAGACAGGAGGGAAATATTTTAGATGGAAAGATCACTCCCAAAACTCAATGGCTTCCTGATCTTCTCTTTTTTTAAGGTATTGAAGCAGGTACCTGATTTTTGCTTTCATCCTCTGTAGTGCTTCTCTCTTGGCAAACCGGATAATTAAAGACTTTTTTACTTATTTGAGAAGGGGAAAGAAAGCAGCCCCCCCCCACAACGGTAAATTTAATCTTCAAGCAAAAGGACCAGTCATGATGCGTTGCAACTCCTTTAGTCTGGACAGATGATTAATACATTTGTTTTCCTTTCTGTGTGGAAAGGCCATGACATCTCTAATGCTTGAGATTGAAACTAATTATGAGTAAACTGTGCTTAATCTCTCTTATTTGACCAGGCACCGCCACTCACAAATTAAAGGCTTGGAAAATTGATTACCATATAAGTCTTTAGGGAAGCTGACTGAAAGGTTGATCTGATATTCTTTATTCCTGAAGATCTTCCTTGGGGGCTCCATCTTGGCATTGTCCTAGCAGATGTGGTATTGGTATGCTAGGATACTGTAGCTGTCACTCACACAGGAATTAGACACACCATTGATTCAAAAAAAATGTGGAGGAGGGGAATCCCTTACCATATATTCTTGCCATGCGAAATGCTGATGCATCTTTCAGCCTCTTGTTCAAGAATTTTCTGACAGAACAGTTGTTGTTGTTGTTGTTGTTTTAAAAAGCTAACCCTATTTTTGAGTCATATTCGACAGGTTTGCATTTCTGGCCTGCGAAAGTTTTCAGGGTCTTCCCATTTTCAAACAGTTGGCAGGTCCAAGGTGAAGCCCGAAGGCAATATGTTAAATTAGTTACTGTTGCTGCTGATTTGCTCCTTTGTCTGGGCAATGAATGACAGCAGGACTACTTTTTAGCAACCACAGAATGAGCTGCCGAAGTGTTACTTTTCTGGTGTGATCACTTGTGGTATTGACAAGTTATTGTTCTCATTGTGTCTAGCCTTTAATCAGCGAGGGAGACCTCTTTAACATGGTGTTAGTCATGTTATTACTGTCATTGCTTCTCAGTAGTAGACTGTGTCCATATCTGATAACCCAGAACACTGGAAATTGGAAGAAAAAAATAAAAATTAAATCCTATCCATTACTATAACAGTTGTGGGGACAGGGGGCATGGATTTGCCCATAAATTAGACTAATTCATGCATTGTTCCCATGCATTCTAGTCGTTAATGGGATTTTATGTTTTATACCCGGCTGCTGGAGATTCCATTTTCAGGCAGCAGGTTTTAAATCTCATAAAAGAGGAGAAAATTATTAGTTGTTTAAGCTGGTATTACACATTTCCTATTTTTACCACTAGTCACAGGGAGAGGTGGTTCAGGGATTTTATGCCCCATGCCAGTGTAACCTGACTGACGTGGGCACTGTGCCCTTTAACATGGATAAGTGATAGTGGCAGTGTCTCTTCCAGTTTCACAGACAGCAAAATCTCTTTGGTCATCTCAGGCAGTAACTACAGTATGCCAGTCCAATTTGATTCCCCCCCCCCCCCCAAGAACTTGGAAAGAACTAGTTACAAATATTATAGTGAGCTGTAACTGGTTACTGTTTGGGGAACAAGCAATGTAACAAATAGTTGCAACTTTAAACAAATAGTAATGTGACAAACATTGATTTTTTAAAAAAGATGGAACAAGTAAAGTTATTTGGTTAGATTCAAAAGTTACTTCTTAAGGGTGATTTAAGATACTTTTAGAGAATGTTGACAGAAATTCTTCAGGTTTCATCCCTTTCGGTTTTCAATCCTAAGCAACAGGGGGAGTATTCTTTGTCTTTTTTTTTTATACTTTTGGAGAAAATGTTCTCTGGGCCAGGGTTTGTGTGTGACTATTTCAAATTATTTGGTCTGTTTTAAATCTGGGGACATTTAAGGCCACTTGTTTCTGTATGGGATGGGGGAAAAACAGCTTTACTTTCAAAACAAACATAACTTTAAAACTGTTTGCCCAAACCTCCCTAAATTTGACACAGAACAAGAGCTCTGTGCAATTTGGTGCTGATCCAAAGTCCAGTTTCAAAGTTATATTTTTTTCCTTTGGGCTGCTCCCATTTTTTGAATTGCCTTGTAGAATTGCTCTGCTGCACAATAACATCACTGCACTCTTGGTAATAAAGAGGTCTTCTTACCTGGAGAATGCAAACCATGGACCCACTATAGAAATGGGGGTATTCGTATACGAGTACCCCCGCACAGGTGGACATAATGAGAGTCCAGCCCCCTGGGGCCAGACTGTCCACTCACCTTCCGCTGTTGCTGCGGGCTCCACGTTCCCTTCCTATTGCTCCAGAGCTTGCGGTCTGTGAGCCACTCCAGGCAGGAGGTGGGAGGACGAGCCTCGCTGCAAGGTCGAAGAGTGGCTCGCAGACTGCGAGCTCTGGAGTGATAGGAAGGGAGCATGGAGCCTGCAGCAACAGTGGAAGGTAAGTGGACAGTCTGGTCCCGGGGGGCTGGAACCTCTTTATGTCCACCTGTGTGGGGGTATTCGTATACGAATACGAATACCCCCATCTCTAACCCACTACTAAACAGAAGACAGGAATTACTTCTTTTCTCAGATGGACACCTGATAAGTTATGTAAAAGAGATAAACTCAAACACATCTTCATGTCTTAGATTGGGTGGCGCTCAGTTCTCACTGTTCATTGCTGTGTTTTTATAGCATTCACTTGCCACTTGCATATATTATGCAATAGTTGGCCTTTAACTTTTAATTATTTTCACTGTCAGTATGTCTTGTTCCATTTATAGTGTTTTAATTTTCTCTTAATGCCAGCCTTCTTGAAGGCCTGTTGTGAGGTTCAAATGCAATGATGGATTGAATAAACGAACAAACTAATATTCATAATTTATTCAAATCTTTTGGATAATGAGTTGGACTCCATAATGTGTTAGTTCTTTACAGTTCAGTAAGTCCCTATGAAAAGGAGGTGCTGATTCTGTGTTGAGGCCACAGATAGGAGTGGTGTGTGTGTGCGTGCGTGCACACAAACTTGTTAGGGGATTCTAGTTTGTTATTGATACACTAAAGTTTATGCATCTGGAACACGCAATTCAGAAATAGTCCATTTTGTTTTTCATCTCAGACTTCTAAATCAAGCACTGAACAAGCCTCTAAAATGGTTTTTAAAAGTAGTATTTAGAAAGAAAATTGACAGCAGGGGAAGAAGCCGAACACGAACTATCTACAGTTGGGAATTCCTGCTGGTGAGAAAACACCGATTCTCTCTTGTAAACAGAGTTACCACTTAAATGGGCTACAGCAGTCATGCTGCTTGTCCATTAATTAGAAGCCCTGTATTGTGCTGATGCTGTCACTGGGCAATTGTTCCAAATCAGCAGGGGTGGAATTCACTAAACTACTCATTAAAGGTTATTCTGCAGTGTTTGCAAGGGAAGAAGCATCATGGGGATGTTTGAGCTGCTTTGTGTTTCATTCCAGTAAGAACAAATCTGAAGGGGTAGAAGCAGAGTGGCTAAAGAATTGGACACTCGAGTGGCAGCTCAGTTCAAACAAAATGAGATCCAGGTCAGATATTGTGGGTCCAGCACCTTCTGAATCCTAATGGAAGGATTTTGGCAGTCATTCAAAAAGTTGTCACGATTCTGACAGATCTGCTTACAAATGGCAATGAAATGAATCAGCACTATGTGTTCTCTGCATATCTCTTCCCCTATAATATTTTTATATTCATTATATTCATATATTCATTTTATGACATGTTATTTTCAAAACACTCCCACCTTCATTTTGCAGCAAAACATCCATCTGCTTTGGATGCATTCACACGTACCAATTCAACTGATCCTCATAAACAAACAAGAAAGCAGCTGTCTTTGGATCCTCTACCCACTTTACTTGGGGGTAAACCCCGCTGAGCTCATGAGGCTTGCTTCTTGGTAGGCATTAGGGAGGTGTACCAGTTTCAAAGAAAAGTGTCCAAAATGAGCAGAGCAAGGATTTCCCACATTTCCAGATTAACTACTGGTTGGTTCAAGAAGTCTGTGCTTACTTTCGGTTGCTTTGCATCTTCCTACAAATCACCAGAGTATGCTCTGGTGTCTTGGGGGTTTGGAATGCTAATATTTAAGGCAAAAAAACCCACAAAAACCCAACCAACCAACCAAAGAAAACTTTGGAGCCACTTGCTGTAAGAGAAATAGGGAGCACTGGAGTCAAAGCAGAATAACATCTGAAGCTCTAATGAAAAACACAGCCTCTTCTGGAAACTCCCTCTATATATTCCCAGCCATCACAGGAAGCAGCCATTTCACATCCAGACATGGCAAAGCACAGGTGCTACATCACTCACTAGACTAGCCATGTTCTAGAATTTGCTTCCTTCCTGGCTGGAGTATCTGGCTGTGGAACTAAGGACTTTTTTTGGGAAGGGGGGTTCAATCTCCTGCTGTGCCTCCCAGGAGAACAACCAACCTCTGTGGCTTTGAGCAAGCTATGCAGCCACAGAGCACCTCTAGAAGAAGGTACTGGCAAACTTTATTATACTTTACACCTAGGAAATTCTGGTTGAGGTTGCCATGACATGGAATTGACTTGATGACAGCCAATTTTGATTTGCTACATTGAATCTTTATTAAATTTTGAACTGAGTATGTGTATGAGACTGTAGGATGGCTGGCTGACTCTTTTGCGTGGGCTTTGATTGAACAGATCAAAGTAGCAGTACCTGCCCCCATCATTTCCTGCTTTCTCTCATTTGTTTTGTTTTAATGCCTAGCACCAGCTGATGCTGGGCAGATTCATGGAAGAGCAGAAGCAGGCCAAAAAGTAGAGTGTACAACTGCTGGGGAAGAAACAGAAGGAAGGAAAGAAGCTTGTAGGAGCTTAAGCTACACACTGAAGGGCCATCATGTTCCCAAAGCTGACGGTTTTGTGTAGCATTCCCATACTGTGTTATGGCCCTTTGCTTTCCCCAATTGCAGCCTCCCTCCATCCAGAAACAAAGGAATATCTCTGCAAAGCTGAGAACAAATCAGTTCAGGCTTCCTCCAAATCAGCTCAGAGCAGGTCAGTCCTGATGCATGCAGGGTACATTCAATGCACATTGGACCAAATGATATTCACACACTTCTAGTAGACAAGTATAGGATTGTGTTCTTAGACTAGCAAATGAGGGTTAGAACTGAAGCCATTGTGAAGCAATTAGATTAAGAATGCAGGGAGCAGGCAAGACAAAGGCAGCGAGAGCTTGGAAGAAATTAGTTCCAAGTATCAATTACTTTTCAGTAACGAAGTATTAGTGCATTGCATTAATTGCTTGACTAATTAATGCAATGCTTAATTAAATAATTAATCATGACTCCTTTTCTGGTGTACCCAACTAATATGGCTTCACTGAATGTTGCCCAAGAGAGGATATATCGCATGATTCAAGAGCTTTTTTGAGTAATGTCTTGTGCTACTAAATGAAAAACATTAAGAACTAAATCCACTTATTTGTCTCGACTAGAGATGAATCAACTGAACTTTGATAAGCCAACACTTACATAAGTTCTACTGAAGTGGTATTGGTGGTGAAAGATACTGAGGGCTTTAGTTTAAAAAAAAAATTTCCAGGCTTTGCTCTTCTGTTGGGACTAACAGTTGGATTTAGTTCTATGATTTTTATTTTGAAACGTAACTAATTTAGTTACTGTTGAGAAACAAGTTCAGTGCCACTTTTAAAAATTGTGAATATATGAATAACTAAATGGGAGGCTTTTCAAACTGTGTGCGTGTTATGTTCTGTGCCATCATGTCAGAACCAACTGATAGCAACCCTAACAGGAATTTCAGGTTGAGATATTTAAGGAGTGGTTTTACCAGTTCCACTCCTCCAGTGAATTTCCATGGCGAGTGGGGTTTCAGACGTAGGTCTCCTGAGCCCATCACTCTACCAAACTGGGAATATACTTTCAAACTATATACAGTAGCCAATTCCTTTCTTTAAAATGTAGCTTACCAAGCTTTAGTTGGGAGATCATAATCATAGCACGCCCAGATATGTCCACCCTCTGAATGAGCTACTGCCTTGGCCACCAGGTTCAATGACCAGTAATGGAGTAAAACACACAGGTGCAAAACCATACAAACAGATCAAAGTGGGGCTTTCACTGAGACAAGCAATTAAAAAACATGCACGTAGCATCAGTGTGCAGGTGCTGTTTTCACCAACAATGAACAGCATATACACTTCCAAATGAAGACGCAGCCACATTCATCAGAATCTTCATTCAGTTAAACAACATGCCCTCTCATGCACCATCTAATTTAGCTTGGTGGTGGAGCACAGGTTCAGCATGCAAAACAGCCCTGTTTTCTCATGGAAGGATTGAGAAAGACTCCTGGCTGAATATCTGGAGAGTTTTTGCCAGTCAACATAGGCAGAACTAAAGCATACTTAGTATATATTGTGTGAAATCCTATTTTTAAAATGTAGTAAATAGACATGAGGACAAATAAAAAAAAAAATGAATCGGGCTTTCTAAAAAAAAAACCCCAAAAACCAACAAACCGATTCATCGTTTGTTGGTACATGGGGGAAATTGTGGTTCCTGGTTCATCAACCTTGACAAATCATGAACCAAGACAAACTGCCATTTTGGTGGTTTGTCCCCATCTCTAATAGTAAGTCACACTGGAGTTGTTTCATTGAATCAGTGGGGATTTGCTGAGTCAACTCCTTTGTATGTTCCATTACATCAAATGGACCTACACTAATTGCAACTTACTCTAGTGTCATTAGTACCAACTAGAATAGGCCCATTTGAATCCATGGAACTTATGGAGTAGCTGACCAACCAAATCCTCACTGATTCAATGAGCCTTCTCTAGTGTGACTTACCATACTAAACAACAGGATTTCAGACACTATGACTTATACTATGACTTAGTAAGAGACAGAGGTGGAAAATATCTCAGTGATTTTTGACAGTTTCAACAGGTCTAGCCTTTTCCTTCCTCCAAAAAACCACTGCAAGACACAATACACCTTGCTTGAGCAATTCACACATTCACAAGGTTGCAGGGTGTTTTGAAGAAACACAATAAACCCAAAACACTACACACTTTTTCAAATGCCAAGAACACATGCAGCTGAAGAAGAAATAGGCATGTACAGGCTGTAGTCAATGGGGAGCCATGTCTATATTTGGTAAAATGTACACATTAGAAAAAAATACCTACACAATGTGTACCATTTCTGCACTTGGAAGACAAGGTCTTATGACTGAGTATCAGTAAAGAATTGGGTAAAAATGCAGGTAAGATTTAGAGCAGTGGTTCCCAACTTTGTGTCCTCTGACATTCTTGGACTGCAACTCCCAGAAGCACTTGCCAGCACAGCTGCCAAGGTCTCTTGGCCTAGTCCGAGCCACGGCATGTAAAAAGGGAGACTTGCTGCCCTTTGTGAAGATGGCAGCTGCGGCTTCATGTAGGGTAGGGAAGCTGCAGCTGCCATCTTTGCAAAGGGCAGTCTGGATTCCCTCGGACTAGGCCAAGAGACCTTGGCAGCTTCGATTAAGGTAAGGGGCTGTCGGTGGGGGTGGAGGAGGGCTAAGGTAGGTAAAAGGAAGGGGGTGGGGTAGGCTGTGGTATTGGGTGACTGTGTGGGGTGGTGGCTGCCTTTCTACCACCGATCAGCTGATCGGCAGCCGGTAGGCAGAATGGGGTTTTTGGGGTTTTTTAAAAAAATATGAAGTACGAATAAAAATGGGTAAATATTCATCCCTTCGTATTCGTGGGGGTCTCTGGAACCCACAAATATGGATCAACGGATATTTAACGAATCGGCTATTTTCGTTGGAAAAACCAATCCGTTTTTATATCCGTCCCCATCTCTACTCTGTATCAAGTTGCCTTACCTGATTGATCAGGGAGTAAATTCCAGAATGCAGAAGGGCTGCTACAAAGAGGTGGGACTAGATCATATAGTTTGCTAATTTCCCATATCTGTCCTCCAGTTTCCCCAGTTTCCTTCCCCTACTAAAGAGGCTTCCATTTTTCTGCTGATTCTCAGGGTTCCTTAGAATGTCTCTTGTTGGTCTTTTTTGGGGGGGTTGTGGTTTTCTTGATGACAGGGTGAAAGCATAACTTTCTCTGCTGAGAACTGATCTTTGACAAATTTGTTAAAATTTACAAATTATATGTTCAAGATGGAAAGAACTGAAGGTCTCTCTCTCTCTCTCTCTCTCTCTGTGTGTGTGTGTGTGTGTGTGTGTTTGTGTTAATGAAATGCAGAAGAAAGTGAACCTGACAGGTTTCGCCATCTCTAACTCCCTTTCTGTGTTTCTGTCCAAATTAACTGCAGAGTTTGGAACTGTACATGATATGGTTAATGAACCCATTCAAAGAAACACTTGGAAGATTTGCTGAAAGTCATATTTCAAAACATGATTGACTTTTTAAAAAATTATTCCTAAACTGAAGGAAGTCCACAAGGGAAAAACGTAAGAATCCTTTAATTCATAAGCAAATAGTACGCTGGAGTAGAACTGCAGATGGCTGCAAAATATCAAGAACTCTTTTGCATTACAGGCTTTTTTGCTGGCACGTTTATAGCCAAAGCCCCTCGGGATCTCTTAAATAATTGAGTTAGAGGGATTGTTTTGATTGTAAAAGGGTAATAGGATATCAGAGAGGGTCAGCAGCAGATATAAACACATCCTAGAGGCAGTGGCACCTTTTATATTAGTATTGACCAGTATTGGTGGAAGTAGGATTTGTAGGGGTCAAGAACTCTATTATGAGGAGCATAAAATCCTACTAGTCCCTGATGTTTGCCCTATGAAATATGGAAGGAACCAGGAGTTACTGATTGATTGCTTAGGAAAATGGACAGGTGCTTTCCAATAGGAGGAAGACTTCCACTATCATTCTGGGCAGGAGAAGGAGGGCTCTTAACATCAGCAGGGAACATTTAATCTAAACAACAAAGAAACATGAGCAGTGGGTACTGTGGTATTTAATGTCTCATTAGTTCCTTTGCTTATTGAATTAGGCTTACTCTTCGGGCATAAGAGCTGCAGAAAGACAAAATCTTGTTTTGCTAGGAGGGGGACATCAGCAGCTAACACTCTCACAAGGTGTGTTAGTGTCTGGAGCCATTGACTTGTAGCCTATTGCTGGTCTTAACAAGACAATAGACTGAGAGAGTTCAACTGCTGAATGGTAGGTCAACACTTCAGTAAATCCCATTCATTCAGTCAGTCTACATTTATTTGAGGTCACACATCTCTTTCTCTAGGAATAACTGCTAATAAAGACCCCAATTAACCCTTTAAAACAACTTCAAAAAAGCAAGGCAAGGCAACAGAGAATCAATCTACTGCAAAAGCAGACAACAGTACATGGGGGGGGGGGGATAATCATCAGTCTATCATTGCTCCTTCAGCAAAATACTCCCCAACCACCAATCATATGCACAAATTAAAAATTACATCATTCACCCAACAATCAATTCAAAAATAAGTAAAGCACAATTTTAAAAAGCAGTGAACAAACCAACACCAAGAACAACAAAAGAGAAATGCTGCAAATTGTGCCCAACCATTAACACCCCATGCAGCCCAACAGCACTCTGGCACAATCAAAGTCCACCCTTCTATCTACACACACCATGAGCACTAAACAACCGAGTCTCAAGAACTGCTGGATGGCTCAATGGTTTAGGTATCCAGCTGCAGAGCCAGATGCTGCCTCTGAATGGGCGCCTGCCAGAGGAAACAGGGCTGGGAGGTACCGAACACCTGTTCGGCTGATAAATGAACCAGAGGTTCATGCCCATCTCTAACCAAAACGACTAGAATGTGAGGAGATTTCTGTCCCCTGAATCTCCGGATGCCTTTTCTTTGCATCTAGGAAGCAGCAGCAGGCAGACCAAGCAAGCAGGAGCAAAAATAATACAACAAAGGACAAAAACAATAACAACAGAAAGAAATATAAATACAAAAGAAGGGGGGAAATCACCTGAAATTGGGGGGAAATTAAAAAAAAACCAATAATCCCATGGAGGCACGCTGGCCTATGGAATGGTCTCCCTCAGGAGATCAGGCTGGCCTTTTCGCTTTTGCCCTTCTGCTTAGACCTGAAGACCCATCTTTTCAGGAAGGCTTTTAACAACCACAACTGAGTCCCTGAATACCATTTTTAATCTAAGATAGTTTTTAATGGTTTAATTATTCAATTGTACTTTAATTAGTGTATAGATTAACTAGTTTTTTAAATGTTTAACTTATGTTTTTTTTTAATCTATTCTTTTAATATGGCGAGCTGCGTTGGGTCTCCTTATTGGGCGAAAGGCAGCCTATAAATAAAACAGATATATAAATAAATAAAATAAGGAAGCTCCCTGGGCTAGCAGCAGCAAAAAATAATCTGGAAAAAAAAGTGGGGGGGAATCCCCCAATATATTGAGGAAGAATCAAAGAGGAAAGGATCCTAAATGGGGGCACAAGGCAAGCAGACAAGAAGACAGAGCTCAGCACATAGAGTAACTGGAGCAAAGAGTATATGCCACTTTACCAGGTTTCAGGACTGATCCAAGCCTTCCTATAGATTCAAAATTCCCGCTCTCTCTCATTCCCTCCCCCTGTTACTTCTGCATGTTATTATTGGCTGCTGACAGCCCTCACAACACTATTGGATGAACATGAGATTGGTAGTATATCTGTAAAGATTCTCAGTCATCCAGGTGTGGTTATCTAGAAGTTGAGTCATGGCAACTGGACTTCTTTCTTGTTAGGATGAAATGTTTTGCTACATTTCACATACACCCTTAAATCAGACATTCTCTGTCTTAAACTGTATACATAGTTAGCTGAGACAGCAGCGGTCTCCACTCCCACGAGAAAGCAGTGACTACTTGGCCCCAGTTTATATCAGAAAAGTGCAGTAGTAACAGAAAGATGGACTAGGTGGCATTGGGGCTCCTACTGAATGTGAAATACAACTCTTGAAGCTGTGTTGCCCAAACCTATATCCAACAGGATATAAGCCCTGTTGAAATGCTATCTAAGAATCACAAATAGGAAAACTCTGTTGAAGGAGTCTTCGCCCCCACTCCCCAGACACACACCCAAACAGGAGGTTCTGCAGGAATTGAGGAATCGCAGCCATAGCAAACCCATGATATATGGTCTCCGATATTAATTGCATTTGGATTTTAACAGTTGGAGAACAGATGCTCCAGAGCACGATGGGGAAAGCAATACAGCATGCCGCCTGAATGTTGTTGTGCCTTAGACTGGGACAGCGTAATTAATTTTGTTTCCCAGAAGTTAACAGATAACTTCCAAATTTGAAATTATTCCACTGCTGCAGAAAATGAACGACGTCAAAAGCTCTGCCTCAGCGGTTTCCATGGGGAGGGAGCCAAGGCGATCCTTCAGTACGTCTGCTTCTGTTGTAGCATCAGATTTCCTGGGTCCCAATTTTCCTCAGAGGAAAAGGGGACCTAATTCTCATTTCATGCTGACTTATGGGCCAACTTCTGTGATAGCAGTGCAGAATCATTTACTTTCTCCCTGTATGATTTGAGTTAGATTTGCTGGGGTTGCTTTATGTAGTCTCCCAGGCAAGTAACTGTGTGGCTTTCTTCCCTATTTGAGTCCATTTTCTGCTATATTGGTTCTTCAGATGTTTTTTGACACCAACTCCCATCAGCTCTAGCCTTTCTGGCTAGGGCTGAGGTATGAGGGAAACAGTAGCTCATCAGTGTCTGGAGGGACACAGCTTCTCCACTCCTCCAGTAAAGGGTACTGGGCTACTAGGGCCATATGAGTTTTTACTTAAACATCTCCTAACAGTATTAGATCTTCACATTGGCTTTCCAGTGATTCCCAACCTATGGTGCCCAGATGTGCTGGCCTAGATTTCCGAGAGTTGTAGTCTAAGAACATCTGGGACCCAAGGTTGGGAACCACTGCCCTAGATGCAGAACAGAGGTGCATCTGACAGTGGTAGGAATCTGTGCTCTTCCAAATGTTTTCCTACCCCATTTCCATCAGATCCTGCAAACATGTCCAGTGGTCAGAGATGACAGGAGCTAGAGTCAAAAGATGTAGGAAGAGCAGCATATTCTCTACTCAGGTGGAATAGAATGGCAATGGCAGGCAAGAATGAGAACTTTCCTGCCACTACTCGTCCTTGCAACTTTGGGGGCATGTTAGTCATGTCCCAGTTATTCATGTGAAACAACAGAGAGGGCTCTCACCGACGGCTATAATTTTTCATAAGCTCCCACTGCACTATGGAGCAGATCCTGGACTCCTCTGCAACCCTTGAAGGTCAGTTCTGCAGCAGATACCCCTGGGTTCCTCCTCCTCCTCATCGTCATCGTCATCACCATCATCTTACAACTCTAGAGCTGCAAGGGATCATCAAGTCCAGCCTCTGTCAAGAAGGCACAGTAGAGAAAGGGACAGGAAACATCCATCTGAGGCTACATGGACACTCCTTCCTGCTTCTTTGTCTCTTGCATTGGGGCCTTGCCATTAGGAAGGAGGAATAAAGTAAACATTACATCTGCTTTTTCTAGCTAACAGACATATCTGCACTGAACTACAAAACTAACATGCAGGTAGCCTTTGTTTTAGTTCTGCAGTGATCCCAGAAACAGGATTTGATGGCTTGTGACTGCAACCCTTCATGTAAACAACAGGAAGTCTCACTCACGTAGCCAGATCAGGTTCCAACAGTGCCACTAAAACATAAATTTGCAGAAAACAAGCTTGACCCCCACCATCAGAGTACCTCTTCAATATATTTCTGTAACTTATAGCCACCTTCTCTAGTTTTTTTCTTTCTTTTCATAAAAGGTGACCTGCAGAAACATACTGGGTTGATTTTTTCCCCCAAAGCACCCTGCAGTTCTTTTAAAGAACAAAGATATAGGAAGGTGGAAACATATAAAAGGAAAAAAAATAAGACATTGTTAAGCTGCTGATCCAGTGGAGCCTTGAGCTGTTGGAGGTATTGTTGGGTACAAATCACAAAGACGTTTCTTCTCTCTTAGGTGACGGGTTTTCTTGTACCGGTATGTTTTCCTAGACAAACCAAATGCTGTTACCTTCTAGGGCAGTGGTTCCCAACCTTGGGTAACTCAGGAGTTCTTCGAATGCAACTTCCAGAAACCCCAGCCAGGAGAGTTCGGGATGAGGGTTTCTGGGAATTGCAATCCATGAACACCTGGATTACCCAAGGTTGGGAACCGCTGTTCTAGGGCCATGCCTTCTATGGGCTGTATTACAGATGTATTTCAGTGTAAACACATTTATTTAAGACAGAGGTGGGATCCTGCAGCCCTCCAAATGTTGTCCCATGAGCTCCATCCAACATGCCCGATGGCCAGGATTGATAGGGACTAGAGCCCAACAACATGGCACATAATGGTTACAAAGTGATTACATCTGATGGTCTGCTCCCTTGGGATGCCATTTCCATGTCTATCCCATGATCACACTCAGAGGAGAAATGACAAAGTGGCTTGTAGCCCCTTATTTCCTACATCTGAAGAATTGAGCTACACTCCATGAAAACAATGGCCAAATAAAAGTTACCTGTCTTCAAGGGGCTACATGGCTGATTTGTGGTGTTGCAGCCTCAGACGCACAGAGCTGGCCCCTTGGAAATCTCAGAAAAGAGGCTCTAGAGATCTGTCACCCCCCCTCACTTTGTAAATAAGACAGGTGGGAAGGCTTTTGAGGCTGTGTGGACTAGTCATACTCTGTACTGCTAAAGTCCACTACAATAGGCAAGGAGCAGAAACATTTCCCTACTGTCTACGTGTCTAAGTGTTATGGAAAAGGGCTCCCTGATTTATACATCTTGAGCCCCATTAGGAAGAACCTAATGGGGTTGGGTCTCCCATTTTGTGGTGAGGAGTTTGATGTGGAGATGAGATATCATGTAAACCATCCTTGAATTAGAAGCTTTAGCTTTTGAAGGAATGGTTGAGGATGTTTTTGCTTTCCTTGGGGCCAAATTCTGCTGGAGAAAGAAGGATCTGCCTGTCTCTACCCCATGTTACTTTCACATGTCTTTAGCCTGTAATTCCAATGTGATTTATCAATATGTAATTTAGAAAATTCCACTCAAAATTACCTGTTTGAGCATATATTTGAATAGGTGTCTGCCTTTCCAGATATATCTCTAAAAGTGCCTTTCTATACATTTAAATTGCCAAGAACTGTGTTGCAATATTTAAAGAAGTACCAAATCTGGGGATTATTTACATTCAGATGCAATCATTTTTCCAAATACTCCTAGTATGAATGTTTTGTAGAAATCAGACAGATATTTTTTTTTCTGGGTGGCTTCAGAACTTTCCTGGTCTTACCATAGTTTGCTGCAGATGGTACTTCCTCAGCTAGAGTGAGTTCCTGAAAGTTAGACAAAAGCAGTATACAATCTCAAGGCACTGACAAAGTGCATTACAAGTTAATTTTAGAATAGGAGTGGGTGAACCTGTCAAATTTGAGCTTATCAAAGTCCTTGGTTGCCCATCAACAAGCTCAATCCAGCTTTGCCCACATCAGAGCACAACCCTCCTTGCTCCCTCAGAGAAATGTGTGCGTATTTCCAATCCATGGACTTTTTTTTTTCAAAATATATGCATGATTCCTATGTATTTCATAAATGTATGCATTTCAAAACAGACTTTTCCATGGAGAGATGAGCTTTTGTTCTCATTTTCAGATGTGTACCTTCTTGGATACACAGTTCAAATGGACAAATCCTTCTCTTAACACATCCTGGCCTTGGAAAGGTATATGTTTTCGCTCGTGTGATTTGTTCAGTCTCAGGAGGTGTGAATGGGGTGTTTTCCTGTTAAAATGCAAATTCAAACCATCTCTCACCTACCACTAATTTAGATTCCCCATAGAAATGGGGAAAACCCTTTTCTTTAGCATACTTTAATCTCATGATTAAAGATGGGCACTAACCGCCAGTTCAGCAGTTCATAATGGCTCGTTCGTTGGATGCATAGGTGTTCTGCAGTGCCCAGGCTTCCCTCCCTCCCTCCTCCAGCAGGCACCCACTCAGAGGAAGAGGTTTGGCAGGGAAACCAAGGCAGCTGCCTCTGAGTGGGCTCCCACCAGAGGAGGCAGGAAAGAGAAGCCAGGGTGCCCATGTAACATCTGTGCATCTGAAGAATGAACCATTTATGGCAGTTCGTGCCTATCTCCACTCATGATGTGAAGTAGTGCTGGGAAAGTGTACTTTGTATTGACTATGAGATACAGGGCTGCTGATGGCAGAAATGGCATGGGGCTGCCGTTTTTGAGGAGTAGTGGTGTAGCCACCTGTAGTGTTTCTGTGGAAAACCCAAAGATAAACAAATCAACAAAACCTACATTGACATATATTCTTCCAAGTCCATGCCCAGTTCTTTAAAAATGTTTCATGTTAGTTCATGGAAACTCTTGAGGGAAAAGAATATATTATTCCCTTCCTTTAAAAATAGAGATTTCAATAAAGGGAACACTTGAACAGGACATAGCAGCCAGAGTGTCTCTGTTCCAGCTCAGTTAAAATCTAGTGTATGTGGTTATTCATAACAGCAGGCAGTTTATAATGAATGACCTATTAAGCAATTGTAATACATCAGCAACTGATATAATTGCATTTCCTTTTATTTGTAAACTGCCCTTCTTTAATTGGAAATAGCCTCTTGAACATGCCCAGAAACTTAGATCTCTTGTCTTGTTGCTATTAACAGCTTCTCAAATAGTAACAGCATAAGATTAGCAAACATCAGAAAATGCTCTGCATATTTGATTTGGCGTCTATAGTCCCCCATTCATAATTTATAAAATGTGGCTGAAACATTTATTAAACATAGACAGCTAGCTTTATTCTGCAACCAGTGTGGATTAGAAATACAATACAATAAACTCCTTCAGGTGTGTCACTGCCTTCTCTGAAGATGAGTTCATTGCTGAAATGCTTCTCCAAGAGTTGTCATATAACAATGTCCATCATGTATTATCAGATACAGATAAAAGCATCTCGGTTTTCCCCATTCATCATGTGTGGCATGTGTCAGGAAAAACAGCAAGACATTTATCAGACATGTTTCAGCCGGTGTGATGCTCAGCTGCGCATAAGACAAAATTGCTAGAACAGTTTTGTTTTTAATGCAAAACCACATATTCAAAGGAAAGACCTCTTCAGATATATGAAGGAGGCAATAGTAAGATAATTGCTGAAAAAGCCCTCCTTGAATCCCACCATACTGAATAATTACCAGCCAGTATCTAACATTTCATTCTTGATCAAGGTGCTGGAAGGGGTTGTAGCTTCTCAGCTTCAGGGGTTCCTGGATGAGATGGATGATCTTGATCCCTTTCAGTCTACCAACCTCATGTTCATCCTTGGTGGATCACCTACGCTGGGAATGAGACAAGGGGAGTATATCCTTATTGGTTCTGCTGGACCTCTCAGCAGCTTTCAATACCATCGACCATGGTATCCTTCTGTCCTGTTTGTCTGGGATGGGACTTGGATGCACTGTTATATGGTGGCTCCAATCCTTCCAGGAGGAAGGAACGTAGATGATTCTACTGGGGGACTCCTGTCCAACATCCTGGCTGCTGGCCCGCAGGTTTCTACTTTACCCTCTATGTTATTTAACATCTACCACTGGGAGAGGTTGCCCAGAGTTTTGGGTTTCAGTGTCACCAGTATGCAGATGACACCCAACTCTATCTCTCCTTGCCATCTAAGTCTGAGGAAACTGTTTTGGCTCTAGATCAGTGTCTGATGTCATTAATGAACTGGTTGAAGATGAATAAACTTAAACTTAATCCAGACAAGATAGAGATCCTCCTTGTGATTCGAAAGGCAGTTCAAGGAATCGGAATTCAGCCTGTGCTGGGTAGGGTTGTACTCCCTCTGAAAACACAGTTGTGCAGCTTAGGGGAGCTCCTGAGTTCATCTCTGAGTCTGGATGCCCAGGCTTTGGTGGTGGCCAAGAGTGCCTTTGCATAATTAAAACTAGTGCACTAGCTGCACCCATTCCTAGAAAGGTCTGATCTGGTCACAGATCAACAACCCCTCCACCCCCCGGTTACAGCAGCTTCACTGGCTGTCAATCCATTTCTGGGCACAATTCAAAGTGCTGGTTCTAACCTAGTTTTTTGTAGCTAGTTACTTCCATGTTTGAGGTTGTTCATGCATATACACCATCATTGAATCACACTTTGTGGTGTTTTATTGTGTTGGAAATTAATTCAGAACATGAAGGATGAAACTGAACATCACTGAGGAAGAGTGAATTTTGAGCTCAGTTTTCTGCATGTCTCTTAATTCCATTTTCTGTTCTTGTTCCAGATTTCCTTGAGTTGTGAGAACTTGGCTTTTTTTCCTCTCCCTGCATTGACATTGACATGCATAAACTTTTAAAACACATTTTCTTAACATGCAGATGTATTTTGCACAATTTGTCTAATGGATACATTGTTTTTGTTTTTATTTTAGACATATCCCACCCACTGATTTATGTAGGGACCTTACACAGACAGAGCAGCACCCCTCTCTTCGGTCTGTGTCTTTTGCACAACTGAAGTCACAACAGAGTGTCAGAGCTAGCACACTCCCCTCATCGCCTGCACTGTCCACATGTTTTCAACATGACTGAAGAAGGGTATTTGGAAAATGTTGTGAACAATAGTTGGCTGTTTTATGGATATTCTAGCACCAGTGATTGAATCCAGGGGAACTGGACAGACATTTCATTGTATTCCACTGATATTTCATCACTGTGCCTCTTCATCAAGAAGTACAGAAAAATGTTTGGCTATCTATGATTTTTTGGAGAAATCTACCTCATGCTGCTTTTCAGAACTCTGCCTTTTTTAAAAAAAAATATCTACACACAGAGAAGCATCACAGTTCTGTGGAAACGTGAAAGAAGGGCAAGGAGCAATCAATGGAATTAAAATGGAGTAAGCAACAAAATAGCAGGATCAATTCTCATTAACTCTTTACCCAGTCATAACGCTAGCGTGGCAAGAGGACTTCCAGAAAGAAGTTAATTTTTAATGTATTGCTGGTGCAGAGCAGTTGGGAAGGTTGGCAGAATGACATGCCAATGTGCCCATCTAGATTTTCTTTGTGTCCATTACTGGATTAGATTAGAAGAAAAAAAAAGAGTTCGCCACCCAATTGCAATTGCTGCCTCCACAAAGGTAGAGGGGACTTTCACATGTTGGACACAATTCCTAGTTCTTTCTTCTCAGAAACTTTTGGATTGTAAAGAATTGTTTCTTTTTAAGGCAGAAAAAGAGATTTTTCTCCTCACTCCTCCCACTCCAGTTTCTAACACTTCTATGAGCGTGATTGGGATGATGAGCCCTCCACCCCCCCTCATGTCAACTCCATCATCCCACTAATGGGATTCAGAAACCTACACAGCTTGCTCACAAGGCACAGGCAAGATTAACGAGGTGTCGTCTTTTTCATATTGCTCCAAATTTCTCTCTCTCCTTTTTTTAAGATAGTGCAGTCTAGATTGATTTGTGGCCTTTGCCCGTTTTCATACATCTTGACTTTGACAGCCATTTTCTTTTTATGAGCTTGGTTTTCATGTGCCTCGGCAAGTTTAAGTTGTGTTGCTGTTTACTTTGGCTTCGACACCCCTGGGGATGGGAAAGTGGCTTTCAGGTTGGAGCACAGAGCTGGCATAGCTTGTGGAAAAAGAGTTGCCTACAGTTGTTTCTGGAAAAGCCCAGCAGAAATAAATAAAATGAGCTTTGCTTATTGGTATATTTAATCAGTATACCAATATCTGTATATTTAACAGGGCTGGCTGGATAGCTCCATGATTTATGTATCTGGCTGTGAAGCCAAAGGTTGGGAGTTCATTTCCTCACAATGACTCCCAGGAGAAGAGCCAGCCTATATAGTCATGAGCAAACTGCACAGTCCCAGGGCACCCCAGAAGAAGGGAATGGAGAACCTCCTTGGAGTATTCTTTACCTGGAAACTCTAAAAAGTGTCACCATCAATCAATTCATTTTCTCTTTGCTTCACAGGTGAGAGAAAGAAGGGATGGGTGCTGGATTTACACACTTCCAGAGCTTCAAGTACGAAGATGGGGCAAAAGAATCTCTGGAAAATGCAGAAAGTGAACAAAATGAAACTCCAGACTGTGGTCTAATCAAACTGTGGTTTGTGTGTTATGTTTGAATACATGTTCATTATTATAAGTGTCTCTGTCTTTGCTGCACTGAGTTCCCTCCACCCCAGACAGAACTGATCCACACTGCCACCATCTTCAGAGACAGCGGCCAGTCCGCTGTCTCTGAAGATGGTGGAAGTGGAGGAGGAAGAGGAGGAGGTGGCAGGACCCAGGTAGGGAGGCCATGGGAGCAGTGGGAAGGGGGCGGGGTATCCATTTTGCCAAAGTAAAATGAAGTGCCAAGCAGAATAAAGTTTGGCACTTTGTTTTGTTTGGGCAAAATGGCTTGCATGAGCTGAACCACAAACCAAACCATGAACCAGCCTGAGTTTTTTTAAAAAAAATAATTAAAATATAAGGGAAAATGTAAAGCCCAGTCCCTGCTCCATTAAAACAAACACACACACACAAAGAGAGGGATAGTCCATCATGAGAAAGAACTGCCATATCTGCCCAATCAGATATGGATGGTAGAGTCTGAGATCCTTCTTTACGGATGTGTTTGCCTGAAGCAAGCACTCAGATGAGTTCTGTGAATGGAGTTCTTGAGAAAGCTACAAAACCAAGGTATATGAGTGCAACTACCTCATTGTCAGTCCCGTCTCTTGGCAGCCCAAAAATGGGCTTTGATTGTTAGCCTTTGATCTAAGACCTTTTTGAATAATGATTTTTTAAATCTCTCATAGTATTGTCTGCTTTTGGAATAGATTGATTCTCTGTTGCAGCATTTTGCGATAGTATTAAAGGGTTCTTTTGGGCTTTTGGTGTGTCAGAAAACAGGGATGGAGAACACAAATGAATTACCCAAAAGAGGCTTTCCCTTTTTGTATAAAACCAGAAATTTTATTCATTTATTTAAAATATTTATATGCTGCCTTTCTCTTAAAGGATCCAAAAAACACGAAAGGACCAGTATGGAAAAATGCTAAAAACAAATGAATACAAAGAGGCACCCCGAATAAACTGAAAGAGAAGAAATAGAAAGTTTTCTCTGTGCCTTTTCACTGTGCTCACCCCTAAAAGTGTCTCCTCGTAAATACCGTATGTACTACTGTGAGTTCTCTTTTAGTCCTCTGTAAAGAGGCACTCTCCAATACAGAAGAAGAAACAACCTCTCGTTTTTGACTTTGCAGTATGCCAGCAACACACAGTACAAGGTCAGAAACCTGCCCTGTTCACTAGCTGGTAACCACAGCCAGTATCCAGACTGGTATTTTATGGGCCCCTGCATACATGAATAATTACTAAGACAGAGAAGACATAAATAATACCAGATGTCAGTGGGGGAAAAAAGCAACCTTAAGGCTAGTTGCTTCTTCATTAAAGCCTATGATGAATGGTAGAAAAGCAAAATGAATCTGTACTCCCCCCCCCCAAGGATTTATTTGCTACAAATCACCTTCCGTACGTCAACATGTGGCTTCATTAACCTCAGGTATGTCAGCTTTAGCTGAATTAAATTCTACATCTTAGTTATTAAATATAAGAACCAGAGACATTAATGTGTTCACTAAGCCCATGTTTGGAAATGAAGATATTTAGGGTTGCTAAAAAATTTCCAAAAGAAGTGCCCACAGTGCTCTTATGTTCTATTGGGGGGAGGCGGAGTGGGAATCAGACACATATCTTCATTTAAATTTTACTGAAATTCTGTTCAGTATGAAATGGTGCAGAAAGGACAAGTCAAATCGATCCGCCTGTATTCTGATGTCTAATAAGAAAAGTGTGTATATTTAAAGAAGAGGAACCAAACAGCAAATCTAACCAAAGGGAGCTTTCACAGCAGTTCTTACAAAGGGGTGGGGGGGGGAGTGTTGTTGTTGTTGTTGTTGCTGTTGTAGCCAAAGGGCATTGGGGCCTGCTGTCTGCACCTTCCTAGGAAGATGCATATTTAAATGGTCTTCCTCCATTTTTATACAGGATACTTGAATCTTGAACCAAGCATATTTATTGCTGTGAAAGGTAGGTATATAACAGCAACAATATCTATATAGAAAGACATTTCGTCATGAGAGAGAGAGAAAGAGAGCGAGCGAGTGAGGTCAATTCCCTGCTCTCCTCCACACATAGCTCCTTTGGTAAATCTGATTTAGAGATTTCCCTCATTAAGTAGCAGGCTTGACATATACTTTTCTCAAAAGTCTCTACCTCATATCTCTGTGGAGGTCAAGCTGAGGACCATATTCCACCATTACAGGACTTGTATCTTATTTATTTATTTATTTAAAATATCTTTACTAGAGATGGGGACGAATATAAAAACAGATCGGCTTTTTCCAGAGACCCCCATGAATATGAAAGAATGAATATTTACCCGTTTTTATTTGTCCTTCATATTACAAAAAAAAAAAAAGCCCATTCTGCCTACCGGCCGCTGATCACCTAATCGGTGGCCGATAGGCAGCCAGCCACCCCCAAAGCCAGCCACCCCCACAGCCTACCCCTCCACCCCCTTCCTCTCCCTACCTTAGCCCCCACCCCCACCAACACCCCTTTACCTTAATCGCCGCTGCCAAGGGCTCCAACTGGCCTCCCAGCCACGGCATGTATAAAGGGAGACTGGCTGCCCTTTGCAAAGATGCAGGCTGCGGCTTCATTTAGGGTAGGGAAGCTGCAGCTGCCATCTTTGCAAATGGCAGCCTGGATTCCCTTAAGGTGGGGGGGGGTAGGCTGTGGGGGTGGCTGGCTGTGGGGGTGGCTGGCTGCCTATTGATGAGTTGATTGGCAGCCAGTAGGCAGAATGTTTTTGTGTGTTTTTTTTAATAGGAAGCGGGTGTCAGCAGGGGTAGGGGTGGGGGTGGAGGGGGCGGCACAGTGGTGGGGGGCAGCAGCGGGGGCGGGGTGGGGGCAGGGGTGTTTTTTTAATAACCTTCCCACAAATCGACAAATAACTTCATTATTCGTCGCTTCATGGGGGCAACTTCGTGCTTCGTGAGTCGTCAACTTTTGACGACTCACAAAGAGGGACGACTCACCAAAATGGTGAGCCGTCCCCATCTCTAATCTTTATCCGACATTTCTCCTTAAAAAGGACCCAAGTCAGCTTACATAATTAAAAGACAGTGTTTAAAGCTAACAACAGTGAGTATACAAATACTAAAAAGGATCAAACAAACAGCATACTGAAAACGGTAAACAAAAGCAACACCAAAATATATTCAAAGGAGTAAGGCACAACCATGCATTTTAAAACTTCACTCAGGCAGCCAGTCATTAAGGGAAAGCTTACCTCAAGATAAAGGTCATGTCCTGCTTGTGGAAGGACATCAAAGATGGAGCCAGTCTGGCTTCCTGTGGGAGGGAACAGTCTGGGAACAGCCACAGAGAAGGCCCTCTCCTGTGTACCCACCAAATGTGTCTGTGAAGGTGGTGGAACCAAGAGAAAGGCCTCTCCTGATGATCCTAACATCATAAAGGGAGATGCGGTCTTCGAGACAGCTAGGGCCCAAGTCATTTAGGGCTGTGCTCTAAATGTGCCCAGAAATGGATTGTGCCCAGAAATGGAGCTGCAGCCAGTGGAGCTGCTGTAACAAGGAGATTATGTGATCCCTGTGACCAGCCTTAGTTAACAATCTAGTTGGTGCCTCTTTTGCACTGTGGGGAAGGTGAGACAAGACTGCCACAACAGCCAAAGTGAGTAGCTACTGGCTCTTATCAAAGGCAGTTTTTTCCCCCTGCCATCTTGGCTACAACAGGCCACTCAGCCCCTTTTCTTCTCTGCTTTATAATTCCTGAACTATCTGATCTATTTTTCTGGTTCCTCCCTTTGGAACTGTGCCCCTTAGTTACCAGAGCTTCTCCTCTGCTCTATGACACTGATATCAATCTGTCCTCTTTGATCTCTCCTTTAACATTCTAGCCTATGGCCCTATCCACTCTAAGTGGCCATCAAAGGAGCTGGATTTACCTATCAGCCACCAGCACCTGGGGTGACATCATTCCCAAGCATCAAGTTACTCAACCATTGCAGCCAGGCTTCTCCTACAGGAACCAAATTACTGTTGTGAGTCCCAGCACACCTCACAGTAGGAGTGATAGGTCAGCACTGCTGTGTATGGTCTTGAGATGTGTTATCTGAAGGACAAGTGGATCGTTAAGGACATAGATTGAAAACTGTAGTGTCTGTTGGTCTGGTGGATTTCAAGTCTCCCAGTGTCTCACCCAACAGCTGTGAATTGCATCAGCAATCCACATGATCCCATTTCCTTCTTTAACCATCTAGACAGATGTCCTTCTATACTTTGCAGACTAGGACTAGTGCATGCTCTGGCAATATAAATGAAGTTTGAAAGTGTCCATTTTCCCAAGGCTTATTGAGTTTAACTGCTCTTTACACACTGGCATGATCACTGCACTGCTATCTGGCTGGATAGCTTAGTGGTTTAGGTATCCGAGGTTGGGAGTTTGATTCTCCACTGTACCTTCTATGAGTAGAGCTGGCCTGTGTGGCTTTGGGCAAGCTGCACAGTCCCAGATCACCCCAGAAGAAGGGAAGGGTCAACCACTTCTGAGTATTCTCTACCTGGGAAACCCTGAAAAAGGTCTCAATCGTGATGAGTCAGAATTGACTTGATGGCAAATGATTATTATTATTATCTAATGTTTCTGAGGTAAGGGTGGATGTTTCCTCCATAAAACTAATATGGCAGTGGGGGGACCCCCAGTGGGATAGAAATGTCATGTATTCAGAACTGGCTAGGAAAATAATGACTAATCGTCTAGAGGACATTTGTAGGGCAGCATCAGTGTGTGTTAAATACCTTGCATTCCTCCCCTTATTTCTCTCATATACTCATTGCCCTCTGCAAGTTTGGAAAATGCACATTTGCTGAGTATATCGATAGTTCTCCATTAGGGTCAAAGGAGTCCGGCTTCTGAACATATTTATCCTAAAATACATCAAACACAGTGTGCTCTCAGAGACTTACACCATAGTGAGCCTGCTGTCAATTGCGCCCAACAGCATGTATCTCAGAATGCTTACTCAGAAGTAAATCCTGCTGTGTTTAATAGAACTACTATGGTTAGCTTGCTTAAGATTAAAACCCTAGAATTCTGAATGGTCTTCTAAAACTTTACTGTCACATCTTTCACTTGCTCACACTAAAATGTCACTACAGCCTCTATTTTACTTGATTACCCTGGTTATTAAATCTCCTTCTCTAATCACCAATAGCCACGGCAGCAGCAGTGCTTAATCTGGGTCTCTCCTAGAGAGATACGTGCCTGTCATTTTATTTTGTACAATCTATTTAATCTCCTTTACATCACACTTAATCACCATGGTTTGTGAGCATCAGTGTAAGGTACTCTCTAGGGGAGGATGAAATAAGTGCTGTCTTCTGCTGACCTTGACAAAGGCTTAAAATGAAACTCTGGTTTTCAACCAATTTTCTAATGTTTCACTAAGCTCCTCGCTGTCTTATTCCGTAGGTGCTTTAAGGCTGTAATCCTACAAGCGCTTAGCTTGACACAATGGGTTTGATCTCAAAATGGGGAGTTGCCATTTGCTGGTGAAAAAAAACAACAACTGAGTACAGAGTGCATACCCCCAAATGAGAACTGCCTGGCTGTGAATAGGGGAAAGAAAAAGAAGAAAATACAATCCCATCCCATTAAAACCAATGGCACATTTCCCCTTGACTTTAATAATAATAATCATTTTAGAATTTCAGAGCTGGAAGGTACCCTATAGATCATCAAGTCCAGCCCCTCTCAAGGAGGCACAACGGGGAATCTAACTCCCAACTCCTGACTCCACAGCCAGATACCTAAACCACTTAGCTATCCAGAAGTTCTAAGTTTCAGAACTCTGTCAAAGTCCATAGTTTCTCCACATTTCCCAAGGGTGTAATAATAGAGCTGTAGCAAGTGTTTTATCAGGAGATCCTTATTACATGATGCACAAGGTGGGCTGGTGCTTATGAAATGGGACTTTGATTTGTTCTCACCCTCCAGCCCCACCAGGCCTACAACATGTGTCCCAACATTCCAGAACATAGAACTGCAGCAGGAGAGAAGGAACCATCTCTCCATGTTCAAGTGATACAAGCTCAATGCATCAACAGGAGGTATTAACTGTATACAATCCATTCTATCTAGAACTTCTCTTGGGAAACCCTGTGGCATGGAGAGGGCTCACATGGTTCCCAACTTGATGAAATGGCAGAGGAGATTCAAAGGATTTTTTTTAAAGGTTTATGATACAGAATTTTGTTGGTCGGAAGCATGAGACCACAGAAAGAGAAAATACGATCTGGATTAGGAAGTTCTGCTAGCTCTGCACATGTGAGAAATGAAAAAATAGTTGTTTGATTGTGTTAGCTGCATTTTCCCAAGGAATGTTCTGCACATATGCTTGCTGGACATGTTGGCAGAAGGATGCAGCCGAGGGAGAGAGTATAAGCTTGCTATGAAGATTCAACTCCAAATGTCTCATTCCCCAGAGGAGACAGTACAATGCCCAATGGACTCATGGTCTGCCTCATTATAAAATGCTTTTATGAAGGGAATGATAAACCACTTCTGTGTATTCTCTACTTAGGAAACCCTGGAAAGGGTCACCTTAAGTCAGAATTGACTTGACAGCATGCAGTTATTAAGTCATGGTGAACCCTTCAGAAGAAGACTTTTAAGGATCCTGAAGTTTTGCATTTATTGTAATTTGCTTTAAGTCCCGAGGGACCAATACATTAAACTCTTAACAACTGGGATCAAGAACACTTCCCCTTTATGTATAGCTTTCTTCTTGCTAGCTGGCACAGACTACAATATATCCTATACGACCTCTAAATTCATTAAACTAGCCATGGAAAGACAGAACTTATTGCCTCCTTCACAAGTTTTTCAAGTTAATTTCACCTCTTGTTAATTTTTTTGAGAATGCTTATTTTATTATTCTATTACTACTATTGTATTATTTTGTGCTTTTTATACTTGTTTACATTAGATTTTAAATACTATTTTTAGGATTGGTTTAATTTCTCTTACATACAGCTGATGGGCTCTAAAGCAACTATGTATGTATGTATGTATGTATGTATGTATGTGTGTATGTATGTATGTAACTTGCTTCACTGCTTTGAATTGGTATATCAATCAAATACTGGTAAATGTGCAAATTGGTAATGCTGTAGTATAGAACCATTTTGGTCTAAATGGAAATAGAAGAGGCACTAGAGGCCAATCGTGTGCTTCAACTATGGAGTTGCAACATACAATTATTCAAATTCAATACAGTATTCTAGTACAAGGCTCTGTGGATATTTCTCTCAGCAGTAATATGTTGAAAAATATTCCTTTCCCCCTTTCTTTTCTTCTCAGACGAGCTGAAATACCAATAATTCTATTTTGAACAGCAGGCCTAAAGGGTGTTTGGATAGTTTATGTGGTTTTATTCTGGCATGTAAGTACTAAAGGAATAAAATAAGTCCACATGTGATGTAGCATTTCTTTAGTAATATTTGGCATACATGTCATCCAAACGGTAAATTTGGCAACCATCTTTTCTGCTGCTGTTACAGAATTTTGGACTGAGAAGGAATGTGAAGTATGAACAGGCTCCTGTTCCCCATGCAATAGTCATTTAATGTTTACTGCATAACTCTCCTAACTAGGGATGTAAATCTTTGCTTATTTCACTTTTGTAGGAAGATTTAAAAAGTCTTTTTCCTGCTGGGTGAGACTTCGAGAGTTTTTATGTATTTTTCTCACATTTTAGCTCCTCCTCTCTTTTTGCAACCCCTGGAAGGGTTTCCCACAAAATAAAATAAAATAAAATTTTGCATATAAAACCTTGTGCTTTGCACAAAATACCAAGTTTTTACTGGAAAATATAAGGTTTTCATGCTAGACCTACAGGTTGTTTTGTTTTGACAAATGCTGTTGCTGATTTTAAAAGTGCTGGCCTTTCTTCTCTTGCGGAGGGAATAAAAGTCTCACAGCAATTTACCATTTTTTTTTCAGTGTGTCAAGACATTTTTTTTGTACTTAAGATTGAGAAATTTGCATGAATTCATTACACCTTTAACCACATACTTTTGGCAGTCAGCCATTTGTAACCACTAGTAACTTCAAGCCTAACTCAACTTGGCCATGTTGGTTGGGCTCCTACAACCTGCCCTTTGGTCAAACTTGTTCAGATGCTCAGAGAATTGTCAGTAGTCCAGGTCTACGTAAAGCCAGGATTTCTTCCCGTAGCCAACATTACTTGCAGCTTACTTCACTCCCTGTAGTGTCTGGAAAAAACTTGCAAGCAAAAGCCACTGTTTCATTTGAAAAAGAAAATCAAGCTAAACATGAAAATGAATCTGATGGGAGTGGACTGCAATCCAGAAACGTTTATGACAAATAAAAGTTGCCAATCTTTAGGGTGTTGCAAGACTCATTTATGTGTTTGGTGCAACAGACGAATGTAGCTATCTCCCTGACAACTCTGAAAGATATTTCTGTGTGGAAGAACATATATACAGTATATATATGTTACACCAAAGGCATCAATGAGTCTTGCAATACCCTAAAGATTGGCAACTTTTATTTGTCATAAACTTATATATATATAAATGTAAGGCCCATTTAACTTAATTAAATTTATAGCTGGGTAAGCAGTTCACAGGGCCACACCATAATCCCAAGACAAGTAAAAGGAGAATTAGCCCTTCCAAAAGGTCACAATTTTTATGTTATTTCCTGAAACCTATTTTAGGAAATCTAAGATTAACTACAAGAATCAGCTCAGTGCATTTCTCCTTTTCCCTCCTCCAAATGCTGCAGGCTCTATAGCATCTTAAATACTAAAAAGTATTACAGTACTACAAGTTTTCAGACTGCTTTACACATGGATTTTCAGTTTGTTGCATATTCCTCCTCCATTGATTCCCAGGACTTCATTGCCTCTTGTGTTTCTGCAAAGCTACTTTATTTGTCTGTAAACAAGCTAGAATCAGGCTTTCCCCCATATTGAAACATTTACTTGGGAGATGGGAGAGGGTACTTATTATCTGAATTCAGAAAAACAGTCCTTTCCTAGAAAACAATTGGGCAAAGCTGCGACCAGATACTTTGCCTTCATCTCTTCTTCTACAAGGGTTAGAGATTTATTCTTTTTTAAAGCTGAGAATCTGAGCCAGAATACGGTCCCAGTTGATACCAGGAAGTGTAATATAGTTGTTTTAACTACTTACTCAGATATGTGTCCTACTAAATCAAATGTATCTTACACCTCAGCAAATGTGCATAAGAAATTGATACATTTGAACTTGTTGCAAAGTAGAAATGAGCAAAGTTACTTTAATTATAGATAATTTGAGTATATTTCCCAGTTGTCCAGGTTTTACCTGGATTCTAGTCATGCTCCCTGGTACCAGCTGGGACCATCTGGCTCAGATTCACACCCTGAAAAACGAAGAAGAAGAAGAAGAAAAAGAAGAAGAAGAAGAAGTCTCTAATGCAGAAGTGGGAAATATATGAAAATTATGTGTGTTATATGCTATTAAGTCAGAACTGACTTATAGCAACCTTAATAGAGCTTTCAGAGTAAATGAGATATTTAAGGAGTGGTTTTACCAGTTCTACTCACCCAGTGAGTTTCCATGGCCAAGTGGGGACTTGAACCCTGTTCTCCAGAGTCTAACTAGCGTCCATCACTCTATCCATGACACCACACTGGGAACACTAAATTTACCTACAATTAAAGTAACTTTGCTCATTTCTGCTTCCCAATAAGTTCAAATATATCAATTTCTTACACACATTTGCTGAGGTGTAAGATGCATTTAATTTAGTAGGACACATATCTGAGTAAGTAGTTCAAACAACTTTATTACACTCCCAAGATACATACATGAAAAATCTTTGAAAAGGAAATTATCAAGAAATCTGATATTAGCAACAACTATAAACTCAAGATCAACAAGAAGAAGCAGAGATTCTAATAATTTGTGTTTTGCGCTGTCAAGTCTGAACTGACTTATAATGACCCTATTAGGGCTTTCAAGGTAGGAGAGATATCAAAGGAGTGGTTGTACCAGTTCCACTTCCCCCATTGAGTTTCTCTGGCTGAGCAGGGATTTGAACTCTCTGAATCTTACTCCATCTTCTATCCATTACACCTCACTCATTGTTATTGTTCTTTGTTGTTAGGTCTCCCCCAACTTATGACAACCCTATGAATGAGTGATCTCTAAAATGTCCTGTCCTCAACAGCCCTGCTCAGCTCTTACAAACTATCCTGTGGCTTCCTTTAGGGAGTCAAACCATGCCATATTTGGTCTTCTTTCTCTTCTGCCTTAATTTCCCCCCAGAATTATTGTCTTTTCCAGAGAATCCTGTCTTCTTAAAATGTGTCCAAAGTAGGATAATCTCAGTTTCAACATTGTTACCTCCAGAGATAGTTCAGGCTTGATTTGATCTAGGACCCACTTGTTTCTAATTCCTTCATTGCTTCCCTTCTGAGTCTCAGTCGTCTTCTGATTTCTTGACTGCAATCTCCATTTGGATTTATGAATTAACCTAGGTATACAAAATCTCTGACTATTTCAATTTCTTAATTGTCAACATTGAAGTTGTGTAGTTCTTCTGTAGTCATGATTTTGGTCTTCTTGATGTTTATTTTATTTTATTTATTTTATTTATTATTAGATTTTTACCCCGCCCCCCTAGACAAAGTCTACTCGGGGCGGCTTACATACAATTACATGTTCAATTGCAGTCATGCTTTGGCACTTTCTCCTTTAACTTTCACTAAAAGTCATTTTAAGTCAGTGCTCCTTTCTGTCAGTAAGATGGTGTCATCTGTGTATCTATAATTATTGACGTTTCTTCCACCAATGTTCACTCCTCCTTCATCTGAATCTAGTCTGGTTTTCTGTATGATATGTTCAGATTGAACAGATAAGGTGATAACATACACTGTTGTCTAATGCTTTTACTTTTAGGAAACCATTCTGTGTCTCCATATTCTGCCCTAATGATAGCTTCTTGTCCATAGTACAATTTACACATCAGGACAATCAAGTGCTGAGGCACACCCTTTTTTTCCCAGAACAACTCATAGTTTCCCATGATCCACACAGTCAAAAGCTTTCCTGTAGTGTATGAAGCATAGACTAATGTTCTAAAAGTCTTTGGTGCACTCCCGTAGCCAGTTGATATTTGCAATATGGTCTTGAGTGCCTCTTCCTTTTCACAATCCAGCTTGAGTATCAGGCATTTCTCACTCCATATAAGGTTAAAGGTTATTTGCAACACCTTGAGCATCACTTTGCTTGCATGGGAAATTAAAGCAATGGTCCCATAGTTACTGCACTTGGCATCTCTTTTCTTAGAGAATGGAATGTATATTGAGTGTTTCTAGTCTGTGGACCATTGTTTTGTTTTACATATTTGTTGGCATATTCTTGTTAGGATATTGACAGATTCTGTCTCTTTAGCTTCAAAAAGTTTTATTGGTATTCCTTTTACCCATAGTGATTTATTTCTTCCTAGTGCTTTCCTTTTCTAGAACTGCAGGTTATTCATTATAGGATCTTCTTCAAAATAATCTGTCATCTTTTCAACTCTTATCTATAGATTTTCAGTATACTGTTTCCACCTTCTCTTCATTTTCTCCTGTTGGTCATTCAGCATCCTTAACCAAGGCTTAAATTTCCCTTTATTTGTTGGAAGAAAGCTCTTTGTTTTTCCCTCTTTGTTGTTCTTCACTATTTCTTTACACTGTTTTTTTTGTAATGGTATTCTTTGTCTCCATATGACCATCGTGGAAAAACTGTATTCAGGATTCCGATCCTATTTTTGTCAACTTTTACTTTTGCTTCTTGTCTGTTCTTTACAAGATGATTTATCATCAAAAGCTCACTATTTGTTTTTGTTTTGTTTTATATTCTTAATGGTCATTTAAAGGTATAACTGCTCCTGCATTTTTACTATTTTAAGTGTTTCTTCTGCCATCCATCTAGGTTTTTCTTTTCTTTTTACCGCAGGAATTGTCTTTTTGCATTCTTCCTTAATAATATCTCTGGTTTCAATCCACACAGTTTATACTCCCCCACGCCACCCCCATTTTTGTCAACTCTTCTTTTTCTCAGGGCATAACCTACCTAAACTTGCAGCTAGTTCCAAGAAACCGGTTGCAGATAAAATGGAATGGATGTTCCTGGAAAGTCATGGAATTGTAAAATCATAGAATACATAGAACTGTAGAGCACCCAAGAGCTATTGAGAACAAGTTCTTTTGCTAAAGCAGGGAATACAGAAGAGGCATTATGTCAGAGCTTGGAAGAGTTCCATTTTTGGACTATAGTTCCCATAACCCTCAGTCAACATTCATTGCTTGGGTTATCTGCTTTCTGTGCACTGTTGGCAGGCAATAACATTACCCGTAAGTCTTTAATTTATATAGATCTGAGTTCCAGTTAAAGTGTGGATGGATTGACTCATTGGCTAATCATTCAGAAAGGCTTGCTTATTGTTGCAGAAAAATTGGCTCAAATAATGATTGCATGTTTTCCTTTATACTTCCAGATCTATAAGAGACAGAACCTGTGTTTTTTTTTAAAAGAAAGCTTAGGATCTGGTATGCCAAACAAGTGTCAGTGGCATATCTGGATAAAACTCAGGAAACTGGGTAATATGGCATCCTTAGATTGAGAGGAGGTCTTCCCTTGAAGATGTCTAAAACTGGGGAGGATTATATAGAATCCTTTAAATACCCTGGCCCCAAGCTGTATGAGTCTTTCTGGTCATAGCCAAAACTTTGTATTGGGTGTGGAAATCAACCAGTAGCCAATGAAGCTGTTGCAGTGGGGGTGTTATGTGACCCCTATAACTGGTCCCAGTCAACAGTCTGCTTGAAGTGTTTTGGACCAATGGAAATTTCTGAACATTCTCCAAAGGCAGCCCATTTTTTGAATGCATTGCAGTTATCCAAGCAGGCTGTAATGAAGGCATGTGTCACCATAGCCAAGTCCAACATTTCCAGGAATGGTTACAGTTGGTGCAAAAATTTTAACTGTGCCAATGCATTTCTGGTCAGTGTTGAAACCTGAGCATTTAGGCTCAGCGATGAATCCTGAAGCACATCCAGCAGTGAAACTGAGTTTTAGGGAGAATCTAACTCCATCCAGCACTGGCTGACTCACTATTCCCTGATTGGCCATTTCAATGGTGAGGAGCACCTCTGTCTTGCCTAGATTTGCCCTCATCCAGACAATTGCTGACATCAGGCCCAAGATGACTTTGTTGGAAATAAATAGAAGAGAGAGGTAGAGCTGGGCATCATCAGCATAGTAGTGCACTGAGTCTGAAAGCTCCAGACAATCTGTCCCAGTAGTTTCATGTACATGTTAAATAATATCTGGACAGAACAGAACCCTGAGGGACACCATAGACCAAAGGTCACAGTATCAAACAGGAGTCCCCAATACTAGCTTTCTAGTTTGGGCATCCCACAACACCACCTTCTGAGTTTGCCTGTTTGGGAAAGACCACAGTCAATACAAAACAGTGCCTTCAAGCCCCACCCCAGAGAGACAACCCAGAAGGACACTATGGTTGCATCTGTCAAGGAGGTGAAGCAGAACCAACAAACACACACTTTCCAGTCCCCAGAGCAAGTCATGGACCAAGGTGACCAAAGCTATCTCAGAACCATAACCAGGCTTGAAGCCAGACTGAAATGGCCGTAAGATCACCTGTCTCAACCAGAAATGCCTGAAGCTGAGAAGCTACCACAAGTGCTCTAATATCTTGCTTAAAAGCAGAATGTTGAAGATTGAAATTGCCCAATCCATTGATCCTCTTTGGCGATGACCACAGTGGAGGTGTCCACATTAGGCCAGCTGCAGGTAAACATTTTTAGTGAAGAGCCAGAAGTCTACGGAAGATAGGAAGACAATGCAGGTGGCTTTCAGAGAAACTCAATGAAATAGAGACAAAGAGATTTTCATATCCCTAATTCTCAAGTTTATTTTCATCAAATATTTTTTTTGCCTATATATGAAATAAAACATCATCTGAATCAGGTGAATTAAGAGACTCTGTCACATTCACCTTTGCATGAAAAATGTACTTCTTAGATATCTCCATCAGCATGTGAGGAGCTGCCGCTTCTAAGATTGTGCTTGATCATTTATAAAAATAATGCAGCTGTCAATTTGCATCCATACTGTATCTAACCAACTTTAATGCTCATTGGCATTCATAGATTGTTATTCTATTTGTAATGTTAATGAATCCAACTACAGAGGCCCTCTGTAGGCTTTCATATACCTGTATGTGTTCTTCATTTGTAAAGGGAAAATTAATGCACTCAAACAAACACTGATATTGGATTCAATGTGGCTGAAATAATCACATCATACACAAAGAGAAGGGAGGGGATACGTATATCTGAAAGCAGTTGAAGGAATTTCTTCCTTCTTTCTGCATGTCTATTCCAGTCTGAACTTTGGTCTATAGTCCATTAGTTTAGACTTCTTATTTGCAACCTATGGGGATATAGGTACATGGGTGGGTACATGGCCATTCCTTCATTTTGTCAAACTGGAATACCTGTTTTGATTAGGTTGTGTTTATTATTTATTTGTTTGTATCAGAAGCACCACCATACAGTTTATAAATATATCAGATAATTTCTGCACAATGATGAGCCTCTACAAGAGCATTTGGGACAACTAGCCTCAAGCTTTCCATGGTACATATTGAGAGCCACAGAGTACACCACACATGTAGGTGTGAAGTTGCCTGTCCTTTTCTACATTTGCAAAGGATTGTGTCAGTGTGCACACCCCATTTTCCTAGGTTAACTTGGGTTTGGGCAATGCCAGTCCATAGCCTATTAAGTGGCTTCGTAGTAACACACTTCTCCATGTGAGGGGGGGGGGGACTAGACTTTCTTTGGGTTCTCTCTATCTTAAGATGTGGGTAATTCTTTCTTTCTACTTTACAGGCCTGACATTCTGAGGTATTCCTCCAAAATCTGTGCCAGAAAACTGACCTGATCAGCTTCTCACACTGAAGAGAATGAGGTGACAAACCTGGCTGGCTCTCTAGCCAGGCCCCAAAGCTTCAATCTTCCAAAGTCCTTCTTTACACCCAGGCATTGTGGACTAGATAGTCTCAGAACAGACACAGGCCATCTCCAGGACCACCTTACCTACAGCACCTTGACTTGAGAAAGGACCCCTCTGACTCAAACCCTCAGCTGTGGTGACAAAGAGGGCCATATGGACAGAGATACAGGGATGTGGTGACTGGGCAGAGAGGATTGTGTGACAGGCATGCACACCCTCGAGGTGATAGGACATCTTGCAGTTGTGCTGACTGATAGAGCAGTCACCCTCTTCTCTTCACAAAGGCAATTCCAGCATCATAGATATGTTTCCCACCACCACTCTTAAAATAGCAGCTTTTTTTCAGAGGGCAGGGAAGGATATCGTTGAGCAGCTTTTGAACAGCAATGAATAAATACAGAAATAAATAATTTATATATACAGAAATATATAAATAAAAGTCCCCACCACTAGGAAGAGTGAGATGGCTATCTTAGGCAATACAACCTCAGGCAGCAAAGTGCCAGAGGTGGTGAACTGCATTCTCTCACCATGCTAGACTTCCTGCAGCATGTTCTGCAGCCTGGAAATGGCCAGTGGGTCTCTGTGGAACCTGGCAATATCAAAATGCATTATGGGCTGGGTGTCCAGGGAGATGCCTATGCTACAGCAGCACAGGTGGTTCCTGAGGGCCAACCTGCCCACAGTGTCTCAGACTAAGGAAGAAACTTTCAATCTGGTGAAGAACTTCTCAGACTAAGGCATCTGGGATTGGGGATGGGTTGAAGGAAAGAAGTGTTTGTCTGAGAGAAGGAGAGGGAGAGAAAGAAGAAGAGCAAAGGGAGCAGGAGCAGTAGGAATAGGATTGGTGCATGTCCTCCTGCCTGTGGTCGTTGAATGCTTTGTACCATGCCTGAAGAAGTGTGGAAGAGCAGAGGAGTTGAAATAAAGGAATGGAGAAAGTGCTGGAGCTCTCCATTCTTCACCCATTTCTTTTACATCAAAATTGACAGGTGTCTAGTTAGTAATTCATACCACAGAGAGCAGGGTTGGAAGCCTGGCCAGGAAGCAGCCATCAAGAAAACCTTCAGCGTGCCCTTTCTCATCATAAGCATGTGGCTACAGATGATAGAAACAAGAGAAAGATCTAGGAGAGTGTTTAAAAAAGGATTCATATGATGGTCTTCTTGTAGGCCACTGCAGGGGGCAAAAAGCATGGGCAGGGAGGAGACAGAAGAGCAAATGCCTCACCCAGCACACAGCCAAAGCAGTGTAGCCCAGGTTTACAGTTACATGACGAGCAGTTATTAGAGATGGATGAGGTCACCTTGGTTTGACTCTGCAGCAAGCTGAATTGTGTCCAAGGCCAGGAAAAATCCAGTTGATTTCCCAAGGCAACCTGGAGCATGAAAACTCTCATTTTCAGTCCTCTGAAGTTCCCAGAACCTCCTGTGTCCAGACCTCCCCATTCCCCAAACATTTTCCCCCTTCCCCTTAAAGACTGACTAGATGGAGGTGTGGACAGTGGCTGCATCATGTGTGTGTCTCTCTGTGTGTAAGAGATAGGTTTTCCTTTTCTTGCCTTTAATTCTTTGGCATAGCCTTGATACCCTTTTGTGAGCTGCTGTAAAATGCACTGACCCATCAAAATGTACTGTACAGCTCCCAAAACGACACGCTGAAAGCAGAAGAGGTAGAACTGGGTTCGAAGAATGCATCCCCTCTCCCCCATTTAATGGATATCTGGCAAGCTGAAGCTTTATAGCCATGTTCTGTCAGGATGTTGCCAAATTTCCATGTAAAAGGAGCAATTCAGCTTCTAATCCTCTCACTTTTCCTCATCCAGTATTTGTATATAGATCCAAGAGCTGGAGCACAAAGTGGACAGAGTTTACTGTGCTAGGCCATCTTCTTGGCTATTTCATGATGGGGAATGAGAGGGATTGCCAAGTGTGGAGAACCTGGTACATTTTCTTTTATTCCGTCTATATAATTCCTATTTTATAAGATTTAAATGAAACCTCACAACTAGACTGATGCACAGCACTCCAGGGGAAGCCGACGCAGACCATGGAGTACATAAGCAAAACGATTATGCAGTTGCTTAAATATTATCTAGAATAATTCAAGGTATTTTGACATTTTAAGGAAATTTAAAACATTTGTTATTCTCTCTGTTGAGAATGATGATGATGATTTTTGAATCCCAACAGAAAAAGTAAAGAACAACAAATCCATTAAAAATTCCCAAATCTTAAATAGAGGAAGAAAAGAGAGGAGCCAAGAATCATGAGGCAGATTATTTACTTTAAGTTTGCCTCACTTAGGATATTTAAAGTTTCCAAATGTTGTCTTTCTCCAGCTTGACAGTCTTCCTGGCATCAAAAGTGCCATCTTTTTAGAAGGTTGGACTGATTAAGCCAAAAGCTGTTCTTACAGACTTCTTAAACCTGCAGAGCAAAACCTTGTCAAGGGACATAAGATGTCTTCCATTCCTAAAACACCTTGTAATATCTCTCCTGCATCACAAATATATCATATATGAAGATATCACCCTAGAAAGTCTTCCAATCTCTACTCCTTGCCTCCTACACTACTCACATGAACACTTCCATAACCTTCAAAAGTGTTGTCATTCTAGAATTGCTTAGAATAATACTAATTTCCCCAGACTTTCTTTTTAAAAGACACATTAGTCACATAGCTCGCTGCAACTGTCAAACTCTGAGAGAAAAACGACAAAATAAGCAATCTAGACAATGGAAACCTGCCAATCCACTTGCACTGAATTAAATGTTATTAAATTCCCCCTGCTCCAAATAGGGAAGCCTAATTTAGATCATGGATGAGGTTTAGACTTGCACTTTCATTAGCCCTCTAGACTTATGTAATTGCAGATCAGCCATGTGGGTGTGCTATTTATTTTAGAATATTTATACAGTACCATTCTTTCCTAATAGAACCCCAGGTGACCTACATGGGGGCTTCCAGATTCTCCTATCTGTTCTGCTATCCTGGCACTGACCTGAAATGTAGCTTCAGCAAGATGGCAGTGTCTGGCACCAATAAAATTATGCACTAAACCCTCTTCAGTTCTAGTCCACCTGCATTGGCTCCCTCTTGCTTTCTGGGACAGGTTTAAGGTTTTAGTGCTAGTTTATAAAGCCCTTAATGGTTTGGGGCTCCCTTATTTGTTGAATCATCTTTCCCCTAGATCATCAGTTCATATCACCTGATCATCACAGGCCTCACTTCTTTGGGTTGTCACACCGAGAGAGGCAAAGAAGATGGTCACCTTCTCAGTTGTGGCTCCTTTGCTTTGGAACAGGGAACCAATAGAAGTATGCCAGGGCCCCTCCCTTCCATCTTTTAAGAGGATGTTAAAGATGGTCCTCTTTCCAGAGGCATTTAGGGACATCCTCCCCAGGCCCTCAGTTTCTCGCTTCCACCATCTTTGGGGATTTTATATTATATTATTGCATATATTTTATTTCTTGGTGTTTCATGTTGGTGTAGGGTGGATGGGCTTATGGTTGGCTGTTACTGTTTACGTTTTTCCCCTCTTTTTCAGTTTGTTGTAAACTGTTTAGAGTAGTGCTTTGCTCTAAGTCAGCAGTATATAAGTTTATGAAATAAATGAATAAATAAATATTTAACTTTTCTTGCTTTGTAGATTTTTGGTGCCCAGGCAAGAGTATCAGAAAAGTACCTTGAGTTTTCCTAAAGGCTGTGACAGAACTGAGAGTCCACAGCAGAGGTTGAAAAAACTCTCCTAAAACTAAAATTTTCAGAATCTGAACAAATGGGATTCTGCCAGTTGTAGTTGAGGAGAATTAGCACAGAAACAGCCATTGTCTGGGAAGACAAATGTAAATCTTAGCACTGGTTAAACAAAGAACTTCTTTCTTTTTATTCTGTGAAGAGGCAAGACCTTATGGGAAGCATAACCTTATAAGTGCAGTAAATAAATATCTGTATTAATATGTCTACTCTACTGATTTGGGAGATAGAAACTACAGACGTAAGGCTTTAAAATGATCATATCTACTTAGCTGGCTTTATAGTTACTTGTCCAGAAACACATATATGCTACAGCACCAGCTCCTAGTGGTTATCTCTCAGTTTGCAGAGCCAGAGGTTGGGAGTTGGATTTCCCAATGTGCCTCCTTGCGAGGAGCTAGAATCCATGATCTGTAGGTTTCCTTCCAGTTCGGCAGTTCTAAAATTTATTATTATTATTAAAAAATACCACAGAAACAGTCAATCAAAATGATAAGAACATTGACTGGTATTATATAACAGATACAAGTTTTAACCAAAAACCTAAGTATCTGTTAAATATCAACGCAGTATGTATGTTGTTGCTAATATTCTTTTTTTTTTTTTTGGTAGCTCTGATGGTGTTATTTCTGAGATCTGCAACTGCTTATAATACTGTGTGAAATTTCTTGATATTGTTCCCAAAGCCCCAAAGACTACGGGGACCACTGAAGTGTGTTTCTTCCAGAAGTGAGATGTTTCAATTGCCAGGTCTCTGTATTTTATTAGTTTTTCCAATACTTTATTTTATAACTCTAGCATCCCTGGAATTGCAATGTCAACGATCCATTCCATACATGTTTTCATTTTATTACTACTATGTTTGGTGTACTCCCTTCTTTTCTCCTAGATTTTTTTCTGTAAGCTGCAGATAGAGCCTTTGCAACATACTTGCCTCCTTCTTTTCTTGGGCCCCCAAGATAATTCTGTTTCATCATAAGCAGCATGACAGAAAACATGTGTATGTGTTCCCATTCTTAAGTCAAACCAGGCACAATCAATTTACTTTGGGGAAGAGAAGAAAAAAGGGGATCCTATGAAAAGTGAAAACAAAACCCACTCTTTGTAGGGATTTTGGAAATAATTCTAAAAGGGGAAAAGAGGAGTCCACATCAAAAATAAAATAAAATGAAGTGGAATTTGGCAGTTTCTTTGGCAAAAGTCAGGCAACCGGACAGGTGTTACGATTATTCAAGATACAGACCCATCAGGTGATGCATTTGCCAAATGCATTTTTCTGTTCTCCAAAACAGGTGGAAACAGAAACACAGTCACCTCAATGGTTTTAATAATTGCATAGTGTCAAGTCAATTCTTTTCAGGGTTTTCTAGGTAAAGAGTACTTAGAAGTGGGCTACCCTTCCCTTCTTCTGGGGGTGCCCTGGGACTGTGCAGCTTGCCCAAGGCTAGACAGGCTGGCACTACTCCCAGCAGGCACAGAAGGGAATTAAACTCCCAACCTCTGATTCCACAGCCAGATATCTAAACCACTGAGCTATCCAGCCAGATAGCTGGCCTCCATATTTAACTTTTCCACATCCTGGCAGCCGGGTTTGCGTACTAAACAAATTAGCATGGATTTTTCACAATATGCAAATTAAGAACATTAACCATTGCATTGCTCTTTTATCACTCTATCTGGGCATCATTCATAAAGTAACCACTAGTCTGAGAGAGGCAGTGTGGTGTAATAGTTAGACTTGGGGAAAAAGAGGTCCAAGTTCAAATCCCTGCTTAGTCACTGAGCTTACTTGAAGCCATGTGGTCAAAACAAAATAAAATACAAATGCAAAAATAGTACTTTGGGACTTTAAGCTTTGGACTTCACAAGTTCTTCACACTGGTACAAATCTGATGAAGTGGTGTTTTAATCCACGAAAGCTTCTTTATTGTATGATGATTTCGTAGTGGTCTATAAAGATATCGCCTATTTTTTGCATGAGCTTACTTGGTATCCTTGGGGCAGTCAGTAGTTCTGAGTCAAACCTACCTTGCAGAGTTGTTTTAGGAATAAAACAGGGAAAGGTGAAGCACATGTATATGTGTGACACATACAGATAAAGAAGTTATGACATTTTGCTACATCCATGCTTCTGGTAAAGAGAAGGTTGTTTTCACCATCAATTTCTATTGAGGGTAAGAAAAACCCCTACAGATCCATGAGAATACTGTAGGAATCATTTATGAATGATACAGCACCATCTTATTTGCAGGGGGAAATGCAGGGGAAAAGCAAGGGCAAATTGCAGAAATCAAGGAACCATATCCATCAAAGATATGGATTGAATATTTTACTGCAGCTGAACTTTTTTTTGCCGTATTTGACTTTTTATTTATCCACACACACACATTTATATGTGAAAGCAAGTGACAGTCCAATATGTCACCGACTTCCTAAACCACACAATCCCTGTCTGCTGTTTCTTCCACTGCTATAGGAGATGTTGTGGGAAAGAATGAAATCCATCATCACAAAGCTTGACGTTTCATTTCTTTGACTCCACCATTCAAAATCCCTCAGCCAGAAGAGTCACTAATCACAGCACAAGGCACTGCCTCCAAGAATGTGACTTTTGTCAATCTCTGCTTCCTGGTTGTTGTTGTTGTTCTGTGCTGTCAAGTCGGAACTGAATCATAGTGGCCCTAAGAGGGCTTTCCAGGTAAGTGAGACATTTGAGGATTGGTTTCACCAGTTCCACCTCCCCAGTAAGTTTCCATGGCTGAGCAGGAATTCAGACCCTGGCCCCCAGAGTCCTAGTCCATCACTCTATCCACAACACCACACTAGATACCACCTGGCAGGTACAGGTATATCCACCTTCTATACATGTTTCGTGAAGTGTATGGCCCATTCTGAAAGTCTCAGATTCTGAATGGCAGGGAAACGTTCACAAACAGGATAAACCACAGAGGGATCTACCCATTGTCCTTCAGTGGCAGTGCTACCTTTTCTATGCATGTGAACATGGATGCTTCTAGAAAAATAAACCATATCAACCACAATGATATTTTGTTTGTAGCTACTGTGTACAGCCAGCATCAACACAGAACTATGGAAGAAATATAGACCTATGTCTGTCTGGCAGGGTAGGAAGATTTGCATACACACAGCCAGACATGTTATTGCTCTGGGCACGCTTTTATGGCCAAGTCATTGATAATGGATACTGTGCAACCACACATCCTCTCAGTGCAGCAAGCTGGTTCATGATTTCATTTTGACAAGCTACAACCAGATAGATCTCACAGCTTTGGAGACCCTCTAAAATCTGGCACCGAAATGTATACCCTCTAGAGAGACTCAAATCCCTGCTGAGTTGCTCCAGTTTCTTTCACTCACATTAAATCCAATCAAAAGCAGATTTCACTGATGTAAAACTGAAAAAAAAATTGTGTGTGTGTGTGAGAGAGAAAGACAAACTAGAGGGAGAGGGACTCCTTCCTCTTTCCCCTTGCAGCCTTGACTACAAACCTGGAGAGGGCGAGGTAAGCAATACACATATATTCAACCCACTGGCTATGCATCTTCAGGGAACTTGATTTGACAGTAACAAGGTGATCTGCAACTATAAGCTTATTTACGACACTGTCAACCATCTGGGATGCCAGGCCCCTGAAGAAAAGGCACTGTCACATTCAATTCTTGTTAACCCTTTCATAGCAAAGGTGTTTATTTTACATTTCCTCGATCAGGCATCCAATTGAGCAAAATCCATCGTGGACTAATTGCAGGAGTCTGTCGTCATATCTGTGCATTGGCAGATGCATCCAATAGCCGATTGGATTCCTGTTACAGGTCAGGAAAAAGATTCACCTTGAATAAAAGGAATGCCCTCTTCGGTAGGTGCAAGCTGGTGAGCCAGTGTTGTATACCTATTGTTATTATAGCTGCACAGCTGTGCAGCTATGTTATTGTGCAGCAGAGGAAATCAATATTTGACATGGCAATTCTAAAAATGGGGGCAGCCCAAACAAACAATTATCACTTTGAAACTGGACTTTGGAACAGCATCAAATTTGGCAGAGATGTTGCCGATTATCTGCTATAGCTCTGTACCAAACTCGGTGACATGTGTACAAAGTGTTTTCAAATTATGATATTTTAAAAATAAAACAGTTTCCGCCCCCCCCCCCCAGTATAGAAACAAGTGACTCTAAACATCCCCAAATTTAAAATAGCTCATACAAATTGAAAATACCAATTGTGCTTATCTTGAAAGAGATCCCGCCCACTTTTTTTATTTGGAAAGAATCCAGGCTGCAGGAGCTGAAATACTGATCCTCACAAAAGGCCTTTCAAAAAAGAAATAATCACTTTGTTAGAAGACTGAACATGTGTGGAACAGGCTTACCAGAAAGATAATTCCAAAGTAGATACAATGCTGCAGCTTTGTGGGCTGGCTGGGAAGGAAGATGATTGGATGGCAATGAAAGGTCACAGAAACAGTCAAAAAGCTGATTTTCCTTGAAGAGTCAAAAAAAGTAGGCTTGCTTTAAAGAAAATAATGAAGTGACAGTCCTCCAGAAAGGGACATTGTGCCATGTATTTCCAGGAAATTTGCATACAGTTTTGTAAGGAATGTTCAAAACATTTCTGCATCCTTTCTTATCAGATCATTGCACACTTTAAAATTATGGATGTATATGAAATATGGCTGGATAGTTCAATGATTTTGGTATATGACTGTAGAGCCAGAGTCTGAGAGTCTGATTCTCTCCTATGAGTGAAGCCAGCCAGTGTATGGCCTTGGACACGCTTTACAGTCCCAGGGCGCCCTGAGAAGAAGGGAATGGTAAACCACTTCTGAGTATTCTCTACTTGGAAAACACTGAAAAATGTTATCATAAGTTGACAGCCCATGATTAATATTATTGTATGAAATATAATGTAGCTTTACTTCCTCAGGTTGCCTACTCCAAGGGAATTGGAAGATAGCTTTCTAGTCTGCTTTCTGCAGAGTGGGCACATCAACATTAGTTTACTTGAGAGGTTAAAGAGTGTGTATGTTTCCCCAATGTATGTGTTGCACTCACTCACCCTTTTGCTTCACCATCTGATTAAGTCCAAAACAGCTCTTCAAAATGTTTTGGCACAGAGGGACTACAGCCACATCTCAGCTCTTCTTGCTTTTGTCCTCTCCCAATAAACAAAGTACAGATCGTGTGCTTATCTTCTGGGATCCTCTAGCACTGGGAAATTCTATATGAGGGAAGTTTCTGTTGGAATATGTGTGTAGTGTATGTATATTTAAGCTTTCGTTTTTAAAAAAAGCCAAGAAGTAGCTAATGGATGAAAAAAAGGAGTCAGCTTCTGGGATTTTGCCTTGCATGGTGTCACTTTGTGAATGGCAGTGAGCACAATAAGGTATCCTGTACAGTTCTGAAAGAAGAAAGCTCCAAAACTGGGGACTGGCCACTGAGATTTCTCCTCTCTATATCCTATTCACCTCATAATTACGATCACATGGCAACAGTCTTTATGATCCATGGTTAATCATGATAAAAATATAACCCTTACAGAAAAGTCACAGCAGAGATTTCTCTCATGAGAACCCAGCGTCCTCTTGGTATCCCATTTTGCATTCTCTGACAGTCATCTGTAATTTGGTTTCCAAAAAACTCAGAAAGTTTATGTTGCCATTGTTAGGGAATTTATCTACCAGGGGAGTCACTAAAGCTGCATAGAAACCCACACAAGCTGTTTGTGCCTACCTCTTAACATGAATGCAGATGAGCATCTATATGTGCAGGTATTTGAATATGACTCCCTCAAGGCATCCGATCTGTAGCAAATTAGACTACCTGCTTTCCCTGGGATTTTGCATACGAAAGAAAGCTCACGCTGAAGGGTGCGCTTTGTAGAACAAAGACCCATGGAGCTAATTCTGGCTTAAACTGAAGGCCACAAAAGAATTGGAGAAAGCCCGCTGACAGAGATTCTTGTTCTGGTCACAGTGTGAAGCTTCCGTGATAGGGCCTGCAACAATATCAAAGGAGCTGAACTGAAAAGCAGGGAAATGAATTAAAAAAGAAGTCAATAAAGAGTTATTGCAGCATGGATGCCTTATTTGATCTCAAAGAATTCAGAGAAATTTTACATGATGTTAACACAGAGCTCATTTAGGCTTCTTTCTTCTACTCTGCTTTTGTTTGCTAAGTAGCTTTACTGTCTGCCTATAGAAAGTTCCAGAACAAACTGAAAGCTCAACTTTCCATCTCTCTCACTAAACTTCTTGTTTTGTAAGTGCTCTTGGGGCTGCATTCAGCCCCCAAATCATTTTGGATTTGCCAAGTATTTACTTAACTGCTGTCAATTCAGAACTGAGTTAGAGGAACCCAAAGAGAGTTCTCAAGGTAAGACATTTAACAACTGTTTTTTCCCCCAGTGCTATCCTCCACTGAGTTTCCATGGCCAGGCTAGAATTCAAACCCAGATCTCCAGAGTTGTAGTCCATCAGACCACATGAGGTATGCCAAAAGCATGCCCTGCCCAATATTTATGAAAATGGGTAGTGAGATTTGCCACTCAGAAATTGGTGCCATGGTTTCCCATCTACTTCCCAGCTCTGGGATAACTATTTTATGCTAACTCTAATATATTTATTGATTAAACTCCTTATATTTTTAGAATTCTGTGCCTAATTGAATAAGGACGTCTTTCATTATTCTGTTTACTTCTTGGAATATAGCCTGCCCTGATTTTAACTGACAACTGTTATCTCCTGTTACAAGACTCCTGACCACCCACCCTGAAACAGGAGAAACAAGATGACAGGTGCACAGTAGGACTGTCAAATCTTAAGTTTTGGGGTTTATTTCCCCAGAGCCTCAGACTTTACCCTGGGATGCATCTTTTTTTAGGAGCCATCAGGTCACTTCCATCTTATGGTGACCCTATGAATTAGTGAGTTAGGTATCTGGCTGCAGAGCCAGAGATTAGAATTTCCCAGTGTACATCCCAGAATAGCCAGCTTGTTTGGCCTTGGCCAGCTGCATAGTCCCAGGATGCCTTCAGAAGAAGGGAATGGTTACCCATTTCTGAGTACACTCTACCTACAAAACCTTGAAAAGGGCCTCAATAAGTCAGAATTGAGTTGACGGCACACGATTATAAATCACCTCTATTGTTAAAGCCATTAGTAAAGGTAAAGGTTCCCCTTGACAAATTGTCCAGTCGTGTCCGACTCTAGGGCACGGTGCTCATCCCCGTCTCCAAGCCATAGAGCCAGCGTTTGTCCATAGACAGTTTCTGTGGTCACGTGGCCAGCGCAACTAGACACGGAACGCCGTTACCTTCCCACCGTGGTGGTACCTATTTATCTACTCGCATTTACATGCTTTTGAACTGCTAGGTTGGCATGAGCTGGGACAAGCGACGGGAGCTCACTCCGTTGCGTGGATTCGATCTTACGGCTGCTGGTCTTCCGACCCTGCAGCACAGAGGCTTCTGCGGTTTAACCCACAGCGCCACCACATCCCCATGTTAAAGCCATTAATATTAAGCAAATACATTAAAATGATTAAAAATAGCAAAATGTACATATTAAAAATAACACAGCAGAGTTGTGTTATTTTTGCATATCATACACCAGCCAAAAAATAGGTATTTGTACTCCCTTCTTAAAATCATCATCTTGAACGATAATGATAGTTAACTGTGCTAATAACATATTGCTAAAGCTTTCTGTGCTAATAACGTATTCCTAAAGCTTTACTGTCAAAATAATAATACATTTTGTAGTGTGATACTACATTTTTAAAGATAGTGACTAATAGATTTCTTTTGAAAAACAATGCTTCAAGGTCTGGGTTCCCCTCCCCCCCCAGCCCCCGTAGGGGATGAGTGGATGACTAAGAACAAAATTCTATGGAATTGTATGTATGTATTTAAAAGCAAGTCCTACTGAATTCTATTGAGCTTACATCCATTTAAGTGGCTATAGTACTGCAGCCTAAAGCCTCCTGGATTCCTATCTATCCCCTTCCTCAATCACTAAATGTTTTATTTCAGCTTCTCAGAAGAGTGTCTGCCTGTGAGCGCACGTGTATCATAGGGGGAGAGAGTGGAAAGCTGAAACATAGAAGCCTCTGGTTGGTGACAGAATCCTTTTAGTAGGCAAGATGCAAAAATTGGTCCCATCAGGGTCTCCACAGAAATCCTAGCAAGGCTAATTAGTATTTTTCCCCCAAAATTCTGCTGGGCTCTCATAAACTCTCCTACAGTCATTAAATGCCGGTGACCTTCAGCAGTTCTTCTGTCCTTGGTGTGGAAGGGTTCACCTCCAGGTCCCAGGGGAAGCAGTCTGCCTTGATTACTATTTCACAGCACCATTCACCTACAGAAGATGAGAAGGGTTCTCTGTGATGGAACTAATCTTTCTCTGATCTTTGTATTCACGGTGGCTGATGCAGCGTTCACATTTCTTTACCTTCAAATATGCTTTGGGGCAAAGGGAAGGAAGAAATCTCTAATTTCTTATAGTGACAGGTAGACATGGACATGAACCAAACTATGAACCAGAAAAAAACACAAATGTGGCTGGCTCGTGGTTCGGTTCCTGGCTCCCGTTTTACCGAAACAAAATAAAGCAGTTTTTCCCCCCTCAGCACTTCATTGTGCTTTGGCAAAACAGGATGTCCAACCCACCCCTCCCCCTATCACCTCCCTACCTTGACTTGAAGCTGCTGCGTCTGCCTCCACTGCCACCATCCTAAGAGGCAGCAGGCTCCTTGCGAAGGAAGCCAGGCGGGCACATGCACACAGCCAGCAGGCTTGGCTTCCATGCAATGAACTGGGTCTGCTGCCTCTCAGGATAGTGGAGGCAGTGGTGGCCCCTTCAAGACAAGGTATGGAGGTGATGGGGGCAGGGGGAGGGGCAGGCAGGTGGTCAGCACGAACCTGAAAAACGAACTGCAAACTGGTTCATTTTTCAGGGGGTTTGTGATAGTTCTTGATTCATGGGTAACCACAAACCACGAACCATCATGAACCACTGGTTTTCTGGTTCATGCAAATCTCTAGTGACATGTATCACTGATATCTGACCTCCAGGTACATCTGAAATTGGGACAGAGGGAAGTCACATTCCAGATGCAAATTTAATATTTTATATGCTTAGTAAATGTGTAGACCTCTTCTTCAGTCTATCAGCTCCCAGGGTGACTTAGAAAAAGGGCAAGATTTTCAAATTTTTGTGACTACAGATCCCAGAATTCACTGGAAATTCATCCAGCCAGAATTCTGTGAATTGTTGCCAGAACATTAAACTGCTTGCAGGAGTTTTCAATTAGCTCCATCCATCATCCATTAGAGCTGTGAAGAAGACAGGGCTGGGAGGAATAAGCCCCACAGGAACTGCAAGTCATTATGAGACTGATAAACAGTGTGGCATAGTTGATAGAGTGACAGACTAGGACTCAGGAGGCCTGAGTTCAAATCCCTACTCAGCCATGGAAACTCACTGAGGGAGTGGCACTGGTAAAACCACTCCTTAAATATCAGATTTACCTCAAAAGCCCTATTAGGGTCACTATAAGTGAGTTCTGACTTGACAGCACACAACAACAACAACGTGTTTTAAGAGGTGCCGTATATGCAGCCTAGTGGGCAAGGAGACTACACAGTCCTTGCGAATTCTGAGACCGGAGCTCAAAATATATATAAGTCCCATGCCTAATTCAAAAAGCATGGCAGCAATGGTCAGGAAGGACTAATATATTTGATCACACTTAGAGATGGGCACAAACTACTGGTTCGGCCTCCTACTCTGGTGGCCGCCCACCCAGAAGCAGTGCCTTGGGGAAACAGGGCAGGGAAGGTAGATCACTGCCTCCAAGTGGGCACCTGCTGGAGGAGGAGAGGCTTTGAAGCACCGAACACTTGTTCAGCCAATAAACGAACCGGCACAAATCGCTGAACTGGCAGTTTGTGCCCAGGTCTAATCACATTATTCCAGGTGTTCTCAACCTTTTTCAAGGCAACCCCCTTTTATAATAGCAAAGTAACCTGCGACCCCCACCCCCACATTGGCATAAATAGGCCATTGTTGTTATATCCCAACATGGCAGCACCATTGATACTGATGCTGCTTGCCCTCCTAACGTTCCTGCCATCGGCTCGGCCAACACCATTTGAAAACTGGGGAGGGCACAGGCCAGGTGAGGATAAAGGTATGGAGAAGAGAAGGCAAAGGACTTCAAAGATGGGCCATGAGGCAGAAGGATATTGCAGCACCTAGGGAGAGGGCAAAACCTTCATGCAGGGAGGACCCCCCTCAGAAACTGACATACAGCTTTCCTTTCACCTGCTGCAAAAGAGGCGGGCTGTTTGTTTTTGTGTCCCCCTCCTGGAGGTTTGTTGTGTGCAGGGGGGCGTATTTCTTCTTTTTCCTTTTCCTCCTCTTGTTTAGGCTCTCCAGAAGTGATGCATCTTAGTTAAAATCCCTTTCTTGTGGAAAACAGCAACAATTATATCTTTCCACTGGCATTTCTCTCCCTCTCCCTCCCTCCTCTCTCTCTCTCTCTCTCTCTCTCTCTTTTTTTTTTTTTTTTTTTGTTAAAAATAGTCCTGGCCATCTCTTCTCAGAAAGTTGAGGCTTCTTTCTCCCCTCAGAGGGCCTGTTTCTCATACACACACATATACACGAACTTTAATATCCCACTCTTAATGGTTAAGGAAGAAATTATTTGACAAGGGCTACAACACATAAGGCAACCTGTGACACCCCCCACACACAAAAACAAACAAACAACACTTCACAATCTTCTTGGGGGTCACAACCCCCAGGTTGGGAAACACTGCACTGTTCTATTAGAAATTGGAAAAGAGGAATGAGGGACTAAAAAGAAAAAAGGGCACTAAAGCTGGATAAAGAGTACTGAATGTTATGACAAAAGATTGGTGCAATTGAAAGTGGCGAATGGTCAATGAAAAAAAATGCAAAAAGATCAGTGAGGACAAAGGGATAAAGAACAGGGCAAATGACTATTTGGTGAGGCCCTTAATGTTGTAGAGAGGTGGCCAAAGCAATCTTTCTGAGTTTGTGAAATCAGATTTCAAAGAAATTCTGGCCTTAAGTCCTGAGGACCAATAATCAAACAAAGCAGGCTAATCTGCACAATCTGCGAGGTGACAGAAGCTTGTGCTGGGGCACTCAGGAACTTTCATTGGTTAAAAATCCCCCCTTTCCAGTTATAGGTTATCTCTAATCTCTAACTGTTTCTGGCCTGTGTGTGAGAGAAAACAAAATGGACAGATTTATTCATCCTGGCCCAAGGCTATGAATGCTTATCTCTTGAAAACCCGAGTTTGTATTCAGCCACATATGTTGGTGCTGAAGTACTGCTGCTCCATCTTCCTTTTTCCTGAGAATATCTTCATCTTTAATGGCTCTAGGGCAGACACATAAGATACAGTCCTTCTCTCCATCCTGGGAATACTGAATATGTCTGGTGCAAATGGGGAAAGGTATTTCTTCCAGTTTATGTTGGATGGAAACTTGACAAAGAAAGTACTTGGTGGCTTAAGATATTGGAATGCAGGAAAATGCAAAACAAATGTATTTTCACCATCTCTAGCCACCAATTCCTAACTGTGCTCTAGGGGTAATGCAACTCTCTTTAACAAACATATCCCAACAAGATAGTTAATGCAGCAACTTTTCTTTCAGTCAGGAGTAATTTTTAGTTTAGTGCCTATCTTCCAACCGAATTACTCATTGTAGGTGGTGACTTGGCACTCCCTCTACTTCTTTTTGAACTGAGTAAAAATAAGTCAAATCTGGCCTTATAAGCAGGGTTGCACATTTTTTTAAGCTTTAAAAGATGTTTTTTACCATGCTTGTCAATGGGCTTCCCAAAATGATGTACAGACGACTGACAATGATCGTGGGATTGTCCCAAGCTGCAAACTTAAAGTCCAAAAGATCACACAACAGAAGAAACAGCGTACTAAGTTTGAGCAGCCATCCTATCAGAGTGATCTGGCATTTCTCACCATAAGGGATAAAGTTTAAATTATCAGTTAACCACTCCAATTTTTTTTAAAAAAATCAGCTTTCTGGTGTTAACAACCTACTCACACTTCATCACAACAATGTTCATTGACATCACTTTTCTTAACTTGTCTTCCACACGTCTTCCACATTTCCTCTGGAACTTTCAACAGTCAATCCACCCTCTACTTTAAGAACTAACAGTACCTTAAAATACCCAATTCTTTCTAAAACAAGCAAAACCGAACAACCAACTTTTTGGCACACTCGCTCATATAATAACGCCACACTGTTTTCCCTCCAAAAGTAACACTACTTCCTCCCTTCAGAAAGCTGACCTACCTGATGCCAGGAAGGTACATGGCCATAGTTACCCCTTTCCTTTTTGTGGCAAATCTGTTTAAACAACTGCCCTACACACAAACAAATGATATTGGCTTCAGTCTCTCCTGGGTCACATTTGAAAAATAATATTTTTTCAGACAAAGCCACAACCCCTCACCCTCTATCTGTGATGATTTGCATGGCATCCTGAAAAAAAGTCCAGCTGAGCCGTCGATCCTATGTTTGCCTGCAATTTACCTATTTGAACAGCATGAAAAATAAATTTGAATCATTACTAAATATCAAAAAGCAGAAAAACAAAGTCCTTGTTGGTGCAAGCAAGGGCTTCTTATTCCAGAACCTGTGCCGGCCTGCTTTTGTACTGGCAGACAGCTAAGCTGCCACATTGTCAAATATAGTTGTTTTTAGTCACCCCATGGCTTGCTGGAAATGTGACTGTGTGGATGAAGGGGGGGGGGATGAAATTACAAACACAAACAAGAACTGTTTTGGTGCAAGGAGGGTTTACAGTATTTCTCTTTTTATAGGTACAAAAATAGAATATCAATCCGGATTAGGACCTCACACACTTATGTGAATCTAACACTCCCCCATCACTCCCTCTTTTTTCAAGATTCAAATGGGCCTACTGTAATTGTGATTTACTTTACCATAATAAATTGCAGTTAGAGGAGGTCCATTTGAATAAGTAGAGCCCACAGAGGAGTTGACTCCCCTTTAATTCAATGGGCCTAATTAAGAGCAATTTACTAGTCTAAGCAATGGAATTTTGGGCAATATATAAAGGCAATAGAATAGCCTGGCCTCACCTGGTGCCTTCCAGATGTTTTAGGCAACCACTACTATCTTTCACCATTGGTCATGCTGGCTGGGGCTGATGGGACTTGTAGCCCAAAATGTCTGCAGGATACCAGGCTGGAGAAAGATGCAATATGTTATTTCTGGAAAGTTTTGTTTATTAGAGATAGCCCAAAAATACTAAAGCAGATGTTAGAAATCCCAAGCCACAACCAGAACATGACAACATGAGTGGATCTGTAATCAAATGCATAACTAAATGAGATGGTAGGGGATTTGCAGTCAGAATTCCTACAGTTAAAAAAACAGTTTAATCAGCTAGTGGTGTTGTTGGTGGGAGCAAAGGGAATTTAATCAAGGCTGTAGGCTTGGAGGAGGATAAGTCCTCCTCCTGTGCTACTGTCCCCTTCTTTTGCAATTGTAAGCAACCCTTTGTTTCATAAAGAGGGCAGATAATACTCACTTAAAGGGGTAGAATAGTTTGATTGGGAGAGTGGTGCAAAGTTTAAGGCTGCTCTCCCCCAAAAGACAACTGCAGGAGATCCAGTCACATACCTCTGTTTAACCCATACACACTGAACTCTGTCCTAGTAATTTAACCCCTCTGTACACTATCTCTCATTGATTTAAGTGCAAGTGAGAGCTAAGGCAAATTAAAGTTTCCTTCAAGGTCACAAGATTATTAAAACCCATCCCTCACAGCCACACAGTTAAGGTGGTGGTGGGAGCTTTGGGTACAATCAGCTAGGCAGATTGATCAATCAGCCTCAGCTCAACAATACTATGGACCAGCACCAAGCCATTAGGGAAGCTCCCTGGCTCGCGTTTGTGAGGCTTGTGAGTTGGCTTTCAGCAGGTCACTCCACCTTATCTGTGCTGTTACTAATGACTCATTCAGAACTCTTATAACTGGGGGAAGAAGGTCTGATTTATCAGCTTTAGCCAGGGAAATCTAGTCCTCAGAATCTCTACCATGCTTGCTCTGTTTTTAGAGTGGTGGCTGATATTCAGGGCTGCAGCTATTGATGGAGTCCTGGTCAATGTAAACATGCCCTTCCAGAATAGGAATAGACTCATCATCTCACCGTGGTGGGCTTGCACACAGATTTATTTCCTCCTGGAGGATGTGGAGCTTATTCAATAATATATGTGGGGGTATTACACTCCACTATTTTTCATCTAATTAGGCAGCCTACCTCATTATACTCAAGCCGCCCTACCTCAGACATTTTTGGCTATGGGTCTGTTGATGTTTCTGAAAGCTGCTGAGAGGGCCTAAGGAGAATCATGAGGCTTATACTCTCCTGTCTGTCTTCCAAAACAGGTTGCCTGCCAGAACTGTTCCTGTGCCCAAAGCTACTCTGAAAGGAGCCATCTTCTTCGTCCTCCTGACAACAAGAGTCTTATGATTAATGTACAACTACAGGCTTTAGAGTCAAGCTCTTGGCAAGTTCGCCAGAATCATCAATTCTGCCATTTTGTCCATATTAGGTGTTCTCCAGTGTAATGTTTCACTTTCCTTCCAAAGGATAATTACTGCAGGCTATTAAATTATCTCTCTGTGTCTTCAAAATGTGAGGACCTTGCAGCAAAATAGCCGATTAGCAAGCCTGGAAGTCACAAATCCAGGAAACCATATTTTTTATTTTTATAGCCCCATTCCCAATTGATACATAAACGTGAAATGGCTGAATGCACCATTTAAATAAATAATCACCAGTATCGCATCTCTAGTCTGCTGACAGTCTGCTTCTCAGCATATCCATTTAAGTAGTTCCTACCTCAAAAGTGCATCCTAGCCCCATGTCTGCTATATTGGAAATATACTATTGTACTTGCTGATGTAAGCATCTGCATTTCCTGTGTTTTATATATTTCTGGGAAACCATTCTAATAAAAACATTCCATTTCATATTTCTGAAAGGACTGAAGTGAAACAGTTGATAGTATGATACTATGGATGACTACCAATAGCCAGAGTAAGTCCTATTCTGAGCTCATTGGTTCTTACTCACAGGTAGATTAATATAAAATTGCAGCCTCAATATAAAAATAATCAGTGATTCCTCCTTCATTTCTGTTTCATCCAGGTATGATGGCTAAAAACACAGATGGAAGTTGGTAGCAAAAATATAACCAGCCAGAATTTGATAGAGATGGTGCTTTTATATTTAATGGACTTCCATGCCCATAACTTGGTGGGAACCTCCCAGTTGAATTTTGGGAATGTAAGCTCCACAGCAGCAGTAGGTAGAATAGCCCTTCTACGTCTCTTCAGTTCTCAGCTGGTCTTCCAATAAGCAGGGAGAAAAGCATCTTGCTGAAGATGAGTTTCCCTAAGACTTGTAAGAGTACCTGCAAGAATGGGTTTTGACTGAGCTAGCTCCATATGGCACCTCCTCCTCATCCCTTCTGCAATTGATGTTGCCTCAAAACTAGAGGTGGAGATTTGTGGTTTTGGGACTACAGTTCCCAGAATTCCCAGGCAGAGCACAGTGCACAGATCTGCACAACTCTACTCCAAAAAGCAAAGGGGTGGGTTAGAGAATTCTATTTGGTTCAGACCTGAGTACTGGCTATCTACCTTTCAAATGCTTTGTCCTCTCATAAATTCAAGCACTACTCAGGAGTTATCAACATGTTCAAAGGATGCAATAGTAAGGCCATTGTTGAAAAAGCTGTCCTTGGATCCCACAATACTCAATAATTACAGGCCATTCTCTAATATTCCATTCTTGGGCAAGATGCTGGAGTAGGTCATGGTTTCTTGGCTCCAGGGGTTCCTCAAAGAGATGGATTATCTCAATCCATTTCAGTATGGCTTCAAGCCTGGTTATGGGACTTATGCTTTGGTTGCCTTGATGGATGACCTACACCAGTGGATGGGGGAGTGTGTCCCTGTTGGTCTTGCTGGACCTTTCAACTGCTTTTGATACTATTGACCACAGTATCCTGGCCTGTCTCTCTGGGATGGGACTTGGAGGCACTGTTCTATGGTGGCTCCAGTCCTTCCTGGAGGAGAGAACCCAGAAAGTGGTACTGGGGAACTAATGTGGAACCTATGGAACAAAAAGAAGGAAGAGCACAGCCAGGAGCCAATTTAAAAATCAATTCAGAGCCCTTATAGGGGCAGGTAAAGCCTCTCGGAAATTCAAAGATAAAGATGAAGGGTTTGTGCTGGTGAATGAACAGGAGATTCAAGACATTTAAGGGGGCCAAGGGGTTACTACCATGACAGAATGAGGAAACAGGTGAATTAACCTAACACCTGAGTTCTGGGTAAAGGGGAAGTGCTGTGATAGAGAAAGAATAGTGAGTAAAATCCTGCAATAACCAGTAGGATCGGATGAGAATTACATTCCAATTTGATGTTGATATGAATGTCTTCATATTCAGTGTGGAAAGATTTTCCCCACCCCTTTTCAAATATTAGTATTAATGTTTAGGGGTTTAAGTTAAGGAAAAGGTAGGAGCCAGACTGTGTCTTTCTCCATACAGATCTCTCTCTCTCTCTCCACCCTCTATCTCACACATGTCTCACACATATCTCACACAAATTACTTTTATATGCATACATAATTACACACATACACACACACAGAGAGAGAGAGAGAGAGAGAGAGAGAGAGAGAGAGAGAGAAACAGTCTAATTCCTGCCTGTCTCTCTATCTATTAGAGATGGACACAAATCAGAAAAATGATGATTTGTTTTGATTTCTGATTCATCAAGGTTGACGAATCAAGAATTATGCATTTACTATTTTTTTCTGACAATTTGACAAATCACTTTGTCAATTAGTTTTTGAATTTAAAACCCTATACAATGTTCCCCAAAGCACTTAGAAACACCAAAATCACAGAGAAGCTTCCCCTGTCTCTGTTCTACAATCTGTCCAGGTTTGGTAGTGTTTGGGTTTTGGATGTCCAAGTTATACACTCACAAGAAGGACCCCCCAGAAAAGTTTCCCCAGGCACCTAGAGACACCAAAATCATAGAGAAGATTTCTCTCACTCTCCTCTACAGTCCCTCTAAGATTGGTGAAGATTGGGTTTTAGACATCCAAGTTATATACCCACAAAGTGGGTCCCTTAGGAACATGCGCTATAGCAGCTGGCTAGAGGAACCCAATCTTCACCAAACATGGAGGGATTGTAGAGGAGAATCAGAGACAGCATCCCTGTGATCTTGGTGTCTCTAGGTGCTGGGGGGGGGTATTTTATTGCCCAACAAATCAATGAATCAAAAATCACTAAACATTCATTGACTCATATTTGTTGGGGTGGTATTGATTCATACGAATACAAATTGACAAATTAGCGATTTTTTGAATGAATTTGGTGAGTCATTTTTTAATTCATGCCCATCTCTACTATCTATTTATCTGCACTGTTCTGTTTTTCCTTAGTGTTGAACTGTATCTCTGCCTCTTTTCTCTCCTACATAGGAGGCAACAACTGCCTTTTGACTTTAACATATTTAATGTACAACCATTGCCTGAAGCTGCCATTTTATGATCTGGATCCTGAGGAAAAGGGGCATAGTACAGTGACATAGATGTTGCAGGGTATCCAGAAGACCTTGGGTTCAATCCCTATCATCCTTATTGAGAAAGGTGATAGGCTTCAGGACCAACCAAGGATGTTCCAATGACATGTATCCTACTTTAGGAGACACATTGCTCTATTTGAAGGCTTCCTCTGTTGGGGAGGTGCTATGTGTAAGTTGTACCCCCCGCAGCACACACATACACACACACACACAGAGAGAGAGATCGACACACACACACAGAGAGAGACAGAGTCATGATTCCAAACAATGCAACTCAGAGTTACACCATGTGCTTTTCTAGCTGGATTTTTTTTCTAAACTGAGGATAAATTATGATACAAAGCAGAGAAACACATCACACAAAATGTTAACATATTAGAGGGTTGTTAATATAGTGTCACAGGATAATGATTTATGCAGCCCATTACTAGTTATGAAGTAGTTTGCTGACATTGATCTAAAATGTCTAATTTTCATGAAGAAAAAACTAATCACCCATTTTTTATCAGCCCCATGCAAATTACTGTTGTGTTGTGACTGGTTGCCAATAGGTGGCAGGCAAGTGCTGTTAAAGTAGTCTTTCAGTCCCTATTCCCACCTCCTTGTAGAAGACTGTTCTGGGTAACAGAGCACACTCCAGAATTGTGGGTGAGAGAGTGGATTAGTTCATGGGTGATAGATATTTTCTCTGTGTGTTTGTATGTGTGTGTCTCTCTCTGTGTATGTGAATCTGAATGCAGATTGTAAAAGCTGCTTCAAACAGTCCCAGGATTAACTTTTGACAGGACAAGGCTCTTCTTCATATACTATAGTTACATTCTCACTGGCTGTATCGATATTCTTATTTTCACCACCAGATATTATGTGTCTAAGGTGATGTTTATGCAAGTTTCTTGTCTGTTATGTACTTTTGTACCTTCTTCCAGATGGTATTGGGTCTTATGTGTTGCTGGATAGCTCAGTGGCTTAGGTCTCTAGATATAGAGCCAGAAGTTGGGAGTTCAATTCTACACTGTGCCTCCTTCACAGGGACTGGACTCAATGATCCACAGAGGCTCTGCAGTTCTAAGATTCTAAGATTATTATATTTCTTTTAACATATGTTCCCAATGACATTGCCATCCCACAGTGCCAGCAGGGCCATATTACAGTTTAATCTGTGTTTGTTATAAATTGGGTATTGCACATAATTTTTTCTGTTCAGTGGAGTAAGAAAAGAAAGCAACATGAGCTAATTTGTCTTTGATACTTCAGAAAGTTTCCCCTCAGCAATGAGGCCAGCAGATTGGAAGTCTGACGACCATCCCAGCATGCAAAATGTAACTGACACTGGAGAAAGCCTCATCCATTCTTTTACTTGCTTTGCTTGATAGAGATCATGCTGCAATTATAAGTAACATGGGCTGACCGTGAACAAAATAAAATCACACATGTTGCAGAGATATTTATTGCTCATCAGATGCAGAATTTCTTCTTTAAAATCCTCCTCCACTTTAAATTGACGGGAATGGAATATGATCTCCTTGGAGAAGACTCACAGCATATCCAGTGATAGCTGGTCTTTTGTTTGCTCATCTGGACAAGTGAAAGACACTTACATTTGCCCAGTTAATTCAGATGACTATGCATCTAGACTTTGAGAATGTTTTAAAATTGTTGTAGTTCTTTTAAGTCTTTATTATACTGCTGCAATTTTATCTCTGCACTATTCTACAGGAATTAATAAACTAAAGTTAATGCCGTGCATAAATTTATAAAATAAAGCTAATTGCAGCGGGAAAATCTGTTTGTCAGCCAACCTGATTAATGGCATAAATTTCCTACTTGGCTCAAAACAAAATAAAAACCAGTTCATTCATCCATGGGTGCCCAGAAGATAAGAAATGGGGGGGGGGGCTGTCCACACAGGCATACAGTTATGGTATAGGGATTGCTGGTGACATGGTTTGGGTGGGGGGGAAAAGACCTTGTTTGCAAATGTTTCTACTTAGAACAATAAAACCTGCCCCTTTAAGAGCTGTCATGCTCCTTTTTGGCCCAGTGGTATGGCATGCATTCTTTTTGGCATGCTTGCCATTTAAACAGGAGATAGCAGCCTCCAGGAGTCTCAGCTTCCAAATAATTTCATTTTCCCTGACCCTATGTAGACAATTGGGGGAGTGCTTCATTGACAGCTGATTGAGCTACAAAAGGTCATTTGTTGTTCAGATGGGAGGAGTACACCATCAACCTCAATAGACCCTTTGTAGCGTGAACCACCCCATAACTAAAATGACTAGTCAGGACAGGTCCAAGGATAGCTAGAAGAAAGGATGAAAAAGTATGTGTTTTCATTTTTCTCTTACATCCCATTGGATTAGAGATGGGCACAAATTTAAAAATGAATTGCAAAAATAATCAAAAACAGCTAATTTGTATTTGTTCAAATTGATGCCTCCAACAAATACAAATCAATGACTTTTTTGTGAATTTTGATTTGTTCATTCATTTCCCCAAGCCAGCTGCTAAAGGGCACTTTCCAGGGGAACCCACTTTGTTGGTGGATGTCCCAAACCCAATCTTCACCTTGAAGGGATTGCATAGGAGAGTTGAGGGATTGTTCTTTGTGACGTGGTTTCTCTAGGCGCCTGGAGAGAACTTTCCTGGGAGGTCCTCTTTGTGGGTGTATAACCTCAATATCTGAAACCTAATCACCAAACTTGCAGGGCTTGTAGAAGAGAGTTAGGGAAAGCTTCCCTGTGATTTTGGTGTCTCTAGGTGCCTGGGGGGACATTTTATAGGGGCTTAATGGCAAAAATGAATTGATGAATCAATTCATCAGAAAAAAAATATAAATTCATTATTCGTTGACCTTGATGAATCATGAATCAAAATGAATCACCATTTTTCTGATTTGTGCCTATCTCTAGTTGAGATCCAGTAGTAAGTTGCAACTAGAGTAGGTCCATTGAATCAGTGGAACCTATGGAGATGTTGACTGACCAAATGCCCACTGATTCAATGGACCTACAGAAGTTGCAACTCACTGCTGGATTTCAGACAATGACTTAAACCTCAAATTCTTTCCATCTTGCATCTCAAGACATTTGCAAATGTTGGCAGATTCTTCAAAAATGAACTGTACAGAAAGATTGTTTTCAAACATTTGTGCCATTTAAATTCCTGCTGGCCATTCAGCTAGAAAAGAGGAAAATTTCTTCAAGAAAAAAAAGATTGCAACCCTAATTAAGCAGTATCATGGTGGAAAACACAAGAACTCAAACATGTAATTTTAAACTAAAGCATTTAAAGCCCTGAGTCAGGATGGACACATCTCTTCATTTTTCAATTTCAAATTCTCATTGTCCTGATTATGAAGAAATTTGAGAATTTGGTACATTCTTAACAAAACAAAGAGAAATGAAATTCTCACTTACTCAATGTAAAGCCTCTTTCTATGAAAGAATGAGGAGGGTAGATGCATGTGTGTTTTACTTCCCTGTTCTATAGGTACTTCTGACTTCATTAATCATCTTAACCTATTGATATTTTTTTTTTAAAAAAAAAAACCCTCAGGACAGGCCCCTTCCTCCCTCCCTCAGATAAAAACATTTTTTTAAAAAATTGAAAAGCCTTGGCTACTCACTGGCTGAGGAGGAAGGGCTTTTGTGAGTGGGTGGGTGTTGTATTTCTTTTCATTTTTTAAAAGGGATCATAAATTGTGTTCATTCTGTGCCATTTTAATATTATTGCTTGCTTAATAATGTTTTAATACTGTAATAAATTGTGCCTTTTTCAAATTCTAGGTGAGATCAAATGAGGAAATAGCTCGCATTTTGGACCACTGGTGGCACAGCTTCCTGTGAGCTATTTCAAGACAATCACACAATGTACAGGCAATAGTAGCCCAGTCCAACCCCCAATCTGTGTCCAGTTGGGAACTTTTTGGTCCAGTGGCATGGCTGCTCTTTTGGAGGGCTGTGCAGGATCAATTTCCCAGCAGACAGAGGGGTCACTTCAGTGGAGATCGCTACTGCCACAACGGCCCTTTCTGGTGCAAACAGACATGATCACACCCTCTGTTTTTTAAATGGCATGAGCTGTCATGGGAAAGGTAGGTCTCTATTAAACACCACACACACACACACACACACATATACATACAATCTGGTGGATTTCAGCATCATCACCTTTGCTGCAGCCTAGCATCTGATTGGGTGTGTTGGCTCATGTTTTAATTTTTGAAGTCATTCCCCGAAGAAGGAACCAAAATGGCAGTGGAAAAAGAACAATGATGTGAAAGTATTTAGGAAGAAAAGATTTAATTTTGCTTAATTTGACTAAGAGTTGGACCCAAATCCCCCTATTGAGCTCACTAAAATGACAAACTGGAAATATGTACATAGGGCACTTCTAATTAGGATTTAAAACTTCTAGCAAATGACCTTGTAGAAAAATAAGAAAGAAAACTAGAACTGAATTTATTGAAACTCTTCTAAAATGTTGCAAAAACAAATGAGATGGATGTGTACAGGAAGAAATCTAATTTGAAAAGAAAGCAGGGTAGCAGATTAAATCCAGCTGTTGTCATGTTTACGAGCTGATGCAATAATAATACATATTTACTGTTGGTTCAAAGCCTCCATTCCCCTTAAACATCATCCTATTTGACATGTTTTTGGTGATAGATGCTCTGATGATAGATGTTCTGTAATTTTACTGTTGATATAGTAATGAAACTCTATTTCAGCACATTTTCTTCAAGTTACACCATAGCAACCCCCTGTTGTGATAATATGCACATTGATGTGACACTTCCCCCCTCCCCCATTTCTGCTGAAAAAGAACAGTTGTATTGCAGAGTTTGTTTCTTAAGCAGTACGGGAGGAATTATATTTGTAAAGTACAAACAGAATGCTTCAAATTGCACTTATATACACGATAATGTCAATATATCTCATGTGATACTAGGGATGTATGGTGGCTCACTCCAACTAACCCGTGCCTCAATTAGTGAATACTGATGCAGGCCTAAGCGGTTTTATGCCCTTTGGAGGACACTCCAACCCGATCCTGATACTTCCCATTATGTTGTTTGTGCATTTTCAGATCTCTGTGAAAACCCCTTTTCCACAAATAGGGAAACCAAGAAAAGCTATGATGGAGGAGGGTGGGCTTTGGCTACACAGTACAATCCATCCAAGCACTATGATAGATGGGAGTGTTTTACCTCTGCCCATAGGCACCCTGCTAACAATGGCACAAAAATGCAGCACACAGTAAGATTTGCACCACCACACAGATCGATCCATCAATCGATCAATCGATCGACCGATCAATCAATTTTTTCACTTCCTCAGTTCAAATTGCTGGGTGATTTTTTTTAACTCTATGAATGCTGGATGGAACAGGAAGGATCTGAGGAGGGTGTTGAATTGCCCTTTGGGTGACCCAGTGGCTTTTTGCTCCACCCTGCAGTCACCCTGTGGTTGCCCAAACACCCTTTCCCAAAATACAAGTGATACAGCATGTTTGCTTTTAGTGAGTTTGTGTATATTTACCTTTGACGTACAGGGGTTTTATACTGAGTTGTGTTTTCTGAATGTATTTTAACATTTACAGGAGCAGCAAATTTTTGACTGACATAAGCAGTTTATTAACGACAACTAAGGATGGAAAATAAACCCTCTGGATTTGCATTTCCATAGAGGCTTCCAATTCATTTGAGAGAGGAAAATTTATGGAAATCCATGTATACATTTCAAAGCACGCTGGACTGAAGCCCTGCGCAGGTCTGCTTAAAACACGTGGAGTCCACACATGATCAGGGGAGTGTTCTGCTCCACTCCTTCTATTTTTGTCTTAAAAAAAAAAGCAGAAACCACTTCTTGGCTTCTTCAAGCTGCTTCTTCATGTAAGCTAGACCTGAGAGGTGGTGTGTGTGGTTCACAAAGAGAATTATGCCAGATAAAGCAGCCTCTTCCTCTTCACCACATTGAACTTTTGTAATAATAACTGTGGCAGAGGGAAAAGGCTAGCACATACCCCCTGCATCTTGTGTGGGGGCTCCACAGGTGCATGCCTTAAAATCTTCACAGCTGAGAAACATGTGAATGCATGCTTTAGTCAATTTAAAAATGTATATATTAGACAAATGAGTACAAATATGGTTCTGTGTGGGCTGGTAAAAAAAGAAAATTCAAGGAAAAATATAGACAAATACCCTTGCTAAATGCACCCTCTCACTACCTGGGATGGGACTGAGAAAGAGCAAGAATGCTGCCGGTCGGTTCAGAGTAACATTTTCATATTCAGAACCATGGCTGAAATCCTGTTGCATACTTATGCAAAAAATGTAACTTTTAATGACAAATCAGTGTAAATTAAGAAACTGTGTTGATATTATCTGTTGCACGCTGAGCAGTGCATCTCAGTGTGCAACAGATAATGACTATGAAGTTTTGGAATTATTGCATCTATAAGAAGTTTTGGCTGGAAAGGACTTTTCTGAACTGGGGTGACTGTCAATCAATCTAGCAGCAGCAAATTGTGCCCTCTCTTCTTCAGAATTTTGAAGAGAGCCACACCTCTCTACTCGACAATTCTTTTCCTGCTCTTTCTCTGTCAGGAGTTAGTCAGGCAACCTGAAGACAGTTAGAGCTATGTAGTCATTCAGCATGTCATGTACTTAATCTCTGTTCATGCAACCAGTCATCATTTTTCTACAAAATGCTGTTTGCTTTGATCTAATCAGAACTGTGTATAAAATGACCACCTTTTTATTATTTCTCATACCAGTGTCTCTGAGTGAATTATTGAGACAGTTAGTGCTAGTTGAGGAGAACAACCTATAAATGGGTGGCCTACTGAGGGGAGTTGTTGTTTAGTCGTTAAGTCGTGTCCGACTCTTCGTGACCACATGGACAGGAGAGCACGCCAGGCTCTCCTGTCTTCCACTGCCTCCCGGAGTTTGGTCAAATTCATGTTGGTAGCTTCGATGACACTGTCCAACCATCCCGTCCTCTGTCGTCCCCTTCTCCTCTTGCCTTCACTCTTTCCCAACATCAGGGTCTTTTCCAGGGAGATTTCTCTTTTCATGAGATGGCCAAAGTATTGAAGCCTCAGCTTCAGGATCTGTCCTTCCATTGAGCACTCAGGGTTGATTTCCTTCAGAATGGATAGGTTTGTTCTCCTTGCAGTCCAGGGGACTCTCAAGAGTCTCCTCCAGCACCACAATTCAAAAGCATCAATTCTTCGGCGGTCAGCCTTCTTTATGGTCCAGCTCTCACTTCCATACATTACTACTGGAAAAACCATAGCTTTGACTATGCAGACCTTTGTCGGCAAGGTGATGTCTCTGCTTTTTAAGATGCTGTCTAGGTTTGACATCGCTTTCCTCCCAAGAAGCAGGGGTCTTTTAATTTCGTGGCTGCTGTCACCATCTGCAGTGATCATGGAGCCCAAGAAGGTAAAATCTGTCACTGCCTCCATATCTTCCCCTTCTATTTGCCAGGAGGTGATGGGACCAGTGGCCATGATCTTAGTTTTTTTGATGTTGAGCTTCAGACCATTTTTTGTGCTCTCCTCTTCCACCTCCTCACTTTCTGCCATCAGAGTAGTATCATCTGGATATCTGAGGTTGTTGATATTTCTCCCAGCAATCTTAATTCCATCTTGGGATTCATCCAGTCCAGCCTTTCGCATGATGTATTCTGCATATAAGTTAAATAAGCAGGGAGACAATATACAGCCTTGTCGTACTCCTTTCCCAATTTTGAACCAATCACACACACACACACACACACACACACAAACACACACACACACACAGAGAGAGAGAGAGAGAGAGAGAGAGAGAAGTCACTTGGACTATCCAGATAGTGTGGTTTCTGTCATACATGCTGAAAATGGGGAGAAAACCCCATTATTCAAAATGGCTACTTATGTCACTGAGGGAAGAGATATTTCAATGGCAATTTGTCAATGCACCAGCATCAAGACGAGGGCCTTGGGGTCCACAATGGCTCCAGCCCTGTTTCAATGGACATAGGGATAATACACCAACATTATGTTGCTTCCACTGTCTATGATGAGATGATATGTGGTCTGGATTGACTTTCAGACCTGAGAAATATTCAGAAGTCAAATTTCTTTCACAATAACTCATATGTCTGTAGAGTTTATTTTCCTTTTTCTAATCAGCTGGGGAATGTATGGTTCTGTCAATGTTTATAACTCTTAATTTCTTTTTTCCCCAATCCTTGGTGTATGCCATCCTGTTACTATTTTAAAATGTTACATGCATTTTTGTGTCCATTTCCTTTTAGTACATACCCTTCTGTACAACTATTTGCCTAATATACACATTTTACTGGTAGCTTTCCCATATCATAGGTTTTATTCCCTTCCTCAGTGTTTGCCTTTTTAGACACGTCTCCTCCTAATGTGCACATTTAAAGACAGAGGTAAATTTGTCTATTTAGAGAACTACCATGACAGAACTCTGGGTAACTGTGAAAAGTAGAGTGGTTTCTGTCATATATGTTGAAAATGGGAATCTGATAAGTTCTTATTAAAAATGCGAATGGAAAAAAAATTCTCCCCCATTCATCCTAAAGGTCCCATTTGACATTGTTTTTCTTGAATACTTCTATGCATAAGTATCTTGTTTAAGCAAAACATGACCATCTTTATTGGCATTTTCATACATTAACCTTTAATGTATCAGGAACGGACAATATATCATTACTTGACCTTTTCCTTTTGCTACACCTTTTTTGCCATTTATCCTACTGAGAGTTCTTGAAGCCTAAAATAACATATATACATGCATGCATGTCACTGTGGTGTGTGTGTGTGTGTGTGTGTGTAGATAGATAGATAGATAGATAGATAGATAGATAGATAGATAGATAGATAGATAGATAGATAGATAGATAGATAGATAGATAGATAGATAGATAGATAGATATGCATCACTTTTATTGCACTGGGCTGAAGCAAGGTTGATTTCCTTTTTTTTCTTGTGGGTATTTTAATTGTCTAGAAGAACTGTCATGCACAAAATTTGTTAAAAGCTGCAAGGGTAGTTAGTGAAGTTAATTGGGTGGCAAGCACAGGAAGGGGTAGCATGGAAGTTCTCAAGCAATTATTTCCATTTGTAACCCTAACTTCTGAATTATAGATGCATACATGCTTTTCTTCCTCTATTAACTTTTAATAGCCTCGTTCATTCACAGTTAGTTCTGAACATGATACAGAAAGAAGATGAGACTTTTGGCAGAGAGAGGCCATCACAGGCAAGATATTTTGGGTTTAATAAAAGGGCAGAAAATAGTAATTTCTATAGTCTGTTATTGTTGTTTTTCCTGCAATGTAGGTGATGGAGAGGTGGTGGTATGTGATTCCCTGGTTCATGTGTAAGGTGGCCATTGCTCCACTGCCAAAAAGGAGGACATTCTTCACAAAAAAGAGGACGAGTTTGCATTAAATTTGCATATACTAATTTAAACTGACATGTGCAAATATCCTCACAGTTGGAAATCATTATTATAATTTAATTGGAAATGCACTACTGCTCCTCATATTGCACCAGACTGTGACTAGGTAACCACCTTGGGAAACAGCATTGAGAGAAAATCAATTATATAAATAGGACATAGTGTTTAATACCTCCCTGAGATGTCCTGTGCCTTGTATTTTCTGCAGCTTACTGAAATGAATATATATGGGTGAGGTGGTGGTAAAGAGAGATCACTGTAGTTATATTGAAATATCTGGCTAGGCAATAATCAGTTATTTCAGAGGAATTGTCTGAAGAGTGCTTCCTGAATGTTCACTCCTGGGACTCACCTCACATCTGAAGCTAATACAGAATGCCATGCCTGCCATATATCCTGTAGTTATATCAATGTGTGTGTTTGCAACTTTTCTTACAAAAATTCCCGCCTCCAAACCATTTTACTTAAAAGAGAGAGGGGGGGGGCTCTATTTTCTCTGCTTGGCCAGGAAAAAGCCTAGGTTGGCCACAAACATGTGACCAAAAGGAGGATGCAATGGCCACCCCACACAGTCATGTGCGAAAATAAATTGGCTGGCTTCGACTATGATGCAGTTTGGCTTGGATGAATGAAGATGCTATTTGCTCCTATACTTCAAGCGGAAGAATGTGTTGGGCAGCTGTGGCAATATGAGAGCATTTTGAAAGGAGAACCTTGTGCTTACCTTGGGCCTTGAATGAAGTCCACTTTGAAAACAATTCTCCCACCAATGTTTTCCATCAAGTTTCCCATTAATGGGCATAGTTCTCCAAGGAACCTAAATAGCAATATACAACATTCTAATCAAAATTTGAAATAGATTACTTCTAGGGGCTACAACTCCCAACTCCCAGCTATCATGACAATGGACAAGCTCACTGAGTTCTGGGAGTTGTGGCTTTTAAACTATCGTTTTCCAAGTTCTGGTGGGGTGCAAGAGGGCCATGATGTTGCTTTGGGACTGATTTTGAAACAGCAAAGCCTTGGGCACAAATACAAAAACTTGTGGGTGCTTAGAGCTTCTGGATACAGCCTCATATGGCTAATGCTGTCATTACAGCTTCTCAGGGAAGAATCTCCAAATTGGCTCTGCCAAGGATGGTCATTAGCTCCTCCTAGACAGGCAGGAGTGTACAAGAGCTTCCTCCTTCAGTAGCTGTTCCTTTAAGCAATATATCTTGTGTTTGTGGTCAAGTTCTTTGGTGCAGATTCCCAGGTTTATTCTCAGAACCTACTTTCCAGTTGGTTTACCATCTATTCCTGATTGCTCTTTGATCCATATTCCCAGTTTCCAGTTCCTAGCTCACTCTCCAGACTGCCATTTACAGCCCAAGCCTGACCATCAATGAACTAGGCTGCCTTCAAGTTCATCCAGATCCCTGTAGGCTTCCTGTGAAATTATAGAAAAGAACCACACCCTGGATTATCCTTATAAGAGTTATTCCTGGGTGGATAGGAAGGTAGATTCTAGTAGGTGCATGTGATTCCTGCCATTTCCCCCCCAGCTTTGTTCTCCAGCAGTTTCATGAGTTGTAATTCTACTGATTAGATGTAACTGCTGCCACAGTAAGTTGCAACCCCAGGGGCATGCTATCACACAGCAATCTGGCAGTAGGCACTTCTGAAAGTATCTCAAAGATCTAGTGTAATTTGCACATCTAACATATGTAGTGATATGAGTGGTAAAGCTGCTGTGCCATGTGTTAAGTGCTTAAGAGTTGATGCAATGACTTCCCTGCCAGTCAATATTTGTTGAATATACCCCAGAGAAGGGTTGTGATATAGGTGAGTAGAATATTTATGGATCACACAATGGGAAGAGACATTTTGCTGCCTGAGATGAAGGACAAGCTGCACACACTCCAGATACAGAGGCCAACTGGAGTAGCAATTAAATGTTATTTCAATACTGGTGAGAGTCCAGCATCCTCCATCTCTAAACAGCAGGCTAGCTGGAGGCATGGAGAGTGTGTTGCTTGTAATGTACAGCTCTGTTATCCAACAGAGAGAGAAAACCCAAGGACCTCCGCTGTTGCAATTTCCATACCATCCAGTGGCTACCTTGCTCAGCCAAATGGTAGGGCTGGCCTTGATTTCAAAGGTCATCAGATCTAACCTCCTGTTCGGAAATGCATGTCTCTGGCTATATTGACTTCAAAATTATAGACAATCATCCAGGCCCATGGGTTCCTTTGAGGAAAGACAGGACGAAAGTGTTATTAATAATTGTTAGCAGACTTCCTGTACACATGTTGCTGAAAGGGGCCCACAGCAGAAGGGAACTGAGGTCTCTCTCCCTCTTTTATTCCCCCCCCTTCTCTCTTATTGCAAGTGACATTCTTCTCAGCCTGGTCTACTTCTAGGCTTTATTTGAAGAAAACAGTCTAAAATGTTGGATGCTGGGGAATGAAGAAGGTACACCTTCCTCCCTGTCTTGTGTACTTTACATCAGAGAAAGCTGCCCAATGTGCATCAAAGGCAAATAGTGCAGATATAAAAGCAGCAAGCTTGTCTTTTCACAGTATTGCTAAATGTCTTGATGTTCCTATGCTTCATGCTTGCCATTACAAATGTACTTCACCCCACATCTTGCCGCTACAAGTGGTAATCACTTAAATAAATCCTTACAACAATTAACTTTGTGTCTTGAGCTTCTGTTTACCATTAAACACCTTCAAACATATTGGCTGCAGTTATTCATTGCATATTCATTTTCCGAATGCATTCCAGCTTCATTAAAATCAATGGGAGTTCTGCTGTAGACTTCAATAAAAGCTGAATTGTGCTGAAAATCTTTCTTTTCTTCAAAAAGAGAGAGAGAGAAAGCTAAGGGAATCCAGTCAAGGATTTGTTCACTGTGATGCTGATTTATTCTTCGCTGTGGTTTGCTTATAGTTCTTTGAATAGTTTGACTTTCAGGTTATATCACATATTTTGGCATGATATCTTATCTATTCATTCCATTTTCCTTTTCTGTAAAGTATGATCTGCTTATGTCCTGCTGTGTTTTATAGCACTGTGTGATGTTTTGGCTTCATTTTGTCCTCTTGCTTAATTTTTCCAAGAGCACTCTGTCCCCTCTTGATTTTTCCTTTGATTTCCGTAAGAGTAATTTTCACTCTACGCGGTTCTTTCATACCCTTTTTGAAATCCTTATTTTCATTCCTCTGTTCTGAATTTTGCATTATGTGTGAATGTCCTTGTGGTTGGCACCCACAATGCCAACAATTTTATCTTGAGGTGACAAACATTTCTAAAAGGTTCATGGCAAAGTGTCCAACAATTGATTGTATTAGTGGCATGGCTTTCAGATACGCCCGAGCCTTTTTAGGTGAAGTATCTCTAGGTACTGGAAGGAGAGGGATTATACTGTGCAGGTAAGGGAGGCTTACCTCAAGCAAAAATCATTCTATCCTTGTAGCAATTGCAGGTCAACTTCCTTTCTCCATCATATCCTGTGGTCCCAATCAAAAATTCTGCCCCTGTGCTTAGATATTAATAATTGTGTGCCTTCAAGTCAATTCTGACTTATGGTGATCCTTTTCATGGTTTTCCAGGTAGAGAATATTCAGAAGTGGTTTACTCTTCCCTTCTTCTGGGGGCACCCTGGGACAGTGCAGCTTGCCCCCAAGGCCAGACAAGACTAGCTGTTCTCCCAGGAGGCACAGTGGGGAATGGAACACCCAAACTTTGGCTCTGTAGCCAGATCCCTAACTCATTGAGCCAGTCAGCCAGCTAGATACATACACTTATAATAAATTCTGGAAAGGCTGCAAGCCATGCTGTGAACATAACTTGCCATCCAAAGACTCTTCCATAAGTAATGAGAGAAGGGACAAGTGCAAAAATGCCTGTGCTTTTATTTTGCTTTTCTTCCTTGGTTGCCTCTCCTCGGTCAAACGCCCCAGGCAGAATTCTGGGAGCTGCAGTTCAGAACCTAACCTGAACGCTTCTACTGGTGCACACCTGCTGCTTCTGCTACTGCCCACAGGGTGGTTACTCCATGGTCTCTTGACTCATTCTCATTGTCCACCTCTTCTTCCCTGGGAGTCACCACCAGCGACAAGAATGAAGGCAAGGGAGGCAGCAACCTTTGGAAGGAGACTGAGAGAATAAACTAGCAAAGCAGGACAGCAGTTGATGATGTAGGTGACAGATGAGGGGAAGGCAGTCGTGGTGGTCCTATAGACCTTCAGATCTCGTTGGAGTTTACTTCCCATCAGTCTGTACAACCCGTGGTGAGAGGATGATGGGAGTTGTAGTCCAACAGCATGTACAGAGATACAGATTACTTTGCATTTAAGACAGGGCAGTCTCTTGACCCTCCACCAATGGCACACACATTGCCCCATGCTGAAGTGTGTGTCATTTACATCAGCTGCATCTTTTCAGTTTGGCACTCTATATCTTCCCCTTACAGGTAAAGTCTACATGTGAGCTAAAACGTATTAAATGAAATTAGGTAAATACTTGTATTTTGCTGTTCCTCAAGTGAAGAGTGTGTCGACTTACTTAGCTCCCTATTTGTTTAGCACTCAAAAACAGAAGTATATCATCTTTTATTCCTGTACGGTGTCATCCTTAGCCATTGCTGGGTGAGATGACCCTTACCACTCTTTGATCCCCCTTCCCCATTCTGGATGTTCCAGAGTGGTCTTGTACAAATTAGCTCCCATGGAGACATATTGCCGTAATATCCTTGACTGTTTAAACTCTTTATCAAGTGTAATATGCTGGGAAGGTACTACCTTTAGGCAATGCACACAGTGATAGTTCCATTTAGAGAAATCTAATAGGAAACCCACAGCACGTTTAAACTTGTAATAAGCAGAATGAAAAGTGTGAAGGACCAGCTGAATGAGATGGTGTGAGGTCTATTATCACACCTCCTGTAATTCTTCCAAAGGCAAACAGCAGCTGTTGGGCAATGAGTTGAATCAGGAAACTGCCTCAAGGAAAGAGGTGATCCATTTCTTTTTGTAGCACTATGGTTCTGATCCAAATTGGTGGTGACGGGGTGTTGGTGTCACAGTTGTGTTTCCCTTTTAATTCTACTTGCACCAAATTGAAGCATGTTAGTTCCACAGAAGCTACACAGAAATACATCTACAAGGTAGCCATTGTACAGCATTGTCACTTGAAGAGTGCTATGTTGAAATTTTTCCCTCATAAGAACTTCAACCATGATTGCTCAATTTCACTGGAGAGAATTGGCCTTTGAAAAGAATTTCAAAGGAGGAGAAACTTGAAAGAAATTATCAGGCTGTGCTTGCCTATCCTGTGAGGTGGTTGATGAGGGGCTGTGCATGTCTTGTCTTTCACTACATATCTCCGAGGCAGTTGGTGACCTCAACTTTCAACACTTCAATCAAAATGCAGAGGAGCATGTCATACAGTGACTCCTCCTGCAGGATTTTTCTGAGCTCAAAAAGTGTGGGCATCCAGGAAAGCTGTGGATGGTCAGTTGTGTAACAGAAAGAGACCACAGACCTTGGCAATCCAATGATACTATGGCAAGCTCAAAAATATCACCAAAAGAATTATTAAACAGCCCTGAGAATGAGGGTGCTCTGAAACATTTTAAATAGATCTTCAGTCATGGCCAATGATTGCAACCTTTTCTTTCCTGTTGGTTTTCAATGATGTGCAGTATTTCAGGCGCCCTTTGGAATGCATGCATTTCTCTAACTTTTTTTTAAAAATACATTTTAAGTGACATAGCAACATAATGACATTACTTGAGATGGATAAACAGCAATGTCCTTGCCACCCAAAACCCACGACCCTGCAGAAAGGCAGTATTTAATACATATGGAGTGTTCATATTGCCTGAAGTGATTAATAAAGAACTGATTTCAAAAGTGTGTGTTATCTGTGAAGATCCTCTGTCATCCAGGTGAGGTTCTCTGGAAGTTGAGTCATGGCAACCGAACTTTTTTCTTGTTGGGTTGAAACATTTCTCTACTCATCCAAGTAGCTTCTTCAGTCTGAGGAGAGTTGGTAGGAGATTCCTGATATATCCTCCACGTTGGTTTCACTTCGGCCTGTTCTCAATAGGCTTGTAAGAAGGATAAAGGACTGGAGGAGAGGGATAATCCCACTTCTGTAGTATAAATTGGCAACAATGGGCAACACCGGGGAATCACAGCCATGTTTCTGTCTGTAAAAGTCCCCTCTGTAGGTGAAGTAAGTGGTGCTCAGACACAGGTCCAGGAGCAGGCATATCTGGTCTGGGTTGAGGCTGCTTCTGGTGGAGAGGCTGTTGTCTTCTTCCAGTCTCCTTTTTACAGTTGTTATGGCATTGGGGGTGGAAATGCTGGTGAAGAGGGATGTGACATCAAAGGATACCATGGTTTCATCAGTATTTAGTTTCAGTTCCCTGACCTTGGACACAAACTCCTCTGAGTTGTGAATGTGGTGGTCCGAGTGTCCAACCAATGGTGCTAAGATGTATTTAGCAATGTTGTATGTTACCGAGTTTATGCTGCTGTTGATGGGTCTGAGGGGGGCTCCTTCCTTGTGTATCTTGGGAAGTCCATAAAGGCAGGGGTACAGGACACAACCAATGGTAGGTTGCCCTGTCGATGGCATGGTCCTTTTCCAAGTGTTTCAAGCATTCTATTGCTTTTCTCCTGTAAACGCTGGTGGGGGTCCTTCTTCAATTTTTTGTATGTGTGTTGGTCTTCGAAAAGTGAACTTACTTTTCTATGGTAATCCATACTGTTGAGGATGACAGTGCATCTTCCTTTGTCCACATGCAGTATGGTGATGGTTTCATCCCTGCTGAGAGATGTCAGAGCGCTTCTTTCCTGTCTGGTAAGGTTGGATGGTGGCAGTTGAGCACTGGAAAGTGTTGCAGAAACTTTCATCCAGAGTTGTTCAGCTTCTGCCACTGGTAGACTGCTGTTCCGGATATCCAATTCTGTGTCTGTAATGAAGTCCACAACTGGAATCTGTTTGGGTGTGATGGCAAAATTTAGGCCTTTGGCTAAGACCTCCCTCTCTGACCGAGTGAGTTCCCTGTCTGAGAGATTTTTCACCCATTTGTCCTTTGTATCCTCCACTGTGGTCCCCTCATCATCCTTCTTCTTGTTGAGTTCCCCTGTTGCCTATTTTCAGAAGATAAGAGTATCAAATATCTTGGTTTACCTCTCTTTGCCTTTGAAGTGCTGGGCCAGTTGTGCTTTGTGGAGAAAATCTAGGACTGCATCCAGTGTTGGTTTGGGTAGAGTGGAAAGTAGTTCTTGGTGAAGGCGATCTACTCTGTGTTTCAAAGTGTCTATGGTGAAGTGGACCTGTCTGATCCTTTCATTAAGCACCTTCTGAAGGATCTTGTTCCCCCGTTGGCTTCTTACAGTAGAACACAGGCGTAGGCTTGTCGGGGTGAGGTAATCCTCAACACTACGGATGAGTAGCAAAACATTTCAACCTAACAAGAAATGTGTGTTAAGTTAAAATAACTCTGCCAGCCTCTTCAAAAGAACTCACTTTGTGGTCAAAAAACAAACAAACAAAAACCCGGGCTTCACTATGTGTCATGTAGTTGGGATCTTTCAAATTGATTTTAATTGTGCAAAACCCAATTCAAAAGTAGTTCTTATTGTCAGTGTAACTGTATCCTTAGGCAACAAAAATAGAAGCCTGTTTTATGTGAAAAACAGTACTGATAAGAAAGTGGAAGTCAATTTTTCTTTCTTTCTTTCTTTCTTTCTTTCTTTCTTTCTTTCTTTCTTTCTTTCTTTCTTTCTTTCTTTCTTTCTTTCTTACAGAAATAAAAGGCCACTTGGCAGAAATTTTCACTATTTTCCCAACAGTTTCTTTCTGGTGGCAACTTCCCCTCCTCATGACCATGGTGCTCGGTCCCCAGATGTTCTTGGATTAAAACTCTCAGAAGCCTTCATCATTAGCGGTGTTGGCCATCATTTCTGGCACTTGTAATCCAGAAACCTCTGGGGACCCAAAGTTGGGACCACTGTCCTAGAATAACCCTAGGTAGAGGAATGGCAGTCAGGTTGCCAATGTAGTCACTGTTGTTGGCCCTCGCAGAAGACAACACAATTTTGTGTGCGTGTGTGCGTATGTGTGCGTGTGTGTGTGTATGTTGAAATGATTATCATTATCATCATTGTAGAACTGCAGAGCTGGAAGGTACCCTTTGAATCATCAAGTCCAGCTCCTGTCAAGGAGCCACAGTAGAAAATACATACCCACACACATCACACATTCCCACCCACTAGCCAATGGAGCAAGTTTTGCCTGTTATAAAATTCATTGGCTGAAATCCGGTTGCTTAGCATAGTAGATTGCACTAGGGTAGGCCCATTGAATTCATGAGGACTGGGTGAGTCAACTCCGTAGGTTCCATTGATTCAAATCGGCCTGCTCAAGTTACAATTTACTCTGCTAAAATAAATCACAACAAAAGTAGCCCCATTTGAGTCAATGGAATTTTTGAAGGAGTTGACTCACCCAATCCCCACTGATTTAATGAACCTACTCTAGTGTGACTTACTAAACTAAGAAACAGGATTTCAGTGATTGGGTATGAAGCTCACACCTCTGCCCTCTTTATTCTTGTTGCCTCTTTTTCTTTCTATTGCGCTGCTCTCTCTCAATCCCTCCTGCCCCACAATCTTGGTACTCACTCAGTTTATCCAAGGAGTACAACTTCTAGAATCCCCCAGCCAGCAGGGCTCCTAATTAATTAACATTGGGACCCATCTTCCATTAAAAAAAATGTCACGTTCTCAACTCAGCTCATTAAAAACTTTAAAATAATCTGCCTCACAAGACAGTAGACAACAAAATATGTGTCCCCAAGTGCTCCAAAAGTGCTTTTTGCATACACTACATAGCTTCTACTCAGAGGAGCCCTCAAAATATTTTCCATATTTGATAAAAAAAATCCATCCAGCCTTTTAATTGAACATTCTCAAGTGATTTTTGTATATAGCACATAGCCTGCATGTCAAGTCAGACTATTCCAGACAGAACTTCCACATTCTAATTTGCAGATAAGCATGGCACTTTCAGATTTCTTGGACAACAAATGCCATAAATCTCCATTCTGAGAGTTTCACTTGACAGACTCATGCCTGCAGAAACCTAAATTTGGCTCACCTGGAAAAAAGGCCTAGTTGGGCAGGCTTTGTGGGTTAGTCTAGGCCTAGCTCTGCCCTAGTCTCCTGTTCAGAAATGAAGCTTCTCCAGTGCTAGGGGGGACCTTCCTTTCTGAACAGGAAGTTAAGACACAGCTATGCCTATGCTGAGCCAAAAAACCTTTTCAGCTGGCCTTTTGCTCCCATGAGTCACAGGTGTCTGTAGGAGTGAATCTGCCAGGAGAAACTCTTCGAATGGAAAATTATAGGATTTATAGTCAAGAAATTTTTTAAAATAACGTATCTATTTGTAGTCCTCAAGAGAACTAGTAAAAAGCAAGGAAGATTCCACAAGCCTGAAGTAGAACTGTTCTTTACATTAATGGGATTGTAGAGTGCCACATTGATGTAGTACTGCTGGCAAACAAACGGCCTGATGTGATCATAACCCCTTTAATGCAATAGCTGCATCAAGTGGCAAAGCATGTCAAATGAACATCTGAGATCATGCCTTTGGCTCTGCCACTGACCTGGCAAGGCACCTCCAAATTCTGCCCTTGCTGCCTATGTGCTTGCATGGATGTTTGGGTCACAGATGTTGGAGTTTTTACATCCTCATATGCTTCCTGGAGGTGTGGATGGGAAAGGTCTTTCTGGGCTGGGATGACTCTCAATCTCTCCAGCACTAACCAATCATTCCTTTCTGCCTCTGAATTCAGAGAGAGCCCAGCCTATCTGGTCTGTGTTCTTGCCTTCTCTTTTGTCTAAGTCTGTTGCTGCAAACAATTATGTTTGCAGTTTGCTGTTTGAACTGTTCAATTTAAGTAATGAAACATTTTATTCTTTCTCTTACTAATGTATCAGACTGCGTTATTGAAACTGTAAGTTTCCAGAACCCAAACTAAAGACCCACACTTCCAGAAGGCATAGTTCTTCTCTAAAACAAAACACATGCCACACAGCTTGTTTTAGCAGAAAATCTATTTTCAAAACCAAACATATTTAGTTTGCAATTAGGAGTCACATATTGGTCACTTCTGATTTCACATGGATGGGGCTGGTAATATTGGTCTCCTGGAGCCTGCCATCTTCATATACTGTATTCAGACTCTGCCTGGATGCCTGCTTGCTTTTCAGCAACTCACTGGGGAATTGTCCTTTCTTTGTGTCACATCACTGTTTATTCAGCAGCTAGCATCTTGTGCTAACCAAAGGCCTTTGTATGAACCTTGTCTCTACCGGTCATTGACACACACCTCTCACCGGATGGTCTCAGACAACTCGGCTATCAATGCAGTTGCTGTGGTGCCCCTAGTTTCAGACTAGCATGTATCCTGAGCCCAGGAGGGGCTCTATGAAAAAGCTCTGAATGTGCTGGGATATATTTAGCCTAGACAAAAGAGGATATCTATTCAAAGGTATCTCAGAAGTGAAAACAGTTGTTCACCTTGTCCACAGAGGATGGAAGAAGAAAACAGGTTGACTGATGGAGGGGCTGAACTTTCAAGAACTGGCAGAGATAAGCTGTGAAAAGAGGCCCTGGGATCTCTTTCCTTCCTCCTTCCTTCACGAAATAAATTTAGAAAGCCATCTCTCATGGTTGCTTTAAGAGTAAAAGATGGGTCATTTCTCAAGCCGAGGACCATGAAACTTCTTAGCTGGCCTATTAGGCTCCTTTTGAAGTCTATAATTATATGAGTCTTCGTAATACCTAAGCTTACCTCTCACGTTATATGCTTTCTCGCAATACATATGAAAAGGATTTCTTCTCCTATATTGTGATAAAGACCAGTTATCTTTTCTTTTTTTTCCAGATGCAGAGAAACAGATACTCATCACTTCAGAATAATCTCTCTTTTCTCCCTTGTGGTTATTTACTCCACCTTTTAAAGATCATATATAAAAACACAATGTGAATGTCTTAGTGGTGTGACATTTCAGATTAAACTGTGCAACGTCTAGGGGTTTGCATCATTTTGGCTGAACCTGAAGCCATTCAGATTGATTTGGAGATTCAGATGTCTAAAATGAATTGGGAAAAGCTAGTCAGCATGTCTTTAAAATAATTGAGTAAGGAAACCACCAAAGTGGTTTATTTATTTATTTATTTATTCATTCATTCATTCATTCATTCATTCAATTTGTATCCCACTCCCATTAGTGTCACAGCACTACTCTGGGTGGGTTACAACTCATAAAATAGCAAACAAAAATGAAAATAGAAATATTAAAACTGATAACAATAACCCCCCCCCAAAAAAAATCCCAGATGGCACTGACTAATCTCAAAGTGGATGGAGGAAAAGAGGGGATAGAAGAAGAGAAAAAAGGGGGAGGAAGGTGGTCAGCTGGGGTCAGTGTGGAAAGCCTCCCTGAAAAGCGATGTCTTTAATTGCTTCCTAAAAGTCCACAGGGAGGGGGCTAGGCAGAGCTCCTCTGAAAGCTGGTTCTATAAAGTTGGAGCCACCACACAGAAGGCCCTACCCCTTGTAGAGGATTTATGGGCCTCCCTCGGGGTGGCCACCTAGAGGAGCCTTGACTGGAATGATCTTGTGGGTCGGGCAGATGACATTAAGGAGATACACTCTGACAAGTAACATGGGCCCAAACCATGGAGGGCTTTGTATGTGGGTGTCAAAACCTTGAACTGGATCTGGGACACCATGGGCAACCAGTGGAGGTGAGCCAGAACTGGAGTGATGTGGTCAAATTTACTTGCACCAACCACCAGTCTGGCTGCTGCATTCTAGATCCACTGAAGTCTCTAGATCAGGTTCTAGGGGAGCCCTACATAGAGGGCATTGCTGTAGTCAATCTGGGAGATGACCAGGGCCTGCACCAAAGTCCTGAGGGAGTCCTCATCTAGGTCGGAGCAAAGTTGGGCAATAAGCTTAATAAGCCTAAGCTGGTTAAAGGCTGCTCTGGACATGGCTGCAATCTGGGACTCCCAAGAAAGAGCCGAGTCCAGAAGAATGCCCAAATTATGCACTCTCTAAACTGGAGGGGAGTTCCATCCAGCCTAGGGACCATCCCCCCTAACCTATCAGAGGTCCCTCCCAGGAGCGAAATCTGTTTTTTTCCGGGTTCAGTTTGAGCCTGTTAGCCCTGGTCCATTCCAGTACTACAACCAGGCAATGCTCCAGCGTTGATTGAGAGGTCAAGGACTTGGAGGCTGGGCTTTGCTCACAGGTAACTTTAAGATGTTACTCCATGAAATGGAGTAGCCCTCATAGTCAACAAAAGAGTGGGAAAAGCTGTACTGGGATACAATCTCAAAAATGATAGAATGATTTCAATATGAATCCAAGGCAGACCTTTCAACATCACAGTCATCCAAGTTTATGCACCAACCACCAATGCTGAAGAGGCCGAGATTGACCAATTCTATGAAGACTTACAACACCTTCTAGAACTGACACCAAAGAAAGATATTCTTCTCATTATAGGGGACTGGAATGCTAAAGTAGGGAGTCAAGAGATAAAAGGAACAACAGGTAAGTTTGGTCTTGGACTTCAAAACGAAGCAGGGCAAAGGCTAATAGAGTTTTGTCAAGAGAACAAGCTGGTCATCACAAACACTCTTTTCCAACAACACAAGAGGCGACTCTACACATGGACATCACCAGATGGGCAATACCGAAATCAGATTGATTATGTTCTCTGCAGCCAAAGATGGAGAAGCTCTATACAGTCAGCAAAAACAAGACCTGGAGCTGATTGTGGCTCTGATCATCAGCTTCTTATAGCAAAACTCAAGCTTAAACTAAAGAAAGTAGGAAAAACTACTGGGCTAGTCAGGTATAATCTAAACCAAATCCCTTATGAATTCACAGTGGAAGTGAAGAACAGATTTAAGGAACTAGATTTGGTGGACAGAGTGCCTGAAGAACTATGGCTGGAGGCTCGTAACATTGTACAGGAGGCAGCAACAAAAACCATCCCAAAAAAAAGGAAATGCAAGAAAGCAAAGTGGCTGTCCAGTGAGGCCTTACAAATAGCAGAGAAGAGAAGGGAAACAAAATGCAAGGGAGATAGGGAAAGTTACAGAAAATAGAATGCAGACTTCCAAAGAATAGCAAGGAGAGACAAGAGGGCCTTCTTAAATGAACAGTGCAAAGATATAGAGGAAAAGAATAGAAAGGGAAAAACCAGAGATCTGTTCAAGAAAATTGGAGATATTAAAGGAACATTTTGTGCAAAGATGGACATGATAAAGGACAAAAATGGTAGGGACCTAACAGAAGCAGAAGACATCAAGAAGAGGTGGCAAGAATACACAGCGGAATTATACCAGAAAGATCTGGATATCCCGGACAACCCAGATAGTGTGGTTGCTGACCTTGAGCCAGACATCCTGGAGAGTGAAGTCAAGTGGGCTTTAGAAAGCATGACTAACAACAAGGCCAGTGGAGGTGATGGCATTCCAGTTGAACTATTTAAAATCTTAAAAGATGACGCTGTTAAGGTGCTACACTCAATATGCCAGCAAGTTTGGAAAACTCAGCAGTGGCCAGAGGATTGGAAAAGATCAGTCTACATCCCAATCCCAAAGAAGGGCAGTGCCAAAGAATGCTGCAACTACCGTACAATTGCACTCATTTCACACGCTAGCAAGGTTATCCTCAAAATCCTCCAAGGCAGGCTTCAGCAGTATGTGGACCGAGAACTCCCAGATCACTGCAGATGGTGACAGCAGCCACAAAATTAAAAGACACCTGCTTCTTGGGAGGAAAGCAATGACAAACCTAGACAGCATCTTAAAAAGCAGAGACATCACCTTGCCAACAAAGGTCCGCATAGTCAAAGCAATGGTTTTTCCAGTAGCGATGTATGGAAGTGAGAGCTGGACCATAAAGAAGGCTGACCGCCGAAGAATTGATGTTTTTGAATTGTGGTGCTGGAGGAGACTCTTGAGAGTCCCCTGGACTGCAAGGAGAACAAACCTATCCATTTTGAAAGAAATCTACCCTGAGTGCTCACTGGAAGGACAGATCCTGAAGCTGAGGCTCCAATACTTTGGCCATCTCATGAGAAGAGAAGACTCCTTGTGAAGGCAAGAGGAGAAGGGGACGACAGAGGACGAGATGGATGGACAGTGTCATCGAAGCTACCAACATGAATTTGACCAAACCCTGGGAGGCAGTGGAAGACAGGAGGGCCTGGCGTGCTCTGGTCCATGGGGTCACGAAGAGTCGGACACAACTTAACAACTAAACAACAACAACTTCAACATATAGACAGAGGCAAAAATGTTATCACATCTTTCCCACCACGGGGATTGCAGGCAGTTATTCTTTGAGGCCTCTGAAGTCATATAATGAATTATCTCATGCGTCTGCACTCATTGGCTTAATCTCCAGATGTTTGTGTGCAACACTTATCCATCCACACTTTTTTCGTACAGATTTTTAAAATTTATTTATTTATTTATTTATTTCATTTATACCCCGCCTATCTGGTCAATTGTGACCACTCTAGGCGGCTTACAACAGACACTATAAAACAATTAAACAGATAATAAACATATTTCTTTTAAAACTGAAAAAAATCTCCTTGTGCCCTGTGCTGACCCCCCCCAAAAAATTATACAACATTTTATTGGTATGGGGAAGTAGAGGTTTTAAGTGTCCTAAAAACATGACAAGCATGTCAGCATATACCTTAGAGGGCACCAGAAGATTTTTCTAAGAAATGAAAAAAATCAAGGAAAAAACAATCAGGTGTTCTGATCGTGGAGGCCCCAGAAGGTCTTGGGCAGTGCTTTTGGTCCTCTGTGGACTAGCATGGCCCATTCCTGCTTTCGCTGTTAGCACAATATTTAGCAGGTAGTACAACTAGTGGTTAATGGTTTGGGGTTGTTGTTGCTGATTGCTGAGTGTCTCCCTCTTGCTCCCTGTTGCTTCATCTTGTTAATTAGAATAGTTTAGCCAAATCCACTGTTTATTAGTGTTTTTGTTTTTACTGAGTGTGGATCTATTTGTGTTTTGAATAATGAAAGTTCCATTCCTACACCTGCCCCGTACCTATAGTTGTTAGGTGTTTGATTTACCCTCTCCCTGCAGTTTGCTTTAAAAACTCTCTCTCTCTCTCTCAGTTGCTTGTTGGGGGGCTGTAGTTTTGGTGGGACTGAGCAGCAAGCTCAGGATGGTTGTAAGAGCAAGCACATTTTCCTGATATTTGGATTCTTGTACAAAATGTTGCATTAACTAAAAGCACAGTTTTGTACATATGTATGTTTTTGCAGTGTCATCGAAGCAACCAACATGAATCTGACCCAACTCCGGGAGGCAGTGGAAGACAGGAGGGCCTGGCGTGCTCTGGTCCATGAGGTCACGAAGAGTCGGACACGACTTAACGACTAAACAACAAAATGTTTTTGCATATATATGTATGTAATGTACACATATTTATTATATTTATCGTATTTTGCATGTTATTATAATATGATTTCTTAGTTTTAAGTACCCCAACAATCTTATTCAGGCTTTAGTAATTACTACTAATTTTAGTTCATAAAAGATTATGTCATCATTTTCCTCAAAACCTACATTGTGTTAATTAAAATTAATTAAAGATTGCATTTAACTCATTATCAAATTAAAACATGCATTTAATGCTTTATAGAATAAATTTAAATGAACCTTGATAACCATGCACTTTAAATTGGGTGGAAGAAAAAACAGTAGGAGCTGTTTAAGTGAGAAAAGTTTGCAAAAGTGTTCAAAATATCAAAATATGTAGAAATAACAAGGAAGAGCTTGATTGATTGATTGATTGATTGATTGATTGATTGATTGATTGATTGATTGACTATCTATCTGATAGAACGGTTGCTTGGTGGATTATGAAGGTAAAGAAAATTCAAGAGGAATTTTGTAATTTAAGGTATTGAACATTTCCTCTGCCAATCAGTAGTGGAAATATTTTTAATAAACCCTGTCTGAACTAGGAAAAACAGTTTATTTAGCAGGGTTTTTTTTTTTTTACAAATTTTGCAACAACCACAATTCTGGATTTTGTTAAAAAAATTCAAAACCTAGGGAGTATTGGTGCATACTGAGGGCATTGATGTGGATGAAGAAAGTGTTTGGGGCCATACACAGCCCACAAACTGCCCTTTGGCCACCCCTTGCCCTACAACCCTCCTTGTCCTCTTCATCTACCACCTCTCATGTCTTTGAACCTTAGGGTCTCAAATCACATGAAGTATACCGTATTTTTCCGTTTATAAGATGACCCAATGTATAAGATGGCCTCCCCCTTTTCTAACCCCAAATTAGAAAAGGCAGGGATCAAAGGGCTCCCTTTCTGCTGAGCCCCGTGCCTTGGCAAAAGGCAAGGAAACTGGCTGTCAAAGTGACTGCCGCTTTTCCTTGCCTTTTGAGAAGGCACAGAGCTTAGCAAAAAGGAAGAGAGATATGCCTCCCCTTCCTTTTTGCTAAGCCCCGTGCCCTTGCCTTTTGAGAAGGCATGGAGCTTAGCAAAAAGGAAGAAACACCTTCCCTTCCTTTTTGCTAAGCCCCGTGCCTTCACAAAAGGCAGCAGTAAAGAGCTGCCTTCCGTTTATACAATGACCCTCAATTGTTTCTCAAATTATTTAAGGAAAAAGTGTCATTTTATACATGGAAAAATATGGTAAGTTCCTCTCTATTCGGTACTAGTTAGCCCTCATCTTGATTACTGTATCTAATTCTGGAAGTGCACAAACTCAAACAACTTAAGAGAAGGACAACAAGGATGATCAAGGAACTGGAAACAAGACCCATAAGGAAAGACCAAAAGCACTAGGCATGTTCAGGCTTGAGAAAAGAAGAATTGGGGGGGGGGGGGGAGAGATATATGATATCACTCTTCAAACACTTGAAGACAAGGGTCAGGATTGATTCTCAATCATTCCAGAGTGCAAGACAGATAATAATGATAATGGGTTCAAGTTACAGGAAACCAGATTTCTGTTGAATATCAGAAAAAAATTCCTAACTGTTCGAGCAGTATGAGAATGGAACAAATTATCTCAGGAGGTGGTGAGCACTCCAACTTGGGAGGTGCTCAAGAGAAAATTGGACAACCATCTGTCTTGATTTGGATTCCTACATTGAGCAGGAGGTTAAATTCTACCCCTTCCAACTCCATTATTCCAGGATGATTCTATGATCTCTCCTCTTTATCTGTAGATCTTACTGTCAGTCTCTGTATGATACAAGACTGGAAGCATAGAGATGTTTCTGGTAGCAAGCCGAGAAAGCAAGAGCACTCCATGACAAATTCCCTAGGGTCAGTCTCAGTGTGAGAGTTTGCTGGAGTTATTTTAGGAAAGAGTGAGGATGTGTTCCTTTTTCAAAAAGAGTAAAGCACAGTTCTGTGTATTCTTAAAAAAGAAAAAGAAAACATTTCCAGTCTTGGTTTGAACTAGATGTTTTTTTCATATTAGTGATAGGAGAGTAAAAAGGAGTCCCCTACTTGCAAGTGTAAAATAAATATAAAACATTTTTCAAAGAGCTTCTGAAGGGAAGGAGATCAGGAGAATATTAACCGCTAAAGTAACTGGCTCATAAGCTTGGCAAGCCTGTCAGATGTAACTTATTTTGAAAGCAAAGATGTAGGTAAACCTTAAATTGATCTCAAGAGACAAATGCATAAGAGCATCATATCAAATAGAGCCATTCAAATGGAAATTTCTTGGGTTTTAAATATATTTGTTTAAATGGACTGTGACTGAGAAGTTGTAGTTGAAGTGCAGAAGATAGAGTCCATTACTGTGTGATGTAGAAGCATTTTCCCTGTAAGTACAGTTACTGTACATCTAACAGGAATAGCTCACAGTCTTTGTATTCCATAGTTTGCGTTGGTAGGCCGTATTGGACAAACCCTCACTAGAATGGTGATGGACAAGACCCACGGGGTGTGGTGGTCCATCCTCAAGCCCCTAGACATTTATACTTGGCATTCACATTCTGAAGATGGTATATGTACCTGGGTTGAAATCGTGTGGTTGATTTTCTCAAGTAAATTGACTGTATCATCCTAGACCAATGGAAGTTCGATTTTAAAAAATATATATGGAAGCATGCCGCGGAAATCTAGAGATGTTGTGGCCATGACTAGGTAGAGAGGGAAGCCAGATGCACACTCATATCTGTGAGTGCGATCAGATCTCTGGGAAGGTGTGTGCTTGATTTCACCAGAAATGGTTGCTTTGCAGGGAGTAATCTCTCTTAAAGCAATGCTTCTGTCTGCTGGGGAATCGCTTTTGTCCAGTCCCAAAAAGTAGCATCCGGACCAAATAGGTCCAGAATGGGCTCAGATTGGGGTTGGGCTAGAGTGCATTTCCTGTGTGTCATGTGATCACTAGGAAACAGATCACACTGGACCTTTCCACAAGTGGTCCAAAATGTGATTGATTTCCCTACATGATCATACCTTTTATGTCCTTTAAATTCAATTTTTTTATGTTTTTGCTAATGATTCTCTTGCACATTTAGTGCAAATTTAATTTAATCTAAAAATATAGATTTTTTAAATTGTACTGTAAGACTTGGTATCAACCCGACCTTGTTGACACTATCCTTTTACACATGCATAGTGCCATATGATTACATAAGAACTGCCTCAGAGAATGAGTTCACTGTGGAATGAATTGACTGTCAGTACCCGAAAGAAGCTACCAACATGAATTTGACCAAACTCCGGGAGGCAGTGGAAGACAGGAGGGCCTGGCGTGCTCTGGTCCATGGGGTCACAAAGAGTCAGACACGACTTAACGACTAAACAACAACAACAACACCTGAAAGATGCATATAAGTTTTTACTTTTGAATGAAACAAGATTTCATGTGATAGCTAATGAATTGGAGTGTGGCTGTGAGACAAGAGGGTCTGGTCTGTGGTGATCTTTCATTATGGAATGTTCTCCTTAGGATGGTTTGCCCTAGGACACATCCTTTTCCTTTTGGTGCCAGAGTAAACCCTCGTTATTCAACTTTGTTGTACTCCCTTTAAGATCATATGACTATGATTCCAGTATATCGTTTTACATCTGTTGAATGTCTAAAAGTTTATTAGACCAGCTATATTTGTAATCACTTTATTTTAATATTGATAGTATTGACTATGGTTACTTTCTGCTTGCTTCCCCTCTGTGCTTGTGTTTCTGGTTATGTACTCTTTGTTTTAATGCCCATGGTTTCTGTATTAGTTGGTTGGATAGCTCAGTGATTTAGGTATCTGGCTACAGAGCTGAGGGTTGGAAGTTCAATTCCCTGCTGTGCATCTTGGGAGGAGAGCCAACCTGTGTGCACCTCTGAGTATACCTAGAAAATCCTGGAAAAGGTCACTATAAGTAAGAATTAACTTGATGAATGTAATTATTGTAATTGTTTTTGGCCATTAGATTTTTTAAAAAGTATGCTTGATTTTTATTGTTTTGTGTTTATTTTATTTTACGATTTGTGTGACTCCAAAATAATAGCCAAAATCTTGCTGTGTGTGTGTGTGTGTGTGTGTGTACAGTAGTGCAATCATGGAAATAACATGCAACAAGTTTCTGAGGCTAATGAATGAGGTTAAGCTATCACTCTTGTAACTCACCCAAGCATGCAACCTGCAGCTCATTAGTTAGATTTAAGTAGCCTTTGTGACCTCTGAGATTGTGTTGCCACACATGAACAAAAACAGGGTTTTGGTCAATCTGCTTTAGCATTTGATGTCTGTCTGTATGATGTGAAATGTGTGCCATGTTATCAAATGCCTTGCTATTTCCATTAATGGTCTCAGCACTGAACTTCAGACCTTCATAGTTGCTTGACAACTGTCTTTCCTGATTCACTGCACGCTGGATGGGGAATTTTAAAGGGATTCACAGAGTGTGTGTAAAACATGCTGGCTTTGATAGAACCTGCTATGAAATTGTGAGCATTGGAAAGCTCCCAGGGCCAGAGCAGAAGGGAATATTAATTACTCTCACAACAGAAGCATGTGATTAGAATTCAGGATGACTGGAGGGAAGACATATTTCATTCTTTACAGGAACTGCATGGGAATCCCTACACTTTCTTTAGGATGTCAATCATAATAATCACATGCCATCAAGTCAATTCTGACTCATGGTGACCCTTTTTAGGATTTTCTAGGTAGAGAATATTCAGAAGTGGTTTGTCTTCCCTTCTTCTGGGGACATCCTGTGACTGTGCATCTTGATGTTAATGCATGATCACAAACTGACCTCAAAACAGTCATATACCTGGGGTGGTGTCATCTCATGACAGTGGGTGAACTGAAACTAATGACAAACACATGATGTGTTTGTCATTGCCACCTCCCCACTGGACTTAGAATCTTATGACTGGAACAGTCCGGATGCAGGACGCACTGCAGAGAATGATGAAGATACTAGTGGTTCTCTTAAAGTTTCTGCTCAAGCAGCTGGTGTTGTGGAAAAAGAAGAAGCATTTTGAACGTGATCTCTGTGAAATATATGGGTTTTCACAATGTTTTCTGACAAATTTCTCCTTATCCCTGTTTCAAACTGATCACTGTTGATTTTCAGTCAGGATGTTTGAAATTGACATTTAACATTTACATTGTTTCAAGAGTGTTTTACCCTTTCTTTCACCAGAAGGGGGACTTTGGTGGAAAACAACTTGTTCTGGATTCTGCCTGAAAAAAATGTTCTTAACAATTCTGTGGAATTATAATACAAGGTCTTCCCAAGCAAGGAATGGTTGAGAACCATTATGTGGGCCTGAAAAATACATTGGCCCAAATCCTGCACAAGAGGAGCTCGAGAATCTGTTGCAGCTAACTGTCAAGGTGCTGGATGCATACCTTGAAAGATCAGGTCCATGACCAACATGCAACAATGGCCTCATCAATTACATGTGACAAATTCTACCATTTCTCTTCCATGTATTTAAATATCCAGTAGGCCTGCTATTAGGGATGGGTGAAAATGTTAGGCCTGGGTTCTTTATTTTGAAAAAAGAATTTAACAACATTCACAATTTTCTTGACAAATCTTCTTGACAGTTATCATGACAAAAGAGGGTGTGAAACTTGAGGCATTGTTTTTAAATGAATGTGGGAGAAACTAACAGATGTGCCCATCCTTATATGATATATTGGTTTTATTTAGTACTATTACATGATTGTCTACGTGAATTAATTAATTAGAGGTTACCTCAGCCAGGATCCCACTTCTCTCACCACTGGCCCCAATTTGAAATATAGAGAATACCTTGTCTATTAAAGAGGAAGGGTCGCCCATTGTCATCAGATGTGGTGTTCATGGGAAATGGGCTATTTCTTTTTCAGAATATTTATTCATGTATCTTAGGAAAATTTGCAAAAAGCATCAGATTCTTCTCCGAACTTACTGTCAGTTTAGACACTACAGAAAGATCATCGTTCGAAGCTGTCAGTGGTTCCTCAGCCCTTTGTACTTGAGCAATCATTCTTGCAAAGAAATCCAAGCTTTCTCTCTGGAGAATCAATGACAAAAAAAGTAAGTTAATTTGTCAGATGGGGCTGGGAACACTCATGATATAAGAAATAGACACCTTTCAAGTGCTTATGAACTTCCCATTTCTAATAATATATTATCTGTGTTATCTAGTTTTGACTTCTTAGAGGAACGTACTATTCCATACAAAAAACTGAGACTTTGAGTACTAACTAGCAAATCTGATCAAGGTTTTGTGCAAACAACCCTAGCAATGGAAATTATTTCCTAAAATATTAAGAATAGACACCAGAGCAATACTATATTGGGCTTTAATTTTTAGAAGAAGAGAATTTACCATCAGATCCTGTATGAATGGAAGTGTTATTGTAGGATAAGGCCAGTAATCAAAAGCACAGATGAAGGTCTGGATTTTGAGTCCTAGCTGTTGTAAATCTGTGGAAGAAGAACTCTTGAGTGCTTCTGCACCCTATAAAAGTATGTAGCAATTATTATAGTGACACAGACATGTGAGTGGACTGATCAATCAAATACCTTTTCTTAGCTTGCTCTCCTCAAGGCTTCTTGGGACTTAATGTCTCAGCCAATCCTTGATAAATTACAGTATAACATTTATTCTTTCAATCAATTAGTTTAGAAAGAGCAGTTGATACGGAAAGGTGGGATGGTTGCACTGAGTTACTATTACTGTCATTATTTTTTCAGACTCTGTTGCCTGCCACCCTTCAAAGAGAGAAAAGTAGGAAGGAATGTGGAAGAGAGGAAAGAATGCTGAAAGCAAATGAGCATAGAAAGCTAGATAAGACCTATCTAGAACCAAACTGTCTAGCCCAGCTACTAGTAACCACATTACAGAGTCCCAGGCAGGGCCATTTACCATCACTGAAATTTAATATGCTTAAAAAAACACAACCTCACACCACCTCAGTGTGCAACCTTACGCAAAGCACATTTTTGTATTGAGCTGTGATGTTCCTTGCAATTCTGCAGGATGTTGAAAGCCTTCGGTCAATGCTATGGCTGGCCCTTTCCTTTGTTCATGTCAGAAGTACCACAGTATTGTTAATAACTATAGCAGGTTATTTTCACCCAATGAAGGTCAACATCAAAAGCATTTGGGGCAGCTAGAATCAAGTCTACCATGAGGCATGTTGAGGGGCATAGAGTACGCCCACTTAGGCATGAAGTTTCTTGCTCTTCTCCATGCTCCCAGTGTTGGTGCAAAAGCTTTATTTTCTTAGGTTTCGACAATTTCAGTCCATAGCCTATTAAGTGACTTGATTGATTGATTGATTGATTGATTGATTGATTGATTGATTGATTGATATTCCACCCATCTGGCAGCCAGGGCCACTCTGGGCAGTTTACAACAAATAGACAAGCAACACAATAACAAAATAATACAATATCAATACATTTGGGGGCACAAATCAGATATCATAAAGTGCAGTGAGAACAAAAATACAATACAATAAATTACTTCCAAGTAGCCCAGTTCTCTGCATGAGTTACTAGACTTCCTTGGCATTCCATCCCATTTGGAGAGGTGGCCGATTATTTCTTTCCACATTATAGTCCTGGCATTCTCTGCTTTTTCTTCAGGATTCACAGATGTCCCAAAACATCTTTTCCTTGATTTTAATCTGGAGAGATGGGATGGTAGCAAAATAATGGATGCATATTTGATACCTATGCTCTGAGTCCTCAAGTACTGGCTGTTACCTCTCTCTCTATGCCATCAGGTGAAATGCCTGGTGGGCAACCAATATGATAAATAGGAGGCTGGCTTCAGGCATCCAGTAATGATTCTACAGCTTTCACTGGGTGCCAAATCTACCTGTTTTGCATGGGCTGCCATTGAATCAATTGCTGAATGAGTATGTCCACATTTCTGAAAATCCCACTGAGCAGGTCTACTTTAATTGGGACTAGCAATGGGATAGCAGCTATTATAACACCAGCCAGAGACTTGGGAAACCCTGGTTTATATTCTCCTTTGAAATGCCAAGAATCCTTCCGTCTGCAGTATCTTCCATGGCAACCTCCATGCTCTCTGAAGCCTATGACTGCTTCAACATATCAGAATCACTGTTCAAAGGGAGGGCCTCATGTTGATTGCATAGCTCCAAGGACAGAGCATGCTTCCTGGTAGTCATGCTTCTCTGGGTCAAACCCTATGAAGTCCTCACCTCCTATATTTTGTGTTCTTTCTACTCACTGAAGGCCCCAGCCTCAACTATCCCAAAGTAACCTGTTGTGAGCTACCCCAAAATGCTTCTTCTTCCCTGATGAGAAATCTACCACTGCCCTGCTCAGACAGCAGGCAGGATCTATTTGTCTCCACTCTCCCTGGATCAAGCAAGCAGAGGCCTAGCAACACTGGCTTATTTCTACATTGGTGATATCAGAAGAAAGGGGTAGAAGGCTTGAAACCACCTGCTCTTCCTTGGCATAGGTCTCTTTCACCCATCATCGGCACCAAATTGTTGGCTATGAGGGAAGTTTGCACAATGAGGAATGAGGAAAGTGGTTGAGTTTTCCTCATTCTGTGCAAAATGTTTCCATGAAAAACAAATGCCTTTTTCCTCTGTGAAATTGTTTGCACATATTTGTGTGAGCATAGACACACATGCACACTGATTGCCCCAGTTTTACAAGGACTGTCCCACTGTCTGACACAAGACCACCTATTCAATGGGTTTCATCGCTGGGTGAAAACCTGAACATGGGTTTCCCAAGTCTCAGCCCAGTGCTCTAACTACTACAATGCAATGGCTGCAAACACAATGTCTACTACAACACATTTCTAGTCCCAGTTAGACTCATACACAGAGCAAATTCTTGATATGACCATTTGTCTTGATCAGAACAAGAGCATTAACAAGATTTCTGAAGATCCCCGCTTGATGCTGGCATTCCCACCATATACAATTCATAATAAAAGCAACACAATGGCTCTCCCCTCCCCCCAAAAAAACCAAATCAAAACCACTGGTTTTCTTTTTGAAACGACTCCTCAAGTAGTTTCTGTACCTGGCCAGTTTGCTCAGTTCACTGCAACCCTCACTTACCCCCACCCCACCCATACCACGGTTTATAGCTGGGCAATACAAAGACCTAATTGCCAAATGCCAGAGTCTCATGCATTTTACATTGCCAGCAATTTCAACAAATCCCAAAGGGATGGCAATATATTCATGAATTCACTGAAAGGCACATACCTGACAGCCAATGTACGTATTATTTTGAACTATTCAACCAGTTATTTATTTATTTTTAACAAAGCAGTGTAGTTGGCTTCATACTAATGTAAGATGAGAAACAGAGGAACAAAACGCAGGTCTTGCAATATTTCTGTGTGGGAAAGAAAGTCTCCTATTTAAAGAAGAAGAAGAAGAAGTAATGTGGGGATTTATTCATGATGATGTTTGCGATACCTACAGGAGAAGACTAATCTTGTTGGGCGATATATTATAAACTACCGAGAATGAATATAAGTATATACTGGGAAGGAAGACATCATTGAAATTGAGCAGAGCTTGGAAATAACAAATTAGAAGTTCCTGCTTTTTGTAACAACAAGGTAATAAGGGCACATTTCATAATAAGGGTACCTTGAAATGTGAGAATTAAGATATTTAATAGTATACAAAGCAACATTGTCCATTATGTTTTAAACCTCCTTTACAGGGCATTTCTGGAGGCATTGCTCAAGTTTTAAGCCATTCTTTTGTCAATCCTAAAAAAAAAAAGTTTCATTTTTTTTAAAAAGCATCAGAAAGGAAGGAAAAAACCAAGAGAAATATGAGCTATTTTAACAGCCATTAATTACTTTCCCCTCATTATCATGAGTAATGGAGAGAGGATCCTTTTTTTAAAAAAAAAGCTGCTTGTCAAACTGTGCATATAGCACCAATATTAGAAAATTTCAGTTAGCTCCCTCTTAAGGTCTAGGTACAATGTAATGTCTTTTTGACATTTTAAAACTTTAAAGCCCTTAGAGGTTAAAGGCTTTAAAGGTTTAAAACTTTAAAGCTCTTAGAAGCCCTTAGGTTTCCAGCCTTGGGTCCCCAGATGTTCTTGGACTAAAACTACTTCACTACTAGCTCTGCTGGTCAGGATTTCTGGGAGTTGTAGGCCAAAAACATCTGGGGAGCCAAAGATGGCAACCACTGCTTTAGGGATATGGGTCATGGGAACATGAAGCAGTGTCTTCTCCCCTGCACCCTTGAACCCCAGATACAGTAACCTTGAACTCCTATACACTTGAACTCCAGGTACTGTTCCCTTCCCAAGTGAGCCAGGCAGCAACCAGGAAAGGCTCTTAAAGATGGCTGCACCCCATGTCATATTCACCAGAGATTTTTGACCTACCTCCCAAGAGAGATTTTTTTTTAATTTATGCCATTTTTTATATTTGAGAAAATTTGGATTTGTGTTGTATTAACTACTAACAGGCATTGTTATTAACAGAGTTTGCTAGTAGCATACAGGCATAGCTATTAATGGAGTTTGTTTGCAAGTATGGTTGGGGTTTTGAAACACATATCAACCAGCCCCATTACCACATGCCTGGAGATCATGAGAAAAGGTTCTTATGCTACTGGCATTCTGCTCCATGTGAGAAGGTATTCTATCATCCCCCCCCTCCACCCCATACAGAGGAGCTCTATACAAATATCCTGATCTGTGTATAGGACCCTTATGGTATCAACTAGATAATCTTGTTACCTGGGAGACACAAGAGTAGAAGGCAGGGTAGGACTGATAGGGAAGCGGGTGTGCATTTGAACAGTCCCATCTTCATTTTGAAGGAAATCAACCCTGAGTGCTCACTGGAAGGACAGATCCTGAAGCTGAGGCTCCAATACTTTGGCCATCTCATGAGAAGAGAAGACTCCCTGGAAAAGACCCTGATGTTGGGAAAGAGTGAAGGCAAGAGGAGAAGGGGACGACAGAGGACGAGATGGTTGGACAGTGTCATCGAAGCTACCAACATGAATTTGACCCAACTCCAGGAGGCAGTGGAAGACAGGAGGGGCTGGCGTGCTCTGGTCCATGGGGTCACGAAGAGTCGGACACGACTTAACGACTAAACAACAACAACAAATCTTCTTTTTGGTTACAGATGCTTGACATTCCCTTAGATTTCTATTTCTATTGAAAAAGAGAAGCAGAGTGTTGTTGTTTTTTAACCAATCTGCTGTAGCTAGGTTTATACTATTTCACTATTGTTTTAATGTGTGTTTTTCATGCATGAGTTTCCTTGACTACCACTGAGTTGATTTCCTTGAAGGTCATTGCTTTGATTGCCAACCAATCTTATAATTTTGAAATTTATATTCTCGTTTATTTAGAGACATGTTTATATTGCATTCAGGGACAATAACTTAACTGTGCACTCCTCAAGTACATTCCCCCTCCAGAGTCCCATCCCCTCCTCTTCCTTTGGCTTCAATTAAACACTTCAGCAGAACTGTGTTATTTTTGTATGGACATTTATAAATGAATATCAGTTTGGATCCTGTGTTCCACCAACAGTCAGGATTCCACAGAGAACACAATACCCATTGTATACGTTTTTGCTTAACAGCAGTTTTAACAGTACCCAAACGTTTTTTTTCAACAGCCATCAGTAACATCCAGATTTTTAAAATCAATAACACTCTTCATCAACACCATAGTGCTCCATAGTGCAAAACAACAAAAGATAAGGTTAATTTGGACTTTGAGACTCCGTGTTAGAATTTGAATGAGTCAAGAGCTCATTGTCCTAGGCTAATGAACTGGATTCACACCTTACTAAATAATTAGTGTAATTTTAAAAGCTGTGGCAAAAACTGCTTTCACTGCCAGTTTATTTCCCCTGACATTTGAAGCAAAGTCAGCTTTCACAATAATTTCCTTCGGGTACAGTAATCATTCTCTTAACAAACCAAAGCACACTGATTCAGCTCCTCACTGTGCTTGTTGTAAACTGTTTCCACTTTGATTTTAAGGAATGTGAAGGCAAGAGGAGAAGGGGACGACAGAGGATGAGATGGTTGGACAGTGTCATCGAAACTACCAACATGAATTTGACCAAACTCCGGGAGGCAGTGGAAGACAGGAGGGCCTGGTGTGCTCTGGTCCATGGAGTCACGAAGAGTCAGATATGACTTAACGACTAAACAACAGCAACAAATTTAAGGAAACATTAATTTACATAATGCAAACTGTCACTGATCCAAGCCAGGCTCAAACAAGGTCATATATAGGCATCATGGTCTATATTTTCCATTTATGAGACCATCTGACCAATTATGAATGAGTGACTAAGAGCATGTCCACACTGGCATATATATATGATATATAGATCACTAAGGGCACAATTTGGCTCAGGAAAAAAAGCCTGAATCCACTTGTGTTTATATTTAGATCACACCCTCCTTCTCATTTGAGAGCTGTTGCGCACCTATCTAGCCCAGTGGTAGGGCAGTCTTTCTTTTTGGCATGCTGAGTTTAGAGAGTAGCAAGGCTGAAGCTGCAGATTCCAAGGGAGAGTTTAAAGTGGGGGAAGAATGAAGGAAGAGAAGCAGGGAGGGGAGAAAACAGAATGCCCCAATTCTCTCTCTCTTTCTCCTTCTTCCATCTTGCTGCTGCCTTTCATGATCAGCTGTAGCATGGAGAGCATCTGCTCAATCAGCTCAGGAAGCAAAATGGAACAGGTCTTTCCCCCACCCACCCCACTCACTTGTGCAGCTCACCCAACCCACCAGCCAGAAAAATCCACACTCAAAGAAGCAGTAAGCCAACACTGCAGGATCTTGGGGGTCCAGTCCTCCACCATTGGCTGGAAAGCGGAGAGTGGCTGAGTGTGCTTATTTGATGGCTGATGGCATCATCACTTGCTGTTCAGATGGGAGGAGCATGTCAAAAGGCAGACAGACAATTTGCAGCCCAATCAACCCACACCCAAAACACCCTGTCTGAACAGGCTCTATGTTTGCACTAGATTTTTACATGTGGAGCTCATTCCAAGCCCAATAATCCACCTCTGAGGGGGTTGCTGCTGGTGGGCTGAGTGGGCCATCGAAGGCCATAAATCTTGGGGGTCCAGCAGGCAAGAGTGAGGGATGACAGGTGCCAGCAAGGGAACTGGCTGATAAGGACCACGCACAAGGGGAAGAGGGGGAAGCAGAGCCTGGGACATAGGAGAAAGAACAGGAGGACTCGTGGATTTCCTTCAGGGAAACAGGGGGAGAAATAGAGACTTCAGAGAAGGATTAGACATGGGGAAAGGTTGTTGAGGCTTGGGATCCCCAATTCAGTGCCTCGGCTGAGGTACAGAGTGACTGGGAAGAGGAGTCCCAAGCTGAAGCCCTGAGCCCCACCTATGGGATGGAGAAAGGGGTTGTGGATGAGGGATCCCAGGACCATGCCTTCAGAAACCTACTGCACCTCTGACACAACCTGGTGCCTGTGTCGTTCAACAGGAGGAGGAGCAGCCACTTTGACCCAGCTGCAGTGCTAGTGACAAAAGCACCAGCACAAGAGACAGGGGGAGCAGGCACCAGTACCCTCACATGGCGCTTCTTGAAAAGTTTCCAACCAAGTTTGGGATTCCTCCTCCCTTCCCGCCTTCAGGGACCGGGGCTCTCAGGGTATCCTGTGGCTTTAAGAAGGGATCATCTTGAAAGGACATTCCCTGGGGCTTTAGTGCCGGAAACCCAACCTTCCAGGAAGGACATTAAAGACAGTGTTCCTGTTTCTATTGGTTCCTTAGTTGCAATAACATTTGTTTTTAGTCATTCTCACAAACAGAAGCCCATGGAATTATTGCCAGGAGACACAGCCACCGCCAACACCACTGGAAATGGGTTGGTACTGATGACAAGTGACAACAATCTCCCCGCTTCCCCCAGTAAAAAAAAACACAGGAAGAAAAGACACTGTACAGAAACAAATCAGCTGCATTTCTTTTTTTAAAAATGTATTTTTATTATTATATAACACGACCACAAACAACCATCACAAAATACAACAAGAAGGGGAAAAGGGGTAAAACAAAACAGAACAAAACAAAACAACACATAAACACAGGGAAGTATTTGCTTTCATTCAGTATCTAATATGCACTTGACTTCATGACTGTGATATAATACTAAAATCCATAATCTATAACATATTTTCCACTCATATCTGTTTCTGGGCCCAATCATAAAACATTTTCCAGCTTTCTTTAACATATATTCTCGGGTTCTCACGTAATGTCTCTGACAGTCTATCCATTTCTGCAATGGCTAGTAATTTTTTAAGTAGCTCCTCTTTCTTCGGATTTTCCTGAGTTTTCCACCTTTGGGCCCAGATCAGCCTTGCAGCTGTAAATATATGCAGCAACATATATTTAATTTTTTAATCAACAATTTCTGGCATTATATTCAATAAAAACATTTCTGGTTTAAAAGCTATTTCTTGTTGTATAATTTCTTATATCTTTTATCTGTCTCCAAAAAAATAAAATAAAAAAAAATCAGCCATATTTCTTAAGAGCTGAGGTAGATGTTGAAAATAGGTCTCCCCTGTAATTGAGTCTGAAATGGCCAATAGAGTCATGATTAAGAAAAGAGCCAAAGTAGATGTTGAGGGGGACATTATTCTCTGTGATCAAGCAGTTTTCCCTCCCACAATGGAATTTCCTAGAGATGCCTACCCAGATATCAGACTTGACAATTAAGCCTGTATTTACCTTCCAGTGACCAATCACAGAACAAATCAAGCTAAATGCAAGATTAATGTCTGAGAAATCACATCCTTCAGTAAACAGCCATCTTTCACTACTTTTGCGAAGCAACGAAGCACCTATTCCAAAAAAATATATATTGTTAAACACGTTGTCTATTTGAAGCCAAGCAAACTCATGCTGCACCATCCATACCCCTATTCCTGCCACACTGATGATGCTGTCTGGTGCTTGACTCTAGGGTGTGGCATCTAGTCCTGTCCTGACACCATTTTAGGGAATGTGTGGAGTATGGATCTTCCATAAATCTGCAGCCAGCAAAGACTCCCTTCATTGCTTCAACAAGGCTGATCAAGATGAGATCTTATGCATTAGCACAACGTTACAGCCTGGCCTCATAATACAGAGCACATTTTCCTTGGCAGGAGTAGGCGTTTGCCTTATTATTCAATCAAGCTTATTTTTAAACAGAGAGGAACTGTTTTGTGAATTGGTATTTGCAGACAGTTAACATTTACATGTAATTGACAGACAAATTTGAGGCTGTCTGAAGGAAAATAATCATTTAGTCAAGCTGTATCCTTAAAACATCCCCTGCCATTAGCATTTAATGTGAAAGCAAGTATTTGAATACCCTGCCTGACACATCCTGTTCAGAGGCAGCTTCATAGACAAAACACAGGCAAAGCCAAATGGCTATTTCATGACGTTTCATCCTTTACTATGCCACTATGGCTTTCATGAAAGCATCCTCTCTCTCTCCCTCCCTCCCTCTCTCTCTCTCTCTGGAAGAACAGGCACCTGACAGAGAAATCAGTCCTAACCGAAATGAGCAGCATTGCTTTCTCACATCTATGGGTTTTTGATTTGGACAAAAATTCAATTTCCAACCATTTGCCCAAGCAAGCACCCTTCATAGGTTTTTTTTGCTGTTCACTGGCTATAAAGGAGCATTCAGTATATGAGTAAAACAATGCTTATTACTGGCAGCTACCCAGGAGCGTTCCTTTTTCATTTAGAATTCACAACAATACTACACAGATGCTGGCAAAGAGCTTTCAAGGTCTTTCATGTGGCTGTAATTTGCTTGGTGTTTTTGTAAGGTCTTGCGGCTTCACTATGACAAGGAAGATCAACAGGATTTGGGCACCACTGTCCTATGGGATATGTCCTTAGGTAATTTAGGGTGCTGGCTATTCAGCTGAGTTCAAAAGGCTGCAATTCTATGCACACACACCCTTGAGTGAATTTTATTGAAGACAATGCAGAGTAACTGTGTTGAGGGAGGAGGGAGACATATATATATTAAAAAGAGCACAAACTGAAACAAAATGCTGCTGCTCTGTGGAGCCAGAGGTTGGGAGTTTGATTCCCTACTGGACCTCCTTGACAGGGGCTGGGCGTGATGATGATCCATAGGGTCCCTGCTAGCTCTGCAGTTCTGAGATTATTATTATTATATACATCTGCCTGGTTATTAGGATCTGGGGGAGGAGAGACTTCTCCAGGGAGAAGGATTCACTATATAAACGGATGGAGAGGAGGGCTTTCTTGGCTGTAACACCTCATTTATAGAATGCTCTCCCCTTAGAGGCTCGACTGGTGCCGACACTAATTTCATTTGGGTGCTAAGCTAAAATAAGGTTATTCACCAAGGCCTTCAGGGATAAAGGGGTCATGGCTTTAATAGATGGTATTAAGTATGAAAATCAATCAAATGAGTATGCTAGAAATTCAGAAATTAACTCATTGCTATTGACATTTATACCAGAAAGCATTTAATGCATTACATTTATGTTTTATTTCTCCATTAAAGAGAAATTCCATTCTTCCATTCTTCAGCTTCTTTACAGTACTATGTCAATGCAAGCTGGCAAAGAAGGCTGCATGTGTTTTTCTTCTTATTCCATGTCTCCTTATCACTTGGTGGTTTCTCTGGCTCGCCACACATTTTGTTCTGTAATAATCCCTTTGGGAGAAGTTACCTTTTGATCGCTTCCCCTGGGGCTAAATTGATGTTTGGGAAGTAGAGTGGGATGGTTATGAGGTAGGAGAGAAGATGTGTATGTGTGTATGTGTGTGCATGTCTTGTCTTTCATTTTACAATTACAACATACAAATGCACACGCACACACACACACCTGTCTCATCTGCTACCTTATAACTAAGGTAAGCACAAAAATCCTGAACTTCAACCTTGAGCAGACCATGTAATGAACATTCATGCAGGTTGTATGGGGAACCAGACGGTTCTGTGTGCAGATCTATAGGTCTACCTGCCTCTCTAGGCGAAGAAAAATACTATAGCTAGGTTTGTCAAAGCCCTGTGAATAAAAATGCTCAATCGACATATCATTTTGTTCTCCAGAATGGGAAAATAATAAGGATATGCTCAAATTTCCTAAGGAATATCATTAATCTGATTTCCTTCTAATATAATGATATTTGAAACAATTTGGCTCTTTTCTTTAAAATTCACTGGAAGTTTTGCTTGATGAAAAATAATTAATTTTACTGTAAATTTTGCTTTAGGAAGAAACAGAGGACAACCTTTTCATACTGATAGGGAATGCCCTGCCTAAGATAATGGAAGTGCTAGAAGGTTGTAATATCTGGGACCCAATGAGATCTGGGTCTAAATCATTGCTTAGATAAGAAACACACTGATGGGTGGTTTTAAGAAGCTTTTGACCTTTCAGCTTTTCAGCCTTACCTGGTGTGTGCAGAGTTGTTTTGAGGGTAAATGAATTAAAAATCAAGGATTCTACTCTGAGCAGTTTGGCAGCAGCATTTGGTTGCAAAGGCTTGTACAAATTACTTTTATATGCATACATAATTACACACACACACACACACACACACACACCCCTTTTGTTAATTTCCAAACAATAAAAAACAACAAATAAAATAAACACACTAACAAATCAACTTAAAACTAAAAAAACCCCACACAGTTGTCATTCCTGTGCAATCCCCCACCCTCAAGACTAGTTAACATTTCTATTTTTAATTATATCTCATACCATCAATTTCTCTCCAAAAATACATTGATTCTTCTCCAGGTATGTACCCTTTGTGTTGCTGAAGGACATATACCAAAAATAAATTCCATATATCCTTAAAATCATTAAATTTCAATATTTGTTTTCTAACCTTAGTTTCACAAGTTAATTTATCATTAACAGCCATATTCCATATGGCTATGGATTTCTTTATATCATTCTTCCATATTAAATTTGTTATTATTTTTCTAATTCTTTGCGAACATCAGCCTTGCTACAGTAACCATAATAATAATTAGTTCCTTTTCATCTTTCTTTAATTGATTATTATTAACCATATTCAACAAAGCAATCACTGGAGACATTTGTACATCAATATCCCTTATTTCTGTAATCTCCTTAAAAATCATTGACCATTCCTTCTTTCTTATTTCACAAGTCCACCACATATGTAAATAGATGCTCTTTTCTTTTCCACATCTCCAGCACAAGGACAGTACATTGTTATTTAACATATTCAGTTTCACCGGTGTTAGATACCATCTCCATATCGCTTTATAATAATTTTCTTTTACCCTTACAGACATATTTTTCATTATTCTTTTATTCCAAACTTTATTCCAATCTTGCCCTTTGATTTCCTCAATCAAATCTCCTTGTCAAATTTATTTTAAACCTATTGTTTTATATTCTGCCTGTATTAATATCCTATATATTACACTTACTATCCCGTTTCTATTTTTGAAAGTTCATGCATCCTCTCTTTTTTCAATAATCTCTTCAAATTTCATCAATGGTCTACCCTCTCCTTCCTTTATTTTCCTTTTTGTTGTTGTTGTTCAGTTGTCTGATTGAAATATATTTAACCATTAAATCCTCTCATCTCCCAATACAGCTCTTATTTGCTCCCTGCTATTCATCTTTTTTAGCCAGTCCTTTTTTCTAATAATTCCCTTATCAATTAACATTTTCTTTAACTTCCTTTCAAGATTTTCTGGGAAGTTCTTTAATTCAACCACCTGAGTCAGAGGAGAAATCAGTGGACTCAATACTCCTTTGTAACCTTTCCAACTTTCTAACATATTGCTCAGGAAGGAATTATCAATACTTTTAAGGCTTGTATAAATTCCAAGATCCAACATAAACGTCTGTTTGGTCCTGTTTTATGTAATGATGGGCTAAATCCAATCTTTGTCCTACCTAAGCAGACCAATTTAAATAGATGGGATTTGAAGTCAGATGAGACTGATTAATTTCAGTTGGTCTGTTCTAGGTAAACTGGCATGAAATTCTTCCCGAAGGCAAGTTTTGGATATTTTTTCATTAAGGATGCCTGATCCATTAATAGATTTTTCTTTGAGTATGACATAGCTGAAGGCAGGGAAGCTAGAATATGTGGCAGACCATTGTTTTCACCACTGTTCTCAGCTTCATCTAAAGCAGTAGTTTCCAAACTTGGGTCTCCAGATGTTCTTGAGCTACAACTCTCAGAAATCCTGGCCAACACACTTAGTAGTGAAGCCTTCTGGGAGTTTTAGTCCAAGAACATCTGGAAATCTAAGGTTGGGAACCAATGATTCAAAGGAAGACTGCATTGCATCTACCTTCATTGGCCAGACAAATAATATGATTTGATAAGTCCTGAGTTAGAGCAAGGCAATGACTACATTCTGTCATCAGTGACCCACAGCCTTGAAAAGGAAGAAAAGACTAGATATTAAAGTTTAAACTTCAGTCTTTAGATGTGACCCAAAATGTGGACATATTCCTATATAGCTAATCTTTTTACCTTTAAAATGTTTTCTGGATTAAATCTGCAATTATATCCAGGTCATGCAGATTTTTTTTTTAAAAAATAGAATTATTCTCCACCCAAATATTCCATATCAACTATACACATTTAGTAGTTTGGGGTGAATTTATTTTGCATAATTCCTTCTGGTTTTGAAGGTTCTAGAGAATGAAATGTACAGAGTGATGAAGCCTCAGCCTCCAGCCTCTGCGAATCATATTTGTTCTCTCTAGCATCTTTAACATATTGGACATACATCACATCCAGTCTGGTGTAGAGTGATGGACTAGGACTCAGGAGGCCTGGGTTCAAATCCCTACTCAGTCATAGAAACTCACCGAGGAATGGAACTGCTACAACAACGTATACGAATACGGATATCCCCTCACAGGTGGAGATAACGAGGGTCTGGCCCCATGGGGCCAGACTGTCCACTCACGATTCCGCTGCTGCCGTGAGCTGCATGGAGCCTTCCTATCACTCCATTGCTCACGATAGATTAGCCAGTCCCGGCAGAAGGCAGGATGATGAGCCTCTCTGCCAGGTCACAGAGTGGCTAATCCATCGCGAGCAATGGAGCGATAGGAAGGCTCTGTACAGCTCACGGCAGCAGCATAATTGTGAGTGGACAGTCTGGCCCCATGGGACTAGACCCTTGTTATCTCCATTTGTGGGGGGATATTCGTATATGAATACCCCCATATCTAGCTACAGGTAAAGGTAAAGGTTCCCCTTGACATTTAGTCCAGTCGTGTCCGACTCTAGGGCGCGGTGCTCATCCCCGTCTCCATCCCATTGGTGACCATTGGCCTGGGTGTGGCCCCACCGCATCTTCCCACCTCCACACTGTAATCTCATGATCCACAGCACTGGGAGTTCGGATGACCTTGGCACACCTCCCTATTTACCCTCCTCCGTGCCGTGTTAATACACTGTGGGGAACAATCCACTCTCCAAACCTTATGAGAGATCATTGTAGACCAAACAATTCACATTGCTGGATGCTCCCCTTTCAATTATTGTAGATCATGTATTATATCAATTATTTACGATTTGCCACTATGCTTGTCCAAGTCATTGTCTCCCAAATACACCACCAACACATCTGGGGGCCACGAAGATCTGAAGGTAGCCACTCCACGGAACTCAGCTCATAGCATGCCTCTCCCCCCCTTCCATTCAAGTTGGACTGTGGCTCCAAAGCCCAAATTTCACCCCCAGGCCAATCTTGCTGCATAACGTGCGACCCAGAAGATGAAGCTATGCCCCACCAACATAATATGCTGGTGCCAACTCGCCACCACCAGACCTGCAATGAAAGAAACACGGCCAGCAACAAACCTAAACTTGCGGGAGGGCACAGACGTACCTCCGATAGTTATTGGATGTTCAATGTCCTATCTTTTTAATGGTGTCAGGACCATAGCCTAGAGCATCTGCCGTAGAAGCCACTCCAATCCTGTAATAGTGTGTTCCAAACCAACAGCCCTGTATTCCCACTCTCTGAAGAGCACAATCTGTCAATTTCCATAATTGATATTTAGTCAGCGGAGAGCCATCCTCATGAGCAAAGAATTATCCATGCTGCTCCCCCTGAAGTCTGAGATAACCGTCAACTGCCCTAACTGGGCAGATTTCACCAGTCAAGCAAGGGGTTAAAGTGATGTCCACTCCCTTTCCTCCCTGATCTGCCTTAGACCCGTGTATATGTATCATGACCTTATTATCAGTCAGCCAAACAACCCGCCTTTGTAGTGCGACCATAGATCTATCACCCTTAGCAGCTGCCACCACTTCACTTACTCTCAATGCTCCACAGAAGTGCTACCGTCTGCAATAAGGTGTCCTCATAGCCATCCCTACATATGCTCGCCCATTGCTGATTAATTTTTACTAGGATTGCTGGGGAAATGGGTGCCCTTGTGTCAGGGGCTCGAACTCTCTCCTTACTCCAGCCCTCTATCATCTTCTGAATATGGAAGTCGGATGTGTAATCCTGATAACCCTGCACTTTGGCATGGAATTCCACGGCAGACAAGCTACCCTGAGTTGAGTCTGGTGACAGCCCTTTCCTGTGAAGGGAAACTATTTATTGTTGGAGGTGGTCAACCGGAGCAGGCCATAATGGATCCAGAGCTATGAAGCTTCTGAACTCTTGGAATTCTATACTCACTGCAGCATACTCTTTGTGTGTCCGTGGGGTCAATGCCAAACCTATTGCTTGTTCAGCCTCATCCCACCAATTTGCCAAACCTCGGAAGGTAATGTCTCAGGGTATTCATTGGCTTCTGGGGCTAATTCCCTGAACCACTCAATTTGTGGATGGGATAGGGCATCCAGTAAGCTAATATCCAGCCTCAGGATGTGTCTTGCCCACACCATGATATAAAATTTCAGGGTATGCAGGGTGAAAAGGTAAAGGTAAAGGTTCCCCTTGACAATTTGTCCAGTCGTGTCCGACTCTAGGCGGCGGTGCTCATCTCCGTTTCCAACCCATAGAGCTAGCGTTTGTCCGCAGACAATCCTCCGTGGTCACGTGGCCAGCGTGACTAGACACGGAACGCCGTTTACCTTCCCACCGAGGTGGTACCTATTTATCTACTCGCATTTTTGCATTTTGCATGCTTTCAAACCGCTAGGTTGGCGGGAGCTGGGACAAGCAACGGGGGCTCACTCCGTCGCGTGGATTCGATCTTATGACTGCAGGTCTTCTGACCTTGCAGCACAGAGGCTTCAGCCGTTTAAGCCCACACCAAATGCATCACATGCTCAGAACATGAAGTGAGGCTATTGATGATATGAACAACTGCTAAATTGTCACACCAAAAACGCATGACGGAGTTAGCCCACTATTCCAGGAACATCAAATCCCAGGTGATACCTCTCTGCTGCCAATCTTCTGGCCAAATGCCAGCACACCAACTTCCTTTGAAATAAATCCCATAACCCAGGGAACCTGCTGCATCTGTCTGCAGCTGAAACTCTGCCGTAAGGTTCAACTCGAATCTCCAAAAGGAGACCTGGTTAAAACCGTCAAAGAAGCCCTGCCTGGTGAAGCTATCTCGCCAGTGGAGTGGCCATTTGGAATGTCTGCACATGTTTTTCATATATACTAATCTAGCCACATCCCTCCAAGAATACATTTGCAGCTACAAAAGTCTTGAAGTTTGCTTTTCAAACAGAAAGACGATTGAAGTCCTTGGGCAGCTAAATTCTATGGCTACGAACACACTTCAACCATGAAAGCATGCTATCTGCTCATGTATGGGTGCATTTGTTGTAAGTATTATCAATGGTTGTTCATTCTGGGGCTTCATTGAATGTTTAGTCCTTCACTCTGGGACTCAAAGAATTAAAAAAGGAATTTAGGAGGGGCCAAATCCCTTCATGTTCACCTTTATTTTAGCTTACTAGATAGTGTTGGCTCCCATTCTTTTTCCTTAATAATATTGCTTTGGTGTCATTCTCCCTATAGGCAGTTTTCTTCCATTCCTCTTTAAAAAAGAACGAAGGACCCATTTACACATTTATTTGGTAGTAACTGTGGCAATACTCCCCAAAGGACTCCTTTACTCAACATAGATGTGAATATATGTTGTGAGTGTCTGTTCTCTTCCCTAGAACCAAGACAATCCATGAATTTAAAAAGTGTTAAAAGTTTCCTTCCTCTTAGTAACCAAGGGGATATCTTATATGCATAAAGATATTATATGCATGAAGATAGCTATGACACTGGACAGGCTGGATTTTATAAAAGAATGAGTTAAACCTGACCCAAATGCTGTAACGTTTAGTCTAGAATTGCTATAATGCAACAGATAAAGTCTACAGAGATTTCTTAATTTATGGCAATTTGCATCTAAAAGTTACACAATTTGCATAACTGTGCAACAGGATTTCAGCCAAAAATGAGAGAGGAGGAAAAAGGGAGAGAGGAAATACAATATATTCTAAAAATATAAACATAGGGCTGCTTTGCTGGAATATTATTTATGCAAACAGAAAACGTGGAAGCATTTTCAGAGCACCTAACACTGCAAAAAAGAAAAAGAAAAGAAGGAATGTGTGTGCCTAGCTAGGTAATGTCTAAAATTACTTTCAGTTCTGAAGATCTCTTGGTTCCTTAGGTTCTGATCCACTGAGGTTTCAGTTCTTTCTAGCTCTACTCATCTCCACAGGCAAACAACGAAGAAGACTGCTAGGATAAAGATTCCTGGACCTGCCTGACTGCTATACCTATGAGCTTCAACATCACTTTCTCATTATATAACCCTTTCCTGATGTTATACCAGCCTATAATATGAAAGACAATATGATGCCATGGGTGAATCCACTGGCATTTGTTACTTCCCAACTCACTACAAAAAAGCAAAAACCAAAGCTTGCTGTTTATGTGCCACCCCATAGAGCTTAAAGCACTCTCTGGGTGGTTTACAATTTAATTAGGCAGGCTACACATTGCCCCTGTCCAGGCAAGCTGGATACTCAATTTACCTACCTCAGAGGGATGGAAGACTGAGTGAAACTCAAGTGGCTACCTGGGATTGAACCTGGGTTGTGAGCAGAGTTTTGGCTGCAGTACTGCAGTACTTCAGGCTACCTTTCTTTTTCTAGACTGATTCCAACCTATCACAGATCATATGATGGTCATCATGACATGCTGGTGCTGAGTAGTCAATCAACTCTACTATGCAATTGTTCAATGAGGGCAGTGAATGAATCACACAGATTACTCAAGCCAATTAGATTGGCCTTGTTCAGCATTAAAACTTCCCTCTTCTGATGCTTTCCCAAATATGTCGCAAAAATGGAAGTACTTTTCTATGTGGCTGAAAATGTACTTCTCATTTGTTCCGGCTTTATAGGTTATCCTCTACATGGCCTTATTTTAGGGGTTTCAAAGGCACTGTTGCTGAACTTGAGAGGAGCTGAATGACCAATATGTTCAAATATTTTTAGAAATAAGAGGCTGTCTTCTGTAAATCCTTGGAATACTGATTTTGCATTTGCACTGTTTTGTGGTGATTGTAGCTCTTTCAGCTTCTTCATCTAGTACAGAAAATAAAATCCCCATTATAGCCCATTGCTGTGTTTTCTCTTCATCTTTTTATTCCCTCTTGTTTCTTCTGCCCAAGTCTAACACTTCCAGAGAGCGATAAACAGTTGCACTCACCACTTCCTGCTTTAATTAGAAAAACACCATGGCCTTTTATACCTTAATAAACATTTAATTTTGTACATGTAACTAGGAGCTGCAAACATGCTGACTTCTTAAGATTGTGTGCTGGAGAGGCTGTGCCTTTTCCTTGGTTCTCTGCATTACGACTTGGCTGTTGATATACTGTAATAAAAACAGAGAGAAGGAGAAAGCAGTAGCTCTTGCTTGCTCGCCTTTGTGTGTGTCTGTGTATTTCAATCAACAATTTGCATTCAAGTAATTTGATACTTCATTCCCTGTCCTCTAAAGGAAACTTTCCAGACTTGCCTCCCATTGCATTGTATTGTCAGTAGCATTTGGAACAAAATCCTATCTTGACCATGAGTGGGAGCTAAGTAAGTAAAGAATGCTTAGTAAATTCCTTGTCCTTATTCATTTTGGCTTTCACACATCCACAAAACATCTCAACTTGCCAAATTTCATAGAAACTGGCTGACATTCCTTATATCCAGCTGAGAAGAAAACAAAGGCTTATCCCCAGCTCCTGCATTAAGGTCTCCATGAGCACACAGAGCAAACACAGAAGGATTGGCTGCTCAAGAAGAAGGCTGCATCCAAGCCTTAAAACTGGCAAATGTCTATGAAACAGTCATGTTTGCTTTGCATTATTGCTTTGTTACTCTGTGGCTTTATTGTTTTAGTTATTGCATTATTTTGTAAAAATCCTTCCAAATTCAGAAATTGTTCAAGAGTGCAGTAAACCCTTGGGCAGTCCTGGCTGGTGTGGATGAAACAAGTAAGGAGTTACATCCTTAATTTGAAGCCACAAGACAAAATGGATGCCTTATTTATTTTATTTTATTTATTTTATTTATTTTTACTCCACCTTTCTCCCTAAAATGGACCCAAGGCAGATCACATATTAAAAGACAATATTTAAGGCTAAAACCAATAAGTAGACAAATACTAAAAAGGATCAAACAAATACTACTCTAAGAAATAGTAAGCAAAAGCAATACTAAAAATACATTCAAAGGAGTAAGGCACAACAATCCATTTAAAAATCCCAGCCAGGCAGCCAGTCGTTAATAGAAAGCTTATCCAAAGAGAAATGACCTTGCCTGCTTGCGGAAGGACAGCAAAGAGTGGGGGCAGCCTGGCCTCCAGTGGGAGGGAGTTCCAAAATCTGGGAGCAGCAACAGAGAAGGCCCTCTCCTGCATACCCACCAAACACACCTGTGAAGGTAGTGGGACTCAGAGAAAGGCTTTTTCCTGATGATCTTAACAGTGAAGCATAAAGAGAGATGCAGTCCTTGGGCTTGAACCCTAGCCATTTCAGGCTTTATAGGCTAGAACCAGCACTTTGAATTGTGCCTGGAAATGGATCTGCAGCCAGTAGAGCTGCAGTAATGACAGGGTTATGGAATACCTGTGACCAGCCCCAGTTAACAATCTGGTTGCTGCATTTTGAAACCACTGAAGTTTCCTGACACTTTCCAGAGGCAGCTGCACATAGAATGCATTACCGTTATCCAGCTGGGATGTAACTAAGACATGTGTCACCATGGCCACATCTGACCTCTCCAGGAACAGAGAGTGTCTTCGTCAGACAACCAAAAGGCATGGTCAGGCTAAAGTTGAAGGACCATGGAGAGCTCCAATCTTGAGATTGGAATTTTTTTTTTCAATTTTGCTTTCTTTCTGCATTTTTTTAAAAAAACAACTCATGTCTTTCTGTCCTGAGTATGTGATTAGCAAATTTTAGTAAATTTTTCGAAAACGAAGTAGAGTATAAGAGATCCTGCTATTCCCAGCCTGGAAAAGACCATGATGGACCTCTCTGCCATGTATGCTTTAAAGATTGTGGGCCTCTCAAGAAAAAATGGTGGTGACTGTAATTCAGCCCTAATATGGCTGATTAAACAGGGAGCCATATCCAGACATTTAAGAAATAAACACTCAAACCATTCAACCATTTGGCCTGCATAAATGATTCAGTCCATGTCCCTTTCTCCCACATTGAATTTTTTTTTCTGACTTGTGATTTCTTTCCTCATTCAATTAAGAAGAAATTTAGAAATTGTGCAAAATATGGACTAAAGCAGTTTCCTTTTTTCCTACTCCAGACTTACACTTTTGTCTGACGAGGTCTGGAGTTCAACTGGGACCTTTCCCCCTTCTTGATCCAGACTACTTTTCTCTGGCCTAATCTTATTACTTTGTTTCCTCTCAGTCCACTAGGGAGGGAATGCAATTTAGTTACATTCAACAGTCTCAGTAATGCAGCCTTTTCTTGGATCTCCTGAGATGTGTTGCAAAGAGAATTGTACCTTGGCTCATGAATGCACATTTGGGAAGACTTGTGGAGTGTTTTGGATAATGAAATGTGTGAAAAAGAGTGCACAGACTTTATGTGCACTGCACTAATAGGGTGGCATATAAATAAATAAATAAATAAATAAATAAATAAATGTAACTGAAAAAATGCATGCATATTTTAGTAAATTACATTCAGGAAACAGATGCGCTTTTGAAAGAAGTAGTGTAGCACATGTGCATTCATTTCACTATGGAAAGAAAAAGATTAAGTCATGCAAAGTCTCTCATCCTGATACAGGAAGGGGACAGGAAGAAAATGGCAGATGGGACTGGAGAAATGCCAAGATTAAGAAATTTTCACAATACCTCCAATGAATTCATACTTGTTCTTTAGGAGAGCCTGTCTTTCACTGCATGTCTTCCTAATCCATCTAGATCTACTTCCCCTCTGTCAGAGTTCTAGATGTGATGTATTGGCAAAGCCATATTAGAATCATAGAATCATGAAGTTGGAAGGGGCCTATAAGGCCATCATGTCCTACCCCCTGCTTAATGCAGGAATCCAAATCAAAGGATATCTGCCAGGGGGGTATCTAAATTTCTCTTGAACTCCTCCTGTGTTGGAGCATTCACCACCTCTCAAGGTAATTGGTTTCATTGTGGTACTACTCTAACAGTTAGGATGTTTTTCCTGATATTCAACCAAAATCTAGCTTCCCATAACTTGAGCCCATTGTTGCATGTTCTGCACTCTGGGATGATGCAGAACAGATCCTGCCCCTTGTCTGCATGACAGCCTTTCAAGTATTTGAAAAGTGTTATTCTATCACCCCTTCTGTCTTCTTTTCTCAATGCTAAACATGTTGAGTTCTTTCCTCATAGGGCTTGGTTTCCAGCCCACTAATCATCCTTGTTGCCATCCTCTGAACTTGTTCCAACTTGTTGGCATCCTTCTTGAAGTGCAGTGTCCAGAACTGGACATAGTACTCAATATGAGGTCTTGCTGTTGTTTAGTCGTTAAGTCGTGTCCGACTCTTCGTGACCCCATGGACCAGAGCACGCCAGGCCCTCCTGTCTTCCCCTGCCTTCTGGAGTTTGGTCAAATTCATGTTGGTAGCTTCAGTGACACTGTCCAGCCATCTTGTCCTCTGTCGTCCCCTTCTCTTCTTGCCTTCACACTTTCCCAACATCAGGGTCTTTTCCAGGGAGTCTTCTCTTGCCCCCCAACCCTGGAATAAAGACGTGAGACATGTAGATATGGATTAAACAACGGGCCACACTTTATTGAAAATAATAACTGTTCAAAATTATTTTGCCATTAAACTGGCAAAGGGGGGCCTGCAGTAGTGCGGAAACAGATAAATCCATCATCATACGGGCGAGTCCCCCAGCCCTAGGGTTCCTGCGGTCTTAATGACAGCAGGACCCTGGCTGGCTGCTAGTAAAACACCCCCAGACCTCAAGCCATCTTCTCTTGATGACTGTTGGTCCGGAAGTGGCCCAGCGCATCTTGCCCGCCCAGGTGCTGAATCGCATGATTCGCAGCCCTGGGAAGTCCGATGCGCTGTTAGCTTACATGATGTTAAAATTGGGACTCACCGAGAAATACCTGTTTTTTCCGCACTACCCGCCACAGCATAGGGACTAGGCACTATGTCCCATGCCCGCCATTGAGCCGCTTGAGCTCAGCACACAGACCCCCCTGGATGTCTTTCAAGGAAGACATCCAAACCCAAGTCGGATAGATGGACTCCATCATTCCGAAAAAAACTCAGGCCTATCGCTCCGGATCCTTTGGTGACCGATCACCCATCCAAGGCCACTGCAGATTGCTCTACAGACTTCACGATTAACATTCCTCCTGGCCATGTTAACGTGAAGAAAAAACCGGGTGTCTTTCCACGCCAAACGTGGCACAATCATGGACCACACAATCCTCATCGTAGGGTACCTGGTCTTCAGCCATCTCAGGTCCCTCAAAATATCCAGCACCAGTGCCTTACTAGGATGCTGGGCCAAGTCATTACTGCCGAGGTGAATGACTAGAATATCTGGTGGCACCTGTCCAAAGGCTGCCAACCTGCACATCTGGATCCACCGCATGCCTCGGATTCCTTTCCACGTCACCTGTGCACCAGCCCCAAGGCCCAAATCACTCTCCCAAGGGGATGCAGTGGCATAACGCCCTGCCCAGTGGACATAACTATGTCCCAATATCACAATTCGTCATCGCATCGGCGGCCTGATCGGACCTGTAAAACAAAACAAAAACCAGGCCCCCTGCCTACACGCTAGGCAATGTTCTGACATAACGACGAAAACAGGCTGAGGACCATCGTTCCAGCCTCTTAATCTCATCTGAACTGTACCCTAGCGCTGCTGCGGTGGACGCCGCCCCTATTCTAAATGAATGGGTGCCGAACCTCAGGCCACTCACGCCCACTCTGTGCAAAGCTTGGTCTGTTAATTTCCAGAATTGGAACTTTTTAAGGGGCGACCCATCGGCGTGCTGGAAAAAATATCCTGGATTCGACCCCCTAACCTCTAAATATATTTGAACAGCCTTAACAGGGCAGATGTCGCATATGCTGCATTGGCCCAGCTCCACCATTGCGCCCTTACCTTTTTGATCGGCCTTGGATCGCAGAACAAATTTTTTTATCTTACCTTCCGACATAGATACGTCCTGCCACTGTAGGGCAACTTTGGATTTATCCTCCCTTCCTGATGCCACTACCTCACTAATGCAGAAAGCACCAAAAAATGTAACTAAAGAGGCTGCCTTGAATAGGGCAATTTCGTAAGAATCCCTACAAAGCAGCGCCCACGCGTCACAAATACGCTCTAACAATTGTGGCGAAATAGGAGCCCTGGTATCCTGCACTCTCCCTCTCTCTTTGGACCAACTGTCTAACATTTTCCTAATATGGAAATCACCCGTGTAATCCCTAAAACCGTTGATTTTTGCAAAATAGGATATAGCCGAAAGCCTGCCCTGAATAGTTCCAGGTGCAAGCCCCTTTCTATTCAAATATACCATGAATTGTTGTAAATGTTCGACCGGAGCAGGCCAAACCTGCCCAAGGCCGAACGTCTCCCTGAATTCCTTGAACTCCATACTCACGGATGCATAACCCTTCCTGGTCCTTGGAGCCAGGGCCAAACCTATTGCTCTTGATGCGTCCTCTCACCAGTCTCCCAAACCTCCGAGGGCAACACTTCGGGCAACTCCTTGGCTCCGGGGTCTAGTTCCCTGAACAAATCCATCTGTTGGCGCGACAACGCATCAGCTATCCTGTTTTCCAATCCCGGCACATGTGGGGCGTGCACTAACACATTAAATTGCAACGCCCTTAAAGTAAATGCCCTAACTAATGACATAACCCTTTCCGAATGCGACGTAAGATTGTTTATAATATAAACAACCGCCAGATTGTCACACCAGAAACGAACTACCGAATTGGACCACTCCTTGGCCCACAGCCAAAGTGCACCGACTATAGGAAAAAATTCTAAAAATGTCAGGTCTCTAGTAATGCCCTTAGCATGCCACGCCTCCGGCCAAGTGCCAGCGCACCACCGTCCTCTAAAATAAATGCCAAATCCAAGAGATCCGGCAGCATCAGAATGCACCTGGAAATCAGCTCTCAGCCCAATTTCGCCTCTCCAAAACGAGATGCCATTGAAGTCTTCTAAAAACCTACTCCATGCCAGCAAATCCTCCCGCATGCCCCGGGTGACCCTGGTCTTATGCCATGGTTTATGAAGACCCCGCATGGCAAAACACAACCTTCTGATAAATGGCCGTCCCAGGGCAATGACCCTACAGGCAAAGTTTAAATGCCCCACTATTTGTTGAAGCTCCCTGAGTGTAACTTTTCTCTTCTGCAGTGTATTCGATATTCTACTCCTAAGCTCCAGTAATTTATCATCCGTCAACCTCGACGCCTGCCGGATTGTATCTAACTCAATTCCCAAAAATGTAAGGGATGTTGACGGCCCTTCCATTTTTTCCTTGGCTAATGGCAACCCCAATTACCGCGCCAATGCCTGAAATTTTTCTAATATAAAGCTACACTGTCCTGTGTTCTGTTTCCCACAAAATAAGTAATCATCGAGATAATGGGCAGTAGACCCATATCCTGTCAAATCCCTAAGCTTCCATTCCACAAAAGTGCTAAGCTTCTCAAAAGCCGAACAGGATATTGAACATCCCATGGGCAGGGCCCTATCTATATAGAAGGCTCCTTGAAACTGGAAACCTAACAGGTCAAAATCGTCGGGGTGAACGGTCAGAAGACGAAATGCTGACTTAATGTCACATTTCGCCATCTCCGCCCCCACCCCACATTTCCTTACCATATGCACGGCCTCGTCTAAAGACGTGTAGCGTACTGAGCACAGCTCGGGAGGAATAGCATCGTTCACCGATGCTCCCTCCGGAAACGAAAGATGATGGATGAGCCTAAACTCCCCTTGAGCCTTTTTGGGCACAATACCCAGGGGTGAAATCCTGAGATTCTTGATAGGCGGACTTGAGAAGGGGCTGAGGACCCTTCCTTCAGCCACTTCCTTGTTTATTTTTCCCTGCACTATGTCCTCCATTCCATTCACGGAAGAATGGTTCCGCGCCCAATAAGCGCTACGTTCTCCCAAGGATGGAATGTGAAAACCATGCCTAAACCCATCTAGCAAGTATTCTGCATCATCCCTATTCGGATATACTCTCAACCATACTTCCAACACATCAATTTTAATTGGGCTGGGGCCCTTTTCCAGGCGTGCCCCTGACACTGCTGGGCTTCTTCCCCCCTCTGGGGCTTTTGTTTTGCTTCTGATTTCCGGATTTGAAACACGTAGCATTGGGGTGACAACCCCCGCATGTGCTACACTCATGCTTGAAATAACAAGGCCTCCTGGAACAAAATCCTTTTGAGTTGTACTCCCAGCAGTACATGCGGGGTTGAACCGCCTGCCCCTCTGCTAAGCGGGGATTCTGACTTGCAGCTGATTTCTTATTCAAATGCCCACTATCAAAACGTTCCCCAGCATTTGGTCTAGCTGGAGCCATACGCTGGAGTCATAAACCAGGTTGAGGCTCATCCCAACGCAAGTTGGGTTGTATTGCACTTCGCATTCTAAATGCCTGATCGTAGTGTAACCAAGCCATGCCAGCAAAATCCAGGAATGCCCTATGGATGATGTCCAAATATTGGAACAGGGACTGAGCCCTCCAAGGTTGCGCCTTAACTATGACACCTGCGTATATTAAATAACCTGATAGCCAGTTGGACCAATTCCTTTCTGGCTTCAACCTTTCCTTTTCTTTCTCATCCTCCTTGTCCAATTCCTTTTTTTCTACGTCTCTATAAGTAATTCAAATAAATCCACGTACTTTCCCTGCCAATTTTTTCTTTAACCGCTGGGGTAAGATGATCCCCAAGTGGCGTAGAATAATCCCCGTATGGAAGGGCACATAAAGGCACGTGTTGTAGCCTGTTTTAGCTACAGAAGGGTGAGGCCACCCGCCAGCACTGGCCGGGGTGCCCTGACTCGCTGCAGCTATATTAGGGGGTGCCATTCCCCAGCTACCAAATGGTGGCATGGCATAAAGCCAAAATGTACCAGTCAGCCCCATGTTCTGCGTATTAGCCTGCGAAGGTGTTATGGGTGCAAGTTGTCCTCCACCAGCCCAAGGCCACATGGCGGTCGGTGTGTGTGTGCCATAACCAAAATTCCACTGACCCATAGACGTTGAAGGAATGGCAGCAGCTTCCATTGCCTGTTGACCATCCTGGGGAATCTCCCAGACTTCCTCTTGACCTTCCTGGGGCTCAGAAGTGGCTGGAGTTGCTGGGAATGAAGCTCCGCTGCTCCTCTCAGTGTGCCCAGATTTTGTAGCCGATGTTTCCCCCGCAGACTCAGTGTGCTCGCTCCCCCTGGATACCTGATCAGCCTTAAAGACATTAAAGTGTTCCATTAGGTCGTGTGCCAGAGCTTTCAGTTTAGCCCTCCGGTGACCCTTAGAGTCCTTGTCAGACCTGCGGGGTTGACCTCCCCCCAACTGGTGTACTTGCTTGGCCACCCTCTCTGCCTCAAAGGTGGAATTTTTTTCCTGGAGCTCCTTCCATATGGGCCAGGACTCTTCATCAGAAGAAGACTGGGGTGGCGTCACCTGTGGAGCTGCTCATTGTTTAGCGGGTTGTTTTCCCTTCTTGTTGGCTCCGCCCTTCTTGGGAGCCATTGCACCCTTCAATAGTCTAAAAAGACCCTGGTTGCAAGGATATCTGGTAAACTTCTAAAAGTCCACCCTTCACTCCTCACTCCTTCTCCCCCCTTTCTATTGCACACTTCCTTACTTACCTATCTGTCTCTCTGTCCCTCCTTTAGTATTATCTATTTAATTTTTTTAAAAAATAATTTAATTAACAAGTAACTAATTACTAGTAACTAATTACTCCAAAGTAATCAGTTACCAATTATTCTTAATTACTAAATTACCTTAACTTTGCACAAGGACAAAGCTATAACTACTTCCCAAGGTTAAGGACGCTCCCTTATTCAAGCATCCAAGCTTAAGAATAGCCCTATAACAACCGCAAAAGGAGCCTGGACTAAACAAACCCCTTAATGGCAGTGAAACCTTCCCCACTTCCTTTAACACGTTGCTACCTTACAATAAGCAATCCTTCTACCAGCCAGAGATAAGAAAACCTTTATCCACCCAGATCCCAATTATTAGAGAGCTAAAGGAATTTAAATGAATCCACTGTATGTTATCCAACCCTCAACAGCCTTTATATTTACTCCAAGTACGTAATTAAATTGGTTCAAAATTGGGAAAGGTGTACGACAAGGCTGTATATTGTCCCCCTGCTTATTTAACTTATATGCAGAATACATCATGCGGAAGGCTGGACTGGATGAATCCCAAGCCGGAATTAAGATTGCCGGAAGAAATATCAACAACCTCAGATATGCAGATGATACCACTCTGATGGCAGAAAGTGAGGAGGAATTAAAGAACCTCTTAATGAGGGTGAAAGAGGAGAGCGCAAAAAATGGTCTGAAGCTCAACATCAAAAAAACTAAGATCATGGCCACGGGACCCATCACCTCCTGGCAAATAGAAGGGGAAGATATGGAGGCAGTGACAGAGTTTACCTTCCTGGGCTCCACGATCACTGCAGATGGTGACAGCAGCCACGAAATTCAAAGACGCCTGCTTCTTGGGAGGAAAGCGATGAGAAACCTAGACAGCATCTTAAAAAGCAGAGACATCACCTTGCCGACAAAGGTCCGCATAGTCAAAGCGATGGTTTTTCCAGTAGTGATGTATGGAAGTGAGAGCTGGACCATAAAGAAGGCTGACCGCCGAAGAATTGATGCTTTTGAATTGTGGTGCTGGAGGAGACTCTTGAGAGTCCCCTGGACTGCAAGGAGAACAAACCTATCCATTTTGAAGGAAATCAACCCTGAGTGTTCACTGGAAGGACAAGTACCTAACAGAATTTAGAGGCTATACTTCTGTTAATACAGCCTAAAATAGAATTTGCTTTTTTTTGTAGCCACACTGTTGGAGCTGAATCTATATGAATCTACATGACTGCTCTGCGAGTTAGCATCACAAAAAAGAAGGGAATGGTAAACCACTTTTGTGTATCCTATGCCTACAAACTCTGGAAAGGGTTGCCATACGTCAGAATTGACCTGACAACCTGTTATTATTTAAAAATACCAGACACCGTCACTCAAAAGTATAAAAACATTGACGGGTATTATATAACAGGTACAAGTTTTAACCAAAATCTCACTATCTATTAAATATCAGAGCAGTATGTATGCTGTCCCTAATATTGCCATTTTTCATAGCTCTGATGGTGTTTATTATTATTATTATTATTATTATTATTATTATTATTATTATTATTATTATTATTATTATTATTATTATTATTATTATTATTATTATTATTATTATACTTAATAGCACATAACACACCCACACTATGAATTGTCCTTTGTAAATAACAACATTCATTTAAATAGATGTTAAATTGCTTTTGAGAACCAATGAAGAAAGCACTGGGAATCTGCTTTGATATGTGTTGCTGATAAAAGTACCTATATGAATATGCATGCACCATTGGTCTTTTTATTGCTTTTTGGGATTGTCTTTAATCTGTTCTTAAGAAATGTTGACTTTAAAAAAGGCTTTAAAATAACATTTATATTTTTAATAACTTTTTTTTAATTGAATGTCCCTTTGAGTTGCTACAGCAGGCAGAAGAATAAACGAGTAATAATTAACATTGGTACTTAGCCAAAGTATTTTGTATTCAAGTATTCCTACAGCTATATACAATGGTATCAGATTCTTGTGTTCCCCAACAAGACCAAGTAACACAGAAGACAAGTGTCTGACCAGTCTGTCTGTAATCCAATTAAAGCTTTTATCTTAGAATAATAATTATCTTAAAACTGCAGAGCTGAAAGGGACACTATGGATTATCAAGTCCAGCTGCTGTCCAGGAGGCACAGTGGAGAATCAAACTGCCAACCTCTGGCTGCCTAAACCACTGAGCTATCCAGCAGTTCATGTTTTTTCCTAGCAGTATTTGCAGAGACTCTTTTGAGTCAAGATTGGTTTGGTATCCAAAAGCAAATTCAGTAATACAAATCCATTTGCTGGAACCACTTGAGAACTTCTGTATCACACTTTTGCAGATTGGATGGACGTGTACATACACACACATCGAACAAGGTAGCTAGCTGGCATTCAATAATTCAGCAACTGAAGCCATTTGCAATAATTTAGATTACACATACAAAGGATTCACTCCTCTTCAGTGATGTCCCTATCATACCATTTATATTCTTGACATTGAGCAGCTTATGGTGTAATGTTTTCTGGTTCCAAGCCATTGATTTTGATATAACGTCACCCTCCCTCCCCAGCAAAGTCCTTCAGGTTTAAATCTTTCGGGCTGCTTCAGATGTGTCATTTTCCCAGCACAGACTACGATCGAGTTGTCTCAGGAAAAAAAAGTGGGCTATGCCATAGATTTCAATGAAAGACTACACTTACCGACATGAAGATCTATGTCAATTTCCCTTGAACAGAAAGATATTCTTGCCATTTTTCAGAAAGACTCATTTATATTGAGATCCTGGTTTTCTAGTCCATGATAAACAGCATCATACTCCCCATTCAAAAACTGCTAACAGAGCAATCTAGGGCCAGCAGGATGATGTAGCAGATTTCCCATTTCATACTCACCCCTTCTATCTTTTCCTATCTAGCATACGTAATGGTTGAGTTGGGCTATTCAACCTGAGAATCCCTTGAGCAAGAATTATGGAGTGGAGGTCATTGCCTAGATTGCCTGTGACCAGCTTAGACCCTCCTTTTAAAATTTAGTTGCAATGGAAATTAAGGGACCTATGTGAGTACCAAATAATTATAGAATCATAAAATCCCCTGGAAGAGGCCTATAAGGCTCCTGATTCCAAATAAGAAGCTGCTAATGTTCATAACAGCTGTCAACTGTTCTTCTTTTTCTTGCATTCTCTGGGCTAAATGTGGGCAAATAATTCTATCTACATAACTCCAATAATGCTGTGTAACACCACACCATCTCCAGTCAAAGCTGTTTGCGCTTCCTTATTCAGAGAACAAATACTAGAATCATAGAATAATGGAGTTGGAAGGGGACTAAAGGGCCATCAAGTCCAGCTCCCTGCTCAATGCAGGCATCCAAATTAATCAAAGCATATCTCACAGATGGTTGTCTAATTGTCTCTTAAATGCCTCCAGTGTTGGAGTGCTCACCACCTCCCAAGGTAATCTGTTCCATTTTTGTTATGCTCTAACAGTTAGGAAGTTTTTCCTTATATTCAACCAAAATCAGGCTTCCTGACACTTACCCTGTGCTCTGAATGATTGAGAACAGATTCTGCCCCTTGTCTTCATGTGTCTGAAGAGTGTTACCTCCCCTCAGTCGTCTTTTCTCAAGCCTAAACATGCCTAGTTCATTTGGTATTTCCTCAGATGGCTTGATTTCCAGTCTTCTAATCATCCATGTTGTCCTTCTTTCCAATTTGTCAGCATCCTTCTTAAAGTGTGGAGTCCAGAACTGGACACAGTACTCAAGATGAGGCCTAACCAGTGTTGTATACAGGGGAATTAGTGCTTCTGTTAATGCAGCCTAAAATAGCATTTGCATCCACATCACACTGTTGCTCATAGCCAGCTTGTGATCTAGAGCAGTGGTTGCCAACCTTGGCCAAGATTTCTGGATGTTGTAGTCCAAGAATATCTGGGGATCCAATGATGGTAACCACTGATCTGCAATAATTCCACGATCTTTCTCACATATAATATTACTGAGTAAAGTATTTCTCTCTTGCAACTATGTGTATGTTTTTATTCCTCTAGGTGTGCAAAGTTGCATTTATCTCTATTAAATTTCACCTCAGTGCTCATGCCTGTCAATATCATTTTGTATTTTGTTTCTCTCTTTCAGGGGTATTAGTTACTCCACCCAATTTTGTGTCATCCACAAATTTAATAAGCATTCCCTGCACTCTCATTCAAGTCATTAATAAAAATGTTGAAGAGCATCAGGTTCGAGACTGAGCCTTGTGGTACCCCACTTGTTATCTCTTTCCAGTTTGAGAAGGAGCCATTGATAATAACTTTCTGAGTATGATTCTGTAACCAACTGTAGATCCATAGTTGTTCTATCCAGCTCACACCTAGTTATCTTGCTAATCGAAATATCATGGAACACTTTGTCAAAAGTTTTGCTGAAATCAAGATATATTAAATCTACAGCATTCCCACCATCCTGTTCCGAACAACCCTGCTCATTTCTAGTAAAAACAAGGTTGTGGCTTCCTTTATGGAATCAAGCCATCTCATATTTAGTCTTTCTTGTTTCGTACTACCTTCAACTTGTTCAAGCATTATTGCTTTTTCCAGTGAGCCTTGTCTTCTCATGCTGAAGCTATCATCTTAGGTCTTCTACAGCACATGACTTCTAGGAACCAAAGTATGAACAATCCTTTGCCAAGATGGAATGCTTGACATTTCTGTGAAATTCCAATGAAGAAGAAGGGTGACCTCTGACCTCTCATATGCAGTTCTTCTGTGTGGTTCTTCTTGTTTTGGATTGGCCTTTGATGCTATTGTACAAATATTACCCAAGACATTGTCTTGCCATAAATAATTCATCTGGAATGTTTCCTTTCGAGTAAGTATTTGCAATCAGGTGCCCAAATCTCAAATGAAGTGTTTGGTCCTTTGTATTTCAAGCCACTCCTTGTTGGATGAGATTTGTGATAACAGGGAGAGTGTTCGGCACAGCCCAGGAAAAGATCTATGGCACTTGTTCCCCACTCCTTTTTTTTTCTGACAGTCTTGCCAACGAGAGCAAAGACTTCCCTTCTCAAATTTGAAATCACATTAAAAGTTGAACCTGCAAGATCAATATAGTTCTGTCCCTGGCATTTTAAGCTTGCCTTGAGAGCAAATGTTCTGTCTGTAATAAACTGAGTTATCTTTTACACAATTTGATGGAGCTGACACTTGGGAAGAAGATAAGCCATATGAATGTAGTGTAGTCATTTAAACAAATCGATGGGGCAGAGGACTCCAGAATCTGGGACAGGAAGCAGCTGATTCTCACTTAGCACAGGGTAGGCACACAATTGGGAGCATGTGTTGTCTTTTTCTGTCGAATCTGTCATGGGACATCCACTTGCTGATGTGAGGTCTTTGGCAGCATTAAGAAAAAAAAGACAAGATGGATTCAAAACTGTCACAGCACAAAAGCAACCTAATCTTCTTTGTAGCCTGAAGTGAAATTCAGAGACACTTGGAATCCTTCAAAGTGTGCCCCTCAACCCCCCTTTTCCCAGAATCATTGTAAGAAATCATCAAAGTCCTGCGTTTCTTCCCCCCCCCCGCTTTATCTAAGTTTGCACAGAGAATATCCTCTTCTTGACAAAAAGAAGCCTATTTTACATTCCAAATCCAGTTTGTGCCTTTTTCTGAATGAGCTGCAATTTAATTTTCACCATACTGCATGGGGACAAATGAAAGCAAGGACCTGCCTCCAAATTAATTGTGTACATGGAAACCCAAGATCAAGTCATAAGATGCCTTGGGTCTATGTGAGGCTGTCAGTCTTGGACACTCAGAGAGAAACAGAGATGAAAACCACTGTTCTTTTCTCCTTAAAATAAGATTTTTCTGTGTGAGATTCCCTTCACCCTGAGAAAACTTGTAGGGAATTTAATGGGATTTCTTGGAGGTTTCATGGTCAGTTTTTTTAAAAAATAAATCCTTTAATGCACAGGATTATACTATTTCTGTGCAGAATGGTATTTTTCCTGCATCATATTCAGGGTGGAAGAGGCAGAAGAAACACCAACTGTGCAGGTACTTTTCCTGAGTGAGATTCACAAAAAAAGGGCATTAAGGCTTACAACATTTGAAAGTTTCCTGTGCAGAACAATGGGCGAAGAACAAAATAAAATGAAAAGGGAAGGACTGGATTTTGCTTTTTCAGGAAACTAGGAAGCTGAAAAATCTTGTTCCCAGGAGAAGTCTCAGCAGGGAGTCTCAGAATGACTGGTTGTGCATGACTTCATCTCATTGTGCATGAATCATATGCAACCCAAAATCAAGGCAGGAACTCTTTAATTGGCAGCAATCTGCCAGCACTGGTGATACACTGCAACTACAGCAATGGAACTCTGGAACAGGATACTGGCCACTATTTTCAGTAGGGATGTGCATTGCCCCACCCAACTGCTCTGTGACCAAAGGGCACACAGATTGATGCCTGCTCTACCCTTCTGAAGATACAGTGACACCATCCTTGTCTGGCTTCTTGATGGTACTTTCCTGCTGCTTTCCACTTTGTACATCATTACAGTCTTTTTCAACAAGTCTTGTCTTTTCAAGATGGGCCCAAAATACAACAGCCTCATTTCATCATGTTTGCTTTCAGAGAGAGTTCAGGCCTGCTGAAGTGCTGTAAAGAGACCATCACCACCAAGCTGTATGAAATCTTTTGTCTTTGCTGGAGAGAAGGTGGAGTACCACAGGACATGAAGGATGCAAACATTGTCACATTGTACAAGAACAAAGGAGACAGGGGCAACTGCAATAACTACCATGGCATCTCTCTTCTCAGTGTTGTAGGGAAGCTGCTTGCCTGTGTTGTGCTGAAGAGGTTCCAGGTGCTTGCAGACAGAGTCTATCCAGAATCACAGTGTGGATTTTGAGCTAATAGATCCACCATTGACATGGTATTTTCCCTCAGACAGTTGCAGGAGAAATGTAGGGAACAACAACAGCCACTCTTTGTGGCCTTCATAGATCTTACAAAGGCCTTTGATTTGGTTAGCAGGGATGGCCTTTTTAAAATACTTTCCAAGATTGGATGTCCACCTCGACTCAACATCATCAGGTCCTTTCATGAGGAAATGAAGGGCACTGTAGTTTTTGATGGCTCAACATCAGATCCCTTTGTCAGGTCCCTTTGACATCCAAAGCAGAGTGAAACAGGGCTGTGTCCTCACGCCAACTCTGTTTGGGATCTTTTTTGCTGTCATGCTGAGGCACTCCTTTGGAACTGCAACAGAAGGTGTCTATCTACGGACTAGATCAGACGGAAAGCTCTTTAATCTCTCTAGATTGAGAGTGAAGACCAAAGTCCAACTGAAATGCATGCGGGACTTCCTCTTCACCGATGATGCAGCTGTTGTTGGCCATTCTGCTGAAGAGCTCCAACAACTCATGAATCGTTTTAGCAAGGCCTGCCAAGATTTTGGACTAACAATCAGCCTGAAGAAAACACGAGTCATGGGCCAGGGCGTGGACTCACCTCCCTCTATAACCATCTCTACACAAGAATTGGAGGTTGTTCATGATTTTGTGTACCTTGGCTCAACGATCTCTGACACCCTCTCTCTAGATGCCGAGCTGGATAAACACATTGGCAAAGCAGCTACCATGTTCTCTAAACTCACAAAGAGAGTATGGCTTAATAAGAAGCTGAAGGCATATACCAAGATCCAGGTCTATAGAGCCTGTGTCCTGAGTACACTCCTGTACTGCAGTGAGTCCTGGACCCTTTGTGCACGGCAGGAGAGGAAGCTGAACACGTTCCATATGCATTATCTCCGATGCATTTTTGGTATCACCTGGCAGGACAAAATTCCAAATAGAGTAGTCCTAGAATGAGCTGGAATTTTTAGCATGTATACATTACTGAAACAGCGATGTCTACATTGGCTTGGGCATGTCGTGAGAATGGCTGATTTGGAATCCACTCATTTGTCTTTCTGAGGGCACATAGTATCCACAGCGCTGTCTTCCAGCACCATATTTTGAATGAATTGATCTTTTTCCTGACAGCTTTCTTCAGTGTCCCACATTCATACCCATATATAATAACCAGAAGTACATTCATGTGGATTATCTTGACCTTGGTCTCCAGTGTCATGTCCTTATATTTGATTATCTTTCTTAGCCCTTCCATGTTTTAATCTTCTTTTGATTTCCTGGCTTCATTCTCTGTTCAGATTGATGACTGAACCAAGATATAAAAAATCTTTAACAATTTCAGTTTCTTCATTGTCAGCATTAAAATTATGTGGCATTTCTGTAGTCATAAATGTTGTTTTTTTCATGTTCAAATGTGGTCCTGCTTTTGGATTTCTTCTTTCATCTTCATCAGGAGTTGTTTCATGTCATTGCTCATTTCTGCCAGTAATATCTTCATACTGTATCTTAGATTATTGATGATTCTTCCCCCAATTTTCATTCTGCCTCCATCTGACTCTAATCCAGTTTTCCATATGAAATGTCGCACGTACAGTTTGAACAGACAAAAAGCTAAAATATACCCTTGTCTGATACTTTTGCCTAGGGAAAACCATTCCTTTTCTGCAGTCAGCTTGTCTATTAGAGACAAGCTGAGTGGTCCAGTGAAACTCATGCCTGGGTGTGGGTTTAAAACTGGACTCCTCTGGTCTGGCTCTAACCACTACACCAGAGATGGAGAAATTCTGGCTCTCATAGATTACACTTCCCAACATCCCTGAACATTGGCCATACTGGCCAAGGACTGATGGAAACTGGAATCCAACAACACTTGGAGGTCCACAGGTTCTCTACCCCTGCACTTTGTCAAATTTGCTGTGGGGTTATTTGTTGTGTTGGGCTATCTGTTTGCAGAGACAGTACACAGCAAAACAGATGAGAACAAAGGAATTGTCATTTCACATCTCAGAATTAATGCAGTTACATGTTGCTCTTTTGATAAAAAAAAGTGTTTTCCAAAGTGGGGTGAGGGGAGCGAGAAAAAAGCTGAGTTATCTACACTCTATTTTTACTTTCAGGCTGTGTTGTCAGGATTGGTAAATTTTTAAGCAGCTGTCAAAGTGAATTTAATACAGAGGAGGCCTCTACATTCTTGCATAATCCAGAAGGGAAAAGCCCCACTGAGTGATTTTGCTTCATCCATTGTCTTGACAACACTTTAAAAGCCTTGTGTATTTAAGATTCAAGAACAGCATTAGTCAAAATGTTCAGCTCTGGAAATCATATGGAGGCGGGATTATGTGAGTGTACTCTGCTAAGTTATTTTAAGTGACATCTTGAGACAACAGACATTTTCTCCCTGTATGTAAGAATTCATTACATAGGATGAGGGCCATTGCTTTAGGACAGTGGTTCCCAAACTTAGACCCCCAGATGTTCTTGGACTACAACTCCCATAAAATCTTGGCCAGCACAACAAGTGGTGAGGGCTTCTGGGAAGTTTAGTCCAAGAACGTCTGGGGAGCCAAGTTTGGCAACCACTGCTTTAGAAGAAGGCATTGGGAACACTCTTCTGTGTGTAATTAAAATTAGCTTTATTAAGCATTCAGAATGGACAATAAATACACAAGATGGAGGAGCAAGCTGCCCATTCCATCACTGCCACTTGGTGGTGTGGGAATAAATACAGCCTGGTGAGGTCTCTCTGGGCCCTCCCCAGGGCTCTGAAATTGGAGATGCTTTGGCTTTCATGGGGTTTTCCATTGTCAATCTTCTATTTTACTGGTTCTTTCTTTTGCTGGAGGAACTGGCACCAACTGTTTTTCTTCAAATTTCTGCATTCTAATGCCCCCACCAATAACAGTGTATGCTTCAATGATTTCTAGGGGCACCCTAGCTGGCTCAATTGTGGTATCTTCTTGAACCACCCTGTATCTGCTCCTGCCATGTACAAACATCTCTGCTGTGCCTTCTCTGGATATTCCCCCCCACACACACAAAGCCAGTATAATTCCCTAGTAGAAACTCTACCACAACAGGAATGTGGGTGTCTACTCAGGGCTAAGCAGCCAAAGAGCTGGGTCTGGATGGACCAACCTGTTTCAATTTCTCCAGTGTCCAATGCTGGATTTTGTTTCATTTTTTAAAAAACAGTGCCAGACTCATCATCCTGAATATGAATTTTGGATTTTTTGCAAATTCTTGTTTGAAAAAGTGAAACAAAATTCTCAGCCCTCCCTCTTCCTAGCCCTCCTGGCTGTAGATCTGACACACACCATGTTAGATTTTACACTGGAATATTTTTCACATTTTCTGTGATATGTAAGGAATATTTTTGCATAGATAAGCTATATCTACTACAGAGAGATCCTTGCACCTCGCTAATCCACCTGGAAGCTGCTATTGTTATAATCAATTTTTCTGATTTGTATTTTCAAGACTCTTATAACATAGTGTGTTAGTGATATGGTGATCCAGTATTTAAGTGAGAATTTTGAATGCATTTTCTTGGAAAACACTTATTAGAAATGTATTTTTTCTCAACCATAAGTTTATAGATATATTATATTCTGAAAGAAGCACTTGATGCACATTGGGTCATTTTTTTAAAAGCTGAAAACTGCAAAATTTGGCTAAGTGCAAAACTGAAAGACTAGTTGTGTTCTCATCCATATATTAGTCCAAGTGGTGAATCTCGTGTTGGTTCACTTCAAAATACAAACTAAACAAAATCTTGGAACAATCCTAATTGTAAGTACTCTAATTAAATCTCTAGAGTTTTCTATGGTTTCTGTATTCAGGCCAGTTATTGGTCTTCTTTGTTCATTCTGATTGACCAGTGGAACTTTCCCATAGTTCATGAGCCAGGCATCTGTTCCCAGTGTACAGAACGGGTCACAACAAACCAGGAATACTGTATGCTAAGATTCTTCCCTAATGGTCACTGCTGGTGTATTTCATGAGTGAGTTAACATACATGAAAAGTTTAGGAACCTAGCAGAACTCTAAAGTGAGCATCCTTCTACTAACTGGAGACTAGGGTATTGGGGAAGGTCATTCCTTTTTTAGGTAGGCTTAAGGTAACACAAGCCCAGATGGAGGCTAATCTCATGAGTTTGCTAAAGGGTTCGTTTGAAAGTTTGGTACAACCACACTATTGATAAATGGAAAAGTATGATTCTACTCCATTTCACATTCTCTCTTCTTCTTACATTCCAAATGTGTAAGTCTGAGACAAGGGAACTATTGCAAGATTAGCTGATTTCAGCAGTTTTGCTGCAGCCTTTTCATGAGAAACCAGATGAAATGTTCTCTGAGGACAGAAGTGGGTAGAGATGGATAACTGAGATTTTATGCGTGCAAAGAGAAAGAGAGTGAGAGCAATGCGATCTCTTTAGTTATGCGTGTGCAAAGAATCTAAAGACAACTTGAAAAACGAGCAACCAAATTTACATGAAATGCCATTTTATGTGTTGTAATCCATCTTTTAAAATATAAAAAGAGCTATATGTGACATTGATATATTAATGACCATTTCCGATATGGCATATTTTAAACAAGACCTGATTTTTTGAAGAGTTGGTATGAATGCAAACATATGAAAATGTATCCATGAAGAGTATCCTAGATTTTGGCTCATAAATTGTTTTTATGAATTTTAACTCTGGAAGATATCGGGATGCCAAACATTATATAATTTCAAAACATTGCACCTCCTGACCTGATTAAAAAGCTGACCTAATGCAAAAGTAACATTTGAAAACTGACCTGAAGGATGGGAATAGGATTCCAGGGTTGCCCCCTTCCCAATTCAGGTAAAATGTGGTAATCTTAATCTAAATACTTCAGAAGAAGGAAGTGTCAATATTTTCTCTACAGGATGAAATTAATGAAATTATATAGTCGTTGTTGCTGTTGTTGCTGTTGTTGTTATGTGCTGTCAAGTCGGAACCAAATTATAGTGACCGTAATATTTATTTATTTATTTATTAAATTTATACCCCGCCCATTTAGACAACGTCTACTCTGGGCGGCTAACAATAAAATAGACTAAAAGCAGTCTAATATATCAACACAACAATTTAGCAACAATAACAATATAATTCAAGATGGAAAAATGGAAATCAAGTGGTAACAGGAGGGAAGGTCTTGAGTTGGCTAAAGAGCCAGGTCTTGAGTTGGCTCTTAAAAACACCCAGCGAGGGAGCCAGACAGATCTCGGAGGGGAGACTGTTCCAAAGGCGAGTGGCCACTGCTGAGAAGGCCCGGTTTCTTGTTCTTTCTTTCCGGGCCTCCCTCGGCGTTAGGCCCCCCAGCCGCCCCTCCTGGCTAGAGCGAGTGATTCGAGTAGATCTAGGTGGGAGGAGGCGTTCCGCTAGATATCGAGGTCCTAAACCTAATAGGGCTTTCAAGATAAGTGAGATATTTAAGGAGTGGTTTTACCAGTTCCACTCCCCCAGTAAGTTTCTATGGCCGAGCAGGGATTCAAACCCAGGCTTCTTGAGTCCTAGTCCATCACTCTACCCACCCTACACCACACTGGGTGTCCTATATTTTTAGGGATGTAGAAATCTTGCAGTTCTGATTTCACAGATTCCCTCTTGCATTGTCCTTCTGCTCTTAATTCATAACAAGTTGTAAGAGTTTGTAGAATTGTCTTTCCCGAGTAGAAATTTGTGCACATTGCCTTATGTATTTTCTTAAGGGGGAAAATGACTTTGTGTCAGAAAAAAACCCTAACTTCAGATGAAGGAATCTTGAGTGAGCACAGCTGTGCAAGTGGATGAGTTGTGTCTGAAGCATTGGTGTCACTTTGAGGGAAGCATGAAATGCCACTGATTTTCCCCCTACGAACACATTTTGTTAATAATAATTTTAAACCAGCTCTCATATTTTTGAATAGTTGGACTCTATCATTGCACAACCCTAAAATCCAACCCCATTCTTAAATCCTATCTAGAATTATTCTCCTCACCTTGTGGAATGTATTATGGTGCTCTCCACAAAAGAAGGAGGCAGGTTTCTGTGCACATTTTAAGTAAAGCAAATCTGTAGAAATAATTCTTTAATGCACAAAAATTCAGAAAATGACAGTTGCTGACATAAACTTGTAACAATTAGAAGCCCTGGACATTTTTGTTGCTATTACTTAATAATTAGCTGGTGCTTTCTGCGCACATACATTCTGGAACATTCAACTATTTCTTTCTGGGGAGTAATAAAGATATGATTCCCTAATACTGTACATGTGGCTGTCATTTAGCAGACACATAAAGAGTATATTGAACAAAAAATAAATTTTAGGAAGAAATTTGCTGCCCAGATTCTTAATTACTCCATTTCTAAGACTTGATGGATATTTGCTGAATATAAAATTGTGTGTACCCACACTTTCAATCAATGAGAGTTATGTATGTATATATTATTCTGTTCATTCAATGGGTCTATTCTAACAATTAGATTTAGCCTACAATTTCTGTGATAGATGCATCATATAGCACAAGAAACAGGTTAGAGAATCAAGAAAGCAGCACACATCTCAGCATCACCAGAAAAGAAGCAACAAGACAAAGGGTGCAGCTACACTGGATTTGATTTAGAGTATTATGTTTGAAATCACACAGGGAATGTGAATTGATTCAGGAGTCCCCCATTCAGGAGTTCCCAATTCAGCCCCCATAAGTGGCAGCTGCTGACTTCAATTTGGGGTAGCTGTGAATCTGCTCTTCGTTCTTTCTTTCTTTCTTTCTTTCTTTCTTTCTTTCTTTCTTTCTTTCTTTCATCTAAATTTTACAGGGGTTCTTCAATATGCATTTTAATGCCCCCCCCAAACAGATTCACCTCCTTTGGATAACTCTTGTAAAGTGCAGTCTAAAATCAGGACTGGATTCACAATCTTCCTGAATCCTGAAATACTAGAAGCCACCACTGACCAACTGAATTTAAAATGATGTTAACCAGAGACTTATTTTTTTTACTTTTTAATTTTTTCCCCCTGATTATATATATACACAATTGATTTGTATTTTGGTTTATGCATTTTATGTTGTAGTTCATAAAAATATATATTTTTATGAACTACAACATAAAATGCATAAACCAAAATACAAATCAATTGTGTTCCCCACCACCCTAGTCGGGACCTCTTGCAGTAATCTTCTTCTTCCATTGTCTGTATTCTTCTTCTTCCTTTATTGTCCTCTTCTCCAGGACTACATTGATTCCTGATTTGGAACTTTCCCTTTTCATTTTGTTAGCACATATTCAATAAATCTGCCCCATATATCACCAGGTTGCAGTTCTAACATCCGTAGTTGAAGGATGCCAGGTTGCTGTTTCACTCTGAAATACCTTTAAAACAATACTGGGCTAGATGAAGGAACTGACTCATTTCACAGCAGATTTTGTACATTTGTACGTAATTCAGCAGAATTATGTATCAAATTACACACATATATAATCTTTTTCTCTCTTCTTCATTTGTATCACCTTCTGAATTAAGAAGAGACAGTTGGAGGCATATTGATTGTCCTGACCTGATTTCATTTAAGATTCAACCTGTGCTAAAACAATAAGCCAGCAAATGTCAAGTTGCCAACCTGTGATGAAGCCAGATAGATAGGAAAAGCAAAGGTGAGTGGAAGAAATTACTTCCAATTCTGGAGAGAAGACCTTGATTAGGACAAAGGCAGCCAGGCACTCAGTAAGTGCATAAACCCTGAAGTTGTAGGAACTTTTCATGGTATTTTGTTGAGGTGACATGGTCAAATACTGCAGGATTTGCTCTTGTGATAAAATGGGTGAATTTGAGGATTTTTTTATTGACCATATGACACAAAGCCTGATTTGAATCAGTCCAGCCCTTTTATTATTATTTCCTGCATTTATGCCCCATAAAAGGATCAGAAGAGGTGGAACCAGAGGAAGGAAGGAAAGAAGGGGGGCTCTGGGCTGGGATGCGAATCACATCACATCCAGTACGAATGTTCATGTAACTGTGGTACAGTCTTGAATGAATCTCACACTGAGAGCTAGGGATTGGAGTTTTGAATTACTTGGACTACAAATCTCACAGTTCTCCATTCTGGGAGTTCTATATCAGTGGTCCCCAACCTTGGGCTTCCAGATGTTCTTGGACTTCAACTCCCAGAAATCCTGACCAGCAGAGGTGGTGGTGAAGGCTTCTGGGAATTGTAGTCCAAGAACATCTGGAGGCCCAAGGTTGGGGACCACTGTTCTATATGACAGACAGACACCTAAACATGGCTCATATGGGTGGAAGGCCTCAACTGGAAGGCTTTGAGGCTAATCTCCGCCTAGCTCCACCCAAGCTTCCTATCTTTACCACAGTGCTGGCTGGGAACTTTCTTTCTGAACAGGAAGCAAAGTGGCACCATTTAAATGAGTTTCCATGGCTGAGTGGGCATTTGAACCCAGGCCTCCTGAGTCCTAGCAAGAGATGGGCATGAACCAAACTATGAACAGGGAAAAAAAAACCACGAACCAGGGTGGTTCATGGTTCAATTCATGCATCTATTTGACCAAAATGAAACAAAGTGCTGAACTTTTTTCTGCTCGGAGCTTCATCTTGTTTTGGCAAAACATACCCCTTCTCCCTGCTTCTGTCACTTTCCTATCTTGTTCAGCCTCCTCCTCCTTTTCTTTCTCCATCACCACCACCATCTTCAGAGACAGCAGGAGCCTGGCTTCCTTTCCAGGAGCCTGGCCTGCTGTCTCTGCGCATGTGCCTGCCTATCAGCTGATAAGCGTGCGTATGTGCAGACAGCAGCCCAGCTCCTGGAAAGGAAGCTGGGCCACTGTCTCTGAAGATGGTGGTGGTGGCAGCAGAGGAGGCAGTGGAGGACATGGCAGGACCAGGTAGATATGCAATGGGGGTAATGGGAAGGGAGGCAAGGCAACAGAATGGATGGAAGTGGTGGGTTCTCCTTTCTCCAGGAATGAACCACAAAAATGAACCATGAACTGGTTCATTTTTCCAGAGGTTCATGGATTTTCTGATGGTTTTCTGGTTCATGCCCATCTCTAGTCTTAGTTCATCACTATCCACTATACCACAGACTGGGTATCCAATATAAAGAGAGAAAATCAAAATGCTGGATGGGAAAAAATGTTTTCAATCAAGCCTATCAATGTTAAAGAAATGCTATATCTGTTTCATTGGCAGAGCTGTAAAACTTACTAACAAGAAGAAAACAAACTAGGAACCTTCCAGTCAAGATATTTCTCCTGTTCCTACTGGGATTCCTATGCAACAAATACGGAATGCATTCACTGTTTTTATTTGCTGCTTCATACTTCTCGAGGTGTAATGCAACTGAAAGAAGGGCAATTAATCACAAGGTTGACAAAAGAACCTTAGCTGCAAATGTCAGATTATGAAACTAGTACAGAGGAAATTGGCAACTCAACCCCATGTCGTTAAAAAAAGGCGACTAACATTTCGACAGGCTTTTATTGCTCCTGTGTAAGTTATTCTTGATACATTTCATTTCAGATCTATGGAACAATAGCATGGGAGTGCATGATACTAGCTATAGCAACATGTGGCAAAACTCTCATGCCAACTCAGTTTCCAGCTTTTATTTAGCCATGTTGATGGTTTGGAATTTATACTGAGGTTTGAATGTTGCAATGAGTACTTAATTGTAGAAATAATGGCTGAAATCCAGTCATAAGTTGCAACTACAGTAGACCCACTGATTTGGTGATTCAACACCTATGTAAGTTTTACTGATTCAGTGAGCCTACTGTAGTTGTAACTTACTCTAGATTTGAGCCATAACTTTAAAAGAAATCTCTAATGCAGCCTGCAACTTTCCTTCCTTACAAAAACATACCTGGCAAAATCCATTTTGGCAAGCATTTTTGGACTTTACATCTGAGAGTAACTTTCCTGGCAAACTCCATCTTGCTTTTGGACTTTAAGTTCTTCACACTGATACATGCCTGATGAAGTGGTCCTGATCCACGAAAGCTAGCAGATTGTATGATGATTTTTAGTGGTCTATAAAGGTATCACCTTCTCTTGCATTTGGATTTCAGTCAGTATCACTTTTATTATTAGTAGCAGTAGTAAACAAGTAAGTAAATAAAAAGCAAATAAATAGGTGCAAAGGAAGCTGTTTTATAACACATCCAGCCACTGATTTATCTTGCTCAATATTGTTGTAGAAATTCTCAAATAAGCACAAAGCTCACCTAATCATCTCTGGCTGGATAAATTCATTCCAACTAACTTACTCCATATTGTAAAGAAAAAGGAAGATTGGAAGAAACATGTCTGTTAGCCTGAACACTTTGGAGAAAAGGTGGTATGAAAATATAACAATTCTGGAAACACTTCATCTTCCACTTCAGGCTTCCTAACAAGTCCCTCCACCCACCCACATCAACAAAAAGACTCTGAGAGTGAACATTAATCCTATTGGTGGAAATGTCTTGGCCCTTTTCAGGGAAGAATTTGTATGACCTTATACATCGCTGAGTTTCTCCCAATAAAGGGCTCCTCTGTGAAAGGTCAACTGAAGGAAGGAGAAGAACTTATTGGCTGGAAACCCTTGGAGAGTAGTCTGGATTACAGGATATCATCCTCATTTTGATACCACTGTGACCAAAGTTAGCAGAGCCATGAAGACACCCAAGCTCCATTAGGAGATGAACATGATTAAGACGGTCTCTGCCCTGACATTCGGTTGTCTAAATGTGGGTTTTGAAAGGAGATTTTATGAAGACAGTTCATAGTGATGCTCTGTGTGACAGAACTGAGCAAAACTTGAGGTGAATTTTAGAGGATGAAAGCGTTCAAACATAAGAAATGTAGGAATTCCAAATGAAGACTTAACATAATTCTTCAAAGTTGTTAAATGAACTTCAGGAGATTTCTGTGGGAACCTCTCACCTTTATAATATTTACACATTGGCAACTAAAAATAATCACACAAAAGACTCTTGTCTCTGTCTATTTATAATGACCAACAGGGTGTTTCTTTCCAGGCACAGAGTTCATTTTCTTTTTCTCTGCCTTATTTACCTGCATTAGCTTGTTTTAGAGATGGGGAAATGAGATGATTGTTTTGGATCCTAACAAGCAAGTTGCTTCTTCCCCAAAGTGCCCCTTAGGTCTGGGTTGCCATTATGCCATGCTGAAGAGAAATGGTGGCAGAATCCAGACAGAAGGCTCATTAGTATTGATAATTCTATTAGATATGCAGGCCTTGTGGTTAAACTGATGTACTGCAGCCAGAACTCTGCTCACGACATGACTCAGGTTCAATCACTCATCCTTCTAATGTCAATAAATTGAGTACCCAGCTTCCTGGAGAGCCAATGTGTACCCTGCATAATTAAATTTTAAACCACCCAGAGAGTGCTTTAAGTCAGTGGTCCCCAACCTTGGGCCTCCAGATGTTCTTGGACTACAACTCCCAGAAGCCTTCACCACCATCTCTGCTGGCCAGGATTTCTGGAAGTTGAAGTCCAAGAACATCTGGAGGCCCAAGGTTGGGGACCACTGCTTTAAGTGCTATGAGGTGGTATATGAGCATCAGGCTTTGCTTTTTTAAAAGCTTCATAGGAATCATGAGACAGAACATACCATCCGAAACAAGAAGCAGGGGTTCTTAGAATTCAGAAAAACTGAGATGGGGGGAGTGGTAGCAGGAGTACGAGGTGGGGAAGAAGGTTACTCCTGGCTATGTATTATCTATTCTATACTTTTTATATGAGAACATAAAAAGTAAATATTGAAAAGAGCAAATACGTCACGAGTGAGGAAGACTATTTTTTTAAAAAAAATGTGACTGATTTATTGCTTTTAAAATTCTTACAGTTCTTTTGTTCAAAGATGCACATAAAGAATATGCAAATAGGAAATAGATTCAAATTTATGCGATAAATTATTCAATAGGAATTATTCACTTGGCAGTATTTTCATTAAGCCAGTCTCCAACCTGTCAAAGCAGTGTGTGTTGTTAAAAAACCCTGGAAACACACACACACACACACACACACACACACACACACACACACGTCTTATTAAAAGCAGCTCTTTAGGATAAAATATTTTCATCAGAAAAACCCATCCATTTGTCAGCTAACAGAGGGAAAGTATGGCAGGGAGAGATTTTACTAGAATAAATAAGTAAACAGGAAAACGATGTGGGTCCAAATGGCAGTTATAACAAATTCCAGCAATATCCTCAGTAAGAGAATGTAATCTTCACATTTCTAACACAGATCTAGTGCTTGCCATTAATGAAGTTCAGAGGCTGATATGTTGCTTTTAAAAGATTATGTCTTGCTTGAGGTGTCAGGTAGCCATTCTTGCTTATCATCAGAGCCTGAAAATAACTAGCTACACATAACTAGTTGGGTAATGAATAAAGTAAATAGCAGTCATGAAAATACTGCTTAGGTTTTAATCAATGGCGTAGTGTGGGTTGCCAGACTTGGGACAAGGCAAGTATTGTGTCCCCTAGATCATAGCTTCCAAATCACGGGGTGTGTCCACATGTGTCCCCCCTGGTTTGGCCACCAGTGGGAAGGGTCAGGGAGGAGCTCGGGCCACAGCAGCCCCATCCATGCCAGTAATACGAGTTTGATCAATAGTGAAACCTTAGCAAGTTGCTCCTGCTCTGTCTTTCTCCTCTTCCTGACTTGTGCACTTGATCCTTTTTGTTTGGCATCATGGCTGACATGACATGTATAGACATGTAGTATTATTCAAAACATAGAAGAAGAAAAAACCCCACATTCATTCATTTTTATGCCTTGTTCCAGTTTAACTTTTTGCCACTAAGAAAAGACTTTACCATAAGAAATGACTACTGTGTCAGCAAAACAGTTATCATAAAACATGTTATAGACTGAACTTGCAATGAGAAGAGTGTGCAAAATTGGCACATCTTCAACACATATGTAAAAATAAGTACTGAAGCATGTCTAATATGGAAGGCAGGGGAGCATTTAGCCATCAGATGAAATGCTTTGCTTAGAATAATTGCAGAGTGGGACCTCAGAGGCATGTGACAGCTGAAACAGGCATGGCAAAACCAGACCTACTTGGATTGCTTACTCTTTTCTGGAGTTGCATCATCCATTTTCAGGCCATTGGTCAAGAGAACAGCCGCTAGAAAAATGGCAACCCTGGTAACTACCAGGGTGTACAGGCAAATTTTGATGTGCAAACACTTACCACAACAGCGCCACAGTCACACCGCCAAATAACAGTTCAAAAGTATGCAGGCAGTCCCATTGATTCCTAATCAAAAACAATTCTAGCAGCTTGCCTTTGCAGAAAGAGTAGGGTTTTTTTTTTTAATCTCATGGGTCTTCATTGCACATTTAAAACTGTGTGACCTCAGAATATTATGGATGGCAGTATGGATCATGTATGATAGTACATTATTGCTGGAAAAAATCTATACCTATCCCTTCTGATAACTCTGAAGATTACATGGAGGTGCCTCGTCAAAGCAGAAAAGCTTGGGTAACTTTTATTGGCAGATAATATAATTGTCCCCACCTGTGGTTTAGTGTTGAACTAGGACTTGAGATGGACCTTGTTGTTGTTATGTGCCATCAATACATCTCTGACTTATGGCGGCCCTACAAATGAATGACCTCCAAAATGTCCTGTCATTAATAGTACTGCTCAGGTCTTTGATCATACATGTAACTACAGCAGCAAGAATTTTATATGCCAAATACTGGAAAAAAGAGGAGACCCCAACAACCCAGGAGTTAATAGAAAATATTCTTGAAGCAGCAGAGATGGATATTTTAACTGAAGTATTAAAATGATAAGATAAGTGTGAAGTAAGCTTAGTAAGAAACATATTGACAAATGTAATAATGATATATACTGTTCTCTATCACATTCTGTATTTTTTATTTACCCCAATACCCTGATCCAAATCCCCTTCCCTATGATCTTCCCTTACCCAATGCAAAATGAATTTTAAAAAAAATAGTACCACTCAGGTCTAGCAAACTCAAGGTTGTGGCTTCCTTTAGGGAGCCATAGAATCATAGAATCATAGAATAATGAAGTTGGAAGGGGCCTATAAGGCCATCAAGTCCAACCCCCTGCTCAATACAGGAATACAAATCAAGGCAGATCTGACAGATAGCTAAATCTCTCTTAAATGCCACCAGTGTTGGATCATTCCCCACCTCTCAAGGCAATTGGTTCCATTGCTGTACTGCTAGAAGTTTCTAGGAATGGAGTCAATCCATTTCCTACTTGGTCTTCCTTGTTTCCTGCTGCCTTTAAGTCTACCCCCCATTATTATCTTTTCACACACACACCCCAGACAGAGGGAGAAAGAGTGAGACCTAGTCTGTTCTGCTTGACCACACCTGCAACCAAACTCCTCACAGTCCTCACATTTTCCAAGGAGCAGCTGGCCCAGAGTAAAAGGCACCCGGGCTGGGTTGCATATCAGGAGGGGGTTTTCCCTGTCTCCTATGGCCATAAATCCATGGACCATGCAAAATGCAACACACGCACACACACAAACCCCCTTTTATATGTACGGCCCTCTCCCCTTCCTTTGTGCATGCACACACTCACATTCACATGCTCCAAGCCACCCCTTAGTTGGAATTACCTCCGGGAGTGGGAAGCAGGAATCCAGGAGAGGGCTTTTAAGGGAGAAGTTGCCATTCAAGGACTAGGCGTGCACACACGCAGTGGCAGTGGCACTTACATTTCCAATGGCATACTTTGGGACAGGCAGAGGCTTTTCTTTTCTTTTCTTTGCAACAGTCCAGATTATAAATGAGAGACAAAGTCTCAGGATGTAGAAAATAGAATCAAGCTCTTTATTCTGTATTTCTTTAAATGAGTCGTTAAAAAACTCTGGCTCAGTGCATTTCGGCGAAGCCTTCTTCAGGAGCTAAGCATAACACAAAACCACACATTAGAGATTGAATCATTCACATTTTCTTTTGAAAATATATAGAGAGATATACACCTGGCTTCGGAGTCTCAACTTTATATAAATACATGCATTTAATTACTGAGCACATTAGGCATGATAAAATATATTAGACAGAATATCAAACACATACCGAGCTTCTTTATACTTTCTCCACCTTTCTTTGGTCTGATATTCTGAAATACAGAATAAAGAGCTTGATTCTATTTTCTACATCCTGAGACTTCGTCTCTCATTTATAATCTGGACTTCAGTGGATGTACCAGTTCCTTTTGTTTTGTTTTTCTTTGCAACAGCCACTGCCAGTTTTTTCACTCCTTCCTTCCTTTCAAGCCCTTGCTTGGTGAGTCTGTTGCTCTGTTCTCCCTCCTCCCCCCTTGAAGGGAGCCTTTTGCACATGCAGAGGTCCGTGCACAAGCCCGTGTACACGCCCAACCCACTGGCACGCCGAGCTCCCCTAAGGAACCATCAGTGGCATAGCATGGGTTGCATACCCTAAACATTTTGTGCCTATGGTGACCATCCCTGTGCCCCCCCCCATGCTACACCACTGGGTTTAACAAGTAAAACCTCACATCACTCACAGTGCACACATGATAGCTAGTTACTTTCAACAGTTATGTTTAAAAGGCTTTTAATGGCATTTTACAGAAGTTACTGCAAGGATTTCCTCCTCACCCCTGGCTCCTTATCAAGTGGCAAGGGAAGTATTCTTTAGTTTTGACTTTTGCAATTTTATAAATTGCAGTAAATTATTTTATAAATTGCAAAAAAATGTTATGAATTGCAAAAACATTTGGATCCAAACTTCTCTTTAAAAAGCCACTTCTCTGTAAACCTGTTCTCTTTAGGATATCTTTTAAAAATTCTATTTTATTTTGAAAAGTTCACTGCTGGAGCTTCTCTTCTGAAGCATGTTTGTTTGTTAACCCTAACTGAAATCGGATTGGAAGGTTCTGAAGACCAACAGGAAATTCATTTTAAGAAGCATCATAGTGGTAACATCTGTCCCCTGCAGAACAAACCAAGACTAAAAATAAACTATTCTGGCAGGAGGGACTGAAAAGCATAGAAAATCATGGGGGGGAAATATACTGAACTAAAGAAGACAAACTTCACATCATGTGGATGGTAGGAAAAATACTGCTCCAATCTGTGCAGATACAGACACCTTTAGGAAAACAAACACTCCATCTGGATCTGCCTTAAATAAAACTCCTGCTTCATCCATACAAGCTCATGGCTCAGAGTCTGGGCTTGAATCCCTAGATATTAAAATATAGCTTTGGTGCCAACAGCTTTTCCTCAGTAGTTGCTTTAAGGCTGGGGACTTCCTTTCTAAGGGGCTTAGGCTGGTTCGCTCTTTATTGTTTTTACACTGGCAAATAAAGATTTTTTTAACACGCAGTTTGACTGGCTGCTAAAGATAGAGTTTATTACCAACAGGGCAATTATCCTGTTCTTAGGAATATCTTTTTAAAATTGTGTTTTAATTGTTTTAATGTGGAGCATGAATTTTAAACTTGCTTTAATGGTTGCTCCTATTTTCTATGTGAGTGTATTCTTTCATTTAATATTACCGACACCCACCTTCAGTCCTGTCCTTGGGAGAAAGGTAGGATATAACTCCAATGACTGACTGGTTGCTTAATCTTTATGACACTCCTGTCTGGCAGACTAGTATAACATGGTCCTATCTGAGCTGTGAATAGGTGCATATATTGAATTTGGCTTATATGTATGGGAGATCATGTTGTCTTGTAAAATTTGTTCAAATTCACATTTTTGCAGTATTTGGGATGATAAGAAATTGATTTTTTTTTTTAAAAAAAAATCTTAAATGTAGAAGGATCCAAAACTGACAAGATTTTCTCATTCAAATTTGGAACCTTTGTTCAATAATCCGGCCTGTCCAGATGACTGATAGTTTTATTCCACGTGATTTTGATAAGAGCTTACTGTTTCACAATTTTTAAATGAATCTGATGGAATTTGTTGTTGTTTTAAATACTATGAGAGAAACTAAAACAGACAGATTCAACCATGCTTTTTTGAAGTCATCCTGCCTCAGTGGGAGAAGCCACGGGACAAAGCAGAAAAGGAACTCACTTTCCCCTGCTGACTTAAGGTATTCTCCTCAGGGACTCAGGTTTGTATGTTTCAATAGTTCTTCTCCTAAATGGATAGCTCAGTGGTTGAGGTGTGTGACTGCGGAGCCAGAAGTTGGGAGTTTTATTCCCCCACTGTGCCTCCCATACAGGGATTAGGATGTTGCATAGGGCCTCCCCCAGCTCTGCAGTTCTAAGATTATTATTATGAATTGGTATCTCTGCATGAGCATTGCCCTTCTGTGAACCTTGAAGAGTCTCTTTTTCGGTACTGAAGCCTTTGTACCCAAGCCATCATAAGTGTCAACCAGCCAAGAACGAAGAAAAAGAATCTACAGAGTTAAATCAACCAAAGCTTCTGGTGACACACATAACCTTTCATGTATTGCAGCTCACTTTATCAGATGCAGTCCATGAAAGCTTATGCTCAGTAAAATTCATTAGTCTTTAAGGTGAAAGAAGACTCTTCCTGTAATAGACTAAATATGACAAAATGTGGAGAGTTAAAATTTGAGGAAACACAATTGCTGTGTCTTGCTAATTCAACATAGTCTTGAATTTCTGTCTTGGAACACGAGGAGAAGCACATGAAACTGCTTCACAATTCACAGGTAAGTTCCTGTTTCATATCCCAGAGGTAGGTAACACTGGAATTCCTCATGCATGGCATTTTTGACCTATTTCCCCCCCACAAAGAGTAAGTGCTTAGCAGTTATTGCCTCATGGAGGGAGAAATAGTAAAGTAATTTACTGGCTTTTCACTTTGCCTGAGGGTTACTTCAGCATATTCACTCAATAACCTGGTTTGTTTATTGCTGCTGTCATATTCTGAAGCAGCTCCCCTCCCTGTCCCTCCCCTCCTTCCAAATTACTTGCACATCAAATTTTTATGCATATGGAATATCCATGTAAGCTGCAGTCTGTGAAGACACATGCCTTCCAGTAAATCGTGCATAAATTACCAATGGAGTTCATGAACACTCTCAGGAACATTAAACTAAGATGGAAATGTATTCTTAGGAAGTGGGCAAATGCATGGGCCATAATGCTAAATACATAGGTTAGCATAAAATGATGTTTAATTTATTGACTCTGCAGCCGTGCATACGTTATAAGGAAAATTTCCAGTCAGAATTTTAATATTGCACAGTCTTACAGATGTCATTACACAAAGTCAAACATTTATATCTCTAAACTAGACTGTGTGACATTTAGAACTGTGTTGATGTAGAAGAAAAGCTGGCAACCCCATATGTTTTGTTACTCTTCATTTTCTCTTTTTAGCGAGTTGGCCCAAGTTGTTACTCTACAGAGTTGACGCTTATTTTGGAATGTATGCTGTGCCATCACAATGCACTCGCTTCTGAGGGACTGAACGAAGGAGAAATTTTCATGCATCTTCTTTTAGATCCTAGTGGGGCTCATAAGATAGAGCCTGACATCGCTTTTGCAGTAATTAAGTAAGACACATATAAAGAGATGAGAAAAGCCAAACATCTTTGTAGCATGTTGTATGTCAGTCCACTTTCATTCACCTAATAAACTTCTCTGCTGATTCATGTGTGAAGGAATCTCTTAGTGTTTCTGCCCAACACGATAATGACACAGTGGCAAACCCCAGACCTCAGCAATTCTAGCAAATGCGCACAAGGTTTGACAATCTCATTTATCTAACTGGACAGCAATTGCTAATGGCAGCGAGCCAGTTCTTCTGCACTATGCTCACACAGCTGACTTTAGGGGACTGGGAAGCTCCTGCCAGGTGAAATAAGGCTGCAGGATAGTTACAATGACACATATATGAAAAGTTGGTCAGCCCTGAGGCAAAGTAAGATATTTGCCTAAGATTATCCAGGTTTCAGCAAACAGTCTTTCAGTTGTACTTTCTTGCTTGTAGGGTCAGAAAGAAGTATCCCTCCCAGTATTGTTCCATTTACTGAATCGGCTCTCCGAGCTTGGAGATTTTACTTCTTTTTTTTGGACTAAAGTTCCCAGAATTCCGCAGCAGGGGGGTGAGCAAAACAATCTCAGTTTGTGGGAGGGAAATTTTCAATAAAGTTTAATGCTTCTTTTTTGTAACAGTGTTTGCAGTTGTTACTTTAATATATTAGCAATATTAACAACGTAAGTCAAAATAAGGTGGCAGACAGCGCCTTCCCACATTCATAGCCCCATTCTCAGGGTTGTGAAAGCTTGGGCAAGGGGAATTTTTCTTTGGTCATCTGGAGATCCTCTGAAATAAGAGTAAAGATGGTCTCAGGTTTTCAAAAACTGGATTCTATCCTATGCCTGAGGGCTGGATTGGCTAAACCTGAGAAAGAAATGAGTTCTTCATATGCCCTGAAGCAACCTCCTCTATTTCTATCATGTCATGTGTTTCAAGCACATACACCTGCACACAGACACATAGCTCTGAATCCTGCATTAGTGTTGGTATTAGTGATGAATACTTCATAAATTACTTTCTCTCTCTTGCAAACTAAGGCTGTCTCAACACAAGCTGTCTTTAATGGAGAATGTTCATGTCCCATGAGATTTTTCTCCAATGCAAGAGAAAAACCCTAGGTTTTCCCCAAAATTGGGGGAACATTTAAAAAGTGCAGTCACTGGCTGAAATCCTGATGCTTTGTTACTCAGGCGGAAGGCAGAAGGCATAACATTCACTTTTAGCCTGCAATTCAGGCTTCATTGATGCAATTCTTTTGGGCACATATGCATGCCAGCTTGACATGTGATCAAGAATCCCAGGGACCCATTAATTGTTGGCTAGAAGTGAGCGAATCTTTTGCCTTTTGCCTTGTGTCTTCATAATAAAGCAACAGGATTCCAGACAGACAGACAGAGAACAAGCACAGACCTGGCTGATGCATAGAACATATCTAGTATTTCTTATTTTTAAAAAATGTGCAATAAGCCAGCAGTTGTCATTGTTTTGCACTTCTAGATTAGTGAACACCAGACAGGTTTCAGCCACAAATCTTTCAGGTCTGAAATGAAGCTCCCTGCCTGTTTAATTGCTGCTGCACAAATGGAAGAAATGCAACAGTTTATCAATATGATTGGTATGAAAGAAGCTCTAGCCTAGATTATTGTGTGTGTGTGTGTGTGTGTGTGTGTGTGTGTGTGTGTGTGTGTGAGAGAGAGAGAGAGAGAGAGAGAGAGAGAGAGAGAGAGAGCAAGGAAAAGCTTGTTCACACACACACACACACACACACACACACATGGAGGAAGCTCTGTCTGTTGAATATTGCTTAAGTCCTTTTTAAGCAGAAGGGAAGAGGAAGTACAAGGTGGGTCAGGAGTGCAGCCTTGTGTGGAAATGGCCAGCCCATATTACCCAGTGTAACTGCTCCCTGTCAAAGGACATAAGTGTTTTGTTTTAGCCCATACAAAAAGTGCCAGAACCTCTTCAGAATAATGATGAAGAGGCCCACATAGCTTTTAAGTGCTTTCCTGGGCAATGGCTGCATGCATGTACAAAGATACATAAAAACACCGAATATTTGGGTCCCATTTGACACCACTGGTGATATTAGGTGGTCCGTGGTCTGAGTGGGAAGGATACCTTTTGCCACCACTGCAGGATGAGGCACTATTCCTGCTCAATCCACAGGTCTGTGGTGCTGGTGGGTTACAGAAATATATATTGTTGCTACATGTGGAAGTTATATTTTGCTCTCAGAGAAGTCAGACACAGGCATATATCAGTTTCCAGGCTTAGAGGGGGTTTAAGGAGAAAACAGCGAGTAAGCAATTTCAGAGCTGAAAATGCAATCTTCTAAGTTTTGTGAAACATTTTAAAACAATCTTCATCATTGTCATAGTAATAGCTATACTTCTCCTTTTTGGAAGAAACATTTGCTTTAGAGATGGGCACAAACTACAGGTTCAGCGGTTCCATGCGGTTTGCTTCCTGGCCGAACAGCTGATCTGTGGTTTGGTGTTTCAGTGGGTGCCCACTCAGTGGCAGTGCCCTGCCCCTTCTCCTCTGAGCACTGCTGCTGAGTAGGCCCCCACTGGAGGGGGTGGGGAGCTGAATTTCAGATCAGCTGTTTGGTCAGGAAACAAACTATGTCCAACCGCCAAACTGGCAGTTTGTGCCCGTCTCTAATTTGCTTCTTCATGGATTGAGCAAGTTTCAGCTAGCCAAGTGATTAATGTGTGTGTGTGTGTGTGTGTGTGTGTGTGTGTGTGTGTGAGAGAGAGAGAGAGAGAGAGAGAGAGAGAGAGAGAGAGAGAGAGAGTGCTATACAGCATGCAGAAGCTACTGAACATGGACATTCCATATTGCTGTCAAAGTCACAGCCTGATTCCCTGGGGAGATGTCTAAAGAGAAAGGGAAAATAGCAAATCTAATCTTTTATTTCTGAAAGTTTCTTTCAGAAGCAGCTACTTACACGAACATCTTCTTGTGAATGTCAGAGGCAATGGAAAAGCAACTGGGCTGGTAGGCTCTAAGTTGTATCAACCTGCAGACATACTAGCCAGGGAGTGTATAAGAAGTGCCTGATGTCAATGATAAAGCTGCCACTGAAATCTAGAAAGCCAGAGAATCCAGTAACTGATGAATGACAGGAAAGTGATAATTTCTATATGTCTGGGAACAAATGTGCTACCTTCAGAATGGCCCTACAGAACAATCAATTTAAAATATGGATGTAAATCTTTGCTTGTCTCTGTCTTGTGCATGTGAACAAAGGAAAACAATATTCTTCTCTTCACTGTTTTCTGCTGCTTTCATTGAGAAATCATGCATTTGTGGCCAAGATTTTTGTGTAAATTGTACAACTGCACAACTGAGCAACTGCTATGATGCTTGCTGCCATGTTTCATGGCTTTTGAAAAAATAGAAGTGTCAGATGGGTTGTTTGCATCCCTTGATGAATCCATCAGTCCTCTTCTTTCTGTTTGCATGCTTTGCTTCTCAAAATCCACAAGGCCTGTCTCAGCTCCGGGTTTCTGTGGAAAATAAATTATGAAGACCTATTCCAGTCTAGCTTCAGACCTGCTTTTGGGACTGAGATAGCTTTGGTTACCTTGGCAGCTGACCCATGCTGGAAACTGGACAGTGATTCAGATCCTTCCAGGAAGAGTTAATTCAGAGGATGGTTCTGGGGGAATCCTCCCAGTCTAAGCTTTGACCTGTGGCATCCCTCAAAGTTCTGTTCTGTGCCCCATGAAACTGCCGCAAGAAGTTACTTGCTTGCTTGCTTGCTTGCTTGATTAAATGTCCCATTAGTGCAATGAACTATTCTGGGCGTTTTACACCAGTAAATAAAACATTTACTAATGAACTAAAAATAAACAATAAAAATTAAAACATTTAACCAAATTCTGTCCAGAGTTTTGCTGATGACACCCAACTTTATCTCTCCCATCTAATTCAAAGGAAGTTGTCTTTGACCTAAACCAGTGTCTGATATCTGTAATGGACTGGATGATGGCAAACATATTGAAACTTAACCCTGGAAAGACAAAGCTATTCCTGGTCAGTCATAAGGCAGATGAAGGAATAGCTAGCCATCCTGTGTGAGATGGGGTTACAATCCCCCCCAAAATTCAGGTTTGCAGCTTTTGTGATCTCCAGGATTCATCCCTGATCCTGGATGACCATGTGGTGGCCATGAGTGCATTTGCACAGCTAACATAAGAACATAAGAAGGGCCCTGCTGGATCAGGCCAAGGGCCCATCTAGTCCAGCTTCCTGTATCTCACAGTGGCCCCACCAGATGCCTCTGGGAGCACATGAGACAACTAGATACCTGTCTCCTGATACCACTCCCCTGCATTTGGCATTTTGAGGTACCTTCCTTTTAACATTCATTTGACAGCTGTCCCTCTTACTGGAAATGTCTGACTTGGCTACAGTGGTACACGCCTTAGTTACATCCTGTTTGGATTACTGTAATGTGCTCTTCCAACTCAATTAAAAAAGAAGAAGAAGAAAGAGATGGGGGGATTCAGAAAAGCATGCCACAGTCAAGACTGAGAGACTGTCTGTATTTCTAGCTCCTGCTCTGTCTTTGGGATAGAATCAGAGCACCACCACCCACACTTCTCTAACATATAATTTTTCTTTATACTAAAGGGCAGCATGTTTCAACTTCAAAATCAAAGCAATTTTTAATCACACTTGCCCGCACATTTGACCAAAGTTTAAAATAGCTTTTTAGGTGATTCACTTTGCTTTAAAGTTGCAATTATGGCATAGAGATTTAGAAGCTTGATTTCTTTCAAGCAGCAGATATTTCACCCTCTATTTCAGCTTGGATTACTTTTATTTTCTTGATAAAGTAAATGTTAACAAAGGCAGTGTTCTGCTAGCACATGAGGCTCTGCTAATTCAAGCCATGGCCAGCTTATTAGTCTAGGATACATGATTATTGCTTGAGTGTCCAAGAGTGGGGAGTATTTTTTGGAATTTCTTGGGTGGAACATATGGCCCATTGGTTTGGCCATACATTCCACCCAAGGAATTCCAAAAAATATAGCCCCAATTTGACCAATAAAGTTCAGTGTCCAGCTTCTCCACCTGTGGCTTCTGTTTGACATTCAGAAGACATTTTGGCAGTCAGTGTAGAGAAGATTGACTAAATGGACCAATGACCTGACTTGGTATTGTCAGAGTATTGATCTAAATACTGGAGAATATTGTCTCTCTAAGAAAAGTTATGACATGATGGACATGTGCAGTGGATCTCTGCCGAGTCACTGTGCATCTGATGCAATCCTGGTAGCAAGATTGCATCGGTTTTGTGGATCTAAAAGTAATCAAATCAGTACCATTCCCCTGTGGGTGGAGCTTGAGGTTTTGAGTGTTATGCTGTCCATTTCCTGTCTGGAATGCTGTATATACCTACTGTAAATATTTTCCGGAAACTACGAGATAAAAAGCCTTCCTTGGAGAAAGACAACGATTTGTCTGTGAGTTATATTGTTCGAATCTCTCAGAGCAAAATTCTCGTTGTGTCTTATTTATCACTCCTGTCCGGAGAAGAGAAAGTGTAAATTTTCTTTCCTGTACTCTGCTAACTACAAAAGAGTGATTTATTTCACCCACATCCCGACAGGTATAGGGCAGTTTCATGTGTTCTTGACATACTTCATCTGGCTCCTAACACCAATCCCTAAGCCGAGGTACATATGAAGTTGCCTGATTCCAGATCACAGTAATACTAATATTATCAACAATAACAATAGACTTCTGAGTGCTTTCTCCCTAGAAAACCCTGACATAGGGTCATCATGTCAGAATTGATTTGATGCCACACAATTATTATTCAAAAATACCAGGCACCATCAATAAAAATTATAAAAACATTGATTGGTTTTTACATTACCCTTGCCCAGCCTGGCTCTTGAAAGCAGCCAGACCATTAACAACTATTATTAATGGGTCTCTCCTTGAGGGTAGGGTTCCCCTTGCCCTCAAGAAGACGCTCATTAAGCCAATTCAGAAAAAGCCCAACCTGGCAGCTGACAATGTTAACAACTACCATCCAGTTACCAATATCCCCTTCATCAGCAAGCTAGTGGAAAGAGTGGTGGCCGATCAGCTTCAGGCTCTCCTGGAGGAAACCAACACCATTGATACATTCCAGTCCAGGTTCAGGCTGCATCATGGCACAGAGATGGTATTGGTCGCCCTGCAAGATGACCTTTTGAGGGAGGACGATAAGGGGAAAATGCCCTTGTTTGTCCTCCTCGACCTAACAGCAGCCTTTGATACAGTTGACCACTGTATCCTCCTGGGTAGGATCTCAGGGTTGGGGATCAGTGGTCAGGCCTTGGCCTGGCTACAGTCCTTCTTGGAGGACTGTCCTCAGAGAATACAGCTTGGGGAGATGCTGTCTGCTCCATGGACTCTCAATTGTGGAGTCCTACAAGGGTCAGTCATCTCCCCAATGTTATTTAACATCTATATGAGGCTGCTGGGGGAGGTCATCAGGAGTTTTAGAGCTTCATGTCACCATTATGTTTTGACATATAAAGCCCTAAATGGCTTGGGCCCTGGATACCTGAAGGACCGCCTCCTTCCATATGAGCCTACCAGGCAGTTAAGATCTAGCCAGGGGGGCCTTTTGAAAGAGCCGTCCCTCAAGGAGGTAAGAGGGATGGCTTGTAGACAAAGGGCCTTTTAGGCAGCTGCCCCCAGACTATGGAATGCCCTCCCGACTGAGATTTGTCTGGCGCCGACGCTGATGACATTTCGGCGCCAGGTCAAAACCTTCCTGTTCCAGAAGGCTTTTAATTGAAATAATATCAACTGTGGGTCCTGATGGCAATTTTTAGAGTATATATTTTAATTGTATTTTAATTGTTTTGTCTTTTTTACTGTATTTTAATTGTTGTAAGCCGCCCAGAGACTTTTGGGTAGTGTGGGCGGCATATAAGTTAAATAAATAAATAAATAATAAATAAATTATGTGGATGACAACCAGCTCTATCTCTCCTTCCACCCCTCTGCAATGGATGCTGTCCCATCCCTTGAGTGCTGCCTTGATGCAGTGCTGGGATGGACAAGACAGAAATCCTGTGGGTGGGGGCCCCTGGTATTTGTGGTCTGGGTGCTTCCCTTTCTTTTGGGGGAACCATTCTTTCTATGAAGTATGAGGTGCGCAGCTTGGGTATACTTTTGGACTCGGCGCTATCAATGGAATCCCAGGCAGCATCTGTGGTCCGATCTGCTTATTTCCACCTAAAGCGGATTGCCCAACTGCTTCCCTATCTTGACACTGGGTCCCTCACCATGCTGGTCCATGAGTTGGTAGTCTTGAGATTAGACTACTGCAATGCCCTCTATGTGGGCCTGCCCTTGGGGCTGCTACGGAGACTTCAACAGGTCCAGAAATCGGTGGCCAGACTATTGAGTGGGGTTAGAAAATACCAACATATTTGCCCCACCTTGGCTGCCTTGCACTGGTTACCTGTTCGCTTCCGTTCCAGCTTTAAGGTATTGGTATTAACCTATAAGGCCCTAAACGGTTTAGGACTTTGATATCTAGCTGAGTGCCTCCCTCCTGCCAGTCCAATAAGATCATCTCAGGCAGGGCAGCTGAGAGTTCTGACCCCAATAGAGGCCCGGAAAATGACCACCAGACATTGGACCTTCTCAGTGGTAGCTCTGCAATTGTGAAACAGCCTCCTGCCCGAAATCTGCCTGGCCCCTTCACTTGAGCAGGAAGACTCATCTTCCTGCCTCCTCACCAGAGTAGTTAGCTGTGGGAAGAGGTGGGGCAGTGCCGGCAGGACTATGTTCACATATGGTGCAATGCTGCCGCTGTCAGACATGCGATCGGACTGGTTCTGGGAAGTGGGAATGGACCACCATGGCACCCATGGAGCTGAGCTTCGTATTCAAAAGATACAAATATGAAGCTCCCAGGTCTAATGCTGTTCCTAATATTTTCATTTTTTGTATCTCTGATGGTGTTATTTCTGCGATCTGCAACTGCTTATAATACTGTGTGAAATTTCTTGATATTGTTCCCAAAGCCCCAAAGACTACGGGGACCACTGAAGTGTGTTTCATCCACAAGCAAGATGTTTCAATTGCCAGACCTCTGTACTTTGTTAGTTTTTCCAGTTCTTTGTTTTCAGTTCTGGCATCCCCTGGAATTGCAATGTCAATGATCCAGACATTTCTTCATTCTATTACTACTATGTCTGGTGTGTTATGTTCAAGGTATCTGTCAGTTTGGATCCAGAGATCCCAGAAGATCTTGACATCTTCATTTTCTGGCACCTTCCCTACCTAATTTTCCCGTGGGTTTTTTTTAAGGCTGTTAAGTTATAGTTTTTGCATAATGACCAGTGCACTAACTTTGCCACTCTATCATATCTAACTCTGTAATCTGTTTGTGCAATCTTTGGACATTCACAGATGAGGTGTGACACAGTTTCATCTTTTTCTTGGCAGAGTCAACATTTGCTGTTAGCACAAATTCCTTGAATCTTAGCTTTTGTCACATTGGTTTAGAATGCTTGTTCTTGTGCAGCAAAAATCAAGCTTTTGTTTTCTTTCTTAATGGTCCCCAGTTTTAGCCATGCCAAAGTTGAATTATTACCATGATTTCCATCAATATTTCTCATGTGTTTATTTTATTTATTTATTTATTTATTTATTTGATTTATATACCGCCCATCTGGCAGCAAGGCCATTCTGGACGGTTTACAACAAAAAACAACAGAGTAACAAAATAGCAAATAGGGACATTAATACATAGGGGTGAAAATCAAAAATCATAAAGTGAAGTGAAGATAAAATCATAATACAAAAAATACAATTAAAAGCATAGAAGAAACTAAAAACATGGAGCATGGCAGTATGATAGAAGTTATATTATTGGACACTATTGTATCAGAGTATAGTTTGTTCAGGGAAGGCCTGTCTAAATAGCCAGGTTTTAAATAGCTTTTTGAATATCTCCAGTGAAGGGGCCAGGCGGACTTCGGGCAGAAGAGAGTTCCATAATTGTGGTGCTACCGCCCGATTTCTAGTGGTTGTTTTCCAGGCCTCTCTTGGGGTCAGAACTCTCAGCCGCCCTGCCTGCGACGATCTCATAGGACAGGCAGACCTAACTGGAAGGAGGCGCTCGGCCAGATATCGATGTCCCAAACCGTTTAGGGCCCTATAGGTTAATACCATCACCTTGAAACTGGTATGGAAGCGAACAGGTAGCCAGTGTAAGGTGGCCAAGGTGGGGGAGATATGTTGGTATTTTCTAACCCCACTCAGAAGTCTGGCCGCCACACTCTGGACCCATTGCAGTCTCCGTAGCAGTCCCAAGGGCAGTCCCACATAGAGGGCATTACAGTAGTCTAATCTCGAGATTACCAACTCATGGACCAGCATGGTGAGGGACCCAGTGTCAAGGTAGGGACGTAGCTGGGTGATCCGCTTTAGGTGGAAATAAGCGGATCGGACCACAGATGCTATCTGATATGTCATTTATAGCGATGGGTCCAAAAGCATGCCCAAGTGCCAAACCTCATCCTTCATGGAAAGAGTGTCCCCCCCAAAAAAAGATAGGGAAGCACCCAGACCACAGACACTAAGGGCCCCCACCCGCAGGATTTCCATCTTGTCCGGGTTCAGCCTCAGTCTGTTTTCCCTCATCCATCCCAGCACCACATCCAGGCAGTGTTCAAGGGACGGGACAGCATCCACTGCAGAAGGATGGAAGGAGAGATAGAGCTGCGTGTCATCCACGTATTGGTGACACAAACCTCCAAAACTCCTGATGACCTCCCCCAGCATATAGATGTTAAATAACATTGGGGAGATGACTGACCCCCATGGGACTCCACAATTGAGAGTCCACGGAGTGGACAACATCTCCCAAAGCTGAACTCTCTGAGGACGGTCCTCCAGGAAGGACCGGAGCCAGGCCGAAGCCTGACCACTGATCCTCAACCCCAAGAGCCTCCCCAGGAGGATACGGTGGTTGACAGTATCAAAGGCTGCTGAGAGGTCGAGGAGGACCAGCAAGGACATTTTGCCCCTGTCGGCCTCCCTCAAGAGGTCATCTTGCAGGGCAACCAATGCTATCTCCATGCCATGATGTGGCCTGAACTCGAACTGGAATGGATCGAGGGCATTGGTCTCCTCCAGGAGAGCCTGAAGCTGATCGGCCACCACTCTCTCCACCAGCTTGCCAATAAAGGGGATATTGGCGACTGGACGATAGTTGTTAATATCATCAGCCGCCAAATTGGTTTTTTTCTGGATAGGCCTAATGAGTGTCTCCTTGAGGACAAGAGGGACCCTGCTCTCAAGGAGAGACCCATTAATAATAGCCTCCACCCACTCCGTTGTTATCGGCTTGGCCGCTTTCAAGAGCCAGGCCGGGAAGGATCTAGTGAGGAGGTGGTGGCCCTGCAGCGATCAAGGACCCTGTCAACCTCAAGTGACGTCATGGGCTGAAATTGTGTCAAAATTCCCAGGCAAGGCGATGCGCTGGACGTCTCAGCTCAATCCACTGATAAAGAGGAGATATCTAGGTCCCGGTGGATGGCCTCCACTTTTTGTTTAAAGAAGGCCACAAATTGGTCACAGGAGATGCTACTGGGAGGCCTGTCACTGTGACCAATTCCGGATAAATCATGTACAATGTGGAACAGTTCCGCTTGATGGTCCTGAGCTTCAATTATCTGGCAAGCGAAGTAGGATGTTCTTATAGCCTTCACTTTGGCTAAATAAATATTTTGATGCAATTTTAGCGGCATTTAAGTTAGCTATAGTCGGGGCCCGTCTCCATGTGTTGTCTATGTAGTGGTTTATTTTTCCAACTGTTTAATTTATTTTCAAATTCTTGTTTGTTATATTGAGCCTTTTGTTTCTTTTGTTTTCAAAATACTCTCCATTTTCACTTTCTTAAGAAATTTTTCTCTACTTGTACTGATATAATCATTTAGGCTTCCTTTTTCTTCCTCTCCTACCTGCTGTATTTGCAGTAATCCATGGCCTCCAATTTTTCGTGGTAAACACAATCTCTCCACATCACTTTTTTGGTGTAGTGCATGATGCATGTTCATTAGTTTCTGTGTTTTTCGATATGCATTTTTTTCCCACCCCAGGTGTAGAAATTTGCACTTATCACTGTTAAATTTCATTCTGTTGTTTTCAGACTAGTACTCAAGACTATCTAGATCTATTTTTAATTTTGTTCCTGTCTTCCAAAGTATTAGCTGTTCTACCCACTTTTGTGTCATCTGTATACAGCATGTTTGTGAACCTCTGGAAAGTGAACACCTTTCTTTTGTGAATATAACTCAGCACACTTGAAGTCAACTAGCCCCATCCTTCAGTTAGCTATTATCTTGCAACACAAGGAAGCTTGCCAATATAGGACAGGTAAGGTACATGTTCAATTTTCTGTGAGAACAAAACTTATCATTTTAATTAGACCTGCTGAGTTTTCTGCAGGGCAAATGGTGATGTTTCCACCAGAAAGAGATCTGGTTTTCACAAACTGTGGGTAACCCAACTGGGAAAGATCAAATTGCACTGTGTTGGTTTCTGATGGATCAGTTACTACCCTGGTTTCAGGCTACAGAAGGGAAAAAGAAGCTGGCAATTGAATTCATTCAATCAAGAACACACCTGAGCTTTTGAAGTTGCATAGAAATTAACTATTTCTGTTTGGTGTAAAAAAGCAAAATGTGTATTCACTGTCCCACTGATCAGACAAGGAAAGTAGTTGCAACAATAATAGTTATCAGAAAGCTTGGGTACATTTATCATAGCACAGGCTTTTATAGATTACACTCCCCTTCTATAAAGGTGTGGAGTACAATGGGCCAGCATAATTTTACAAAAGGGTGGTGCTTGGGAAGGCCTGGAAAAAAAGCCAGGTTTTAGTTTGGTTGCGGAAGCTCAGGAGGGTGGGGGCCAGTTGCACCTCCAGAGGAAGAGAGTTCCAGAGCGGAGCTGCCCCTACTGAAAAGGCCCGGTTTCTGGTTGATGCCTTCCGGGCCTCTTTTGGAGTGGCCACCCGCAACCTTAAAGACTGGGAGGTGCGGGTGGAATGGGAAGATGGCCTGAGGGAAAGGCACTCTGACAGGTAGCAAGGTCCTAAACTGTAAAGGGCTTTATAAGTTAGCATCAATACCTTGAACTTGGCCCGGAAGCATACTGGCAGCCAGTGCAAGCGAGCCAGGACAGGTGAAATATGGTCAACTTTAGATGTATCAGTGACCAGCCTGGCCACTGCATTTTGCACTTGCTGCAGCTTCTGAACCACCTTCAAGGGCAGCCCCACGTAGAGAGCAAATCTTACAGATTTCTTATTGATTTTGTATTTTGCTTTGCCTCCACTTGACTCTTGTATGGAAAATTTCCTCACTGAACAGCATGATGGCTCTCATGAGGCCAATAGCGATGAGAAGAACATCCTGGAAGGTTGGAGGAGGGGAAGATTAAATCTTTAAAAGACCTTGGAAAACAGCAATGGATCAGGTCATGGTGACCCAGAAGCCATACAAGCGGAGGGGGGGCAGTGAGGCTCTGGGTGGAGCCCCATTGAGCAAGGGGAATACCCTGACTCTCATCAGTGCCCTTCAGGCTGAGCTGCATTTCTTCAATGAGCCCAAGGAAACTGGGTTCATTGATGCCACTGGTGGAAGCTATCACGTTCCCACGTGGCCCTTGGTTGTTTCACCAAGCAAAGGCTCACACTACGTGTCGTTCAGCTGCCACCAGTTGATTACATCAACATTGTTCACTATTAATGACAGAGGTCCAGGCAACATATCATTTAAGAACCAAGTAGAAATTGTTTATTGTTACAGGTGATAACAGTCCAGTCAATGTCATTAACTCTCAACTAAACAACCTTCTTTCTCCACTCTCTACCGCCTACTCTCCCTCTCTCTCCCTCCTTTTCTTCCTCTCACTTAACTCCGCCGCCACCAACTCCTATTGGTGCATGCAAATTTCAACATAAATATTCATGAGCGGGGTGAACGCTACATCAGCCTATCTCTGGATTTTGGAATGCCCAGTTCATGGAAGGACCAGCTGTCCTGAGGGAATATGAGCTGCGGCTGTGATTTGTGACCTCTGGGTTTCCCATCTCCCTCCTACCCTCACCCCCCCACCATCCCCCAATGCCTTAACCTGCTGATAGCGCTGCTGGCCCAACTTTCCCCTCCCTCTCCTTCCCCAATCACCCACACCTCTGCTACTTTGCCTTGCTTGGCTCTCTTCTCCCACTCTTTCCCTCACCATCACTCCCACACTCCTTACCCTTCTAGTGCAGCTTACCTTCCATCTCTGCCATCCTTTCTTTGCCCTCCCATTCCTTCCCTTGCCTCCATCCTGCACATCTCTAAATACATGTTGAAAAGATACAGCAGCTTTGATGCAACTCTGATTTTTGAGATGCAGCACTGCCTAATCCTTCATAAAATCATTTCCCCTGAATAATCTGGTTTAAGGTTCCTGCAAGACCACTAGTAAATCTCAGCCCCCATCTGGGGATTCACTTTTCCAAAGACACAATTATCCTCCGTTCTTGCCCTCTCCCCTCCACACCGGTGACACAAAGGAAGAAAAGCAAAAAAGACTCAATTTCTGACTCTATTCCTTTCCTCAACGAGGGGAAAATAGCAATGGCATCTGAATTAAATAGCTGTCTGAAAGTCTCCATCAAATTTCCTTCAGCCAAAGTAATGAAATGTCCTTTAGCCAGCTTTCAAGCTGCAGAATAGCTAGTGTATTGCTGTCTAAAATGGGGCTTCTACCCCTACAAACCACCGTCTGAAACTGCTGTCCTTACATTACATTTTCCAAGGCTGCTCCATCGTATCCAGGTGGAATGCTGGGCTGAGAGAGGTTTGAAGGCCCAGGCCTATAAAGGAAGAAAAAAATAAATAAATCAGTGGAGTGCTGTATAGCAAAATCTGATCGTTCATAAACCTAATGGTATTAATAATAGCTTAAGAAAAACATATAAGGCAGATAATGATGCTCTGAAGAGCATTTATTTTTGATTCAGTCTTTAAATGTTCAGACATCTGCAAGAGTTTATTTGATGCAGTGGAAAGCAGAGTTTTGAATGAGAGAGAGAGAGAGAGAGAGAGAAGGATTCAAAGTATCCCAAGACTCTTCTTCTGCAGTGAAAGTCATATTTGTGTGCAAGATTGGTCTAAAGTCCTGTTGGGTGACATTGATTGGGCATCTCACTACTTCTCAGCTTCATTTTCCTTTTACTGTTGTGATGATGAACAAAACAGAAATGTACAGGATTTGTAGATATGTCTGGAGCCCAATCCCATCATGGTTTGTTTCTTCCACCACCAAGTTTGTTTCATCTCAATTATGTGCAAGGTTTTTCCTTCCCTATATAGACATCTGTACATAGCTTGCATGCGTGTCTTCTGAATGTTTGCATTGCTCACATATTTTGTTCCTGATCCAGGGTATCAATTCAGTTCAATTGTTTTTTTAAGTTTAAAATCTGTATAAGGATTTATCCTTATCTTACTTTAATAAGTCATAACAGTAACACAGAGTAGAAGCAGTACCAGAGAAATGTAGTTTGTGGGGTGTTTTTGAAAGTTAATATTCCTCCAAGCAGAAGCCTCTTAAATAACAATTAACATTTCATCTCTTAAATAACAAAAGGCTTAATCCTCTACAAGAAACAATCAAGGTTTAAGGAAGGAAAATGATGGGGAAGCCAGTGAGAAAACAGTGGTAATTGAAGGCTTTCTCTGATCGATACTGACAAAAACTTGCTTTACTGCCTTGTTGAAGTTCTTCATCAGATTTATCAATTTGCCACCAAACTACAGCAGTAAACTGCAATGACAGTTTTCAAAAACTGTTTTTTCCCCTGGGAAATACTGGGGATATTGAGAGGTACCAATGGCTTCAAAAAGGGCTTGGGGGCTTGATATGGATGTGGGCTCTGCTTTGCCCACTTATGTGTTCAATGCTGAAAAAAAAAGTTCTTTTCAGAAAAGGATTCACTGGTCCTTGGGCTCATACGTTTAACAAGATGAGTTCATAATCTTAGAATTTTAATCTTAGAACAGTAGAGCTGGAAGGGACCCTATGGATCATCAAGTCCTGCCCTTATCAAAGAGGCACAATGGGGAATCAAACTCCCAACCTCTGGCTTCACAGCCAGATGCCAAAATCACTGAGCTATCCAGCAGTTGGTGTTTTTGTGTTATCATTCTTTTTAATTGTTGCTTTAAGGCACAGTTGGCAATCATCATCTTTCTTCACCTTCAACACCACCATCACCACCACTTCCATGACAGTTTTATGTTGTGATCCATTCTCAGGGTAATAAAAGGTAATACTTAAGAAATGCATTTACTCTCAGTTAAAACATTTTGTCTGGTAATTATGTGCAGAGCGATGCAAGTAATTTTAGTTAGCTCCTTACAACAAAAATAACAAAGAATGGTCTATCTGGGGATCAGACATGTGAAACACAAAATGCCAACTCCATTGCCATATGTGCTCAATGCAGTGTCCCAAATCCTCTTTTGTAGCTACACAAATGGGGTAGGTTTTGGAGGCTGATTGGCCCAAGTTAGGAAATCACTGTAGACATTGTCAGTTGCATGCTGAATCCCACAACTCATTATGCAACTGATAATGTTTACTGTAATTTCTTGACTTAGGGTAATTCATCTCCAGAAGTGATGCCACTTGTGCTATGCCAGAATAACTATTTAAGAAGATTTTGGCCAGTATCTCATAACGTCACTCATACCATCAAGCACTCATTCATGTGCTCCTCAAATTTATCAACAATGCTCTTTTCTTAGATTCTGCTATCTTCCAAAAATGTTCTTTATAAACTGAAATGGCTTCCACGTTCCATGTAATGGGCAAACAGCTCAAGATTCCTGTCAGGTCTATGGCATGAAGAATTTAACCACATGCAGCTTTAGCCGGCACATGAGGATGGAAGCAATCCCTGCCATCTTTTCTGCCTGTACCTCAGTTACAGGACAGTCTGAATTATTAACAGGAGAAGTCACCAAAATGCTGGGGGAATCTCTGCTCAACTGAATTTCTGCTTACTGTTCAGCTGGTAGGCACAGAGCTCCAGGCTGATACCACTGCTCTTATATGACAAGATACCACCAGAAATCAAATTAAAAGTTGGTGGATGCCAAGATGTTATCCTGTTGAACTGAATTGCTTAATAGGCATTCTCTTACTGTGGCACTTCACCATTTCTAAAGATTAATGGCGTGGAAATTTGCCCTTCTGTTCACTGAAAGCTTTGTGTCAGTGAAAGCAGGTAACAGACAGGAAAAATAAGCTGGTAAATTAGGCAGCCCTAAGGGTCAATTTGCAGCAATGGGAAAGGAATTCTACTGTATTTCTCTCAAAATTAGATAGACCTTAGGCAGCCTGCCCATAAGGAGTGTTGAATGAATAAAGATTTGAAGTGGCTTTAAAGTCTTATCGATGGGCCATTTATATTGGTTTTCAAAAATCCTAGGGAGCAAAATAAATATTTGAGAAATTTGTTGGCTTTGCATCTTAATAAGCAATTACCCAGTTTTCACATCCTAGGCTTGAATGAGAACACAAATGCAATTGGTGGTTGAAAAACTGTGCATTTCTGAGCTTGTAATGCAAGTCACACACACACACAGAGTACATTTAGAGGGAAAAGTCCATGAAATGATCATATGGGTATATCTCAGTCAATATGCATGCACCTGGGAAATGTACACATAAAAATGCTAACTTTTTAAACATACAGAAGGAGGCCTGCAATATTTTTCATGTGGACAAGCAAGGTCCACAATCAGATGCAGATTCAAGTCAGAAGAAAAATGGTGACCTGAAATGTAGATCTTTGACAAGACTGTGCGTGTCAGATACCACCTGCTAAGCAGTGGAGTGTGAGACATTCAGCAAATAAACATTTGTGAAAAAATGGAGGGGAAAAGGTGCAGAATCTGAAAGCAAATGGGAATGGGGAGGAAACTCCCACTGAGATATATTTTAAAAAACAGAATGAGAGAAAAGCCTAGGACAGTGGTTCCCAAGCTTTTTTGAGTTGTGAACCCACACCCCTTTATTAGTAGCCAAGTAACCTGTGTCCCCACCCACCATGTTTGCATCAAAAGGCATCTTTTATGGGGCAAGGTCATGCCTTCTCAGAAAGTAGAGACTTCTTTCTCCCCCAAAGGGCCTGTTTGTCATACTTTAATAGTGTGCATACATGGGTCAAGGAAGAAATTATTTAACAGGGGCCACAACACATATAAGTTGACCTGTGAACTCCCCCCTGCCAAGAAAACACTTTGTGACCCACTTGAAGGTCATAACCCCGAGGTTGGGAAACACTGGCCTGAAGAAGTAGTTGTGCTGTATATCACAATGACCAGTTGGAGGCTATCACACTTTGGACACTTCATAAAAAGACAAGAGCCACTGAAAAAGACAATAATACTGGGGGAAAAGTTGAAGGCAACAGGAAAATAAGAAGACCGCATAAGAGATGGATTGACTCAATAAAGGAAGTCATGGCCTTGAGTTTGCAAGAGCTCAGTGGGGCTGCTGCTTTTGGAAGTCACCAACTCATTGGGACAACATAAACCACTTAATAGCACATAATAATAAAAGAAGATCTACATCAGTTATATTATTCTATCAATTTTTTCTCAACTAAAAAAGAAGAGATTTGTTCAAAATTGAGGTTGCTCAGAAGAATGAAAGGTGTTCCAATTGTCAGATGCAAGATAGAAACTGTTTTTCATGACCCACTGGATATAACTGTTATCATAGAAATGACTGATGTTGCAGAGGCTTAAGACAAGACGATTCTGATCTGAAACTCACTTCTCCTCTGAATCCACTAGACAGGCTTAGTCAAGCCACAATCCAATGGCTGAGCAAAATGGGACAATTCCAGTTCTTCATTTCATTCTATTCAGCCCTAAACACCATATTTATTAAACACCAATAAACGAGCATAGATTCCCTCTTCAGCATTGGTTGAGTGAGTGCTCCCCAAAGCCAAGGAGAGACACTTGAAGCACTCACAGCTGTGGAAGATGTGGGAAACAGGAGAAGACTTCAAGCCATTGTTCTAGCTATGGAAAGCAGTAGGAGTGGGCAAATACCACCTGCTTTAATTTGGTCCAAATTATTTGTCTTACAAATAGGAGACAATTTGCTTTGAGCCCATTTTAACCTACCTGCTTAAACTTGTTCCTGAATATTCAAAAGTATTTATGTCTATTGATATGGGTCCTAACAATAATAATCAAAACGAAAACTTTGGGCACTTTAGTTTGGGCAAGGACTGCTGGATAGCTCAATGGTTTAGGTCTCTGGCTGCAGAACCAGAAGTTGGGAGTTCAATTCCCTCACTGTGCCTCCTTGACAGGGACTGGTTTCAATGATCCACAGGGTCCCTTCCAGCTCTGCAGTTCTAAGATGATTACTATAAAATTGAGGAAATAAAGGTATCCGACCAGGGATGGGAGTGAAACAGTGCCATCAACTATTGCAGAGTGCGGGCGGCATACAAGTCGAATGGATAAATAAAATAAATAAATAAAATAAAAATAAAAACTTCCACAGTTTCCTTCCTGACTTCTGGGAACTGTGCAAATTTACTCAACAAAAACTTTTGTTAAAGGGGGAAGGAATATTGCCAGGTAGTAGCTTCTCTGCCCCAGCGGGTAGAGTACCTGATTGCTGTCAAGGGTGTCATGATTGGCACGCACCCTGACTGGAAAATAGGCATACACAGCCCAAACAAAACAAAACAAAAACAAACCAACAAACCAGAACAGCTCTAGTAAACAATGCCTAAATTGATTATACAGAGAGGAGGAGGAGGAGGAGGAGAATAAGGAGAAGGAGAAGGAGAAGGAGAGAAAAAAATACAAATGTTGTGTATTCTTGTATTCTTTCTAGAGAAAAACAGTTTACTCTTTTTAGAATAATATACTTCATCTTAAGGCTAGGGAGAAATAGATTAGTCAATTACTTTTCTGACTAAGTTTCCGATATGTTCATTAATTCCCTTCCCTTCCATTTCTGCAATAATTCTGATTTTTAAAAACCACATTTAAAAAAAAAAGCTCATATATACATATGGGATAGCTGTACAGTGCTCAAAGCCAATCCACCCTGTATTCTTTGACAGGTATTTCTACCTGCTCCATCCCCAGTTCTTTTCTGTTTCTGGATCTCTATTTAAAAAAAAAAAAAAAAAACAACCCACAAAAACAAAAAGAAAAAATTCCAGCCAATTCAGGGGAAATGTAAAACCTTTTGACTTTGAACCTGGGGTGATTATCCAGCAAACTATTTGTGTGACCTATCAACGCAAAGCCCAGACAACAACCATCCTTCCATAATGACATACTTTGTCTACTTGATTACTTTTGAGCCCTCCTTTTCTCAGCTCAAATTGTGGGCCATCTCTTTAACCCAACAAAAAACTCATTGGGATGTGAAGGATCTGATAAAGTATTGCTGTGCCCCATGGGTGAACAGTGGCTCCTTGCTCCACTTCTTAGTCATGGTAGAACCAGAAAAATATTCCTGATTTGGCCTCTTTTTGCACATTTGTCTGAGGTCAGTTCACCTATATGACTGCCATACCTTTTTTAATAAATACTTTATCTGAACAAAGATCTAGGTATAATTTGGTATTTTTCTGAGCTGAGAACGTCATCACGTGGAGCAGTGTAAAATCTGAAAATTTTTGTGTTCCATCCTGACATCAGTCCAGCAGGTGTGAACCAGGTCAAAACATGGACCAGACAAAATCTCCTTGGGAGGCAGCCCATCTAGGAGAAGGAAAACTCCGACTTCAAACCCCCACTGAGGCGCCGCCATCATCGTCCATGCCGTGGGGGAGCAGGCCAGGTAGGTGGGGCTCGTCAGCCTTGGGAGGCAGCCCATCTAGGAGAAGGAAAACTCCGATTTCAAACCTCCACTGCCTTGTGGCTATATCCACTGATGGAAAAGCCTTCAGGAGTCAACCTCGAGGCAAAATCCGGAGCCGGAGTCCCGGAGGCAGTTCGTGTCGTTCTGTCAACTCCTGCGACATCGCTGGAACCAGTTGTATTGGCTATTGCCTCTCCATTGGACTATTTCAGCGACGTGGAGAGGGGGGATTTGCTGCGTGGGTAACAGCCTATCCTCCATATTATTTTACCCAGGCTTCATGCCCTGGAGAGGACACTCCAGCTTCGCATACAGCGTCGAAACACTAGACGCTGTTCCAAGTCCTCCATACAGAGCATGTTACCATAGTCTCTCGAGACTGAAGGATGCCTATTGGATTTTGTGTTCAGTTGGGACCAAGCATGCAGAAGATGTTTTAAATGGTCTACCCTTTTCTGGAAATGTAGAATTAAAGTAGGAACCAAAATTGAAAGTTCGGGAATCTCAAATTCTGAATAATCAAATGATGTGACCTCCCCTCTCTCTGATGATTAGAGCCAAAATGAGAGTGACATTTTATACGATGTATTTGAACTAGATTTTTAATCCCCTACTTCCCATCTTTGCCAGTGTAACAACCTCATTGACATTCAAGAGGGAAATTATGACTTGCCAAATTCTACAGGAGGTTCCCCCTAATGATGTGAATATGGTCACTCTGATTTCCTCTCAGAGACAGGATAATGTCAAGAAATGTCATTGGATTACAATAATGAAAGATTTAAAAGTATGAGTGTGTGTGTGTGTGCATACATGCATGCATGTGTACATGTTGAGAGAGGATTTTACCTTTTTCTTTAACTTGATTCAGTATCTGACAAGGCAGAGGTAGCTGGTGATTAGACTATTTATTTATTTAAAATATTTATTTAAAATATTTTTACCTCACCTTTCTCCTTAAGATGGCTCCAAGGCAGCTTACATCATGAAAAGTCAATATTAAAAGCTAAAAACATTAAGTACACAAATACTTAAAGGATTAAACAGATAACACCACTAAAGGACAGTGAACAAAACCAAAGCGTTCAAAGCAGTAAGGCAGAACCATCTATTAAAAAAACCCCACTCAGGCAGTCAGTCACGAAGGGAAAGCTTGCCTGAAGAGAAAGGTCTACACAACCCCGAGCCCTGTACATTTGACAGCGATAGTTCCAGCAATGAAGTCAGAGGGTTGCAGAGAGCTGGCCTGCTATCCAGTTTGCTAAACCATGTTTGTAGAGGAGATGACAGATGCCTCCCCTCAGAGAACTACAGCTCCTTTGTGGGAGTGAATCTACCTCCCCCAAAACCACTTCCTTCTAGTTTATAGAATTAATAGTGTTTATTGTACTATTTGCCTCATAAGATGGCTTCTCAGTCTTGACAAATTCATATTAGAAGCTTCTTGGGAAACTGAGAAAAATCCCCTTGACACATGTGTTGCCCCAAAAGAAGAAAACATAATAAAAAGACAATGGAGGAAATAGATTTCCCTAAGATCTCCATATGCTCAGATTTGTTTTTTGTTTGTTTGTTTATAATATTTTACCCCACCTTTCTCCTTAAAAAGGACCCAAGGCAGCTTACGTCATTTAAAAAAACCACAATATTTTAAACTAAAAACAATAAGTATACAAATTTTATTTATTTATTTATTTATTTAAAATATTTTATCCCGCCTTTCTCCTTAAAAAGAACCCAAGGCGGTACTAAAATACTAAAAGGATCAAATAAATACTACTCTAAGAAATGGCAAATAAAAGCAAGACTATAAACATATCCAGAGAAGTAAGGTATAGCCATCCATCTAAAAATCCCACTCAGGCAGTCAGTCACTATTGGAAAGCTTGCCTGAAAGGAAAGGTCTTTGCCTGCTTGCAGAAGGACAGCAAAGATGGGGCCAGTCTGGCCTCCTGTGGGAGGGAGTTCCAGAGTCTGGGAGCAGCAACAAAGAAGGCCCTCTCCTGTGTCCCCACCAAACATACATGTCAAGGTGGTGGGACAGATAGAAAGGCATCTCCTGATGAACTTAACACCTGAGCAGGCTCATAATGAAAGACACAGTCTTTGAGATAGCTCGGACCCAAGATGTTTAGGGCTTTATAGGTTAGAACCATGATGTAAGCAGCCTTAGATCCTTCTTTTATATATACTTATATATATATATATATGTATATATTTTATATACATTTATTTCAAGTCTGGTTTAAAGAACCATGATGTATATGGTATATATATATATATACCATATACATCATGGTTCTTTAAACCAGACTTGAAATAAATGTCCCTTCTAACAAGATATCTTCCAACAAAAGACAAAGGCTTGATGGCACTTCAAGTGATCATCCGATGTCATCCCCTCCAAAATGCCAGTTTTCCTTCATTTCTTCCCCAGTAGAAGTCTGAACTCCAGAGTTAGTGGAACAAGATTGGTGTTAGCTGACTGAAGAGTAACAGCTACCAGGAACAGGAGCTTCAATCTCCAGGAGGGACCTGAGTATGCCACAGCTTGATAAACGCCTCAGAGGGAAGTCTGTACACCAAACACAGAGTTTGGAAATGAGGTATAGGTATTAGATACTGAGTTCTGTACAGACACACTAGTGATGAATAGTCCTCTTGGAACATATTGCTGTATTTTAACTGTGATTCCTCAAAGCAAGATGGGTTGACAATTCTTTTTTTTTCTCCCCACCCTTCTTGTCTTTCTGTTCAACGAGTATATCTAGTTATTAAGGCATGTCTCAGTTATGAAGCTTCTGGAATCCTGGAGTGGAGTTTCATTCTTTAGAAAATGAGACAAAACTATGCCTGGAGGAAAATCTTGTTCTTCTTGAGAAAAAAATCAATGGTGGTTTGCTACCTAATATACTGGGACTTCCAATAGAGGTTTGTAAGGAAGGATATAATGGTGCAAAGAACAACAAACCGTCATTACTTTGATGTGAGCTATTAAATCTTTCCTACTTTTGATACTCTCTTCCTTGTACGGTTTCCCCTGATGGGGCTTTTAGCCCGTTTAAAATTTCTAGTATGTTTAAACTAGTTCCAAGAAACAAAGTTGGAACTTTCAGTCACAACAGATGTTACTGTAAAAGTCACTACTCTTATTTAATCTGGATTAATGATGAAACTATATGGTGTGCTCTCAAAAAATGGCCAACAGGTATTACATCTTCCACATTAAAGCAGAAATTCAGAAGTTACTTTCAAGAACGTAGTGAGTTCTAATGACAAGCCCTCCCAAAATAGTTACTTACAATCTCGTATAGTTGCTGGTTTTAGAAGTAATTTTCTCTTCTTGTTTTTCAAAGGACAATATCCTATCTATCTATCTATCTATCTATCTATCTATCTATCTATCTATCTATCTATCTATCTATCTATCTATCTATCTATCTATCTATCTATCTATCTATCTATCTATCTATCTATCTATCTATCTATCTGAAATATTTTTATTTGAAAGGACCCAAGATGACTCACACAAAGTGCCCCAAATTAAGAAATCAGTATAGACATTATCAGTTGCATGCTGGGGCACACAATTCAGGATGTAACATATATTGTCTATGGTCTTGCTGGTGTTGTTTTGACTTATATACTGCCTCATGGTGCTTAGAGCACTCTCTGGGTGGTTTACAATATAATTATGCAACAAACTCCCCCCTGCCCATACAAGTTGTGTACTTATTTTACTGACCTCAGAAGGATGGAAGACTGCTTCAACCTTGAGCCAGCTACCTGAAACCATTGGGATTAAACTTGTGAGCAGAGGCTTGATTGGAGTACTGCAGTTTAACCACGATGCCATTCTTAACTTTAAAACAGAAGTTTCGTCTACACTATGGGTAAAATATGTAGTCTCTTTAAATCTCTCATTTTATCTGTTGTAAGCCATCCTGGGTCCCTTATGGGGAGAAAGGCAGCATATAAATAATTTAAATAAATAAAACAAAGAATTAAATCCTGTTGACATAGTTAAATCAGCGTAAACTGGACCTGGGCACCAGAAATAATTAATTTTAATTAATTAAAAGCTTCCTCATTCCAGTTCCAGGTCCCAGGTTCTGAGGCTCTGTAGGGTTCCCTTTTAACTGAGGGAAGCCATTGGGACCTTCAGGATGGGATGGAGTCAAGAATGGCTGCTGGATCATTACTACCAGGATTAAGACCGCTGGTGGTGATCCAGTGGTGATTTTTGACTGGTAAAGGTTCTGAAGCATCCAAAAACTTCCCTAGGATAATGGTTTAGTTGTTACAAAAATACAATAATGACAAGCAAGGTGTCTTAGTTAATTACTTCCAACCTCTGTGTGCCAATATGAATCTGAGGCTGACAACATTAAATAAGCCAAGTGAAAGCACATAATTGATGCTACAATGTGACTATCAAGGTATTTAGAATTTCAGGCTATTATCAGAATGATAAGTTGTATGCCAGGCAGATTTGGTTGTCATAGAAAGCTCAGAAAGAAATAAATCTGTTAGTCTTTACACTGTGATCATATTTTGCCCTTTCTTCTCTGTTTCCTCCTTTCCCTACTTTAATTATATCAACATGCTAAGAAAGACAATGGAGCTCCTATGATTGTCACCCCTGCAGTTCTGACACCCCAAATTTCATGCCATGTGGATTGCCACTAGTGTGCAGAGACCAATAATTGGAAGTATGTGCTTCACATGATGATTCTGTGATAAACACATGTTGGCCATGACATACATTCTGAAACCCATATTATGGTACCACCTTTGATGGCCATCCAGCAAATCTGTGCAGGCTTTACAAGATAGTTGGATCTTTTCCTCTGGCAGGATGTTACAAAAAGTGGGTGGAGGAGGTGGGTGGAAATGGCTTGATCTTTTAGTCCCATCATCTATATCTGCCATTCTCAACCCCCCCTTTTTTTTTGCCACAGTCATGAACACAGTATGAAAAAAATATATGCCAAATTAGGATTGTGTACATTGCATAACGAACCATATAAGGTGGTGTATGAAGAACTGTTTCCAGTCTGTGGCCCCCTTCAAATGTGCCAGCCCCCCATGTGCTGGGGGGCATATACCCCCCTTGAGAATGTTTAATCTGTATGCTATCTTACAAAGTAATGAGGAGGAGGGGTCTGCAGACTCTTCAAATTCTCTCATCAGATATTAGGTTTTACCCTAGAGGCCCCGAAACTTGATTGGAAATAGGAAAAGCATTAAGAAAAAGGAACAAACTTTAATTTTCTATTTCAGAAATCCAAGCTGTCCCAATGGTAACCCCAAAACTGTCTCTATCCAATGGGAAGCAAATCTTATCTTTTGTAGGTAGAAGGCAGAGAGTTATTGGGCCATTTTTATCTTCACAAGGCTAGAAATCTCTGTGTGTGTGTGTGTGTGTGTGTGTGTGTGTGTGTGTGTGTGTGTGTGTGCGCGCTGGATTACGTAAAGGAAGGCAATATGAGCCAGACTTGGTAACTTTACCAAGTATGTTGGGATGAATGAAATCTCAGAAAATAAAGTCCTGGTTTCAGATGGTGTAAGACCCTTTCCCTCTTGAAGTATATGGTTCCAGTATTGATGAAACTCTACATTTAATACTCTTCAAGTCATACAAAATCAGTTTTGTTTTAGGAAGAAAAAGAGCTTCCTACCCATTAGGCTGTGTACAAGGCACCATGATGTCCAGGTGCTTCGGAGCTGCCTGAGGTCAGTAATGGACTGGACAAGGACCAACAAATTGAAACTGAATCTATACAAGACAGAGAACCTCCTGTTGGGGGGAATCACCTACCTGGTTAGGTGGAGTTATCTTGTCTGGATGAGGCAGGTATGAAATCTGGGAGTTCTTCTGGACACAGCACTTTTGATGGAGCAGCAAATATCCATCATTGCTAGAATTACTCTTTTCCACCTTTGATGGATTGCCCAATTGCACCTCTATATGGACCAGGATTTTTTTAGTTACGTACATTGATAATCTCAAGAATAGATGACTGCAATGCTCTCTAGATGGGGCTGCACTTGAAGATATTATGGAAAACTTCAGCAGGTCTAAAAAAGTGGCAGCCAGCCAGGCTGATTTGGGGGTAAGTAAATTACCTTTTAAGGAGAATGGCGGGGTATCAATCAATCAATCAATCAATCAATCAATCAATCAATCAATCAAATCGTATTACCTCCATCCTGGTCCACCTGCATTAGTTTCAATGCCCAATTCAAGGTGTAGGTTTTGACCTACATGGCCCTGAATAGTTTTGGACCTTGATGCTTATTGGAGCTCCTTTTCCAAAAACAAGTACCCATTTCACTCATTCCTCCCAGACCTTGCTATTAAAGGTGGCCACACCAAGAAAGGTGAGAAGGATACCAATGAGGAATTGGGCCTTCTCAATGGTGGAGTACACTACCTTTGGAGGTGCGCCAGACCCCCTCCCTTTGAAGGTTTAGAAAATTAGCAAAAGCAGAACTCTTTAAAAGGGCCTTTAAGAGCACAATCTCATAGGTATGGATTTAGTAATCCACAACATTTTGTGTTTTATTTCTTTTTTATTGTTGACATATGGTTATTTCACTGATAGTGTTGTAATTTGCATCTTGGTGTTGGACCTGTAACTGGTGTGGTGGGAGGGGGAGAGGATCATGTCTTTTTTCTAAGCCTATAACTAATTAGGCTGTACAGAAATCCAACCAACCAACCAGCCAGCCAGCCAGCCAGCAACCAAAATCCATGATCTTTGGAAAGAGTCTATATAGTGCACCAGTTATGTACAGAAGATTCCTCCAATGCACAGGTGAGTTACAGCCACCTATATAGAACCTATCAATGACACTATACCATTCAATCTGCCAAGGTACAGATGCAAGAAATGGGATATGACGAGATGAGGGAGGCAAGATATTTGGGGCAGGAAATTTTTAATAGTATGGAACTTGGATTTAATATGTGCAATTTTCCTTCTAACCTTGGTGTTAGGACTGTGCATTTTCTTAATAAATTGGATCACAATATTAAATAAATAAATAAAAAGCTAGTGGGGGGGTGGATGAAGGGGTGGTGAATTAAGAGGAAGCCAGGTTTGTAATGAATACAGATACAAAAGAGAGCGAGTGAGCCATAGTACAAATTCAAGGACATAGAGCTGTAGAATGTAAAATTAGAGATGCCTATGATTATAAAGTATCAAGGTGACAGTATTTATTAAGCCATAACTGTTCCTCAGCAACTGCCACTTGTTCCAGTTACTGTAACAACCTTCAGAAGAAGACAATTCCTCATGAACTTGTTCTGTCACCTGGTTCTTCCTTTATTTAGTTATGTGCCATCAAGTTATTATTATAGCAACCCTTATAGGACTTGCAAGGTAAGTAAGATATTTAAGCAGTGGTTTTGTCAGTGCTATACCTCTCCTCCATGAGATTTTATGGCCAGGAGGGATTCAAGCCTGGGTGTCCCACAGCACAATGTATCAGTGTATCCACTGCACCACACTGCGTTCCTCCTACCATTGCCAAAGGCCTAATTTTCAAACTTGGCTTGCATTGTTACCGCTTTGCTCAAGTTCCTCATGTCTTTCTTTTACCAACTCTTGTCAGTGCAATAAGATGTCCTTTATTAAAATTGTAGCACTGTAGGCAAGAAAGGTTATATTTTACACTTCCAGGTTGGTACATAATGACGTGAACAGAAAAGCTGTTCTCAAGGTCAGTCCCTCCAGCCCAGAACTCTCCACTTCAACTTGCATCAAAGGCTCCAAAACGAAATGGTGACATCTTCATGACTGGCAGCTGTTGACAGCTGTGTCCTCCAGGAGTTTGTCCAACTGCCTTTCACTGCTCAAGGCAAGGAACAAAGTAACCCCCTCCCAACTCCATGGCATCCTCATAACAACCCTGTGAAGTAGGTTAGTATAAGAAACAACAATCAGTCCATAGGCTCAAGAGAAACCAAGTGAAAAAGGAAGAAATCATTTAGGATCAAATGTCTTTGTAACTCAAATTCAAATTAAAAATAAAGTTCTCATTAAATCTTCATCTGATGTTTTATGTAAGGGAATCAACATACAAAATAAGGTACTAATAACACTTTGCTAAGTACTCAGCTAATCTCTTGCCACAGTTCTTTAAGACAGACGAATATAGCTTTTCGTGTAACTTGAATAGTGAAAGACAAGGCTCAGAGATGGTTGTGCCCCAATGCCCAGACAAATAAGTTGAAATTTGTACTAGGAGATTCCAGCTCTTAATCATTATGCTGCACTGGTTGAATCGCATCTAGAATAGGCTCATCAAATCAGTGGACTTTACTGAGGAGTTGACTCATCAAATCCCCATTTTTTCAGTGGGCTTATGCTAAGTGTGACCTGCTACTGAATTTCAGCCATAAGTGCTGTCCTGTGTGCATAATGCCAGGCTGAGTTCTCAGCGCTGTCCATGGTCCTGGCTGCTTCCTCCATAGACATTTCTTCTCAGCCACTACATTTGTAAACAGATTTTCAGAGAAAGTGTAGCCCTCTCCTCTTTGAGTGAAAAGATTTGGCTTTAGAAGGCAGGATTGAACCTCCCACTGCTTAGAAAGGCCACTGGAAGGAAACCCATGTTATTTTAGCCTTGCATTTTCAATTCCATCCCTCCTGCTTCACACTGTCAAATTCCATTTGCTTTGGGCTCAGTATACATGTAGGGGGCACATTGACTCACTGAGAGGTTTCCATTGAGCTATCCACTGTTTTGCCTGGCCTTTTAAATTAAGTTGTTCCAATCAATTTAGAAGTCACTCACAGGCATGCACTGTTGTACGTGACAAATTGGATTCTGTCTGATCTCAGACTGCCCCAGTTAATCAGTGTTCTTAGTCTTCTTAAAATTGCCCTTCTTTGCATCTTGAATCTTCAGAATAATCCAGTAGAAATGTGAATGATCAAATATGAGTAGGCAATGCAATGCATCTTTTTTCCTCCATGAATACCAATAAAAATGTGGTAGAGAACACTAGCAGATAGTTAAATGTTTCAGGGTCACAGGTAGTAAGCCACTGAATGCCAATTTTGGTACATATATCATGCTTATGATTTTGCCAAAGGTATTTTTGGCTGTTCACTGTTGAAACATACAGAGAATTAGATGGATGCTGCCCCAGCAGATCCCAGATTGTATTCCCAAGAATGCAAAAGCTTCAGACACAGCCTATGAGCTTCCCATGTGGGATCCCCTCTGTGCTCAAACCCAATGCTATCATTAGACATTTAAAGCCTCCATTTCTGGCAATAATGATTGTTTAAAAAGATCCTAACTGCAGTGGGGAGGCAGTTTAAGAAGGGGCATTTTCTGCTGCTGCGAAGTGTTGCAACCTCCCCCCTCCAAAACTGCTCACTATACACAAATAAGCCCCCTAGCTTCCACTGATGCTGAAGAGACTGAAGAGCCCTGTGGGAGGATGCTTTGGAGGGAGGTATTTGCAGAGGAGAGAAAGACAACTCTCCCTATTTTAGGTGACTGTAGAATTCATGAAACATTACACTGTTATGACTCTCTCTCTCTCTCTCTCTCTCTCTCTCTCTGTGTGTGTGTTCTTTTTGTTTCAATTTTTAGGGGCTTTGTTTTGCTTGTGGCTTGATGGATTTTTGGGATGGGAATCATTTGGGGGTTTTTTTGTTTTTTGTTTTTTGTTTTGCTTTTGTTTTTGCTGTGCATGCTTGCTGTTCCAGATGGACCAGGTGGCAAACAAGGCACACTATGATTTGGGCTATTAAGCAGTGAGCAGGTACATATTGGGGCAGTGAGACTTCTCTCACCAGGGATATATCCATCCACCAACATAGAGGTTTTTTCCCTTCTGTTCCCCCCATTACTTCTTTTTGTTCTTTATCCACTTGAGTGGAGTATTCCCCACTAGACTACAATAGAGGAGGCTTCTGCTTGAACCGCTGATGTTATTGTTGTTATTATTATTATTATTATTATTATTATTATTATTATTATTATTATTATTATTATTATTATTATTATTTAAGGCAGTGAGTGGGCACAAACAGTGACCATTGGAGCTACTGACTGAGCCCCAATGGGAACTCATTACTTGGAATTTTTGCATTTGGTTGAGGAACTCCCCACATGAGTGGTGCGGAAGAGACTTCTCCTCTGAAGTTGAAGTTACCTGCTGTTCCTTCCTGGGTAATGGGGAAGATGCTTTTGATTCTTGCTCATTTTTTAAAAACACATGTCCCTCAATCCTCAGAAAGGCAACCAGGCTGTGAGGACTCAGTCTGCAGCTCACACAACTGTACCCCCTCAAGCTGGTCTTCTATAACTTGTATCCTCAGTACATTCTCCCCAGACTGCTTGGTGTACTCTCCAAGTGAGAGCTCTGTGCAGCTGGAATGTCCAGGTCTGCAATTGGGTTAGCTGGTGGTGAAATACCCCCCACCCCCCACACACACCCACACCCACACCCACACCCACCCACACACACACACACACACGTTATGCAAGAGACAACCCGGTTTAAAAGAGAGGCAAAGCAAAATAGTGACTAAGTACTGTGTAGCATGCTGTCCTTCCACTCGACGAGTGGCAGCAACAGTGACCAGTAGATATAGGCAGATCTGAAACACTGGTATCATCATCAGCTGTCATAGAGGAGCTGGGGATGGATATCAAGTGGGCAACAGTGCCTCTGTGGTGCAGGGTAAGTTTGTAGAAGGATGGTAGCTGGAAAAGAGATAAAATGAAAGAAGAAAAGAAACATGAAAACTGGTGGGATCTTTGCCTGCACACTGAAGGCTGAGCAGTAGTTGACAACACTGAGAAGCACACTCTCCCATTCCAGATCACAGCTCTTTATTCACAATTTTTCAGCCCCCACCCCACCAATTTGGAAACATACAAATACCTACAAATGTGTTCACAGACCCAACTATAAATCACATAAAGCCACCTCCAGATTGGCTTGAAGCAAATTAGTGTTTGTTTGTAAGACAAATTATTCAATACTAGCCAATAGGATGGTACTCACACAATCTTAATGGCCCCAATTCTTGAAATATTGCTCCCATGAAGTCTCAATAAAGAAGTTCCCCAGTTTCACCTAGACTAGATCTACACACAGGGGCTGAGACAGGCTAAGTCCAAGAGAGGACACAAATCAGTGGTGCCTGTCACATTCTTTTCTTGAAATTTGCATTTACTGGGTTTGGGTTGAGCCCCTGGAGCTGCTGAAAAGACTGAGGTTTCTCTATGCCTGCTATCAGAGCTTCACATGAGGCACTATAATAACCTAGCACAAATTGTCTTTGCTCTCTGTTTTCCTCCTGCCAAGGTATTGCCAATTTTCACAGACAAGTTCAGTCTGGAATTGATTCATGAGTGTAGTGTGCTCCGGTAAACTAAACCACCTCAGATTATTGGATCAGTGTGTATTCCAGTGTTTTTCACAATGGAAACCAGTGGGTACTGCTATATTTGTTGCCCTATACAATTTTCTATACTCCCATATATGATTTCCTATCCCATACTATTTCCCATTCAATATCTTTAATGCAGTGAGAAATGTAGCCTGAGAAAATGAACACAGCACCTTGAAGTGACTTCAGGAAAAATCCCTTAGTATAAAGGAAATCATTCAATCATTACAATTGTGGTACGAAAGAGCTCGGGACTTGTACATCAAGACAAATCTTAAATCTCACAGCTAAGAAATATGCTGGTTTTAGTAGAGATTTGGATGGCTTATATGTTTGAGTCTCACAGGAAAAGCTTTAGAAAGGACTGACGATCAACAGAAAAAATAGTTAGGGCAAGAGTAGTTGTATTAATTACAGATACAATCTCTGATAACCCATTCCTCAGGCCTATGGATAAGAATGGTTAAGACAGCCGAATGGATTTGAAGAGAGAGCCATAATTTACACTTTCTCCAGCTGCACAGCGGCACTGTGTAAATATATTATACAAAAACTAACTACAGCCTTTGCAAAGGTAAACCCAATTGATTACAACAATCTATACCTTTTTCTTGGAACTAGATAATATCACATGAATTGGTTCATTTCCAGTGATTGTTTCATCCTGCAGGGTTTATGTGGTGCTAGTTTTGACAAAATGGGAGAGGAATGTACAAATCTGGTTCTCCGGAATTGTACTTCAATAGATTGAGTTTGTTAATCACTTTCTGTATCTGGATTCTAAGAGAAATGTTTTTTCTGGCCACTGTCCATTAGCTGGGGGAGGATGTTGCAGCAAGGGATGCTCATGAAAAGAAAAATAACACAGGAATCTGAATAATAGGCTGGTTATGAATCTAGGATAAGACCTTATGGCCTATATTTCATAGAATTTATTTTAGTTACATTTTTACATACTCTTAACTCACCATTCATCCTCAGTGAAGAAACAAAAAAGCAGTAGAACTGAAATATACCAAAAGTGTGATTCAATATTGACACAAAAATGCTTTGTAATGAAATATTTTCCAGAAAAATCACCTCCATTCTAATGTGAACTCCATATGGATGGTAGGTCCTGGGGTGATAGCAGGGGTAGAGATGGGCACAAAGTGCTGGTTCAGAGGTTTGTGCTGAATCATTTTCCATCTGGACGGGTGTTCGGCACTTTCCAGCCCCACCTCCTCTGGTGGGTGCTCACACATAGGCAGCATCCTGGCTTCCCTGCCCCACATCCTCTGGGCACTGCCTCTGAGTAGGCGCCTGCCAGAGGAGGTGGGGCTAGGAAGCACCGAACACCTGTTCAGATGAAAAATGAACCAGCACAAACCGCCAAACTGGTAGTTCCTGCCCATCTCTAAATAGAGTCATGCATGTTGATGCAAGAATTTCGGTTTGTTTCACGTGATGATATGAACCAGTTTCCTGGAAAAGTGATGCCAGCCCCTTCTTCTCAGAGTCATGTCCCTAGAGGATGGTGAAGAACTTCTAGAGAAGGGCTGGTCAGTTGTCTGATGGAGGTTGTGAATGCTCCTCAAAAATGGGCTTTCATTGTCACTTCCTCTAACACAGTGGTTCCCAACCTTGGGTAACCCAGGTTTTCTTGGACTGCAACTCCCAGAAACTCTGGCCAGCACAGCTGGTGGTAAAGGCTTCTGGGAATCGCTGTCCAAGAATACTTGGGTTACCCAAGGTTGGGAAACACTGCTCTAACAGGAACAGCTATAAAGCATTAACAATCCTTATCTTGAGGAAAACATCATGGATTCCCATCCTTTCTAACATAAAATATTAAAGTGAATGGTGGGGCCACAACTCTTGGCTCTCTTGGATGTAGCTGATTATTTGGATTCCAATCCAGCTTCAGACTTGGGACCAAAATGTCCTTGGCAGATGAACGTCCACCAGGAAGTTATTGAAGCATGTTGAGAACATAGACAGGGAAGGGAAGTGTGTTAATCTTGCCTACCACCACCATCAGTTTCATCACAGAAAGCAGCTGCTTGAAGAGGGAGAGGTCAGTCTCTCTGTAGAGGCTCCCTACCGGAACCAAAATATAAACAAGCAAAACCAACAAACAGGGTTACCGCTCAGGTTGGCATCCCATTTAGATAACAGCAGTCTGTCCATGATTCATTTTCCACCGTAAAAGCCATGATGCAGAGGGGAGCTAGCATGCTGTCATCATCACACGTTTTCTTCAGATACTTTAGAAACAATTGCATAGCTAGGATCATTAAACTGTAGATTTTGCATAGTTAGGATCATTAAACTGTAGATTTGTTGAAGATGTGACAAAACCAAACTGCACCTGTTTCTTCAATGGTCCATTAAGGTTAGTCATGCAGAACTGATGCCCTGCTTCATCGTGTGCAGTTCACAATGTTGCCTGCACTTGGTACATAAAGCATATAATTTTCTTTAGTTTGGCTCCCTGTGCAGAGCATAGTTTGCTAATCATTGGCTCATTATGTCTGCCCCGGTATTCAGTATTCTCTTTTGATCCAAGGTGTGGCTGATAAATGAAAGAAGAGATTGACAGTGGCTGGCAGCCAGAAGCAGAGAATTATTGGTTTATAGTTGTTAGGGAACCAGGTAAATAAGGGCCATTAATAGCAGTGGTTTGGTGTGCACTCATTAGCTCTTCCCACACATTCATACTCCCCTGATGCAATTAGAGAAGTATTGATAAGCCCATTGACCTTAGGACCGGCTGTATCATTAGGCAAGAGAGGCAGTCACCTTAGGCAGCAGATTTGAGATGTCACAAAAGGATAGAAAACAGTGTGTTTTTTTTAACTGCCAAAGAGGGACATGTGTATCATTTCCCTCATCCATTGCAAAACTTAATTGACTCTGGATGCTTTGCCTCTTGACTAGGTTGAGTGGGTACAGGTGCCACTTGATAGTCAGATGAAGACAACCAAACTCCATGTGCTGATTCAGCCCTACCCTCTCTGTTGTGTCTTCGTAACCTGTTTCCATTGCCTCCTGCAATGTCTGTAGGAAAAGTCTGTTTCTATGATTGTAGGCTTTACGTGTGATTTCAACCAAGGAACAAGACTCCCTGTTGCAGATATAAACTGTGGAATGCAGCAGGATGAGTGCTGGGGAAACAAGAAGGGGGCAACTGAGTCTTCTTTGCTTTTGCTCTCTTTCAAATCTAATTGTGGTGGTGGGGGACAGTGGTGTTTGAATTGAATTGGGGCTAGGAGGGAAGAGTCAAGCAAGGAAGAGTCTATGTTTAAAAATAGCCTTCTGCATACATTGCCAGTACAGATGCCTATTAGAATGCTAACCTGTGTCCTGGATGGTGCTGTGCATCTATGACCAGCCGAGCTACCGCTTCTGGCAGTACCTGAAACAGCCAGAATAGCTGCTTCCACTTTAAGTGGCAGTGTTGTTTGTATGTGTACAGCTTCCCACTTCGGCAATTGGGCTATGACATGTGCATCAGTTTTCTTCCCACAGCTACCATTCAATTTTAACTGATAACTATGCTCCCCTACTCATCACCCAGTAGAATTTAAAACCACAACAATTTGCACTGACTTGAGGGATATTTTCTGACCCTTCCCTCACAAAAAATGCTAATATATGGATGGGCTGTCTTCCAACAAATGTGGAAAAATGGACTTAATTAACGGAATTTGTGCAATTTGGGAAATAGAAGCTGCTCTTCACCCGCAGTGTGAAGTGACACCAAAGCAGATCCTTCTTATTCTACCCAGCTTTCCTAAGGATAGTCAGCAGTGTGAAGTGAGGAAAGGGATGATGATGATGCAATAACAGTAGAATGAGATGTTGCTGCCAAAGGAGAAGACCAATGACAGCTGAACTCCTATTCCCAATAAAGCACTTCAGCCACTGAGGCACTAGAGAAAGTTCAAACTGAGATCACTGTGTGGCATACACCTGTCCTTACAGCCACTCAGTCAGCCATTTTGTGGAGCGGCAGAGCAAAAGGACAGAGGTATGCTGCTGTTTAGATAGCCTTTCTTCTTCATTGAATCATACAGATCTAGTGTCACAACATCCTAGCTGTTTCTACAGTGACGAACAAGCTCTATGTATATATATATTCTTACTGGTCACTTAAAGGTAACACCACCAGTACCCCATTCTCATAGTAACTGACTATTCCTGTAGGGCAAATAAGGAAAGATGGGGTGGGCTGGGTCTAAAGAGGCTGAAGGGGTGATGTTGTTGCCTCATATATTGTAAAGGTCTTTCATGCCACCCTCTGACTGGCTCAGCAATTTCTGAATTAAAAGAAATGAAGCTGCCTTGGGTCCTTTTAAGGAGAAAGGTATGTATGTATGTATGTATGTATGTATGTATGTATGTATGTATGTATGTATGTATGTATGTATGTATGTATGTATGTATAAACAAACAAACAGACAGACAGACAGACAGACAGACAGACCGATCCATCCATCCATCCATCCAGTCTCATCCAGGCTACAGTGCATCACAAATCTATGTCTTCAAAAAGTCATAGGATTCCTCAGGACAGGAAAATTGCATTGTGGATTTGCTATGATCTGTAGTCTGACATTTGACCATTCCCTCTGCAAAGTATCAAGTCAGCTGGATTTTTCAGGGCTAATTCTCCTATCCAGCTAGAGGTGTTGTTTATCTGTTATATAGTTCTTGCATTCTCACATCAAACAGCCAAAGATATGCATGTATTTAAATCTGGAAAGGTGGCAGGCATTGAACAGGATAATCAAGGTTGGGAGCGCGTAAACATGTGTGCGTGCACACACACACACACACACACACACAAGTAGGAATTTAAACATAATACATAGGCATGCCATCTTCTGGTTGTTTCTCTAGCTGTGCATCTGTACACAGGTGAGGGGAGATGATGGAATATTAATACAAGAATGACTTATAAGGCAGAAGCCCTGCTTTAAAATTACAATATATTTTCCTCAGAAACATTGCAACTTGATATGAACCCATCCACACATTTTGATTTTTGATTGAAGACCTGCTTCAGTTACTGGATCCAAACGAGGAGGTAGGGTCTTCTCACTTGCCATAGTGTCCTCAGGGTTGGAGTATTTCTGTGAGGGGATGTGTAGGGACATGTCTCTTCCCTGCTTCCCGGAAATGCACTTTATCCCTTCCATATCCCTCTCCACCTTTGGTGTGGTAAAATGTCTGTCTATATCATTCGGAGGGGACTTCTGCAGAGTGAATTATCCCCTAACACAGTGGTTCCCAATCTTAGGCTGTCAGAGGTTCTTGGACTAAAACTCCCAGAATCCATCACCACTAGCTATGCTGGACAGGATTTGTGGGAGCTGCAGTCTAGGAACATCTGGGAACCCAAGGTTGGAACCACTGCCTTAACACATAGAAGAAAGGGGCTTCTAGTTTGGGAAATCATTCAATTTTAAAGCAGGTTGAGTGGAAATGTTTCAATGTGAACCCTACCGAGAAGTGTCATCTTGGACATGCTAAATATCTTGGGTGATTATAAGAAGGGCATTGATCGTAATGGAGCTGCCATTGACTGTTTTGGAGATTCCATTCACTTTTGTCGTGTAGTAATAAAGTCAGCTCCTGCTAAAACCATGTTTGATTGTCTTGGTAAGCAGGTGGGTGTCAGGAGGCAATGAAATTGTCATTCATCTCATTTTTAGGCACTCGTCTTTTATTATTATGCAGAGGCTTCCTCATTCATCAAAGCGTACAACGAGAATAGCTAGACTCCTTTTCAATGTTGCATCAAGGATAGACTCATTTCTTCTCAATTCATTTTCACTCTTGAGTTGAATAGGAAATGGCAGAAAATTAAACTCAGTCCCTACTCTATATGAATTCATCACTTTCACAGAAAACTTGACCTTTTGCATTAACGTGTGAGGTGATACTGTTTCAAGTTCTCAGAACCCAAAATTAGGGCAGATTTTTTTCCTTCTGCATTAAGAGAACCAAATTTGCTTCTCCGTTCAGGAATCAAATGAATAATCGCTTTCAAAATGTTCCCTGCCCAGCATTTCTGCTTTCATTTTGTGAACGGCATTTCTAAATCTTCTTCGTGAGGGGAAAAAGTAGGTGGAAATTTTTATCCAAGGGTGATCCCCACCTTTAGAGAACCCTAGGTTACCATGCAACAGAAGAAGCTGTATTTGAAGACTTTTATCTATTGTCATCACTCTACCATGAGGGCTGTTTCAGACACAGACCTTCAGTCATGACAAATTATCTTAGGGTGAGAGTTTTGAGTAGCTTATGAGATGTACAGCCTTCCATATGTTGTTGGACAATACCTTCCATCACCCCGGATAATTCATAGTGCTGACTGTGAGCTGTTGGGAGTTGTAGTCCAGCAACACAGCTTCCCAACCCATGATCTAGAGCAGTGGTTCCCAACTTTGAGTAACCCAGGTGTTCTTGGACTGCAGTTCCTGGATACCTTCAGCACCAGCTGTCCTGGCCAAGATTTCTGGAAATTGCAGTCCAAGAACATCTGGATTATCTACTGATCTAGAGGACTCCATCTGTTCAATTATAGTAACACAGATTGAATTCTCCATTCTACTCCTGGAACTAAACTTAGATAGTTTCTAATTCTAGATGTTTACTTCAGTTTTCAATGCCTCTATTCAGTTGCAGCATCCCCCTCTCTTATTGTTGATGTGCATGGGTGCATTTATAAAAATGAAGAGAGAAAATAAAGCAATTCCAATTTTATTGTGTTTCTAGTTGTGACCCTTTTTGTGCAGTGTTCTATTTGTGATTCCATGTGATCTGGCTCAAAACCCAAAAAAGTATTCATGATACAACAGTGTTTAATTAGTGTAATGCATGCCCAGTGATAATATGCAAGGCTGAAAAAGCTGCCATGGAACAGAAGGAGCTCAAATGTCAGCAGGGCCAATGCACTGTACAAACCTTGGATTTTTTTTTTAAAGGAAAAGATATAAATGGGAGTTCCAGATGGCTTAGTTTGACTTCAACAGTAAGACCACGTTATCCAAAACTTTACTTTTTCAGAAGAAATTTGGATGAGGATAATTTTGGAGATCTCTCTTGTATGTTACAACATTTTCAGAGCAGTCAGCTGTTGCTTCTATGTACCATCAAGTCATCTTTGACTTATGGTGACCCTATGAATGAGTGTTCTTCAAGTGTCCCCTCCTCAACAGCCTTTCTCTGTTCTTGCAAACTCCAGCCTGTGGCTTCCTTTAGGGAGTCAATCCATCTCGTATTTGTTATTCCTCTTTTCCTGCCACCTCCAATCTTTTCCAGCATTACTGTCTCCTCTAGAGAATCTTGCCTTCTCATTATGTGCTCAAAGTGTGCAAGCCATTTTGTCATTTTTGTCTCCAGCAATAGTCAGGTGTCACAGGCCCATTAACCCAATGAATAAGAGAGAAAGAGGTACATTTGGGCCTCATACGTTTTCTTTCACTGAGTTGATGGTTAGGGCTATCAGAACTTTGTGTGTCTTTGAAAAGAGCAAGGAACTCCCTATGGATCAACACAATGTCCCACCTGTATTGTAGGCATAGCTGAAGGTGGAAAGAATTCTGCTGAGCTTCCAGCTCCTTGGATGGGGATAGTGAAGTGATACCAAAAATAGTCTGCTTTGATTGTAGTTGATCTTATTTCCATATAAATGCACTTGGGATCACAGTAACAGCCTGGGATGCTTTCAAATGTTTGTGCATTAATCACTACTTGAAAAAAGTAACGCACTGTTCACAGAGAACATGAATTTTCATATCTAGCAACTTCCCTTCTCTCATGGATATTCCTGACAACTGGGCACTGTTGGCTTCTGCTTATACAAGGAAACAAATGAAACAAGTGAAAGGGATTTGTGTGAAAGGGTGGCTTAAATAATAATCTTAGAACTGCAAACCTGGAAGGGACCCTATGGATGATCGAGTCCAGCCCCTGTCAAAGAGGCCCAGTGGGGAATTGAACTTCCAACCTCTGGCTCTGCAACCAGCTACATAAACCACTAAGCTATCCAGCACAGATTTAAATCTCTTTTAGAAATTCTATTTCTTGGGACCTGGATATTTGAGGGACTGCCTCTTCACTGTATATACTGGCCTAGCCATTAAGATTGCTGGGGGGAACCCACTTCTGTTTTCTACCATTGACAGCTGTACATTGTGTGGAGATGCAGAGAAGTGCTTTCTCAGTGTAGCACCCTAGTTACGTCATGCCCTCCCTCCCTGACTCATTCAGTTTGCTGTTCTTGTCTTAATTGCTTGTTGTTTACCAGCTGAAATCTGTTGTTCTGCATAGTAAATTGCAACTAGAATAGGCTCATTGTATCAATGGAATTTATGGAGAAGCTGACTCACAAATCTCTACTGATTCAATGGGCCTATTCTTTCCTGTGCAAAGCAACAGGATTCCAGCTAGTATGTTTTAAAGTGTTAACAATCTTGCAATTGCTTTAAAGTATTCTTTCTCCTTTTTTAGGTCTTTTGATGGCATTTCATTGAATGTACTCAACCCTGAGAATTTGGAGATGGACACAAACTGCCAGTTCATCGATTCATGACAGTTCATCCTTCAAATGAACAGGTATTCATTGGTTCCCAGCCCCGCCTCCTCTAGTGGGCACCCACTCAGAGGCAGTGCCCAGAAGAAGCAGGGCAGAGAATCCAGGGCTCTGTCTCTGATTGGGCACCCACAGGAGGAGGCAGGGCTGGGAACTGCCAAAGACCTGTTTGTCTGAAGGACAAAGTCATCTCTGCCTGAGATCGGTTGATTTACGTAACCAGAACTGTAAATAGTAGTCCAAATGTGATCATACCATGTTTTTGTATAAAGGAAATACGAACATTTTATTTTCCATTCCCTTTCTTATTGGAATTTGCTTTTTTAATAGCACCTGCATATGGATCAACATTTTAATCAAGCTATCTACCCTATGCCTGAGATCTCATGTCTTGAAAGGGTGCTGCCAGCTCAGATCCCATCAGTTGTATATGCGAAAGATACAGAATAGAGTACTCCATCCGAGTATGCCTGAGTATTAATGACAAGTGTTGAATTCCGTTCCATTTAATAAGAAATCAACGATTTCCTCAAGCTTGCAGAGGTAAAACAGCATGGTAGAGAGTGATGTAAATATTTGATGGTTTCTGTTTCAGTAAAGAATTGTAACCTTAGAAATACAGAAATGTATTTCACAATATATGTGTGTGTGTGTGTGTGTGTGTAAGTGAGGAGGGAGAGGGAGAGGGAGAGGGAGAGAGCATTCCAAGAGTAATGACGCAAAGGCAGAAAATGTACTGCAACAATTTTGAATTCCAGGAGCCAGTCGCTAACAATGGTAAATTACCTATCCAAATTCAAGCATGATACACAGTGTTCAGTCTATATTAAATTAATCATTGTCTGGATAAAACCAACCTTGCCACCAAAGATGATAAAATGAAGGGAAATGGGTTGCAAATGGTGAACTGCAGAACTGCCATGTGGTTGAAAAGAAATGGATGAGAACAGACACTTTATATTTTTCAGTGAAGGCATAGGAGGAAAAGAACAAATTCTTTTGCCCTGACTCAAAAGGGATCCACGTGACAGAGCTTTAGTTATGCACACAGAGCACTCAAAGCAACATACCAGAGACCTTTCTAAATGAATTCATTAATTCATGCATTAATGTCCAGCCAATTAACAGGGAAATAAAAGAGTATGAGATTTAGTCCAGTCCCCAGCATGCTTTTCTAAAAGATCTGTGAGCCGTGTGTTAACACTTTCTAATCAAGATCCATGTGCAAAACTCTGGCTTCTGAAGCAGAGAGATGGTTCACATGCACAGGAGCTGCATGTTATTAATTCCTTTTAGATATTTGATAAATGTACTGGTTTTAGCTTTTAATATTGTGTTTTTAATGATGCAAGTTGCCTTGAATCCATTTTTAGGAGAAAAGTAGGGTTAAAATATTTTAAATAAAATAGTAATAAATAAATATAGGGACAGGTCTTTATGCAGCTGGATCTCTCAGTGCTGAAGGCTGGACACCCTCACACACACCCATCTCCTGTAGTTTATTTTCGTTAATAACACAAATTAAAAATATCTTTGATATCTCATATACTCATTCATTGTATTTTAAATTATGATGTCATTTTATGTGCTTTGTTGCTGGCTTCCTTGTGCTGGCTTGAAGAGAAAGGTAGTATATAAATATTTTAGATGGGACAAACAATTTAAAAAATATTGAAACAAACAAAAATATGAATCAGTTGATGCAGAGTCACCCATAGGGAAGTAAAAGTCTTGTTAGAGCAGTTTTTGTTGCCTTTTTCATGTACTTTTCCCAAAATGTACATTTATTTATGCATATGTACATAAGTTTTCCTCTGTTGTCTAAAGTGGATTGGTTGTAATCCTGTTGCGTAGTTACATAAAATGTGTAACCTTTGGTGGCAAATTGCCATAAGTTGAGAAATCTCCATAGACATTATCTATGGCCTATGGAAATTTGCTTACTCACAGCAATTTGCTGCTACAAGTTACACCTTTTGTGTAACTGCACAACAGGATTTTGATGTGTGTTTCAACTGTGCACATGTTTAGACATACACATTTTTAAAAAATGTATACTTTGTTTTGAGTAGGTTTTATTTTCCAAAACTCTATGTATGTATGTATGTATGTATGTATGTATGTATGTATGTATGTATGTATGTATGTATGTATGTACAGTATATCACAGAAGTGAGTACACCCCTCACATTTCATAAATATTTTATTATTTATTATTTATTTATTTATTATTTGAATTTATATCCCGCACCATCTGGCAACCAGGCCACTCTGGGCGGCTAACAACAATATAAGGAGAGAAAAAATTAAAAACACGATAAAAATAAGTTAATACATAACAAATCAGGAAATTAAAACAGATGGCAGTAAGGTGGTGGAAAGGGTGATGGTAAAAAGGGAGGGCAAGATCCTAGTGCTCCAGGAAAGCCTGGTGGAAGAGCCAGGTCTTCAATGCTCTTTTGAATCCATCCAGCAAGGGTGCCAGACGAATCTCAGTTGGCAGGTTGTTCCATAGGCGGGGGTCAACCACCGTGAAGGCCCGGTTTCTAGTTCTTTCCCTCCAGGCCTCCTTCAGGGTCAATGCCCTCAACCGCCCTGCCTGTGAGGAACGGGTATTACGGACAGATCTGGGAACAGGCATTCTGATAGGTACCTAGGTCCTAAACCGTTTAGGGCTTTAAATGTTATCATCATAACCTTGAAGTCGATGCGGAAACGAACCGGTAGCCAATGAAGGGCGGCCAGAGTGGGGGAGATGTGCTGAAATTTCTTCACCCCAGTTATCAATCTGGCCGCTGAATTCTGGACCAGTTGAAGTCTCCGCATGAGCCTCAAGGGTAGCCCCATGAAGATAGCACTGCAGTAGTCTATTCTTGAGATTACGAGGGCATGAATCAGCATCGTGAGTGCCCCCACATCTAGATTGGAACATAGCTGGGCAATCCTCCAGAGATGGAAATGGGCTGCCCGGACCGCAGATGCCATCTGGGTTTCCATGGTGAGATCCGAGTCCAGGCAGATGCCCAAGCTGCAAACCTCACTCTTTGTGGGAAGAGTCACTCCCCCAAAGGAGAGGGAGTTTCCTAACCTACTGACACCGGGGCCACCCACGCTCAAGATTTCCGACTTGTCCGGATCCAACCTCAGCCCATTTGCCCTCATCCACCCCAGAACAGTCCCCAAGCAGTGTTCAAGGGATGGAACAGCATCCACTGCAGTAGGAGAAAAGGAGAGGTAGAGCTGGGTGTCATCAGCGTACTGATGGTACCGAGCTCCACAACTCCAGATGACCTCACCCAGCGGCCTTATATAGATATTAAATAGCATTGGCGAGATGATCGACCCCTGCGGAACCCCACAATTGAGGATCCATGGGGTGGAAGTCATCTCACCAAGCTGCACTCTCTGGGGACGGTCCTCCAAGAAGGAATGGAGCCACATCAACGCAAGACCACCGATTCCCAACTCGGAGAGCCGCCCCAGGAGGATACCATCGTCTATGGTATCAAAGGCTGCTCAGATATCGAGGAGGACCAACAAGGACATATTGCCCCTGTCAGCCTCCCTCAGGAGGTCATCCTGCAGGGAGACCAATGCTGTTTCTGTACCATGCCGCGGCCTGAAGCCTGACTGGAATGGATCAAGGGCATCAGTTTCCTCCAGGAGGGCCTGGAGCTGATTGGCCACCACCCTCTCGACCACTTTACTCATGAAAGAAACATTGGCGACGGGCCTATAATTCCCAATTTCGTCCGCCGCCAAATTAGGCTTCTTTCTAATGGGCCTAATGAGTGTCTCATTGAGGGCAGGGGGAACCATGCCCTCCTGGAGAGACCCATTAATTATTGCGGTGGCCCATTCTGTTGTTACCGGCCTGGCTGCTTTGATGAGCCAGGCTGGGCAGGGGTCTAAAGAGGAGGTGGTGGCATGACAGCGCACAAGCACCCTGTTCACCTCATTGGACGTCACAGGTTGAAAGCAAGTTAACCTCACTGGGCAAGACGATGCACTGGACATCTCAGCTCGATCTACTGTCTGTAAAAAGGGATCAAGGTCCCGGCAGATGGCCTCCAGTTTAGATTTTAAAAATGCTGCAAATTGGTCACAGGAGATACTAGAGGGAAGCCTATCACTGTGGCCAACGGAAAAGTTCCGCCTGCTGGTTGTGAGCTTTGCTTATCCGGTTAGCGAAGAATGCTTTTCTAGCAACCTTTACCCTAGCTAGGTAAAGATTAGACGCGATCCTGGCGGTTTTTAAATTAGTTTCCGTCGGGGCCCTTCTCCAGATGCTCTCTAGCCTTCTCCGATTATGCTTCATGGCCCTCAGCCATGGTCAGGCTCGGCAACAGAGAGGGTGTTTAGGTGTGATGATGTCGACCACCCTGGTGGCAGTGGTATACCAGCCATCCACCAGGGCATTGAAAGGAGCGCCAACCAAGTCAGCCGGAATCCCCCGCATGGGATCTTGGAATCTGTCAGGATCCAGTCACCTGCTGGGGTGGACCATCTTAATGGGTCCAAGCTCCCCACGGGAGGGAAGTGCCACTGACAGGTTGCATTTAATTAGGTGGTGATCCGACCATGACAAGGGGGCCGATACCAAGTTGGCCACCATGAAAGCACACTTTCTCTGCTCGGCAGCAAAGACCAGATCCAGCATATGGCTGCCCACGTGGGTAGAACCGTTGACTTGCTGGGTCAAGTCCAAGGAAGCCATGGTTTCCAGGAACTCATGAGCTGGGCCGGAAACCTCAGCCTCCGCGTGAATGTTGAAGTCCCCAAGAACCAATAGTCTGGGGGACCTCAACAACACCACGGAGATGAAATCCGCCAGCTCCGGCAGGGACTGTATATCTTTTCATGTGACAACACTGAATAAATTACACTTGGCTACAATGTAAAGCAGTGAGTATACAACTTGTATAACACTGTAAATGTGCTGTCTCCTCAAAATAACGCAACACACAGCCATTAATGTCTAAACCGCTGGTAACAAAAGTGAGTACACCCCTAAGTGACAATGTCCAAATTGGGCACAAAGTGTCACTATTTTGTGTGGCCACCATTATTTTCCAGCACTGCCTTAACCCTCTTGGGCATAGAGTTCACCAGAGCTTCACAGGTTTTGCTCTATTCAGTCATGCCTTAAAGCAAAGCTTTTGGTGTTCTGGATTATGGGGAGAGGCTTCTTATATACAGCAGTGTATCCTTCTTCCAAAAGATACATATCTGTGTTGAAAGTGATAGCAGAGAGGCAAGGCTAGCACATTCCTCCTCAACATATGTGGAATTCACATGCTTTAAAGCATGACTGAATAGGGCTGCAGCCCTAAAATGTTTAACAGGAAGAGAATAGAAGATGGTGGCATTTGATGGTGGTACAAGAGGCACCTCCTAAGATCAACAGCTTTCTCAGCTTTTGGATATAGATTTCTTTAATCTACATTTGGAAGGGCTTATTTCCATAAGGATGCATTAAAGTTGGTAAGCATGAGCCAAAGGAGTGTTTATTTGTATGCAGAAAAGATTGTCCTCTGCATTCAGTAATGAAGCTACAATCATCAAAGCACATGAAATGACTGCTTGGAAAAGTTCACTGGCCCAGGCCATTAAGCCTAGTACGATTATTAATTTCCCATAGGATGCCAAACACTGATGAGGTCATTAAAGCTATTGGAAGCTACAGGAAGAGTAAACATCTAAGCTTCCTTTTAAAAATATATACACTTCATTCTGAATTCTAAATTCACTCATTATACACTTATTTGTGCCCTTTTTATATACTTATTTGTAGAAGCCAAAATAGTAACTAGCTGGAAAGGTCCCACTTTCACACCCTTTCTACCATCCAAAAGATTTATAGGTACTTGTAATACAATTGCCTTTTAAACTTGAATTGGGTACATTTCAGGCAACCTACTCTGATTGCCCACTTTGTGAATGGGCCATTTTTATTGCTTTGGGGTCAAGGGGAAATGCCTTCCTTAAAAGAATTCCCCAGCAAAAGTACAGTACATCTATTTCTACCACTTCCTGCTCAGTCTCAGGTGGCTCTGCTCATTTAATGGCCACATAAACAACAGACTAGGTCTCCTTTGAAATGGAGAACATTTGGAGTGGGTCTACAGCAGACTTTGGAAAACTTAGCTGTTTTGGAGGATAACTCTTAGAATACCACAGTCGGCATGCTGGGTGTGGGATTCTGAGAGTTACCATACCAAAAAAAAAAGAGTTATGTTGCTAGTAGCTGGCTGAGCATGTCAAAAGAAAACCCAACCAGGCCTCGGAACATACTTCAGACACCCACTTATTGAATAGGTAGAGGACATCTTGGCCTACGCAGTTCTGCTCAGACTATAAGCTACCTGGGCTATAAGGTGGCTCAGAAAGTACTCTTGTGGTATCCATATTATCTCAACTGAAAGTATTTGCCAAATTCTTGGGAGGATAAAGAGGTCTTAGTACTAAGGATGTACAGGGCGGGGGGGCTTTTGTATTAATTTCATTTTGGGTCCTTTTTTGGAGGAGTCCTCATTCAATTTTGGGTCTTACAGGTATCAGCCCTTTTGTTAAACCCATAAGTACCTGAGTTTTTCAGATTGTTTAAGTTAATGTTTCCCATTTGAGGTTCTGGTGCTAGTCTTTAAAAAAACTGGCAGTGACAATTTTTTTTTTTTTTTTTTTGGTGAGTCAAGAAGAGGGAGGGGAAAAAATCAGGGTTGGCAGCAGGGACCAGAAAGTCCATGTGTGCCAGCCCTGGGGCAAGGACAGGAGAGAGCGAGAGAGCCCATAGCACGTTATAATGCTCATCAGATATCACAAAAGAGAAAGGTTGACATCACAGGGCAGCTCCATGCAGGAGATGGATGAAGGAGAAGTGTGGGAAGAGACAGAGGAACTGAGATGGGAGGAGCAATGCAACAGGTCTAGCTACCCAGGAAGCTGCCTTTAACCATCTAGTGACTGTTCGCTGTGTTACTTTCATAATAAATGATGCATGAACATGAAATGTACATGTTGGGTTTTTTTTTTCCCAGTTTTAAACTTCCTTTGTAAAGAATTCATCACTTTCCCAAATATTCATGACAGAGAAGCAGAATGGCTCCTGCCCAAAGGGACTGATACCATATTTTCTCACACTCACAGCCTCCAGAATTTCACAATATAACAGCTTGATCTCCTTGTCCCCATCCTGCTCTTTAATGGACTCTTCCACCATTGCAGCTTCCCTTGTCAGATTCACATGAGCAACCCCTACGCTTAGTTTACGTCATCTGCACACCCACCCACACAAATACCCCTAGACAAACAGTATCAAAGATTTTTAAAGGATTCTGGGACCTTTTATCTGTCTCCTTCCTTTTCTCCTTCCCTTCCTTCCTTCATCTTCCATACACCTTCTTCTTTTTCTCATGGTTCCGCTTGCAGCCCACTGAGATGGTCAGGAATGGCTCCAGTGTCTGCCCATGACCACAGGAGGACACATAAGGAAAGAAAGCCCACATGTCCCTTGGGCATCACGCTGATCATCCATGTCCCAGCCATTTTGTTCTCACCTACCTGGCATGCAATGAAGGGACATCAGGACTCCTAGTCTAGCTCCATCCTTCGTGAGTAGTACCTAGCCATGTAGGTACAATGGTAGAGCCCTTCCCTTGCTTGCTGAGAGAAAGTATGTGAGAGTGTGGCCATTGGCCCAGAGCAAGAATTGACTTCAGAGCTTTCCACAGTCCTTCAGATGTTAGTCTGAAGGAGAGCTACATATGGCATCCTTCACCAGGGCTCTACCTGAAACAGGAGAAGCCCTCACTTGAGGCATCACCTTTGGCTGCATGGAACTCAAGCTCTAGGAGGTAAGAAAGCTAGAGAACCTTCGGGAAGCGGAGAAAGCAGAAGTATAAAAAGAGAAGAGGCAATAGCTGAGAGGAGGAGTGCAAAGAGGAAGAAAAAGGGGAAGATATGAAGAGTTATGCTCCAGAGTAGCTTGAAGATTCTTAGTGCCTCAGAGGTCCTCCCATACTATCATTACACAGGCCTTGCCCCACAGCATTCGTCTCTGAGTTCCAACACCCATCAGGACTACTGAGGTTGAGCAAGAGGACTGCTAAACAAGCAAAATATGGAACCTACAGTGCAGCAGACCAGGCCTATGCAGGCAGCACCTAGCCCAACCCCACCCGCTCAGACCCCAACTCCAACAGAGCTAAGACATTGGAGACAGCTCAAGCAAGGCCTCTAGTGCCAAAGAATACCATGGGGAAGAGCAAAGACATAAAAGGACTGGGGAAGAAGCACCAACACAAGTAGCAAATACCAAAAAACCCGGGAGTGAATAATAAACAGATAGTGAAGGGTCCCTCATCCTTTCATTAGGCTGTGTGCAGATTGGCACTCATATGCCTCTTTCCTTCCTTCTTACTCCTCTGAGTTTAATTTATTTCTTCCTCCTTCTAGACAGAGAAAGGCAGGTGACTCAGTCCTTCTTCATAATGGCTGCAAACATGGAAGCCCACTCCAGGAGCTTTTGTAAATAAATGTGTAACCCTTTTCCTCCTTTTCTATCCATAAATAGGTTTTCTAATGCAATAAAAAAGGAGTAAGCTTTCTTTTTGCCTAATGTTAGTGTCTAGATTAGAACGTTATTCCTTGCCAATAGTCACAAGCTCAACACTAGGTGGCTGCACCACATTCATATTGTGGATATGTCACATACCTCTGTGTTCATTTGCGAATTTTGTATGAAATTTTTTGACTTGGAAAATTCAAATTCCTGAGAGAGATTCAGATATTGTGAGATGAGTGTTTTGTCTTGTGCAGTTATTTGATCCATAGGTCAGGAGTACATGGGTAAAGAGCAATAATACAGTATAGGATAAGTTCAAAATCACAGAGCCTGTGTGAGGTAGTGCTTGGACTTGGACTCTAACCTAGGAGATCTTGCTTCCAGACCCCAATGAAATATTGAACCCTTGGGTGACCTTGAGCCAGTCATTTGCTCCACATCCTACCTCACAGGGCTGTTGTGAGGACAATGTGGGGAGGAAGAGAGCTATGTAGGCTTCTTTGAGCTCACTGAAGAATATGAAGGTAACCTGAGCTTAGGGCATTACCTTTTTAAAAGGAACATGTGGTGTTACCCATTGCTTCTCTGCAGCTAAGTTGATGTCACTGTTTCTCTCATAGTGCACAAACCATTTGTTTCATTACACATCATACTGCTGTCACCAGAAAGTCATAAAAACTGTTGGATCACTCAGTTGTTTGGACATCTGGTTGGGAGTTTGTTCTCCGAATTGGGAATCAGTGGCCTGGCGCTTGCCTGGCTCTGATCCTTCTTGGAGGACCGCCCTCAGAGAGTACAGCTTGGGGAGAGTGTTTCGGCCCCGTGGAGTCTCAATTGTGGGGTTCCGCAGGGGTCGATCATCTCCCCAACGCTGTTTAATATCTATATGAGGCCGCTGGGTGGGGTCATCAGGGGGTGTGGGGCATCGTGCCACCAGTACGCTGATGACACACAGCTCTACATCTCCTTTTCACCTACTTCAGTGGATGCCGTTCTGTCCCTTCAGCGCTGCCTGGAGGCTGTACTGCAATGAATGCAGATGAATGGGTTGAGGCTGAACCCGGACAAGACGGAGGTCCTGAGGGTGGGTGGTCCCTCCATCAGCGGATTGGGTGACTCCCTTTCTTTTGGGGGGACAACTCTCACTGCAAAGAGTGAGGTTCACAGCTTGGGGATACATCTGGACCCGGCGCTTACCATGGAAACCCAGGTGGCGTCCGTGGCCCGCTCCACCTATTTCCATCTATTGTGGATTGCCCAGCTGCGTCCCTATCTTGATGGGGGGGCCCTCACTACTCTTGTCCATGCGCTCGTAATCTTGAGATTAGACCACTGTAATGCGCTCTACGTGGGGCTACCTTTGAGATTGACGCGGAAACTTCAAATGGTGCAGAATGCGGCGGCCAGACTTCTTAGTGGGGTGAGAAAATATCAACATATCTCTCCCACTCTGGCTGCCTTGCATTGGCTGCCCATTCGTTTCCGCGTTGACTTCAAAGTGTTAATGATGACGTACAAAGCCCTAAACGGTTTGGGACCTCGATACTTGGCTGATCGTCTTCTCCCACCTAGATCTACCCAAATCACTCGGCATAGCCAGGAGGGACGGCTGAGGGGCCTAACGCCGAGAGAGGCCCGGAAAGAAAGAACAAGAAACCGGGCCTTCTCGGTAGTGGCCCCTCGGCTGTGGAATAGTCTCCCAACAGAGATCCGACTGGCACCCTCGCTGGGCGTTTTTAAAAGCCATTTAAAAACTTGGCTCTTTAGGCAGGCCTTCCCTTCAGTCAATAACTGATATCTATTCTTTGTTTTATAATCACTCCCATCTTGGCATTAATCTAATCTAATTGTTTAAAAATTATGACGTTTTACAATTGTTATATAATGATGTTTTTATAATATCTGTAAGCAGCCCCGAGTAGACTTTGTCTAGGGGGGCGGGGTAAAAATCCAATAAAGTAAAAAAGTAAAGTAAGTAAAGGAGTCTGATTTTCCATTGTGCCTCCTTGACAAGAGATGGGCTCTCAATGAGGGACCCTTCACTTTCCAGCTCTGCAGTTTGATGATGATGATGATGATGAAATAATAGTGTCTGGTGGCCAGTTCTGACAGCTAGAAAAATACAAGTGACAACACCCATGCCACATAGATTGGTATAAAAGCTGAAAAGTTCCTGATTAGTGCCTCTACAAAATCCCTTAAAAAACGAGTGAAAAGTAATTTTTAAAAGTAACGGTTAAATTTTAAAAGTAACGATTACGGTCATTACTAATACTAATGATAACACAACTAATAATGATACTGTGCTGTCAAGTTTGTTCTGGCCTTTCCCAGGGTTTCCTAGGTGTAGCGTACTCAGAATGGTTTACCCAGGCCCTCTTCTGGTAGTGTTCTGGGTCTGGGCAGCTTGCCCAAGGCCACACAGATGGCAAGGCACGTGACCCCATCAGCCACACACATCCCAGGCGACTTCCTCTGGCCACTCTCCTGGGAGGCACAGTGGGGATTTGAACTCCCACCCCCTGCCTCCACATCCAGCTGCTCTACCCCACTGAGCTAGCATACATAAAATTGCTAGTTACATTACCTAGGATTCAAGAAGTACAAAGTTATGATTTTACCTAATAAAAAAGAAATTATGTGTTACTACTGCATAGTGAAGCTGGAAAGCCATGCTTGGATGATCGCCAGCTATTCTCAGAAAAGCAGGCTGAATTGGTAACAAGTATAGCACAAATTGGAGTGGGAGGAAAAATGTAAAAGGAAGAGCCCCCTTTTGTCTTTGCTTGGCTAGATATGCAAATATAATTGCCAAGGAGCAAATTCCAGGAGTGTATCAAATCATATTTTACCTTAATAGCACCATCAAATATTGCTCACTTTCAGCAGATAACAACCAAAATGCAATTAGCATAAAACTTTTGAAAGACAGCTTTGATTGCCAGCAAGAGTCTTTGAAACCCAGATATATTTCCACTTTAATGCTGGAAAAGGAAATCTTAGCTTTTAACTTCCCTAGAAATTAGACTCTTCTCCAGGTGGCAGCCACATCTCTCAATTTCTTGAGAACAGACTTGTTCTTTTCCATTTAGTGAAAGTTTAACCATCTTCCAAAGAGATTTCTTTTTATCTGTAAATGCATTTATTCTAGGTGGTCATGCCTCCTCCACCACTTTATTATTTGGTCTCCCAAGCACCTTGCTGATGGGACCTGCCAAGAAGGAGAACTGTTAGTTTGGAGAGTAATTTTCCCTGCCTTTCTAAACACAATGATTTCTCAAGATTGATCAGTGCCACAGACTAAAATGTTGGGCTTTCCCATTTCCGGAGGCATTCCAGCAATGCTAGAACTTTAACTCCAACCTGTTTCTTCACACACACCCCAATTTTAGGCCAATGTTTGATTTCTTACTCAAAATGCATTGAGATCGGAAGCCCTCAATTCTGGATTCTGACACAGTACATCTAGAATACCTGGTTAGAATTTCATTTCTATGGAGATGAGCGCCGACTCGGCCTTCAAAAATGAAGTACACACAACTAATGCATTAGTTCTTTCAAGGACGAAAGGACACTGTGAGTCCTATCTGTGAGAATTTAAGTGCATTTGCTGGAAGTACAGAAAGGGGGGGAAAGTTTATGTGATTCACTCTGTTTGACACTATAGTAGCTAATTGTGGATGATTATTTTGGTTTCAACTGGGGCTTTAATTTTTCTTATTCAGGCCCCCAGTCATTTCAAAATTCACTATATATACATAATGGGGAAGGCTTATGGTTAGATAAAAATCTAAATCCAGCATCTAATTATTGTATGCATTAATATAAAGACCAGAGTACATAGTGTGTGGTGGACTAGGACTCTGAAGACCAGGGTTTGAATCCTCACTTGGTCATGGAATCTTGTTGGGGGAGCAGAATCAGTAAAGCCACTTAAATATCTCACCTTGAAAAACCTATTAGGGTCTATAAGTCAGTTCTGACTTGATGGCACATAACAACAACAAGAACAAGAACAACAACAACAACATCATCAACAACAAACGTAAAGACCAAAGCCATTTTTATTGCTGTTTCCTTTTTCTTCTTCCCATTCTGCACACTTTTGACACTATAGGGAAAAAATTCTATGTACAGTATCAGATTTCTTTGTAGCAGAAATCTGTGCCATGCTAAACCATGCACAGATTTATGGTCTGTCCCTGTTTGTGGATGTCCCTGCAATGTGCATACACAACAGTGGGCAATTAACAGGCTGAGTGGACGAAAGGAAACATTGTAAGCTCCTTGCCTACAAATGAGGAGTCAATTTTCAACTGCAACCATTGATTTGACAGCTGTATAATTATGTGGGCCGTGAATTACATTTGGTAATTACCTATGTTATAATTTTATTCACCAAAAAGTTAGTGGTGTAATAAAATGAGGGTTTTTCTTTGAGAAGCATGGACATACAACGGTGAACTATTCGCTGAGGAGTCAATGGGTGGAGAACAGACCCTCACCTATCAGCATGAAATTGTTCCTTAGGCTTTGTTGCTCTTTTTTAGGTCTTTGATGGAATGGAAAGATCCTCGGGAAACTCAGGGAAGCCAAGGGCTGGGCTTCTGAAAGTAAAAAACAAACAAACAAACAAACAAACAAAAAGCCACACACTCTAAATAAGCATTGCCACTGGCCAAGTTGGACAAGGGCCTCCATGTACATTTACGTTTCTAAAGGACGACAACAATTTTCCCAAATCCCTACTGGGGGATCATAACACTGCTGCCACTGCCCCTCCTCTACAGTCATGTTCAGGAGCGCTTTGGAATAAAAGAAAAGCCATTTGCTGCAGTTTGTTGCCTCCTCTCTACAGGTTGCGTACTTAATTGCTAGCTTGCTCAGTAAATGTTAAGTGCTCAGCTGTGTTAATTAAGTATTGTGCTTTGCCCTCTCCTCTTATTAATTAATTGGCTGTATACTTTGCTTACAGAGGTGTCTTATTCTTTCCCTTTGGGGGAAAAGATGTTCACAGTCAGGTCTCAGAATCTCAGGATCTGATTGCACAAAGGCGAGCTATTGCTTGCATATAAGCATTTCATGAAATTGGAAACCAGTATCAAAGGAACTAAAGCCTGGGCTCTGTCACACTGCAGTTATTACAGGATGCTATGAAAATAGCATCTCTATTAAATCTACATCCCACTTTTTTTTTTGCCCTCCCCACAAAAGATACTCAAAAGATTTGAGTTTCGAGTTTTCTATAGTCTTTCACTTCAAGGTAGCGCCATCCACAATCTGAACTTTAGCCCACAGTATGGTTCTAGATTGCTATGCTATATTTCCATATGTATTTTGTATCTCCAGTACAGCCAGAGGAATGGGAAATGTAATGTCTATGGATGTCAAAACACCCAGCCCAGATGGCACCACTTTCCATATCACAGACCCTGAGACCCTGAGAGACTAGATCTATCCCCTCAATACCAGAAACCATCACAAACTGTTCAAGTTGATCTGATCTCTATGGGATGCAGTCAATACCACCCATGGTTTCTTGGATCTTCCACAAGGAGTCTCTAGCAATGATTAAGCGTATGAGATCCTTGAAACAAGATTTAAGAAAGACTGAAACAACTGTTTGAGGCAGAAGGAGGGTCAGAAGCTTACATTGGGACATCAAAAAATGACTTGCAATAATATGTGTCTCTGCTCAGAATTAGAAGCTATTTAATTTTAACTGTCCTGATGTTTTACTAAAGGAGTATATGGTTGCAATTGGATTGTACTGCAGTGAAATATCCTTGCATCCCAGCTCTGCTCCACAGGTCCACCTAAGACTGATGTTCTAGAAAAAAGAGCTCCTCTATATCCCTCTGCACAGCTCACCATCACTCACCATTATCTTGGTCTCCATAAGAGATCTTGACCTCTTGGGCATCTGTCACTATTTGCACATGATGAATGAACAGGATGCTTATTTATTTATTTATTTATTTATTTATTTATTTATTTATTTATTTATTTATTTATTTATTTACCACCCCATTAATGCAAGCACTACACTGGGCAGTTCACAGATTAAAACTTAAAACAGGTGCTAGGCCGGTTCTATAGCCCTAACCACAACTCATGTGCCTGGGTTCATCCGTCCTGGGGGCAAACAGGGTAGTGTGGCTTAGTGGCCATAGAAGGACCTCCTGGGCCAGTGCAATATTCACACTTCCCTTTCCTGAGTTTTGTCCGCCCGATCCCAGTGACATCACAAGGACCCAGCATCTGGTAGAAGGTTTTGGCTAAGGAACGGGATGCTGCTGAACTGGCAACCCTAGTTCTCCACTGAATAAACAGTAAAGTCTTCCTGACATCTCTCTTTGAGAATTACACATTGATGTATCAATATATGCTTATGACCCAAACTGAAACAGCACTCCCTGGAGAGCTTCTGCCAGAGAACTGCATTATCTGTTCATCAAATGGTCTTATTACCAGCAGGAACTGTTGTGTTACCAGTAGGGAACAAAGCATAATGTGAGAAAGCGTTTAAAGGGCTTAGGCACAAACAAAGCAAGACTTGTGGACTGTTGAGCTAAAGAAAGCAAAAAGCAAATGTGGGCTGCTTATATACTGTCCCTTAGTGCTTAAAGCACTCTCCAGGTGGTTTACCATTTAATTATGCAGGCTACACATTGTGCCCACCCCCTCACCACAGTGAGCTGGGCACTCAGTTTGCTGATCTCAGAAAGATGGAAGGCTAAGTTAATGTTGAGCTGTCAACCTGAACCCAGAATCAGTCATGAGCACAGTCTTTGACTGCAGTACTGCAGTTTAACCACGGCACTACAAGGCTCCTGAATAGAAGCTGGAATAGAAAACTAAGAGCAGAATCTCGAGTCATTAAGTGTAGAAGGGCTATTGATTGTGCCAGCAGCATGCCCAAACTCACAGCTTGGCAGCCATGTATAAATTCATGCCCTAGTTGGACAAGCACTTGTGCTACCGATCGCATGGCTGTTCACAAACAGCAAAAACTACTTGCACGGTTGGCCCTAACGTGCAGGGTAAAATCCAACAACACCCTGGCCTAATTGGTTAATAGAGGCCACCAAAGTTCAAAAACAGGGAGATCTATGAAATGAGTACAACGTGTACATCAATCAGATTGAAAATAATAGTAATAACATAACTCCCATCATTTATGGTATTCCATTGCCTTTGTTATTGTAGCAACTATTCAGGAGTCTTAACTCAGAAACATCGCTATTAGTAGCAGTCACATGTTTTATTAATATAGAGCTTGGCTGTAACTGGGCTACACAGTCTTTCACCTTTCCCTGTAGACTCTACAGTGGCAGTTAATTAACAAAACCCAATCTCAGAACTGTGCTAGCAACATCAGTAATGCCAGTGAGCAAACAAAGAAATTATCCACTCCATCCCCCCCCCCCAGTTATAGCTGGTTGAATAGACTCCTGGGGACACAATGGCCACCAATTTCAAAACCAATTGAAACTTTTGTGCCAGAAGGACGTGGGGGAGGGGGAAGCGTCTGGAGGAGACACATACTTATGTTCACTTCAAGCAGAAGAGAATAGGAGCAGAGTATCACTATGTGAAAGGTAAAAGGCTAAAATGTCATTTGAATGTCATGAAGGTATGTCCATCAGTGGGAACAGGAACTGATTGCTGGCTGAGCTGTGTTGCTTTGCCTTCAGAGTGCAGTGCTCACCAGCCCTACCAAAATAGCCAGTGGTGGTTGATGATGAGAGTTACTGCATAACTGGCCCATGGTTGCTTTGCAGACTGGTCTGGGTCTCGGTTTGTGGGCCTGATTAGAAGCCTTCATGCATGCCTTTATCCAGGACTCAGCTGGACAGGCCTGTTTCTCTGTTATTTTGCTACACATGGAAGCACTTGTAGTTCAGTATCATTACTCTGAAAACTTTGCCTAACCGGAGATTAAGATCATCAGCTTTTAACTTTGTTTATTTTAATACTGTAAGCCACCTTGGATCCTTTAGGAGAAAAGTGGCAAATAAATAAATAAATAAATAAATAAATAAATAAATAAATAAGATAAATATTGAACAGTTTTATGCTGAAAAGTCTTATGATGAAGATGGAAGTGATGTGCTGCTCTTTTTTGTTCACCAAAATGGTGAAGAACCAAGGGAATGAGAAAACCATCTAGTACTGCCAAAGAAAAGCCATCCATGCAGACCCTCATGCCACACCTATACAACATGCTCTGTGGGGTACAATATTACACCATCTAAAAGCTCACTCCTCCCAGTTGTGAATGATTCTGATAACCTAGGAAGGAAAAGGATATCAATTGACTTCAACACTCACATACCCTAGCTATATTCCATGTGGCTAACCAATTGCATTTTTTAAAGAGCTCATACCTGCAGGTACATTTCTCAGCAACTGAAAGGCATTTCAGGTTTGGCTGACTCCCAGCTTCAGCCAAGTACATGGATCCACCTGCCCAAGTCAAACTCCTGCATCCCCACTGTTTGGAAAAGTTTCACTCTGGAAAATGGCACCAGCACTGTGCCACAGCGTAGTTTATTTAGCTAATATGTCAAGGCTGAAAGACTGTCTTGACTTAAATTATCTGTTACTGTACTGTGTGTCAGATGTCAGAAACAAAAGAACAGGAATTTTTGTCACAATTTCAAAAGAACTTGTGTGTGCATACAGTATGTGTATGGTTGTTTGTTTTTTTTTAAATGTGGTTTCTTAAAAGCCCTTTAGTAAACTTAGTACACTTTTCCCTTAAATTGCATGGGTCTTAGCAGCACAGTTTTGGTTATGAAGAGATTTTTTTTTCAATAAATAAATAACTATTCCAATTAATAAATGTTCAACAAATACTGGTTTGAACACAGTGGGCTTATTACAGACCTTTTCGCTGGAATGTGGTTTGGTCCATCTAGCTAAGCCTGAAGTGTCAAGATTCTAATTAATAGTCTCTAGGCAGTGCTAGCTAGCAAACTGCAAGCTGCATGCAAACTACAAAAGAAGGAAGGATCCGAAGTAATCTTTGTATGGCACTAGAGACTGCCCCTTCAAGAAAAGGGCAGTCCCTAGTGCTGTACTGAAAGCTGTCATACACACGTACAGTTTTCTTCCTGGGATTTCCTTTGCCCTGCTCTGCCCCACCTTGTGTCTCCTTTCCTTAAACAACAAAGAGCAGCTGTGCCACTTGGTCGGGGGGGGGGGGGGAATCATGGGGCTCGAATCAAACAGTTCTGCAAGGGGTAAGAGTTTGTGGGGTACAGGTTGCTGCTCTTTGCAAATGAGTATGTGTAATATGAGAATCCTCCTTACATGTCGACCAGGATTCTTGCCCCCTTTCTTTGCTGTCTTTACTAACTAATTATACTTGTTGCACTTCACAGGACCTGTGTTTTAGAAAGGTTTTCTTTTCCTCAAACCTGCACATCATAGGCATGGGTGGGTGGGCAAGGAAAGAGTTATACAGGGCATAAGAGTTATACAGGGATTTTGAACTACACAGGGGTCTGGCACTCCTAACCCCAGCATTGTTGAAAGGAGAACTGTAGTTATGCGGGGAAAGGATAGGTCACTGTACACCTCTCTGTAAATGGTTAAAAATATGGGACATAACAGAGAGGAATAAACAGTTTCCTACAATTAAGAGGAGTCAGCTCAGCACTGAAGTTCTCTAAGGATTTGTACTGGGACCAGTATTAATTAAGATTCATAAAAGATTGGGAGTTAAGTCTTCAGATAAGGCCAAGTCATTCAGTGAAAACTCTAGCTATGAGAGCTCTAGATAGAATTCTTCACAAATGACTGAATGGGCAACAATATAGGAAACAAGTCTCATTGTACACCAGTCCAGATCAATACTCACTATGGGAGGAAAATAGCAGCTTATTCAGATATACACCAATGAGATTTCTTTTTGTCAGTGAATAAGCGGCAAAGAGACTGTGATTACAGTTCAGTGAGACAATCAACTCAGTGTTAAGAGGATGGCAATATATCCAAGTTAGAGTCTCTTAGGAAAGGGGTTGGAAACAATCACCCAGTGCCTTTATCTAAATCTACAGCATGAGTGGTTTTGGACATTTTGGTGCAGTTTGGATTATCCCATCTTAAAAAGAGAAGTCTAGGCTTTGTAGACTGAGTAGAGGACTGAGAGTGAAGATGTTCATCAAACAGAAGATTCAGCTCAGAAACTGATTCAGCCCTTCAAAAAATTGACTCACTTCAGCTTAGGTCAAGTTGGAGGCTGTTCACCTGGACTCTGGTCCTGAACCCATGCTGAGATTTGGGAACTCAAAGTGTTGTGCCATCTACTGACTATTTGGCACATGAAACAAAACAATGCCCTATGCGTGCATTGTCTTTATAGAAATCCATTCAGGGATTCAGTCCAAGGATCAATCCAAGTAGGCTATCCCATCCACCTTCATCCTAGCTGTCTTGGATGTGGAGCCAAATCTGAAGACGAGAGCAGTCACAAACCATGGGCCTTCCCTGTGATCAGAAATCCTTCAAAAATCAATATTATTCTCCTCTCCAGATTTAAGCCACATTTTCATCCACATCTGGGAACTAGGATGAGCTAGGTGGACCTGGTCTACTGATAAGTTTGTATTAATCCTTTGACTGAAATCCTGAAAAATGTTTCAATACAAATGCAGGAATAGGTGATACTTTTAATTGATCATTAAGAATATAGAACAAACAAAAAAACAAAAAACAATCAGTGAACTTTTGCTGATAAATCATCATCTTCAAGGCTGTTCATCAAGTTCTTGTGGGCAGCTCCAAAATTATATGCTGTTTATAATGTCCCAAAGCCACATGGCTGATGTTGAGGCCAGGTTAGCTTCTTAGTTGGAAATGGGTGTAGTCTGCAAAAGGTCTATGGAGTGCAAGACCTTGGGAAATATGAGGATATTTAGATGGCAAGGTACAGTAGTGTCGAGACAATAGCCATCTCACTTTCCCTCCTTTGGCCCACCTCATCTTTTCTGAATTCACTGTCCCACCTAACTATCATACTGTTTTAAATTCCACCCAGCAATGCCTGTCTTGTAAGTTGAAAATTAATAATAAGTATTGCTACTTAACTGGCTTCTATCTCTCTCCAGTGACTCTCCATCGAACATAGAGAAAACAATCTGGAATGAGTTTAATTAATACTGGCCCCAAACCAGAATGATTGAAGAGCCCTCGATAAAGAATTATCTAGGATTAGAAGGTGGACTTGTTAATCACTGCACTCCACTCACTCACTCACTCACTCCTCTTCCTTACCTTCAGTATTATTACAGAAACAATCCCTAGAAGACATTTCAAATGCCATTGGCTTACTTGTAATCTGCTGGAGACCTCAGTGGTTTAGGTATCTGGCCAGAGGTTGGGAGTTCGATTGTGCCTCCTTGACAGGGACTGGACTTGATGATCCATAAGATCTCTTCCAGCTATGCAGTTCTAAGATTATTATTATTACATAATCTGTGATGTCACAACATCATCCACCAAGACCTGTAATGATCTGTCAGGTACTTACGAATAACTCCTGCATAAGCCTCATTCGACCTAGAGGAAATTTCTTCTGACTAGATACATTTGGTAGAATCCATCATACACGGTTTGCAGACTGTACTTTTGTGGAGCTACAACTGTGTAATGCAAACACATCCAAAAAGTGCTCCAGACTGTTCAAAGGAATGTCACAAAGAAAACACTCACAAAGTTATTTTTATATGAAACCTTCCCCAGTATAGCTTCCCCCTAAATCTATTTGCTGATTGCAGACCTGACATTGCTGACATGCATGGAATCAAGCCATAAAAACAGGTCAAATGTCAATGCTTCTCTATAACCACAACTCTTCTTGGTTTGCACAGATGTTGTGTGGCCTATAATTAAAGCTCAACTCAAAACAGACAAGGTGAAATAGCACAGGAACAGATTGCATTGTAATCTTGTCACAGCCTGCAGTAAATGATGTATAGGTAATGAAACTCAAGAGACAGTTATATACCAATTGTCTACAACAGTGACTACTGCTTTGCAGCAAGTATGAGTCTAATTGTTTAGTCTTGGCAAAGCTGAGTCCACAGATCAGTCTGGAGGAAGCAGATTAGGCCATGCTTTAGAGCAATTTTGGTATATAAGGCCTTTGGGTGAATGGATGTAGCTTCTCTGATGGGATCCAGGTCAGGGCATCCTAAGGCAGAGGTTTCAGGTTTGGGCGTATGAGATTCTGATGGCTACTGGGGTACACCTCAGTGGTTTCGGCATCTGGCTGCAGAGCCAGAGGTTGGCAGTTCAATTCTTCATTGTGCCTCCCAGGAGAAGACAGGGTTGGGGCTACAGTGTTGGACACTAGTCCCCTGTACTAACAGGGGAGATCCATTTTCAAACTGAACTCCCAACGTCTGGCTCCACAGCCAGACACCTAAACCACTGAGCTATCCAGCCAGCTTGTATGGGTATCTACAGACCTATAAAATTTACAATATAGTAATATGAGCAAGGCATCAAGCACTCAGACCTTTTTAAAAAGATCTGTTCTTATGCAGAGTAATTTAAGGAGTAAACTACCTATTTTCGTCAAAAAAACAACAACATAAATTCAACTGGAATTCTATTTCTGTATGGAAACAAACACAATTATTCAAAACCCCAGTGTTGTTAAACTGTTGACCACACCTAGATGCAAAGCAAATAAAATGAAGGAAGGGAAAGAACTGAACTGAAATGAAAGGAGGGTTCTACTTTAAAAAGAGAGGAGAAAGGGAGAAAAGTACAGAGAGGGCAGGTTACTCTCAGTTCCATAAATCATTGCTAGGAAATTGGGCAGTGTTTCAAAGACTGAGCTGTTGTCCTTTAGAGAGTTTCACAGAAACAAGGAACTCTACCCCACTCCAAATTCAGCAAAAATAGCATTTGTTTTTAGCTCTATGGTGAACATGAGATGCAAAGAGGTAAGGCTCCATCATATTTATTTCCAGGTGGATATAGCTGAATCTATTTAGACTAACCATCCTATTTTTATCTCTTCCACTTTGAAAGCATCAGATTTCCTTCAAAACGAACTTGTCTCTTTCCCTGATCCCACTCTGAACATTGTTTTAACCTAAATATGATACATTTTCCCTTTTCCAGCCTTGAAGGATTCCATTGGGAGTGAGCTAAGAGTTGTGGAGCCCTTCATAGGGTAGATGAACAAGAGCATCAGACTCCCAAAAGGAGAAACTAGTAGGAAAACCAAGCATCTTTCTGAGTGAACCCCTTGTTATATGCAGCCTACTCTGTGCTCTGCTCTGCAACTACTGCAGTTAACGGGTTTGATGAGGGCACCTCCTCCCTAACCCCTAACTGCCATTTGAGTAGCATCTACTTGTTGCTGTGCAGCCAGTCATCAAGGAACCTGCCAATGTCATGTGTGGGCTCTGAGGAGGTCAGTAGCCTCAGCATGACTCTGAGCACTTGGAGGTGCTGAGATGCAGGTCAACTTCTCACACAGTCCCCCATGAATTCCATGAACATCGGCAAAAAAGGCCAGTGTGGCTTCACAAAAAGCTCAGGGAGGACCTAAAAACCAAAAAAAGACATGTACAGGAAGTGGAAAGAAGGCCAGGCCACCAAAGATGAGTACAGACAAGTAGCAAGGAAATGCAGGAATGGCATTAGGAGGGCAAAAGCTGAGAATGAGCTGAGGTTAGCTAGGGACACTAAAAGCAATAAAAAAGTATTCTTCAGGTATGTGAGTAGCAAAAGACAAACAAAAGATATAGTGGCACAGCTCCACAATGGAGATGGAAAACTGATAACAGAGGACAAAGAAAAGGCAGAGGTGCTAAATTCCTATTTTAGTTCCATCTTTTCCCATAAGACAGACTATAAACTTCCAAACAAATTGGAAGTGCAAGTGGGGGGGACAGGACTGCAGCTGGAGATAGATAAACAAATAGTCAAGGAATACCTTACCACCTTGAACAAGTTCAAATCTCCAGGGCCGGATGAGCTGCATCCGAGAGTACTGAAGGAACTGGCTGAAGAACTCTCAGAACTGCTATCCATCATTTTCTTGAAATCATGGGAAACGGGAGAGGTGCCAGAGGATTGGAGGAGGGCTAATGTTGTCCCTATCTTCAAAAAAGGCAAAAAAGAGGAACCTGGGAACTACAGGCCAGTCAGCCTGACATCAATCCCAGGCAGAATTCTGGAACAGATCGTAAAGCAGTCATTGTGCAAGCACCTAGAAAACAAGGCAGTATAAGTAGAAGCCAACAAAGATATGTCAAGAACAAATCCTGCCAAACTAATCTGATCTCATTTTTGATAGGGTAACCTCTCTGATAGACAGGGGGAATGCTGTAGACGTAGTATATCTTGACTTCAGCAAAGCTTTTGACAAAGTGCCCCATGATATCCTGATTAGCAAGCTAACTAGGTGTGGGCTGGATAGATCAAGTGTCAGGTGAATACACAGCTACAGAATCATACTCAGAGGGTGATGATTAATGGGTCCTTTTCTAGCTGGGAGGAGGTCACAAGTGGGGTACCCCAAGGCTCAGTCCTGGGCCTGGTGCTCTTCAATATTTTTATTAATGACTTGGATGAGGGAGTGCAGGGAATGCTTGTCAACTTTGCAGATGATACCGAATTGGGAGGAATAGCTAATACCCTAGAAGACAGAAACAAAATTCAAAATGATCTTGATAGGATGGAACACTGGGCTGAAAACAACATAATGAAATTCAACAGGGAAAAGTGTAAAGTACTGCACCTCGGAAAAAGAAAGCAATTGCACAGTTACAAGATGGGGGATACCTGGCTCAGCAAAACAGTGAGTGAGAAGGATCTTGGAATTGTTGTAGATCACAAGCTAACTATGAGCCAACATTGTGATGTGGCTGCAAAAAAGGCAAATGCTATTTTAGGCTGCATTAATAGAAATATAGTTTCCAAATCCCATGAGGTACTATTCCCCCTCTATTCAGCCCTGGCTAGGCCTCACCTTGAGTATTTTGTCCAGTTCTGGACACCACACTTCAAGAAGGATGCTAACAAATTGGAACAAGTTCAGAGGAGGGTGACAAGGATGATCAGGGGGCTGGAAATCAAGCCCTATGAGGAAAGGCTGAAAGAACTGGGCATGTTTAGCCTTCAGAAAAGAAGACTGAGGGGTGATATAATAGCACTTTTCAAATATTTGAAAGGCTGTTATACAGAGGAGGGGCAAGATCTGTTCTCGATCATCCCAGAGTGCAGGACACGCAACAATGGGCTCAAGTTAAAGGAAACCAGATTTCAGTTGAATATCAGGAAAAACTTCCTAATTTTTAGAGCAGTACGACAGTGGAACCAGTTACCTCAGGAGTTGGTGAGTGCTCCAACACTGGAGGCATTCAAGAAAAACTGAGATAATCACCTGGCAGATATGCTTTGATTGTATTCCTGCATTGAGCAGGGGGTTGGACTTGATGACCTTGTAGGCCCCTTCCAACTTCACTTTTCTATGATTCTATGATGGCAATTCCAAAAATGGGAGCTCCCCAAACAAAAACTTGTAACTTTTAAACCAGTCTTTGGATCAACATCGAATTTGGCACAGTGGGGGTAGACAGTCTGATGCTGCTGTATATTGAATTTGGTGGCATTTGGTTAAATAGTTTTAAAGTTATGATTTTTTAAATATAGACATTGTTTATCCCCCATGCAGACACCAGCAACCATTTTTGAAAGTAGATAAGAAACTGCTAAACTATATTTTCAAATGCTTAAGCTTTTTATTTAAAAAATTACCTTTGCTACCTGTTTTATTTGCAGCAAATCTAACCAGTAGTTGTACAAATATTCTAAAGTTAAAATATATATTGCAGGAAATGCCATTTTCCTGCACTGCAGATTCAGTCGGGCTTTTTTCTTGCAGATGTTATTTTACAGATGGGGATGTGTCTGTAGTGCCAGTATTCACCTCTTTCCACAAAGCCTCTTCTCCCCCAAGCCACTTTTTTTAAAAAAGGCATCCCACTGGGGTGGTAATGATGTACATGATGTGGGGGGCATCCAAAAGCAAAATACAGTGAGTGTGGTTTGCTGTGAAGCTGCTTTCTCATTGAAAGCTTCTCAGACTACAACATTTCTGAAAAGTGTTTCTATTGAAGAATAACATGGAAAAGGTACTTCTAAGTCTTAGAATACAGAAGATCAAAAGTTTGAATGGTAATTTTGCGAAATACATCAGGAAGGATTCACTGAATAATTCTATCTGGGATCATCCCCTTCTCATCACTCATCCGTTGCTCCCTTTCCTTACTTTCAAGTAACACATGTATGAATTACTGATGATATAATCTGGTTTAAACTAGTTTAAAACTATATGTCAACAAAGATCAGTTCAGAGCAAGGAGAGAGCAGTCTTTGGAGTTGGTTAAAAAGTGCCTTGCTCTTTAAGAGCAAAAAGCTTCTACTGATCATGCTCCAGTGTTATGAAATGGCTGACTTAATTTGAACAGGCTTGATTGCCACATGAAAACTCTCAGGGCGCTTTTTTTCATGCTGTATCTATCATTGACAAAATCCTTCCTCACTTCAGGTCAGGTGTGAGCAACTTCCAGACCTGCATACATTCACTCTTGTCCCTCTTCACTCAATTTAGTTTTTCTTTTTTTAATTACTCAAAAGATCTCTCATCTTGTAGTAGTCAAATCCTTTTGACCAGAGAGCTCTGAGATCAGGGCAACAGCTTTTTTAGCCAATATCTATATCCCATTCCTTATAAATTTCTAATGAATCTTCATAAGGACTCAGATTTGGATTCAGTCCATTTTAGAGAAGCTTCACTTCAGTTTGGATATCTATGGAATCTCTTGAAATCAGCCCAATGCTTGATCTTAGCCAAAAGGCCAAGAAATGATCAGCCCAATTCAGTTTCTGGCTGGGGATCCATGCAAATGCATTTACTTCCCATTTATAGTTGATCATATGAGTCTTGCTTTTTGTATGCACATGTTTGGAAAATCTCCTTGATCTCAGTTTGCTTTGTCACGTTGAAGCCTTTTTGGAAAACAAGTAAGGCAGACTCCACCTATGTGCACCCTAATATCCCATCTCTTTTAGTAGGGAAGATGTGTCAGCATTACTAGATTGGCTTCACAAAGGTTTTAATTTTGTTCAGTTAATATGTTTTGAGACTCATTCATTTCTCAGGAGTTTTATATATTTTTTTAAAAAAAAATGTTTGTTTTGCTCTTTTTGCCGGAGCTGCAATTTTTCTCCATTGCCTGTAATTAATCCAAAATCTCCTCCCTCTCCCTCAAAAAGATTAGACCAATCCAAAGCATACTGTAGCAAAATTGTCCAATTCTCCAGGTCCCCTAATAACGAAGGATTTATGGAAGGAAAACTTAAATTGCTTTTGAAGGTTATAGATGATGACATTCATCATGGAGAAATTGCCAAAGGGGTAGCTGTGTTAGCGTGTTGCAGCAAAAACAATAATGAATCCTGTGGAGACATAAAATTATAAATACATAAATTAAAGGGTATTAAAGAGCGAGCTGTCCATTGTATTGTGTCTTATCTAGCAAATTATGTTGCATATAAACTGAGTAGAAAGAACACTTGCTCACTTCATAATTTGATCTGGAACATCAGTCTTCAGTTGGCCAGGTGGGACCTGCTCCTGGGATGTAACCTCACTTAAACGGGGCTGCACCAACAGCCCTACCTCCACTCATATGTGGGGTGAGAGGCCTAAGAATTGGATCCCATGTTCCTTGAGCCATGAACATAAAAAGGTGAAGGCTTCTAATCTAGCATAATCTGAATCAGAACAAAGTCCACAGAACATGCTGATAAGCAACACCACAGAATCAAATGGTCCTTATTCTCTAGAATATTCTATTCTCTAGAATAAGGAGATATATTTTAGTGATGACACTAAGTTATTTCCATAGGGGTTGACCATGGAAATAGGCAATTATTGCGATAGAATTACTATACTTTAATTATTATATTGTTATTATAGCTATTTTGATTGTTTATTGCCTTATTGAATGATAATTGCTTACTGTATGTTTTTATCATTGTAATTATGTTATGGTTGTATTTTAACTGTTTTTGACTATTGGAATGTGCTCTGGTATAGAGCACAATATAAATAAATATTATTATTATTATTATTTCCTGGCTTAGAAGTATGGACCTTGGATGCTTGGAATACATTCTTCAAATACACGTGGACATTAAGTTCCAAACACTTATTCTCCAGATCATGCTTTAATCTGAGCCAGGGATCAAACATATGTCCTCTTGTTAATGTACACTTTGGATTTGAAATCTTTTCCCATCACTCACTTCCTTTCCTTACCTTTTTTGGTAATATGAACAGTGCTGGGCTTAGGCAACAAACAGGCTGAGGAGAGACTAAAGTAAGGAACTGGCACCAAGATCAAAATGAACTCAGAACTAGCCTAGAGGTATGACCAGGAAACCATAGAATCATACAGTCATGAAGTTGGAAGGGGCCTATAAGGTCATCGAGTCCAACCCTCGGCTCAATGCAGGAATACAATCAAAGCATATCTGCCAGGTGAATGTCCAATTTTTTCTTGAACGCCTCCAGTGTCAGAACGCTCACCACCTACCAAGGTCATTGGTTCCATTGTTGTACTGCTCTAACAGCCAGGAAGCTTTTCCTGATACTCAACCGAAATCTGGCTTCCTGTAACCTGAGCCCATTGTTGCATGTCCTGCACTCTGGGTTGATTGAGAACAGATTTTGCCCCTCCTCTGTATGACAGCCTTTCAAGTATTGATAACCTTTCCCCTAAGGCAGGCTTTTTCTTAATGACTGGTGGTCTGAGAGCATTTTGTGAAATGGATTGTTGTGCTCTGTTGTTTTAAATGTATTTTAGTATTGAGTTTATTTACCATTTTTATTACAATACTTAATTATTTTTTAATATTTGTATACTTACTGTTTTTAGCTTCTAAATATTGCCTTTTTAATGATGTCAGCTGCCTTTGGTCCTTTTTAAGGAGAAAGGTGGGAAATAAATAAATGAATGAATGAATGAATCTTGGGAAACAGTTGGGAAACTCAAATAAGCCAGGCATTAAAAGTATTAGCAAGAGCAGAAACTGAAGATACATTACAGCTCAAGGAGAAAAATATTTATTATTTATTTATTGAAAATATTTTACCCATCCTTTCTCCTAAAAAAAGGACCCAAGGTGGCTTACATAATTGGAAGGCAATATGTATACAACAGTGAGTATACAACAGTGGTTTACATCATTAAAAAAATTTAAAGCTAAGAACAATGAGTATAAAGAGGTAGCTTACATTATTTTAAAAAAGACAATATTTAAAGCTAAAAACAGTAAGTATACAAATATTGAAAAGGAACAAAACAAATACCACTCTGAGAAATGGAAAACACAAGTAGTACTAAAAAACCAGTCAAAGCAGTAATGCATAACAATCCATCTAAAAATCTCACTCAGGTAAGCAGTCACTGAGGGAAGGCTTGCCTGAAGAGAAAGGTCTTTGCCTGCTGGTGGAGAGTCAGATGAGGCTGATCCCATCCCTCCCCAGGGCTCATGAATAGGAGTTTCCAGGAGAGGTTTTAGCTTTCACTGGGGCCTTGGCTGGCAACCTTCTACTGCTTTGGTGCTTCCTTCTTTTCCTCCAGCAATTGGCACCGTAGAGTTTTGTTCAAATCTCATCATTTTTAAACCCCAAAATGGCAGACCAAGCTTAAGTGACTTCTTGGGTGTTCGTAACTTATCCGAATGTGGCTGGGTGCCACTTGAACTGCTCTCTGTCTGTCTGTATGTTCTGGTAACATACAAATATCCCTGCTTTGCCCCATTTGGATGCTTTTTGCTTTCAAAGCCCATGCACACCTCTAATAAAAGCATTTGACATTTGCAAGAGTTGTATTCCACCTTGTAAAACATACAAAGCAAAACAGCCCCTCCTACCTCACCTCAAAACACAGATCTGGAAATCCTTCCTTAACCTGTCAAATCTGCATTCAATGGGTTGCTGCCTGTATTTGCTTTTCATTGGTCCAGGCTGTTTAGTTTTCTAGCATCTTATTATGTATGCATTACAATCCTATTTATACTGCAGTCATCATAATTCATACATTCTTTCTATTTTTCATGCTTTTAGAAGAATGCATTTCATCCCCCCCGACCCATTGCATAGTATATAAATTAAAATATGTTAATCCCCACACACATAAATACACAATTCGCACACCTGATTTCAGTTATTACTTGTGAAGTGGAATCCAGGAGGAAATCTAAAGCCAATCTCACTCGCAATGGAAACGGTTGGTGTTGTGTTGCACGCTTTTCCTGTTCACACATTCACACATGCTAGTAGACACTTCCACATGTGGAAAGTCCAGAAAAATAAGTGGCATACTGGAATATATGCTTCTGCTCATTAAATACACACACACTCCCAGGTATATGACCATGTGGTTGGGTAGAATGAACAATACATCAAGCAATATTGCCATCCCATTCATGCAGCGTCTCCTGAACAGATAGGACAAATCTGTATTTCTAAACATGAGGTGGAGAATGGGAAAAGGAAGGACAGAAAAGAGAATTTGTGGTTACAGGCTGGAGACAGACTCAGCTCTAGTTTTACTGGAGAATGCATTCCGAGTCAGATTCTGTAAGGTGGCAGAAAATACATTCAATATCCTCCCAGCAAAGTAGGCTGTTATAGTACATCTGACAATTATTATGGGTTCCTCTGCTATTCATTGCTCCTTCTCACTCTTATGGTTCTTTGTTTTCCCTTTACATCTAATCCTCTTTGCCTTGCCTGTGCCAACAGCACTGTGTGTATTAAGGTTTCCTTTATGTCTAAACACAGTTAGGAATATACTTGGTACTTAAGATGTTTCATTGTCCAGAACTGCCTTTTTTTCTTACTGTAGATTCCCTCTTGTTGCTTGTTACACATTGAAATAAAACACGTTTTGTACATTCATTTGTGCACACAATTTTATCTGTAGAAAAAGAAAACAGACAGCACTGGTGACTATGTAAGAAAACAGACATTTTGTATGCGAGTCTTTTTTACCAAATTATTCCATGCTTCCAAAAAGGCAGCCTTTATTTCGTGTGTGTGTTAAGCACAAACACACACACACACACACAGACAAACTTTTCTGTCTTATTTAAGTAATGTCCCACCATCACCAAAAGAAAAAAACCCTGTGTCATACACAAGTAGTCAAAAGCTAGCTTTTGTTTGTGGTACGTAATTGGTCTGATAAAAGATATTACCAATCCTTCTCTTCATATTGTGTTCTCCAAAAAGGAATAAACAGTAGGACCTCTGTATCTGTGGAGGGATTGGTTCCAAGCTCCCCTGCAGATGCTGAAAACTGTGGATAATAGCAAACACTATACACAGCATGGTAAAAAAAAATCAGTAAAAAGCATTTTCACTAGAGATGGGGATTTTCGTATTCATAAACAAATATGAATGTCCCCATCCCAGCTGGACTTTATGAGGGTCCAACTCCTGGGACTGACCTGTCCACTCATGCATCTCGGCACCGTGAAGGTCCTGCTCTTCCTGACAATGGCACCAGGAGCTTTTCTGTCTCCCTGCTCGGCTGGCCACTCCAGGCAGGAAGCGGGAGGACACGTTTCCCCACACAGCTGCTGAGTCGCCAGCTGAGCAGAGAAACAGTAGAGCTCCTGGTGCCATTGGTGTGGAAGAGCAGGACCTTCATGGTGCTGGGACGCGTGAGTGGATGGGCTGGTCCCGGGGGCTGGACCCTCATTAGGTCCAGCTGGGATGGGGATATTCATATGCGTTTACAAATATGAATATCCCCATCTCTAATTTTCACTATGTATTACCAGTACTAGCAGTGACCAGTTCTGGTAAATACATCATGAAAATATGTATTTCTAGTTTTTTTCTTTAATATTTTAAATATTTTCAGATCATGGATAAGTAGATCCTATTTGTAGATCTTCACATAGTTTGTCCTCCATGTTGGTTTCACTTCCCCCTGGTCTGAATAGTTAGATGGACATCCTATGTTGATGCACGTGCCCAGTTCATGATGGTATTTTAAGATTAGTCACCTACTGAGATTCTGCTGAGTCTTTAGGATTGCATCTGTTGGGCAACCACTGCCACAGTGATCTCCATTAAGAAATCCACAAGCCAGTTGAGCAATGGAACACTTGTGCCAGCAGCACAGTCCTGTGTTTCTGTTCTAGTGGGACTTTCTGCCCAGTACAAACTTGACAGTATAAACCTCCTTCTTCCCTGTTTGCAATTAAAAACATAATGATAAACACTCAAATGTTGTCTGTTCCAACAAATAGTATCGAGGTACCATTAATTGTCTTTCTTGGAAGTTCAGTTCCCCATTATGACTCCTTGAGAGGGGCCGGACTGGATGATCCATAGGGTCCCATTCAGCTATGCAGTCCTCAGCTGATGATGATGATTTCACATTACCTGGTACCTGAATTATTTTTAAAAACTGGAGGTTCCAGGGAGCACTTCCCCCTAAAACATGGGCTGGACCATTGAGCAATAACTCATCTCCCCAGCACTGAGTAAGGTGATCTGGACTGACTTGCATTCATTATGCTTAGGACACTGAGCTCAACCATTAATGGAATCCAATTATAATTTCATCCGTACAATCCCAGAATGTGTAATGATTTTCATCATTATAAATTAAGGAACCATAGCTATCATGCATGAAGCTAGGATGAACGTGAAGTGAGGATGTTGCAGTCTTTAAGACAGGGACATACCACAAGTTCCAAATGTTAGCAGGAGTGCCTTATAGGAAGGGTGATTACAGGAAAGGATTGTCCTTACTTGGAATTTCAGAATAGAATGGGTTGGCTATATGAGGGCCTCATTATGTAGCCAACTAACATACACAAGCTAAGGCTTTCCCAGATGCAGCAAAAGTGCAATCTCTTTTTCTTCTGCTTGCTTGCAAAGGAACACAGGGTTTACCCAGATTCACATCCAAACTTCCCTTTAAAAAGCCACTTGCCTTCTCTAAAAGAAAATGTTTCTTTTTAAGAAATCTGTTTAAAACATGGGTTGATAAATCTGCTTCTCTACTGGAACTTGTCTTCTGGAGCTTTGTTTTTATTCATTTGGGTGCAACGCCCACCTGAGGCAAGGGCATAAATAATCCATCAGTGGAGGATGGGAGCCTTTTGACAGAAGTGACATGACCTTACCACACCTATTTTCCCGAAGTTTGAACAAAAAATGAAATCAAGAGTCCAATAATCTGACTTAATACAATATATATACAATTTTTTTCCTGGGGGCAAAGGTCAAAGGCATGTTGAGAGATGCCAAACAAATTTTCTCTACTTGTAATTACATAATCATTTAGGCTTATTTTTTCCTCCTCTACTACCTGCTCTTTCTTCAGTAATCCAAGAAGTTGTATAGGATCAGGGTGGGAACCACACACCACCAGTCTTTGCTACATTGTGGTAGTCTTCTCCTCAAGATTCCAGTGTTCTGGGTCTTTCATGGAGTTCATGTCCTGAACACCAGTTAGATGTAAAACATTTTCCTCCTGTTCTCCATGGCTACACTGTCATGCACAGACACTATCTAAATGATACAACCATCTTCAAATTCCCTTTTCTTTATCCTTTTACCTTGTTAGCTAGTAGCTAAAAGAAGGCCTTCTCAGTTGTAGCACTGTTTGAGTGGAATCCATGGCATTAAACTTTTTGCCTTTTTTGCTTTTGAGTGAAGGCCTTATTGTTTCTCTAAAACACACAATGTGTCACCTCAACTACATTCAACTAACAGTGTTTTATGGATTTCCTGGCTCTCTTGTTTATATCAGTTGTTATTGTTCTGTTGAGTTAATTTTATGTATTGCTGGTTTTACATTGTGCTTCTATTATCTGTCATTTCTCTCTTAAGAGATTTCTGAACTGAAAGGCAGCCTATGCAAAACTTCCTTAAAGAGTAAAATTAATGTCAACATGGCTGCAAGTTGACCACTTGCTATGGGCATGCCAATAGCTTGTAATTCTTGGCAGAGTATGAATTTTGGTTAGAAACCTGTAGCTATGCAGCAGTGACCTACAAAGGAGAATTAGCCTCAAGTCTCACAAGAGCAGACCACCCCTTACTGGTTGTCTCATATAACTCTTTCTGGGACATTGGTAAGAGAAGGAATAAAAGTTCCATTTACCGTTCTGAACAGATCAAAAACAGCATATTGTAGAAAAATTGACTGGTTACACGAACAGAGCTTAACCAACTCAAAGTCTACTTACTGACAGTACATACTGTATTACATGACTGACTAAATACTGACTGACTACATAATTAACTGTAGACTGGCTAAATACTGCCTGAAAAAGAGTGGGAAAAGACTCTTAAGTAGAGAGGCATGGCTCTCTTCAAAACCAGAGGCACAGCAAGAACAATTGGTTACTTCTGGATTTATTGATAGTCACCTCAGTCCGGAAGGTCCCTCCCAGTCAAAACCTCTTAAAGGCAGCATATGAAGGTTGCTAAAACTCCAACAGTAATTGTTGACCTCTTGCACACTGTCTTTTTTCTTGAAGGCCCATGGCCCATCCACTGAATGAAAGTTCAAGTCGAAGCTAAGGATTTGTCTCTTATCTGATCAAAATAGATGTGCTTAGATTTGAGTGGAGTGCATGCAGCCCCTGGTCAGCACTGGTCCAACACCCCTAGCTCCCCACCAAGCCCACATCCTCCACCCTCCTCATTTTCCCCCCAGAGGGGAAAATGACTCAAAGTTCTGTTGAGTCATGGGTGGGGATTTGCCATGTTCAGAGGGCCTTCCAGCTCTCTGTGGGGGGCCCACTTTTATTTATTTATTTATTTTTTAAAAAGAATGCCAGTAGGCATGAGGGGGGTTGTTGGTTAAAATTCCATGTTTCTGTAAGACAAAATGGGGGAGGGGACTCAGGAACATTTGCAGCCCTCTAAGGCCAAACAATGGGCATGTGCAGATCCTGAAAGCATGGAAGATGGTGATCCACCTTCCTTGGTCCATGATGAGCCATCCATGTACCTCAAGTCTTGCTCAGCTAAGCCATTTGGAATTGAAGGAACAGGACTTTACACTACCTCAGGGGCAAACTACTTGTTAAAAATATGAACATATTACATTTGCTTATTTTTTACAGCCTAGGGGGCAGGTGGTGGAGTGACATGATCAGGATCAAGAGGTCTACTAGCCCCTCTCTTCCAGTTCATCATCTTCAGCATCCTGCTCTGCTACTACGATTAGCCCAAGGGGTTCCGAGTGGTGTCAATGGGAGCCTCCCTTTGAGGAGTGCAGATTCCAGTGGAGACAGGGCATTCACTGATATTTGAACATCTCTTTCCCTTGTGCAGCCATCCCATCCAAATCCAACTCATGAAGCTATCTGGGCTCTGAAAAAGCAAGCACACTAACTGCATTCACTCCATGAGTGCTACCGTAGTTCTGCCTTCAGTTAGGCTCTGCCACTGAACTATTGTGCCCATCATGCTCCAAATAAAGTTATGGCCTTTGACACTTCCCATGCTGGTGTCTGTTCTTCTTTGGCAGAGCTACAATATGCTCTCTGTGCATGGATTCTTCATGTTATTATGCATTCAGTACAATATCATAGTTAACATTATGGTTTGCATTTCATATTGATTCTGTAGCACGATTAATGCTTCCTTCCTTTCATTGTATGTGACTTTAACAACATTTGAAAATGTTAATGTATAGCCGTGGAAAACATTATTTGTATTCTCTAGAGGCACAAGATGCTGTCATCCATATGTAGCCACAGAAAAGACAGCAACATGCCTTATTTTCCTGGCTTCTGCCAAGAATATGTATCCAGAAATCTCTGTTTAGCTTCAAAGTGTGGAAGAAAATTGAAACATGCTGTTCTATGGTTTTGTACCAATACAAAAGAATTAAGATGAAACAAAGTTATTATAGGATCTCTACTGTCGCTATAACAACTTGCTTTCCCTGAATTTTCCAGAAATACTTGTGCTGAACTTTATATATAGATCACTGAGCCAAATAGCACTATAGACAGTGTTAATTTGGTGAAAGCAATTGTTATATGTGCGTATAACCACATAGGATGGTTGAGGAATACTGTATGATCCAGAATTATTTTGTGACACAAATGTAATCATGTTCATCTCACACATATATTTGGAGTGTAATCATATTAATGTCACATTTATTTATTTATTTATTTATTTATTTATTAGATTTATATACTGCCCATCTAGAACGGGTCTACTCTGGGCGGTTTACATATAATATAAAAAAATAAACTAAGATAAAATCAAGATTAATCCAAGATGGGAAAGGAAAAGGGGAAAAAAGTAGAGGAAGAAGAAGAAAGAGGAGAGAAAAGAAAAAGAAGAAAAGGGGAGATAGGCTAGGTAATGGCTGTAGGGAAGGCCTGCCTGTATAGCCATGTGTATAGCCATGTATCATATTGGAGTGTTCCACTGAGCCAAATAATATGAGAGAGAGAGAGAGGGCACTGTTTGGCTCAGATGAACATTACATTTGTGTCACAAAATAATTCAGGATGATCCTATATCCCTCCTATATCCTATGAGGAAGATGGACTGAGAGTAGAGATGTGAAAATCCTTGAATTTCAATCTCACAGGGTTCCTTCAAATTCCACTTACATTTTCTTCCAATCTCTTTTTGCTCTTGGAAAATATGAAAATATGGCTTTTCTGCCTGCACTGAAATTTGTGTGCATTTTTATTTTATTTTGTTATTCCCCAAACTGCCATTTATTTGCACATAAGTTATACAACTTTTTCCTATTGGCTTTCCTAAATGTGCACTCATCCTACCATCTTGCTGAAGTCACTTCCAGGTAATAATTACGCCTTTGACATTATCCAGGGAGGGTGCTAGAGAGGGCCTTGTAATAACAAGGAATTAAGCAAGTGTAACCCCTATGAATTTTTGGTTCAGCCGAAATGGGTGGAACTAAGAAACAGCAGGGCTGTGAGTAAGAGATTTTAAATCAGAAAGAGTAAGACAGCTGCAGACGCCTTTTTTTTTTTACTGTTACTTTCAACAGTTCTTGATAACATTAGTCTGTACTGTGGTTTAGGTCAGGAAGAGACATATTGATCAGAAGTACTCAAACGCACAAATAGGATTTCCTAGAAGTGTTCAAGTGTTGTCAAGGCTGAATGTCTTACCGTCCTGTTTCTTTCCTATCAGATTAGAGTGTCACGTTTTGCATCAGCACCTCTTCTTCCTCCTCCTTTGTCTTCTCTGGTGTGATTATGGTAATCTGCAGGAACCCTTGCCTGAGCGCTAGGCTAATATTATCCCCCTTGTGTTTCTCTCATCCCATCTCTGAAAAAATCCCAAGGAAGAGAAAGGCTTGAGGCACTATAATAACCTCTCTTCTGCTTTATTTCTTCTTCAGGAGAGAAGCATTCTGGCAACAGTTAACTTCTGCTCTGGATTTGCCCCTTTCTAAATCTCTCCTTGTCCTCTCCAAAATGAAGCAAGATTTTCTTTTGTTTCATGAAAACCATCTAGCAAAACAGTTAACAATAGTTTTAGTTGTGGGGGGGGGGGGAGATTTTCTGGGGTTTGTTTGTTGATTTTTTTTATGGTTCCCTTCCCCCGTTTGATCAAATCTGAAAGGTATGTCTTCTCACTAAGCCTTGCTGCTGATACACTTATAAGGTAAAACTCTTCCCCAGTTCTCCTCCTTAAGGGCAAGGGTGCAGCAGCTTCTGCAATCTGAAATTTAAAAAGTAATGGGCAAAATCTGACTTTACAAACCTCATTTCTTTTTCCATTGTGAGCTATAATTTTCCAGATTCCAGGAGATTCAATAACCTTGCTTTGTTTGGTGTGTGGGTGGGTGTTTTTTAAATCCTACCAGCTATATGTTGGAGTTATCATTTTCCATAAATTCTGCTTTTTCTAATGGAAGGACATGGTTTGAACTAGGCTGGGCTGGTTCATGGAGGGACAGACATTAAGTATAGTTTATGTGTGTTAGCACCATAGGTGTTAATCATCACACAGTCTCTTCTGGTTTGGTGCCTTTTCCCATTAATACAATCAGATGCAGTACTTTCTTCTAAACAGGGATGAGAATTCTTATCTCAGGCCCATGGAATTCTCAGCTGATTTGTGTCCCTCACCCTGATTGTGAATGTGGCTGTCTGAGAGCTCATCTCTCTCCCTTCCTAGAGCTCCTTCTGCACCGTTCTGTCTCTGCCTTTGTCATGCTTTGGGGTGCAGGCAGATTTTTCTTTAGGGTAATAGCCTTTTCCCATGGTAAAACAAAAGGAAGAAAGGAAGGATCGGCTGAGAGAGTCCAAAGCAAATGTTCATGAATTTTGAGAACTGAGAACTTTTGTTTTTGGGTTGGCCCTTCCCTAAGAACAGACACTACCTGGTGGACAAATAATAGCACCGGTATCTAAAATAACTTCTTATGTTGCCATAGATTTCCCTTTGAATGGGGAGGGGGAATCAACATTTCTGTACAGAAAGAGGAAAGAGAGATCAACCAGAGCTTTGTTCAGGCATGCCAGAAGAGGTTAAATTGAAAGTGTGATTGGGGACAGTTGTATCCCTGAACCCACCCTGTTGTCATCTCCATGGAGAGAGGAACTGTCAAAAGAAGAAGGAAGCCTGTGCTACAGGTGGAATTGTGGATCCTGGAAAATCTGGGTTTCTGTTTGCATTGAGAGACTCCACCCGAAGCAAACTGTCTCCTGTTTGGATTACAGATGGGCATGAACTGAACTACGAACCAAAACAAACAAACAAAAACCCCATGAATTGGGCTGGTTCATGGTTTGGCTTGTGGTTCGGTTCATGCGTTCCATTTGCTGAAACGAAATGAAGCACCAAACTTTTTTCTGTCCAGCACTTCCTTTTGGCTTCGCCCTTTCCCACTCCCACCTCATTGCCTCCCTACCTGGTCCTCCTGCCGCCTCCTCTTCCTTCTCCACCCCTGCCATCTTCAGGGACAGCACCCTGGCTTTCCTTCTGGGAGCTGGGCCAACTGTCTCTGCGCAGGTCCTGGCCTAGACATGTGCATGTGCAGAAACAGCAGGCCTGAATCTTGGAAAGGAAGCCACGGTGCAGTCCCTGAAGATGGCAGGGGTGGAGAAGGAAGAGGAGGCGGCAGGAGGACCAGGTAGGGAGGCAATGGGGACAGTGGAAAAGAGGCGGGTGTGTTAGGTTCCCCTCCCCCCAGGTATGAACAGGAAAAACAAATCATGAACCGGTTCATTTTTCCAGGGTGTGTGGGTGGTTCGTGAGTAACCACAAACCACCCCCATTAGGCGTTTTCCAGTTCATGCCCATCTTATTTTGGACTCATGTGCAGAGAGGAACAGGCAGTGGGTGAACTCTCTCCCAGCTCATGCTTTCACATCAACTGAGTAGGTCTCAAGTAATAAAGAATGTGTTTTTGCTTATGTGACTCCTTCACCCAATGCTTTACACTGTTCTATAAAAAAGATACCAGCCTGACTGTTTACTTACAACAAATGAGCCATTAAGCTGAGCCTCAGAAGACAGCTAACAAGAGACACTTCTCTGATTGACTTTATTGCTCTAGTAATTAATGGCATCCCTATTTCCCTGTTTAGATAAGATATAGGCCTATGTTGTTTGCTCAGTGCACAGAACACTCTCCCCATGAATACCTGCCTCTATTGAAAATCCATTTAAGGGAAAATTCCTGCTGTCTTTCTGTGGTGATGTGCTGTATTCAGAGATGTTTCTGTGCAGGCACCTTTCTCATCAGCCTGATCCTATGTTGCCGCTTTAATCCCTTGAAGGGAAAGAACTGTAGGCATCAGAAAAAGCAAACACTACACTCAAAGATGAATGCAAGAGGCAAAGATAGTGTCTTAAAAACATAGATAAACCAACACATGGCCAAATTTTATTTGAGAATTATACTACAACAGGGAACTGCTGTTACTTCTATGCTGCTGTAGAACCCTGTAGATCAGTTGTGTAATAGTATTGGCATAATTCTCATCAATGAATTACCTCAAGTTGAGAAGTCCACATAGCTGTTTGCTGTTGTCTGCTCCATCAGTGTAAAGATTCAGGACTTGTGTACACACTGTGAAAGAGTGGGCTGGATCAGGCTAAATAAGGTCACCAGGAGCTCTGGTATGTAGAGATGGGGACAAATAAAAAAAATGGTGATCTGTTTTGATTCGTGATCCGTCAAGGTTAACGGATCAACAGATACGAATATACGAATATTCTTCGACGAATCGATGAATCGATCCGTCGATCCATCTTTGCTTTAAACGGCTATAAAACTGGACCCAACCACCTAGAGACACCAAATTTACAGGGAAGCTTTCTCAGACACTGTTCTACAACTCCTGAAAGAATGGTGAACGTTGGATAATGGACCCCTGAGTTATATACTCACAAAGAGGACCATCCAGGAAAGCTCTCCCCAGGTACATAGAGAGTCCAGAATCATAACAGAGCTTCCTATGCCTTTCCCCAACATGCCTGCCAACTTTGGTAAAGATTGGATATTGGACATCTGAGTTATTCACCCACAAATTGGGTCCCCCCAGGAGAGTTTACCACATGGTACAGAAGCCCATTCTGCCTACCGGCCGCCGATCAACTGATCAGAGGCCGATAGGCAGCCACCCCCCCCCCCACAGCCAGCCACCCCCACAGCCTACCCACCCACCCCCTTCCTTTCCCTACATTAGCCCCCACCCCACTCCCACCGACAGCCCCTTACCTTAATAGCTGCTGCCGAGGTCTCCATCAGGCCTCCGCAGCCACGGAGTGTAAAAAGGGAAACTGGCTGCTGTTTGCGAAGATGGCGGCGGCGGCTTCATTTAGGGTAGGGAAGCTGCAGCTGCCATCTTTGCAAAGGGCAGCCTGGATTCCCTTAAGGCAGGCTAAGGGAATCCAAGCTGCCCTTTGCAAAGATGGCAGCTGCAGCTTCCCTACCCTAAATGAAGCCTCAGTTGCCATCTTCGCAAAGGGCAGGCAGTCTCCCTTTTTACGTGCCATGGCTCGGACTAGGCCAAGAGACCTCGGCAGCTTCGATTAAGGTAAGTGACTGTCGGTGGGGTGGGGGAGGGCTAAGGTAGGGAGAGGAAGGGGTGGGGTAGGCTGTGGTATTGGGTGACTGTGCGGGGTGGTGGATGCCTTTCTGCCACCGATCAGCTGATTGGCGACCAGTAGGCAGAATGGGGTTTTTTTAATACGAAGTATGAATAAAAATGGGTAAATATTCATCCCTTCATATTTGTGGGGGGTCTCTGGAACCCACAAATACAGATCGACGGATATCTAACAAATCGGCTATATTCGTCGGAAAAACTGATCCGTTTTTATATCCATCCCCATCTCTACTGGTATGTCATTTGGTGCAATCCACACATCCTAATGGCACACAAAAGTGGCCCTGTTTGGTCCACAGTCTTTGCAAGTATCTCCAGGAGCCAGTATCTCCAAGGTATCTTCAGGATATTGGCAAATTAGAGGAAGGCCCACTTTTGGTCTGTTTCCAGCAGTCACATGCACTGGCCCAAAGAGATTGATCCTACCTGCATCTAAAAAGTAGAAGCCCCTGACAGGGTCTCAGAAAGGTCCAGATGAGACTGCTCTGGGAGCAGCTGGTTTCCTCCAGCAAAGACGTAGCCTGATCACCATCTTCAAGAGTGAAGGAGCCCATCCTTGCAGTGGACCAAACAGACAGCTAAATGCTGTGTAGTCAGTCTCTCATTCAGATTTTGGGCATTGATACCTGTGATGATCGCCCACGTCACTCATGCCATTCATATTCATGAGCTGATTTGCATGAACCTATGAGAGGACTGGAGAGGCGGAGTCAGCAGCTACATGAGGCTTGGCGGGAGAAGGAGGAGTCAGATAGGGCTGGTTAGAGAGAGAGGGAACAGATACTGAGAGAGATAGAGCTGGTTAGGAAAATAGGTAGAGAAGGTGGTAATGATATAGCAAGAGAAAAGAAGTATGTACTGAGAGAACTGTTGATGATTTGCTTATGTATAATGCTTATCTGAGAAACTTCTGTTATTATTCAATCTGCTTCACTACAATAAATAAGTTCTGTTTCTGTTCACAAGTCAAGTGTTCTGACAAACGTCATTTATATTGTGGATTGACGTAATCCACTGGTGGCAGCGAGAAGAAAACGCGACGTGAGCCTTTGTGAGGGAAAAACAAGCAGGGGCCATGAGGGCAAACGTCACAATACCCATTCTGCCTTTTATGGGAAATGTAGCTCATCAAGGTTTGAGGATTACAGATGAAGATGGCATGGCTCATTGCTTTTGATAATGATTTCCTAACAGATTATTATCCCCCCCCCCAATAGATGATACTTGTACCTCATGTAAAGACTAGACATTGTTACAGTGCAGGGGCGTTTCACAGAAATTTATATAAAGTAATGGAAACTGCGCCATTTCTAAGGTTTGGTCAACTGAACCTCATCAGTTCCATCTTTTCTAGCATTCTCCCTCCCAAATGTGCTCCCCAAGAATGTCTTCTTTTCTGTCAGACAACTCTGAAGTCACCCCCTGTTTCCAGGATTTAGTTAATATCTCTCATCCTTCTGCTTCCTGGCTAAAGAACAGTAGTAGGGCATTTGGTGCCATTCCATCATTCTGGAGTACAGTGACCCTAACCCCTGCCCACTGGCCATGCTTACAAGGCATATTGGAACTGTTATCACAGACGTCTGAAGAGGACTACATTGCTTCCCCCTGTTTCAGAATGGTCTCCTTTGCCCCACCCAGTGCCACAAATGATCACGGTGCCTGGGGCACCAGCATCAATATCTAAACAGCATATTTTAGAATCTCATTACTTTTAAAATTAATGTTTGAGGAGCATAAATCTAATTGCAATGTCATTTTGTTATCAATGCACTGGGACCACAGGCAGGAAACTATCATTAGATATCATGGCCTTATTTTAATGTCATACCAGTGTTCTTGCACCAGTATAATAGAACTTTCCTGCCCACTGCAGCACTCAGTGGGGTTCCTCCCTTCCAGACCAGTTTTTTAGGGGGCATGGAGGCTGCATCTTATTCTTCTTTCTGTGGATTTCTGTGTTCCACTATTCAACCTCAACTTCTCCTTTTCTTCTTCTACACATACACACACACACACATTTTTCTCAGGTGGGAATATTGTGATTTCTCTTTGCAATGCACCTCCTGGCCACGAGGTACTTAATAAGGTACTAAGTGGTCAATATATTACATTAGCTCATCATTTCATATATTCATGGTTTCAAATCTGTTTACTCTGCAAAGACTTTTGTTTTAATATTTATGAAATGTCATGGTAACAGGCATTCAAAGAAAATTATTGGCTTCTCAATACACCATGGCAGCAGTTTATCTTGAACTTCAGTGTAACTGATAATCTAGGCCTACTGTGTTAATATGCCATCTTCGATTATTTGATTGGTGTCTACATTAAAAGAACAGAATAGTCTTTAATAGTTTTGATCGCTGGTTCCCTTTGTTACAAAATGGATTCTCATGCAAACCATTATATTGCTATTCTGTAGAACGTAATATAGAAATAAAATATTCCTATCACTATGTGCTCAAGTCTCAGAGATGTATGTGTTATATTAAAAATATGCATGCTTATTTTCTGGAAAACCATACTGTTTTTTGAAATTCATTCCACTTTGTTTTATGCATGCTGTTAACATTTGCTTTCCTCTCAAAGCCATATCTGGACATGAAGAACCTGGAAGCCAAAGCAGTAGGCTGTTTTCACAGCACAATTCCCTCCATACACCATGACTGTGCTGACTGGGAATGATGGGATATATTGCCCAATGTACTGAAAGGTTTAAACAAGTCCTTCTTACCAATGTGTTCATCCAATCTTAACATCTTTGTGTCTGTGGGAGGAAGGGATGGAGATACAGATATCAGAATGAATGAAACCCCAAAGAAAAGCAGGCTGTATTTACTTGACAATCACCATACCATCGTGTGTAAGTCTAAACATCACCAGCAAAATTGGTGAAATTCCTGACAGGCAAATGTCACAGACCAGGGCAGGGGCTATGACGAAGGGAAGAAAGGAGACATTAAAAATAAGAAAGTTGAGAAAATAAATTAAGCTGGAAAGACTAAGGATGGGCTGCTACATACAAGCAGAAAATCTGGGGAAAACAGCCAATAAAGACCAGTAAGGAGTGTTTTATGGTTCAAAACAGAGCTATAAGAGTGCGGAGTAGACAGAAAATAGCTTTATTCTGAAGAACTTCTGGAACCTTCCTGTAGAAGCACACTCATAGTTCTTTTTTGTAGTCATTTGCCAAGCATCCAGGGCTACTCCCTAAATTACAAACACTTTATCACCCAGGGAGTGCCAAGAAACTGCAAATTAATATTATAAAATGAAAACCAAAAGAAAATTCTGTGATGCTTAGTTCTTGGCCAGGCAATGTCCAATCAAAACTTACGACAGCTAAAACTGATTTTCTTTGCTAGGTCACCAAATTTTGATCTAAAAAGTCCTGAGTGTACATACTCTGAAAGGAAGGAAAGGTGGAAGGAAGAAAAGAAAAGAAAAGAAAAAGAAAGTCAAGGGAACTAGAAAAAGGGAAGGAACAAACAAACAAACAAACAAACAAAGGGGGGAAAACACCAAAAGTGGTGGGGGGGAAGGGGAAGTCATCAAACTTCAGATGGTTCCTCTCGGCCCAGGTCTCTTCTCGCTCGTATTTCTACTCCTTACAGGCCTACTTGCCTGCACCTTGGTCTTCTTGGTCTTCTTGCCAAAGGCCCCACGCAACTAACAAGTCCTTGCCTTCTTCGAAGGAAGAGATTTTGAAGAGGACTCCATCTTTCCATATTTTTTAAAAAACTGGATGACCCCAGTTCTATCTCAGTCCATTCTTGATTAGGATTGATGTAATGGGTTTCATCATTTTTTTCCCACTGGATTGATTCATTGTTTAAATCCTGATAAATCTGTATGGGATTTGACCTGTAAACTAGTAGCTCCGGTTTTGTCTTGGTGACCTTAAGAAATTGTTCTTTTTTGACATAACTAAAACATTTCATTATTATAGGTCTTGGCCTCTTATTTCTGGGGCTTCCAACAAAATGAATTCTCTCTATATCTTCTTCAGTCACATACTGAGATTTCATTATAGAATTTATCCAGGTCACCACTTCCTGTTTAAGGTCAGCTCCCTTTTGCAGCTTCTAGTTCCCTTATGCCATTCTCCCCCTTTTTGTTTGTTTGTTTGTTTTGTTTTGTTTTGTTTTATGGTGAGGGAGAAGAGGGAGGATAGATTAAGAGATAAGGATGCTAAAAGGGCAATAAATAAGTAAAATAAAGAGCAGAGGGTATTAGGGGGGAAAAGTAGGGTAGAATAGGAGTGAGAACTTGGCTGGGGTTCAGACTGGTGGGGGTGGCGTCCCCCCCCCAAGAGCTCGCGTTGAACCTTAGTACGGTGCTGGAAAGTGGGGGGCAAAAAAGAGGTTATTTGTAGGGTGGAAGGCTAGGGCTAGGCTAGGGATTGGAAAGTGTATTATGTGAATTTGTTTTCTTACTTTTTTTTGTTTTATGAGGTGCACTACGGGACCTAAAAAAGATGGGATATAGAATGGATATGGGGAAAAACGTAAGGGTGGCTACTTTAAATGTGAAAGGCCTAGGGTCTGTAACAAAGAGAAAAAGAATAGAAGCATTATTGAAGAAGAATAAGATGGACATTATTTACTTACAAGAGACTCATCAATGAAAGGATGGAGTTAATGAACTGAAACTTCAAAATATACATATTTATGAAAAAGGATTTGGGACTACCAAATCCAAAGGTATAGCAATAGTGATCTCTAAACACTGTGAATTTGTGGTAAAAGAAGTAGTAAAAGATAGTAATGGTAGATATTTAATAATACAGGGAAGAAGATTATACATTAGTAAATGTTTATGCACGGAATGTAAATCAAGGAGAATTTTATAAAATTGTTGTTAAAGAGATGGAGAAGGTTAGAAAGGGATATGTTATTATGGCAGGAGATTTTAACATGGTTTTAGATAAAGTAAAGGATAAAACTGTATGTAAAAAAGATGGATGGAATAAAAGAAGTACCCTATTGAGTAAGATATTGAAAACTATGGATTTAAAAAAATATATGGAGAGAATTGAAGGGAGATGAAAGAAGATTTACTTATTATTCCTCTGTACATAATAGTTATTCTAGAATAGATTTTATGTTTATATCTCAAAATTTAATTTCTAAAGTAGTAGATACAGATATTAATGTGATAAAAAATAATGGATCATGCATTGGTGACGATGGAGATGAAAGTTAAGAGAGATTATAGAGAGGCTAGAAGATGGAGAATAGATTCCAATATTTTTCAGTATATAGATGTAATGGATAGGGTTAAAAAAAGAATGGATAGAAATATGGTCAATAAATGACAGTGACCAGACAGAAGGGCTGGAAGCTTTTGCTGTGAGAAAAGAAAGGGATCCAGCGACGTCTGCCTACCCATGGAACCATTCATGTTTGCTTAGATGAATGAGCAGACAAATGAATGAGTGACAAATGAAGCCATCAGAACTGACACAGCAACATCATTGACTGCAGAGAAATAAGTACCTCATTTTCTTCCTCTCCCCCCAGCCCCTTTCAGGTTGCTGGCACTGCATTAGAGAGAATGCTGGCCAGGGGCCAGTCTAGCTAGGAGAGGCACCAGTGGAGGAAAGCTACAGTTGGGCCAAGGGGAGCAGGCAGTGGCCATCTCCCTGGTGGTGTCATGACCTGAAGGCCTTTCCTTTATCCCAAGCCCCTCTTGCAAGCCCACATAGTTCCTGCCCCAACCAGTGCTTATCTGAAGTCTGAGCTGCCTCCTGCTGGGCTTTACACCCAGGAAGGTCTTGACCTAGCCAGTACTTAACCTGCAGCCAGTGTCATTCCCTGTGAGTAGTTACACCCACAAAGACCCAACACCCACCTACACTTACATCCTCATGAGTCACCTTCCTCAACTATTTTTGCCCTGCAATGGCATTGTATATTCCCAGGGGAGCATACAGCTCATATGATCTCAATCTGGCATAATCACATATCAGTTTTCAGGACTACTGGAAGTAGCCAACCATCCAGGCCTGAAGCACACCAGAAGTTCACGTCTACTATTAAACTGTTGTGGGTCTATGGGTACTGGAGTCAGCACTCAAGTTGTGTGAGGTAACTGAGTGTCTCATGACTAATAAACAGTGTTTCTCAGCTACCCCTTTGCTATCCACGTGTGAATCCATGTCATCAGGAGGTTAGGATGCGCATCATCCTATGGGTGGTGTGGTGGATGACACAGTTTCCATTTAGATCATATTTGTTTTGCAAATATTCATGCTAGTTTCACATGTGATTACAAGTCTGTTCCATCACATGGTTTTATCAAGCCACTGGGCTAAAATAAAGTCCATGAAAATCTGTATTTCTTTTTTATGCTACACTCCCTGATGTTAATACATCTCTTTCCCCAATATACACTTTTGTCTGCAACTTTCCCTTGTATGGCTCATGTTGTACATCTCTTAGCTGACAAATTTAATGCAAATACTAAGGAAGTTCATAATTTGGAAGATAGAATCATAGAATAATTGAGTTGAAAGGGGCCTATATAAAACTATTGACTATGGTCAATAAATGAAGCAGGTGGGAGTAAAATAGGAGTGTTATGGGACACCATGAAAGTTTTTATGAGAAGAATTGCCATAAGGGAATCATGCAGAATAAAAAAATTGAAATTTATAGATAGAGATAATAAGAAACTATTAGAGATTCAAGCTAAAAGGAAAGAGTTAGAAAGCACAGAGTTAGAAAAGGTTGAAAGGGATTTGATATATTTGAAGATAAATTTTTTTGAGTATAGTAATAAAAATTCAAAGATTTTAGCCAGGGTATCTCAAACTAAAAGATTAAAAAAATACAATTGGAGTGATCAGAGATAAAACAGGAAAGAATTGCAGCTTGATGAAAGAAAAATTAGTAATATTACAAAAATTTTATCAAAATTTATATAAAGGAAATAATATACCGAAAGAAGTTATAGAAAGTTATATTAAAGAAAATGTAAAGAGTAAACTATTAGAGAATGATAAAAGAGAATTAGAAAAAGAGATAAAGGATGAAGAGATTGCAGAGGTTATCAATAAACTAAAAAATGGTAAAACTCCAGGCTTTGATAGAATGGGATCAGAATATTATAAATCTTTGAAATCAGTACTGATCCCCAAGTTGAAAATACTCTATAATGGAATATTGGAAGGTGAGAAAATACCAGAATCTTGGAAATATTCATTAACAACTCTTATCCCAAAACCAAAATCCAAGTTTGTATAGGCCTATCTCGTTATTAAATCAAGATGCAAAGATATTTACAGCAATTTTAGCAAACAGAATGAATAAGTTCATTACAAAATATATTAAAGAAGACCAGAATGGTTTTTTAAAGGGACAACAAATGGCTAATTTAATTAGGAGGGTTTTGAATATTTTATATAATATAGAAAAAGATAAGATAAAGGCAGGTATTTTATAATTAGATATTTTAAAGGCATTTGATTGTGTAGAATGGCCAACATTAAAGATTCTTTTAAAGGGTTGGGGTTTTGGAAAGAAATTTAGGGGGGTAATAGATCAACTATATTTGGAGAACACTTCCACAGTAATAGTTAATGACGGGATGACAGACCAGATAGCTCTAGACCAAGGCACTAGACAAGGTTGCCCTTTCTCCAGTTCTGTTTTGTTTGATTATTGAAATGTTAGCAAATGCAATAAGGAATGACGATTTAGTGATATGGGTGAGAATAACAAAATAAAGATTAACTTATTTGCTGATTATTCCCTTTTGACAGTTAAAAACCCATTGGAAAGTATGGATAGAATTAAAAATTCTATCCATACGCCGCCCAGAGTAGTCAAAACGACTAGATGGGCGGGATAAAAATGTAAGAAATAAAATAAATAAATAAATAAAATCATTTAGAAAAATTTGGAAAAATAACTGGATTATGTGTAAATTGGCAAAAATCTGAAATAATGTTGTTTAATCATAATAAATTAGAACAAGAAAAGTTTGCTGATATATATGATTTTAGGATATGTAAATCTGTTAAATATTTAGGTATAGATTTAGTAAAGGATACTCAGAAAATAAAGGAACATAATTATAATAATATCTAATCTGAATATAACATTTTGATAATGAAAATGAAGATTTACCAAAGATTATTTTTTTATTTAGGATGTTACCAGTACAATTAACAGAAGATGATTTTAAATTTTGGCAAGGACTGATTAATAGATATTGTAATGAAGGGAAGAAAGCCAAAATAAATGAAAGGTATTGGTATAAGACAATTAAAAAAGGAGGTATAGGTATACCAAATATTAAAAATTACTATATGGCTAATCAGCTGAGGTTTATAGGAGAAATTATATATAACCCAGAAAGGTTAATTTGGTGGAAAATGGAATCATCAGAACTACAGGTAGATATTGAAAAACATCTGTTCGGTATAATTAAAAAACATTAAAAAAGCAAAATTAATAACCCCTTTTTAAAAACTATGTTAAATGTTTGGTATAAGTATATAAAAAAATTATGTTTATCTAACTCTCCATTAGGATTAGTGACTGAAATAGAAAATTTCTCTGCCAATATGAAAGTCTATTTATAATTATTTAAGGAAAATAGTGATTAGATTAAAAGATTGGTTGGATAAAATGAGATCGAAAGATCAAATGAAACAAATTCTTCAAAGTAAGAATATACCATGGTTGAATTACAGTGGTGCCTCAATTTACGAACTTAATCCATATCGGAATGGTGTTCTTAAGTCGAAATGCTCGTAAGTCGAAGCACCATTTCCCATTGAAATGCATGGGAACGGAATTAATCCGTTCCAGCATTTCAAAAAATCAAAACCAAAAAAAATATAAAGCACACAGAAAGCCCCATCGGAAGGTGCTAGGGCTTAAAAAAAAACCAACCAAAAATAAACAGAGCAAGCCCCAAAGTCTGCAAAAAAACCCAAAAAAAACCCCCCAAAATAAACATAGAGCAATCCCCACGCTGGGACTGCAAAAAACAACACAGCACAGAAACGTAACCCCCTCAGCCGAAACCCACCCTGCAAAACCCACCCAGAAGTTTCTAAAAAGGAAAAAGCAGCGCCTTACCAGGCAGACCAAAGCCTCCTCCAATGGCACTCACTCCCCAGCGGGGAGCCTCCTCCTGTGCCGCCGCCGAATGCCCCATCCACGGAGGAGCCCCTCTGACCCACGCGCCTCAGCCCAGCCCAGTGTCACGTTCCCGGGGGTTTCAACAGCAGAGTCCAATAAGCCAGTCCAAGTTCAGAGCCAAGACCAAAATGCCAAAGCCAAATCACAAACCGTAATCCAAGGTCAGGGTCCAAAGCCAAATCACACAGTCCGGCGTCAGAGTCCAAAGCCAAAGGTCCAGGGAACAAGGTTCAAGGTAGTCAGGAGCGTGGATGCAAGCCAGAGATTTGACTTGTTGCTTCCACAGATTTCTAGCCGACTAAGAGCTGTTTATATAGTAAAACAGCCCCTTGAGCTGCTGGAAGCTTTTCCATCCTGTCAGTACTCAGGGCTAGTTGATCGGATGTTTCTGTGGGCAGCCTTTGAGCAATCTTCTGACCTTTTTGTCATAAGTCTTCCCCGAAGCCTGGCACTCAGCCTGTCTACTGGGGGAGGAGAATCTGGGGGTGATTCAGGTGTTTGCGTTTCTAATTGCTCAGCATTCTCCTCAGCCACAGTTAACCCTTCCGGTTCCAGGTCTTCAGCTGCACTCATGACACCCAGCGCCTTCAGCCGCCTTCACTCATGAGTAGACCCGCACCTTCAGTGGGCCTTACTCATGAGTAGAGCCACGCCTTCAGCGGCCCTTACACAAGAGTAGACCAGCGCCTTCAGCGGGCCTTACTCATGAGTAGTCCCGTGTCAGGGATGGGCAGGGAGCGCACCGGTTTCCTGCGCCCCGCGGCGATCCAGAGCCGCCCCCACCTCTCCTTCCTCCTTCTGCGCCGCAGGAGTAAAAAAGTTCCCTGACCCCCTGCTCTAACCGTTGGGGCGAAAGAGCTACAAAGAAGCAGCCTCTTCACCACCAACAGTTTGAATTTCTCGCCTTTCCCCCCTGCCTTTTTCTGTTCTTAGGTCGAAGCTCCGCTCGCAAGTGGAAGCAAAATTTTGCGAGCGGAGCTGCTCGTAAGTCGAAATGTTCATAGGTAGGGGCGTTCGTAAGTCGAGGCACCACTGTATATGCAATTAGAAAGATGGACTAATGGATGGGTAAAGAAGTACAATAAAAGTAGAGAATGTACAACATATGAACAATTTCTATTATATGAAGATATTCAGATGAATGAGTTGGTGAAGGGTGTAGTAAGTAAAACTTATAGACTTCTGCTAGATTTAGAAGAAGAGATTGAGAATGAAGGATTGAAGATAGTGTGGGAACAAGATTTAGGAAAAAGAATAAATTGTGAAGAATGGATGAAGATGTGGAAAATGAGGGTTTTTACGATTTATGTCGGTGAGAATAAAATAATTTTTAAACTAAGTTTAAGATGGTGTCTGACACCGATAAAATTGAATAAAATTAACTCTAATTATCTGAATGTCTGTTGGAAATGTGAGAAGGAAATTGGTACATACTTTCATATGTGGTGGGAATGTGAACAAGTACAAAGATTTTGGAAACTAATCTTTAATATGGCGAATTTTGGGCAGGATATATGTGAAAGAGATATAGAATTTAATCCTGAAATAGCTTTGTTATCAATATTCGTAAACGTGGAATATGATATGATGACTAGAGAGTTGATTACCAATTTAACAGCAGCCAGATTAATAATAGCTAGTAATTGGAAATCAAAACTTGAATTTCAAATGGAAGAATGCTACAATGAAATATGGAACATTGCTATAAATGATAAATTAACTTGTAATTTAAAGGTTAAGAAAGGAGAGATAAAAAAATATTTTTTATGATATATGGGGCAGATTTATTGAATACGTGCTAACAAAAGGGAAAGGGAAAGTTCCAAATCAGGAATCAATGCAGTTCTGGAGAAGAGGACAATAAAGGAAGAAGAAGAATAAAGACAATGGAAGAAGAAGATTACTGCAAGAGGTCCCGACTAGGGTGATGGGGAACACAATTGATTTGTGTTTTGGTTTATGTATTTTATGTTGTAGTTTATAAAAATAAAAATTATAATTAAAAAAGGAAAGGAAAGGAAAGTCAAAGAAAATCAAAAGCAAAGTGTGCTGCTTATATGCTGACCCATAATGTTTAAAGCACTCTCTGGGTAGTTTACAATTTTTTAATTATATAGGTTACACCTAGGATAGATAGATAGATAGATAGATAGATAGATAGATAGATAGATAGATAGATAGATAGATAGATAGATAGATTTGCTCACTTACACACTAAAGGGGTCTGATCTGGGGGTTATTGATCCTGTAAGATCTTCTCAGGCTGGGCAATTGAGAGTCCTGGCCCCGAGAGAGGCCCAGAAAATAACAACCAGAAACTGGGCCTTCTTGGCAGTCGCTCTGCAACTCTGGAACAGCCTCCTGCCCAAAATTCACCTGGCCCCTTCACTGGCAACCTTCAATAGATTATTAAAAACATGGTTTTAAAATAGGCCTTCCCGAATTTTAAAATATTTTAAAATATCCTGATACAGTAGTGCTTTTAATAACTATACATTCCACCCTTTGCTATGCCTTTATTATGTTATTATCTTAGTGTATTTTATTTAAGTTACTTTTATATTTTGTTTTATGTTGTTATCGATTATTTCTGTTGTATTGCTTTGTATTATTGCATTCGTAAACCACCCAGTTGGTAGCCAGATGGGCAGTATAAAAATCAAATAAATAAATAAATAAATAAATATTGACTAGAGATGGGGATGAATATAAAAACAGATTGGTTTTTCCGACGAATATAGCCGATTCATTAAATATTTGTCGATCCATATTTGTGGGTTCCAGAGACCCCCACGAATATGAAGGGACAAATATTTACCCGTTTTTATATGTCCTTTGTATTAAAAAAAAAACCCATTCTGTCTACAGGAAGACAGCCACCACCCGACACAGCCACCCAATACCACAGCCTACCCCCACCCCCTTCCTTTCCCTACCTTAGGTCCCACGCCACCCCACCCCCACCAACACCCTCTTACCTTAATCGCTGCTGCCTTGCAGCCACGCATGTTAAAATGGAGACTGGCTGCCCTTTGCAAAGATGGCGGCTGCAGCTTCATTTAGGGTAGGGAAGCTGCCATCTTTGCAAAGGGCAGCCTGAATTCCCTTAGCCTGCCTTAAGGGAATCCAGGCTGCCCTTTGCAAAGATGGCAGCTGCAGCTTCCCTACCCTAAATGAAGCTGCAGCCGCCATCTTTGCAAAGGGCAGCCAGTCTCTCTTTTTACACGCCGTGGCTGCGGAGGCCTGATGGAGACCTCAGCAGCAGCTATTAAGGTAAGGGGGTGTCGGTGGGAGTGGGGTGGGGGCTAAGGTAGGGAAAGGAAGGGGGTGTGGGGGTAGGCTGTTGGGGTGGCTGGCTGTGTGGGCTGGTGGCTGCCTATCGGCTTCTGATCAGCTGATTGGCAGCCGGTAGGCAGAATGGGCTTCTGTACCGTGTGGTAAACTCTCCTGGGGGGACCCAATTTGTGGGCGAATAACTCGGATGTCTGATATCCAATCTTCACCAAAGTTGGCAGGCATGTTGGGGTAAGACATAGGAATCTCCGTTGTGATTCTAGATTCTCTAAGTACCTGGGGAACGCTTTCCTGGGGGGGGGTCCTCTTTGTGACTATATAACTCAGGGGTCCGTGATCCATGACCAAACTTTCAGGAGTCGTAGAAAAGCGTCTGAGGAAGCTTCCCTGCAAATTTGGTGTCTCTAGGTGGTTGGAGGCCAGTGTTATAGCCATTTAAAGTGCAGATGAATGGACGGATCGATCCGTCGATTCGTCGAAGAATATTCGTATATTTGTATTCATTGATCTGTTAACCTTGATGAATAATGGATCAAAACGAATCACCATATTTTTTTTGTCCCCATTTCTAACCAGGAGAGAAAAGTTGAGTTTGTGGCAAATGGTTTTGTGTGGTTTTATCAAGCCAGTTTTTACTTTCAGTAAAAAAAACAACTATCTGTATAACAACTATCTGTATAAACAACTATCTGTATAAACAACTATCTTTATAAAAAAACAACTATACTGTTCATTCTTTCCTATTCTCAGTACATGTGGCTGGGGTTCAGGCTCTACGAAGAGCTGATATTTCTCCATATGAGGCTGCCTGGGACTGAAGACCTTCAGGAAAGGCCCTCCTTTCCATTCTGTCACTCTCACAGCCCCATTTTATGAGAAAATATTGGCTGCATCCAAGGGTATGGAACTCCCTTCTGGAGGTTAAGGTGGCCTGCAACAAATCATCTCTCTACAGATTTCCTAACTTGCAGCCATTTGCTGTCAAAAGGTACAACTTTTGAGGCACCATCCTCAGAACAGTGTACAGTTCTAGTTTCCACACTTCAAAAGAAAATTGAACAGCTTGAAAAAGTGTAGTATAAGTCAGTTGATGAAGAAAGGTTACATGTTTGGGGCTTTTCAGTTAGTGGGGGAAGAAATTTTTAAGAGCTAATATGATTGGGTCCTGTTAGTTTCAATGGGAAGCCCAATTAGCCTCTCTTGTTTTCTCTGAGTGGATAGCTGTATTTTGTCTGAATTGAGAGCAAGGTGTGGAGAGCTTGTGGGGTGGGGAGAGAATGAGAGAGAGAGAGAGAGAGATGGAAATAAAAGTCCTCTTTGGGGGTCTATTCTGTTTTTTAGTCTCCACCTTTACTATATCCACTTATGCAAGAGTAAGCCCGATTGAGTTCAGTGGAACTTACTTTTGAGTAGACATGAACAAGAATACCCTGTTCATTGACTTTTAGAAAATAAAGTTAACTCTGTCAGAGATGTGAAGCCTTCTGCCCATGTTCAACAATAATTTGTCCGACAGTCAATTGTTTTCAAAACAGATATCAGTTCCTTTCTCAGAAGAAAGGTACAGTCAACCCTCGACTTACGAACGGCCCTAGTTACGAACATTTCGACTTACGAACCGCTCTGATAGAAAAATATAGCCTTGACTTGCGAACTTTGCTTCGAGTTATGAACCGAAAAGTCATCTTAGGTTAAAAGGAAAAAAAAGAAAAAATTCTGCCCCTAGTGGTAGGAACGGATTAACCGGCTTTGCATTAGTTCCTATGGGAACTAATGCTTCGACTTACAAACTGCCCCTCGACCTAAGAACCAAAAACAGCCGGAATGGATTAATTGGTTTTCAATGCATTCCTATGGGAAATGCTGATTCGACTTACGAACTTTTCGACTTAAGAACATCCTTCCGGAACGGATTAAGTTCGTAAGTCGAGGCTTGACTGTACTCTGAAAATTTAATTGATGGGTAGCTCAGTGGTTTTAGGTATCTAGCTGCAGAGCCAGAAACTGGGAGTTCAATTCCCCACTATGCCTCCTTAACAGGGGCTGGATCGATCATTCACAGGATCCCTTCCAACTCTGCAGTTCTAAGAGTCTAAGACATTATTTATTTCTGTCATTACAATTACAATAGGTGCAGAATAATTCTTACTATGAATAATTTCATTAATACACTTTTCATATTTTTCCCTTTTCCCAGTTTAATAAAAACAGCTATATTTTAAAGCTATAGAGCAAACAATCCTGATATTACGGCAAAATGTTTTCCATGTTATTCTATGTTCTCTGTGGCAAATGAACTCTGTCATGTTGATACTGAAGAAGTACTACAATTTTCCAGGTGGGCAACTTCCATTAGGCCTCATTCTGTGTCTCCTCCTTCTATAAACTGAAGCTGCTAAAGAGTGAACAGAAATAAAATAAACTGCTGCCTGATACAGCACACTGACTCTAAAATAAAAAGGAATCAACTATTGTAAACTATTGTCCATTCAGCAGAAACACTGGATAATATTTCACACTTAGTCCATTACAGAACCAGTCATGAAGGCATGTCTTAACCTGAAACCATTGGTTACTGTGGTAACAATCATCCCTTGCACTGAGAAGATAAATTGAATTATATATCCAGAAATCCAACATGTGTTTCTGTTTCATTTTTTCTTCTTTGAAGAAGGCTTGAATGTAATCTGGGAAGAGCAGAACACCATGAGATGCTTTTGTGTTTGTGACATGATGTTATGACAACCCAACGTCTGCTCAAAATATATATCACATGCACACCCACGTGAACACACACAGAGCAATAGCTGGTTCATTAGGGCACAAATGGCACTGCCCCACCATGAACTATGCCCAGCCAGCCCTTCTGCCTAGTCTAAGTATTAACTTCTTTTTGGTGTGAGGTCAAGATATTTCTCTACTCCCAGATAATTGGTGGGATGTAAATTGGCCAAATCTTAAACATATGATTTAAAAATTATATTTACTTTGCCTTAACTGTCATCCTGAAATATGTGAGATAACATGTGCTGGTTTACATGTTGTTTTCACTGAATGATAAATAAACATATACAGTTTGGGAAATTCTGATAAAACAAACCAAGTGGAATTCTCAGTTGTGACTCACTGAGAAGCACCGCAGGAGATCAACAAGGTTTCACAGAATAAAGGAAAGAGCAGCTTTTTGACCCTAAGACATTAGTTTGAGTCTTAAAACTTCTTCTGTAGCAGATTCAGTCTGCTAATATGCTCTGAAAAACCAGCAAAGGAGAGGACATGTTTGCTCTGAAGATACAAAGTTGAGAAAGGCTCTATCAAAGTTGGTAAATGGGTTAATAATAAATAAGCAGTAATAAATGAATTATTTAGGTGCTCAATAACTGTGTGTCCAAGCAATGGATGAATTACTTCTGTTTGCTAGGAACAATTTAGAAAGGTTCTCTGGGTTCATGAGGGGAAAATCTGAAGCAAGGCATTAATGAGAAGTACTCCGAGTAAGGAAAAAAATAATATTGCAACTGAGGTGGAGACTGAGAATAGGAAAGAAGACAACCATGCATGTTACCATAGCTAACTGTACAGCTATTTTTAGTCAGCCTGTGTGTGTGTGTGTGTGTGTGTGTGTGTGTGTGTGTGTGTGTGTGTGTGTATCAGAGAGGTTTGCATTTTTCTGACTTTAATTTGCTAATCTGTGTCACAGACACCTGAATTTATGGCGTATCTTTGTATATTATGTGGTATCTTCTTGATCCGTGGCTTTGGAGAGTCATGTTGACACTCTTGTTTCCTTCTCTTACAAGTACACTTGATGCTTCCCAGTTGAGTAGATTAAAAGGCAAAAATACACCGAAGCACAGAGCGTTCCATAGATACCACAACACAGCAGGGAATCCCCTAGTGTCACCCTTTTTATTTTATTTGTTGTAGATGTTTTCAAAACATTGGCTGCCACTAAGGCTGATTGAAGGGGGTAGGCTGTCTTTCTTTATGAATTTTGATATACCTTTTAGACCGTTTGTGCAGACTGGAGCTTACTTATCAGCTGGCTCTCGGGCTTCTGGAATTCCCTGACATAGTCCATAGCTCCAAAGCATGAGTTTCGAAACAAGAATGGACTTGACAGCACATGATTATTATTTATTATTTTGAGAGAAAATACATCTGAGAATACATTTTTGCAGATTTGTTTTGTTTTGTTTTTAGTAATGATAGCTTACTGCAGAAGTGGTCAGCCGGGATTCATAGGTGAACAGACACAACAGCAACAGAGACAAGAAACAGACTAACTGATTTATCCCAAGGCACACTTTCCTTTAGGACACTCCCACTGAGAGACTCTCCTTGTCCGCTCAAAATGCAGCTACTCAAAAGGACAATAAACTGCCTATTACCTGCTCACAGTGGCGACAGATACCTAGAAAGAACTGTGGGGAAATGCTTATTCTTCATCCCTTTATGACATTCTATTGAAATGTGTTGCTAACATCCAAATCTTTTATATCTGCTAACCTTCTGTTGTATCTCAGTGAAGCTGAAAGCATAAAGGTCTGAAACATTGACATTGCTGGGCTGGTAGAAATAGTTTTGTAGTAGAGCTGAATCTATCTTGTCTCCATAGGCTGTGCCCCTCCCTCCTCATCCCAAGTAAATATGAATAGGATGAATAGCAAAGCCACCCAACAACATGCTCTCCAGCAATCTGTTTCAAAGGCTTGTCAAGTGTGTCCTTTTCCCCCAAGGCTAAAGTGATTCTATTCCATGCAAGCCAAGCTCAGTGCATTGTTGTCGTTGCTGTTGTTATCATTATTATTCCAGGGGGAAATTATATTTTAAATTACTTACGGGATAAAAATGCAAAAAAATTGCATAGCTCAATGCTAAGGACAGACTCTTCCTGCATAAGGTAATTTATTTTGAAGATGTGATACTTTCTGGATATTGATTTTCGGGACTTGTGTTTAGTGTTTTTGTTGAGTTTTTTTAAACTCACATGTTATAGGAAAGGCTGCTGAACATTATGCAAGTACTTGGCTGGAAATTAGTATTTTATTAAAGGTCTGGTGAGACAAATATAATTAAAAATTATAATGGCAGTGATTATAATTTAAGTTTAATTAAATTATCATTTAAGTTTTACATAGTGAGAAGAAACAGTGAACAGAAAGCTATAGACATTAGTACAGAAAGACAAATTGCTTAAAACCATAAATAATTTTGGCAAATATTACAGATAGAAGCAATTGGATTTTGCTTTTCATTGCTTCTTCATGAGCTCATCTGAAGCCTTAAACAACACTTGATTGTGCTCACCTAGACTTCTTGTTCACAAACAAGGCATTCAGCTTTGTGCAAAAATTACATGGAATTGCTATGATATATGTATAAGGACTGAAAGCAATATTGCCAGGTATACAAATTCTCAGAACTGAAGTCAACAAGATTTTAAAATGCTTAACTTTGACTGATTTATTAATTTCCAAACTTTGGTGTAATATCTTTTTGTGTATGTCAGAAAGCTTATCATTTAATTTTAAAAATTATGGAGTATGGAGGAAATGGTGCTGTGAAAACAGCAGACAATGGCCAGAAACCTACTGCTGATTCATGCCTGCATAAGGGAAATTGCATAGGTCACTGTGGCAAATTGCTGCTCATTATTGAGGTGGTGTTTGCATTCCTGGGTGCAAGAATCTAGGCAAACAAACATCCCCCCCTTAATGAGTGATGATTTGCCACCCTGACATGCATGATTTCTCTTATGCAAGTGTAAATCAGCAATGGCTACTCTTGGAACTTCAGAGAAAGACCAACTTTAGTCATCATCGCTCATGCAATATGCATACTTTATTCTGTAAAATAATATATGGTGGCATATATATATGTATGATTGCTATTTAGATTTAAATTACTTTGTAAATTTACTGTGTGATTAATTGCAGCATGAGAGTGCAGCAAGAGATATTGTGCAATGGGGAAAAATCAGCATTCCTTAAGGCAACTCAAAAAATGGGAGTACCCCAAACAAAAAGATTTATAACTTAGAATTTGGACATCAGTTCAGCACCATGTTTGGCATAGATGTAGCAGACAATCCTCTCTTGATCTGTGCCAATTCTGGGGACATTTGTGCAAATGGTTTTTGAGTTATGAATTTTTTAAAGGTAAAACTGTTTTACCCTCTGTGCAGACATTGGTGACCTTCTGTGTCTGCAGATTTAAAACCAATCACATACATTGAAAAGATCAAACTTGCTTATCTTGACAGAGAATGGCCCCTTGTTTTACTTGGAAGGAATCCAGACATCCATGGCTCTAATACTGATTTTGAAAATAGCCATTTCAAAGGGAGAAAAAGTCTAAGTTATTGAGTTTCTTATAAACTCCAACATTTTAAATGTAAATATAAACATTGTATAAGCTTGAAAGCAACAGAGGTTTGAACCTTTGTCTCTGCCGATCAGAACCAAATTAAATGATTCTAGAGAGGAAAACACTTAACAACCGCCTGGTAAAATAGACATTAAAAAGCGTTTCTAATCTCATGTTAGATCTTCCTATAGCAAAGGGCAGCATGAATGTTGACAGTACCAATGACAGCAGTTAAGATGGTCTACAAGATATCCTCTTTGCTCACTATCATTCACACTTGAAAAACAGGCTGCCCTTTGCTGTGTCAAGTTTGGCATAATTTTTGTTGCTGGCAAAGTGGGCACGATATGGTGCCATAATATCAGGCCATTTCCTGGCTTTTTGAATTGTGGGTATAGAAGAACAATATCACACATTCGTAATCCAGAGGTTCTTTTGAAAATCTGAATATATTTTATCTCAGCTTTCTCTCTCTGGATTTTTGTCCTGTAGTTTTTCTTCTCCATAATGGCAACTTTCAGATCTCATGCAGAGTGTTCAGGTAAATTAAAAGGAGTTGAAATAGTTTCTGTGTATTGACATTCTTGATGTCCAACTGGTGTCCATTAATTCTTTTGCACAAAAATTATCCTGTTTGTCCTATGTAGAGTGCAGAAGAGCATTGTTGGCAAAAAAATGGCATATATAACATTGGCAGAGGAACAAGTAAAGGTACCCTTGATGTTTTGTGTGACATTGTTAGTTGGTGTAATCATGTTGCAGAATAAATGTGGATGCAGAGCTGGCATCTGGGTTTGTAGCAGGGTTTAGTCCTCATCCCTGCATCAGTGTTGTGTAATCCATTGTGTGCCAGTAGTTGCTTGAGATTGGGGGGTTGTGTGTAAGCAAGTATAGATCTACCACCCAAGCCTTCAGAGAGTGAAATATTCTTGTCAAAGATGGGTTGGGGAACACTTATGATGTGTGAGTCGTCTCAGTAGGACCTGTTGAGGTCTACACATGCTGGCAGGGATTCTACAGCCAAATGAGACTACTGATACACATCCTAAGTGATCTCCAACCCATGCTTGAGAAAAATACGGCTACCTTTCCTAAAACTCTCCTTAGTGTATTGCCCCTCAGGTGGCATTTGGATAAGGGCATCTCAGCAAGGCGCTTGCTGCCGATGCGGGGCTCCTTTGCTCACCCGGCCGGAGGAGACAGACACAGGGGGCCCTGCATCAGATCGGGCAAGGGGGCTGGGCAGAGCTAAGCCTTGAAAAAGGCTTCCCAGCCCTTCCTTTCCTTCATCACTGGAGTTAGCAACGTCGCAGCGGGTCCCTTAGCGGTTTCGATTTCACCACGAGGGCTGCGTGGCATGACGTTGGTGAGGCTTCAAGGTGGAAGGGTAAAAGGGCTGGGGGCCTTTTTTCAGCTGAACCAACCCAGCCTGTTTGGATTAGACCTCCCCCCCTCCTTGTTTAGTTAATTCATGGGGTAAGGGCACATATATGTAAAAAACAAAAATTGTAAATGTAATTACTTAATATTCTAATTAATATGGACAATTTATTAATATGGTGTTCAACCCCCTTAGGGGGGATTGGGTGGTCTGTAGGTATATATAGGTATATAGTTAAATAAATTAGGAAATAAATATATTATAATAAATAAATAAATAAACAAATAGCTGTAAGGATATTTGGTGTTATTGTGCAGCCAACGTTGGCTGGTGTAAAATTAATATTTAATTTCTTGCAAGTGTGGTGGTAAGGTTATCTGCCAGCCAAAATGGTCTCTTAAAAAAGGGCAAGGGTGGGAAAAGGAAAACAGCCTGCTAAATGTAAGCGGCCCCCCATGTTCATGTTGGTATATTGCAAGATATAACATTCTACCCACATTGGGTTAATATCCTTTAAAGACCTCACCTGTACCTTATAATCAATTAGGCTCTATAAAGCTTTGTCTCTCTCCCTCCAACACACACTCTCCTTACCTTCGATGGTGCTGACTGACCGAGTGAGGCAGAGACCTTGTGTGCTTGCCTGAGTTTGTGGGTGTTGCCTGAGCTGCCTCTGCCTTTAATTCCCTTTACTGTTTGGTATTTTGACCCAACTCCAGGAGGCAGTGGAAGACAGGAGGGCCTGGCGTGCTCTGGTCCATGGGGTCACGAAGAGTCGGACATGACTTAATGACTAAACAACAACAACTGTTTGGTATGTTTTGTGTAGTTTTAGTACCTTTATTGTTTTCTTAGGATGTCCTGTTTACCCTTTACCTAAGAGAACTAGATAAAGATTATTAATTATATTTTTGTCTCAGTGTCTCGAAGACTTTTTTCCAACAGTTCACCCCCAGTAATTTCTTCATCTGATGAGGAGGACTGGCCAGATTATAGGTCTATGTGGGACACGTTTAGCATGCTGGAAAGGGAAAGGGCACAAGCTAGAGGGGCCAGGTAATCCTCTGCAGTTTGGAGATCACGTAGAGAATCCAAGGCTCATAAATTAGCAGAACTTAAGAGGATGGGGGACATTATGTTATCCTGCATTGCTATTCTAGAAGAAGAGTGACCTAGACCTTCTGGAGCTTCTTCAGTGGCAATCACTCCAGTGAGGCTACGAAGTGTATCCCTGGCAGCAACCCTGAGTCAAGGCCATCCTCAATGACATCAATGTGCACACAGACCCAAGAGGACAACACTGATGGTGGAAATAGCATCAACCAGCCTGCTCAGAGTGAGGAAGGTCTTGCCAGCATGCCGGCAGTGTCATCTATGGGGACTCAGTCAGGTGAGGCTATCGCTGCACCAGACATTACACAGCCGGTGAGCACTTGGCCGTGGGGCACTGGGAGCCATACGGTGCCAGTCTTTTCGGCCTCGCCTTTGCCAGCAACACAAACAGGGGCTCAGTTGGTGTCATGCAGCCTTGGCTGCGTAACCCTGTGGCTGTGGCTGTTACCCAGACTGTGGCTGTGTGCACCAACTGGACCGGCTGCTCAAACAGCTGTTCCTGATACTGGGTTTAACTCAGTTGCATGGGGTGCTTTGCCGGAAGGTGATCAGTCTCTACCACCTTCTGCCTGCCACAGTGGAAAAAAATTGGGGAGGTAGATACGTAGATGTGTTTGAGCTCCTGAATAGAGAAATAGAAGATAAAAAGAAGGATAAGGATGAGAGAGATAGGGAAAAGGTGAGACATCGGAAGCCCAACTTTTGTTGGTTGAACTGGTTGCCCGGGTTTTTTATATATACAGAGACTGTGGTTTGTGCTCACCCAGAAAGAGGCTTTTCATTGATACAATATATGGACATAATTTATAGGGCGTATGTGGACTTCCCAGGGCATGCATGGTTGCTCTATGATGAGGGGTTCCATATGCGCACGGTGCTGCACCCCAGCATGCACTGGGATGTGCCACATGATGCATTATGGTTGCGGCTGATGACGCCTGCCCGTCCAATTCTAGGGGATAGGTTTGACATCAGGCATTTAGTCCAAAGGGCACAAACACGTCCCACTCGGTAGCGAGTCAGGTGGTTCAACCCTGCTAGGTCTGTTGGGATTTTAATTCCTGGGGGGTTTGCAGCTGAAAGCAATGCAGATTTAAACACCTGTGTTCCCCATGCATCAGCAACATGTTTCAAAGGGAAGCAAGGGGGATCTGGAGGCAGAGAGTCAGGTGGTGGGTGCAAGCTACCACCTGGCGCCTCCAATATTCAGAAAGGGCCCCAGCACAATTAGGGTGTCTGTTTTGGCCCAGTGGCTAAGGGACTACTCTAACAGAGTGGCTGCAAAATTGTTAAGTGAAGGTTTTTGCTATGGTTTATGTATTCCAGCAGTGGGGGTTAGAGTAGCTGCCTGGTCTGATAATTTAAAGTCAGTGAAAGGGCAGGAAGACATAGTTAGGGCTAAAATTCATAAAGAGGTTGTTGAAGGAAGGGTGTTGGGCCCTTTTCAGGTTCCGTCTATGGTGCACCTTCGGGTGTCCCCTCTGGGAGTGGTGCCAAAAAAAGGCACCTGGTGAATTTCAATTGATTCATCATTTGTCTTTCCCTGAAGGGGAATTGGTGAATGACAGGATTCCCCAGGACCTGTGCACTGTACGTTATACATTGTTTGATGCTGCAGTGCACATGGTGCAGAAGAGCAGGATAGGAGCGGAGCTAGGGAAGTGCGACATTAAATTGGCATTCTGGCTCCTCCCAGTGCATCCCAAAGATTTTGACCTTCTGGGCTTTGCTTTCGAGGGTAATTACTATATGGATAGGTCATTACCTATGGGGTGCTCAATATCTTGTTTTGTTTTTGAACAATTTACCACTTTTTTGGAATGGATGCTCAAAAGGCGGGTCAGCCCAGCAGATATGGTCCATTATTTAGATGATTTTTTATTTTGTGGGATATGTGGCACATCGCAATGTGTCCGCCTTATGTCTTCCTTCCAGGAAATGACAAAGGAACTGGGAGTTCCATTGGCAGAGGAAGACTGAAGGTCCTTGTCAAGTGTTAACATTTCTGGGCATTGAATTCAATACCGTCCAACAGTCCAGTAGGCTCCCGGAGGTTAAATTGTCTGAACTCAAACTTAGGCTACGGAGTTTGATGGCACAGAAAAAAGTCACATTGAGGCAGCTTCAAGAAATGGTAGGCCACCTTAACTTTGTGTGCAAAGTGGTGGCCCCAGGTAGACCTTTCTTGCGAAGGTTATGTGATGTTATTAAGGGCCTTACAAGACCTCATCACAGGAGGAGACTAACAATGGGACTGAAGGAAGATTTGCGAGTTTGGCTAAGGTTTTTGGAGGAATTCAATCCTTCTAGCAAGAGGAGTTGCGTTTAAGGTCTGAACTGCAGGTTCAGACTGATGCGGCAGGGTCAAGTGGTTGTGGAATCTTTTTAAAAGGTAAGTGGTGTGCAGGGACGTGGCCGGCAGAGTGGTAGAGTCAGGGAGTCACCAGAGACCTCACATTTTTGGAGCTTTTTCCAATAGTTGGTGCTTTGTGGTTGTGGACTCTCGAGTGGGCTAACTCTGTGGTTATGTTCTGGTGTGATAACCAGGCGGTGGTGCACATTGTTAACTCCTTGTCGTCTAGATCGCAGAGGGTAATGGTGCTTGTTAGGGCCCTCACCTTGAGGTGCTTATAGTTCTTCAGGCTTGCCATGTCCCCGGGGTTGATAACGCCATTGCTGACGCCCTGTCCCATCAACAGAGAGATCGGTTCAGAGTGTTGGCACCGGGGGCACAGGCTCAGCCAGACAAGGCATGGAATCTTGGAGGGCTGAGGCTAATAGAGCCATGAGTCTCACAGTGGCACCAAGCACTCACCATAGTTATACAGCAGCATGCAAAGAATATTTCGCTTTTTGCGGAAAAAAAAGGGACTGGGTCATGTTTGGCCAGCATCTGATGATAACCTTATGCAATTTGCGGTTCATTTACATAGGAAGGGACTGGCCCCTAGATCTATTCAGGGCAGGATGTCTTCCCTGGCTTTTTATGCTAAGACTCAGGGTTGTAAAGGGTTCACAATCGACTTCTTTATTTGGAAGATGATTGAAGGGTGGAGTAGAAAGCGAGGCGCAACAGGTGATACTCGTACACAGATATCACCAGCCATATTGGCCAAGCTGAAAGGTACTTGGGAGTTTGTTTGTGAGGACCAATTTGAGGTTTGCTTGTTTACAGCTGCTACACTCATTGCGGTTTTTGGGGCACTACGGATCAGCAAATGGTGGCTGCATCCAAACATGACACGTCACTATCCTCTCTGTAGAGGAAGGATGTGGTGGTTTCGTAGCATCAGATTGCCATTCACCTACATAGGTCAAAAACAGACCAATTAGGTAAGGGACAGGTGTTGCTGTTAGGGAAATGTTCCGAAGTTGAGATCTGTCCAATAAGGGCTACACATGAGTATCTGCGACGTAGGGGTGGGGAAGGCAGACGTTTCTTATGCTATAAGGATAGGTCACCATTAACAAAATACGAGTTTTGGATAATTTCTTCCCAAGCCTTATGCAAGGCCGGGATACAGGGTTGGTGTTTTGGAACACATTCCTTCAGGATTGGCGCTGCATCTACAGCAGCTGCCCTTGGGTATGTAATTGATGATATTAAGAAAGTGGGCAGATGGTCGTTGCAAAAATACTGCGCTCATGTTCGCCCATTACCTCAGTGTTAGGTGCTGCTGCGTTTTGTTCTGTTATTTGTCATTGCAGGTCCCAAGAACCTGTTGGCCTGAGTTCGAGTTCTGTTGATTAGTCATAGTTACGTTTTTAGGCTGCCAGATATGCCGGTCAGACCAGTTCGGGTAGCAATCTGGGCCTCGGTGAAGTGGTGGCAGTGGAATGGAGGGGACGGAGAGGCATGCTCTGGGACGGATTCATGGAATTGGTGTCCCAGGGTTCTCCGGAGGTGCTCCCTGACATTCTGGTGATTCATTTGGGAGGCAACGACTTAGCCCAAGGGTCAGGCAGGTCGCTGATCCTCCGGGTTATTGCGAACCTCAAAGTATTTGCAGCATGGTGCCCCAAAACACACATTATCTCGTCAGCGATAATTCCACGGCTGGTGTGGAAAGGAGCTCATGACCCCAGGTGAATTGATCAAGCCTGGAAGGGAGTCAACAGAGAGGGTTGGCAGGGCTGTATGGCAAGGCCTGGGGTCTGTTGTTGCACATCCTCAGGTTGCAGTTTCTCGGCAGGAACTGTATAGAGAGGATGGAGTACACTTGTCTGATTTGGGGTTAGATATATTTCTAAAAGATTTACAAGGGGGTCTCAGGGCTGAAATATTCAGCATGGTGGGGGGCATGGGACATATTAAGTAGTCCCTATACCGTGGCGGGTAGTGCGAAAGGATAAGGGTTAGATGAGTTCTGAAGAAGGCACCCAGGGAGTGCAGAGCACCCCTTCTCTCAGGAGGACAGCAGCAGAGGTTTAGCTGAGGGGAGGGGAAGATATGGACCCCAGGGGACGCTGAGCAATTAGGGTTAGGAGGCCCGGATGGGGCAGACTTGAGGTACAACAGCTAGTGGAGAATCGGAAGTGTGCTGTATGGTGGGGCAGTGCACTTCCGGTATAGGAACTTGACTGGTGGTCTGGACCGGAAGGTCATGGTTGATTCCAGTTACACACCAGTTTGGTGCACTACAGGAGCCCCCCCTTGTAAAAAGGGATTTTGAGGTTATTATAAATAAGTTAATAAAGTTGTGGCCCTAGTTAACCCATATATATGTGTCTGTCTCTTTATTCCAGACTGGGCGGGCAATCCCTAGCTCCAGGGTCCCTTGAGTTGAATGGCCCCAGTTTCCAAGGGTTTTTGAGGCCATTAGAGTCTAAAAATACTACCTCCAGAAAATACGCCCTTTTAATTTGTCAATTTTAACTGAATCAGAGCACACATGCATGTTTGTGTGTATGTGTGTATTAGGGCCCGGTCAGAAATTTGTTTCAGTTTGTTTCCTATGGGTATTTATCAAATTCATAGAATTCAAATGTGGAAGAAATACAAACTGATAGACTTATCCACTCCAGGATAGGTCACACATCTCTACTAATAGGTCACCATGCACATGACTTTGTTTGGCTTCATGTGTCCTACAAACAGTGTGCACAAAGATCAATGATTCTGGGTGCAACCCCATCATTTTGATTTCATTTCCCTCAGAAATACATTTGTTTTCCTGGTATGTTTCTGTTCCTTGCCACAGGTATAAATTCTTGTGCTTTCATTTTCAAAATCTTGTCCTGTAATTATGTGTATATACATAAATACAGACAGCTCTCCATCCATCCCTGTAGAATTCTTTCAACCTTCTTTTTCATCAGATTAATTATTCTATCCCTCTCAGTTCTATTTTGATTCTTCTTGGATGAAATAAAACTGCCATTAATATTCCCTTCAAATAAGTCTTAAAGGCTTCACAGATACTGTGAATGATTTACCAGATAGCATTAATAGAATGACTTTTAATTCTGTGTTGTTTTATAGATAATTGCCAAAGATCTAGGATCTGTTCTTGAGGACTTTTATTTCATCTTAAAAAGTGGTAGCATTTGGAGTACGAATAGCAATTTTTAAAAAAAAGTAACGATTTCTACCATTGTCTACTAAGTTATGCATATTTATGCAGTTGCCTTTAACTGTTCCTTTAATTCTGTTTAAGTTTTTAACCCTCAAACTTTGTTCTAGTTTAATTTTTCTAGTACATGCATTTGGGGGGTTCATGTAACCCACAGTGGGTGCTGGAGGGATTAATTGCCTCCACCAGACCACTAGAGTATGTTCTCCTGGGTTTTTAAGGCTGGCAGCCTGGCTGCTGTATATTTTTAAAGGGTGGCTCCTTATACCCCAGAAACAACACTATCCTTTTTTTAATGACTTTGTCATCATGTAGTTTAGGGGTGAGCAGCTTCAGATCCAAGTAATGCTGGTATAAGGTGACTATGTGAAGAAGATAGGGTTCCTGTACATTTAACAGTCCTATGGAGGAGGAAATATCAGTAGATGTAGCTTGTGTTAAAAGCTACACCTGCTAAAATTTCTGCTTCTAAGCAACTATTAAAGGTAATGGAACCCTTTCGTCTCTTTCGTGCAGATACTTTAGAAACACATACCCTTCTGTACTTTGGATGGCTGTTTCTACTCTTGAAGTTTTCACCCACCTCACCCTACCCCTGAAAAAAAAAATATCCCTTCCTCCTTCCTTCCTTCCTCACTTGAAAAAAGCCCTCTTGGCATATGATTATTATTATTAGAGGTGACATCAAGTCAATTCTGACTTAAGGTGACCCTTTTCAGGGTTTTCCAGGTAGAGAATACCCAGAAGTGCTTTATTCTTCCCTTGTTCTGGGAATGCCCTGAGACTGTACAGCTTGCCCCCAAGGCTGCACAGGCTGGCTCTACTCACAAGAGGCATGGTGAGGAATTGAACTCCCAAACCAGTGAGCTATCTAGCCAGCTTCTTACCTCTACAGGCAGCTAGGAGAGAGAAAAATACTGGGGGAATTGGCTTGACTATGCTTAAAGTTAATTTGCTTTTTATATCATTCTTTGTTCGGTGCTTTAATTAAATTTAGTCCTTTGAAGACTTCATCCTTGCCTTCCTTAATGCTAGAGTGCAAATATTGATCCTGTGCTTTCAAAAAGTAAAATAAAATGGGGCGTTGCCTGGCAGGAGAAAAGACTTTAACTTGGATTCCTGCCTTGAGCAAGTTGTTGGATTGAATGGCCTTGTAGGCCCCTTCCAACTCTATTAGTCTATGAAAGTTAGAAGAAAGTTGAAAGTCACGAAGAGCAGTAGCAGGACTCTAAGAGCTGCCATGACTCTCATTCTTGGAAGAAAGGTAGTGTAAAAAGAAAATAAATAACCACAAGAAAGGGCCAAATGGAAAGGTTACACAAAAACTATGAAGATTATTTTATCTCTCTGTAATCTTTCTTCCTCCTTTCCTCCCTGTAATAGTAATTAAGCATACTTTAAAACCTAAAGAAAGAGAGAGAAATTTTGTAACATTTTATTCTTCCTGGAATAATTGTGCCTTGGAAGTCAAGATATATTTGGCCTTTCCAGTTTTGCTCTAGGGTCCCCTCCCGTGAGGCAGAGCCAAACTGGCCTCCTGGTTTACTGCGGAGCTTGTGGTGATGAAACAAATGGGATGGAGACTAGAGTAATGAAGGCAGAAAATTCAGAGTGAATCTGACTGGACATGGGCTAGAGCCCATTGGAAGGTCTCTTCCATGGCAGCAAAGAAGCCACCATTGTGTCTGCACAGAGTCTACCAGCGGAACTCTTTTGTATGGTCAAGGGCCTGTTACCTCATAGCCCACAGGAAGATACTGTTGACCACACTGTGGCTCTCTGCACAGTACTTTCCTAGCAAAATTTCTTGGATCTGCTCTGACTTGGATGCTGTAGTTAGCACAGGTCCTGTAGATATAACTATGGCTCCTGCTTGTCCTGTGTTGACAGATAAGTTTCAGTTTTTGCAGCCTGATGATGTGGACAGGACCCTTGGAGAGGTGAAGGCTACCACTCGTCTGCTGGACCCTTGCCCTTCCTGGTTTATAAAAGCTGCCAGAGTGGGTCCAAGGGGTGGTGAATACCTCCTTGCAGCAGGGTAGCTTCCCAGCATGCTTAAAGGAGGCAGCAATAAGACCATCATTGAAAAAAACCTCCTTGGACTCCATGATACTAGATAATTACCAGCCAGTCTCTAATATCCCATTCTTGGGCAAGGTGCTGGAGTGGGTTGTGGCTTGTCAGCTCCAGGAGTTCCTGGATGAGATGGATTATCTAGATCCATTTCAATCTGGCTTCAGGCCTCCTTATGGGATGGTGAGTCCTTTGGTTGACTTTGTGGACAACCTATGCTGGGAACTGGACAGGGCTAGTTTGTCCCTGTTGGTTCTGTTGAACCTCTCAGCAGCTCTCAATAGCATCAACTGTGGTAACTTTCTGGATGGGACTTGGAGGCATTGTTTTACAGTGTCTCTGGTCATTCCTGGAGGGGAGAACCTAGAGGGTGGTGCTGGGAGACTCCTGTTTGACACCCTGACCATTGGCATGTAGTGTTCAGTGTTCTCTTTTGTCCCCTGTGCTATTTAGCATCTATAGGAAACCACTGGGAGAGGTTATCTGGAGTTTTGGGATCCAATGTAACCAGTATGCTGATGACACCCAATTCTATCTCTCCTTTCCATCTAAATTCAATGAAGCTGTTTCAGTTCTAAATCAGTGTCTGGTTGTCAGTAATGGACTGGATGAGGGTAAATAAACTGAAACTTAATCCAGACAAGACAGAGGTGCTCCTGGTCAGTCGAAAGGCAGATCAAGGAACAGGGTTGTAGCCTGTGCTGGATGGGGTTACACTCCCTCTGAAAACACAGATGCCCTAATAATAATAACACGGCTACCTCTTCTAAGATCTTTCATGTCACTTTACGAGAATGCTTGTCCTGGTGGGAGACATATTATCAGAGTGTCTCCCACCAGGACAAGACTCTACCTAGACCATCTGGAAGTGACTTAATATACTTTGAAGTGAAGTAGGAAGATCAAAGAATAATCAAGTAAAAAGGGGCTTTTACAGGACAAATTTTCTGTGACTATGGGGAAATTCAATCAAAGCAGCACTCATACCCATGCAATGTATGCCCCACCATATGCACAAAAAAAGATCTAGCAAATGGTCAAGATAACGCTATTGAAGTAGCCTGTCTCTGTCAAAAACAGTGTAATTGTCTTAACAATTTAATTTGTTTTTATTTTTACTTACATTTTATATACTTTCATAATTTTAAATTGTGCAAAGCTCTGATGTGAAAAAAGAATGAAAGAAATGTCTGAAGTTAATATATTTACTATTTTCAGTAAATAATAAGCACATTAAAAACAGTGGTAGATTGTTGGACAAAAGCAACTCCTTGAGTAGTTGAAAAGTGTCCTCTTGAATATAAATGTTACTGTTTATTTAACATTCATCACACATGCAGAAGGCGTGGGGACTGAGGGAGAGCAAATTCTTCACAATTGTTATGAAAGCCCGAGTCCCATCTAGACTATTTCTGTGTCTCACTGCTGGTACCTGTACCACCAGTTGAGCACAAATGCTTTCAGAGACACATATCCCCAAAGTGGAAATCCGTATGTTAAGTCTGTTTCTTTCATGGCTGCTCTTGAATTCCTCTCCTTTCTTTCAAACTGCTTTCCCATTTACACTTTTGAATGAATAGCACAGGCTATTTGTTATATGCGGCGCAGACCACCTTGGTGCTAAAGAGAAGGGAAATGCTGTCACCGTACCAGCAGTTCTTGTTTGAGGCCGTATCGAGCTTTTTGAGTGCCTTCAGAGAGCCAGCTGCTCTCTTGGCTGAGTGGCACCAGAGAAATCATCAGCTGAGATCCTTTCTCTGCCTTGTCATTATTATTATTATTTTTTCTTTCATTCCGGCCCCTTTGATAGATGGTGAGACAGTTCTGTCAAACACAATGCCGATTCGTTCGGCTGATATTTGGCACCGTTTCTGTGAAATGTGGAAAGAACTGGTCAAATAGGACTGGCGGTTCTCAGAGTCTGGGCAGAATGGAAGGAAAACCTCCTCTCTATGGTAATTGGCAGCTCACTTCTCACATCACTTGCTATGTGCCTTAAAACACTGTATTTGTCACATTTGTTCATCAAATCTCCAATACACGAAGCAAAGCAAGCAATACGGGAGCCTGGAGTGAACTGAACAGCTGTGCCCTTGCTTCTTTTTTTAAAGTGCAAAATCCTTCCCTGTTAGCCCCATTTTTACTTCATTTTAAGGATTTTTTTTTTCCTGCTAGCACTTTGTTCTCCTTCTCTCTCTCTCCTCAAAGCTTTAGTAGTAAGGCTGCAGCTCCATGATAGAGCTTAAGTGGTTGTTCGCATACAGAAGCGGGGTAAGAGAGGGAAAAATGTTTAGTAGTGGATTTGTCTGTGTGCGAGAGAAAGATGAGGAGAAATTGTTTTTATGAGCACCAAGTAAATTCTTTTTATTGATTTTTAGTGTCGGTTGGTCTATTCAGATAGATACAGCCTGGAGAATATTTTGTGATATTTTAACTCAAGCTAATCCAAATATTCTGCTGTGAAATCTGCTAATGTCTTGAAATCTTTGAGTGGTGAAAGGAATAAGGCCAGACATGGTGCATGGGCATAGAAAAGGAAAAAATGGAAATTTTAGGGGTAGGGACAACATTCCCACTAAGCTGCGCATGTGCATGCACACGCAGAGCTCCATTGGGGCTACACACCAGCAGCCGGTATTGACACCTGTTTAGTTCCGGGTTTGGATGAAACCCCACCCCCACATGTGCATGGGGTGAGGCTCCCACACAGCTGGGCTGAAAAGGAGAGGGAACATTGGGCAGGGGCAAGACTAGATAACTCTTCCTGCTCCTGTGATGGCCAACCCAGATTCCTGTAATGACTGGATGGAGCTGTTCGCCAGAATCTGATTCCTTTAGTATACTGGTATTAAGTTAGACAGGAATAAATCACACTGGAAAAGTGCCACTAGTTAAGGAGTTAACGCTTCTATTCCTTATCACACAACACTTACATGACTTGGCATGTGATGAGAAGTACATGCCTCAGCGCTTTAACTCGTAGCAGTTTGTCACTGTCTGACCAGCAAATATCAGTAAAAGGTTGTGGCCACAATGGATGACACAGTCCAGAATGAGGCAACGAAGCCGTCCTATTCTAGATGCTTTACAGGGAAATAAGCGTAGCAGTCTTTGCCACCTTGTTTCTCCCCATGATATATATGGAACAAGGTTGCCAAGTCCCAGGGGAGTGAATGAAATCTCAGGGAACTGCTGTGCTTCCTCAAGCCTTCAGAAAGAGGGACATCTCTCATCGTTTGGGATTGAATATTGGACCTTGTCACACAAACCATGTATTCGACCACTGAGCTACATAATGATACCTTAGCTAAGACACAGTTCTTGCAGGTTACTTAAATATCAATACCTCTTGGACATAATTGCATTTGGAAAGGAGCCTTGATTTAATAGAAACGATGGTAAAAAAAAAAAAAGTATGAACAAAAGCTAACTGTTCCCCACTATTTCCTTTATGTGCATAGAGTAAATGAAGAGAGAGTGTTCCTTCCAACACATCTTTATCAAGTTACTCCAATTGGTTTCAATCTTCTCTTGATGTTTACCTCTTTCCAAGCTACAGTATTTAACCATCTCCTCCATTTGACCCCCTTGCTGGTTTTGTTAGTGGTTGAAAAATGTCAAACAAAAATTGGTGGTTGAAAAACGTCAAACAAAATGTTGAACTGATGATGAAGGAGAACAAATACTGTCATGGATGCAGCTCTGCATATGGCACATATACTGGTGAATATGCCTTAAAAGTAAATCAACAGGGTTTATGCACATTGACTATGCTGTCCGGGGAATTCTGGGACATGTAGTATAGAAACACAAATCTGCACAGCTCTACTTTTGAGGCTCTGTCCCCTATTGATGTGCAGGGGAAAATAATCTTATGCATGTGTATATAAGGGAGGGTGCTTTTTTATTTGCATATCTACATAGACAGACTAAATATACGAATCTACCTAACAATATTATTTGGGGGTGTGGATTTCAGCCACAGTACTGGATAATCATCAAAACTTTCCTAAGTGTAAAAATAACAATTTCACTTCTTCCCCCAGAGTGGCCATGTAATCTAGAAGCAGTTTTAGAATGCTGTTCTTGATACAGGCTCTATGCTCATGCACTGTGTGCAGAGATACCCTACATTGCCATTCTTTGTATGTCTACAGAAATGACACTCAGTTCAGTGGGACATAATCCCAGACAGGTAGGTGTATGTATGATTACAACATAGGCATATGCAAGTGTGTCACCTAATGGGCTGCTCTCCATCATCCTTTAAGTCTGCTGACTCTCTGAGAAGGTCTGATTACTTTTCTTGTGTGTTCCCTTGACTTCTGAGAATTGTTCTATTGCAGATGCCTTCAGAAGGCCTTTTCAACCATTGCATTCACTTTATGGAAGTTGGCCTGTTCTTTACTTTATCCACATTCTTCTGCCAAGTATAGAATTTTTGGGTTGCATCTCTATCCATTGTACAGGCTTGCTTTGTTTACTCCTGGCATTTTACTACAGCAAGCAACAGGATTTTGAGTTTTACTTCTGAGTAGAGCCTGGAAACACCATTTGGACTCCCAGAATTGCCAGTAGCCATAGTTAGGTGTGGAATTCTGGGAGCTTTAAACTAAAACAGTAACATTCCCAAGTTGTGCTGCTGTCTAGATGACAGGTTGCACCATGCTAGCCGCTTGTGATGCTTCCTTATGCAAGAAAACCTGCTGTTCTCTCCATCTAGCCCAATATTATCTAGTCTGACTGGCAGTAGCTCTTGAAGGTATCAGCTGTACAGAGATCCTTCTTCAATTTCCCAATCCAGGGAGTATACCTGGGATCAAAATATGGGCTGTACCACTGGGGACATTTTCAAGTATTTAAGGAATGGCACACTACAGTTGGGGTGTGGGTGGCAGGAAACCCCAATACTTTAATGCAACGGTCTAATAAATTTAAGTTCCAATGAATGAAAAAGGAACCATTTGACCCCAGTCATGAAAGAGAATACTAATAAATGAGGCCAGAGGGAGCAATGATGATATGTTAACAGATTAAATTGCAAAGAAGTTAAGAAGATATAATTAACCACATAAAAGAGCTATATTATTGATCTTCTAATTAAAAGAGAGAGGTGTGAGAAAGGGAGATTTCTCCAAGGCATAACCTATAACCTAATAATATAGTACTAAGCACCCCTTTAAAACTAATCTTGTGAAAATGCAAAACAAAACTTAGGAACAAATTAGTCCTTCCATAAGTAGAACCTGCCTGGACAGTTGAGCAGCTGAGAGTCACTGAGTTCCTTCATTAAAAAGCCAACTGACTCTCTTCTTAGGCAAAGATGCATGCCAAAAATGACATTCTACAACCCTGATAATAACACAAGTGTGATAGCATGCAGGATGATTCAAAGGCCTGTCTTATGGGTGCCATTCCTTTCTCACTATGTACTAATGATTGCTTGTCTGCCTTTTGTGCAGCTCAAAATATCCTTGAGTCTGCCTGATGCAACCAAGGAATAAGGTGGGTTCAAAATTTGATTGAACACACAGGGCACAGCACCCTTTTTATCCCTCCCACCTTTGCAGCAGCTGTCACCTGAGTCTGTTCAGCAACCCCGTTGGCTTTCAGCAGAGAGTGCACACCAATGTACTGGAAGTAACTACACCTATTAAGATGCTAGTGAGAATCTGTCTTATATGTATCAAGCTATCTCTTTGGCTCTTCCATTTTGTGTTGAGCTCAGAACCAGTAGTGCTTAAGAAATTATTTTGGTAGAAACTGGCTGCTTGAAAATGCAGATGAATACAGAAATGAACAAAATTATGGATACAGTTTTTGTTGTTGCTCTGTGCTGTCAAGTTTCCCCAACTTATGACAACCCTAAGAAGGAGTGATCTCCAAAATGTCCTGTCCTCAACTGCCCTGCTCAGCTCTTGCAAGTTCAAGCCAATTGCTTCCTTTAGGAAAGCAGTTAATCTCTTCCTCTTTTCCTACTGCCTTCAACTTTTCCCACCTTTATTGTCCTTTCCATAGAATCTTTCCTTCTCATGATGTGTCCAAGTTGAACAGTCTCAGTTCTAAACTTTTTACCTCTAGAGACAGTTCAGGCTTGACTTGATCTAGGACCCACTTACGAGTTGTCTTTCTGGCAGTCCAGGGTATCCACAAAGCTCTCCTCCAGCACCATATTTCAAATGAATCATTTTTTCCCCCTATCAGCTTTCTTTACTGTCCAACTTTCACACCCATACATGGTGATTGGAAATACAATAGTGTGGATGATCTTGGCTTTCATCTCCAGTGAATCTTTACACTTAATGATCTTTTCTAGATCTTTCATCACTGCCCTTCCTATTTTCAGTCTTCTTTGGATTTCTTGGCTGCAGTATCTATTTGCATTAATGATTGAAACAAGGTATACAAAATCTCTATTTCAATTTCTTTGTTGTCTATGTTAAAGTTGTGTAGTTCTTCTGCAGTCATGATTTTTGTGTTCTTAACATTCTACTGCAATCCTGCTTTGGCACTTTCTTCTTAAACTTTCACTAAAAGTCATTACAAGTCATTGCTGCTTTCTGCCAGCAAGAGGGTGTCATCTGCATATTTTAATTTATTGACATGCTGCTACTAGTCCATACGGCCAAGTGCCAGCTGAAGAGGTACAAAAAGTTTTTCTAAGCCCCATCTCTACAGACACCTCAGCTGCCTTTATCAGAAAAAAAATTATATTCTTGTAATTTGAAATGGAGCCTGATAAAATTAGTCTTTGGGAGCATCTTGAAATAACAGAACTTTAATGAAACAAAGCAATTTGGTAGGAACAGTTGCATTCAGATTGAAGAAACTATAGCTTCAATTTCGAGCACTGAATTCTATTTTTATCATACAGACTTCTCAATTAGTGCTTAAAGCAAAATAATCAAATATGTTTTGCTGGTAGATTTCAGGTCTCCCACACACAAACAGAATTATCAGCTTTGTGGGGCTCTACTCACAACCTGAATTCAATTCTGATGGGCTCAGGTAGCTGGCTCAAGGTTTAGTCATCCTTCTAGCATTCCAAGTTTGGTAAACTGAGTACCCAGCTCACTGGAGGCTGGGGGGAGGGCAATGTGTAACCTGCATAATTAAATTATAAACCAACCAGAGAGTGCTTTAAGCACTATGGGGTGGTATAAAAGCAGCACACTTTGCTTTGCTTTTTCACAATGTATTTCATCCATCTAATTGAGCAAACTATCTTTTCTTCAGGCATGGCTGCTCTGTGAATGGCCAGAAAAGTAATATCAAGCTGCTTCTGCAACTATGTGGAGAGAAAACAACTGCACCAACTGCAGGTCAGAGACCCAGAAAACACTTTATTAGAATGGGTGAGCAGAGAGGCATAGCTCTATTATGCACTCCCAAAGTAAGATAGGTTACACAGCCCTTTATATTGGGTTTTGAGACATCTCAGCCTAAACATTGTAAGGCTGACATGTGCAGCATTTACAATATGCTTACTAGCATAACTACCCTTATCTGGGGGAAACTTGAACAGTGTATATTAGGAGGGGAAAACCCATAAGCATCAGCAAACCCTACTGTTCCCAGGAAGCAACTTTAGCCACATCACTTACCCAGCTAGCTATTCCCCCTTTTCTTATGACTACATGATTTGTCCTTTCTGCAGATGAGATGCAAAATGGAGACTGTTAGTTCAGCCTTCCACAATGGCAGATCCACTACACCTCTGTACAGAGGTTGCATTTTTCAAATTCCTACTTTTCCTGCTGTACCACCTGCAAAAAATAATGCTGCCAGCTCCTGATGGTGACCAATGCTCCAGTGCAATATAAGAAGAAAAGGAAAGAGTAGCTCATTCAACAGCTGTAGGAAACCTTGGCAGCTTTAGCTGTCATCTTTTTTTTCCTATCAAGTTTTTTTTCTTTGTAATCACAAAAGACATCAGTTAAAACCTTTCTGCTCATTGTGTTTTTGTGGAGGGAGGGGGAGAGGGAGCCCCTTGCTCTATTCCTACTAACTGCAAGATCTTAAAGTTGCACCCAACCTAAAGTAGCCATCTTAATTGACTGCAGCAAGAAGTTTTCAGGACAATTAGCTGTTAAGTATGAATAAATAGCTCCATTAATAGTTTTATTTGCCTGCCACCATTTTAAAATACTTTTAATAAGATCACTTATTTCTTAGAAGTACCTGCTGATTAAGTATCACATTTCATTTAACAGCCTCTTCAAGCTAATTGTAAACAACAAACAAATGTAAGTGCATGCTGTTGAAAGAGATAATCGCAATAGGCAATGGGGGAAGGGGGGTGGATGACTAAAGTTTTTCTACATTGCTTTGCAAATCTTTCTGCCAGAATTGTACTTTTAAAAACTAATCACTTAGTTAACCTCTGCCTCTGGGTGCCTGTAGCCGGCTTGCATTTTTAGCTGGCTACTGTATCTAAGAACAAGGATTCAGACCTTTTTCAGAGACAGAAAGGAAAGGAAAGTGTGGTGCTTATACTCTGCCCCATAGTGCTCGAACGAACTCCCTGGTTTACGATTTAATTATTCTGGTTACACATTGCCCCACTACCCTCTCAGCAAACTGGTTGCTCAATTCACGGACCTCAGAAAGATGGAAGGCTGAGTGAACCATGAGACAGCTACCTGCGATTGAACCCCGGTCATGAACAGCTTTGGCTGTAGTAAAAGGGAATCTACAAGTTGTTACCTTAAAAAGCAGGCTAACATGCATAAAATGAAAGATTCCCCCCACCCCACCCCAGTTTTCATAGGAAGATTACTGGGAATGCAAAGCATCTGCCCACAATGAACACCAGAAAATAAGAACCCCCCTTTTTTGTATAACGTCCAAAAAGAAGGGCTGCCCTTGCCCAGATTTTTCTCCGTACCTGCTCATCTCAAGGTAGTCAGTCCTGATTCATTCAGAAGAGGCAATTGTTCCTGAAAACTTCTCCCACTTTTGCCAAGGACTGAACAGTTCCATTTTTAAAATGTGAAAATGTAAAGGCACGTAGCCAAAACAAATCCCAAATAAACCTCCCCAAGCAATACTGAATCTAGTTCTTTTTTTTTTCTGTCCCGTTATTAGGGTCTGCCAAACCCATAAACTCCATCCCACTTGTCAAACACTCAAAAAAATATGATAACCGTGTCTGGTATCTGATTAGAATCAAAGACAGGTATAAGATTTCTGGATCTTGACTTTGCTTTGGGACTTGAGACTGGCTCTACATCTGTCCAAGCTGAAGTAGACTATTTTTCTGAAGCTTCAAATAAGAAGATCATATGTGGTCAGCACATGTTCTTGCTAATTTAATAAAAAAAATTCTTTCAATTTATAACATTTCTTTCAGTTACTAAAATTTAATTCAATTAAGGGAAGAGAGTTAAAACTAGGATTTGCTTTATCTTCTGGAAAAGCCAACATAAAATTTGAACAAGCCTTTTTTGCTTCATGTATAAGATATTCAGAATATATTATTGTTCTTAGTAACCCTGAAACCAATTCCCATTGTGAGCATTCTCCAGACTGAGGAAATATTACAGCATTTCCCATGGCTTCTTCAGCATGAAATTTAATTCCAATCAAGGGAACACAATGATCTGAATGCAACTCATTTCTCTTTGTCTAGAACTCAAGGGGCTGAGTCATTGCTCAGTGCTACGGTTAGTTATATAACACAGTAGTATTTCATGCAGAAGATTGTGGTAGACTCAATAGTAAGAGTGCACGCTTGATATTGAACTCTGTGGGGAAGAGTTTACAGGCATAAACTATCAAAATTATAACTTAAAAAAGGACAGGGCAAAAATCAAAAAGCCATAGTTGATTTATATAATTTTAAAGAATTTGATTCCACAATTACAGCGGTAGAACTGGTTGAGTTAACGCTTGTGTGTGTTAAAAGATACTACCTTTCATTTCAAGAGCAACCGCTTTGCTATATCACAAACTACTTTGGAAACCTTCAATTTCAAAAATTGATTTCCATATGGCATTGCAGGAGATTGGGACCCCTTGTAAGCCTGTCCTACAAACTCCGCACTACTGTGAGTGGCCCTTGCAGACATACCCCTCCAGGAAGACGGAGAGAGTGCTTGCAGGAACAGGCTCTTTTATTAGAGCAACACAACAATAACAGAGCCAACATGGCTCAAGAACAAAACTTAAACAATTCTACAGGCTCCGGGGAGTTAACTGCACTCCCAAACAGTTGAGATCAACAGGACAAGGCTACCACAGTCTTTTACTGGGAGGAGCAGAGCCCCGCCTCCTCTCCCAGTTCAAGAACACCTCTCAGGTGTGCTAGGCAGGGAGTGTCCCAACAGAGGTGTTGGATGCAAGCACTCAACTGTCCAGGGAGCAGAGTTGCCTGGGTGCCTTTCCTGGCTAGTCACCACTAGTGGCAGCTGCCCCATACATGCAGTAATCCTCCTCTATATGGACATGGCTGGGCTCACCCGTGTAATGGGGTGTGGGAGGAGGCTGAATAAGAGGGACCAGCTAACCATCACTTGGAATATTGCCCGTGGGAACCTTGCTGTGGGGCCACTTGTCTCTGCTGCTTCCTCTGCTGGCATCATTCCCTGCACTGGTTCTCCAACTGCTTCAACTCTCGCCATCTTGCCTCGCCCCAGCAGACTCAGGCTGATTCCTCTGGGGGCACAAAGAACTCCTCCGAACACCCAGTGTCAGAGTCCTAGCAGTGGATTGTCTCTCATCCAGCAGTCCTGGCACCTCCTGGGCTTCAATCACCTCCCAGTCAAAGATGTTTGCCCAACAGTCCTCCTCTCCCTCTTCGCTCTCTTCCTTAAATCTCCAGCCTTACCATGTCCACATGTGTAGCCTCTAAGGCATTGTCCGCATCACCGCCCCAGTCCACAGGTGAACTGCAGGTCGGGAATTTCGCCCTTACCCTTGGGGAGGTGGAAAGTTCACTCTCACAAGTAAGGGAATGGGGCCAGTCCCACAGCTACATGATGGCCTCTTCTGGAAAAGGTTATCTTGTCCTGCAACTGTTGTTCTTCACCCACAAACATATTTTTGCATGCTTTCAGGGACAAATCCTATTGTTAGTTCCATCTAGATTAGACCCACCTAATGAACGGAGCTTGCTAGGTCGCTACTTACATAAATCCTATTGATTCAGTGGGTCTACTCCAGTGGCAAGTAACAATTTGATTTAGCCCTCAATGTGTAAGCAACTGTTTTACATGCTCTTGATACTCATTCTTATTTTGGTCTCTTCTAGCTTTGATTTGCTCTTTTAGAGATGTGTTTTGATGTAGATGATTAGCTGCCATGTAGTCCTCTGAGAAAAAGGGAGTACAAATCAAATCATGCAATCAATATGTTATTTATAAGATAAAGCTTTCTTCTGCTACAGAGCATATTTATAGGCTAAATGGGAGACATGGAAATTTGTTTAATCTTTCTCAAGTTACACTCAGAGGTCCTGGAGAAAAGTGGAAACGGTCATTCAGTACAAAAACCACTAGTTGTTTGACCTTGTATCTGGCATTAATTATATCTGTCCCTTTTAAGGCAGAAGATAGAAATAAAGCAGTGGTTCCCCACCTTGGGTCCACAGATGTTATTGAACTAGAACTCCCAGAAATCCTGGCCAGCACAGCTAGTGATGGAGGCTTCTGGGAGTTTTAGTCTATGAACATCTGGGGACCCAAGGTTGAGAACCAGTGTTCATTTCTATCTTCTGCCTTACAAGTGGCACATAGAATTGATGCCACATGGAAAGCCAAAGCTTAAGGTAAGTCTTGGAGACTGTGCTTGATATCCTTTTGATAAATATTTGTATATACTTCTTGTCTTAAAATGCCAGAGGGAGGGTTTAGCCATGTTATTCTGGAGAAAACAACAACAACAAAACCCTTTTCATTTGCCATACAGTTTTGCACATTTTCACCTGATAAAAAGCTGCGGACTGTGAAAGCTTATGCTTAAAAAAATTGTCAGTCTGTCTCTGTTCTTAAATGGGTCTTTCCCCCCCCCCCCCATCCCAGTATCCTACTGCTCAGCAATTTCAGGTATAATATTCTTGAGGGTAAAACAGAAACACCTATTTCATTAAACTGATGCATCTTCCTTTCTGGCCGTCCATCACCTTCTCCTGAAAAGGAAGCTCCACTGAGCTCAACTGTACATAGGACTGCAACCTTGGGACACAGTTTCTGAAAGATGGCCCTTATAGATGTCACTTTGCTCCCGCTGTTATCACAAAGCTAATTATGGATGGTATTATGCTTCCAGCTGAGAGTGACACTACCATTAAAGTTAATTAGTGTAAAGAATACAGTGACTGTTATTGCTAAGTGAGGCAGAAGTCAGCCATCATTTTGTGTTTACCTCATCGGAAAAGAAAAGCAATAAGATAGATATTTACCAGCTCACTGTGTAGTCGCTGAATAAGATCTTCTTAAAATACTGGAGCTAAATTACGGTCGTGAAGATAGCATGAAATAAGTATTCAGTGCAGGGTGTTTTTTTTTTAAGTGTGTGTACATTACATGATGATCATAAAGATAATTTATTAATTTACATGTCTCCCTCCCATAATAATGATAATTTTAGAAGCCCATTTACAATAATGTTTATAGATCTAGTGTTAAAGTGGGTATGACATAGCTAGGCTTGTCAGACTGGAGTACTGCAAAACAGTTTACCAGCAGAACCAAGGAATACCAAACACCAAAGCAGCCTGAAACCAGGTTTCTGTATGAATTAAGCAGGTTCTTAAAGCAGTCTATCTAGGAAAATTGAAACCTGCTTTGTGCTGAACTATATATTGTCTATTTTGTAGGCAAAGTTTAAAGAAAAGGGAGCAAATCTATAGCACGGTCTCTATCAAAAACAGTGATCAATATTCCCACACTTTGCCCAGGCTTTGAATTGTTGGCACTGGCATTGTGTGGAATGAGGTCGGGTATCATATAATAAAATCTTATCTATGTCTACTCTGAAGAAAGCCCTGTGAGATCAGTGGACTTGCTTCCGGCAAAACGTAAACAGGATTGCAGTATTAAGAGGTACAGTGGAACCTGGCAAGCTTTTTAAAATTTCCATCCCAAGACTTCCTGGATACAATGCTGTATGCACCTATGTGGGAACAAATATAATTGAATTCAGTGGGATTTACTATAATTGATCTGAATTCAGTATAATTGAATCCAACAGGACTTATTTCTGACTAGGCACATATAGGATTGAACTGTGAATGGCAAATTCAAAGGTATTATCTTTTAAAAAAAATATTACACCCCAATCCAATTACACCTCTTAGAACGCATTAATGTCAACATTAAGTATATTGTATTATAACAAAAGAAAATTTGAAGGTACATCTTTATGACTGTGTGTCATGTGCCATGAAATCGGAACCAACTTATAACCCTAATAGGGTTTTCAAGGTGAGATATTTAAGGAGTGGTTTTACCAGCTCCACTTCCCCAGTGAGTTTCCGTGGCTGAACGGGAATTTGAACTCTGTTCTCTAGAGTCCTAGTCTTCACTCTATCCACTAGCATTGGCTAATCCAATCCACAGAATCCATAAGAGTTGTATAAAAACCGACTCAAAAGCGTTCTATCCAAACCTACCAGAAACAAGGGGCCATCCTGACTTCCTCATGGCTTTGTCATGAGCAAGTCACTCCTGCCACAGTTTTAGGTGAAAACAAATAGCTACAAACAAGTTCTCCATTTGTTGGTAAAAAAAAAAAGCCTTCCCCCTACTGCAAGTCCCATATTGAAGAAGGGGAAAATATCCTAGACTGCCCCCAAAAACTGTTTCCTTTCCAGCCTTTGGGTTCTTCAACCAGAAGGTCAAATCTAGAACCATCCCTTTCATCAAAATGGGGTCTAGGAGTGCTTTCTCAGTGTTGATGCCAACTCCTCTTCCCGAAGTACCTGTCAAGGTGATTGGCTATTAATATGGCTCCAGTCATTCCAAAAATCCCTCTGTGGCTCAGGGATGGATGGACAATGCCACTACCACCCTTGTGAGAGACACAAACTCCTATCTGGCCCTGTGGCAACCTGCCATGGCTTGCTCTGGTGGTAAAGGCAGACCAACCAAGCTGATTAAAAAAGTGGAGGCCTTGGGAGCAGAGAGTGTCTATGTATCTTTCTGTATGACATTCTTATGGCTGAATATTATGGACCCATTGCATCGTGAAGTAATTTCCACAGCTTCCTTTCTGTTAGGAGAAGAACAACCACCACCCTGCAGCCACCCATAGCACAGCCCCAGACCAGGTCTGGAAAAAAACCCTAGACTGTTTCCATTCATTGTTATTTGCTAGTTGTGTCACCTGAAACTTTGTGACTTTCTTCCCAAACAGCACCTTTACGACCCATGCCATTTTCATACGAATTATCCCCCAAACCATGCAAAGAAATTACTTCCTGCCTCCAAATTATACAATACATTCTTCCCCTGTGTCCTCAATAATATATTCAGAACTTGAAAATTAATATAAACAACAACTTTATGGAAGTCTTACATTGCTGTTATCAAATCTCTCCTTTAGCACAGCACGTTCAAGGTAGGGTTCTAATTTTATTAACTCGTTCCCTTTTCTGTTGTTGCTTTTGTACTTCACAGCCTGGTAAATCCATAGCTACTCCCAAGCTTTATCTCAAAAGTGTATGCTGACACAAACTCCATTAACGTGAGTGGGTCTCCTATGCCAGAAACAGACATTAGAGACAGCCTATAATTATAGATGAAAGCATATTAAATTTGCAGAAAGGTCTTTCCCGTGTTTGTGAAATCATACTTCAAAGGAATAATCAAAAACCAAGCTGATTTCAAAATCCTGAAAGTAACAGAAGCTTGTGCCATGATACTCAGATGCTTTCATCAGTTAAGGATTTCCCTCTTCAAATCACGGACTATCTCTAATAAACTATCTCTGGCCTCAGTAACTGCATTTTTTAAGCCTGAAGTTACTGCTTTGTTCTTCTCACTGATAAAGTGAATTGGGGGAAGGGAAGGGGATAGTTTCCTTAACTGATAATTTTCTTGCTGACAGTCAAGACAGAGTCCCAGGGATGGGGGTAGGGAATTCTACAAGACCATATGCAGAGAAAAGCAACCAGGAAAATAATGATTTCAGTAGAAAGTGTTGTGTGTTTTGTTTGAGTTGTAGTGTATACAGTCCCACCTCTTGAGGCAGCTACCAAACAACAAATTGTGCTACAGAGCCTTTTTCAAAAGCTTCATAAAAATATGAATAATAATATGAATAAATATGAATAACAAGTAGCACTATTCAGTTTTAAATGTTGTTTTCCCCTCTCCATTTTCTCTCTCTTTTTTTCGATGATGTCTGCATTTGTAGACAAAGAAGAAAGGGACTAGAATAAAGGGTGATGTTGGCATTTAGTTTCCTACCCAGAGCGAGTTCAACTTGAGTAACAACAATACAGCAACAGCAGTGTCTAGAGGAGAGAATTCTGAGCAAAATCAGGGCACTCTATCTACTCTTTGTTAAATACCCTCCACCACTTCCCACCCACCCACATTTGTTAATTTGGAGTGAAAGAGGAACTAGCTTGGGAAAAGTTGTTGCAGAAAAGGAATTAAGCACCCTCTTTACTGATTCTCTGCTCAAAATCTCCCTTTCAATAAATTGTTTCACCCTGGGGGAAAGAGCCATCAAAATGTTGTAGCATCAACCTGTATGCAACCTGCAATTCCAATGTTAAACTGCTCCTGTATAATGCTATCTTCAGTAGAAATGCATCCCCCAGTGTTCTTGCCTGTAAAATATTTGTAGTGAACTCATACAATAAGAGACTGCTCCATTCTCTGTGTGTTGATTCTTGGTTGCCAAAAGAGGACCACTTGTACATTGGGAAGATGACAGAAAGCTTGGGAACCCAAAGGCATGTAGGTGAGAATACCTGTTTAGTGAGGAAACTGCCTTGAGCAGCCAACTTCATGGGGATTAAACTTTCTCAGTCAACATGAAATAGGAACCGTTGTCATGGGGGCAGGACAGAACATTGAGACAGAGTTAGAATGGGATACAGACTGTACTCACTTTTGAAGAGTTATCCATTCGAGCAGAGAGGTCTAAATATTTAATTCTTAGACATCTCTGAGTATTCAATCACATGCATTTTAGTTCATAATTGTGAGTCATACCAGGTTGCCACAGAGAGCTCCCACTTACGGTTCAGTCACAGTACCTTTTGTGCTACCTGGTGTGGGTGCTTGTCAGATGGGTCAGTGCAGTGGTGATTGGGAAAGCTTCCTCAGAGCACTTTCTCCCTACACCTTTGAGCCCTTTGTTCACTCAGTGCTCCAGGGAGAACAAAATAAGCAGATTGTTGGTCCTGGTTGCAAACCAACCCTACAAGGTAGAAAACTTAAAAACTCACAAAACATTCAAAAGACTCCCAACTGCATAAGAATTGAGTTTAGTACCTAAACCCCTCCAGCTATCTGAATGAAGACAGTTTTATTATTTTTACTGAAGAAATTTTAGGGGGGGGGGGGAAATTAATTTAGAAGTTGACTTTTTTACTCTAGCAAAATAAAGCAGTTTCAGACAATTAGGATTTATTCTTAATTGCCTGAAAATTATTCCTAATTGCCAAGAAAAGCTATCTAATCTAATCTATACTTACACAATAGCATGGTTCCAGGGCACAAGCAGAGTTCATCAAAATCCAAGCTGGATTACATGTTGAAGCAGAAAAAGCATGAAGGAACTCAAAGCCACTAGCCAAGAGTTCTTAAATCACACATTGTACCATCTGACCTTATATCCCATGATCCCCTCATGAACTGGCTCAACTTTTTCTACCAATCAAATGAAGCCAATTATTTGGGTTCTGCTGCAGTAGCAACCCCCCCCCCCCCCCCCCCCCCAGGATCTCAGCAGGTGCAAACAATCTGTGTGTCATGAGAATCCAGGCACTGGCCACTTCTCAGAAGAAATTTCAAAGTTAAAGATAACACTCTGCGGCAGTTAGTGACGTCTCCTCCCAGTTACATAAACCTGCTTTCTTAGTTAGCTCAGCTCACGTAATTTTAAGATTTAAAGACAAACTAAGAGGCTGGTTGAATCCTTTCCTGCTGGCTTCTTCATAATAATAAATCTTCCAGGGGACATTGTATAGACTGAATATGAAAAATATATATTCCCTATAGTTCTTCCTCCCCATCTTTAAGTCAAGTACAAAATGATCTTCTCCTACTGGAAGCAACCATCAGATTTGGCCAGTGTAGAGAGATCAGAATTCTGTTTGTTTGTTTTTAATACATAACTACCAACATTCATAAATTCCTTCATAAACGTGAAAGAAGTTATGCAAACTGTTATTTACAAAAGCAACCAGGATGTGGAGGAAAAATGAAATAGACAGATCGATCGATCCATCACTGGGCAGATGGACTCCATGGCAAAACTGCCACTGCTGCCACCTAGGTAGCTGGTAGGCTTTCTCAGTCACCTTTGGCACAGATCCTTGGTTTCCATACTGGAATGTCAGCTCTTTTTCCAGACCACTATCAGTTTTGCATGCTAAGGCCTGTTGTGGCTTCAGGATACCAATCTGGCCTCATCAATGGAACAAGAGGAGCTCAAAGTTCTCCTTATTTTAATCACTGCAAATCCCAATTGCCTTTGCATTTCAGAGGAGTCTCTCTTGTCTTCCCAGTTCTGAGCTCTACTTCCTAATTTGTCCCATATTCGCTTTCCTTTTGATCATCAATTTCTCTCTGCATGTCTTTATAGCAAGGATGGATTCCTGTCCACACCTTCTTGAGCTTCCCCCTTGGGGTGCTGCATAAGTGCTTGCTATAATGCAATTTATAAGCCTACTGAAATTCACGGCTAGAATAGCTGAACAGGACATTTCACAAATAGAATTGGCACTTAGGCTTTTTTAAAAAAAAACTTCTCTAATCATATGGAAGTGCACCCTGAGCAGGCTGGTCACCATATTCACTACTCATACGCATAAATCTTGTATCTCTGCTAGAACATGCCTGCTTTATTGCTGACTGAAGTAACATACAAGGGTATCCTGCAGCTGGCATTTCCATTTGAGCTCATGGCAAAGCATTTTAGGAGATTGAGCCCACTTCATATGAAAAAAGAGATACCAGCTCTGAATTAGGTATTCATAATCCCACTGAAGATTTAAGCAGATTTAAACATACTTGATCATACACCTTTAAGCAAACAGTGGATTATATCCATTGTCTTAAAGCATAATAAGCCTCTTCTATTGACGTTTCCTAGTTTTTATTTCCAAACCATTCTGAAGTGCTGAAAAGATTTGCTCCTTTTTGTCTATCTGACCCTATGCCAGTCATCCTATAAATCCATCTGTCAGCCCCCTTTCCTCCTGAGAGCCACATACATTGTAATTTTAATACCATATTAAGTTATTAATATAGGAAATACCTTTCAGAAGTATTTCATGGAAAATAATGATAAGCATGAACATGAAAAGGCCTGAATTATTTAAATGAAGCATATCTCCTTAAGGTTTCTCCCTGAATTTTTCAAGGAGCCTGCTGCATATGCTTTGAATATCCCTTATGAATTTTGATATATTTCTTTATGTATAGAAGACAGTCACTTTCTGGTACAAGGTAACATGGAGAACAAGAACAAATCCTCTCCATAGGGATTTGTCCCGCTGTTTGGCCTGCTCTGGGGACAGGCTGGTTTGCTTCTTTTCATAGCAACCACGACCTAAGTGCCAGTATAAACCAGCTGGCTCCCAAAGCATTCTTACTCATACCTTTTTGACTCCCTATCAGGGGCTACTCTTTTTAAAGAGAAGGTAGGACCATTCCTGCACATGGAATTGCTAGGATTGGACCAAAAGAGATGGCTTGCTGATTTCCTGTCCACTTTCAAATTTATCAGTGTTGTTAAGTGGCTCAAGCAGACAGCTTAGCTACTTAACAATATTGGGAAATTAAAATCTTCCTCTGCTCCTCCATGGTGGAGGGAGAGGGAGGAAGCAAAGGTGTTTTTTAAAGCTTATTATAGCAGTGCCAATGTGCTATACCTTTTAGAAAAACAAAAAAAAATTGTAAGCTTCCTCTTTGAAGGAAGAGGAAACAGGAGGGGATAAGGAGGGATTCCCCCCCCCATTTCTTTCCTTTTCTTTCCTTTAAAGGGAGGCAAGCCAAATAGGGTCACCTGAAATTTGTAAAATTGCTCCAGATAGCATTCTGCATTGTGTGACCTTAAGCAATTCTATTTAGCCTTCTTACAGAATTTTGAATTTCTGGTTAAAATTCCTTTGCTATGCAGTAGAAGTACAGAGATTCATAGAGGATAATGTCTTCAAGTTTCTTGGACAGTCCAACCTTTTCTTATTAACTGGCATCAGAGATGGGCATGAATCAGAAAAATAGTGACTTGCTTTGATTCATGATTCATCAAGGTCAACAAATCACAAATTAAAAATTTATGAAGGTTTTCTGATGAATTGATCCTTTTTTAAAATTTTAAAACCCTATAAAATGGCTTCCAAGCATCTAGAGATACCAGTTTCATAGAGAAGCTTCCCCTGACTTTCCTCTACAAGCCCTGCAAGTTTGGTGAAGTTTATGTTTTGGACATCTGAGTTATATACCCACAAGGAGTGTCCCCCGTGAAATTTCCATCCAGGCACCTAGAGACACCATAAGCACACACAAGCTTCTATAGACTCTCCTCTACAGTCCCACTAAATTTGGTGAATATTGGGTTTCAGACATCCAAGTTATACACCCACAAAGTGGGTATCCCCAGGACTGTCGATTGTAGAGGGATTGTATAGGAGAGCCAGCCCCTCTGGAATTTTGGTGTCTCTAGGTGCCTGGGGGGCCATTTTATAGCCAAATGAATCAAAAACCACAAAAAATGCATTGATTTGTTGGGGACATTGATTTGTACAAATACGAATGGATGAATTAGCCATTTTTGAACAAATTTGGTGATTCATTTTTAAATTCATGCCCTTCTCTAACTGGCACTGAAAACCTAATCAACATCTTAATCTTAGAACCTCAGAGCTGGAAGGGACTCTATGGATCACTGAGAGTGTGGAGAGATTTATTGGCCCATGCAATAGAAAATATTGTGAATAGTCAAAGAGATTATTTTGCGATAGGAAAAAAAACCAGGCAGTGTATTGACTTGAGACAATACTATGAGGCTTTCACAGTGACCTCTTGAGTTTAGTAGCCAAGGAAATAGGAAATAAGTGTTCTGTAGTTTTCTACAGAGTGTGAGAGAATGTGACCACACTTTCCTCATATCTGCTCAATATTCATTATGCTTCTTATCAGGCACCCAAAATAAGTAGCATCTTGGAAAATTGGATTTTCAGTCATCTTCAGAGTTGTACTATCTCAGCCTACAAAGATTGAGGAGCAGTAGTTTTTATTTTGTATTTAGTATTTTTAAAAAAATCTGAGAGAGGAATGCATTAGTCAACATTATCTGGTTTTTCACTAACCACTCACTTCGAAAATAATCACTTTTCAAGATGGATTAGAAGGGATTTTCTCTCCTGTTTTTTCCTGGCTCTGTTCCTTTGCTTACTCCATTTCTAAACCCCACTTTCAAAGCATATCTGAGGGGCAACGGAGCTCTTAGACACGCACTTTGCTACTGCTTGGAGTGACTTTGCTGGAAAGGCAAGAACAAAGAAAGTACTGACCCTGAACCCGGAAAATGAGAATGTAAAGAACGCCCCCTCATTGCAACACCCCTCCCCTACTGCAAGTCTCCTCCATTTTGGAGATTTCAGCCTCATTCCCCAAAACCTCCAAAATACAACTGGACTGTATATTTTCCCTAGCCCTAACATTGTTACATTCCTTCCTTGCTGCCTCATGTATCTGGTCTTTCCAGAACAGAAGCACAGTGTTAAATTCGGAAGTGAGAGGCTTTCTGTAATAGTCTCCATAACCATATTTTTATTTGTTTAATTTTGTATTGATTAATTTATACTTTGTCTTGTTATTGTATTCTCTGTTTTATTATGCCATGTAAACTGCCCAGAGTGGCCTGGGTTGCCAGATGGGCAGTATATAAATCCTATCAAATCAAATCAAATCAATCAAATCAAATCAATCAATCAATCAATCAATCAATCAATCAATCAATCAACCACCCTTCCCCACAAGGAGGGTCCAAACAGACAAGCTACTGGATCAGTGTGTATCAACAACTAAGGAACAAGTCTTTGCAAAGGCAATGGCTCTAAATTACTCACTCGGGACCAAATCACCCTCAAATACTTTGCATTACAACAGGGATACCTTGCAACAATACATTTGCTGAAATCCTGTTACTTTAGTGTAGTGAGTTGTTGTTGTTTAGTCGTTAAGTCGTGTCCGACTCTTCGTGACCCCATGGACCAGAGTTGCAACTTACCAATTGAATCAAAGGAGAGGTTAATCACTGAATTCCCATTGATTCCATAGGCCGGCTCTAGTTGCAACTTTCTACGCTAAGCAACAGGATTTCAGCCATTGATTCTGGGGAAACCGTTTCTCTCTCAACTATTGAGAGGATTCCAGCTAACCTCAAATTGAACAAGGAAATCTGAGGCGGCTAGTCTTAAGACAGTATCACAAGCCCTGCTGCTTACAAAATCCCAGGGCCTCAAGCTTTCATGCCTTGCCTCCGCTCCACCACTGGGCATATTTCAGTGTGGAGAGACTAAATTAGAAATGGGCACAGACCTGAAAAATGGTCCGCCACTGATTTGTTGGTTTTTCTGGTTTGAAGTTTGATTTGTGCCCACTTCTAGACTAAATGTAAAAGAGTAGGGCCATAAGTAGCTGGATGTTTTAACTTAAAGCTCTTAATGGCCTGTAACTAAGCATTTCAACATTTTAGCAGGGAAAAGCCCATTTTAAAAGCCAGCAAACAGATGGTGACACAGAGAAGTGGAAGAAGTGGGAAGGAAGGGAAGGAAGGGAAGGAAGCCAAGAGAACCAGATTAAACTCAGGTCTGTCAGAAGGCAGTGTGTCAAGCAAATGTCACTGTAAGTAGTCATTATAGTTTATGATAGTCTCTCAAGACCCATCTGTCTCACCTGAGGCACAGGAGGCCTCTGAGACATAAAGTGTCTTTTATTAAGGGTTGTCATATCCCAGTTTTCCAAATATGAACATCTTGTGTAAATCAGGTGGCCTTGTATGTCTATGATGCAAATTACACACATCAATTGTTACATTGTTTTTGTACCAGATTGTGTCACTCTCAGTTAACTCCTGACCTGAGAAAGCCAGTAGGGTTTGACTGTTGGACTTTGAAAAGGGACCCCAGAGTTAATATCCTGTCTTGGTCACAGGCTTAGTTGCTTGGGCCAGTCAGTGCCTGTCAGCCAAACCTCCCCTACAGGACTCTCTTCAGGAATGAAGAAGAACCATGCAAAGGACCATATCTCCCTTTATGAGCCAGCTGTAGTTAAGATCATCAGGTCATTCTCCCAGTCCCAACACATTCACAGGTGTATTTGATGGGGACACGGGAGAGTGGCTTCTCTCTGGCTGCTCCCAGACTTTGGAACTCCCTCCCACAGGAGGCCAAACTGGCCCCATCTTTGCTGTCCTTCCACAAGTAGGTGAAGAGCTTTCTCTTCAGGCAAACTTTCCCTCGTTGACTGGCTGCCTGAGTGTGGTTTTTAAATGGATGGTTATACCTTACTGCTTTGAATGTGTTTTTGGTATTGCTTTTGTTTACCATTTCTTAGAGTGGTATTTGTCTGACCCTTTTAGTATTTATATACTTACTGTTTTTAGATTTAAATATTGTCTTTTACTTCATGTAAGCTGCCTTGTGTCTTTTCTAAGGAAAGAAAGAAAGAAAGAAAGAAAGAAAGAAAGAAAGAAAGAAAGAAAGAAAGAAAGAAAGAAAGAAAGAAAGAAAGAAAGAAAGAAAGAAGATGTGAGACAGTGGGAACTCTATGTGGAATGAATTTGGCTTCCCATTCTTTATTATGGTTGGATATGTTGTGGGATTACAATTTTCTTCCTCAGCTTTTCACAATGAACCTGGCCCCTGACATAGCAGGGCAGAGCCCAGAGTAATGAGAGGACAAATGATAGTGGCTCCTGGCCCTCCCCCACTCAGTACACTCCTTCTTGATGCCAGTGTAACCCCTACAAAATATTGGTTCAGCCCAAAAGGATGGGATTAAGAAAGAACATTAAGAGACTTAAATTAGAGTAAGAGATTTAAATTAGAAAGAGCGGGGGAGCTGAAGAGGCCAGACCTACTGTTGCCACTTAGACTGTTAGGCCCTTGCCAATCTGGTCAAGGTATAATCCTGTTGGAGGAGTGACTCCACATAGTGAATTCATGGATTCCATATAATTGTATTGATATTTATTTTAGAGTTTTGAAGATTCTGCATGTGGAGTGGATTCTTCTATGTTGAAGACACCCAACCCAGTTGTGGCAGATGTCTTGGATTTTTATCTGCTTTTGAATTCAAAGGAACACTTGAACTTTGCAATTCTACAAGCAACTTCTGTATTGGTGCTATTGCTGAGTTCTTGGGTGCCCAAATTGTAGCATTTGATTATTGTTATAATTGCTCATGTTGTCTGTGAATAAGAAAAGACTCATTTTGTGAAATTTTGTTTACAATGCTCATCAATAGACATCTAAGTAAGCAAATAGCCCCACAGATCTTAAAAGTGTTGCCTCAGGTCTAGAGATGGGCATGAACCACGAGTTTGGCAGCTCGTTGTGGTGTGTTTCTGGCCAAATAGCTGATCTGTGGTTTGGTACCCCCGCTTCCTCCAGTGGGTGTCCAATCACTGGCAGCATGTCACCCAGCCTCATCTGGGAGTTACCTCCAAGTGGACACCTGCTGGAGGAGGCGGGCTGCTGAACCACAGATCAGTTGTTCTGCCAGGAAATGAACTGCTGAACTAGTGGTTCGTGCCCATTTTTACTCATGTCTAAGATAAGAAAAGTGTATAAGAATAAATCAAGGTTGGCCCTCAGGAGCACTGACCCTTTCACACAACTTTGCATACTGGTGTGTTCATGTTGTGTTTTACTGACTAATATGTGGGGTTGGCACGGAGGGGAGAGGGGAGAACTCCATCGATTCCCTGAAGAAATTCGATCCCATTCACACAACCCTGTGCAAATGGGAAAAGATGGACTGTGGCCATAAGTTTTTTTCAATATTTGTTTTGCTATCTGCTTTTATGTATTCATACCCCACAAGTACGCAATTATCACAAATGTAATCATATTTCTGTTAAACAGTCCAAGGCCAGCTGAAATGCTTCAGGGGTTTATTAATAGGCTAGCATGTCACCCTGCTATGAACAGAGACTTCTTTCCAGCATATATTTATATAATTTTTGTAAAAAGAAGCTAATCTTTTCATCCTTCCCAACTGCTTTGTCAGGAAGAACACTATTATGCAGTATTTCTTCTTCAGGTAAACTGAAAAAGGAAAATGGAATTCATCCCAGATTCCTGCCTACATTTTTTTCTTCAATCTGAAAATTTTGAAAAAAAAAAAAAAGTCACTAACAATTAACCTGTCATTGCCAAAATATCCATCAAGCAACTACAGGAGAAAGCCAAGCATTAGACATGCCTAACATGACAGCCTATTTGCTATTTTATTGATCAGTGTTCAGAGAACAGCAGCTCCAGGGAAGCTTTCAGAACCCTTTCACATCTTTTTTGTCTTGTGCTTGTCACTCAGTAGATTACCGGTACATAATTCATAGAAAATTAGAAATATTCTGTGGCCTAGTCATTTGATGAATAAAATCTATAAGAGAGACTATAATTTTCTTTGTGGAGGGAGGGGCTAGAAGTAATTAGTGAATAAAGTAATAAAATATTTATGAATGGTGGTGGAGGAGGAACTCACATATCACTTAGAGAAATAACCTTGCTGAATAATGACAGATGATTTTAGAAGAAGAAACAGAATGCAAAACATAGCTATGTGAGGTTTGAACTGGATCTGATGCCCATCATGGACTTGCTATTGAAAATGGCTGTCTCGGTTAGGCAGTGATTTCCCCTTCCTCTCCCCTCAATGAGTATTTCAGGAAACATATTAACTCAAGAACAAAATAAACCATATTAGCACCAATTGAGGACCCACCCACCCCTTTTTTAGTTCAAGCAGCAAATGGTGGGCTTTTAAATTAAAAAAAAGATGGAGGAGGTTCTTCTCTAGATCAGGGCTATCCATCCTCTAAAGAAGGAAAGAAGTCATGTATGACTGAAAAATATGCAGGGATGTTGGCAGGTCTTTGGGTCCACATTCCAAGTTCAAGTCTGAGTCTTTGGTACCAAGTCCCAAGTCCCAAGATGGGAATCCAAGTCCCCCCCAGAAAAGGAGGAAGGGGTTGCGTGGGTAAAAGTGTTTCTGATGAGTTCCTGCCAATGACTCTGGTGAGGCTGAGAGACGTCCAGTCGCTGGTTGTTTGTGTATGATATCTCAGTTTGATCAAAGGCATGTTTTTCATGCAGTCTGGTATGCTCATTTTATCATGCCTTTTTGCTCTCTTTTATGATGTTTCAATTGCTTTTATTGCTCCCTATCTTGATCAAGTCAGAAGAGTGGTTGACAAATACTGTGAATAAATAAGTTTACTTTAGTTTAAATTCAGGTGAATTTCCAAGTGTTTGAAAATACACTGATAAGCTATTGCTTTCCATTTGAGAAAAATAGATTCTTTTCAATATCTTACGGTGAGTGTGACAGAAAAGTTTCTCAAGGTTAGAAGACTTTTTAAAAAAAGAAGACATGTTTTTGTTTTCCTGTAATAAACCTTCAGCAATTTATGTTTTTGAATCAATCCCACAAAATGGCTCTCAAGACTGATCAATGTTTTTGCCATCAAGAAAGAATTATTGTGATTTACTCTACCTGGGGCCAGCAACAGCGTGGTTCCCAAGTACAGAGGGCTGCCATGTAAACATCAGATTGAGTGTGCCTTTAAAAAAAACACATTCTTGTTAAAATGTTATGTCAAAGAGGTGTATTCTGTTTCTTTTGCTCAAGGAAGATGGGAAGAAATTGTTTTTTAAAATGAATCTGAAAGAAGGTGTGTGTGATTGAGGACAGACAGACACCCATCCTAAAGCTTTTTCCTCTCCTTTTTTTTCAGTGGATTTGACCAATGTTGTTGAATGCTGTCACTGCAACTTAGGGTGCTGTTACACTCTGAAAATGAATTGGGAACTGCATCGGGGTTTTTGAAGTAAATTCAAAGTCAAGTGTTTCGAGGATTGGTGTTTGCATCCTCTTGGGAGAACTTTAAATCTATTTTAAAATGTATTGTATATCAGTTGAGGGAGGCTACACAGGTTTTTAAAATTGTTGTATTTGAGGATTTATCCTGTGCCAGCATACCATCATGCTGGCTGCCTCTCACAGGCTCTAGCCACTGCTGTTGTTTTTTGATGTTTTATTTCTTGTAATCTGGCATAGATCTGGTTCAGTATGACATATGAAAAATAAAAATAAAACAGATCAGAATGTAAGGTTTCCCTGCAGCCCAACACCTGAGTACAGAGAGACACACATACATACACACAGGGGGATGGATAAGGACACAGAACAAGGGTTCCAGCAGCTGGGGCAGGTGAGAGGGAAGGCAAACCAGTGAGTAGCAAAGAGAAAGTGACCAGAGAGATTGATAAGATCTGCAGCTTCTAACTTGGGAAGGAAAGAGTGTTTTACCCTACCCAACCTTTCTCTCTCAGATCCACCTGCAAGGCTTCCCTGCAGCCCAGAACCATGGTCCTGCCACCCCACAGACACAATTTACACCAGAGGCATTCACATGTGCAGAAACAATTCAAAATAAATTGATTTCACCAGTGATATAAAATAAACCCCTAGTGGCCAAGTAAAATACCTTGCTTTCCAATTTAAAAACAAATCCATCCTTCCCTGCATGTCATGTAGTAAGGATTTTTTTAAAAACAATTTCAAACATGCTAAAAGTATATTTTTTTTACATGTAACGACACCCTTATTTGCAATAAACTTCATTTTAGATCTTGTATGAAGAATGTGGCTTGTTGTTTTTATATGCCATCAAGTCACCTCCAACATATGGTGACCCTATGGATGAGTGACCTCCAGAATGTCCTGTCCTTCAACAGCCCCGCTCAGCTCTTGCAAACTTCCTGAGGCCCTGCCAAATTCAAACTTTGCTTCACAAGCCCTTTCTTTCAGCTTTTGTTTCCTCTCTCCTCACCACATCTCTTCTTTCATTTCTTTTCATGTTTTGTTATTTCCACTGAGAAGATACTACAGCTATAAAGAAGCTACACCTCATTTTATGGGCTTATATACACCAAGTGCCTATACATCTCCTTTCCTAGGTACAAAACAACAAGGCAAAATTCTTCCCTTACTCCTTTCTCATGCTGCTTCAACAAGCTTGACTGTTAGTAATTAATTATCCCCCTATGAGTGTACACAGAGTAAGTTTATGTCATTCTTGTAATAAAGTCCAGTGGAAGAATTCCCAACACTGCAGGTGGGAGTCCTCAAACTGGAAAAAGAAAGGACCCCTAAAACTAGGCATGTGAAGAAATCCTTCCTATATCTGATTCGTGTTCAAGACAGGCTGTCATGACAAGGCAACCTCTTGAGGATTCTTGCACTCTCATAACACTTTTTGCCTCCAGCAGAACAGCAAGCTACCAGAGCCTCTTTTTTTCTCATCATGATTTGTAAAAGTGCTGCCAGAATGACTCCAGCAGTAAATGCACACACACACAGAGGCAGTACAACAGGGGAAGCTGACTGTTCATACAGAGGCAAAACCTCAACCCAACCAATGCTTCTACTTTTTAAAAGCCCATGTAGCAACAAGAAAGCAGTCATCATGGTGAGAAATTCAATCAATGCAGCATTTATATGCATGCAACTTATGCCCCATCAAAAGAAGATCTAGCAAATGGCTGAGATGACCCTATTGAAGTAGCCCACCTCTGATCAAAAATAGTCAAATTGTCTTAATTTTTTTAAAATTTTTACCTATATATTATAAATGTCCATAATTTTAAATAGTGTAACACTCTGATTTTGACCAAACTCCAGGAGGCAGTGGAAGACAGGAGGGCCTGGCGTGCTCTGGTCCATGGGGTCACGAAGAGTCAGACACGACTTAACGACTAAACAACAACAACACTCTGATACAAATAAAGGAAGAAAGGCATGATGTTTTAAGCAATTACAGAGAAATCAGTCTTGCAAGTGGAGACATTCCCAGTAAAACTGCTTAACAAATTTTGCTCTCTTGCCTTGAGGAAAATTCCACAATTTGTGGAAGAATCAGCACACAATATGTAAGTTGTTCTTTCCCCTATATCATGGGCAGGGCTGAGACACATTCCCTAAAACATTAGTCCTATATGGGTGTTTATATTTAATATGTCATTAATATGTCAAGAGGTGGTGTGTGCTAATTCCACCACCATCTCTGCTCTGGTGGTTGCTCTCCACCTGTGAGATAGCCTGAGGAGGAATTCAAAATTCCTTTTTACATTACTACATTTAAAAGGTTTACCTAAGGACACAAAAGTGTGTGCGAACTTTTGAGATTTTCACATATCTTCAATCAGGCAGGATTTAAAAAAAAAAAACGTATGTGGGGAGAGTGTGGAGGAAGACCAGTCTTAAAGGCTTTATGGTTTCTTGAGATAAAATGGGAAGGATGGGTCTGCAAACCTTACACTTGCTGGGTCTGTGAAAAGCATTAAGGTTTAAACTCTGTATTTTTAAAATATAAGATCCTAGTATAAATGCTGAATAGTCTCCTTCTGGTGAAAAGCTCACATGCCCCTTTGTCAGTGAAAGACAGAGAGTAATTATACTTACAAGGGTGGATGTAATTTTAAATACCAGATTAGGTAAAGAAAACCAAAAGAAACCAAATAGGGAGCTTTACCTAGTTTTGGAAGGGAAGAACCCTGAGAAAGTCTCATCGTTAGGTGATATAAGAGCCTGTTTTTACCATATGGTCTCATTGCTAAAAGGCTGAATTCACTACTCTTGAAGTTGTACAAAAAGTAGGGGTAACCAGCTACTTTTGTTGACAGCTACTATGTATTTTTTGGGGAAAGGGTAATTTATTGATATGTGTTGTTTTGGTGGTAAGAAAAATTCCAAATGTGGCAGCCCTATTCAGGCATTACAAAACCTGACAAGGAAAACATTTAGCAGGGAACACCTAGGCATTCAAAAATTGAGGGGCAGAACTAGTACGGTACCCTTCCTTCTTTGTCCATAATGAATGTTTGAATAGGACTATTGTGTTGTCCACTGAAGGCATATAATGGGGGTGTCCCTTAAATTTTGGGGCAGGGCACCCTTTCCCAGTGCACAAGCTGTCCACAATATCCTCATTTTGGAAGAGTTTTAGTTCTATTTTGCTAGGGTTGCCTGAACTAGGTACCAAGACTCTCTAACATGTGGTCTCTCAAATCTCTGTCATTGTATTTCAGCCTTTCCCTTGAAAAGGAATGTTTTGTGACGGTTGCAACGGTGAAATAATGTTGCTGAAACACTCAGAAGTATATCTTCTGGATATTAAACCAGCTCTTTACCCATAGCGCATGGATGTGCTAGGGGCTGCTAATTTGCAAATGAAATGTCAACAAAAAAATGTCAACTCTAAGGAGAACGTTTAGTAAAGACACAGTGAACTAGAAGTCCAGAGAACCTCTGTGAAATCTTTTCTTATTATGTGCTGAGAAGTTGCATCCTAATTTTTAAGGCTCAATCACATCTGCCAAAAGAACTCCAGTTATACTGATTTAGCCGTTATTTAGATCGTTCCATATTTTTTTGTTCATACGATGGATGGCCAACATTGATTAATTTGCCCCAGCAATTGTTTTATTTCCCCCTCACTGGAAGGGTTGCGTCAAATTGTACCAATGATGTATCACTTCATTCCTTATCATTTCAGAATGTGAACATCACTGTCAATTTTGCAAAGGGGTCAGGTTTCTGGGCACTGTGGCGACTTCATGACTACTGTGCTTGTACCCTTTTAAACATTTTTAAAGGGATATCAATAAATTGTTAGTAGCAGCAGCCACCACAACTGTCACCACCACTGCCACAAAAAAACAACATGAGTACATTGCTCAGAAGGAGACAGTCTTCCCCTCCTCCCATGTGGATGAAAGAGGGCTTGAGACTTCCTGCTTTGAATTATAAAGAAAAGAGTGTTGCATTTTTTTTAAACTCTGCTCTTGACAGTACTTTGCAAGTCTTTTAAAACCTGCTTCCTCTTCCCAATGTTGTTCAAAAGAGAAAATAAAAATGAAAGCCAAGAACTGAGAGGGAGAGATATGAAAAAGGAGAGTAGTAAGTAAAGGAGAGGAAGAAAAAGGGGAGGAGGAGAGGAGTTTCATCAATATATTACCTTAGGTAATTAAAACAAAAAGGACAAGGAGGGGCCTTGATTGCCCCAAGAAACAGTAGAGAAAATGAATCTATAGAAAATTGAAGAGCAGTGTAGCCTGCTATAACAGTTCAAATAGAAAGAAATGAATTGATGCAGTTAAAAACCATGTGAACGATCCTGCCAATATATATACCACATGACTTCAGGGGGGCAAATGGATTGGTACAACAGAAGGATGAAACTAATTGCTATAACTAGGGTTCTTTTCTCATGTATGATTGAGCCCTTTAAGGAGCAGCTCTATCACTGCCACTCCTTGAAAGATCCCCATGGCTGAGCAGGGACTCTAACTCAGGTCTCTAGCCTTTCGCTCTACTCACCAGACCACACTAGCTCTCCTCTGAGATTTATCTACATAACCTGAAGGCAGTTGTCTTAATGTTGTGCCTTTTGTCTTAATATGGCATCTCAGCTCAAAGATTTAAATGTACGGTATACACCACCAGGGAAAATTGCCTTGAGTCAGAGCTAAATTCTTCTTGGTATTAAAACAGATTGACACTAATTCTCCTTTACTCTGAAACTGTGCCATGGTGCATCTGGAGTAGACGAGAGCTAGGAATGTACAAAATTTCCTAGAGAAACATTTCCCTTCAAATTCCCCAGAACTTTTCTTCGTCCACCCCCGTCCCATAGCATGAACTTCCAAATTCTCCTAGAAATATTGCTTCAGGTATAAAAATCAAGTTGTGACTCTAGCTGCAGATCTGGTTAACTCTGCTACTACGCGGAGTGTTTCTTCACAACATTTCAAGTGCTGAGTAGGTGAAAGGGAGCAATGACACCTCCATCGTATAGCCAAGTACCAGTTCAAGTCAGTTTACCAGGCTTTCAGACATAAGTGTAGTCTATTCTGTTTCTGCATTAATTTCCATTCAAAAACAAATCCATGAACATTCAAATATGCATTATGCTTTTTCAAAATTCATCATTCAAAATATATTTTAATATTTTTTTAAAAAAAACAAAAACAAGCACTAGGTGTAACATGCAGATAAACGTGAAATCCAATGAGCAACTTGATCTTTGTTCTGATTTGTGGGTTCATCTAGGATGTTCAACACAAGTCAAATAGCTTAAAACTTTGGAGCATCCGTGCCCACCCATTGCATTAACAGAGCTTTGGACGCAAGATCTTACTGCGATGTCTAGACACACTGTATAATCTACCACAATGTTTCCCCAAGCTTTTTTTGAGGAGGGTTGCTCTTTGTTTATGGCTTTTGCTAACTTCTTAGTGAACAACCCATTCTGTGTGTCTTTCCACAATCTTTTGTTCCTGGGAAGAGAAGCAGAAAGATAAGGTAAGGCCTAAATACGGGGTTTCTCCTCTGAGCTATGCACTTCTGTTTCTGCATTTCCTCCAAGAAACTCTAAAGGTAAGAAGGCAGAAGAAATTAGTTCAGTTCACTTACCTATTAATACTTCCTCAATACGGAAACCAAAATGCAGCTACTCTTTCATATTTACACGTCTCTGAATTCTTCAATGTGACTCTCCCTCTAAAACGTGTGATTATGGAAATAAGGGCAAATATTGGTGAAAATGCAGAATGCATTATAGTAGAGAAAATTGCTAGTATTAGGCATATTTGCATTTTTGTTGTTTAGTCGTTAAGTCGTGTCCGACTCTTCTTGACCCCATGGACCAGAGCACGCCAGGCCCTCCTGTCTTCCACTGCCTCCCGGAGTTTGGTCAGATTCATGTTGGTAGCTTCAGTGACACTGTCCAACCATCTCGTCCTCTGTCGTCCCCTTCTCCTCTTGCCTTCACACTTTCCCAACATCAGGGTCTTTTCCAGGGAGTCCTCTCTTCTCATGAGATGGCCAAAGTATTGGAGCCTCAGCTTCAGGATCTGTCCTTCCAGTGAGCACTCAGGGTTGATTTCCTTCAGAATGGATAGGTTTGTTCTCTTTTCAGTCCAAGGGACTCTCAAGAGTCTCCTCCAGAACCACAATTCAAAAGCATCAATTCTTTGGCGGTCAGCCTTCTTTATGGTCCAGCTCTCACTTCCATACATCGCTACTGGAAAAACCATAGCTTTTATTAATGTGTATATTAAGACCAATAGTTATTTTCAGGCACAATTTAAATTTGTTTATTTTTATTTATTGTTTATTTGTGTATGACTGAGCAGAGAAGTGCTTAGACACTAGATGGGTGGGGTAAAAATGTAATGAATACAATAAATAAATAAATAATTTTAAATTGCTTCTTATCCCTATAAAGCCCAATATGACTTGAATCCAGCCTATCTGAAAAAACATATTTTCTCATACAAGCTCATATTGGATTTTCAGAGCTGGTGGAGGGGCCCTTCACACAGCCTCAGCAGCTTTGTAGGTTTGCTTTGTGGGGATCTAAGAAAGGGATTTCTCAGTGATCACGTCAAAGCTCTGGGGCTCTTTGCTTAGTAAAGCTAGGTTTGCCCCCTTCCCTGCTGTCTTTCTGTTGGCAGGCAAAGACCTTTTCATCCAGGCAGAACTTCAGCAATTAAAAGCCTCAATTCATAAGATCTTAATTTTTAAAGGCAAACTAGTATTAGTGTTTTAATGAAATAATTTTGAAGTGCTTTAATTTTAGTTGTATTTAATTGTATTTTAATAAGTTGATTAATTTAATTCTGTTTTAATGCTCGTAATTTTATTGTGTTTTAATTTTCTATTGTTTTCAACTATTGGAAGCTGCACTGGATGCTAGTTTGGGGAGAAAGGCAACATATAAATACAATAAATGTGTAAGTAACACATAATAAACATGTACAAATTTTCATGGAGACTTTTTACCTCTGTGGAAAAATATTTAACACATCAAATATAACAGAAGAAACTTAGAACAATGAAAATGGATGGACCTGTCCATCTGTAATTGTCGGGGTTGGAGAGGTAGATAGTTATGTGCAATGCAGTAGCACTGTCACCACCGTAACTACTTTCTGGTGGCCCAGTTCCATATTTGGTTCAGTAGTTCACTGAGTTCAGATCACATGGGTCCGGACCAGCTATGTTTCTTGTCTTGACAACACCTCCACTAGCACCTGCAAAATTTTTGGAGCCACTGACACATAATTTTGGACCATAGACAGTCAAATGGCAGGAGCACAGAGAAACTCCATATTTAGTAGACTATCTCATCTTCAGATTGTTCTCCACAGGGAGGCAGCAACAGCCAGGGGCAAGGTGCAGAGCCTCTCCGTGCGACTGAGGATCCAGAGAAGTGAGTGTTTCCAATCAAGCACAGCGTATTCATATGTAGCAGACTCTCTCCTCTTCAGACCATCCTTCTTCATGCAGAAGCAGTATGAATATGGCTGCTCATTCTCATTCTCTTCCTCTCAGTCCCTTCCTCTTTCTGTCTCTTAGCACCATTGACAGGAAGGACCAAACCAAGTTAGGGAAGGAATAATCTTTCTACTTACTTCCATGCTTATGAGTTGTGAATGGGGGAAAGCAGTCACTGTGTTCCATAATACAGTGGTTCCCAACCTTGGGTGCCCAGATGTTCTTGGACTAAAACTGCCAGAGGCCTTCACCACTAGCTGTGCTGGCCAGGATTTCTGGGAGTTGTAGTCCAAGAACATCTGGGGACCCAAGGTTGGGAGCCACTGTCTTAGTAGAACCCTGATGATCTTTTGGTTTCAGGTCCTACTTCAGCTAAACAGCTTTGCTGAATGGTGGCAAATCCAAGAGATTGTGGTAATCAGTATAAGTTTGCATAGCTGACATGGGCTGTCCTGAGAGTTTTAGCATTATGAAAATGTGAACTAGGATAAGAGTTGTAGTTTAGCCAAGGTTAACTGGGGGAGGGTGCACATGTGCATGTGCTTGCATTCTGCTGTTTGTTTCTTCCTTACCTGCGCCTGCTACTTCTCCTGAGTGTTGGTCTGGAAGAATGTTTGGAAGCTTGGCAAGGCCAGTCTCTCTCCCTCCTTAAGGGCATAGCTAAAAGTTTGCTTGTCTCTTGACCTGATGCTGTTATCTGAAATCAAAGACAAAACTGTAATGGCCATATTGACCACATAGCTGGAAGAGCAATTTTGTATGCAAGGGAAACACCATAAATGATGCATCATGTCCTTATATCTCATCCTTATTTCCCATGGGTGTAGAGAAGCAGGGATTAGAAATGAAAGGCAGTGCTCACTATCCACCAGGGGTTCGCCTTAAGCTGCATTTACAGCTTTAGGTTTTCACATTAACTGTCTGGATGCCAAGTTCAGACACGGATGTTTGAGAATGGAGGGTGTTTCAATCATATAGCACGGGGGCAAGGAAGACAGAAAGTCATTGGAGTCTACATATAGAGTTCTTGGAAGGGGCTGCCTGAGACCTAAATGGCTAGCTTCAAATAATGGAATCCACTCTGAAAGATGTTTGTGTTTGTGTGTGTGGTTGTGTGTGTATATATGTAAAAATAAAGCATCAAAGGAGACAAAATATACACCCACCAAATCCATTTTAAGTGGGACAATATACAGCAGTGCTTAGATGGAAGTAGGGGAAAGCCTCAAAAGTCAGGTAAACCTGATTACTATGTTTTTGGAGAAGACACAAAAGACTTCCGATATCCTTTGTTCTCTATCTCTCCTTTTTGTATTTCTGCCTCAGGGCTTGTCTACATTGGCTTTTTTTGAAGAGGCTGGTGTGGGTTAAATAGAGTCACTTGGGGTCAGATGGAAGTGTGAGACACTACTTGTGATCCTTGTATCTAAATGGCATATTGGAGTTCAAGCAACGCTATTTGTTCTGGTTCCTCCTGATATAATGAAGTGGCTTAATAACGGAGCTACTTGAGGATATTGGAAATTGAGCATTTCCTCTGCTCCTTGGCTGAAGGGCACAGGAAGTGAATTTTTTAAAAGACTCTGGAAGACAGAATATATATTCTTTTTTGAAGCAATGCAGTGTCTCTGATGGTCTACTAAAGTCTAAAAAAAAATCACTTTCTCATTTGTTTGTCTGAAGGGCTAGTTGAGAAACTGCCTGTAGCTGAATCTGACCAGTAGTTTAAGAGAAGTCAATGAAAATATTATTATTTTTCTTTTTTCCTTTTTTTTAAGTGATGCAACACCTCCATGATAGTCTACTGGAGTCTTTAAAAAAATCTCACTTGTGCCCTTCCACCGAGGAGCAAAGGAAGTTATCAATTTATCACTATTCTGAAGTAGCTTTTGTCAGGATCTGGCCCACACTGCGCTGGCAGCTGCAGGATTGGGGCCAACCTGACCCAGGAGTGGCCTGGTGTTTGCAGGCTTAGGTCCTGGCCTGTGTAGCAGCTGCTGGGCCACTCATGAGGCTCACGCAGAAACCTGGAGGGAAGGCCTATTTAAGGAGTGGTTCTCCCTCCAGAACTTGCCTCAGTAACAAAGGTCTTTGGCAATGCTGATTGTCTTGCTGTGCCTGAGCTTCAGAGTCCCTGTGTTCCAGTTCCTGCCTTGGCCCCTGCTCTTGCTTCTGTTTGCCTCTGGCATCTCTGCATATGAACTCCAGTGTTCCTGAACCTGTTCCTGCCTTGGTCCCTGCTTGTTTCTGCTGGTCTCCTGCACCTTGGTGCCTTGTTCCAGCTCTGTGCTCCTGGTCCTGCAACTTAGCTCCCAGGCTGGTGCTCCCATCTCTGCTTGGTCATGACCAATTGTGCAGTGAGTGTCTTTGGACTCGATACCCTGCATGGTGGACTGGGTCCTGGTGCCCTTGTCTATGGTGAGAGGCTGCCTGTGATATCTTGGACTTTGACAGCTTTCTTATTAAGCTACATCATGATTTTGGAAATTTCAATTGAAGGAGCCTTGACCACTAGGAAGCTTTACTATTGGTCCATTTCTGGTAATCTCTCACAAACTGTAAATGGAGTAATCAAATTCAGATCAAAAAAGTAGAAGCCCCTGACAGGGGCTTGGAAAGGTGTGGGTAGGGCTGCTAAAAGGACAGTTTGATTTGCTCAGGGATTATATCTTTTGATCATTAGGGGGGGGAAAGCAAATCAACCCATCCCAACAGTGGACAAAACAGCTGCACAGACTCTCCCCCCCTCTGAGGAAGCAAAAACTGGAACCCAAAGTCACTCCAAGTCCATTTATAGTTTTGAAAATGGGTATCGAGGGACATTAAATGGTACAGAGGACATTGTGACTTATTTAAAAAATGAGTTGCAACTCCTCTTGGCTCACAAGAGTAGCTGTTTACCTTCTTCTCCAAAAAAGGAGGGAGCCAAAAGAAGGCTGAAAGCCACAAAAACAGCTTCGGGGCCCACATGTAATCCTGGGGCCACATTTTCCCTGCCCTTGAATCATCCCTGGATCTTTTCTCTGGCTGACATACAAGTCAATGCAGGCACCCACCGAACTAGAATGAACAACACTTTCTAATGGTTTAAAACGATAACAGAGCCCTAAAGGTTAGGTTCCAATTCAGATATTGTACTTGGCAGCAATGTGTAGAAGACTTGCCAAATTTCTCATCCTTGATGATCCGGGCCTGACTCTACATGGCAAGATACCTTGATTAGGAGTTCTCAGGTGCCATGAGATTCCTTATCTTTAGCATGAGAAAAAGACATCAAGCAGGGGGGGTGGTTTCTGTCAGGGTTTGGCATTTTGCACAACATACGTATGAGCAAATCTTGTGTCTTTCCCTTTGTGAAGTTACATGCTACATGCATGTGGAGACACATACAAAACAAGCACAGATAGACTAGTTGATGATGGGGGGGGGGGAAGGCAGACCATCCCTCGGATGCTTCTGATGTTTAGAAATCTATGCTATAAAAGGTCAGCAATTGTTGTCATGTGCTGTCAAGTCGGAATAGATTTATAGTGATCCTAATGTGACTTTCAATGTAAGTTACATATTTAAGGGGTGGTTGTACCAGTTCCACACCCCCAGTAAGTTTCCATTGCTGAGCAGGAATATGAACCCAGGCCTTCTGAATCTAATTCCATCACACTATCCGCTACACCATGCTGGGCATCTTCAGTAATCATAAATTTGCACAATTTGGATTATTTGCAAACAAACAAAAACAAGCCCCAAAGCAAAAACCTTCTTATGAGTATGAAAACTTCACTTGAGAATGGCAGAAAATATCCCACCCTCTTGCAGACCAGGAGGAGGGAAAATCAGTTTCTTGTTCTCATGAACAAGAATGAGGCAAGTGGCAATTTGCATCCCTAGCGAATACACCCCTGCTATTCAATCGTATTTAATTTCTAAAGCTCAGCTTTCTGAAAACAAAACGCATGAACAGATTATTTAAAAGCAAGCTTAAAGGCACTGCTAGCAGACCTCAATTCCTCCAGGAATAAGGGAGATTAATTCAAACAATTTTGTTGGTCCCAAAAGAGCATTATTTGAAGCCTGTAACAAGCTCTGATTACACTACATTGACTGTTCTGCCAGAGCCTTTTCAGCGCCAAACACTGTTTGTACAACATATCCATTTTTAAATGTTGTTTTTGTAAGCTCTTAATGGCTACCCTGGGTAGGACTTCAAAGCCAACTCCACTGCATTCTGTGACCAAGTGTGTTTACTCAAAGTAAGAGGTAATATATGGTGTGCTTAGATTCTTATCTTACACCATTCCGGAAGAAAGAGACTTTGTTGTTGTAGTGCTGAGGCAGTGCTTTTTTCAGTCCAGACAAGACTCCCACTGGGAGCTAGAAACCTTTTGGCCAAACACTTCCCCACACCTCTCCAAGGAGATATACTTAATACCCAGAGCTTGGAAGCAATGTCCCAAAATTCTCTTACCTTGTTACATTGGGGTAACACAAACAGTGTATCTTTTGAAGGCAAATGGCCTCAAGTTAAGAAATCACTGCAGTCATTATCAGTTGCATATGGAGTTGTATGACTGTGTGTGACTGATAATGTCTACAGTGATTTCTTAAGGTGGGGCAAAAGGTACACTATTTGTGTAACTATACAACAGTATTTTGGCCTTTGCTTTATAAATAATATTGATACCTGCCACATCCCTCCCTAACTCCCTCTCTTTGCAATGAGGACGTGATAATATTATATTTTAAAAGTAACAAGTGGAAACAATGTCATGTGTAATCTAACAGATAATGTTTTTCTTTTACTTTTTGCAGGCATTCTTGGAAGAAAGAGATAGTCTGGATCCATTTTATTCAGGTTTAGGCTGTGATATGGGACTGAAACTGCAATGGTGACCCTGCAAGATGATCTCCTAAGAGAGACAGACAGAGGGAGTGTGAACCTGCTGGTCCTCCTGGATCTTTTGGAAGCTTTGAAACTATTGACCATGGTATCCTTCCAGAAAGGCTATTGAGTTTAGGGATTTGTGGGCTGCATTCTCTGCTGGTTCCCATCCTTCCTTGAGGGCTAATCCCAGATGATATAGCTTGGGGATGCAGTCTCCACCCCTTGGGACCTCTGCTGTGGGGTCCCACAGGGTTGACCATCTCCCAATGCCTTTTAACATCTACAAAAAGCTGCTGGGAGAAGTCCTGTAGTGATTTGGGGTAGCTGTCACCAGTACACTAATGACACACAGCTTTATCCCTCCTTTACTTTATCTGCAGGTGATGCTGTATAGGCCCTTGAAAGCTGTATAGCATCGATAATGGACTATACAAGGGCCAATAAACTGAAACTAAGTCCAGATAAGCAGAGATACTACTATTAGGAGGATTGTTGGTCCAGTTAGAAGAAAACTTACCTGTCCTTGTTGGGGTTATACTCTCCCTGAAGGATTGGGTCCACAGCTTCTGGGAGATACAACATTCTCTGTAGAGACTCAAATACTGTCCATGACCAGGAGTGTATTTTATCAGTTTCAGTTTATTGCCAAGTTGTGCCCCTACCTGGATAAGAAATGTCTAGTTAACAAAGATTCACACATTGGTAACTTCAAAAATAGACTACTGTAATGCTCTCTACATAGGACTGCCCTTGAAAACACTATGGAAACTTCAGCAGATTCAAAATGAGATAACCAGACTGATTTCTGGGATTAGTAAATTTGATCATATCTCCAGTTTTGGCGTACCTTCACTGGTTCCTTGTCCGTTTCCATGATCAATTCAAGGTGCTGGTTATTATGACCCATAAAGCCTTTAACAGATTAGGACCTTGATGCTTGTCAGAATGTATCTCCCAGAAAGCAGCTGCCCCTTTCATCTGCTTCTCTCAGTCCATGTTAGTATAAGTTGCCTCACAGAGGGAGGCCAGAAAGGCAAAGACAAGGAATCAGGCTTTCTCCGTGGTGGCCCCCAATCTCTGGAATAGATTACCAATGGAGATATGACAAGTTCCTTCTCTCATTACGTTCAAGAAATGGTTGAAACAGAACTATTCAAAACTGCCTTCAACAACTGAGTTTCCCAGATGCTGTTAATATATTTTTCTTTTTTAGTTCTCTCTTTCCATTTTGTATTTTGTATTTTTTTTTTTTTGCTCTTAATCACCATATTATGTATTGTTATGTGGGGTCTGTGGGATGTTTAAGCTTTAACTTGTAAACTATCCAGAGTAGTGCTTGCACTAATGGGGTGGTATATAAATCAAATCAGGTCTCAATAAAGTACTTTTTAAAAAATGCTTAGGGGGCATTTTAAGGCATTTTGACCACCATGTTATGAGTTGTATGGCATTCTCTTCTCAGTCTTAAAGGGTTTTTTTTTAAATGAAAAAGTTATTAAGATTTATTTTGCAACATTTATGGATATTAATTACTTTGGAGCCTTTGCCATTCATTATACAATGAATGACTTTTTAAAATGTAACTTTTCAAGCTCTCCTTACAATGAGCTGCGAGCTTATTCCAAATTGGGGGAAAATGAATAATACACGGAATCTGAACATTTTAAGTCTCGTTTGACTAACACTCAACTCTGCAAGATGGTGAGTACAAACTGACACTTCCCTAATCAAAATTGCGCACACACGAAAAGTAATTACATGCATATATAAAGTAGTGTCTGATGATAGTCATAGTCACATAATTGCTTGGCTGACTTAATGGCCACTAAAGCTGGCCTCTAGTGAGGGTATCTTGAAAAATGCAGGACCACCTGCTATGTTACTTAATGCTTTGCCTGTTAAGTAAAATATTCTGAATGTGTTTGTGAGTCCGGAGCTCTCAGTCAATGTCACCAATCATTCCAAACACATCCATGGCCTCTGCTGGTGATGGGTGAGATCTGATTTTCATTTAATTGCCTGCCTGCCTGACTAGCAGCTACAAATATCTCTCCTCATGTGAGGTGGTTCTTGTCTGCCGAAATTGCACAGCAGTTGACAAATTTAAGCACACAACAAGGAATATTTGTGGAAAGCTCTCATTATATTATGTGGCTGTTATATATAAAGATAAAACTCTTGAAGACCTACAAATAGAGGAACACAGATGTCAGATGTCAAAACACAGAGAAGGCTCATGTGTAGAGGAGAGCATTCTCCCCCTGCCTCCTCAGACTTTGGGTTCATCACCCTCTTCTATGTGGGGGAGGGTTGTTTCTGAAGGAGAGCTCCTGTTATATGTTGAGGCTCTCCATGTAAATTGGGGCTCTTTGTGTCTTCAAACTTATCACCCACCACATGAAGGAGGATGACAGAAGTAATGACAGAATTATGCATTGGAAGAAACATTTACCTGTACATATATTTGCCACATTTTTAGTTGAATAGAGCTAGGGTCCGACTCCTGACATCATATTTTACATATCCTGGCATATATTTTTAAATAACCTGGCTTTACCTGGATTACAACCCCTTCAGCTACTTTTCCATTCCAGTGGTCTGTCTCCCTACCTTACCTGCCCCATGTTTTTGCATGTTGGTGTTTTTCTTTCCTTTACCCCAGTACTCACTCCTCCTAGCACTCCCACTTGTACTTCCTACCACATGCATGAAAATAGAGCTCCCTATTTAAATGTTTGAGGATATCAGTGGGCAATTTTCACCATGGAGAGAGGTGAAGAGCAGTGTGCCCCAGGGATCTGTCCTGGGACCAGTGCTTTTCAGCCTGTTCATAAATGACCTGGAGACAGGGATAAGCAGTGAGGTGGCCAAGTTTGCAGATGACACGAAACTTTTCCGGGTGGTAAAGACCAGAAGGGATTATGAAGAGCTCAAGAAGGATCTCTCCAAACTGGGAGAATGGGTGGCAAAATGGCAAATGCATGTCAATATAAGAAAATGTAAAGTAATGTGCATTGGGGCAAAAAATAAAAACTTTATCAGTTAATGGGTTCTGAGCTGTCTGTGACGGATCAGGAAAGAGATCTTGGTGTGCTGGTGGACAGCTCAATGAAAGTGTCAACCCAGTGTGAGGCGGCAGTGAAGAAGGCCAATTCCATGCTAGGTACCATGAAAAAGGGGATTGTAAATAAAACAGTCAGCATTATAATGCCATTGTACAAAATGATGGTAAGGACTCACCTAGAGTATTGTGTACAGTTCTGGTCACCACACCTCAAAAAAGACATAGTGGAACTGGAAAAGGTGCAGAAGAGAGTGACTAAAATGACTCGGCTGAGGCACCTCCCTTATGAGGAAAGGCTACAGCATTTGGGGCTCTTTAGTCTAGAGAAAAGGTGCCTGAGGGGGGGACCTGATTGAGACGTATAAAATTATGCAGGGGATGGATAAAGTGGATAGATGGAAGCTCCATTCCCTCTCGCACAATACCAGAAACAGGGGATATCCACTAAAATTGAGTGCTGGGAGAGTGAGAACAGACAAAAGAAAATATTTCTTTATCCAGTTTGTTGTTAGTCTGTGGAACTCCTTGCCACAGGATATGGTGATGGCATCTGGCCTAGATGCCTTTAAGAGGGGATAGAACAGATTCCTGGAGGAAAAGTCCATTGCAGGTTACTAGCCATGATGGGGATGTATAATCTCCAGGCTTAAAAGGAAGGTACCTCAAAATGCCAGATGCAGGGGAGTGATATCAGGAGACAGGTATCTAGTTGTCTTGTGTGCTCCCAGAAGCATCTGGTGGGGCCACTGTGAGAGACAGGAAGCTGGACTAGATGGGCCCTTGGCCTGATCCAGCAGGGCTGTTCTTATGTTAACAATTACATCCATCCAATTTTTCTAGTTGCTGCTGTTAAAAGAATAACATTTTCAGCTTATATTGTTTGCAAGTTGGCTAGATAGCTCAGTCATTTAGGTATCTGGCTCCAGAACCAGAGGCTGGGAGTTCAATTCCTGACTGTGCTTCTCAGGAAAAGAGCCAGCCTGTGTAGCCATGGGCAAGTTTCACAGTTCCAGCATGCCCTCAGAATAAGGGAATGGTAAACCACTTCTGAGTACTGTATAACTAGGAAACCTTGGCAAAGCTCTCTCTAAGTCTGAACTGACCTGATAGCATGAAATTAAAAATATTGTTTGTAAGACCTTTTCTGTGCATCATGACAGAAATATATTTATTTATATATATTTTGACAATTTGATCAGACTACATATTGTTGTTTGCCATTAACAAAAAGATTGGTTGTTTCTTCAACAGACACTTCCCACCCTTTGAGGAACTTTAAATTTAGCTTTTGTTTTAACTTATTAGTGAAACTTTTCATTACCAGCACAGCCTAGCAAGGACCTCAAAAAAGTGGTATGCAGGAAGGAAGGATGAAAGGCAAATAGACAAAGGAAGTAAAGACTGCCAGTTCGGAAAGAAAATAAACCCTGTGTGGGAAGAATCAGGAGGAAAAAAAGGACAGAGAGTGAGGCTGTGGTAGAAAAGAAGAAAATGGAACATAAGGTTAATAACTGCATCTTCCTCTCCTGTTTCCCAAATAGTTATGTAACTCAGAGTAATTCAGATGGTTCAAGTAGCCTATGTGAGAGTAATCTAACCCTCCAGATGACTGTTTCATTGTCTTTCACATGTTGTTGAGCTATCAAAAGGAATATTCATTTAAAGTATTTTGTTTCTTTACAAAATATACAACTCACCATTTCTGCAGCATTCAGCTTAGGTTATACCGCCCTGCTTGTTCAAGGACAGAGCCATACAAAGCAATGATGTGTTGATTTAGTCTCATAACATTGCCCCCCTACCCCGGAATAAAGACGTGAGACCAAGATTATGGATTAAACACGGGCCACACTTTATTGAATTAACAATATTGCCAATCCTTTGGCAAAGGGGGGTCCTGCTATAGTGCGGAATCAGGTTTAAGCACAGAGGTCCCCACGGGCCCCCTAACAAACCAATGGGTGAGTCCCTGGCCCCAAGTTCTCGCCATCGTAAAGATAGCGCTAACCCGGCCGACCTAAAGTTGACCACCCCCGGACCTCAAGCCACCCTCTCCTTGTTGACTGTTGGTCTGGGTGTGGCCCCAGCGCATCTTTCCCCCCAAGCACTGTAATTGCACGATCTGCAATGCTTGGAGTTCAGATGAGCTATACCTTACCAGAGATAGCTATGGGACTCACCAAAAAACCTGTTTTATCCACACTACCCACCACAGCATAGGGACTAGCCTTGCTAAGTCCCATGCCCACCATCAAGCTTATCAAGCTCCAAAAGCAGGCCCCCCTTGATGTCTTCCAAGAAGACATCCAAACCTCGTTCAGACAGATGTACTCCATCTGGCTGAAAAAATTCAGGCCTATCCAAGCGGATCCTCTGGTGACCAATCATCAATCCAAGGCCGCTTCACACAGCTCTGCAGACCTCCCTGTTAATACTCCTCCGCGCAGTGTTAACGGGCAAAAAATTCCGTGCATCCCTCCATACCAGTCGAGGGATAATAGTCAACCAAATGATGCTCATTGAAGGGTACGTGGCCCTCAACCACTTGATATCCCATAGCACATCAAGAATTAGGGCCTTTCCACAATGCCTGGCCAGATCGTTACCGCCCAGGTGTATGACCAACACATCTTGGGGGGTACTGACCAAAAGCAGCCACTCGACACAGCTGGCTCCACAGCATTCCACGCTGCCCTTTCCATTCAATATGGGCTCTAGCTCCAAGGCCCAGACTACACCGCCATGTAGATGTAGCAGCGTGGCGTGCAGCCCAAAAAGCATAACTGTGACCAACAATCATGACGTGCCGTCTTTCCGCCAGCGCCACGGGACCTGCAATGAGAAGACAAGACCAGGCCCCTGCCTATACGTTAGGGAGTGTCCTGATGTACCTACGATAATTAGAAGACCACTGACCTATCCGCTTAATGTCCTCTACATGGTATCCTAAAGCCGCTGCAGTAGATCCCTGCATGCCAACCTTATTAAGTGCTAGGTCTGTCAGCCTCCAAAACTGGTACTTCGTTAATGGGGAACTATCCCTATGTATAAAGAAATATTCCTGCCCAGCTCCCCTAATCCTCAAATATGAGGAAACGGCTTTCACCGGGCAAAGGTCTTCCATATGGCAACGCTCTAAAGTAATGTAAACTCCTTTACCTCGCTGATCCGCCTTGGATCGGTGTATATGAATCTGAACTGACCCGGCAACTATCCTAACATCCTGTCACTGCAGAGCTAATTTGGACGTGTCTCCTTTTCCCGTGGCCACTACCTCGCTGATTCTAAGGGCACCAAAAAATGTTAGCAAAGACGCCGCCTTAAACAGGGCAATTTCATACTCATCCCTGCAAAGAACCTTCCATTGCCTGCAAATACCTTCCAATAGCTCTGGCGATATAGGTGCCCTCGTGTCTCTAACCCTACCTCTTTCCTTAGACCATCCTTCAATCATCTTTTTAATGCGATAGTCTGAGGAATGTTCCTGATAACCATGGACCCAAGCGTAAAAGGCAAGTGCTGACAATCTACCCTGTATAGATCCTGGTGCTAGTCCCTTCCTGTTCAAATACACAATGAATTGCTGAAGATGCTCCACTGGAGCGGGCCACGTTGGCTCCAAATCAACTAGCTTTCTAAACTCCTCAAACTCTATACTCACAGCCAAGTACCCTTTCCGTGTCCTCGGTGCCAGGGTCAAGCCTATTGCCCTTTCCGCATCTTCGCACCAATTTGCCAAACCTCTAGGGGAAGAATCTCCGGGAACTCGTTGGCTCCTGGATCTAGTTCCCTGAACTGCTCGATCTGTTGGCATGATAATGCATCAGCTAAGCTGTTGTCTATCCCTGGCACATGTCAGGCCTGAAACAAAATATTAAATTTTAAAGCCCGCAGTGTAAAAGCCCTGACCACCACCCCTTCCTATCAATAAACAAATACAATAACTAAACTTAATTAAATCCCTGCAACCCAGGGCAAGAACACAAACAATTAAAATGAAAGGAAAATGCCCAGCAAACCAAGGGAGGGAGCCGGTGCTACCCCCCCACTCCAATCTCCGCTCAGCCTCAAGCCAATGACGCAGCTCTGAAGGAACCAAACAGCCGCACTCCATCTCCCACTGTTGCCAGTGAAGGAAGACGAAGAGGAGAGGGGGGAATGGCCCTTAAATAACCTGCTGTTCCCCCCTCTCGCAGAAAATGCTAACGCGAGACTTGAGAGGTCTCGCGATTTCCGGGGACAGAGGCAAAGACTAGCCGTGCGGCCAAAGCGTGGCTCAGCCTCATCTCCAACATTTGTTTTGCATAATGAACAATTCCCATAAAGACTTCTCTGCCTGTAAGTTTAGTTATTGAGACTGCAGCCTAAAGTGAGGACAACCTGAAGGTTGGCCCAAGGCCAGTCCGTGAACTTAATGTCAATCTCAGACTAGCCAACATTCTAAGCACGTTGACACCATACTGGCTAAAACTGCACGATTGGACAATGTATTTGGTTGTGTTCATTATGAGACAATTTCATATTTGTCAAAGCATTCAAAACACAACAGAGAATGCTTGAATTACTCTCTGTAGTAGGAAAATGAAGAGTTGTGGTAATATTTCAAAACACCTAAAATTCTTGACATGATTGCTATTTGTCAACTAATGGATTGTGAAAGACAGACTTGTATTTCCCTGCCTATGTACGAATACGTGTGTGTGTGATGGGCACTTGCCTCTGTGTGGCAGCTTGGCGTGGTTCAACCAATCAGGCCCACAGGTTTACTGCCCCGCCTCCTCCCACAGGTGCCTACTCAGAGAAAGTGATGGGGTGTGGAATACGGGGCGCCTGTGCAACACTTGTGGGCCAATCATTCAAACTGCTCTGAACCACCAAATCATGGTAACACACACAGGATACATGCACAGGATATATGCAGTATATATACAGAGTAGAAGAAATGAAGACAAGAACTCAGGTTTTTTCTTAAAGTGTTTTGCTTATAAATTAAACTCCCCAGTCCTTAAAAAAACAAAACTACTAACAAATGACAGAAGAGTTCAAGACAGTGTGTCACTTGAAGGGGGTTAAGTAAAGCCATGTGTGATGGTAGAAATGCAATAAATAAATAAATAAATAAATTCTTCATTCTCATCCATGTAGATTGTCTTACAAAGGAATTTTCAAACCACACGAGATAATCGAGATTATCTATGCTTGCATTTGAACCTGATGTCTGTTACTGTAGACAAAGGAGACAATGTCTAGTGAAGATCTTGGTGGGGGGAGAGACAATCCTCACATATGGAAGTAGGAATATGAATTTTAAGTATTTATTTTCTCTTCCTCCCCCCCTTTTCACAACTACTACAAAAAGCTAGACAAATGAAAAATGCTTTGGCACAGCAGAATATCATAAACACGTCATAGGAAAACTGAACCATGATTGTGTACAGCCTCATCAGCACTGGTGTGTTTGCTGTTTAATTACTATCTGGCATGCATTCAATATGTATTGACATTGGGCACAAATCAATGGAAGCTTTCCATTCTTCAAGTCTTTTACACAGCTTTAGGTGACTTAATCTAATAAATCTGCAGCCTGGCTTTAAAGGTAATCTGTCTGGAAATCTTTCAACCAGTGACTGAGCTGGTTAGTTTTAATTCATATATGAAATTCATTCCCATTAGCAACACAGGGCTCTCTTGTCCTTGGGCCAGATATAAAAGCATTTGTAGCCAGCGACAAAGCTACTTCACAGGTATCAACGTGGAAGGAAGGAATGAGGTCCTCCAGAGAAGAGAACACTCTACAAACGTTCATACAACATAGCATGTGGTGGAGAGTTCTCCCCTCTTCCAACAGGAAATGTGAAGTTCACATTCAGAAATGGAAGTTTAACAGCCAAAACAGGGGAAAGAACGGACAAAGTCCCCAGGGATTCACAAATTGTCTCTTGTTGGAAGTTTTGACTGCAGAGCTAACAGAAGTGTCCATCATGTCTAAGTGTGTAAGGAGAACCAAGGTGCTATGATTATAATCAGGAGAGAATCATTCTTTAGTTTGCTTGCTTGTTTGTGATTTCCAATTTATTTGTGTGGATCAACTTCTGGTGAGTCTCAAGAGACGGATCAAACAGTTATCTGTAAATGGAACATTCCTCTAGCAGGCTGTCCAAGGCTCCAGATCTGAATTCTGCCTCAGGGCAAACCATGAATCTGGACTTTAATGTAACCTGTTAATGACTGAGTTGGTTAGTTTCAATCAATATGTGAAATTCACACACCACACACACACACACACACATACAGAGAGAGAGAGAGAGAGAGAGAGAGTTTGGTTCCCATCCTATTCATAACAAAGAGACTCTGGTCTTTGACCAAATATAATTCATGTATTTATTTTATTTAAAATATTTTTACCCCACTTTTCTCCTTAAAAAGGACCCAAGGCAGTTTACATCATTAAAAGACAATGTCTGAAGCTAAAAACAGTAAGTATACAAATACTAAAAAGGATCAAACAAATACCACTTTAAGAAACGGTAAACAAAAACAATACCAAAATGTCCCTTCTCTGTCAGCTCTAGGGTCCTCTGTTTGTTCTTTTCTGTATTCCTATGCTCTCTTCCATAATTTCATTCCTCTTCATCAACTCATCCATTTCATAGAATTAAACTACATGCTGCTTTGAACACATCGCCTGCAGTTGTGCCGCCTTCACAAGTAAGCATGGGCAAGAGCAAGAAGGATTAGGCACACTGGGAAGGGTTCCCCACAAAGCTGCTTCTTTCCTACCCTCATCCCAGACTAGAAGCCAAAAAGAGAGCCACAGTATCTCTTTTTTGGCATGACATTCCCTTTCTTTGAACTTCTTATTTATCCCTCCTGCAGGAATTATGTATATGGGGATATTATTCCATTGTACAGTATATCTATCCTTTGACATGTGTAACTATTACCTTGGAGACAGACCAGTTTTATTCAGAGTACCTGAAGAAGACAGAAGAAAAATGTTTTGCCATATTATCTGTACAGGTGCTGGACCATGGATTAGGGCCAATAAACTGAAGCTGAATCTTGCCAAAGCAGACTCTCTGCGGCCCAGGGGTTCATGTACCTTGGAGATGAATAGACACCCTCTTCCAGATGGGGTTGCATTTCTTCTAAAGGAGTAAGTGTGTAGCATAAGGTATTTCTGTACCAGTCTTCTTCACTAGAGGACCTGGTGGACCAAAGAATCAGAATGCCTGGGATTACTTTCACTTGACCTGCCCCCTATTATTATTATTCCTGGACTGGGACAATCTTGGCACATTAGTTCATATGCTGGTAAATTCTGTTTGGAGCACAGCGATGCACTCTGCCTTGGGCTGCCCTTGAAGATGTCATGGAGGCCATGAAACAAGTGCAGCAGCTAGATTCCCAGCAGGAACACCTTTCCAAACCCATTTGACATGGGTTTTGAAAGATGTGCACTGGCTGCCAATGGGTTTTCAGTTTGAGAGTCCTGAAGAGCTTGGTTGGGACCTATGTATTTGAAAAAAATGCCTCTTGCCATATCTACCTGCCTGATCATTAAAATCTGATTGGGGGAGAACACCTCCATGTTCCACCAGTGACAGCTGCCCATGCATAAGACCACGGCTATCACAGTTTCACACAATGATCATTAAGTTACTCAGTTTGCACAATTTCTGCAATTTTGTGCCAAAGAATTCCCTCTGACATGAGTTCCTCCCTTTGAGAGCAGCTTCAGTCTCTTGCAGGTAAGGGTAAAAAAATACTTCCAGGGATGGGATTTTCATAATTCTAGGACTTCAAGTCCCAGATGTCATCTAGGATCCCCCCCAGGCAAACATTTGGCACTGAGAGAGGAGAAATGAGAAGGTAAAAGAAATGTCTTTCTACTGCTGTTGTCTGCTTCACTCCATGATATTCAGCTGGAAAGAAGGGGCACCCCCTCTGCCCCACTGCTTACTGGAAGTTGCCTCACTGCTCCATGGGAGAGTAGTTCAATGAGAGGCTCCCCACTATAAGTCTAATGGATAGAAAGACATCTTTGTTGTTTTCTGGTTTCTCCTATCTCAGTCCCAGATGTCTGCCTTGGAGAATATAGGCAACCTCTTGACTTGTAGGTTCTAGTTCTGGGCCTGGGAGTCCTAGAAAATCCCATCCCTGGTTACTTTTCCTCATCCTTATGTTCAAGGATGAGATAAGCAGTGATTTACTTGCCTATATACACCTTGCATAGGCACAATGATAACAGCAAATAAATGAACGGATGCAAATCTTAAAGACAAATAAGAGAAATGTATCCAAGGCAATCCCCGAGCTGGTAACTATCTGACCTAGGAACCTTCCTCTGATCAGATGTGGCCTGATGCGTGGGCACCAGGGGTGCCATCCTGCACTGATCACAGAGATTTTCCTCAGTGGGAAACTAATAGGAGGGTATTTTGGGCAAAGTCTGTGTACTGCTTCTCCTTCTCTCTGCATTACACCAGAGATGTTGCCTCTTTCTCCCTCTCTTCCCACTCTGTGTGGCTCCACAGACATCTGAACACACTCACTGCCCATGCATGACCTGGGCTACTATCTCATTCATTGTAATGGGTAGGCTAGTTTTAATAACAGTTTGTGGGAAGGAGGGAGTAGAAAAGGAGTCGCTTCCTACATGTAGTTGCACATGCTGTGCACTCCCCACAAAACAACTGTTTAGCAACCTTTTCGCAGGGCAAGTCCGGAGGAGGGCTGGCTAGCTTCCCGCCCCCCCCCCCATGTCAGTAAAGGATTATCTTCAGGAGGAGGATGCTAGTCGGTGGAGCCAGTGAAGCTATGGCTGATGCCTAAAGGAGGTGAACCAATCAGAAGCCAAAAGAGTTTAGCCAATCAGAAGCAGGGATGGGATTTCAAAATGGCAGCCATTCCCTTGGTTCTCTCATGCTCTCTTCTTGTTTAGCTTCAGTTGGAATAGACTACCTAGCCATTGTGCATCCAGTCAGGGACTATAACTAGTCTTGAATGACCTTTTTGCCTTCTGCAATATTCTTCTTTTTCTTTTCCTTTTTCCTCACTCATTTTAGTAAGTTTGGCTCAAATTTTATTATACTATTAAAGCTGAATATGTTTGTGATTGTGGAAGAGCAATTCTTGTATGGTGGTACCTGATGTGGTGTAGTGGTTAGAGTGATAGACTAGGACTCTGGAGACCTGGATTTGAATCCCCTCTCAGCCATGGATATTTAGTGGAGGAGTGGAACTTGTAAAATCAGTCCTTAAGTATTTCACTTACCTTGAACACCCTGTTAAGGTTTTTATAATAGAGTGTGCCAACACGTAACACAACTGTTGCTCTGAGTGGATAGGCTCACATAGTCAGGGTATTTCTTAGGCCCACCAGGCTATGGATGTTTGAATCACCATCACATTTGTGGAAATTGTTGCTTAGCTTCTTCACTTCCTTAGTGGTCAGAATCGCTGCTGCCTCAAAACATTGTTGTTTTCCATGAAGGTCTTTTATGGCTTAATCTTGTGTTTTTAACTTTTTTAGCAGCAAAGTACTTTTCCAAAGTAAATCACAGTCAGAGTAGTCCCATTTGAATTAATGTTGGCTTACCAAATCCCCACTGATTCAATTTATTTAATGCAAGTTGCTAGGCTAAGCAACAGGATTTTGGAAAATGTCTCAAAGGTGTCTTATTCCTTACTTCTTATTGTTAAGGGATCCTGAGTAACTTTAAAGGCCTTGGTAATAAGACCGCCCCACCCCACTCCACCCCACCCCAGTCTTTATTCTTGCCTGTTCTTCTCCCAATTATTCGTAAATCAATCAATCAATTAGTAAATCAATTAGCAAATAGATAAATAAGTATTATTACTTTTATTAGAGCTGTTGGTGCTCACATTATAAACAGTTTTATACATTATAACCCACTTTTCTGATTAATTTATATTCACTATAAGATCAAATATGAGTCAGATATGAAGTAGAAGAAATATTATAATTCCAGTTAACATAATATTTTCCATCAAAATTTTACCTGACTCAACAACATTATTATTAATACCATACTTAATAATTATTCATTTGTGACTGAATTTAAAAGTTGTTCTAGCTAATTCAGCATTGTTTAATACTTAAAATAGCTTCTAATGTCAGTCCTTCTTTCACAGATATGGTATACACTACAACCTTTGACTAGCACAACGGTACACATAAAAATAGTTCCTGTGGTGTGTGTGTATGTGTGTGTGTGTTTCCCCTTTTCCCCATCAGTGTTGCATGATAGTTTTTCAAAAGGCTTTTGCCTGTGACACTGCAGCCAGTCCAAATCCTATTTATGAGCTGATCTTCTGTGGTGTGTTTACTTTAATCTGCAGTTCAAAGCCTGGGAAATAGACCACCACAGTTGATACCGATCTAATTAAATAAAATTTTCTATGAAACTCTGTGAGTATGTCAGGGGCAATTTAAAATGGGCGAGCATGCTGATATTGTCAAATGTTAATTGGGTTGATCAGCTTTCTGTAAGTGCCTTCTTCTACTTTCTTAAATTAAGCCAGGCAGATAGTGTTGTTGTTGCTGCTTTCCATGGGAGAGATTTATTGTTTGTTGTAGTTGCTGAAAACATCAGAGTGATTTGCATGAAAAACTAGGCTTGACTAACAAACCGTTATAGAGTGTATCTCTTTTACTGTGTTTTAAGTAGAGAGCAAAAAGTCTATTCTGCCAAATTGCCTGAATTTCAAACTCAGGGGGAAACTGGTAGATAGGATTAATAGTGAACAATAAAAAAGACAATAAATACGGATGGAAGAAGCTGAAATCTTCGTTTTAAGAACTGTCATTGCCTTCTGTTCTCAGACTTGTTTAAAGCTCCTTGTTCCTTAATAATAATCACGCGCCATCAAATCAATGCTGACTCTTAGCAACCCTTTTCAGGATTTTCCAGGTAGAGAGTAATCAGAAGTGTTTTACCATTCCCTTCTTCTGGGGGAGCCCTGAGACTGTGCAGCTGTCCAAAGACCACACAGGCTGGCTGTATTTCCCAGGAGACACAGTGGGGGAATCAAACGCCCAACCTCTGGCTCCGCAGCCAGAGACCTAAACCACGGAGCTATCCAGCAGTCCTTGCTCCTTACTGGATGTGAATACTTCAGTGCCACTCAGATGGCCAAAATCTAAACTAGAAAAGAATTTGCAGCTCTTTCCCCCAATCATCGCTTCCAGTCCTCTCCTCCTACAAACCAACCACTCCCCCCAACCACCCCTATCCTCCATAACAGCTTTACATGGTAGTGGGAGAAGGCGCACTAAGTGGCAAGATGGCAAGAGGGATTTTTCCACTCTCCACCATTGCTATCCATCACTCTGACTGCTGTAGGCACACCAGGACACAAAGCCAGGGAGACTATGGAAGTTGTATTTTTCTCAAGGACTGTGATCGTTGAACATCCTATTTAAACTGGGATTCACTGAGAAATTCAAGTAAAGGCTCCCTGGAACCCATTCTTAAAAGCCTCTCTCCCCTTTTGGTGGCAGTTAATATGAAAAAGTGCGCCTCTAAAGTCAAAGATATTGTCCAGATATTGCGTGACAATATTCACCCTCTCCTCCTGGCCCGCTTCTAGCTCTGAATTCTCATAGCATTTCCAGTCCTATTGCTGCCTGATGAGCGTCAGGATTTTGCAGGTCATTTTTCCATTCCCCTGTACATCTTCAAGGAACAAAGAGATTCCTCATTTGAACAGAATTATTCTCTCTAGCCCTTTGGGTAGGAAACATTTTCGCATTTTGAAAATTGCAAATTCATCATCTTCTGGTTTCTTGAGCCAATCTCAGTGGGAATCATTTATCATCTATCCACTGTCATTAAATTGGGAAACAAAAGCCAGTCATGTTTGCTCTTAGCCTGTCAGGTGTCACTTTAAATAGAGTCTTATTTTGCTACAAGGAAACACAGCACCAATAGTCTCTACCATGCTAAACAGCCAAAAATGGCTTGCATGATCATCATTGTCATCATCATCTTAGAATGGCAGAGCTGGAAGGGACCCTATGGATTGAGTCCAGCCCCTGTCAAAGAGGCACAGTGGGGAATCAAACTTCCAACAATGAGTATACAATACTAAAAGGATCAATGAACTCAAAACCAAAAAACCTAAGCAACTCCAAAACACATTAATTGTAGTAAGGTACAACAATCCATTAAAAAAAACCCCACTTGGCAGCCATTGACTCAGGGAAAGCTCACCTGAAGAGAAAGGTCTTTGCCTGCTTGTAAAGATGGGGCCAATTTAGCCTCTTGTGGGAGGGAGTTCCAGAGTCTGGGAGCAGCAACAGAGAAGGCTCTCTCCTGTGTCCCCACCAAACACACATCTGAAGGTGGCGGGACTAAGAGGAAGTCCTCCCCTGATGATCTTAACATTCAAGCAGGCTCATTCGAAACATCTTCAAAGATTTTCCAACTTTGAGTATTTTCAATATTGCTTTTCAGAGTAAGCACTTGGACGTTTCTGCTGCCGTCTTTGAATGGAACATTCCAATTGAGGACTATGTCAGACATTCTTATAACTTCAGCACCTTCAAGTACAGATGTTTGGAATAATTATGGTGGTGCAATATTATTAGGGGGCATGTTTGTGGGTTTTTGTTTTGTTTTGTTTTTAGAAAGGCGATCCGTAAGATAGGCCTTCTGTTGCTGCTCACAAACTTGGTGTCTCACATCTCAGACAGCACTAAAATATGCCTGTTACAGAAAGCTGAAGTTCAATACCTGCAGTCCCAGATGGGGGTGCCTATTTAAACAGCAATCCATCTTTGCGCTTTACCAATCATAACCCCCATGCTGACATTGTTACGCTGACAAAATGCAAGCCGGGACCATTTGTTTTTGTAATGCCAGCTGCTTTAAGCCATTCAAACGCTTTGTTGTAACAATAAACGGATTCGTCAAAAGGCTGTTCGTCAGCTGTTACAGACAGAAGAGAGACCCAGTGGGAATATTAAGAAGCAGCCGCTTAGATCTATGGTTGCTTGGGCCTTCAGGTATAAAAGACCTCTGCTTGACTTGGCTGATGGTGGTTAATGGGTCAAATCTGGTGACACCCAATCTGCATAGGGTTGCAGACTTCTTTACAAATTAGTCATATAAAGTCGGCACATCCAGTTCTGTGAATAATGTCCCAGAATCACAGTGCAGTAGAATTGGAAGGGATCTCAAGAGATATCTTGACTTGCTCCTCCATACATTAGCGGTATCTGCTACAGCCACTTTGGCTCCTATTTTGCACATTGGAAAGGTAAATTTGGTGAGGAAGGCTTAGGAGACCACTCAGTTCACGTTGGATCCAAATCAGATGCTTCTTCTGGGTTATGATAAGGAAATCAAGAGAAACCACAATGTCCTTCTTACCAGGGTCCCTGCATATATTCTGCCCGCAGCCTCCAGAGACCAGATTACTGCCAAATGTGGGCAGTTCAAAAAATGGTGAGGAATTAAAGCTAGAACAAGGCATTCAGGGAATACACACCTCATTTTAGCACAAACCTGGACTTTTCTAGTGATCACAATGCGGGAGAGGAGTACCCATTTTTACTTGCCACCTTCACACTGCTACATTTCAGTGGTGGTCAGAAGGTGCAGCCTAAAGTGGGGTCTGAGGGAATAAGGAAATGGGCCCATGTCCATAACATTTGCTCTAGCTGTTTACCTTTTTCTAGCAGTGGATGAAATTGGTGGGCACAGCAGCATCATGGGCTACTTTGGAAGGTAAGTGCAATGATTTTTGTTGAAGGACAAATATAAACCCGATCATCCCAGACTGCAGGACATGTAATAATGGGCCCAAGCTACAGGAAGCCTGATTTAGGCTGAATATCAGGAAAAAAACACATCTTAACTGTTAGAGCAGTATGACAATGGAACCAACTACCTTGAGATGTGGTGTGTGCTCTAACTCTGGAGGCATTCAGAAGAAAATGGGACAACCGTATGTCAGAACTGCTTTGGTTTGTATTTCTGCATTCAGCGGGGGTTGGACTTGATGGCCTTAAACTCAATTATCTATGATTCTATGAAATTTTTAAGAAGAGGAAATTGCCTATAATTTTTTTATATTAACATTTTTTTGGTAGAAATGGATGATCATTTCTGGAATAATTACTTTGTCAGAGATGAGGAAGCATGGCAAATTGCATAAAGGTATAGAGGAAGTTGTACAACCATGCTGTGGGTTCTTTTGGGGGTGGGGTTTAAAAATGAGCATAGCATACAGAGATGCTCCTATATAAGTAAACTATAAAATTTCAGTCCAAGAGTTGAAAGGATTCGGAATTAGGATACATGACAGAGGTTGTAACATGTTGCTTTGTTTTCTTGTTCACACAAAAATCACAGAAACACTGCTTGATTGTTGACAGAATGGGGGATGACACTTCATTGAGAAAATGTGTGAAACTGGTGAGATTTTATACTCTATATAGTGCAAAACAAGGCTTTAAACAATCTGGGGGTACTTTTAGAATGGACATCCTCTTCTTTTGAGAAAGTTACCTTTTTTCTCAGTCACTTTGGTTGAGTGTGTTGTCTGACTATGGAACACTTTTACATAGACACAGCCAGACACACACACATGCACACACACTGACACGGAGCAAAGAGGCAACACAGATACAACAGATCTCTTATTGTAGTGTTTTAAGTTTTGAAAAAGATCAAGATGCTAATTTGGTTGTCCTTTCGGTTTTTATATATATATTGTGCCTTTATTGTCTTTTATGAAAGCAATATTCTGAGTCACATTTATAGAAAAAGGTTCATAGTATGGTTTTATAGAGCTTTTTTTTAAAAAAAAAATCTTCCATGATGTTCCCAAAGAAGGTGTTTGAAATGTTTGGGCTCAATAAAAACATTTCTGGGCCTCCAGGGAGCTGTTTTCCACCCTAATGAATAGATAGATGTGTGAAAAAGGAATAATTACTGCCTAAAGTATCTAGAAACAGCAATTGTTCTCTAAAGCAATGGGCAAGACCTTGCTTTTATAAGAGGGTTGGGGCATTTCTTGCCCCCACCCATAGAAATTCTAGTTTGAAGAAGAAGAAGAAGAAGCTAAAATGACACATTTGGAAAAGGTGTGTGGCCCACCATAGGGCACCAGACAAAGCAATATTGTCCCTAGACCAGCCATTCTCCACCTTCCTTTGGCCTCAGTCATAAACTCAATATGAAAGAAATATAGGCTGAATCAGAATTGTATAGGTTGCATAAGAAACTTTATAAGGGTGGTATGTGAAGAACTGCTTCCAGTCTGTGGCCCCCTTCAAATGTGCCAGGCCTCCGAAAGGTGGCCATATGGCCCCTGTTTAGAATGCCTGACCTAGAACCACAGAACTTGCCAATTCCTGTTTTGTTTCATTTTCCAGTACTTCTTCTATGCTTAGGAAAGAGCCCCATGGCACAGTGGTTAAACTGCAGTCAAGCCTCTGCTCACGACTTGAGTTAGATCCCTACAGGCTAAGGTAACTGGCTCAAGGGTGATTCCGCCTTCTGGTAAATGGAGGCAAGTAAGGGGAGTACCCAGATGGCTGGGGCGGCAAAATGTTCCTTGCTTAATTATGTTGTAAGCCACTCAGAGTTTGCTTTAAGCACTATGGGATGGTATATAAGAAACACACTTTGCTTTTGCTTGTTTTTTTTAATCCTCTCACTCCCTCATACCCTTCCCTGAATCATGTGATGTAATCATGGAGCCATAATTATTGACTTCAATGTAGCAAATCACAGTGAAGCATCAACACTGTTTAGGTAAGGCCACATCATGTGTTTCCTGTTATATGAGGGAGCCTTCTTGCCAACCCTGCTGTCCTTTATGTTGCATCCTTGGCAACCAAGCCCTGCCACCTCTTAGATTTTGTGGCTGAGATTCTGAAATGGAGGGCATGTTCTATGGGCCTTGGCATCTTGCATGATGTAGAAACCCCCCTCCCTGTCCCCATAAGAAGACTCTAAATTGTATGAAGGACTAAAGACACCAAACTGCATGAGGAGTCAGTCACCTTCAGAAACCTTGGCAGGACCAATCAGCTGATTGGTGGCACATAGGCAGCCATCCCCCTCCCACAGCCAGCCTACCCCACCCCCTTCCATTCCCTACCTTAGCCCCCACCCCACCCCCCACCGACACCCCCTTACCTTAATTGCTGCTACCAAGGTCTCCTTCTGGCCTCCCAGCAACGCACGTAAAAAGGGAGACTGGCTGCCCTTTGCAAAGATGGTGGCTGCAGCTTCACTTTGGGTAGGGAAGCTGCAGCTGCCATCTTTGCAAAGGGCAGCCTGCATTCCCTTAGCCTGCCTACGCCCCTTCACAGATTGCTGCCTTGTCGTGGCGAAGGGGCTTGAGTAATTCAGAGAAGCTATGGGCTATGCCGTGCAGGGACACCCAAGATGGACAGGTCATAGTGGAGAGTTCTGACTAAACGCGATCCACCTAGAGCAGGAACTGGCAAGCCACTCCAGTATCTTTGCCAAGAAAACTCCATGGACAGAAACAAAAGGCTAAAAGATATGACCCTGGAAGATGAGCCCCTCAGGTCGGAAGGCGCCCAACATGCTACTGAGGAAGAGCGGAGGATAAGTACAAGTAGCTCCAGAGCTAATGAAGTGGTTGGGCCAAAGCCGAAAGCTGCGGACGCACCTGGAAGTGAAAGGAAAGTCCGATGCTGCAAAGAAAAATACTGCATAGGAACCTGGAATGTAAGATCTATGAACCTTGGTAAGCTGGATGTGGTCAAACAGGAGATAGCAAGAATAAACATTGACATCCTGGCCGTCAGTGAACTAAAATGGATGGGAATGGGCGAATTCAATTCAGGCGATTATCATATCTACTATTGTGGGCAAGAATCCCGTAGAAGAAATGGAGTAGCCCTCATAGTCAACAAAAGAGTGGGAAAAGCTGTACTGGGATACAATCTCAAAAATGATAGAATGATTTCAATATGAATCCAAGGCAGAGCAACATCACAGTAATCCAAGTTTATGCACCAACCACCGATGCTGAAGTGGCTGAAATTGACCAATTCTATGAAGACTTACAACACATTCTAGAACTGACACCAAAGAAAGATGTTCTTCTCATTATAAGGGACTGGAATGCTAAAGTAGGGAGTCAAGAGATAAAAGGAACAACAGGTAAGTTTGGCCTTGGAGTTCAAAATGAAGCAGGGCAAAGGCTAATCGAGTTTTGTCAAGAGAACAAGCTGGTCATCACAAACACTCTTTTCCAACAACACAAGAGGCAACTCTACACATGGACATCACCAGATGGGCAACACTGAAATCAGATTGATTATGTTCTCTGCAGCCAAAGATGGAGAAGCTCTATACAGTCAGCAAAAACAAGACCTGGAGCTGATTGTGGCTCTGATCACCAGCTTCTTATAGCAAAATTCAAGCTTAAACTGAAGAAAGTAGGAAAAACCACTGGGCTAGTCAGATATAATCTAAACCAAATCCCTTATGAATACACAGTGGAAGTGAAGAACAGATTTAAGGAACTAGATTTGGTGGACAGAGTGCCTGAAGAACTATGGCTGAGGCTCGTAACATTGTACAGGAGGCAGCAACAAAAACCATCCCAAAGAAAAGGAAATGCAAGAAAGCAAAGTGGCTGTCCAACGAGGCCTTACAAATAGCAGAGAAGAGAAGGGAAACAAAATGCAAGGGAGATAGGGAAAGTTACAGAAAATGGAATGCTGATTTCCAAAGAATAGCAAGGAGAGACAAGAGGGCCTTCTTAAATGAACAATGCAAAGAAATAGAGGAAATAATAGAAAGGGAAAAACCAGAGATCTGTTCAAGAAAATTGGAGATGTTAAAGGAACATTTCGTGCAAAGATGGACATGATAAAGGACACAAATGGTAGGGAGCTAACAGAAGCAGAAGACATCAAGAAGAGGTGGCAAGAATACACAGAGGAATTATACCAGAAAGATCTGGATGTCCCGGACAACCCAGATAGTGTGGTTGCTGACCTTGAGCCAGAAATCCTGGAGAGTGAAGTCAAGTGGGCCTTAGAAAGCATGGCTAACAACAAGGCAAGCGGAGGTAATGGCATTCCAGTTGAACTATTTAAAATCTTAAAAGATGACGCTGTTAAGGTGCTACACTCAATATGCCAGCAAGTTTGGAAAACTCAGCAGTGGCCAGAGGATTGGAAAAGATCAGTCTACATCCCAATCCCAAAGAAGGGCAGTGCCAAAGAATGCTCCAACTACCGTACAATTGCACTCATTTCACACGCTAGGAAGGTTATGCTCAAAATCCTCTAAGGCAGGCTTCAGCAGTATGTGGACCGAGAACTCCCGGAAGTACAAGCTGGATTTCGAAGGGGCAGAGGAACTAGAGACCAAATTGCTAACATGCGCTGGATTATGGAGAAAGCCAGAGAGTTCCAGAAAAACATCTACTTCTGCTTCATTTACTACGCAAAAGCCTTTGACTGTGTGGACCACAGCAAACTATGGCAAGTTCTTAAAGAAATGGGAGTGCCTGACCACCTTATCTGTCTCCTGAGAAATCTATATGTGGGACAGGAAGCAGCAGTTAGAACTGGATATGGAACAACTGATTGGTTCAAAATTGGGAAAGGAGTATGACAAGGCTGTATATTGTCTCCCTGCTTATTTAACTTATATGCAGAATACATCATGCGGAAGGCAGGACTGGATGAATCCCAAGCCGGAATTAAGATTGCCGGAAGAAATATCAATAACCTCAGATATGCAGACGATACCACTCTGATGGCAGAAAGTGAGGAGGAATTAAAGAACCTTGTAATGAGGGTAAAAGAGGAGAGCGCAAAAAATGGTCTGAAGCTCAACATCAAAAAAACTAAGATCATGGCCACTGGTCCCATCACCTCCTGGCAAACAGAAGGGGAAGATATGGAGGCAGTGACAGATTTTACTTTCTTGGGCTCCATGATCACTGCAGATGGTGACAGCAGCCCCGAAATCAAAAGACGCCTGCTTCTTGAGAGGAAACCGATGACAAACCTAGACAGCATCTTAAAAAGCAGAGACATCACCTTGCCAACAAAGGTCCGCATAGTCAAAGCTACGGTTTTTCCAGTAGCGATGTATGGAAGTGAGAGCTGGACCATAAAGAAGGCTGACCGCCGAAGAATTGATGCTTTTGAATTGTGGTGCTGGAGGCGACTCTTGAGAGTCCCCTGGACTGCAAAAAGAAACAAACCTGTCCATTTTGAAGGAAAGCAACCCTGAGTGTTCACTGGAAGGACAGATCCTGAAGCTGAGGCTCCAATACTTTGGCCATCTCATGAGAAGAGAAGACTCTCTGGAAAAGACCCTGATGTTGGGAAAGTGTGAAGGCAAGAGGAGAAGGGGACGACGGAGGACGAGATGGTTGGACAGTGTCATCGAAACTACCAACATGAATTTGACCCAACTCCGGGAGGCAGTGGAAGACAAGAGGGCCTGGCGTGCTCTGGTCCATAGGGTCACAAAGAGTCGGACACGACTTAACGACTAAACAACAACAACTTCTTTCAGTCCCAAATAAGATGTAAATATCAGCAACGATCAAAATTAGATAGTATGAGTGTTCTACTAATAATGGAAAATTATGGTTTGGCCACCTACGCTTCAAAATACAAATACTGGAATGTGTCATTGAATATTACGATTTGATATTTATTTCACATTGAACAGGGATTGATCACAAAGATAGCATTATATATTTCCCATTACAAATAAATAAATTAAAGAACTGTATCTGCTCAGTCATGTGTGGCACAATGCTCCATATTCAAAACTCTCAGCTCTTTTTGCAAATGGAAATGGGCATCAAAATGGGTTACGTCCAGGACATTATGTGAGTATGCCATTGCTCCCCCTACCCCAGAATAATGACGCGAGACAAGTATTATGGGATAAACATGGGCCACATTTTATCGAATAGCCATTCTAGTCAACCATAAAAGAGGGGTCCTGCAGTAGTGCGGAATCAGGTTTTGCATAGGGGTCTCACCGGACCCCTTACCAAACAAATGAGCGAGTCCCTAGCCCCAAGGTTTCGCTGTCCTGAAGACAGCGAGAGCCTGGCCGGCCCAAATTTGGCCTCCCCCGTACCTCGAGCCACCTTCCCTTTGGTGACCATCGGTCTGGGTGTGGCCCCAGTGCATCTTCCCCCCAAGAACTGTAATCGCACGATCCGCAGCGCTGGAAAGTCAGATGAGCTATACATTACCTGTGATAACAAGGGGACTCACTGAAACCTGTTTCATCCTCACTACCCTCCTGTGTGACCGATTGTTTTCCACCCATTCAAACAGCCTGCACACCTCGACCAGTGCGGGATAGGCAAAAAAAAAAAAAAAAAAAAAAAAAAAACCTGTGTCCAAGAGCCAATCAGGATGCGGGTCAAAAATTCCTATCCGGCCCCAAAAGGCGACCAGAAAACTCACACTAGTACATAGGGTGGGTGGGGGGGGTTGCAAGCCTTGAAAGAGGCCTATGGGAGGGCGGAGCTCTCTTTTAATATGCTACTCCTTCCCCCTCCCCTCCTGGGTCGCATTTGCGAGACTACCCAAGTCTCGCGATATCTCGGGAGGAGAGCAATGGAGCTCCGCGCTGCCGAAGCGCGCTCGTCAGCGGAGCCAGCATTTGACATGGGAGCTTGTCCACGTAGTCTTCATTGTCAGCTCATTTCCACTGCCCTAAATAATTTATATACTACTAGTCTCCAGTATTTTATAGCCATGGCTCTATCGGCTCCCATTGCAATGTACGATATCAGTTCAAAATGCACCATTTCCTCACTAGACATCCATCAGCATTTCACAAACATTATTCATTCACATAATGTACCAGCTACATAATTAGGCTGTACAATAGATTACACTAAATTACCGTTTCCTACAAAGTAATGTCTTGTTTCAGGCTTTAGGACACGATCGTAACAAAACTGTTGGGCGGGGGGGGGGGGAATGAAAAAAAAGAGTTGGCTCGTGTCATTACAAAATGCAAATGCAGCGGTTTCTCACCCTAAAAAAACATGGCTCAAGCCCAGGACTCTGACATGGCAATTTCTAGATCTCCTGTACTTTGTCTCAATAGCTTGATAAAAGAATGGCACATGACTGTGAAGGAAGGGGCCAAAGTGTTCTTGTGGCAGTCTTTCTCCTACTTCTCCCACCCTGCATCCTTATAATGTATAATCTTAGAACTGCAAAGCTGGAAGAGACCCTATGGATCATTGAGTCCAGCCTTTGCCAAGGAGGCCCAATGGGGAAGCGAACGCCCAACCTCTGGCTCCACAGCCAGAGATGTTAAACCACTGAGCTATTCAGCAGTTCCTTATCTTCTTATTTCTTCCATCTGATATCCTTACCACTCAGAGGAACAGTTCCTCTAGTCCTCGCATCGATACAACTCAGCATTTTTGCTTTAAAATACTCCATTGGAAAGTTTGTGTACAAACAATCATGGACCTGCTGCTGCCTTAGCTTTGAAAATACCATGAAAGCCTGAGGTTTCCTTTGAATTTTCATTTGCATCCAAATTATAAGTAAAGGAAGATAGTTTAGATCCCTGCAAGATTTCCATGTTTCATGTAGACTTCAGGGGGGAGTCAGTTTTCATAACAAGCAAACACATCAGCTGGATAAAAGATTAGGTGCCTTCATACTTTAGTCACATAAAGGGGCTGAACATGCTTTAAGGGACCATAGAATTGCACAGCTGGATTCCAAACCTGTATGGCTTCCCCAAGTGCCTTGCAGTGTCCTTGTAGCAAGGATGAAAAGCCCAGGAAGGTAAAGAACAACATAGCTCCGCCTTCTCAAATGGTGGACAATGGTGGCAGGACCCCACAGCCCCTTTAAAATGTTTGCAGTGCCTGAGACAGACATTTGTATACTGCGTGCCAGACAAAATTTGCCTACCAGTTTTTATGGAAAGAAATTGACAAATGCTGTAGGAAGAAAAAGACAGAGTTCAAACAGTGTTGGTTCAGGTTCAGTTGAAGGTCACCTCACAGAACACAAATCCACAAATGAAGTGTGGCACAAATTGATTTTTGAGGAGACTACTAAACTCCCCCAAGATTAAGCTCCAATAAGGTTATAGACACATTTCTAGGCATGGCACAGTCCTCTGTTTCTAAACGGCAGTAAGTGTCTCAGGATTGTATGTCTCTATGGCTACACAAACTTCCCGGGTCCTATAGTTTCATTTTCCACCTCATTAATTGTAATGAAAAGACAGGTCATCCACTCTACTTCTTCCTCTTGATATCGCTGAGTTAGTGTCATCCTTCTGGGATTGAAAATGAAGAGCATGGGGAGATTAAAATTTCAGTGCTATATTCTAGAAGAGGGGTAGGAAAATGTGACCACAGGAGGCCCTCGGAGGGCATTTTGATGGCTGTGAGGCTGCCTTAGAGACCCTCAGTTAACTTTAAAAAGAACATTTGGGCCAAAAAAAAAAGAGCCCTATTTCTGCTCCCAAGGTTTCCAGTAAAAGCAGTTTTTGCACTGGGAAATTTTCAGGGCCCAATAAGGCCCCCACTCTGAAGTACAAAGGGGAAAAAAGGCATCTGAAAAACAAAAAAGCCTTTCCTGAGTATTTCCTGTTTCCAATTTTAAAAATGGTGGAAATCAGTGATCTCTGGGTCTGGTGTAGACTGCTGGATGATTGGGGATAAAAATGCCCCATCCCCAATCCCTGCCAGGGCTATCTACCCCAGCCTAGATTCACCCACTAGAATGAATGATGCCATAGTAAGGGGGTGGGGTTCAAATCTATGAATCTGAGCAGAGTATTTGTTTTGTGAAGAAGCAACTTAACATCACTAGACAGCTTTTTATCTTTCATATTTCTCTCTCAAGAGGAATTCACAACCAAGCTAAGCAATGGGTGAGTAAAATCCATTCATCTGCTCATCCATGCCCACACAAGATGGTGAAAATTGACTCAACTCAGCAGATCTCACCCCTGCAACAGTGTCCTGGACTAGTGCTGAAAGGATTATACCTCTGAAATTGGTGGATTAATTGGTCTATTATGGATTTGACAAATATTTGTATTCTGGTCTTGAGCATCGCACTGCAATATATTTTTCTTCTTGGAACCACTGAAAAACCTACTGAGGAATTGCTGCTTACCTGTTTCAAAGCCATCTAAGTTTTTGTTTCTCAGTTGGAAAAAATATACTTTGTTGTTGTTTAGTCGTTAAGCCGTGTCCGACTCTTCGTGACCCCATGGACCAGAGCACGCCAGGCCCTCCTGTCTTCCACTGCCTCCCGGAGTTTGGTCAAATTCATGTTGGTAGTTTCGATGACACTGTCCAGCCATCTCCTCCTCTGTCGTCCCCTTCTCCTCTTGCCCTCACACTTTCCCAACATCAGGGTCTTTTCCAGGGAGTCTTCTCTTCTCATGAGATGGCCAAAGTATTGGAGCCTCAGCTTCAGGATCTGTCCGTCCAGTGGCTTGCCAGTTCCTGCTCCAGGTGGATCACGTTTAGTCAGAACTCTCCACTATGACCTGTCCGTCTTGGGTGTCCCTGCACAGCATAGCCCATAGCTTCTCTGAATTACTCAAGCCCCTTCGCCATGACAAGGCAGCAATCCATGAAGGGGAAAATATACTTAATGACATACAATTCTGAATGTAGAAATGTGTTAAAGGAATGCCCCTTGAGTTTCAAGCATGTCCACAGTGAACTGAGTATTTGATGGAAAAACATTTCCAATACATTTCTAATTAGAAATGTGTCTTAATAACACCTTGTTGACTCTTAGGGTGTGATCAGAGGATTATTTAGAGGACATTTTAGAGCACTGACAGTATGGTCTGGTTTGATCTTCCCTGAACAGACGATGTACTGCAGATCACAAACCAACCTGACCCTGCCCAGGGCCCGCTGAATACCTTTTTCATCCAGTAGCAGGGCTGCTTTTATTTTTTTTAAAGAACTGGCTGGTATAATTGGAACTGGACAGAAGGGTCACTTTAAAGGGTCCCTTTTAGGATTGCACCCTGGAAGCAACATTTTCTGGTAGGATCCAGTGCAATATTTATGTCATCATCTGGTTGCAGCCTCTCTTGAATACTTGCCTAATACCAAAACTGCGTCTAGCTGGAGGTATTCATCATGTGTGCTTTGTACAGTGTGTAGGCACTGCTATATAGAAAGCTAAACAGCCGCTTCCATCTGCCTCAAAACTGAAGGTGTAACTCAGTGGCACTGGGCAGAGATACATAATACAACTCCATTTTTGCACATACATTGGAAGAAGACAGTGGAGATCCAAAATTAAAAAGCAAAGTGTGAAGAGAAAGAGAGTGATTTGTAAGAGAGACTATTTGAGAGACGGAGTAATCCAAGCTGCTTATTCGCTTTTCTGTGCATTCTGCTAAGATAGCCACTCTCACCTTTGAGGTGTTTTGAACAGCAAAGCAAAGCATATAGAATATAAACTCTTTTGGGTCAGATGGCATTGGCCCTGTTTAGGGTGAATTAATCATTTAGCCCCCCCCCCCCTTAGGGCAAAGAATTATGATAGGAGCATGTTGCTTACAAACTTCAATAGTCTTCACTACAACTGCTAATTAAACTGTTGAGTCATTGACACTGGAAATGCAGGCATGCTATCTCATGTTCATTAATACAGCTCACCTCTAGTTAAACTTTTTAGTCCACTTTTCCTCTTGCTGTCATTTAACCTACATTGCGAACTTTTAACCTACATTTTGAACTTTAGATTCAAGCATGGAGCTGTGGTCTGGTTTTTACAATAAGTTCAATCACATGGCTCAGTTAAAAAGCCCAAGTTATCTTACAAAATACACTGAACACTACCTGCGCATGCTCTTTTTTTTTTAAAGATCAATAATGTTCTCCTTGAGAATTCACAGCAGGAGGTGAAAACGGGTAGAGGCTTCCCCTTATTCCAACAATTCTTTTGTCTGCTTTCACTTAAAAAACTCTCTCTGTGTGTGTGTGTGTGTGTCTGTGTGTGTACGCACGTGAGCATGTGCACACGCTCTATCTGAAGATATACACACATATGCATACACATAAACAGACTGGGGAATTTCAATAGGAATTGTTCATGGCCAAGTGCAGTCAACCAGCATTCTCCTTAAACACTTTCATTACAATTATCTTGGTGGATTGCACAAAAGGCTAAAGATTAGAGAAGTATATTGTCTGCTTTACTTTTTTTGTCTTTGGAAATAACTTGTCAGAGACTGAAAAGAGATTCAAAAACAGAATTTTATATGACAATATAAAAGGTGTCAGGTTTCAGAGACCATGACCCACAGCGAGGAAGTGAATATTCATCTGCTTCAGTCTGAGGATTGAAACTGGTAATAAGAGGTGAATGGTTTTAGCATCACTCAGAAGATAAATCCAGGAGCTGGTCTCATCGCAAAGCAAGCAGTGGGAACCCTAGAGTTCCTCTAAGACTTGGGTTAAAATTCAAAACAGAAAATTTTCACCTCCTGGTCTTTCCTGCATAGGCACAAACACACTCTTTAGACTCTCACCCACATCTTACATTTTTCTGTTCTGGAAGTGGTTGAAAGGAGGAAACATGACTCTCTTTCCCCCACCCCTCTTCTCCCTGGTTGTATGTTGGATGGAAGGGGTGCCAGGAAATGTACTTTTTCTGACAGCCTGGAAGTGAAATATTGGAAGTGATGACACGACTTACCTTTGTGGGCAAGAAAGGCATAGGAACATGGGAAGCTGCCTTGCCTCGAATCAGATCATAGGTCCATCTCGTCTAGTTCTTTCAGTTCTAGCTGGCAGTAGCTTTTCAAGGCTTCAGATACCTGAAGATCCCTGCTGCTTGCTGATGGTCTCACACCCAATACTAACAGGGTTTGACCTGGCCCGGCTTAGGAAGTCAGATGGGATTAGCTATGTGCAGGTGGTATGGTGATTCTTGTTCATACTACTATACTGGTATAATGAAATTCCTTCTGCAGAGTAAGCTAGGTAAAGGTAAAGGTTCCCCTTGACAATTTGTCCAGTCGTGTCCGACTCTAGGGGGTGGTGCTCATCCCCGTTTCCAAGCCGTAGAGCCAGCGTTTGTCCGAAGACAATCTTCCGTGGTCACATGGCCAGTGCGACTTAGACACGGAACGCTGTTACCTTCCCACCGAGGTCGTCCCTATTTATCTACTCGCATTTGCATGCTTTCGAACCGCTAGGTTGGCGGGAGCTGGGACAAGCAACGGGCGCTCACTCCGTCACGTGGATTCGATCTTACAGCTGCAGATCTATAGACCTTACAGCACAGAGGCTTCTGCGGTTTAACCCGCAGCGCCACCACGTCCCAGAGTAAGCTAATGAGTAAGCTAACGACTGGTAATTAGAGATGGGGATGAATATAAAAATGGATCAGCTTTTTTGACGAAAATAGCCGATTTGTTAAATATTCATCGATCCGTATTAGTCAAATTTTAAGTCACGATGAATATGGATTGACGAATATTTTGCCGTTTATATTCATCCTTCAAAAAATTAAAAAAACCCCACCATTCTGCCTACGGCCGCCGATCAACTGATCGGCGGGTCGATAGGCAGCCATTCACCCCCACAGCCAGCCACCCCCACAGCTTACCCCCCACCCCCTTCCTCTCCCTACCTTAGCCCCAGTGGTTCCTGGGTCCTCAGGTGTTCTTGGATGACAATTCCCAGAAATCCTGGGCAGCACAGCTAGTGGTGAAGGCTTCTATGAATTTTAGTCCCGTGTAGCTGGCCTCTCAGTTCAGCCCAAACAACCCAAAAGCTTCGTGTGCCTTTATGTTTCATTTTCAGCAGCCTGTAAAATTGTGCCCTCTCATGAGGTAGGCTGGAGAACAACATAATGTACACTTTGTAGTCAACTGTTTCTTGCATCACCAAAGTTGCTCTATTATGTTTTCTAGCTATCTGTGCTATAACTTGTGGATGTTGCTGTTTGTTGAATGCTATCATACATCCTATTCCAACCTCCTTTTTCTAAGATAAATGAGGCACATGGATATTGAATCTCTACTCCTAGTAAAATAAGTTCCCCATCTTGGGGTCCTCTTTGTGTTTGTCTCAGCTTAACTTCACTGTCTTTGAAAATGTGTGACCAACTGGAAAGAGCTTCCCAGATATACTTTCACAAGTTTCCTGCTACAGTGACACAAAGTACATCCACAGCACTCACTTGAAAGAGCTACTTATTAAATTCCCTCCCTTTTGCAGTTCCATCACATTGGTAACTAAAGAGCAGACTACATGTGACAGTTTTCTTCCAACATTTTCTTTTACTACAAAATGCATCTGTAGCAGCAACAAACCACAGCAAACGGCCTGTGCAGAAGTAGAGCTTCTAACCTTGTATGAATTTTTCTGGTTTTTTTTTTTAAATCATGCTTAGCTGATTCTCCACACACAAATATGGGGGTGGGGCTGTAATCATACATTACTCCTATTTGCCTTTTGTGATGGAGATGTCAGAATTCAGCTTGGTTGGAAATGTCATGCTAAAGCAGTGGTTCTCAAACCTTTTCAACTCACATCTCCCTCTTCCCTCCCTGTGCAGATGGGGTCTGTGCCAGGGCATGGGCATGGCATTAGACATGATCCCTGTCGGCATGCAGGGAGACTTGCTGGTCAAAGGAAGGGAGAGGAAGGTGGCAGCAAAGGATGAAGGGATTCCGTGGTGCCCCTGGCTGAGTTTAGTGGCACCCCAGGGAGCCGCAGCACACAGTTTGGGAACCTCTGTGCTAAAGAGAAAAGAATGAAAAGCCCCTCCTCTACATCTCGACAGGTAGATATACAGATGGATTCTGTAAATGCATATTTTAATAATAATAACAACAGTAACAGCCAGTCTTCTGGCATCTTGAAGATGAACATTTTATTTCGCTGAACCTTTCATGTGCTGGAGTCCTCAAAAGCTTATGGAAAATAACACTCCTTTAAGATGCCATAAGATTCTTTGTATTTTTGTGGTAGCAGGGTAAAATGGCTGCCGTACCCTTGTAACAACATTTATTTATTTTCTTATTTACTTATTTATTAATTTGAATTCTTAATACTGCTTTTTTATTTGGGAGTGAGGGAAAAACTGAATGTGGTTTATGAGCAAAATAAAGTGTGGTAAAACTAATTTCTAAAACAGTAAAAGAGTGATAAAACAGTTTATGAACGCAATTCATTAAGAGCCCATGATTGCTCCTTCTATTCACATGGAAGTCGCTCCTGCCGCCCTTGTAGTTGCGTTAAAAACTGGGAAAGCAATCAGGAAAAGTAAAGGAAGAAGAAGATGTAGAGAAAGACAATATTTGTATGGCTCTTATTACTTAGCATCCTGTTACAATTTGGCCTTGTTGGGTGGGGGTTCCAGTATTCAGTTTAGTACGGCTAAAAAAAATTCAGATAAAAGTCTTCAGGCAGATGGGTTAACTCACAGCTTTGCAGGGCAGAAACACTACACAAGCCCTTTTAAAAGATTCTCTCTTTTCAGGTTTAGCTTCCATTTGCCAGGGAGTGCAACTTCTGACGAAACAGTTGGGGTGTTGTGCATATTAGCCGGGTGCTTGGATACCAAGCAATTATCTGTACACTTCTGGCACGTACTCTGAAATATTTCCTCTTTTCAACTTAAAAGCAACGAGTGCAAGACAGACAACGTGTACCTTCGTCAGAAGCTGTGGCTAATGCATGCAAATGAGGAAAGTCGTTCTCCACTTGGCTGATAATGATAGTTTTATAGGTGGAATATTTGCTTCCTTAAATGAGAGTGACTTGAAAGATCTGCCTAGCACGCCTGTGGTGGAGGAGTCAGGCAGAAGGGAGGTTATAGCTTTAATTGGTAGATTAGTTGGTTTTCTCCCTGCATTTAATCCCAGCTGCCCACAGAGCAGGGGAGTTATACAGAAAGTGCCTGCAGGGAGAGCCAAGTCAAAAGGAGGTAGGGGGAGAGGTAATAAGATAAATTAGAATGCAGGGATTAGCTGGCTAGCACATACAATAAACAGATGGGAAATATTTTTGGTGATCATTTACAACTGAACAGTAAGCTCTTAGGCCTCCCCAGCCTTTCAAGACATTAAAGTCAGCCAAAGTCTTTCTGCTTCCCTTCCTGGGGTGATTCTTATGATGCTGACTTGATCATTTAACAGGTGGAATCTGAGGAGATTCTTTGTCTCCTCACCCCGGAAATAAAGAGACAAGACACAGATGATGGCCTTAACTAGAGCCACACTTTATTCACTCATTAACCTTTAACTTCCCCAGTTCCTGCAGAGGGACCTACTATAGTGCGGATCCCTGAGGCAGGCTCCAGAGGTACCTGTTTACCCCAACTTTGACCCCATCTGGTGAATTCCAAGCCTCAGGCTGGTGCTGTCATGTCAGCAGACAGTTCCCGGACAACTAACACTTCGATGACCCTCCCCACCCCCAGCCACCCAAGTTTCATGATGACTTTAGGTTGCCAGTGGCCATGGCTGGCCACCCATGCATCACCCCATCCCAACAACTGAACCTCAGGATCTGCACCATCAAGACGTTGGTTGCAAAACACACCAGATGTAACCTTTGGAACTCACTGCTACTCCTTTCCCCATCTGCACTACCAGCCAGTGTGACCTATTTAACTGCAATACCACCCTTGCTCGGCCCATCCTCGCCCCATAGGGCCCTCAGTATGGGATAGGGGAAAATTACCCCAACACCTTTTGTTCAATATGCCAATTAAGTGATATGGGTCCAAAATTCCTATCCAGCCCCAAAGGGACCAGCTAGACTTGCACTGAATCCTGAGGGTGGGTGGGTGGGATGTCATCCCTTCAGCAGAGGCCTGAACAAGGGTGAGGTGGCCTTATAAAGGCCCGTTTCCCACCCTGATCAGGCGAGCGCAAGCAGCCAAGTGTGCCCCAGCCTACAACCATGCAAGGTATGCAGAGTTCAATAAACATATAGTTCTTGACGTTTTGGAATGTCTATAGAAACATTAGTTGTCTGATGCTTTGGGATTGTTGTCACGTATCTGAGAGGCTGCCAAACACCATTGCTTGGCTGCGCTTACCTTGTAGGTGTCAAGTTACGAAATCCTGTTTTACAGTTTGGGATAAATAAAATGAAGCCACAATTATTTCTGACAAATAAAATTCCCAAAGATGCATACAGAATTTGGAGGCACACCAAATTCTTGCGGTTGTTCATCCAAACAATCTGAACTTCCATCTGGAAGCTGGAAAGAAAGGGGGGGAAAAAACCCACAACATTATCTGGCCATCTTGTGTTTTGCAAAATATTTGGCCGATTTGCCAATGTTCAGCTTCACAAAATTGTTATAGGCCTTAGTTCCAGGAAGCTGCAGCTATCAAAAACCTAACCGGATGCATTGTCTGGTCCATATTATTAACCAGCATTCAGCATCCAGTGACAACATAAGGCAGGCATATGTCAGGATCATAAGAATAAATGAAGATCATCATCATCATCATCATTACAGATTGGCTGGGACTTTGGGTTCTGACTGTTATCTTAGTGAGAAGGTGACCACATGGTCACCTTCCTGTCTGGTTGTGCAATCATCTCTCCAGCAGTCTGCTGCCTATCGATCATCCTGCTCTTTAATCTCTGTCTGCAAAACCTTTTTCAGATTAGGAGGCACGAGCAGCTGGGAAAGATGCAGGTTAATCGGGAAATATGTAGTGGGGACTGGGGACAACAACACAGCAATGGTTGCCATACAGTCATAAGGTACGCTCAATATGCTAGCAAACAGGAGCCGAGCAAACCTTTGGGGAGACCTGGGCTTGAACAACTTCATTCTTGTCAAAAGCAATTCAGTGTTCCTTCCAGAGTGGAAGGATCAGCCAAGAGAGTGTGGTGATTGCCCAATGGACCTCCAAATGTATTTTTTTTTCAGTCCACACTTTCTATGGGGATGCTCTTTCCATGTTCCCCAGTCTTGAACTGAGGACAGTCAAACAAATTTCAGGTGTAATCAGAAGGGCATTGTTTGGTCTGCTGTGAAGATGGTTTGCTCCTCCTTCCAATGATCATCATGAGATACAATTGCCAGAGTGAACCTGCCTGTCCCCTGAGCACTCCTACCTGCTCCTTTCTAGGCCCCTGTCAGGGATAGGGTTGCCAGATGTCCGGCAAAAGGAGGACATGTCCTCCTTTTTAGCCTAATGTCCTCCGTCCGGCAGGCAAAGATAAAAACCTTTAAAATGTCCGGTTTTGGGGCGTGTCGCGCTCGTGGTGGGCATGTCTTAGAGTGCATGGTGCGGGTGGGCGAGTGAGAGCCAGGAGCCACGCGTCTCCCTGACCTACTGGGTCCACTTCTCTCTGGCAAGCGAGAGACTTTCGGCGACATTCAGCTAGGCGCTTTCCTTCCCACAGGTGAGCAGCAGCAGCAACTCCTCCTCCTCCTCCTCTCCTCCCCCTTTGAGACAGCTTCAAGACCCAATGAATCAGAGCGGCGGCGGCGGCGGCAGCTCTTGCTGCCGCTGCTGTGTGTGCGGCCACCACGCTTCCTGTTTGCTCAACTTCTCTTTGCGCCGCGGGAGGAGCGCAGCTGAAAAACCTGGCTCGGCGGCAGCTCGGAGGGAAGCCCGGCTGCTCCCTGAGCTCTCCTGCTTTCCCTGCCGGTTCGTCTTAGGGCAGCTAAGCCCTCCACAAAACCACTGCCTCCACAGGACGCCCCCATTGCTTTTTCCCCTGCACTCTCCTTCCTTGTCTTGAGGTTTCTCCCAGGGAGCCTGGAAAGCGCTGTAGCACTCCTGCCTTTGTATAGCCGCCACCGCCGGAGGGTTTCGTTTTGCTTTGAAAAACAGCGGGGAGAGTTGTGTGTTTGCGGCTGAGGGTGGAGGAAAGCGGGGGCTATGGTACGTCCTCCTCTGTCCTCTTTTTTGTCTTTCTATGTCCTCCTTTTGGTACCCATGTATCTGGCAACCCTAGTCAGGGACTTCTACTTCTTTTGTGGGGGTAGCATCGTTCTGTTTTTATTTGTTTCCAGCACATCCCATCACCTGAAAAATGAACCAAAATGAACTGTCAGCTGTTAATTTGCCAGGTTGTGAAGGGGCTTAAGAGAGGATGTTGGCAAATTAAACACTTCCTCTATTAGGGCAGCACAGATTGCACAACATAACTAAAGAACTGCTAGATAGCTCAGAGGCTGGGTGTTTGGAAACACTCCTAACATAGCAGTGACTCCACGTGGCTGGTGAAAGCCAATATTGTGTCACTAGAGGGGGGGGGGAAAGGCAGGGGGGAGGCCTTAATTAGTCAGTCTTTGATAGTATCAAAAGTAAGGTTTAATTTTTACTGCTCATAAACACTTTTCTTATATAGAAATGTATGTGGATTCAACTTACGTTCAAGAGTTAACATATCTATATGTCATAAAGTTTTTGTGGACATACGACCCACACAAATATGCAAAGCCAAACAATGCAAAGAGAAAAGAAGAAGAAAAAACAAGGACCACATACAGAATTCAGGCATCTGCAAGGAACACACCCCTTCTGTATATTGCAGCTAGGAAAATATTAGCAACTTGAGCCCACTATATGAAAATTCTGTTCTGATAGGCAATACAAGACGAGTCACCTATCTGAGCAACCTTGATATTTATGCAGCAGGGGGGAGATCAGATCACTCCTAATTTGTTCGTAAAATGTGCAGTGCAATAGTGTATGTGACAAAAATTCAGGCACACCATCTCTGTATGGGTAGTGTCTTTCTTGGTGTGGGACTCCCTTGAGAAAGGCTGAGGTAGGGCATTACATCTGGTGAGCATAAATGCTCTTTAAGCCTTAGCTGTTTGAAGCACAGTTAGGTAACTATGGGGGTGGGGGCACCACTTGTCAAAGGAGAACAGGTTCTGTTTGCTAAAGAGAACAATTCTTGTTTCTTGATATCTTAAAGACTCTGAGTAAGTGCTCTATAGGAATGTATGTGGGTTCAACTTCAGGTCAAGAGTTAACTTATTGTCCTTTTGGTGAAGCTCCTTGGTAAATTCAAAAAAAGGTGAAGACAAAGAGAGAAGACAAAGGAGAGCAAAACAAGCCACAGAATGGCTGAACTAGGGTAGACTTAAAGCAAGGTATGTTAGCATAATAAGTTGCAGTTAGAGTAGACTGATTTGAATCAATGGAACTTACAGAGGAGTTGACTCACCAAATGCCCATTAATTTGATGGGCCGACTGCAGTGCAATTGACTACACTAAGCAACAGGATTTTGGCCTCCGAAAAGATATAAAAACAGAAGACATCTGCAAGTAATTGTAAGAACAAAATGAACCAAAGGTGTTAATGATTATAAATTATTGATTCATCATTTAGATTAATTCCTAAATTTTACTGGAATTACTTATAGGAAGACATGACATTTGTAAATAACAGTTTTTACTCTTTGGATTAATCTAGTGGATTACTTTTTTCTTATTCATACTATTTAGAAATACTAATGGTACTTAGTCTACTTTTTAATCTATTATATAGATACTAGCCCTATGAAGGAAAATATTAATCCATATTTAATAGTTTTAAGCAGAAAGGAGCAAATCACAGGACAGTAAGCAGGAAGAGCAGCAGTTGTTTTTACTGGAAGCATTTGAAGTTGTATTACACAAAGAATTTAAATCCTCTGAAGGCAGATTATTGCACCTGAAGACTACAACAGAAAACAAAAAGTGTAGATGGATTAATAAAGGGGAGGAAAAAAATTAAAGAAGTTACAAGTAAGAGTCAAACACTTGGAACTGAAATGAAATAAAATCACAGAAAAGGTTACTGCTTGTGAGAGAACAACAAAGTATGGATGAAGTCGAAAAATTAAAACAAAATACAGAAGGAATAGAAAATGATAATATACAATGGTAGAATCCTATTAATTACCCCCTGCCAGTGTACAGTAAATCCATGGGCATAAACTCAGATGTGAATTGCTGCAGGTTGAGAAGTCAGCATAGGCATTTGCTGTCACACACCAGCCACATAACTGGATGCATGACAGCAAATGCCTGTGCTGACTCCTTAACTTCCAGCAATTTGAAATGTATGCCAATTGACTTACATTAGTGTAAGTTTTAGGTTTGCTTCCAGCCAATTTGGCTCTAAATTAAGGGATATTATGGAACACGTAGAAAGAAATGATTATTTTTTGCCACATGCTATGCAATTAAATTACTGCATTTCCATGCATATAATGTGCACATTACGTGGGTTTTTCCAAGCATTGGCTGTCGCTTGTTATATTCATGGGGGACAGCATAATCTTTTCAGTGTTTAGGGCCTCTAAAGGTCTTAATCCAGCCCTGCTTGTTTGAAACAGTTCTTTAACTAATTCCTTAATTTAAATTCTGGTTGGGATTGAATGAATTTTAGGAACAGGCTCTACAGCAGAAATATAAATCTTTGCTTATTTCACTCTCACAAGGAAGAACAAAAAAGTTCAGTAGTTTTCTCCATGTGGGCAAGATTGTTATAGTTTTTGTGAGTGGTGTTTTTTTTTAATTGGACCTTGTTCAAAAATGTGCAGGATTTTTTCATGCAATATATATATATATATCCTGTCCTGGCCAGCACAGCTAGTGGTGAAGGCTTCTATGAATTTTAGTCCAAGAACATCAGGGAACCCAAGGTTGGGAACCACTGTTTTAGTGAGTCCATTAGAGGTAAAAACAAAGTAAAAATTGTTTTTTAAAAAAGTGGTAGCACCTTGAAGACTAACTTTTATATTTTTTTAATGTGAGCTTTCATGGACAAGTTCACTTCATCAGACCCACTTGCTCACGAAAGCTCACATAGAAAAAATATAAAAGTTAATCTTTAAGGTGCCACCACATTTTTTTTTACTATTTTTACATTGTTTTCACCTAGAATGCTTGCACAGACTAACACGGCTACCCCTTCTACAACTACTACTTAGTGAGTCCAAAATCCTTCTTCATAGGGGATTCAAAAACTTGTATTTTATCTTGCAAGCCTTGATCTGCAAGTGGGAACTGAGGTGAAAAGAATTATTTTCAAAGGTGAGGTACCTTCTGAATAATCTGAAGCAGATTATTCTGCACAATTGACCCTTTTTGGATTCAGATTATATGGAATTTCCCTACCACTATGCATGGAAATGCTCTATCCCAGGATCAACTATTGCTTGATGGGTTATGGTATACCTTACTGCTGTCGGGTAAATCTTCAGGTGGGAGCCGTTTCTACCACCTTCCATATGGTAGGAGGAAAGTGTGTTTTCTTTTTAATAACTGAGAAAGTAGTCTAATTCAGTTATAAGGCAGCTTCTTCATATCCTTTGGAGTTAATTCCCTTATTTCAAAGAAAGTGACTGCTCCTTTTCCAGGAATTTTTAAAAGATCAGTTGCAAAAGTGGCACCCAACTCCCCCAGCTACATGCATTATACTTGTAGATCATTCCAAGAGGACCTGAAGGCACCTGGCATCTCATACTTTTCAATAGCTGTCATAACGCACAGGGAATTTGATGATAGATGCCAGATCAATAGCACTTCCACCTCACCTTACCTGATTTATCTTGCAATCATCACAGAGAAACCATTTTAGCAGATTTGACTCAGCAAATGTTTAGATGGAAGCTGCTCACAAATTGGGGTGGGGTGGGGAGTTTGAAGGCTAAATGAACTTGCACACTCAGCAAAATTGGCGGAAAAGTGGGCATCAGAGATAGACGAAGTAAAGTATCTTTCTAAAACAACAAGGTATTGATAAAGCAAAAATGCTGAAGAACTAGCATGTGTACAAGTTTGATGCCCAAAATCAATAAAAACTTCTTAATTACAGTATATTGGTAATTTAATTGTCTTTCCCTGATGTCCATCTCTATAGGTATTAAATGACAGATCCTATATTTCAGAAGTCCTTGTCTTTGTGTTTAACTGTACTGTCTTGAGTAGAAACTTGACTAACCTGCAAAGACTCCTAAGATGCATTGCGATCCTCTGTTGTTTTCCCTTCCTATCATGAATATAAACTCAATTTATAATTTGTTGAAATAAAAGACACAGTGGTGAAAATCAATTTGTCGTTCTTATGTCCATCAACACACTTCTGAATTATGGAAAGCCAATGAAGCAATGTCATCCAAGTCATAGACTCACAGAATAATGAAGTTGGAAGGGGCCTATAAGGCCATAGAGTCCAATCTCCTGCATCTGTCTTGCGAACTCAAGGTGCAATGACTTTCTTTATTGTTTTGATCTATCTCATGTTTTGTCTAGCTCTTTTCCTGCTGCCTTCAACTTGCCCTCCCAGGCCCCGAAATGAAGACGCCAGACAGTAATATGGGTTAAATACGGGCCACACTTTATTAACTCAATTCAGACAAAATCAGTATCCTCTTTAAATGAGGGGGCCTGCGGTAGTGCGGAGAAATGCAGGGCATCCACGATACCCTAATCAGTCAATGGGCGAGTCCCAGGCCCCCAGGTTCCAGCTGTCTTAATGACAGCAGGAACCCGGCCGGCCTCTAGTAAACACCCCAGACCTCGAGCCATCTTTATTTGATGACTGTTGGTCCGAAAGTGGCCCAGCGCATCTTCCTGCCGCCGGCCCTGTAATCGCACGATCCGCAGAGCCGGGAGGTCGGATGCGCTGTTGGCTTTCCATAATTATCAAAGGGACACACCGAGACAACCAGTTTTTTCCCGCACTACACGCCCGTGTGACCAAGAATAACCACCACTCATATGCCAATAAACCCTTTTCCAGTGTGGGATAGGCGAAAAATCCCTCCATCCACAGCCAATCAGGATAGAGGTCAAAAATTCCTATCCGGCCCCATAAGGCGACCCCGAACACACTAGAAATAGGGCGGGCGGGTGGGTGCCTGATCGGAAAGGAGAACGCATTGGGGGCGAGTTAACCTTTTATACCCACTCGCCCCCTCCCTTCCTTCCATGTGACCCGGTCCTGTCTGGCATCATCCGGGAACCGGGGAGGGCAAAACGGCACCGCATTTCAAGGCCTTCCAGCGTCCTTCATGCGGCCGAATACTTTTCCTACTGTGATTGTCCTTTCCACTGAGTCTTCTCTCAATATGAAATGACCAAAATATGATAGCCTCAGTTTAGTCATTTTAGTTTCTAGGAAGAGTTCAGGTTTGATTTCATCTAGAAACTATTTGTTTGGGTTTTTTGGTGGTCTGTGGTATTTTTCAACCTCTCCACCAACAACACATTTTGAACAGATTATTTTTTTCCCTTGGCCGCTTTCTTCGTTTCCAGTTTTCCCCTCTGCACTCAGAAACAAAATTGTATGAACTATGTTGGACTTGACCTCTGATGACACATCCTTATGCCTGAGAATCTTTTATTGCTCCATGCAGGATTAAAGTCTTTGTTGAAAATCTTGAGCATCACTTTGTTTACATGGGAGATTAATCTGATAATCCTGTAGTCACTTCATTTCTTGGCAAATCCCTTCCTTGGAACTGGATTGTAAATTGAATGCTTGCACTCTGTGGGCCATTGTTTTGTTTTGTTTGTATTTGCTGACATGTTCTTGACAGAATTTTGATAGATTCAGTCTTGGAAGCTTGAAATAGCTATGCTTATATTCTCTTTATCTCATGATAATTTATTTTTACTAAGTGCATTGAGAACAGCTTTCACTTCACTTTCTGAAATTGCTGGTTCTTCATCAAAGCACTCTTCTCTGAAGGAATCTTTTAGCTTTGCACCTGTTCTGTGTACTTCTTCAGTATACTATTTCCTTTATTTTATCCTGATCAGATTATATATTCCCTTATTGATCTACGAATGATCTATTTTTAAATTACCTGTGATTTCTTGGACCTTATGCAAATTATCTCTTTTATCTTTTTTATTTATTTACAAAGTTTATTATAATAGTTCTCTTTGTTTCTACATGGATATTGCTCAAATGTTGCATTCAGGAAGGATGCTTCTCAAATTTCTTTCACTTTTCACATTTGCTTCCAATCTGTTCTTAATGATGTTGAGACCTTCACTAATCATCCACCTACATTTATCCTTTCTTTTGGTTTCAAAAAAAGAGACTTTTTAAATTCTTCCCTGATAATACATCTGGCTTTACTCCACATTTCTACTGCTTCACACTCACTTGAGTTTAGCAATGCAAATATGTTCTTTAAATGGTCTTTGAATTCTTCAGGAATGTCATTTAAACTATACTTTGGTGCTATGATCATTTTTGTATTCTTCTTCACCTTTACTCTGTTTTTTTAGAACTAACAATTCAAGACCTGTACCACTGTTTGCTCCTGGTCTTGTTTTTCCAGAGAGAATAGAACTTCTCCATTTTCTCCATCCAACTATATAGCCTGTTAGATTTATATATTTGTTATCTGGTGATGCACAACTGCGTGTTTAGTCGCCTGAAGCAAAAAAGTAATTGTTGGCTCCACAGCATTTGATGAATCATCCTCTTGCTCATGAGGAGGGGGAGGGGCAGGAAATGATTGGACAAGGAACTTCTGGGTTCAATCTGGTTTCAATTTTATGAGATATTCCTAACTGGCTTAATGTGAACTTGAGTTCCACAGGTCTCTGGGAGAAAGGGGAAAAAAAAGTCTGGCAATGCTTTATTATAAAGTGTGTGTATTGGGGGGAGAGAATGAAGTTTGAGGCGGCTTGAAAGTCAGCAAAAATGTTCCTGAATTTGTTCCTATCCTTAACATATACAAGAATGGGGATCATTAAAAACCAAAAAGCCAACAAACAAACAAACAACCCTTTCCCCCAGTATTACTCACCTGGGAAGGAATCCCTATGCCAAATATATCAGCGATTAGTGATGGTCTTCTAAAATAAACCCCCCCACACACACAATAAACTAGAAAAAAAGCAATGCCATTTATGTAATGTTTTGCCAGCTGAATTTATAAAATTGTGTTGGTTTGATCCCTGATACCGTAGAGAGCATTGGCATTCAAACTGTCACATGTTGAAAAAGCAACTTAACATCACTGACCCAGCTAATCAGTCTTCCATATGGGCTCATATGTCAGTTCAGGTGGAACTGATACTGGAGAGCATCTGTGAGTTTTCATCTCTCTCCAGTAAATCATGGCAGAACAGATAAACACAAGCGTTGCCAGTATGGAGTTGAAAACATTCGCGATGACAAATACTGAAATGTGTTCTCTCTCCCTGTTCTGTGACTTGGATCTCATGATAATGTTAATCACAGTTTTAAAAAGTGTAGATTGAGACTTTTAGCCAAGACCTGTGTTTCTGTGCTATTGTTCTTTGTTGGAATTTGTAAATATGGATGGTAATAATTTGTGTCTGAAAGGGAAAGAACCTTCTAGTGGATTCCAGCACTTTCTCAGGACATCATTAATAGCTGTTATGTAACAGCTGCTTCAGATCTCACTATATGACATGTTTAGATGGGGCAAAAGATGTCCTAATGATGCAGTTAAATCCAAGTAGCAGCCGCGGCAGATCTTGCCATAAGGCAGAGTGAGGTGGCCACCACCGAAAGCTAATTTTGGAAGTCACAGAAAAGACAACAAACTGCAGTTTTCATTGTGGATTTATTCCCAGGGAAAGGCGCTTTTTGTTGTTGGCAGATTATCCACCACAGAGATGTGCACTGTCATTGGACAAATGTGCAAAAATAGACCAGGTTACGGGTATTTGTGCAATTTTGGGGTAGGTAGAATATGGAACAGGGAGCCACTGTTCACTCTCAGGATAAAAGTTAATCTTCCATAGGTAATTGTGGCTAATTGGCAAGCTGCCGTTGAATGATCAGGCGCATGATCAGGCATGTGAGTGAGACACATCCAGAACCTCATCAATCAGCAGCAATTGCACATTGCATTAGCGCTCATAGGATTATCAAGATGGTCAGCAGTTTAAACTGACTCAAAAGAAAAGCAGATGTAATACACCAAAAGTAGACTAAGGTGCTGGTGCCAAAGAAGGTGAAGGGCAGCTGAACCTCCAATCAAACCCAAGGTCTCCCTTGATCTTCTACTCACTGAGGCATCAGGGAGTGCTCAGTTTGAGGTCACTGCCAGATATATATTTCCTTTTGTAGTCACTCTCCCAGCCATTCTGCAGAGCTTCAGTTGAAAAAAGAAAATCTTCATTGGATGTTTAGATGATGTGTTTACATTCTGGAATGTTCTCCTTTTTTTCCTATTATCTCGGTCAATTTACTCAACCTTACCAAAATATTGTTACACTTCTAGGATGGAGCATGTGTATGATTGTGTAAAAATGCTTGTTGCATAGGCTTTGAGTGGATAGGTCACACAACCAGGAAACTGGGCAGGCTCTGCGTGCCCCTCCAAGTCATGCTTGTGTGTGTGTATGCCATCAAGTCAATTCTGATTTACAGTGACCCTTTCCACTGTTTTCTAGGTAGATAATACACAGAAGAGGTTTACCACTCTCTTCTCCTGGGGGTGCCTTGTAACTGTGCAGCTTGCCCACAGCTACACAGGCTGACTCTTCTCCCTGGAGGCACAGTGGGGAATCAAAATCCCTACCTCTGGCTCCACAGCCAGATACCTAAACCACTAAGTTATCCAGCCAGCTCTCCTAAATCATAGTTATTTGCATTTCTGACCACATTTGCAGGATTTTTTTTTAAAAAGAAATAAACTGGAGATCTGGAAATGCCCAGATAATGTCATAAACCCAAGGATGAAGCAGGCTGGAATGACTTATAAAGGATACAGGGTACATCTGCCCTCACTGATGTGCTGCTTCCTGCCAGTCATAACCCACTGTGATTTTGTTCCTCTCCTCATTGTAGTATAAAGGGTAAAATGGTAAAATAATGTGTTCAAATCCTCATTTTAGAAAGTGAAGTTTTTGTTCCTATCATGATGGGGCATGGGTTCTTAGACAGAATAATTGATGGGAGCTAAGAAATGAAAGGTGAGAAGCAGTGCCCTAGACAGACCATATTAGAAGCAAAAAATCAGAAACACTCTCCTTCTAGGTCAAATTTGGTCTTTCAGCCACAGCTCATGTAGTCTCATCACATTGCAGGGTGGCCTACTTAAAACTGTACAATAAAAAGTATGCAGTATATAACAGAAGTATAAAAATTAAAGAGCTAAAATAAATAGTGCAAGAAGTCTGAGATTCATTCATTTTTTACTTAATGACTCCTACATAATATCATGCATTAAACCATAGACTCGGCTGAGAACTGGAGAAGAGTAACATTTCATCAGGAGTTAATTTTGTTTAATTTAGATCCAGGTTCGATCATGCCTCAGTCAAATTAGGTTAATTATGTGTATCAAATATGTCCATAAATCTTTTTTCTTTCAAATTCACGAGAGATACAAGGTGTGTCGTGTTCTGCATTAACCCACAGGGTGTTTCATAGCAGCAGTTTTATTCAGAAGTTCCAGATTCTGAATAACATGGAATTGTCCCACTGAAAGCCGACTGGCCATGGGTAGCTTGCAGAAGAATCTACAGGGAGATTCTCCTGCCCAGGATCTCATTGGGAACTCTTCTGATCAAGGTCAAGGGAACTTTTTGGATTACCACATCTTTGCTCTTGTGCTACTGTCACTGAATTCACAGCAAAAAAATTGTTCAGATAAAAACTCTCATTCATTTGAACAGAATTTGCTCACCCTAAAGGGTCAATGGAGATCAGGAGATTAATTTGAGGCCTTTTTTTTTTTTTTTTTTTTTTTTTTTTTTTTTTTTGTAAATCATGAGGAATCATGGTTTATGTCAGGATGTGTGTGAGACTGTTTCAGTGTGAGTGAGAGGAGCAGTCTTAATACTTCTCAAAACTGGTCCAAGGGAAATCAGCCCTCAATTTTGGCATATCTATCAGTTCTACTCAGGCATGAAATAGAATAACCATTTTCATCTACATACTTTAAAAATGTGGTTCTTCCCCTCTTGTCAGATGTACAAATAACCAGGAGCCTTTTCTGCTCAGAATCATGGCTTCTTCCTATGAAGAAAGAGATGACGGGTGCTAGATCATTCCCTTTAATTGTGTTGATGAAACTGGTTATTCTAATGTCTGAATACGGCTGTTGCATGCATATCTCATGTATCAGGGTCCCACAGCACTGTGATGTTTGTGGTAGTGATTATATATTCAAAGACTTTAATCCTTATGAGTGTATATTAGATTCAGTTCTTCATGTGGTTTTTGAATGTGGGATATTGTGCTTCTTTAACCACAAGGACCTGATATAGCTGCACAATATCATGCCCACGTTGCCAGCAGGAAAAAGGATGCCAAGCTTTACATCCGGTCTTTCTATGAAGTGTTTTTCCTCTGGGATTGTAATGTAGGGCAGTGATTCCAACATTTTTAGATAATAACTCTCAGAAACGTAGACTATTCATTGAATGTACTGACTAGTGGATAGGGTTTCTGGGAGTTGTGGTCTGAAAACACCTGGGGCACCTTGAGAAGACCAAGGAATTTCATGGAGAAAAGAAAGCACAGCTAATTCTTTACCCTTCTGAAAAATGTCTTTCATAAATAAGGGCCATTGGGATAGATTTCCTCCCCTCGCAGATAACGAAGGGAAATTTTTAAGGTCCAGGTTTGCTTATGATTGATACAGTTGTAAAGACAGCAGTGGGACAGCAGTGTCTCCATTGATCTAGTGGTGTGCTTTCGGAGAGAAAATATTTTCTTTGGTCACTGACGCGGAAAAGAACCTTGCTTGTAAATTGAAACCATCCTTGGACATTTGTGCTTGCATTGTGTAACTTAATTTAAAAGGTTGGTGGACTGGTAAACAACTGAGATTAAACATACACTTCTCTTCTTTCTCAATTTGCATATTCCAGCTAGGAAAAGACACCACTGATCAAATAATGAGTTTGTTAACAGAGGGCTCTTGCCTTTGGCTAAAACACAACTTTATTGAAGACGTGTTTTTTTCTGGCACTATGTTTCCTCGGTCCCCAGCCATGCGCAGTCAACGAATGTGTGCGCACATGCATTTTGTGTGTGGATAATGGGAATCATGCCTCTTCTGCTCTCTTCTGTGCACTTTACTTTTACCTGAAGGAGTAATAAACATATAATAAACAGTTGACAAAGTGCAGCGCATGGGCCTCATGCAGACCCCAAGGGCCAAAATGTATGTCCCCAGAATCTTTGGAGACCCCAGAGACCCCACACATGACCCACAGATTTTTTAAATTGTTCAAAAACTCCCCTTGTGCCTTGTAGGAAGCATGGGTGGTACTTTTGTCATGCATGTGGGGGATGAGAACTGGTGAGGCCCTCCAAGGACCAGCTATGGTCATGTGACCCTCTGATCTGTGGGCATTGCCTCCTCCCATTTAAACAGAGCTTATTTACACACATAAACTATACAGGTCTCAATGCCCTGCACCTCCCACCAAAATCTGCCGTGAAGTCCACAGAAAACAGCAGGGTATATGTGAAAATCCTCCAGGCCAGAGTCTGTATATGAATTAAGCAGGGGTTGGGAAGCAGCCCTAGCCAGTTTACTGCCTCAAGTTATCCAACACACATTTAGGAAAATAAGTCAAAATTTTGCCTTGCTAGAACATCCTAATATCTGCTCCACCCCCACCATTTTGATTGGAGGAGAGAATATCAGCAGAATTCTGATTGGAGGACAGAAGATTTTGCAAGGAGGGAACAAGGAGAGAAAGAAGAGAAGACAGAAGGAGAGAGACAGCTCCATGATGGTCAGCTTCCATTGGGGCAGCTTGAGCAAGGTGCCCACTTCTGAGTGGAGCATCCTCTTGCTACTCATTTTCTCGCCATCCCTTATCTGGACAAAATGTGCAGTATTGACAAAATGTGCACTATTGGTAAGTAGGGTTCTTCTTGTCTGTTTTCTTCTTGCGCTTTTAATGTTTTCCATACTTGGAAAAAGGCAGTTAAATGGTCAGTACCAGGAAAGAAAAGGAAAAACAGCAGAGCCTGGCGATTCAGAAGGCCACCAAAGTGGTCTTTTTGATGGTGTGTCAGCCTTGGCAAGTGCCAAATGGAGTCAACTTGGATGCCAATCTTGACTGTGTGCTTAGGAATCTCTACCTGCTTTCATAGGGATCACAGCCTCTGGCCTTCCAGTCTTACTTTGTGTTAAGGATGCATGCAGATACCCTGCGATGTTTCATAAGTTTCTTTCTCTTTTCTTTTAAAAAACTCTTTAAACTCCCTACGAAATGTTTTGATTTCAGAATATTGTTGTTGTTGTTGTGGATTTCACATTAGAAGACTTTAGGGGAAAGGCTACCTGTGCTAATGCCCATTCTAGGGCCTGCTGCATCTCTGTGCTTTTCACACACTGCTTAATATTCTTCTTCTCCCATCTCTGTTTTTTCTCCATCTTCCAGGCTGTCCTTCACACAAGAATCCCCAAACAATCTTTATTCTTGCCTTTTTTCTAATGTCGGCTTTTCTGAGTAGTCTCCTTCCATTTTCAAGGTCTCATTCAGCTTTTGCTGACCCACATCCATAACGGGTCACTACTGTTAATTTGCTCGTGTTTTCTTCCCAGATTTATGCTTTTAGTATTCCAATTTGCATCATAATGGCATGTGTTAAATTTTAGATGGGATGTGTTTTAGAGACACAAAATGTGGGCTATAAAATGTACGTGTGGGTAGCTGTTTTGTATATCCTCATTCATGAGGATGACCAGGGAGAGATTGTACATAGAGCAGATAATTAGAAACTTTGATAAACCAGAACACTATTTTCAAAGATTTATACTGACAAGAGAGACACCCAGTGGATTTAGATAATGAGTAACTTTGGATATTAGTATTTTTATAGCATTTTAAATGTGCCAAGCATTTCATAGATCTTAGCCAAATTGACTCAAGTTATGGGAGAAGACTGACATTCAAAACTGACTTCATGACTGTCTTTCTGACGAAGTTCCTATAACAATAGCTGCACACACTTTCTGGATGTACTGCATATTAAAAAAGCCAACAAGAAGGCTTGTTTGGGTTTTGGTGCCACCAGTCCGATGACAGCCGAATCCAATTCTCCATTCCATCTACCTTCAAGGAAGGTATTCTCATTCTAAACCAGTGTCTGATGCTGACAATTCCTTAATGAAACTGAAGCTCAAGCCAGAAAACACAGAAGTACTTTGGACAAGTAGCCTAGAAATATAGGCTATGTGCCCTTGGGGGCACTCTAATTGTTTAACGATTCCTACAGGTCTTGTGGCACATCATTTTAAATGTCTGAATCAGCTCAACATTCATTTTGATTTACACTGTAATTTTTATAAATGGGACGGGTTCCAAATGTTCATTAATCAGGAGCCATGCTGGTTTGGGGGATTCTGGAAGATAGACTCTTTGGATAAACCTTGCACACCATGATGAAAAGAGCAAGAGTGAGCATGCACAGGGCAAAAGGAAAAAAAGGAATGGATAGAGAAGCGAGGGGGCACTTGGATGAGGGTGGGACTCATGGGCTTTTAGCCAAGTCTAATGGCTGGTATGTAATAAGACAAAAAAAATCTGATGTGGTATTACCAGCGCCGTGTGATACACATATTATCACAGTTGGAGAGGAACAGGAATGAAAGGTGAGCAATTAAAGCAGCACTGCAAATGTTGCGGTTCTTTTTTGTCATTTACAGGGGCTATCATGGACAATCTCTTTCATAAATAGTGCAACTGGCCCTATTGATTTGGAACCATATCTAAAAACTGGATCATTTTTTCACATAAATATTTATTTATTTATTTATCTATTTATTTATTTATTTATTTAAAATATATTTACTTCACCTTTCTCCTAAAAAAGAACCCAAGGCAAATTACATCATTAAAAGCACAATATTAAGAGCTAAAAACAGTAAACTATTCAAATGTTCAAGACAAATTATTAACATTTCATTTCAAATGTTAGGTAAAAGCATTATGAAAAACAGATTGAGAAGCAGCAAAATATAAACCACCTGATTTATTGTCCCCTTTATCGTTAGTCACTAAGGAGAAGCCTACGTGAAGAAAGCTATCCCTGCTTGTGGAGGGATAGCAAAGATGGGGCCAGCCTGGCCTCCTGAGAGAGGGAGTTTCAGAGTCTGGGAGCAGCAACAGTGAAGGCCCTCCCCCATGTCTCCCCCAAGTGCACCTCTGAGGGTGGCGGGACTGAGAGAAAGGCCTCCCCTAATTATCTTAAAGCCTCAGCAGGCTCATAGGGGGAGATGCAGTCTTTTTCGATAGCTTGGACCCAAGCTGTTTAAGGCTTTATAGGTAAAAAGGAATGAGGAAAGGCTGAAAGAATTGGGCATGTTTAGCCTTGAGAAAAGAAGACTGAGGGGTGATATGATAGCACTTTTCAAATATTTGAAAGGCTGTCATACAGAGGAGGGGCAAGATCTGTTCTCGATCATCCCAGAGTGCAGGACACGCAACAATGGGCTCAAGTTAAAGGAAGCCAGATTTCGGTTGAATATACTTCCTACCATGTTTCCCCGAAAATAAGACAGGGTCTTATATTAATTTTTGCTCCAAAAAACGCATTAGGGCTTATTTTATTTATTTATTTATTATTTATTTATTTAACTTATATGCCGCCAACACTACCCAAGGGGATGTTTTATGTTTTTTCATGTACAACAATCTACATTGATTCAAATACAGTCGTGTCATCTTCTTCTGGTTGCTGCACAATGGTGGAGGGCGGGGTTTCACTTAACTGAGGCTTATTTTTGGGATAGGGCTTATATTACGAGCATCCTGAAAAATCATACTAGGGCTTATTTTCAGGTTATTTATTTATTTATTTATTATTTATTTATTTAGGTTAGGTCTTATTATCCGAGAAACAGGGTAACTGTTAGAGCAGTACGACAGTGGAACCAGTTACCTCAGGAGTTGGTGAGTGCTCCAACACTGGAGGCATTCAAGAAAAACTTAGATAATCACCTGGCACACAGGTCCCCAACCCCCAGTCCGTGGCCCTGTGCCGGTCCGTGGCCTGAGCTGGAATGGGCCGCAGAGACAGACCTCCCCCCACCCCTGCATGCACTCCCCCCCGCACAGCCCACTTGCGTCTGCGTGCACGCCCATGCGCCCATGTGAGTACTCCCCCATCCCTTTGCACATGTGTATGAGTGCTCCCTGAGTGCTGCGCCACCCTTTGCAGATGCGCCCGAGCGCCCGCACAAGCACTGCGCTGCCCTTTGTGCATGCGCACGAGCATGCGCGCACCCACACGAGCATCCCCCACTCCTTCGCACATGCGCACAGGTGTGCGCGCTCCTTCGCGCATGTGCATGCCCCGCCTTCCCCAGCTGGTCCGCGGGGCTAAAAAGGTTGGGGACCGCTGACCTGGCAGATATGCTTTGATTGTATTCCTGTATTGAGCAGGGGGTTGGACTTGATGGCCTTGTAGGCCCCTTCCAACTTCACTTTTCTATGATTCTATGAAAAAAAAATCACTATGATTTCTGCCCGGAAACTGATTGGTAGCCAATGGAGCTGCTGTAACAGGGGTTATGTGATCCCTGTAACCAGTTGCAGTTATATTGTGGGGCATGCAGAACGAAGGTGAATTCAGAGAATTCAGTGCATGTATTATCAGAATATTTTGCATATTCCCTTCTGTCTAGAGAGTTCCCAACAACACACTGGCCTGTTAGATTCTGGTGTGGACCCTTGTTTTCACTCTAGTCAGACTCTCCCATCATTTTCAGTTGTATGGGAGTTACTGCTTATTCCTTCGTCTGTAATGTTTGTTAATTATCCGTCCACAGTCATGTGCTGTTTCAGAATTTTGACATCCCGTGAAGCCAAGAAACAGAAGATAGGAAGACTGGCTGTCAGTAGTCATCCCCCCCCCATTTGTGTGAGTTGGGGGGTGGTACCGGGATTTTCTCTGTTCTGAAGAAATTGATGCCATGTAAGTTCAGCCCTTCACTAACCCTAACCCTGCTGGTAACCCTCAGTGCACTGGAATTCCCCTAGACGAGACTATAACCCTGTGACTGAGTGCAACTCTTTTCAATCCATCTGAATGAAGGAATGTATTTATATTTGCTTGAGCTTCGAGGCTTGGTTTCAGTTTAATGTTGCTGTTACTCAAGCAGCATTTTTTTTTTAAAGCTAGCCTTCTTCATTTGCATACGTGTGTTGCCCTTTGTCCAGCACTGACGAAAAACATTCTGATTTCTTAAACACCCCCAAAAGTGTTAAGATGAAACGAAATGGACCAAATGGCTCAGCTCCTTGTGTTACCTGGGAATTCAGTGTGTGATCTTGCTATAAGACAAAAAACTGTGTAGAAAATTGCCTCAGGGTTTTGGCCTATTCCTGGATGACATTCCTGAGGTAAAACAACATGTCCTACATGGTGTTCTCTTTTCATCCTTGGGAAGTCACAGATATTTTCTATGCACATAACCACAGTGCCCCATCCCATTATCTGTCTAAAATAAGAATTTTGTCTGCAAGCTCGCAAATGAGCCAATAAGTGGGGAATTATTTTTAAATCAAAAAAATGAAATGAAAGCATAAAGACTTTTTAGAGGTCTTTGCGAGGACCATTAATTGGAAGTTATAAAACCAGCGTTGCAATTAGGAATAAAGCATAATAGTCTAGAATGGCCAGAGTTCCCATTAACATGGGACTTTTCACTGCAGTGTAATAATTGAGAACTCACTCTTTCAAAAGGCTCTATTATATTCATCTTCCTTTGTATGTCTAATGACTTTTTTTAATGCTATAATAATAGTGGGTGCAAGTGAATCTTCCATAGAGTATGTTTAAGACTGCCTTATATATTTAAGTTTCAAAGACACTGATTTGGCACAGTATATGTGCATGAGAGAGGCTGAGGAAAATAGCAGTTCCAGCCTTGTGAAATAGTATACTATAGACATTTTTGTAGTTAAGAGCTGTAATGAAGAAAATGCATGAAGATACTGAAATTGTTATTAAATCAATTCATCATAGGGACAGTTCATCATAGTTAAAAAATAATAATACAGGGTTGCCCCCAGAGACTATTTCTGAAATGATTTCATCCTGTGATCCAGAAACCCCACAGTAGCAAAAAAAAAGTAGTAGAATTTTCCTCTTTGGAAACAATGGCTTGGCTAAGATCATTTCAATTCTGTGTAAAACTTTTCTACAACTCTGACCCAGATAGTTTATTATATCAACTATTACTGGACTCTAAACCTCTCTTTGGGTCTACTGCCCTTTTAAAAAAACTGAAATGGATTGGCTTAGATAGTAACTACTTGGGCTCACGAAATCAAGGGCAAGCCTTCCAAATGATCAAAAGAAGAATTTTGGACATGGAATTCCAGGATCTATGGAACGCAGACAATAAGACCTGCTCACCACTGTTTTCCCACATTCCCTTTAAGACTGGAAAACCAGCTGCCTTCCTTTCTCTGCTTAAGTGTCCACAAAAACGCAGGGCATTCTCCCTAGCCAGATGCAATGTCATGCCTGCAGCCTTACTATATGGTAGGTTCAAAGGAATCCCGTACCTCGAAAGACATTGCTCATGTGAGCAGGGTGCATTGGAAACTCTTGCCCACATGTTTCTGCACTGTCCACTCCACCAGAGTGATTGCTCCAGATTTGTGGCACCAGTCCTGTTAAAATTGGAGGGAAAATCTGATGTGGACAAAGTCCATTTTATGTTATCTGTGGAGGTGCCTGACATTCTGGAAAGAATTGCAGATTTCATCAGCTCAATTGTTTAATTGAAAGCCTCGCTTTCAATTAAATGTCTTTGAAGGGTTTGGTCTTCTGCTTTCCTACCTCCTGGATTTTGTATGTGTGGGGCACTTAATGAACCAGTTTGGCTATGTTTTATTCTCTTTATGCCGATAAAGGTTTGTCTTGTCTTGTCTAGTAGAATTGTCTATGTCTGTCCAGTGAAATCTATTGCTCCATCTATATCAGAAATGACAAGACTCTCTATTTTGGAATGTGAGGAGTTACTTTGCACACTGAAGGATCCTGCAAGTGACAGTTTGATATATCTTTTCCACACTCTGCTCATATAAAAAAACCAAATACAGAGCTATGACACATGTCTGTACCACCAGGTTCTCCATAGGTAAAGGTGCGTTGAAGGGCCCCAGTTTTATACTTCATACCCCACTTTCGTACAACATCTTCCTTTTATTTTATAGGGAAAATAATGCTTTTTTACTTTAGTAATTATTATGTGCCATCAAGTTAAATCTGACTTACAGCAATTCTACAAGGGTTTTCTAGGTATAAAAGCCTCAGAAGTGGTTCACCAGTCCCTTTTTCTGGTGGCAATCTGAAACTGTGAAACTTGCCCAAGGACATACAGGTGACACCACCAGGTGCAAATACTCTGCATGATCTCAGCTGTCCCATCTTCCAGGCAGCACAGTGAGTTCCCTTGATTCACGTCTGGTAGGGTCTCCAGCAACCAGAAACTGATGTACTGTTTGTAAGAGTGTAGGCTGGTTGTTGGACACTACAAGCAATGTCTGATTTTGTTAAGCATCCAAGTCTTCCCCCTCTCTTGAATCTGGAAACAGATGACTCGTCTTATCAACACCACTAAAGTGCCAGTTAAGGGAAAGGCGCCAACTGTGGAAACTGATGAGAAAATAATGAAAGAAGCAGTAAGAAAACCAGGGAGGATGGCAAGTGGAGGACTCCTGATGTCCCTGTAAAATTCAGTGAACAAGACATAGTGGTTCCATAATACAAGGCATCATTTTCATATGCCATTCATATGGAAAGAATGGATTTTTCCAATTATCAAATACATGTCACATGCCATGTGCCCAAACTGTTTTCCTTGGTGGCGTTTGCAGAAAGGTGTCAGCTGTCTTGCTATAGCAGATGTAAACTGCTTAAGTGTGTACTTAATAATGACACAAAAGACTGCATAGAGTTCCCTTTTGATTAGAGCAATGTCATGTTTCAGTGTGACAGAAACAAACTTTTGAAGGTTTCATGGGAAAAAGCTCAGTAGGACACTGCTGAATAGCTCAATGGTTGAGGTCTCTGGCTGCGGAGCCAGAGTTTGAGAGTTCAAATCCCCATGGTACCTCCTTGACAGGGATTAGACTTGATGATCCATAGGGTTCCTTCCAGCCCTGCAATTCTAAGATTATTATTCAATTATTATTATAAATATGCCCATGGAAGCTAACTTTACTACTTCTGAACTTTAGATGGTTTCTGGTGTCAATTTTTGCAATGCTCTGTGGCTCAAATCAGTTACCAGGAATTGCTAGTAAGTAAGGACGTGGTAATTCATGTTATTGGATCTACTGTATCTCCCAAATGCCCATAGGAAATTGGACCCATAGTGTTCTGTTGCAGGATGGATAGTGCCTGTTACTGCCTGTCTACATAGCAACATCAGGGATAGCTGCCAGAATCAGGTAGATGGAGACCTCCAGAGCCGGCTGTCCTGTTTGGCAAGGTGAGGCATTCAGCACAGGTGGCTCCTGCAGCCAGTTCTTTCTTGTGCATCCTGGTTTTGTGCCCCCTGCTTTTTCTCCCAAGGGGAAGGCTTCAAAGGAAAAGAGCTTGGTCTCCAGGTATAGTGCTAGCTGGATGCTCCAGCCAGGACTGTCAGTGAAATGTGATTGATTGATTGATTGATCGATCGATCGATCGATGCACAATCGATCGATCAATTGATCTAAAATATTTCTCCCGCCTTTCTCCCCAAGGTGATGTCAAGGGTGTGAAGTCGCACCACTTATTGACATCAGGGGACTGGTCATAACCCTGGTATCACTGAAACCACATGGATCAGATGAGGGAGGAGGGGAGGGATACAGCCCAATGAGTGAAGGAAGGAAGGAAGAAAAGACTTAATGAATTAAAGTAGGATACATTTACAGTTAAGTGCCTAGGAGGATTGAATCTATACTCCTGCGAGCCTCCAAACTAAATGGACTACTTTGTTTTCATATGTGTATATAAGATAATAATAATTCATATACAGAGAGAGATTTATATGTATATTTTTAGCCTGCTTTAGAAGATGGCAGGTGGGAGCAAAGAACCTTTAGTCTGTGAAACAAGTCCATATATTCTTCCTCTGCTCCTTATATTCTCAAAGCCTCACGAAACCATTATCCCCTTACCCCGGAATAAGACACGAGACAACTGTTATGGAATAAACATGGGCCACACTTTATTAAATATTCATCTTTATCCTCAATGGGAAAAAAAGGGGGGTCCTGCTGTAGTGCAGAATCAGGTTCTGCAGAGGGGTCTCAACGGACCCCTACCAAACTATGGGCGAGCCCCGAGCCCCAAGATCTCGCAGTCGTGAAGACAGTGAGAACCTGGCCAGCCCAAATTTGACCACCCCCGGACCTCCAGTCCCCTCCTTCTTGTTGACTGTTGGTCCGGGACTGGCCCCAGCGGATCTTCTCCCCCAAGCACTGTAATTGCACGATCCGAAGCGCTGGGAGATCAGATGAGCTATACCTTACCTGTGGTTGTGATGGGACTCACCGAAACCTGTTTTATCCACACTACCCGCCTGTGTGACCAAATTTGACCACCTCTCATTATGCCAGCGCACCTTAGCCAGTGTGAGATAGGCGAAAAATCCCTGCTTCCAAAGGCCAATCAGGATGCGGGTCAAAAATTCCTACCCGGCCCCTAACAGGTGACCAGTAAAACTCACACTAGCATTCAGGACGGGCGGGTGGGCTGCCGAAAAGGAAGAGGCCAAAGGTAGGAGGAGTCCTGGCTTAAATACTCTCTCCTGCCCCATCTTCCCACTTCTCTCTGCGAGACCTTCATGTCTCGCGTTATCCCGGGAATGGGATTATGGCGGCCCGTGCTGCTGAAGAGCTCATCAGCGGACCGGGCATAATATTATTAGATACTGAATGATATATGTTGCTTGGAATGGCAAAGGAAGAAACAGAAATCAAGTAACAATCCTCTGTGGAGCTTCAGTTTTCAAAATGTGTCTTAAGTGATAAAGTAGGCTCTTCTGCCTACAACTAAAGCTTAGGGGGTGATAATGTGGGCATATAGCTCACACTTTGGACTGCTTGTTTGAGCAATTTTCTGGCAATCAGATGACTCCAGCGCAACCCCAATTCATGCCTTTTGGCCCAGCAGGAGGGCTGCTACTTTTTGGAGCCAAGGTGGAGCGATTCACTGACAGATGGAAGGGTTACTTTAATGGAGATCACCCTTGGCAAAGCAACCATTTCCAGTGTGCTCAGATGCAAACATTTCTTGCTGTCTGATCATGCTCTTAATCTCTAGCTTTCCGATCTGTCTCTGTGGGGCTTCTTTGAATCTCTGCTAAAGTCTACAGAGAGACCTGTGGCTAATGCAGATGAATGAATCTCTAGCCTTTGTTTTCAAAGAAGAAGAATTCCTATTGTGTTTCCTTTTCAATGGCTTGGCCAGAGTTCACATGATACCAGCATGCCTTTCTGTCTCATAAAGCTCAATTTTTTCATCCTGGAATTTTGCTGGATTGCAGTCCACCATAGCTTGAAACATCTGGCCATTTATTCGGACTTCCATGCTTTCTCACTATACCTCACATGCTGCCTTTAGTAAGTGTGGCTGGGGGAGGAATCTTTCTGGACTGTTAGTGACTGTTCAGCACTAATCAGTAGTTCTTCCCTGCCTCTCTCTGCTAAGAGACTCTTTTCCTCTCTTGAGTCTGTTGAAAGCTGTGACTCCGTTGATGCCTGTTGCTCAAAGCAGCCATGTTTTTAGCCTGCTGTTATCTGTTCACTGTAAGTAAATGAAACTTTTTATTCTTTCTCTTACTAATGTCTCAGAGTGAGTTATTGAAACTGCCAGTTAACACAAAAAAAGGGTGGACTAAACTAGGGAACTTGAAGCTAATTCTACTCTTTGAATCCCTGTACTTCTGTGGCACAGTAGAGGAATTTAACCAAAATTCAAAACTCTGCAAAAATCTCCACTTCCCAATTGTTTGCTCTTTAGCCTCACAAAGAATTTTGTGGAGCTCAGAAGCTTATATGTGTTGTGCATTCACAGCTGAGCCTACTCAGACTCCATTTGGGGTCTGTTTTACTCCTAAGGATCCTCACAGTCTCATCTAAAAAACTAAAATTAAAATCTAGAATTGGAAATACATTGGATAAGTTGAAAATTTGGCTGTTTGCTCCCTTTTGGAGGGTAATGAAAAGATAGATTAACTAGGAAGGGGGAGGAATAAAGGCAGCAATTCCAAGAGCAAACAGGTATTAGTGCTGAATTAAATGGTTATTTTCTGTAGTGACATCGTTCTCTCCACGAGATCGCAGATTCATCAGTTGTTAAGAATTATGCTAGTCCTGTACATTCTTTCTTTAAAAAGGGACAGAAAAACATTAGATGCCAACTGAAATATATGTGGAGAGGGTCTTTATGGCACCTCCTGCCACTAGCTTGTTTGAAAGATTTACAAGAGATGTGTTCTCTGTTATTCAGGTAGAAATCTTAGTGATTTTGCTTCAAGGTTGCAGTCATCAACAAGGCAGGCCTGCAGACAGTGAAGCAAATGTAGTTTATAGATCTTCAGCTGGGCTCAGGAATTCAGAAAGTCATACAAAATTGCCCGAGAATAGCTGTCTAAGCAGATAGCTTAAATCCTATAAATTGTGCAATGGAAGAACAAATGGAAAGCGGAGATAAGCCGGTGTTGAAAGAAACAAATCAGCAAGTAAAATATTACGCTCTATTCTTCAGTTGTTGTTTTTTTATTTTCCAAATATATTATTTCAGAATATCATTATCAACAGGAAGCAATAATTTAGTAACTTGCATACAGTGTGAGGTTTGAATAAAGTATTTCTGTAAGTTAGAGGGTACTGTGGTTTTATATTCCCCTTGGGCTGTTGCTACAAGTAACAGTAAACTTGCCCTTTGGGCATGGAGACAGTAGAAATAATAGGATGTGAGAATATTCAGAATGAACCCAGATGGATGACCAGAGACCACATCATTTCCCATTCCAGCATATGAATGTCTGAACTCACGTAGACACCAGGCACAGTACTTCCCTGTTAGGTTTGGTTGGGGTATTCTTTTCAAACATATGAATTTCCACGAGAGACTAGAAAAAGTCATTTTTGGACTACAACATCCATAATACCAAACTGTCACTGGGTTTGGGGAGGTATAATTTAAAAAATTAGCATTCCCAAGAGAAGACATAATGGAAGAATTGAGAGAAAAAGTAACCTGTGCTCAAATTCTTGCCTGAATTTTGGAATTACTGAAGTCATTACATGGCAATCTTAAATAATCCTCAGTTTTTGACATGATCTATGGATAAAGCTGTGATGTACTTCTGCAAGTACTGATGTTATCCTTTATTCTAGGGGTTGATTATATTAATATTGTCATAATCACTTGTGGCTGAAACATAACATGTAATTATGTTTGTTTGTTTATTTAATATAAGCTGTGCATAGCAAAGATGGCTGGATAGCTCAGTGAGTTGGGTATCTGGCTGCAGAGACAGAGGTAAGAAGTCCAATTCCCCATGTGCCTCCTGGAAAAAGAGCCAGCCTCTGTGGCCTTGGGCAAGCTGCACAGACAAAGAGTTCTGCTAGAAGAAGGGAATGGTAAACCACTTCTAGAAAGGATTTTTGTACATCAGAATAGATCTGATGGAGTCATTATTCATTATTTTGCTTGGAGCAAAGTCCTATGAATTGAGTTTCTAGATGAAGTGTCCACGGGGTGGTCACAAAGTCACAGGGGATGATGCTATATCATGGGATATCATTGGCCCTCTTTTGGTGTTACGCCTGAAAATATGGAGGACTAAATGGAAATAATGTAGGGAGCTCTGTAAGCATGAATCTGTAAACGTGCTTACAGATTCAGAAGACCTTCATGATAAACATGTGAAGTTTTGTGTATCTTCTAAGTGGGGATAAGGCATGTCCATCCCCTGTCCCCTGTCCCCCAATTAGAACTTTCCACAATTTCAGGGATAGTACTCAAATAAAGCTATTGTTCCCGGGTGTCATTCTGTTCAAGTGTTGCTCTTTCCCTCAGAGATACAGGAGGTGTAGGAGACTAAATCCATACAGTATTTGAACCCTAACACCAAGATTGTAACAATTTAGCCCTTCAACCCTGTTATGCCTCTGGTCTGGATGACCCTATCTTCCTTGATGCCTGCAATTTGCATAGAAACAAATCTTCCATTAACGCAATAGGAGCTTTTTTCCATTAAAGCAATAGGAGCTTTTACCCTACACAGGTAAGTAGATTTATGATTTCCCCAAGCAAAATCTGGATGGTGCCAGATTTGGTGCCAAGTATGGTGGCAAAGGTTTAGATTCATCCCTCTCATAGAAACACACACTAGAGTTGTCAACTGCAATGTGGCCTCAGTGATTACCTCTCAGTGGCAGGAGAAAACCTGGGGGAGGGGACACATTTTATGTATTCAGATCAGCATACATTTTCTCCATAAGCAATAGCAGCAGAAAATCCAGAAGGGAAGTTGTGTTTAACCCTCCATCCTACCCCTATATTAGCTCTAGGGCAATGGTTCCCAACCTTGGGCCCCCAGATATTATTAAACAAAAACTCCTAGAAGCCTTCACCACTAGCTGTACTAGCCAGGATTTCTGGGAGCTCTAGTCCAAGAACATCTGGGAACCCAAAGTTGGGAACCATTGCCCTTGGATGTAACTGGAGTTGAGAAAGATTCTGCAGTGTTCTGAATAAATTCAGTGTTGGAGCCTTTAAGTTAAGGAACAAAATGCTGTTTATACTTCAAATAAGAGGTGAAGAACTTAAGATGTTGCCAAACTGCAATCCTCATCATCCCTCACCGGTGTCTGTGCTGACTGTAGCTGATGGGAGATGTAGTTCAGCAACATCTGGAGGTCTGCAAGTTGTCCACTTCCCTGCTTATCTTTTTGCTTTTCTTTCTTGCAGCTCCATTCAGAAGTAAAGCAGATGGTTACAGTCCCGTGTTGAAGAGTGTCAGGGAAGCAAGGAGAATTATACAGTTAAAATGAAACGTGGAGGGAAGAATGTTCGTGGTGTAATGTAATCTGATTTGTGTTTCAAGCACACAGAAATTACATCCTGTGTAAGTAAAATGCAGTGTGATTCATGCTGTGCAATAAAAGTACAGTCAATTCATCTTGCAAGCTGCAAGACATATTTATGCATATTAAAGCATAAACAGCAAAGTTGGGATGAGGCTCATATAAACTTGCAACACATTCTCAAACTGAATTTAAGATTACAGGCCAGAATAATATTGTTTAAGTACACCCGTGTAAATGAAACAACGTAAATCACAGCTGCAAATTGCTGCTGGTTAAGAAGTTGCTGCTTGTATTCCTGGTCATGCACCAATCGCGTGACTTGACATACAATGACGAATACAAGTGGTGACTCTTTAACTAGTGGCAATTCTCCCCTATGATTTATGCCATTGCTGTTTATGCTAGTGTACATAAGCAACAACATTCTGGCCACTGTGAAAGATGTTGACTTCACATATTGAGTCACGAATCTGTTGAAAAGTCCACCTAGTGGGAAAAAAGTGGGGAGAGATTTGTTTGATTCCCACTTCCACCCAAAATAGCTATTTCTCACCTCTCAAGACTGGCAATAGGTCAAAGCACATCTTGCCTTGGAAATCAATACTTTCTGATGCATTTCAGTGAAGAAAGAATGTATGAATAACTGCTTGCCCAGTTGAAAGATGTACAGAACCAACTAAGCATATATTTGAAAAATGCACATAATTTTTTTGCACAAAAATGCATAAAATGCACATAAATATTGCTTATTAACCAATAGGCAAAATGTGCAAAATTCCATGTTAGTAAAAATGCATACAAAAAAGAAGTATGCAGAAAAAATATGCACAAATTTCCACATTGGAAGAAAAGCCTGCAGATAGATCAATCAATCAATCAATCAATGTCACAATCTGCTATGGAACTGGGATGGATGAGAATGGTGGTGGGTTTCTAAAAAACAGAAAACTAACATATTTTCACTCCCCTAGTAGAAGAATCAAAGTCAAACTAGGGATTCAACATAGATAAAGTAGCTGAGAAACCTTAAGGAAAGTCAGAAGTTTTAATATGTAGGAGGTTTTAGTACATTCTGAATGATACATTACAGTATCAACTGAAATTTCAGCTAAAGTGATGTTTGAGACAAAATTGGTGATCTTCCTGAGGTAAAATGTTGGAGAAATTTCTGAAGGAGCCAATAGAGTTCTGGTAAATCTACCTATACTTCCAGAGAATCTGACTATTCCTTATTTTTTACTGGATTTCATTGACATTCTAAAGGAAAATCTAGATCACACCTGGTTTCTTTCTTTCTTTTTTAAAAAAAGAATATTTCAGGTATAAAACAGGAGGCAAAAAGAGCCGTAAAATGACTTTGAGCCACCATTTTCATAGTGCAGTTTTTTGCAGTATGGGAGGTATTGGGAACATCTTGTTGAGATCCAGGAGGTTGTGAAAATGGCCCCTGGCCCCTTATTAGCTGCTCATTCCTGGTATGTTTGCTATTTGATACACATTTAAAATATTCAGTAGGGTAAGAGCTTTTACAAGGCATTTATGTTTAAAAAATGTACAGATGGAACCAGAAAGGGTATGTACCTCCAGGTATGTATACAAATGAAAGACACAAATAACCTGTAATATATATATATATTTAAAGCACAACTGAACAACTGTATCTTCCCCTAAAAGCGGAGAAGACTTACATCCACACCATGAAGGCCTAAAATGTCAAGTGATTAGTCCTGTTTAGAAGCAGTTGAAAGAGAGGATGAAGTTGTTTCTGAAGTAAACTGTGCCTTAGAGCAGTGGTCCCCAACCTTGGGCCTCCAGATGTTCTTGGACTTCAACTCCCAGAAATCCTGGCCAGCAGAGGTGGTGGTGAAGGCTTCTGGGAGTTGTAGTCCAAGAACATCTGGAGGCCCAAGATTGGGGACCACTGCCTTAGAGAACCATAATGTGAGATAAGTGAACACAACCCTTTCGAGACAAGTTTAATACACAGTCAAAATGCCAGAACAAGGATTATCTCCTTGTACAGAGACAATCCCCTTAACGTGTATTAATTTTTTTCTTGTCTTTTCCTCACATTTTATTTTATTTCTTGGATGTGACATTTCAGATCTTGGTAGTGTTTTAGCAAACAGTTCACTGCAAATTGCCCAGATCATTTTATTTGGCGCTACATATGCATAGAAAAATAACATTACTTGCTCTTAATCTATATTCTCCTTTCTTGATGGTGCAGCTCTTCTATGTTTATAGTATGGTGTGGATAGCAATGAATGGGAACTTTTTTTCAGTTTATTTTTTTTTACTACAGGGGGTGTGGCATGCTGTCGTGGAAGATGGTAGCATAAGAGGTCTGCTCTGGTCTAAGCCTGCTTATAATCAACTACTAAGTGTGAAAGCCAGCTAGTAGATAAATAATATTTGGAAATAAACACAAAAATGGGAAGATGAAAGAAGATGACATGAGAAAGTAGACTAGATGCCTCTTCTGAAGCAGAAGATCAAAGTGATTCAATGGAGTCCTCAGAGGACCCTGATAGTGAAGTAGCGATGGGAAAGACGAAAGGGAGGGGATGAAAGAAACCCAAATTAGCTAGCAAACTCAGTAAAGATATGAAACAGCTTTTAAAACAATTAAGGAAAGACTTGCAAACAGATATGAAAGCAGCATTAGCGCCAGTGAAAGGGGCCCTGGCAGAAATGAAGGCTAACATTAAACAAATAGAGAAAGCTGCTAATGATGCTTTTGAACTGGCTCAGCACCAACAGACTAGAACTGATGTTGTGGAAAAAGAATGAAGACTGTTAAGAGATAATGTGGAATATCAAGAAAGTCATAATCGCTGTCAAAACATACGTTTGAGGAATTTTAAAGAGGGGGAAAGGAGGGAAGGGCTTGAGAGGACTTGGAAAGAGTTCACAGAGTGGGTCTTAAGCAAGAAGTACGTCAAAGAGAAAATGTTCACCCATTACACAGTGAAATTATCAGTACACCATGCATCAAACAACATGAAGGAATTGTTGTATGAAAGAGATATGAGACTGAAATCTTCCAGGACTTGGCTGTTGAAAATAAGAGGTGCAGACAGTGGAAGCCATTTACTGAGGCACTCCAGAAGAACCAAGGAAGAAGGTACAGTGGTGCCTCGCAAGACGATTTTAATTCGTTCCGCGGAAATCGCTGTCTTGCGAAAACATCGTCTTGCGAAACGCAGTTCCCCATTGGAATGCATTGAAATCTATTTAATGCGTTCCAATGGGGGAAAAATAGCTGTCTTGCGAAAATCATCCATAGAAAACATCGTCTTGTGAAGCGCCACAGCGATCGCAAAAACCCATCGTCTTGCGGATTAATCGTCCTGCGAGGCAATCGTCTTGCGAGGCACCACTGTACTTGTCTGGGGATTTCCTTTTAAATTGATTGTATGGCATGGACATAAAGCTAGGGGGTATAACTACAGTGGAACAACTACAAGATTTCCTTAAAGAAATGAAGATTCAGATGCCTGTGTTTAATAGAACAAAAGCTCAACAAGATCAGAATATTCAAAGAGATAGAATGCAACTATGATGCAAGCAAGTAGAAAGGGGGAAGAAAAACTTGTTAAAATGTGAAAAAACTGACTGAATACTCCCTGAGTTTCTCAAGGTCATTGCTGGTGGAAGACAATTGTTTTCTCTGGTAGAAGACAATAAGCAACCCAGCAATGATTTCACGCTGCTTTGTTGGACCAATTGTAAGAAGGAAGAAAACTCCTGGAAGGACTGTAAACTAAATCACATTTGTATAGCTAAGAAACAGCTTATGACATTATGAAATAGTTTAAAAAGAGTTTTAAAAAACCATTCCTGTATCTTTATATCTATATTTTGAAATGCCGGCTATGAGACTGGGGAGATTTTGCCAGATACTGAAATGCAAGCTGTGAGATTGAAGAAGTTTTTCCACAGAAGTAGCTCTTGGCCCCAGAAATTGTAACCCACATGGGATAGCTCACTCATTGGCCTCAATGTCATCTGCTGGGTGGAAGGAAAAGGGAGAGAAGAGGAGGAGAGGGTTGAGGGATGGGAGGTGAGCGAGGGAAAGGTGGTAGAGGGAAGAAGAAGGGGAAGGTTATGCAGACAATCCTATTTTACATAGTTGCAATACAAGCCCTTAACATTCCTTAATATATTCTATTTGAATAAAAAGATTAAAAGCATAGTTAACAAATTTAATGGGTGATCTGTTAGACAACTTAAATATTTCTTTTAACACAAATGGTTTGGGTTTGTTTGCTAAATGATACAGAATTATGCAGACTCTTCATAAGTGGGGTGCTGATGTGTTATTGCTACAGGAAACGCATCATAGGAAATAAGGGCAGTATCATTGCTGCACAAGCATGCCACTATATGTATTGTGTGACAACCCAATTCAGCATTCCTTAAGCCAACTTTTTACAAAAAGGAGGTGGCCCAAACAAAAATTATAACTTTGACACTGGACCTTGGATGGCTGAAAAACAGACCTGACAACTGCTTGATGTTTAGCTGATTTAAAACAAAACAAAACAAAACAAAAACACTGTTCTAGTGATGGTACAAATGGAACTAAAAAATCTAGGGGGTAATAAAAAAATTATGGAAAATACTAAATTTGAAGTGGATGATTAGCTGAGCAATCCTGATGGCAGATATATATAAGAGAGAAAATAGAAAATAGATTGATTACTATTGGATCATTGTTGTTGTTTAGTCGTTAAGTCGTGTCCGACTCTTCGTGACCCCATGGACCAGAGCACGCCAGGCCCTCCTGTCTTCCACAGCCTCCCGGAGTTGGGTCAAATTCATGTTGGTAGCTTCGGTGACACTGTCCAACCATCTCGTCCTCTGTCGTCCTCTGTCGTCCCCTTCTCCTCTTGCCTTCACACTTTCCCAACATCAGGGTCTTTTCCAGGGAGTCTTCTCTTCTCATGAGATGGCCAAAGTATTGGAGCCTCAGCTTCAGGATCTGTCCTTCCAGTGAGCACTCAGGGTTGATTTCCTTCAAAATGGATAGATTTGTTCTCTTTGCAGTCCAGGGAACTCTCAAGAGTCTCCTCCAGCACCACTATTGGATCATATTATGTTCCTAATGCAGACCAGGTGAAATGTGTGCAAACTCTTTTGAGAAACTTCAGGTAGTTTTCATGGGGAGATACTAATTTTGTTTTGAATGTAAAAAAAGATACATTATCAAAAACTAAAATGTCTGCTGATGGACTAAGAATTGGGAAATTATTGAAAAAGGGAGGAGGTATTTAAATCTTAAAGGGAGAGATTACATCTTATTTTTAAAGAAATGTTTAACTTATTCAAGGGAAAAATATTTGTTTCATCACTTGAACCACTTTAGCTAAGGCTGATTTTGATTTTATTCTGACATCTGACCATGGTCCAATAAAAGTCCTGTGGGCTAGTAAAACACCAATGAATTAGCCTTAGATTTGGAAGCTAAGTTCTAGCATACTCACAAACCCACAAAGAGAGAGAGAGAATTCTAAATTGCTATCATATGCAATGAAAAGGAATGCCACTAAAAGAACAAATGATTGTATAAAACAAAGGATAATATAATGGTATCATCACAGCAACAAATAGTTACAACATTTAAGGAATACTATGAAGAACTGTATGAAACAGAAATAACATCAAATTAAGATTTTAAAAATTGTAAGTTCATTATCATTAACATCAAAATTGCTCTAATTTTAGAAGAGCATAAATATCAACTTAATTCCTCAATAACTCTTATGGAAACAAAATCAGATATTAAAAAGCTAGAAAAAGGAGAAAACACCAAGATGTGATGGTTTCAAAGCTGACTTTTTGTAAGATATGGGAAGATGATGTTGCTATACACCTTTAAAAATGTATAATTCAGCGTTAACTGGAGAGAGTCTTAGAAATTAGCTAGAATAATAGCCATCCCGAAATCAGAAAAAAAAGACCTTCCCCTCCCCTCTGCACATAAGCCAATTATTTTACAAAATCAAGATCATTTTTTTTCTTCTATCCTGGCCCAAAGGTTGTATCGTTTTATTACAAATTATATACACACAGATCAATATGGCTTTATACCAGGTAGGCAAATGTCTGATGCAATTCATAGAGTATTAAATATGCTGCAGATGATTGCTCTCAAGAAACAGAAAGTGGCAATCTTTTCACTTGATGTACTTAAAGTGTTTGATTATGAGGAATGGGGGTGTATGTTTGAATTTAGGGAGAAGATGAATATGGGAGAAATATTTACTGAGGTTTTAAAAAATCTATATGAAAGGGGCACATCTTTACAACCAGAAATGAAAAAAAATGAGGCAAAAAATTTGGAAAAGTTTATAGAAGGGAATGGAAGAACTTTAAGATTGATAAATAGTGTATCATATGGACCAGCCACAAAAGGGGATTGGCTATATTACATTTAATAAACCAGTACAAAGCCTTTAAAATAGCTCAAGCTGTTAAATTTGTACAAGTGAATAAGACCCAGGACTGGACTCAAATGGAGGGAGCTCAGGATACCTATATTGTTAACTCCCACTTATACATATCACAACTGCCAAGAAATAGGGTTAAAATATAGAACCCTCTTACTAGTGCATTAATTTGTATATGCCATAAATATATGGACATATTTGCTCCTCCCATATCTCTGTTAAGCCCTTTTTTCAAACATCCTCATTTTAAATTTCAAGATAAAGATGCACAATTTAAACACTGGAAAAAATTGGAATTTATAAAATTAGAGATTTATTTATGGTAGAAAGGGCAATTTGAATCAGGCAGTTAAAAGAAAAAACTACTCAAATAAAAATTAATTTGCTCCAATTAATTTAAATAAAATAAAACAATTTGCAACTCTGTTGTATAATATCTCAGGTTCTATTGGAGCACTTACAATATTAGAAACCTATTCTATGGCAGACAATTTTAATTTCAAAGAGGATTAATCCCAATAATTTATAAAAATATTGCGAATGATAATTGTGATAATTATATGGGACCTAAGACAGTTTGGAAATCGAATCTAAATATTATATCAGAAGAATCTTGGGCAAAGATATGGACTATGCAACCTTTAAATCGGTATCAGCCACGTCTAGGGAAATGGTATTAAAAACAGCTCATAGATGGCATCTGTGGTGTATAAATCTTCATAAAATTAATAAGGAAATACTAGACATGTGTTGGAGAAATTGTGGTTTAAAAGGATCATTGGAACATATACGGATCTCCTGTCCGAAGGTCAAATCATTCTGGCATGATGTAATAGATTGGTTGGGCAAGTTAACACAGCAAGAGACAGTCTGTAATGGAACTTTACTACTGTTCTCATTTTTCAATGGAGAGAATAAGAACCTATTTTATAAAGAGTTGGCGGGCAACCTTGTAGAGGCTGCAAGAATGGAAGCTGCCTGAACTTGGAAAAATAATTACCAAGGACTTTCCTTCTGAAGATATTTGGATAAGATATGGGCAATAGCGCTGCTGGAAAAATTAACTACTTGTGTTAGCCTACTTAGAGGAAAAATAAAAAATGACGATTTCATTAAAATTTGAAACCCTTTGCTAGTTTTTGGTCTAAAATCAAAGGATGACATTTTGAGAAGTCAGCTGGAATACTGGTCTTCTGTGTTTTACACTTGATAGAATACACATGTTAATGGACTCTAGTAATGGATTGTATTATTCATAGAGATAAATTTATTGCTGTGTATGTAATTGTATGGGGAATTGAGTTATAGGTCTAATAATTGTATGGGTAATTTGGTTCTAGGTATAATAATCCCTATTATTGTTTTGTTATTTCCAAGGATTATCAATAAACATGTCTTAAAATGTTTTTTTTTTAATTTAAGTACAGTTTACCAAAATGTGCAAAATTCAAAATGAAATCAATAATGTGTCTATCTCTAATTATGTCTGTGAAGATTCTCAGTCATCCAGGTGGGATTATCTGGAAGCTGAGTCATGGCAACTGGACTTCTTCCTTATTAGGTTGAAACGTTTCGCTTCTCATCCAAGTAGCTTCTTCACTCTGAAGAGAGTTGGTAGGAGACCTCTGGTATATCCTCCACATTGGTTTCACTTCCCCCTGGTCTGAGTAGGCTCATTAGAAGGACAAAGGACTGGGGGTGAGTGAAAATCCCACTTCTGCAGTCCTGACAATGGGTGGATTGATGTTGGGGGCAGATAGAAAGGACTGAGGAATGAAGTCAGTTAAAAGTGAGGTTAAATCACAAGCCTCCGAACATCTTTCTGCCTATGTGACTTCCATGTACGATCCCTGTATCTGTGGGTGATCGATTTCAAGCCTCCATGTGGATGCAAGGATAGTGATCCCTATATATTGTATTTGTAAAGACAATAACCAAGGCTGGCTGGCAAAGACAATTGTCTGAAAGGTAGGGGGAGTCACCTCAAGAGACTAGGAGGCAAAATGGTGGTGAGTTACTGATATAGCATAGTCTCTGGTTCCCTCTAGTGGCTAATTCTGGTAACTGCATCATATAAAGATGAATTTCTGGAATTTTTTAATTTTATATTTTCTTAATATTTTCAGAGCCTGGATAAGTGAAGTGGAATAACTTCAGAATACTCTTGGAATTCATAGCACTCATCATCAAGAGTTAAATTCCTCACTGTGTATTCTTGACAGGGACTTGACTCAATGATCCATAAGATCCCTTCCAGCTTTGCAGTTCTAAGATTATAATGATGATGATGATATTTAAGCCCAGATCTAGTTAACTCCAACATCAGCAGACAGACTACAGCAGAATGAACAGGAGTTGTTAACACTTAGGGAAATTACATTGATTCTATCTACTTGCTAACAATTGAACGTAATCATCAATGAAGGAGATTTGGGTCTCTGTCTACACTATGTGACAACAACATGAAACAGATCAAGCACTTTGTTGGAAATAATATTCACTTTGTGAGCTGTGTTCTGATTGGTGGGTCACTAATTCTACAAGCCTGGTCTAGCGAACAGTATTATGTTAAATAACTTGTTAACTTCTCTGTAGCACAGCTCTCAGCATTGACTTCTATCAGGGCTAATGTGGCTGGTTAGAGCTCTTAGGGATTGTTCATTTATTGGTTTAAATCATATCCTTTAACTTAATTGGACACAGTGTGCTGTCATTTTAAATCTGAAGCCAGCTTAATTGCCAACTAATTGTCTGAAAAAGTACACGATCAATCAAATATCAAAGTTACGCTCTTTGTTACATACAGTGCCACCCTGGTAGGAAATGGCACTTGCATTTAATTGACATTTAACAAAATAATTATGAATGCTTTGAGATAATTGGAGTATGTACTATATCAGCAAAGTGCTTAAAATACTTGTTGACCTTTTGTAAGTGTGTTAATCAATAGCAAACATAAAATTGCTATTATGTCAATTAGGATGTCGGTGAGTTGCTTTCAGATACTTAACGGTGGAAGATAAAGGACTGAACTGTCAGAACCGAGCTTGGAAAAAGAGAGCTGCTCACATTGATCTCATGGCATGGCACACAAAGCAGGAGAAAGGCACTGCATGATGGTCACTTTCAGGAGGCAAAAGAGTAGAGAGACTCAAATAATAACAAATGGATTCCTCTTAATGATGAGTGTTATGAATTCCAAGAGCGTTCTCAAGTTATTTCATTTTGTATATCTCTGGATGACATAGTAAGGATACTTAAAATCTCCTTGAAACTATACATTAAACAACAAATTAACTGGTCAAGATGAATACACAGAAAGCAACCAACTGCAAGACAGACTTTGAAGAGAAAACAACTGAACACCATTAGTTGTCACCTTCAGCCCACAATAGAGACCACTCATATGCATCATCAGTGATCTCCAACCCATCCTTGACATGTTATTTCAATCTCCAAAGCCCTTGGTGGCAGGCCTCTACTTGCTTACAGACACCCCACGCCGCCCCCCAATCTCAACTAGAGATGGGCATGAAACACCCTTCGGCACTTTGGTGCAGTTTGGCATGGTTTGGCAGATTGGGCTCACAGGTGTTGCATGGACACCTCAGATTACCCACCCCGCCTTCTCTCATGGGTGCCCCATCAGAAGCAATGCTGCGGTCTTCTCTGCCCCATCTCCTCCTCTAAGTAGGCACCCATGGGAGGAGGCAGGGCAGGGAATCTGAAGCACCCGCACAATACCTGTGGCTCAAATTTTCCGAAGTGTGCTGAAGCACCGAAGTGCAGTTTGTGGCCATATCTACGAGCAACTATTGACTCACAACAATCTACACAATACTGATATAGTGATGGGGACTAAACCCTGCTACAAACCCAGATGCCAAGTCTGCCCTCATGTTTACTCTGGCAACACAATTACATGATCCAACAATAATATACAGGAGGTCGAGGACATTTTAACTTGTTTCTCTGCCATCCTTTGCCAACAATGCCTCTCTGCACTCTTCATGGGATGAATGGGACAATCTCTGTGCAAAACAATTAATGGACATAAACCAGACATCAGATGGCAATACTCAGAAACCTGTTTCAGATCATTTCAATCTAGCCTGACACTCTTCACAGGATTTTAAAATTGTAATCCTGGAGAAGAAACATTACGGGACAAGAATCCAGAGGGAGACAGTGAAGATAAAATATAGGCAGTGGTTTAGGTATCTGGCTGTAGAGTCAGAGGCTGAGAGTTCGATTCCCCCACTGTGCCTCCTTGAAAGGGGCTGGACTTGATGATCCATAGGGTCCCTTCCAGCTCTGCAGTTCTAAGATGATGGTGATGATTATTATGTTCTTAAAGGGTTAAATAGTAGTCAATTAGCAAATGTGAGATGCTACAATAATTATACTGTTATCTGCTGTTATTTTCCATAGCCTATGTTCCTTCCTTTTTTAACCTACCTTGGTGAAGTCAATGGGAAGGCAGCAATGCTACTGAAGAGTAGTACCTGTCAAGGATAGGGTCAGTGAGAGCCTAAAAGTGAAGGTTTGAAGGGGACGGTTGAGAATATTGGCTTTCCATAAAAGCCACTGCTGTCTTGCATCCTGCTGAAATAATACATTTGTGTCACTGGCATTTCATAACCATAAAAAAAAACTGGGTGACATAGTGCCGTCTGTGACTTTGCACTAGATTAGACACTGACAAGGTAGAAATTGTACTAATCTGTAGGATTTGTGTCAGGGGGAGTAAAGGACATCACACAATGCTGTTTGGGCATGGGAGAAACATGAAAAAAAGAGTAGTGTGTTGATTGGGGGACTTCTGTTGTTAAATGCACAGTCTGTTAAACTCTGGCAGTCCCTTATATCAGTACTCACCTGGGAAGTTCCCCCACTCAGCAAGCTAAGATTCTTATTTGTTGTATTTATTTGTTTTATTTATAGGCCACCTTTCTTCCGATAAGGGGACCCAAGATACTGTTTTTTCAGCTCTGATGCAATATTGTTTTGTTTTCTTTAATAATTTTTTAAAAAGCTATTTAATAATATGAGGGGAGCAGTTTCTTTACGTCCAAGGATGTCATATCAGTTCACATGGAAATGGTTGTTTGGATGCTGCCACCCATCAGGCTCTTATTTGAGACAAAGCAAGTAAGATTAAAGTTGTGTGATTCCTCGTGCTCCCAGCATTACCAGTGGGTTGCACCCTACTACTGAACTATCTGCCAATTTAATTCAGGCTCTAGTTCATTGGTGAGTATTTGATCAGTCTGCTTAATTACAGGGCCAGTCATCTGGGATGACCTTTTGATTGCCACTGACTGGCAGAGTTAAGCAAATTTTAAAAAAGGAGGAATAGCGATAAAATTATGTGGATTTTATTTCTTCTTCCACTGAATGGAGAGGAAATAAACAACTCTTGCCAGTCTCCCTTGCTTTTACTGGGATAATTTCTTTGTTCTTCATTTTTTAAATGTAAGTATAAAGAAGGAACATGCTTCAAGAGGTAGATCTTCTGCTCTTGTCATTGGCAGAAATCCTCTTGCACAACTGTGTGCCCTGCAATAAAGATGATTCCATCCACCATGGCTGTACCACAGCCATTTTTGGAAAATGAAAAGTTTTTTGAGTCCCCCTTTCTCAAGTTTCAGAGATCCCTAGGGATCCCCTTTGTCATGAAACAAATTTCAGGAGCTGCAGAAGTGAGGAAGAATTATTTAAAGATAGAAATCACCATCAATAGTTCTAGGGGTTGGACCAGGACAAGTGGCTGCAATTATGTGGCTTTCAATAATTCCTCATCCCTTTCTGTAGCTCCTGAAGGCTGCCCCAGGAGAAAACTGCTTATCAGCAAGCAATACTACAACTGTTACTACTTCCTCAGAGGTGCAGTTGGTGTAAAGCTGGATGACAGGTGACAAATCTTTCTCCAGGTCCATATAAAGGTGACAGAACAATAAATAATGGATGCCTCATTAATTTATTCTGCAGAATCCCCAGATTTGACTTGACCCCCTCTCCCCATAGTTCTGTCCCATAAACCAAAATTTTAGCTCCAAAAAACTTAACAGAAGGATTTATCAGCCAGCCTCCTCTAGTATTAAAAGTCCTTTAAGCTGTCCAATAGTTCTGGCACTCAATAAAGTACTTAAGTGTTTAGGTGTTGCTTCCAAGAAAGTTTCTCACCAAAATGCAGCTCCAGAGATTTAAATGAATGCACCTCTTCAAGGACATGGCCGTCAAGTGGCCAATTGTACTTAGGGGCTCTCGTCCCAAAAACCACGATCTTGGTTTTTATATAATCAGCTCGTCTTTACAAAGCTGCCCAAATGTGGTTAACATTCTTTTAAGACCAACTGTATTCAGGGATAGCAAAACCAAATCGTCAGCATAAAGCAAAATTGAGATCTTGTGATTATCAATAGCTGGAGGAAAAAAGGAAGGGGAAGCCATTCCAGGAATTGGGTCATTAATGTAAAGATTGAATAGAAAAGGCACTAGAATGCAGTCTTGTTCCACCCCCTCAGTTGATAGGAATTTGTTACGATAGAGCCCCTTGTAAGATAATTCTCACCGGCAGTGTATTATTTTCATGTAGCTGCTGTATAAACCACAGGAGTTTGGGGCAATTTGTACCATAAGTGCTCTTGATCTATCTGATCAAAGGCTGACGAGAAGTCTACAGAAGCTGCAAAGATGAACTTATTTCGGCTATTCGTGAACTTACTAATTAAATCATGTAGGACGGAGGCCTGATCTAATGTGCTTCTGCCCTTTCTAAAACCTGCTTGTTCCTCAAAGATGTTAGGTTGGTCAGTGTGCCATTTGAGCTGCTTGTTCAAAAGATACCATGGATCAAGTTTGGAGGACATATCAAGAAGGCTAGTAGGTTTGTAATTACGGGGATCTGATGGGTCACCTTTCTTGAAGAGTGGCACAATGACACATGTTTCCCAACCTCGATAACAGAAATTATCTCACACAGTGATAATTCAGTTCAAAAGAAAGCTGGGGTGGGAGGATGCTATGGTGCTGTGACTCCTAGTGGTCAGCCCACCTACCATGCAAGTGTTGGAGAATTTCTGCTGAAGTCCTGTGAAGTAGTCCCTCTTGATCCACCCGTCTCTCTTTCCACACAAGCAGATGCACAATTTTGGCACTGTTTGTCCAAAGCTACAAGATTTGTTTTTGTTCGGTTTATGCAAAACATTTCTGAGCAAACCTAATATCTTTTTTCTCTTTATGAATGTAAGCTAACACACATGGCAAGCATGGAATGACTGGCTGATCGAGCCCAAAGATGCAAACAACCTGTTCAGTGTTTTGCTTTTTAAAAGTTCATGCAACAAGGCAGCAAAGTATTGAAGTCTGCCCAAAAACTGAACCAGCAATTCATGCAAAGATCAATCTCACCAATGTGGAAACTGACCTTAAGACTGTTAGATAAAGTCTCAGTGTGTCTCACAAGTCATTTTTTCTACACTTTTAATTGTATTTATTGTATTATAATTTTATCCTCACTGTACTTTATGATTGGCAAAGCAGCTACCATTGGCAAAGCAGCTACCATGTTCTCTAGACTCACAAAGAGAGTATGGCTCAATAAGAAGCTGACGACATATACCAAGATCCAGGTCTATAGAGCCTGTGTCCTGAGCACACTCCTGTACTGCAGTGAGTCCTGGACCCTTTGTGCACGGCAGGAGAGGAAGCTGAACACCTTCCATATGCATTGCCTCCGACGCATTTTTGGTATCACCTGGCAGGACAAAGTTCCAAATAGAGTAGTCCTAGAACAAGCTGGAATTTTTAGCATGTATACATTACTGAAACAGCGACGTCTACGTTGGCTTGGGCATGTCGTGAGAATGGCTGATGGTCGGATTCCAAAAGATCTCCTGTATGGAGAATTAGTGGAGGGAAATCGCCCCAGAGGGAGACCACAGCTGCGATACAAGGACATCTGCAATCGGGATCTGAAGGCCTTAGGAATGGACCTCAACAGATGGGAAACCCTGACATCGGAGCGTTCAGCCTGGAGGCAGGCGTTGCATCATGGCCTCTCCCAATTTGAAGATACACTTGTCCAGCAGACCAAGGCAAAGAGGCAGTCACGGAAGCAGCCAAATCAGGGAGCTGGACAGGGGACAGATTGTATTTGTCTTCAGTGTGGAAGGGATTGTCACTCTCGAATTGGCCTTCTCAGCCACACTAGACGCTGTTCCAAGTCCTCCATACAGAGCACGTTACCATAGTCTTTCGAGACTGAAGGATGCCTAATACTTTATGATTTTTTTATTTTCGCCCCTATGTATTAATGTTGTTTTTTGTTATTTTGTTACTTTATTGTTTTTTGTTATTTGTTGTAAACCGTCTAGTGTGGCCTTGGCTGCCAGATGGGCAGTATATAAATCAAATAAATATATAAATAAATAAAATAAGTCAGGATTAAAAAAAATCTCCTATTCTCCTGTCTCAGAATGAGACATGCATGTTTTTACTTCCTTACTGGATAATTCCATGGGTACGTGTGCAGATAGTTGTATCTCTCTCTTGAGCTAATTGGCTTTCCATAGCTCTATTCCCACTTCTCGGACTTAGGTGGAGTTGAAATTCCAACTTTATCCATTGTAAGCTTTTATGTTTACAAAGTGCTTAGGCTGCTCAAAGCAGGCAAGCATTGTGTGATGTTAGTAGCCAGAATACTTCACAATTGGACCAAGGATCCAAGTTCAAATTATATATAAGATATCATGGCAGGACAGAAATTTGAACCAAGGTCTTCCAGAACAGACATACTGGCCCAAATGCTGTTGCTTTGTTTGTTTGTTTGTACCCCACCTTTCTCCTTAAGACCCAAGGTGGCTTACATAATCGAAAAACAATATTTGAACCTGAAAACAATGAGTATACAACAGTGGTTTACATCAGTGGTCCCCAACCTTAGGCCTCCAGATGTTCTTGGACTACAACTCCCAGAAGCTTTCACCACTACCTCTGCTGGCCAGGATTTCTGGGAGTTGAAGTCCAAGAACATCTGGAGGCCCAAGGTTGGGGACCACTGGTTTACATCATTAAAGGACAATATTTAAAGCTCAGAACAATGAGTATAAAGCGACAGCTTACACCATTAAAAGACAATGTTAAAGCTATGACAATAAGTATACAAATATTTAAAAGGAAGTAACAAATTCCATTCTAAGAAATGATAAACACAAGTAGTACTAAAGACCCAGTCAGAGAGGTAATGCATAACAATCACTCATGTTGTTGTTGTTTAGTCGTTAAGTCGTGTCCGACTCTTCGTGACCCCACGGACCAGAGCACACCAGGTCCTCCTGTCTTCCACTGCCTCCCGGAGTTGGGTCAAATTCATGTTGGTAGCTTCGATGACACTGTCGAACCATCTCATCCTCTGTCGTCCCCTTCTCCTCTTGCCTTCACACTTTCCCAACATCAGGGTCTTTTCCAGGGAGTCTTCTCTTCTCATGAGATGGCCAAAGTATTGGAGCCTCAGCTTCAGAATCTGTCCTTCCAGTGAGCACTCAGGGTTGATTTCCTTCAAAAAAATCACTCATGTAGCCAGTCACTAATGGAAAGTTTGCCTGAAGAGAAAGGTCTTTGCCTGCTTGTGGAAGGACAGCAAAGATGCAGCCAGTCTGGCCTCCTGTGAGAGGGAGTTCCAAAGTCTGGGAGCAGCAACAGAGAAGGCCCTCTCCTGTGTCCCCGTCAGACACACCTGTGAAGATGGTGGGACCGAGAGACAGGCCTCTCCTGATGATATTAACACCTGAGCTGGCCCATAATGGGAGACAGTCTTTGAGATAGCTTGGCCCCAAGCTGTTTAGGGCTTCATAGGTTATAAAGAGCACTTTGAATTGTGCCTGGAAATGGATCGGCAGACAGTGGAGCTGCTGCAACAGGAGGGTTATGTGATTCCTGTAACCAGCCCCAGTCAGCAATACGGCTTCTGCATTTTTGACCTGCTGAAGTTCCCTGACTCTTTCCATCAGCAGCCCCACATAGAGCACATTACAGTAATCCAGCCGGGAAGTAACTAGGGCACGTGTCACAGTGGCCAGATCAGGTATTTCAAGAAACAGATGTGGCTAATATGCTAGTTTTAATTGTGCAAATGCACTCCTGGCCATCAACGAGACCTGGGCATCCAGGCTCAGAGATGAATCTAGGAGCACCCACAAGCTGTGCACCTGATTTTTCAATGGAAGTGTAATCCCATCCAGTACTGCCTGCATCCCTATTCCTTGATCTGCCAAACACTGATTTAGAGCTGAAACAGCTTCCTTGGATTTAGGTGGCAAGGAGAAGTAGAGTTGGGTGTCATCCGCATACTGCTGACTCTGAACCCCAAAACTCTTGACAATCTCTCCCAGAGGTTTCACGTAGTTGTTTATAACATGGGAGACAAAACAGAACCCTGAGGGACCACACAGGTCAGCGGCCAAGGTGTTGAACAGGAATCCCCAGCACCACCTTCTGAGTTCTCTCCTCCAGGAAGGCCGGGAGCCACTGTAAAACAGTGCCCCCAAGTCCCATTCCAGAGAAACAGGTCAGGAGGATGTTATGGTCGATAGTATCAAAAGCCGCTGAGAGGTCCAGCAAAACCAATAAGGACACAGACTCCTATCCAATTCCTGGCATAGGTCATCCACTAAGGTGACCAAAGCAGTCTCTGTCCCATAACCAGGCCTGAAGCCATATTGAAATGGATCTAGATAATCCGGGAGTCTCTGGAGCTGAGAGGCCACAACCCACTATTGCACTAAAGAAGTGCTGACTGAATCAATGGGGATTTGGTGTGTTAACTCCTCTGTAAGAGATGACTTAGTGGAAGAAGTGGCAATAAGAGGAACTCTGTGGGAAAATAACCAGGTTTTACTTAAGTTCTGGATTTCAAAGGAAACAAAAGCACAGTGTAGCCACACATATACACTGGACTTTAGGAAAGCCAATTTTAATAAACTCAAAACAATGATAGGTAAGATACAATGATGAGAGATCCTAACAGGAAAAATAGCCCAAGATGGATGGGAATGTCTAAAAAAGGAAAATTCTAAAGGCGCAACTACAAACAACTCCAACAAGAAAAAAAGGTGGAAGACACGAAAAAAGACCAGTGTGCCTTCACAAAAAGCCCAGAGAATACCTAGAAACAAAAAAAGGACACATATAGGAAGTGGAAGAAATCCAAGCTACAAAGGAAGAGTACAGACAAGTAGCAAAGAATTGCAAGGATGGCATTGGGACGACGACGACGACGACGACGACTACTACTACTACTACTACTACTACTACTATTATTATTATTATTATTATTATTATTATTATTATTATTATTATTATTATTATTATTATTATTATTATTAATTTGATTTATATACCGCCCATCTGGCAGCCAAGGCCACTCTGGGCGGTTTACAACAAGTAAACAAAACACAAAGTAGCAAAATAACAAATAACATCAATACATCGGGGGCGCAAAAGCTGAGAATGAGCTGAGGTTAGCAAGAGATGCTAAAAGCAAGAAAAAAGCATTCTTTAGACATGTGCATAGCAAAAAAAACAGATAAAAGAAACAGTGGCTCAGCTTCTCGATGGGAATGGGAAAATTATAACAGACAACAAAGAAAGTGCTCAATTTCTACTTCAGCTCCATCTTTCTCCAAAAGATAGTCTATGTTTTTCCAGGCAAATGTGAAATATGAAAGGAAGGGCTAGGGTTGCAGCTTGAGATTGCTAACAGTCAAGGGATACTTCAGTACTTAGAATAAATTCAAATCCCAGGGGCCCTTGCATGCAAGGATATTGAAGGAAGTGGCTGAAGAAATCTCAGAACCACTGTCTTTTATTTTCTTAAAGCCATTGAGGATGGGTGAAGTGCCAGATAATTGGACGAGGTCTAATATCACTATCGTCAAAAAGGGCAAAAAAGAAGAACCAGGGAACTACAGCCCAATCATCCTGACATCAATCCCAGGCAAAATTCCAAGCAAATTATAAAGCAGTCACTCTGCAAGCACCCGGAAAACAATGCAGGAATAACTAGAAGCCAACATAGATTTGTCAATAACAAATCCTGCCAGACTAATCTTATTTGTTGACCTCACTGGTAGACAGCGGGAATGTATAGATGTAATGTATCTTGACTTCAGCAAAGCCTTTGACAAAGTGTCCCATGATATTCTGATTAGCAATCTAACCTAGATCTGGGCTGGATAGAACAACTGACAGGTGAATACACAGTTGTTAACAGAATCGTACTCAGAGAGAGCTTATAAATGGCTCCTTCTCAAACTGGAGGAAGTAACTAGTGATGTACAACAAGGCCTCAGTCCTGGCACAGTGCTATTCAACATTTTTATTGATGACTTGGTCATTAGTACGGGAGTGCAGGTATTACTTATCAAATAATTTGTGGATGACACAAAATTCGGTGGAATGGAATTGTTCCTTGGAAGACAGGAACAAAATTCAAAAAGATCTTGATAGGCTTGAGCAGTGGGCAGAAAAGAACAAAATAAAATTTAAAAAGGATAAGTGAAAAGTTCTACAACTAGGGAAAAAAACAAATGCACAGTTGCAAGGTGGGGGATACTTGGATCAGTAATACTGTGAGTGAGAAGGATCTTGGAATTGTAGCTCACTATTTGAATATGAGCCAAAAAACCGGGAAAAAAGTACATGCTATTTTACACTATATTAACAGAAGTATAGTCTCCAAATCTCATGAGGTACTAGTTCCCCTCTATTCAGCACTGGTTAGGCCCCATCTTGAGGACTGTGTCCAGTTCTGGACACCACATTTTAAGAAGGACACTAACAGACTGAAACAAGTTTAGTGAAGAGCAATAAGGATTATCAGGGGCTGGAAGCCAAGCCCTTTGAGAAAAAATGGAAATAACTGGCCATGTTTAACCCAGAGAAAAGAAGACTGAGGAGAGATATGATAGTACTTTTCAAATACTTGAAAGGCAGTCATATAGAGGAGGGGCAGGATCTGTTCTCAATAATCACAGAGGGCAAGGCATGTAATAATGTGGTCAAGTTACAGGAAACTGAATGTAGGTTGAATATCAGGAAAATGTCTTAACTGTCAGAGAAGTACAACAATGGAATCAATTTCCTCAGGAGGTGGTGATCGTCCCAATGCTTGAGGTGTTCAAGAGAAAATTGGACAACCATCTGTCAGATCTGCTTTGACTTGGATTCCTGCATTGAGCAGGGGGTCGGACTTGATGGCCTTATAGCCCCCTTCCAATTCAACCATTCTATGATTCTATGAAAGTTCTTTTGATTAAAACGGGCCTACTCTACTCTAACATAGAGAAGGCTCATTTGAATCAATGAAATTCATAGATGGGCCTTTGTTGTTGTTTGTTGTTTAGTCATTTAGTCGTGTCCGACTCTTCGTGACCCCATGGACCAGAGCACGCCAGACCCTCCTGTCTTCCACTGCCTCCCGAAGTTGGGTCAAATTCATGTTGGTTGCTTCGATGACACTGTCCAACCATCTCATCCTCTGTCGTCCCCTTCTCCTCTTGCCTTCACACTTTCCCAACATCAGGGGCTTTTCCAGGGAGTCTTCTCTTCTCATGAGATGGCCAAAGTATTGGAGCCTCAGCTTCAGGATCTGTCCTTCCAGTGAACACTCAGGTTTGATTTCATTCAAAATGGATAGGTTTGTTCTCCTTGCAGTCCAGGGGACTCTCAAGAGTCTCCTCCAGCACCACAATTCAAAAGCATCAATTCTTCGGCGGTCAGCCTTCTTTATGGTCCAGCTCTCACTTCCATACATCGCTACTGGAAAAACCATCGCTTTGACTATGCGGACCTTTGTCGGCAAGGTGATGTCTCTGCTTTTTAAGATGCTGTCTAGGTTTCTCATCGCTTTCCTCCCAAGAAGCAGGCGTCTTTTAATTTCGTGGCTGCTGTCACCATCTGCAGTGATCGTGGAGCCCAGGAAGGTAAACTCTGTCACTGCCTCCATATCTTCCCCTTCTATTTGCCAGGAGGTGATGGGACCAGTGGCCATGATCTTAGTTTTTTTGATGTTGAGCTTCAGACCATTTTTTGCGCTCTCCTCTTTCACTCTCATTACGAGGTTCTTTAATTCCTCCTCACTTTCTCTTTCTAGATGGGCCTACTCTAGTACAATTTACTACGCTAAACAATAGGATTTGACCAACATTTTGCCCACAATATATGTTGGAACCTGGAAGTGTCTCTTCCCCACTCTGGAGAAAATAGACCCAATTTCTTTCAGTTCTCATCTGCCTATGTTATGGAACCTATGTGCAAGCAGTAGGAACACTGTTTCTGTGTGCATGTTGGATTCAATGCCTTGACTACAAAACAAGTTCAAGGGTGCAATGATTACCATTTTTTCCATTCTCCAAAGTATTGATACAATTTGCCCCTAGAATTATGGGGTTCTTCTGTCCGTCTATTGTGCTTTGTGGGAAGAGCTTTGCCTACTGTTACCTCAACACACTTTTGCTAAACCCCATGGTAGAAGCAGTCTTCTTCTGATTTACTGAACTAATTCCTGAAGGCAATATGCTTATATGCTACTCCTGATGTGCTTTAAAATATTTTGATTGCATATTTCATTGATTCTCAGTGTCGGAGGGAATAAGCAGAAATGGATGCTGGTTTTTGTTTTTTAATGGTCTTGTAGGCAATTCTCCCATCTGCCCCTTCCCTATTCTGTTTGAATACCCCAATTGATTTACTGCACATTCAACATACTGTTTAGTGGTTCTTTTCTCCTGCTGTACTTGATGTTGCACACGTTGCCTTATTGATTTTTTCCCCCAACAGGTTATATTACTTTCAAACTATAAATGATTCAAAGTGGAAGGCATGTGTTTTTTGCTTTAGGGGAACACTCAAACCCCCAGTCTCTGAGCCCTATTACTTGTGGAGGTATTCTGGTGCAGTAGCAGCATCAGCAGTGGTGTAGTGGAGCCATGGCTCATGGGAATGGGCCCCCTGGATTTCTGAGTAGCAGGGACTACAACATCAATATGTTTTAATATTGATTTTAGCTATCATTTTAATATAGTACTTGTTTAATTCTTTTTTAATATGTGTATACTTACTGGTTTAGCTTTTATATACTGTTTTAGTGATGTAAGCCACCTTGAGTCCTTTTGGGGAGAAAGGTGGCATAAAAATATTTTAAATGAAATGAAATTAAATAAATAAACTCCCTCTTCTTTTCCCCCTCTAAATTCAACTTCTGTCCTCACAGTAGCCAGGACAGAAGAGGATTGTCTTGTGACCAGTATATTGTTTCAAGGTACCCATGTTGTAATATGAACCATTTCAGCATGGTTTGGTCTTGGATAAGCAGTTAAGAACAATTAGCTTTAAAAAAGACCTGCACCTCATTTGTTGAGATGGACCAATCCAGCACTTTTTCAATCTTCTGGGTTTGGGGCAGCTAGAGGGACTGTCATGATGAGCACTTCCATACTCAAATTCCTCAGTGCACCACTGAGCAGCAACAATAATAGTATGAAGAGTAGTAGTAACAAGCAGCAGCAGCAACAACAATATCATCATTATATACTGTAAGACTTGATTGTTCAAGACATATTAGTTGCCCCTACACTCATGCCTGAAATGAAGCCATGAAAGAGTAGCTGGACTCAAATCAGGCCACATCTTCATTAACCAACTCAAGGAGAAAATGCAAAAAGAACCAAAAAGAGTCCCAAACTGGCAAACAGAGTGTGAGCATTTCATATGACAACTCTTATAAGATCGGTTTGTAGTAGGGATGCTACTTATTGGTCCTTATTTAAAAAATCAGGCTAATCCACATTTTTCAGACTAATGTGATCAACATACGATTAGGTATTTTGATTGAGTAACCTCCCTGGTAGACAGTGAGAATGCTGTAAACATAATATATCTTGACTTCAGCAAAGTCTTTGACAAAGTACCCTATGATATTCTGATTAGCAAACTAACAAGATGTGGGCTGAACAGCACAAGCGTCAGGTCGATACACAGTTGGTTACAGAATCTTATTCAAAGAGTGCCTATCAATGGCTGCTTCACAAATTGGGAGGAAGTAACAAGTAGGGTACCACCAGGCTCAGTCCTGGGCCTAGAGCTCTTCAACATTTTTATTAATGACTTGGATGTGGGAGTTCAAAGAATATTTATCAAATATGTGGATGACACAAAATTGGGTGGATAGCTAATACCAGAATGACATTTAACAGGAATAAGTACAAAGTTCTACACAAAGGAGAAAAAGCCCAAATACACAGCTATAAGATGGAGGATAGTAATTCTATGAGCAAGCAGGATCCTGGAAGTGTTGTAGATCAGAAGCTGAATATGAGAAAATTGGACAACCATCTGTCAGATCTGCTTTGATCTGGATTCCTACACTGAGCAGGGGGTTAGACTTGATAGTTGTATATAGGCCCCTTTCAACTCAATTATTCTATGATTCTATCTTCCAAATTCTGAACTTCCTTAGTATTTGCATTAAATTTCTCAGCTAAGAGATGTACAACATGATCCATACAAGGGAAAGTTGCAGACAAAAGTGTAGCATAAAAAAGAAATACAGATTTTCATGGATTTTATTTTTAGCCCAGTGGCTTGATAAAACCATGTGATGGAACAGACATGTAATCACATTTGAAACTAGCATGAATATTTGCAAACAAATATGATCTAAATGGAAACTGTTTTCCACCACACCACCCATAGGATGATGGGCATCCTAACCTCCTGATGACATGGATTCGCACGTGGATAGGAAAGGGATGGCTGAGAAACACTGTTTATTACTCATGGGACAGTCAGTTGTCTCACACAAGTTGAGTGCTGACTCCAGTACCCCTAGACCCACAACTCTTTAATGGGAGGCCCGAACTTCTGGTGTGCTTCAGGCCTGGATGATTGGCTTCTCCCAGTAGTACAGAAAACTGCTATGTGATGATGCCACACTGAGATCATATGAGCTATATGCTTTCCTGGGAATATACAATGCCATTGCAGGGCAAAGGTTGAGGAAGGTGACTCATGAGGATGTAAGTGTAGGTGGGTGTTGGGTCTTTGTGGGTGTAACTACTCACAGGGAATGACACTGGCTGCAGGTTAAGTACTGGCTAGGTCAAGACCTTCCTGGGTGTAAAGCCCAGCAGGAGGCAGCTCAGACTTCAGATAAGCACTGGTTGGGGCAGGAACTGTGTGGGCTTGCAAGAGGGGCTTGGGATAAAGGAAAGGCCTTCAGGTCATGACCCTAGGCAAAACACCACCAGGGAGATGGCCACTGCCTGCTCCCCTTGGCCCAACTGTAGCTTTCATCCACTGGTGCCTCTCCTAGCTAGACTGGCCCCCAGCCAGCGTCCTCTCTAATGCAGTGCCAGCAACCTGAAAGGGGCTGGGGGGAGAGGAAGAAAATGAGGTACTTATTTCTCTGCAGTCAATGATGTTGCTGTATCAGTTCTGATGGCTTCATTTGTCACTCATTCGTTTGTCTGCTCATTCATCTGAGCAAACATGAATGGTTCCATGGGTAGGCAGACGTCACTGGATCCCTTTCTTTTCTCACAGCAAAAGCTTCCAGCCCTTCTGTCTGGTCGCTGTCACACATGCTTAAAAAAAGGACGGCTGGAAAATTTGACAGCTTGGAAGAGAAAGGTTATTACTAAGTCAAACTCCACAAAAGCTTGATTTCTTGGTATTCATTCTGGAGGATGGGGGGTTGGTGGGGGGGGAAATTGTCATCTTTATGGAGGACTGTTATCTGAGGACCATAAATCAAATGCCTTATTCCTTTTTTTTGTTCTTGTTTTTTACAGCGAGGTAATCACGTTGAATTCCATGGGACTTCCCTTCTGTAAGTAGTCTTGGGATCATAGAAGGGTACCATGCTCCCTCCCCCCACTTTTCTTCCCATATTATGTCTACAATTCCTATCTGTAGCCCCTTGCTGAAAAGTATAGATCAACATTATTCTATCAGGTTTCCCTGATAGGAAACAGAGATATTTGTAGCATGAAATATATATTTTCCCTGATAAGGAACAGATATATTTCTAGCATCAAATGATATTCTCCCATTATAAAGTACTTCAGAGAAGGTTTAAACATATGAGCATACCATTTTATTTCTTCCTCTTTACATTGTTCAGATCGGATCTTCGTTGACTTCAGTAACATAAACAGGAGACTTTGTTCTCTCTCCCTCTCCACCCAGTGCTTGCTTAGACTACATATTAGTCAAGAATACCTGGTGACAAATGACAAAGACTTGGGGCTTTTAAATATTGAGAGAACAGAATAATGGGTCCTGATGTGAAAGGGACATCTGCTAAAACATCTATATTAAAAAGCCTGCTAGACAAATTGCATGAAACAAGGTCACAGATGATACAGCCATATTTATGTCAGGATTTCTGCAAGGTTCATCCTAAGGAAATGACACTATACGTAGTAGGTATATGGGATAGTTATCACGCTTCAGTCTACTCAGCCGTGAAACAGATGTACTAAAGGACACATGTTTGGATCTAACTCGGTATCTGAAATTAATTCTAAACTAGAATATAGCAGGTACAAAGGAATAGAACTGGTTTCCATTTAGGCTTTTAGTTTTGTTGTATAGTTTTTCAGAAGATTAAATTCCCCCAATCCTCAGTATTAGTCTCAGCAAAACACTCCAGCCAAGGAAACAGAGTATAGGATCAGACAATGTTAACGGGAATGTTTATTCCCTGTGGTTAACCCATTTTGCCTTCTCACAGCTGCATGTCTTCAGAGGATTCTGCTTTAGCAACCAGACTTACAAATTAAGCCTGAGTTTGTCTTTCAGTGACCAGCACACAAAAACCCCCACACTAAATGTGAAATAAGCAGGTGAGGAAAGTCACATCTACGACAAACAGATATCATTCAGTACTTGTGGGAGCACCTCTGCAAAAAATGTGATAAACATATTATATACTTTGAGCCTGAGTTAGTTGAGATTAGAGATTAGGTGGGTGCATGGCTGTCCATCTACAGATGGCTACAAACATTTAAGGGAAAGAAAGACTTCAGGGTGATTCAGCTGGACCATGGTATCCTTCTGGGGTGCCTTTCTGGGATGGATCTTGGAGGTAATTCTTACAGTAGTTCCAACCCTACCTGGATGGTTGAACTCAGAAGGTGATGTTGGGGGAATACTGTTTGATACCCTGGCCATTGGTCTGTAGTGTCCCTCAAGGCTCAGTCCTGTCCCCATCTACATAAAACTGGTTGTCCAGAGTTTGGGGGTTCTGTGCCATCAGTATGCTCCTTCCCATCTGATTCCAAGAAAGCTGTTCTGTACCTAGATCAGTGCCTGTTGTCAGTAATGGAGTGGATGAGAGCTAACAAACTGAAACTTAGTCCAGACAAGGCAAAGTTGTTTACTGTTCAGTCACAAAACAAATAAGGGGATAGGCATACAACCTGTACTGGCTGGGGTTACGCTCCCTCTGAAAAGTCAGGTATGCAGCTTTCATTGGTGTGTTCCTAACCCTGAGCTTAGATTCACAAGTCTCAGTGGTGGTCAGGAATGGCTTTGCACAGTTAAAGCTGGTGCGCCAGCTGCATCAGTTCCAGGAGATGTTCAGTCTGGTCAGGGTGACACATGCCTTAGTTACATTTCATCTGCATTACTGCAACTCGCTCTATGTGGGGCTGCCTTTGAAGAGTGTTCGGAAACTTCAGCTGGTTCAGAGCTGCAGCCAGACTGCTGACTGGCGCTGGTTACAGGGAGCATGTAACTCCCTTATTACACCTTCACTGGCTGCCAGTCTGTTTCTGGACCCACATTCAAAGTTTATAGTTATGACCCATAAAGCCCTTGGGTCCATACTATTTGAAGGATTGTGTCACCCCATATGAGCCTTCTCAGCTTTTAAGATCTTCTGGGGAGGCCCCTCTCCCAGTTCCATCACCTTCCCAAGTGCAAATATTTCTAAAATTTAGGTTGTTTTTTTTTAAAAAAATTAATGTTTTCAAAATTGTATTTAATATTGAATAATGTATAATTTTTTAATATGTAATTTTCTATGGTATTTTTAACTTGTTATTATTGCATGATTTTAATGGTTGTGAGCTGCCTGGGCCCCCTATGGGAAGAAAGGTGGCATATAAATAAGATAAAATAAAATAAAATCCAGGGGGAAACAGTATATGTTCTTTGTAGGGAGTGATCCTAGGAGAGAGTGGAAGATATGATTTTAATGTGCTGTTGATGAAGGGGTTTCACAGAAAATAAGAAGGAGCCCATCCCTTTCTCCAAGTGCTGGTGGTCTGTGATGGCAGAAACAGAGGTTATTACTTTTTTGGACTATTATTTCCCAAATCCTCCAGACCATGTGGCCAGTGTCAGTGGGGGATTCCCAGAATTGTAGTCCAAAAAGCAAAAACAAAACAGTAGCCTTTCCAAGCTCCTTGCAGATAAGGGGGCAAATGCTTTCACCCCATTCCGAGCCCTTATCACTACTCCTTGTTGCTGCTGCTCTAAGATGGATGGAGGAGAGGATGTTCTCGCTTCACCCCCTCAGGGTTGCAGCTTTGCTCCCCACTTTTTAAAAAGTCAAGGAGCAAAAATGGGCTCTTCCTCTTCAGCTGGGAGACCTTGGGGTTTTCCAGCATGGATGTAGCATTTTAGTGTGCAAAACCAACTTTGTTTTCATTCATTGAAAGAATTATAAACCTATGTAACCGTCTTTCTACAGTTATGCTTTCCTTTCTGTTCCTCTGCCCTTGAAAACTTTGTGTTGCTGTTACATTGAGTGTTTCTCTCATTATAATCGCTGCTTGTTTTTGTATAGGTAAGTGGTAGTGAGTGACCTTCAAATGCAGTAGTGGTTTCATTATGTGTACATTTTCCTGTATAAAGAAAAAAATTGTTTGTTTGTTTAAAAATTTCCTATATCATCTAACTGGTAAACAACTTTGGTTGGCTTACAAATATGAAGAGCCCAAACCATTATTATTTTGCCACTGTATCCTTGGAAGATATTTCAGTGGAAAAGAACTATGCATTATCTCAGTGTACATTCAGCCTACCCACACACCAGTTCTGTGTGTTCCTTACATGTTGTCCATCTGTTTTTCAGCATAACACAATAGAAACACGCTGGATGTAGGAACATGCACTATCCTGGTTGGAGGCTGAAAATGCTGTCAAGAGGAGAAGTATGTTTGGTAAGGGAATCCCGAGGAAGTCCAAGTCAGTACACAGGGGAGACCTCACAAGAGTTCAGGGAATGGACAGAGAATAGCCAAAGTTAGTCCATAAATCATACCAGCTTAACAAGCAAAAGAGGGAGCAGCCAGCAGTGGGAGCAGTAAGCAGTACAGGTCAGGTCAACAGACTATAAATCAGGCAAGAAGATAAGGAAGACTGAAGAACAGGGACTGGGACAAGAAGCAGGCGAGGCAGGGCCATTGCTTTCAGCTATCTGGATGGAGTTTGTGCTCTATACTGAGCCTCGTGGCACAGTGGTTAAACTGCTGTACTGCAGCCAAAACTGTGCTCACGACCCGGGGTTCAATCCCAGGTAGCCGGCTCAAGGTTGACTCAGCCTTCTATCCTTCCGAGGTCGGTAAAATGAGTACTCAGCTCGCTGGGGGTGGGCAATGTGTAGCCTGCATAATTAACTTGTAAACCGCCCAGAGAGTGCTTGAAGTGCTATGGGGCGGTATATAAGCAGCACACTTTGCTTTTGCTTTATATTTATACAGCTGTGATGTGTGCAGTTTCCTTCCACACATGTCAGTACTTGATTATTGGCTACACGACTGCCCTTGACAGAAACAAACACATTGCCTCAGCTGTGCTCCCTTGTCCTGCCCCAGTTTTCTAGGGATTGGGGATCATTCCTCACCTGGAGGAGGAGGGTCTCCTCTGGAGCAGCCAGGTTCTTCCCCATGTCTCTAGGAGGAGGCCTGCCATCTGGAATTTCCAGCTCCCTCCAGCACAGGCATACCATCCTTGCCTTCCTCCTCCAAAAAAGACTGTGCCTGGTAGGGCATGACACAGGGGTTATTGATTTGGAAGGTCAACCCCCTTGCAGCTGTCTTCCTTCAGAATGAAGGACTAGCTTCTTATCTTTCATTTCCATGATAATGTTGCCTCCCTATGCCATGCTCATAGTTCAAATTATGGGGGAATTATTGAATTACTGCACTCTCTAAAGCATACATGTTAGAGATGCTGGGAAGTTCTCATTAAATCAGTGGCTGAAATCCTGTTGCTGTAATGCACACCATGTGAAAGATTATGTTTTTGGAAATTAAACATTTCTGACTTATCTCCTGAGGTTCTTGTGTAATCCCTTTCATCTTTGGAAACTGTGGCAGCCATGGGGTGGAAGGGGGTAAGGTAAAGGTAAAGGTAAAGGTAAAGGTTCCCCTTGACAATTTGTCCAGTCGTGTTCAACTCTAGGGGGCGGTGCTCATCCCCGTTTCCAAGCCATAGAGCCAGCGTTTGTCCGAAGACAATCTTCCGTGGTCACATGGCCAGTGCGACTTAGACATGGAACGCTGTTACCTTCCCACCGAGGTGGTCCCTATTTATCTACTCGCATTTGCATGCTTTCGAACCTCTAGGTTGGCGGGAGCTGGGACAAGCGATGGGCACTCACTCCGTCGTGTGGATTCGATCTTACAGCTGCAGATCTATAGACCTTACATCACAGAGGCTTCTGCGGTTTAACCCGCAGCGCCACCACCTCGCAGAAGTGAATTCCAGTGATTAAAGATTCCCTCCTCCTGTCCCATGGCTTCCTAATGATGTAAGGGATGAGAGTCTTGGGAGTTTTAGGAGAGGTCAGAAAAGCTTAATTTCCACAATACTGCTTGTGCTGATGACATCATCAACCTTATGTAATGTAAGATATGGCAACAGGATTTTGGTCAACAATTAATTGCAGCTATGGCTCCAAACCTACAATGATATCTTTTTAAAAAAGAATTTACACTTTCCTGTTAGCCAAAGTGAAGTACTTTTTCAGTCAGTTTTAGAAAATGGCAATAAACTCTACAGACTGCAGCCTGAGCTACAAAATATATTCCCATCCTATCCACCTTGTAGTTGCCTCAGTAGCCACAACAGGTCATGCAGCAGCAGCTCAAGGTACAGCATGATCTGGCTTTTGAACCATGTCTTTCCCTCTATCCATCTAACTATAAAAGTAACTTAAATATTAATGTTGCACTAGAAGTGATGTAACCCCTGAAGTTTCAGAGGCAAATTGCCATTCATTACTGAGGTGTTGGTTGTATCCCTCAATGTGAGCTGGGTCAGATCACAACATGCCCAGGAATGTCACTGGTGCCTTGTTATTGAGTGGCAATTTGCGACTGAAACTTACTCAGTTTTCCATTAGACAAGTATAAATTATCAGTGGGATTCTGGTTACCAAGCTACAGTCATGATATCATTGTTATTAGAGAAAGGGATTCATTACAAGCCATGAATTACTTCTGATCTCTAACAGGCACTCAGTTAATACAGGCACAAATAACAGGAAAGAATAATGGGCTATTAAAAGGTAACAGCTGGTCAGCAGACTTGCACAAATTCCTTTGAAATAAGAGTCTCTCTCCAATACACTGGAAACAATCATTTTTTTTCCAGTGGACATCATACTATATCCACACAATTAGGAAAAAAAACCCCTCCCATCTCCTTCAGCTGATAGGCACTGGTTTGTTCCCAACTATGCAGGCTGAGAGATTGCTCCGTGATTTATTCTGCTCCCCTAATAAACTTGATGTATTAACCATTTGTCCTTAAACATTGGATAAGATGTTGTGCTGCAGTGCCTGGGGCTGTTTGTATAGTCCCGGTTACAGATCTCTAAATAACGGGGACTTTCAAAACAGCACTGGCCCTGTCATCCCAAATAACATGTAATCAGTATTGGAAATGAAAAATGAAGGTTTTGAACTTGCATGCATACAAAAGGAGATCTGCTATTGGGGGATAGTGAAGTTTCAATGGAGATAAATTGATGAATAATGAAACAGTAAAGGGCCTGATTTATAGGCTGACTGTACTGGGAGAGCCCTTGCAAGCCATTAGTCAGAGATATGGCCAGTGGCAAGGAAGGCCATTTCTTTTTATTGGAGGACATCCTCTGGGCTTGAATTCATTGGGCAGCAATAAAATCCCAGGAAGAAAGTTGTGGCTATTGATACTTGTTAGCTACCCGGCTGCTGGGGAAAAGCACAATCAATAGTTGCATCCACATAGTCTTTTTTACACCGTTTCTTTCTTGAGAAAATCACAGGTGTTTTGTAGAGGTTGGAACCAGGAAATAATGCATCACAAGTTTTTGAGATAACTAGGGAATTTTTTAAAAAAATTAATGATCACAAATGTTACTCCCCCCCCCCCCCCTCACTGCAACACAAAGTAATATTTATTCCTTACCCCTACAAAGCTGCTTTGAAGGGAGCATTCTGGAGTGGGTTTTTTGTGTGTGCCTATTTTTGTGTTCTATAAATGTATCTTTTTAAGCATAATGATTCAAAATTAATGTAAACTTCCGTACTCCATGCCTTAATTATGCCATTGCTGTGTTTTTGGCAGAGGATGTATTGGCAGCTCATTCTTCTCTCTTTTCAAGGAAAAAAAGACCCATACTTCCCTTTTAAAATTAAATTTGTAGAGGGTAATAATAATAATAACAATAATCTTAGAACTGCAAAGCTGGAAGGGACCCTGTGGATCATCAAGCTGAGCCAGTACAACCTTGGTTTTGTAGGAAGACTATAATAGCAAAATGTTGACTAGCAAACTAAAACTCTGTTGCATTTCTCAAGGCTCCTGAGAGTTAGACTCTACAACTATCTGAAGCTCCAAAATTGGGAACCAGTGCTCTGTAGAGTCAATTGACCATTAGGCACAAGAGTTGTTGTTTTTTAAAAAATACAACTCCCAGAATTCACCAGAAATTGCCCCTTGCATAATCCTGGGAGTTATAGCCCAAAGATAAGAGTTTAAAGGGGAGCTTTTTTCACCCCCATGTGGGTTTCCATCACCATTAGACTGACCTTTCAAGAAGAAGAAAAGTGGTATAAAGGTTTCTGAGAGTCTCAAGGGAGCATGGGACAGATAGCTCTTTGAAAGGCTCTCTCTGTAGATGGTTAATAACATCCTTTAGGTTTTATTTTCAGGCTGAACACTCAAATAGTGTTGAACAGATATTTGCTTACTTGTATGGAGGGGAAAAATCCATTGCAGTGGTGACCCACTTGTATCAGAGTGGCTTTAAAAAAGGATCCCTGGGGATCTGAGCAGGGAGTGGGTTGGAGATCGTTTGGGGATTTACCGTAAGTTATATGAAAGGGGATGATGCAAACCCAAGAAGCATGGAATTCCTAATGTTGACTTCCTTTTTGATGCCACAATCATGGGCCTCCTGAAACTGGTATCTGGGACAGGCAGGATCCAGGTGACTTCACTGGCATCTCTAGTTGCTGGTTGCTGATCTCTGGATGGGGAAGATAATGTTTTTGTGTAGTTCAATAGCAATGGTACCATTAGGATAGGAAATGGGGCAGAATAAGCTGGGGGAGGTGGCACAGCTACCTTAGTGAATATCAAAAGAAAAGAAGTAATACACAAAGGGGACTCAGAAGGGCTCCCTTCTCCAATAAAGTCATCATTTGCAGAGTCTAAATATCAACTAGCACGCTGCATCACTGCAAATACCCATTAATGGAAGAACCCAGCCATAGAGGCTTTTGCTTTCCTTTGCAGGAGGCAAGGGCATAACATCCCTGCAGGAGAGGCACAGTCTCTATGCATCCAACCTCAACAACAAGAAGAAAAGGCAAGGTTAGGTGAGACTGACCTTCCCAGGACATGGCCCATTAAATGCCAAATCCCTTCTGAACCGTACAGGTCCAGTGTTTAAGCAGTGAACCCTGAACATCACAGGGAAAACTCTTTCCCCTGTGATGTTCATATCCAGATACCTTCTTCTGGAGAGTGGGGGGAAGGTAAGAGGAGCCAAGAATAGTTAGGAGTGTATGCTTGCAGCTACAAAATGCTTAAGCCTCATGCGTAAAATTGCATTCGATATGCCAAGGGTATGAATAATTTCCCCGACTGAAAATCAAAGTGTTTAATGTTGTGAGTGTTTCTATTGTAGTATAGATTAGCCATTGTGGCAGAGAAGCCAGGGTACAAGAATCAACTATCTGACTCCAACCTAACGTAGGAAATCCATGTGTTATGACCAATGGGGCCGATAACATACACAGGTACTATGTACCTAGATGCAAATCCATCTCACAGTGTTCAACAAAGGCCACTTGAAAGTGAAGTATCTCTTAATTCTGGAAATACAAGTTAATTTATGAGTAAGGCCTTGGAGAGCAGCTACTAAATGCATTTGGGTCACTGCTCCATGCAGGTATCCAGGTAGGTATTTAAGCAGCCACAGAGAAACCGAACCCATCTTGTGGATTCTTTCTTATGGCTTCTCATGTTTGAAAGACATGCTTAGTCACAAATGGATCAATACAAAAATTCAGTTCAGATGAGGAACAGATGTACACAACATGCTGGTTCCAGTTTAACCAGAATTCGCCTAAATTCATTAAAGTCTCCATATGTCAGATTGAAAAATAAACTTCTTTGACTTTTTAATTAAACATGGGGAGGAATGAAACTGACAGGTTCATCCAGGCCAAGGGCTTTCCATGCTTAACTCTTAGCATTCTCTGTTTTAATCCCTGTGTGCTGATCCAAGTTAGATCCTGTCCACACTGTCATATGGATATGATATATAGATCATTGACGGCACGGTTTGGCTTGGGAGAAAAGCCACTTGTTTATATTTAGACTGGTTCTAACTTGATGACACAGAACATGCACACACATTTGTAGGCATATTTTTCAAACAGACTCATTAATGAATACATGTCTTCTTTGTGCTCAAATTAGACATGTAAAACTGTGTTTTTTGAACATTTTTCTCAACAGTTTGCATTGTTCTGAGCATCTTTTTTTCTTTTGCACGGAAATCCCATAAATATACAAAGTTCCATTGACAAATTGGGTCCACGTCTACAGTCTGGGAGGTGTGGAAGTGTGTAAATTTAAAATACATAAATAAAACTTTTGATGGGTTGAATGTCTTACATGCACACACTATTCACATTTCTGAAGTTAGAAAGAGAACTGAACTAAAAGCTCCTTAATATCCAAAAGATGGAAGTTTTAGTTTCCCAGGGAGCCTTTTTTCCTTCCCTATGTCAAGAAAGACAGAAAACGCCCCCTCCCCCATGCTTAATTGTTAATACACACTAAGCTGTCTCCTCCAATGTAGTCAGTTTCTAGGATTTTCAAAGTACAGAATCTGTACCATTATTCTTTTCAATCACAATGTCCAGCACTTCTGGGTAATGGGCCTGTGTCCTGTACATTTTAAAAATCAATTGTTTTAGCAATGAATTCTTCTCTGAATATAGTTCAGTGAGGCCAGACATTTCATCAATATGTTCACCCAATGCTTTCCAGCATTGACGTTAGGGCCAAAAACAGTGGAAGGCCAGTGATCAGTCTTCGAATAGCTGTTAAAAAATGAAATGCACACCTAGGGAGCTTTAAATTTCATCAGCGTCATATGGAAGGAGTGTATAGCACTGGAGCTATTTCCGTGTTCAAATTCTATCTCCTTTCATCTGCTTTTACACCCAGGTCCCAATATCTTTCTTTCTGTAGGTGGTAAATTACCTGGTTTGACTGAAATTGAAAGGGGGAAATAATCCAGCAGAAAAGGTTTAGGTATCCCATTGCTCCTTCATGATTTGATCAGGTTTGCAGTCTCCTCCCCAAGATTGTACATTAGACAAGTCTAGACTTCGAATTATGGATTTCTGGCTGCAGTCCTATATCTACTTTAGCCTAAATCAAACTGCTAGTACTAACTAGAACAAACTTGTTGAATCAGTTTTTGGGTACCTAACTCACTGAGCTCTCTAGCTATCACTCAACACCATTTTCAATGACCTACTTTAGGTTGGGCTAATATTTAGTTGGAAATAAACCCAGCAGAATTTTCTGCTCTAAGTACACACAAATGGAACCATTTTCTTATCCCTGAAAAAGGAATTTCACATGACGTCTACCTAGAGTAATGATTCCCAGGCTTGGTTCCCTGGGTGTTCTTAGACTAAAACTCCCAGAAGCCTTCACTACTAGCTGTGCTGGACAGGATTTCTGGGAGCTAAGTCCAAGAACATTTGTGGAACCAAGATTGGGAACCACTGATCTAGAGTCTGCTCATCATGTGGACAGATGCAGTCACAGAATTCTTGACCTGTGCATTGCAGTGAGGCATATCACAGAATGAGATCCCTCCCCTAGAACTGAAGTAATCCCCACCACATTCCATTAATTCTTTATCACAATTCACCTGATAATATGCAATGGAATCTATTACAACAAGATCCCCAAATCTGTGGGACCAGTATCCACAGTTTCACTTGTCCATGGTTTGCTGCAACCCTATATACAACATACAAGAGTGCCCACTTATGGCCTTTGTCCCACACCCTTGTACATAAGAATTATTGATTGATTGATTGATTGATTGATTTATATGCCACATTTCTCCCAACAAGGGACCCAAAGCGGCTCACAACATTAAAATTCACACAATTTAAAAACACAGTAAGTTAAATATTAAAAGATAAATTAAACAATATATAGTATCCCTATTCCCTCATCTGCCTTCCGACTAACCAGGAGAACCTCTGTCTTGTCTGGATTAAGTTTCAGTTTCTTTGCCCTCATCCAGCCCATGAGTGATGCCAAGCACTGGTTTAGAGTCAAGACAGCTTCCCTGGAATTAGGTGGAAAGGAGAGATAGAATTGGGTGTCATCCGCATACTGGTGACACCAAACCCCAAAACTCTGGACAACCGGAGGTTCCCTCATATCTGCAGTTTTAGGCATCCATGGCAAACCATGGAACCGATCCTCCACAGATTCCAGGGTCCTACTGTACTATTTGTAGTCTGAAACTGTCTAATAGTAAAGAAATAAGGCAACATTTGAAGACAATGTATGCAGGTTCTTCCTGTGAAAGAGGGACATACACTGTCCTCAGAGCAGAGTTGCCAACTGAATCTTTTATTTATTTATTTATTTATTTTGGTTGTTGTAGGTTTTTCGGGCTGTTTGGCCATGTTCCGAAGGTTTTTTCTTCCTAACATTTCGCCAGTCCCTGTGGCTGGCATCTTCAGAGGACAGGAGTTAGAACTCTGTCTGAGTTCTGGTGTAGTGTGTGGGATAGTTGAGTATTTGTAGCTGTGGGAAAGTCTTCGAGAATACTTTTTTTTTGTCCATAACAGGGTAGACTGAGGGACCTCCAATCTTCCCTAAGGTAAACTAACCACTCCAACAGATAGCGCCTCAAAACAGTAGCACAAGGAGGGAGTGTCATTGGATTCCACAGAACTGTTGGGGTGAACTGGTGTGATCTGTTGTGATGGCCTGCCCACCTAGGGGGTGACTTACAAGGAGCTTGCTCCACTTGTCATTGAACAAAAAAAAAAAAAAAAAAAAAGGTTGCAGATATCCCTCATTCAATCCATTTTGCACCTTTTTCTCTGAAAACGGTGTATGTCCCTAATGAAAGTGATCTTTCTTCAACTCATTGTGGAAGCATTCATTTTCTGTGGGGGGAAAATTGCTAAGATCTGAAGAGCATCGGAATTGCTATCTCGCCCATTTTGAGGTAGGATTCTCTGAGGTTTTTTTTTTCTTTTGTACAGGAAACCTTCCTTTTTCTCTTTTGTCTTCCACAAGTATTTTCCTGAGCCAGGAGGATTTTAAAACAAATGGTGGACTGGCAAGTAGAAACACATCCAGTACAGCAGGGGGGAAAAAACAGTAAGGAAAAAAAGCTGGGAATCGAATCTGATCTGTTAAAGCAGGCAAGGACGCGGAGTTCATTTAAACCGAAAAGCTGCCTGTCCTTCCTGTTGTGATGTTAGTGAAATGAATAAAAACCTTTGTGGCTGCTTTAAAAAGCGGGCTGCTTTAGTCCAGCAGCTTTGTCAGGTCTGGACCTCTAAATGCAGCAGCTTCCAAATTCCTGAAGCTTGATATATATTTTTTTTGACAGTCAAAAAGCTCCCTCTCCTGTTAAGCAAGGCAGGTCTTTGACCTGAGAAAATCTGTAATCCTTAATGGGTGACAGTTCCCTTCAGACTAAAATAGCACGCCTAAAAGAGAGGTGGGAGTGGGTGGGGGGCTGACAGATGAATGGCGAGACTGCTCCTCACCTTATTGTTCCTGGCCAACAGTTCTTTGATTGCCGTAGAAAAGCAGGCAGGAAGGGGGAGATGCTGACCTAAACATCAGTGTTTTCCCCCCATAAGGATCCATTCCTCGTTATGAATCAGAGAAGGAGGAATAGACTTCTTCTGTATATAATTCCCTTGTCCTCATGGTCACCTAGCCCAGGACTGTGCCTTCAGGGACCTTAGGAACCATAGTCTCCATAGGCTGCATCCTTATTTTTTATTCAGAACTTAGGGGCCTTACAGGAGTTTCCACAGGAAGAGGCCCTCCGGATAGACATAGCCAAGTAGGAGCAGCTCTTCAGCCTTCCTGCCCCTGCTCTTCTTCTTCTCCTACAGCCCCATGTTGCCCTCCTCACTAGTCCAGTTTGCCAGCATCACTTCTACTCTCCTTTACCAACAGTCATTCCACCTGCCTCCCACCTTCTGGCTTTCTCTCCTTTTAACCTTCCAGCCTTCAAAAGGCTACGGTCCTGTTTTTCCACCCCTACCTTCCAGTCTCCTGGGTGATAAGGAGCAGCTGCTCCACCCAGCAGCTCTCAGCTTTTTTTCTAGAACCTTCCTTGTCCCAGGTTAGTGGTTTTTCAGAGGGCGCAGCACTGGGTTAATGGGCCCGCCTGCTCTCCCGCTGAGGTAACAAGAACAATTGTTATTGAGATTTGTACAGCAATTCAGTTGTTCAAACCACTTTCTTGTGCTTTTTCTGGAGAGTCAGTGTGGTGCCCTGAATTAGAACTCAGGATCCAGGTTCAAATTTCCCCCTCAGTCACAAAACATACTGATTGACTTTGGGCCAGTCATCTCTTTCAGACTGACCTGCCTCACAAGTCTGCTGTAGAGATAAAAAGAGGGGGTAAGAGAACCACACACAGCATATTATTGAGCTTACTAGAGGAAATATGGGACAAAAGTGAAATAAATAATCAAGAAAATAATAAGCAAAGCAGCATGATTGTGCCCCAAATAGTCAATGGGGAACTGAGATTTGGAGACAATGATGTCCCTCAGATAACTCAGTATATTTATAGCAGAGGTTAAATTCAAACTAGAAGCATCATCATTCTTATTTCATTTTCTCACTCACTGTGCCTTCTCGTGAGCCCTCTAGTCCCTATTGTTGCCACCAAGAGCTTTCTGCGATTCTTTCAGTTTGGGGTGGATGACATCTTTATCCCTTTTGGAATTGTGGTATGTCCAGTGTCACATGCTCTTGGAATACATTGGACCAAGTGCCTGTCATCAGGCCCTATAGGGATGGCATGGCCAGTAGGGATGGGATTTTTGCCATTTGAGGACTCCCAGCCCCAGATGTCACAGGAACCCCTGCAGGAAGATGTTTAGAGCTAGGAGAGGAGAATGAAGAAGGCAAGAGAGGTCTTCCTACTGCTCTTGTCTCCTTCACCATACATGTTTTGGCTAGTAACCAGAAAGGAAAACATCCTCAGTTGCACTGCTTTCTGGAAGTCACCCTACTGCTCCAGGGGAGGGTAGTTCATTGACAGGCTCCCACTATAGAATCTAACACAGTGGTCCCCAACTTTTTCCAAGTTACGACCCCCTTTTATAATAGCCAAGTAGCCTGTGACACATACCCCCACCATGTTTGCATAAAAAGGGCATTTTAATGGGGTAAAGTCATCACTTCTCAGAAAGTAAAGGCTTCTTTCTCCCACCAAAGAACCTGTTTCTCATACATAGACATGCATGCTAACTTTAATATCGCACTCTGAAAGGTAAAGGGAGACATTATTTAACAAGGGCTAGAATACATATAATGTGACCGTGACTCCCCAGAAAACACTTTGTGACCCCCTTGGGTCACAACCCCCAGGTTGGGAAACACTGATCTAATGGGTAGCATTTTATCATCTGTCCCTTGTCTGGAAACTTAGTCCTACAGGTCTTTTCACATCTTTTACCTGAAATGATCAGCTGTTATGAGGGGGAAAAAAACCTCTAGCTTTCTTCATTGAATGTGTTTTATGATTTCTTGTTCTCAGTTCAGTGTCCTTACTATTTCTTCATTGATCACCATTTTAGCATCCTGGGATAAATCCATATTTGAATTATTTTCTTTTTTTAAAAAAAATGTATAATAGCTATCTAAAGTCCATGATTTCATGCCATACCTGAATTAACAGGCTTATTTTCAAACAATTGTGTGGCGAAGCATTTTAATCACCATAACGGTTCAACAGGAGACCAGTTTCAACTGAATAACAACCACTGTTCAGTCACAAATTTAGCACTAGCCCATGTTATTTGCTTTCTTCCTTTGCATCAAACAATAGAGAAACAAAGTCTCATGGCACCATAAATAAACATTAACAAAGGTATTCCCATTCAAGGTTTCTGTACTAGACTCCACTTGAACAGATACATGAAGTATTACCCTCAATAGGCATATATTGGCGCAACTAGAGAAGGAACAGAGAGATTGAAGCCAATACCTGTGAACCCCAAGAATAAGGCAGCACCAGTTTGTTAAATTATACTCTAATCCACAAATGTTTATTCTTCAATGAATTAATTAGTCTTTAAGGTGTCACAAAAACTTGCTGTGATTGTTGGAGACAAGTGGTGAAGCCTGCTAAAATAGACATATTCCTCCTTGAAGTTGAGTAAGCTCCAATGCACACACACCTCACCCACTATATTTTCTTATAATTCTTTCTTTCAACCTATGCATTAGGGACTGATGAATACGCCTAGTTCAGTTTTGCACCAGTTCTCATTTTTCTACAGTTTAAGTTCAAGTTGTCACATTTCTGGGGCCGTGTGTGAGTTTTTGGAAACAGTCAGCACAAAAATTCCTCTCTTTTCTTCTACCAAAAAAGCACCACTTTTCTCCCCATTCAACCCAAATCTCTCCTTAGACACATACTGTGTGTCCTCTGCATTCTCCTCTGCCTTCTTGTTCCTTTCCTATCACCTGTTGGACATCATCATGGTTATACTATGGGTGTAACAACTTCCATTATATTGAATCCAAAGTAGTCACCATGATTTCTAAGTCAAACATACCTAATCAAACCTAATAGGCCTAATCTTACAAGCATTTTTAACTAACACAATTGCAAAAATCCTGTTACATAGTTATGCCTAAAGAAGGTAAACAGCATAATTTCCAGAGGTTTCTCGCTGGCAATTAATGAACCCCCACTTGGGACACACACTCAAAACTCCAGACAGAGACTCAGTGGCTGAAGTTTGGTAGTACGTCGCAACTAGAGTAGGCGCATTGAATCAATGGAACATGCAGAGGAGTTGACTCACCAAAATCCCTACTGATTCATTGGCCTTACATGTGACTTACCGTATTTTTCACTCCATAAGACGCACTTTCCCCCCCCAAAAAAGTGGGGGGGAAAGTGTGTGCATCTTATGGAGTGAATACTGTAAAAAATGGTGCAGACCCCCCAGAGCCCATGCCGCTGTACTCCTTCTTTTCCGTCGACCCCCCGCTCCGGGTTTCTCTCATCTCTCCGCGTCCCCCTCACTAGGCCGGGACCTGAATGTCAGAGGGGCGCCTGCCGCAGCCCCAAGCCGCCGCCGCCGCCGCCAGCAGAATGCAATGTGAGGGGAGACTCGAAATGGGGGAGTGCAACAAGCTCCTTCTCCTTCTCCTCCTCCCCTCCGTAGCTTTCCTCTCTTCTGCTCGTTCGTCTCAGCTTTCTTCTTGCCCTCGCCTTGCTTTTCGCTCTGCCAGCCCTTCCTTCGCTCACACGGCGACGGCTCCTCCTCCTCTTCACACTTCCCCCTTCCTTCCTCTCCCCTTCCTGCCTCCCTCCTCTCTCTCTCTTTCTCTCTTCTGTCTCTCAGGACGCCCGTCAGGGACTGGCTGAGGTGTCTGTTCTGCACTCCCCCAAAAATAAGGGCGTGTGGGGGGGAACCAGGTAACAATAAATGAGAGCGGGGAGCCCACGATTACTACTTGGACTATGGTTCCCACCACCACCCAGGCCACGGGGGAGACGCCGCAGCGCCGCCCAGACAGCCAGGCGTGACAGAAGTTTTTTTTCCTGTTTTCCTCCCTCTAAAATTAGGTGTGTCTTATGGTCAGGTGCGCCTTATGGAGCGAAAAATACGGTACTACTGCGTTTCAGTCATTAATTGCCACAGAGAGTAAGCAGTGTGAGTTATGACGTTTGCCTTCTGCCTTCTGCAGGTATAACTAAGTGACAGGCTCAGTTACACCTGCCAATGAGTTTTAGTACACGAAAATCATGATTTTCATCATTAAACATGTATTTGTGGGCTCATTTTCCAAACATCTGTACTTATGTCAGCACTTGTTGATCTGACAATGGCATCACACAATGTGGACTAAAGGCATTTTCATTAGTATATGGGTTAAGTACACAAACAGTATGTGTTTGCCTAAGTACAAATTAGGTAAGCTTGCACTGAAGTTTATACTGCGGTGCCTCTTAGTATAACCATTCAGAGCCTCATAGGGCTGGACAAAGGTTGAAATAAGAGGAAGGACTGGACTGTAGTACTGAAACCACTGCAACTACGGCAACAGCAGAAGGTGAGTGGACGGAAGGAATCAAATACCAAGTTATATCCACCTGTGTGGAGGTATTCGTAGTCTTATACAAATACGAATACCCCCATCTCTAGTTATAATCTCCAACTTCTCCTTCATTACTGTTGTTACTAGGATGGCATTTGGTTCAAGGCTGCTTTCCAACTGTTTGTGTCACTTACTGACCTGAAATAAACAGCAATTGTTACCATGAGAACCTAGCCGCACAATTCTTTATCTTCCATATAAATTAAAAATAGTCTCATATTCCAATCCCAGCTTGATGTCAGAAAGCTTATTATGAAAAGCTTATTATAAAAGCCAGCCGACTAAATAGAATCAGGATGATTCAGTAAGATCAAGGGTTCCCTACCTTGGGTACCCAAATATTCCTGGACTGCATGTCCCAGAAATCCTGGCCAGCACAGCAGGTGGGGAAGGCTTCTGGGAACTGCAGTCCAAGATCACCTGGGTTACCCAAGGTCAGGAATCACTATGTAAGATGATTGGGATGGGTGGCTGACCACTGACTGTTCCTCTCTGCTTGTCCATGGTGCCAGTTAACAATGGAGATTCCATGGAGTGTCTTGGTATTTGATTCCTTCCTACTTGATGTGAAATAGTTTGCATATGAAACTGTTGGTTAAGAGATATCTGCCCATCACTGGCTAATTGAGATTGTCAGATTCTTAAGAGCAAACTCATTCCATCCTCTTTCTGTACAAGTTTGGGTTTTTAACAAAAAGATATCGTGAGGGAATCTGAACTCTTTTGTACACAGTTTTAAATTTAAATATTTTTGTGCACTTTTTAAAATGTACATTTCCCCATGTGCTGCACTTTATTCTGATGCACTTTTGTGTGAGAGTTTCCTGAAATACATGCATTTTGAGGCACTCTTCCTGAAATAAGCTGTGTCACAAAGCTCACAAAGATGTGGATTCTAATATGTCATGGTGTCTTGGCTCATTTAAAGACTCAGGACATGTGTGCTAAAAAAAATCCATTTAAAAACCACTTGACAGATAATTTCCTCATTCTGTGGAGGGGGGAAAAGAGGTACACTTATCAAACTCATCCCTCATGTCGATCTTGCAAAGCTCTGTATGTTGCATTGTCACTTTTAATTTTTTTAAAAAATCAGGAGTGAAACCACCACCCCCACCAGACTTAAGCCATCTTCCTGAGAACACGGCCATAAACTAACATTCTTTGAACTGATGAAGTGACAAGCGTTAAATGTCCATTTTACCTCTACAAGGGAAAAAAATCCAAAACAAAACCATGAATATTCTCCCTCTAGAATCCTCTGGGATAGATTAGGTGGATCCCTGGAACTCAGTGGAGCTAAAGATGCAACTAGGTAAAGGTAAAGGTTCCCCTTGACATTTAGTCCAGTCGTGTCCGACTCTAGGGCACGGTGCTCATCCCCGTTTCCAAGCCATAGAGCCAGCGTTTTGTCCAAAGACAGTTTCCGTGGTCACGTGGCCAGCACGACTAGACATGGAACGCCGTTACCTTCCCACCGAGGTGGTACCTATATATCTACTTGCATTTACATGCTTTCAAACTGCTAAAAGATGCAACTACACAGCATAAAAATGTGAATGGATCTACTGTGAAGTCATACCTAGGAAGCAGGTTTCCTGAAGTTAATTCGCTTCATCCAACCTCACAGGAGTCAGCAGAGAAAGGGGAGGAAATCAGCCTTGTTTGCAGCTTGCTAGAGTTTGAATCCTCTTCTTTCCACACGTGGTGCTTGGGTCTTCTTATTTCCTTCTTCCCTTCCCATTCAGTTTCATTTTGTTTAGTTTCTTTTCTTTTCAAGGTTTGCTGGCCTAGCACGAAGACAGCTGGCTGACCAAAGGAGTGGGGGGAGATTAACAGAGAAACAGGAGGATGTTTTCAGTTCAGACTTGTTTGCAAATTCTTAAGGTACCTCTGTTCTGCTGTGGCTTTAGAGATTTGCAGCAGGCCCAGCAGAGCAGACCTCCCTTAAAACTTTCTATCCTCTTTTTTAAACTTTGGCCAACCACTTGGCCTAGCACCAGGCTAGCAAACCTTTAAAGGGAAGGAAAGGGAAGAAGTAAGCAAGCACACCAGGTGTGGGGAGGACAGGATTCAAATGGCACTACTTCCCCCATTCACCAGCCTCTTTCCCTGCTGCAATCACTTTAAAAACAATGGCTACACCCCCCCCCCCGCCCGGATCAGCTCAAGCATTCACATTTTCTGAAACAATGTGAATGGATCCAGTGTAAAAAAAAGGTAGAAACCCCAATGGCAGAGTAAAACAACAACAATGGATGGGGTGGGGGGACTCCAGGCTGATTCACATTGGCTTTTGCATCATGTGTTCAACTGAAAAAAGTGCAGATCAGAGCATTTCCCACATTACATGTCGATGCAGTTATGTCCTAAACCCCTTTGCACCGCTGTCTTATAGACTCCTTTGCCTGAATTTGTCACTCCTTCTTCTGGCTATCAATTTTGATGGGCTTGGGGAAAGACGCTAAGAGATTAAGTTGCCCTTGCTGACAAAAAGGCCATCATAGATCATCTTTCTCTTTGCATTTCAGATGAACATAATCATCCATATTTATGGTTACCACTATGTCACTGGAGTAGCTTCTGACTAAATTACATCAAGAACACCAATGGGGGTGGGGGAGCTGAGGAAGTCTCTTTTCCAGCTTGTACTTTTCACTCACATGCCAGATCTGGAAAGAGTCATTGCAGCAAGAACCAAAGCAAGCATTTAAATGCACATTTTTCACCCGAGGTCTTACACTCCCAAAAATCAGGATGTCGAAATTCTCTGATATAATTTACATACCTGATGCAGGCAGGATGCTATCTTATTATGAGAAACATAGCATATTAAATTCTTACCAATCTGGATGGATCAATTTCAATAGGTGCATCTGTGACCTGCAGAGGGAAGACTGAGTTGTATCTGCCTGCCAGGTAGCTGTTAAAAACAAGAAGCACATCATGAAGAAAAAGGATTACAATGCTCTATAAATGCCACAACATAGCTGGATCCTTGATTTTAGCAGGTATGCTGGTATCACTTCTTTAGGTGGCTCATGAACAGAAAAGGGGCACCCCACCCCACAAGGAAGAAATAAGCCCCCACCCCCTCAGACCACAAGCTACCACTGGTCATCTGCCAGCTCCCCAAGCTTTCTGCTCTTACATGCAATCATCAAAGTAGCTGAGGGAAAATGCATTTCCCCAGAATTAATATACTGTCATGACCTACCCTATTGTTATAATGGAAAATATTTTGGTCTTGAGTGTACAGTCCATGTCCATTGACTTTACAAAAGTCTCAATTTATGTGGACACTAAATGTTCAAGATGGTTGGATTGACAGAGGGTAATGCCACTCCCTGCATTTTTAAACTGTTCTAAGGATGCAGGTGGCTATGAGGGATGTCATGATTATCAATCACCCTCAAAATTTTACCACTACTCCACTGTATGCAGGGCATCAACTCCTGGTGTTTTAAGAGCTAAGCTCCTAAAAGTGCCCTCGTCAAAAGAGCAAATATTTCTCTCACAGTTGAAAGGTTTTAAATCTCAAGTTCTTTGTCATATTTATGAAGAAATCCCAGGCAAAATTCTCACACACCCCTACTGAACGATATGTTTGATATACTTAACATCTCTTGGACTGCCTAAAGTCTGGACAAGTTTTTTTAAAAAGGCAAACAAATAGGTGTTAGGGGACTCTTAAGGCATGATTGGCAGAAGGAAGCATGGGGCTGCCTGCCTCGACTCTATTCACAACAATTCAAGCGTGAACCATGCTCATACGGTTTTGCAAAGCCAAAGAGGACCAGGTAATTCAGCACTGCAAAGGCTGAGTGAAAATTCAGATGGAATTTTTCATTGATGAAGTATGTGCTTTTTGTGATGCAAATCTTGTTCCCATCAGCAGTATCTTGTGCACTTCATTGTCCCAGTTTACATAAATCCAAATATTTGAGAGATGTCAACATTTTAACAATCCTTGAAGTTTTCATTAGTTAAATAAACATCATTTGACAAATTGCACTGCCCTAGAAGAGTGGACTTTGTTTTAGCAATGCCAGGCAAATATAGGGAAGATTAGAATTTCATGAATTGAATTCTTGGCCTAGACCTCATGTAAAAACATTAATATGCATAATATCTGTGTGGCAGACATTCTGCTCACGTTGATTGCATTTTTCCGGGCATGCGTTAAGAGGAATATTATCTACTTTACAGGTGCAATGTTTTATCATCTTGCCTGAGCTTGACCATTTTGATCAAAGGAGAGAAAATGAAACCTATAAAAGAACTCTGGACTTTTGTTGTTTAGTCGTTTAGTCGTGTCCGACTCTTCGTGACCCCATGGACCAGAGCACACCAGGCCCTCCTGTCTTCCACTACCTCCCGGAGTTGGGTCAAATTCATGTTGGTAGCTTCGAAGACACTGTCCAACCATCTTGTCCTCTGTCGTCCCCTTCTCCTCTTTCCTTCACACTTTCCCAACATCAGGGTCTTTTCCAGGGAGTCTTCTCTTCTCATGAGATGGCCAAAGTATTGGAGCCTCAGCTTCAGGATCTGTCCTTCCAGTGAGCACTCAGGGTTGATTTCCTTCAAAATGGATAGGTTTGTTCTCCTTGCAGTCCAGGGGACTCTCAAGAGTCTCCTCCAGCACCACAATTCAAAAGCATCAATTCTTCGGCGGTCAGCCTTCTTTATGGTCCAGCTCTCACTTCCATACATCACTACTGGAAAAACCATAGCTTTGACTATGCGGACCTTTGTCAGCAAGGTGATGTCTCTGCTTTTTAAGATGCTGTCTAGGTTTCTCATCGCTTGACTAATGTTGATTTATTCAATTGTCGCAAAACATGAAAAGCATCAGCCACATCAAATTGCTAGAATTACATATTCATGAATGTGATTGATATTCCCTCTCACAAATTCCGTCCATATTGTTTTATGGACTGTCTGATTTTTGTAAAGAAATCAGACTCACGGAGAGGAGAGCTAGGGAGTAAAGCCAAATGGATCATAGCAGCCACTATTTATACATGTGGAACTCCAACTAAAACAGGTGTCGGCCATGTACCTGGTCATATAAAACTGGTAGCTCATCAGATCATGAGGGCAGCTTCTGCAGTCAGAGGTCTGCACGTATGTAATTACTGAGCAAGATATTAGCCAGGAAGACTTACATGTGAGTAACCATACATAGGATCATGTTGAAAGTCATTGGCTCATGATGGATTAGCCCCCTCTGCACACTAAAAATTCACCATCGTGATCCAATCCTCAGACTGGAAACTTGTTCATATATATCTACCCTGTTTCCCCGAAAATAAAACCTACCGTATTTGCCGGCGTATAAGATGACTGGGCGTATAAGACGACCCCCCAACATTTCCACTCAAAATATAGAGTTTGTTATATACCCTTTCCCCTTGCCTTCGGTAAGGCTCCGAACGGAAAAAGGGAAAAAAAAGAAAGCCTTTTTCCGTTCTGAGCCTTACCGAAGGCAAGGGGAAAGGGCCCGATCTTCAAAAATGGTGCTGGGCTAGCCTCTGCAAGCACCCCTCACCAGCTTTGGGGGTCCCCCGGGGCTTACCTTGCACCATCCCAGGACTCGTGGGGGTCCCTCCGCACGGCGATGGGCGTTTGCAGAGGTTTTCCCGGCACCATTTTTGAAGTTCCCGCCCTTTCCCCCTACCTTCGGCAAGCCTCGGAAGGTTAAAAAGAAAAAAAAGAAAGCCTTTTTACCTTCCGAGGCTTGCCGAAGGCAGGGGGAAAGGGCGAGAACTTCAAAAATGGTGCCGGGGAAAACCTCTGCAAATGCCCATCGCCGCACGGAGGGACCTCCGCGAGTCCTGGGATGGTGCAAGGTAAGCCCCGGGGGATCCCCAAAGCTGGCGAGGGGCGCTTGCAGAGGCTAGCCCAGCACCCCCGCCAGTCCTCTGATGGTGCAGGAAAAGCCTCCAAAGTGCTCTGAAGCCGGCGCACGTGGTTGCAGGGCACCCCCGCCAGTGTTCCGATGGTGCAGAGAAAGCCATCAGAACACTGGCGGGGGTGCCCCGCAACCACGCGCGCCAGCTTCAGAGCACTTCGGAGGCTTTTCCTGCACCATCAGAGGACTGGCGGGGGACCTCCAAAGCCGGCGAGGGGCGCTTGCAGAGGCTATCCCAACTGAAGTGCACCTGGCGTATAAGACGACCCCCCCACTTGGAGGCATGTTTTTCAGGGCAAAAAAGTCATCTTATACGCCGGCAAATACGGTAACCTGAAAATAAGCTCTAGTATGATTTTTCAGGATACTCGTAATATAAGCCCTGCCCAAAAACAAGCCCCAGTTAAGTGAAACCCCGCCCTCCACCATTGTGCAGCAACCAGAAGAAGATGACAGGACTGCATTTGAATAAATGTGCATGAAAAAATTGAAACGTCCTCTGAAAATAAGCCCTAATGAGTTTTTTTTTAGCAAAAATTAATATAAGACCCTGTCTTATTTTCAGAGAAACACGGTATAGATAAGGCCCACTGCATACACTGAGTCTTAACTCCAGAAAAGGAGATAATGGACATCCATAATATATTTTTTTCATTAGAAAATGCTTTCATTTTTACATTAGTATAGATTAGTATAGATGCCTAGTGGGGCACACTATAATCATCATCATCATCATCATCATCTTAGAACTGCAGATCTTTATAAAACTCTGTTCTGCCATTAAATTAATAATAATAATAATAATAATAATCTTAGAAATGCAGAGCTAGAAGAGACCCTATTGATCATCAAGTCCAGCCCCTGTCAAGGAGGCACAGTGGGGAACTGAACTCTCAACCAAAGCCACTGATCCATCAGTGCCTTCCTTTTAAAAGGCCTGGATAATGTACAGGGATCCAGTCAGTTTAATGTGCTTTCCCTCTGAACCAAAGTCCATTTTTCTACTGCTAAGTCTCTTGTTTTATTTGTGACTTTCATGTTTTATTTATAGGTATCTGGCTCTGATTGCCCATGAGCCAAAAATGTTGAATTGTGGATTAAACACATCAGTTTCTTTGACCTGTGTGATTCTGATTTGCATGAGGTTGGCCCTTGCAGGAGAAAGCCCCATAGTGCAGCAATACTGATGCAGAGGTTTAAAAAAACCCTACAACTCACAGAATGCCTCAGCTAGCAGCACTTCTGGTTATACCAACTAAGATGTACTGGGAGTTATTGTCCAAAAAATGTCACATTCCCCATCTCTGCTCTAATACTTGAGCCAGTTCTTGCAGCATTTTTCGCTAGACAGATAGCCTGAAATTCAGTAGTATGTCACAACTAGAGCAAGCTGGTTGAATCACTGGAACTTGCAGAGTAGTTGACTCACTGATCCCTACTGATTCAATGGGCTACTCTAGTTGTGACTTAGTACCGGATTTCAACCAGAGGGTAGTTGCTCTTATTTGACATTCTGGATGCCCTTGAATTAGACTCCTGACCTGAGTATTCCTACAACATATTCTACATTACATTTTGAGCCCAGTGCTGAAGGGCGACATTGTGGTCCTTTCCTCTTTAAGTGCTAGCCAATAACGGAAGGTATACCTGTTATAGTTACCAATGGAAAAATAGCTCCCTGTGATCAGCCAGTCTGGTGATGGGTACCATGTAAGAGACCTCTTAATGTTCCTGAGTCTGAGATTGACAAGATGTATCATTAAAGTCCAGACACCATCATTACATGGTGCTGTTGCACTTTCTATTATTAATGTTTTCCATGGCATGGGGAAGCAAGGGAGGCACCCATGCACTGCACACTCCCAAGCCCCATAATGGATCGGGTGAAAGGAGATGATGCCTCAAAAACAGCTGATGAAAGCATAACCAGCCTTTTCAAAGTGCCCTTGTTCCACACAAGGGTCCAGTTACTCTGCAGTGTCATGTGGGAGTATTATTAAATCCAGTCAGACTTATAGGGGTGAGTGATCAAAGGCTAGAAAAGATGGCTTTCAAAAGAATAAAGCATCATTTGTTTTCCAAAGACAAAATGACTCCGTTAACAAGTGCATCCAAGACAAGAGTGAAATGTCTGAGCCCAAGCATTCTTGGAAGTCTTGGTGCCAGAACATCTCAGTAATAGATGATTCACAGAAAATTCTATCAATCGACTATGTGCTGGTGTAACATAGTGAATGAAAAGCATGAGCTATGAATGAGGAAGAGCCGAGCTCAAGTGCTAACACTTCTGTGAGTGTATTCTGTGTTCTTAAACAGGATCAGCCTTAACATCATGTCTGCAGTGTAAGGATGATGATGTTAACCAATCTTGTCATGTTGTTGCTATGTGCTATCAAGACACAACACACTGCAACTCTAACAAGCTTTTTAAGATATGTAAGATATTTAAGGAATGAGTCAACATTGCCACCACCTCAGAGTGTTTTCATGGACAAATGGAGATTTGAACACTGGTCTCCTGAATCCTACTCTGTCAATCTATCCACTGCACCACACTGGCTCAATTTAATGACTGATCTCCCATTATGAGCTGGCTTGGGTGTTAAGATCATCAGGAGAGGCCGTTCTCTCAGTCCCACCACCTTCACAGGTGCATCTGATGGGGACACAGGAGAGGGCCTTCTCTGTGGCTGCTCCCAGACCTTGGAACTCCCTCCCACCGGAGGCCAGGCTGGCCCCATCTTTGCTGTCCTTCCACAAGCAGACAGAGACCTTTCACTTCACACAAACTTTCTCTACATGACTGGTTGTCTGAGTGGGTTTTTAAAAATGGATTGTTGTACCTTACTGCTTTGAATGTGTTATTAGTGTTGCTTATTTATAATATGTTATTTGTTCGATCCTTTTTATATTTGAATACTCATCATTTTTAGCGTTAAATACTCTCTTTTAGTGAAGTAATCTGCCTTGGGTCCTTTTTAAGGAGAAAGATGGGGTAAAATATTTTAAATAAACATAAATTAATAATAAAATGATTGCATGTGAAATGACTGGAATATAGCAGTGTTTATGGTAATAATCTTATTCTTTTATGAAAAAGGAAAACTAGGGAGGTACAATGCACAGTAGTAATTCTATTTGCATATGCCTCTCTGATTTTTGGAATATTATATGATCCTCTCTTTTTATTTAAGTCCTGGATTTATATACTCAATCAATCAATCTTTATTTTGCGGTCTCTGACTCATTAATGATTTATATACTCCTTGATGTATGTTCCAGGTTGCTTTATGGGGGGGAGGGGGAGAGAGAGTGTTAGATGGACTGAAGTTGCTATTTTTTAAATGCAAGATGAAATAGAAAACATCAGAATGCAAAGCTTTTAAAATGCCTTGATTACCCATGTAGCACAAAACACTAGTATAGAAAGTAAACTTCAGTGTTCCAAATTTTAACCCATCTGTCGATGTGTAGTATGAATCTTGTTGTACATTATAACTAGGCATACAGTGGCCAGAATCCTGATAGTTATGTCTGTTGACATAACTCTGTTGATGCAAATTGCTGCAAGTTAAGAAGACAGTGTAGGTGTAGGTATTTGTTGTCACACACCAGTGGTGTGTTTTGGCATGCGACAGCAGATGCTCACACAGTGCCTTCTCAACTTGTGACTAAAATGATGTGGATGCCATTACAACAGCCCAATTTTTCCATTGAACTCTTGCCAATATTTTGTCTATATGAAACTGTAGTTTCCTTCTGAGTCATTAATCCATGAATTTCTGTCACAAATTGTTTGGTTGTATGCATCTACTGAGAAAACCTAGTTCTTCGATTCATCAGCGAATGAGATCAATAGAATTAACGGGGAAAATACCTTTTTTTCCTTTTCTTTTTTTTAAAGCAGCATGGTCCTGAGCAATAAATGGAGAGCTCTGCCTGTATTATGTTTCTGGATAGAGTTGGTGCATCAAGTTTCCTTTCTTTTCCAGTTAGCTAGCTGCAGCAAGGTACCTTTTTTTCCAGTAACTACCAACGTTCAAGAAGGTCTGCACAAACAACTTTGATCTACCAAGACAAGCAACAACTTAGCAGAGGCTCAGAAAATCTTCATTTTCTTTTGCCACTTGGCAAGGAAGTGAGGAGGCATCTGACAATGCCAGCTGGGTTCCATTTGCCTGATAATCCAGCAATTCCAAAGTATGTGTTCTTGTCACACAATTGTCTTTAACTGGGGTGAGAAACATGTGGTGGTGGGGCTGTGTGCCTTAGAATTTTGGCAGACACAGAACATTTTATTTAAAGGAAACTATTTAAAGGAATCTAGCCCTTTCTGTAGTAAAAGCCACTCTAGAAACATCTGTATGTATAAAAAGTAGATTTACTCACAGTTACCACCAGCTGTTACAATCAGAGGGGGAAAGGGCATAAAAATGGAATGTCCGGCATGTAGGATCCCCTACATGCTTGCTTCTTTAATGGAGGTCAGAGGGAAGAAAAAGCGAGGTTGTCAATAATGCAATAAGATTGCTGGCATGCAAGAGAAAGAGCCTTCCCTCCCAAATGCCAAAGGTGGGAAGTACTATACTGGTCAAGTTTGTAGCAAAGAACAATAACTTTAGATGGTAAAACTTCCTTTTACTGACACCCGAGATTACTATTTTTCTAACAGATTATGACTGAGGAATGTGCTCTACAGCAAAAAAAGGAGGGTTCCCCACTCTTGCTCCCATGTATGAAAAAGTGGAGGGTACCTCCCACAGATCAGCTGATTCATTGGACCTATGAGAAATCTTTAGTTAATTCACATATCCTTGCTCAGAGACAAAGCCAAAATGCTTATTAGTAGAGGGAGGCAACATGTGTTTGCTCCAAATGAATTTTGCAGTTCTTCTCTTCTGTTAGAAGGCAGCACTGTGGATGCCACAGAACCTTTCTGGGCTCTTTAAACTTGTCTGCTGCCTCTCAGGTGGCAGCGGACTGTAATGCATCATCAGTGTTGGAGTCAATATCCAGGGGCCACCTGCATTTGGACCAGAGATGGAGAACTCATTTGTTTAGACTACAGCTTCCAGAATGCCTCAGGCAGCATGACCAGTGGTTTGCCTAGATGGGAGAGTAAGTGGTGTTTTCTCCTTTGCTTCAGGCAGCAACATATGTTGAGTTGGCTTTGCTCAGAGAATTTTAGAAGAGCAAATTAGGTTTCCCCATAAGATATATGTATGTAGATCTTTGGAAAAGAAAGACACACACACAAAAACTATTTTCAAGTGGTCAGAAGCAATCTACTACCTCTTTAAAGCATGATCCTGAGCAAAAATAAAAAATACAACAGAGATCCGCGGTGGTTGTTTAAAGACGATTACACAAGACTGAAGTTGGCCTATCCCTGCCATACAGTACTGATCAAAATGCATCCTTCAGTTGTCTAGCAGCACACTTCAGATGCCATGTTTTGATACACTTAATTAACCAAATGGCACATTTTGCTAATTAAGTACACCTTGATTAAGCTGTAGGCTTCCCTCATTTTTCCAGCCTGCTTGCATACAGCATCTAGTCAGAGGTAATAAGTAAATAAGGCAACATGCCTCTGTGTGCCAACCAAAATACGACGGTGGCCTTTATTGAGTTGCAAAGAGTTGATAAAATTGCACACACTTTACTTATTGCTCCATTATTCTTTGCTAATTGCGGTGCATAATTTAGCGGAGAGTTTACGAACACTGCTTAACGGAGTTGCATACAAATGTTGCTCAATGCATTACACTAAAGAAGAATGTTTACTACCCGCTGAGCCCTTAGACTCATGGTTGACAACACAATTCTGTAGTTATCATCTTAGTCAATAAGAGCTGATAGCTCTGCAAGGCATTGCTATGGCAAGCTCATTATCCTTCCATTAGTGGTGCATTGATGAAAGTTAACCAAGGCAGTTACTTGACCGTAGGGGTGCTTCTTCCATGGGAGGAAGAAAAAGAGAAGAAACAGTAAGAGGAAGCGATGAATCCAGAAACTGTATTATAAGGAATATGAGCTGTGTTTGTTTTCTACAAGCAATATAGGGCATGTACAATGCACATACACAGTTGCATAGATCACACATGCAATTCAATATTGATGCAGGGCATTCTACACTGTCTGAACCCATTCTCAGCAAATAGTGCATGATTTCCTGGTCTAGTCACCTGATCAGTTTTTACTGATGTCATTTTATATCATTATGTGATCCTGTTCACCTTGGACATTTTGCTGGCTTTAGGCGGAGTTTTCCTGGCTTTCTTAGAAAATGTGGTGCTTTGGCATAATGTAGACAATTGAAAGTTGTGTGACTCAGAACATCCCAGTCCTGGAACATTTCCTGCATATTTGTCAATGTAGTCATACCCTACATGACTTAAAAGCCAATGTGAATCAATCCAGAGTTATTCACCCTTAATCTATAGGGTTTTTTTCCCTCTGCTGCTGGGGCTTCTACTTTTTAGGAATCAAATACCTTCCAGTGGAATGTTTCACTTGAGCTGATGTGGAAAAACTGGCTGCTGTTTGAATTCTCTCCTCCCCACACATGGTGCCTTGTTCTACTTTCGTCTTGCCTTCCCATTGAGTTGCATTACTTTGCTATGTTTTGCTTTCAAAAGCATGCTAATCTAGTGCTGGGGCAGCTAGGTGATAAGGAAAAAAGAGCAAGGAATTGACAAAGAGACAGGAAGAAATTTTAAGGTAGTTCTGCTCTAAGCATGCCTCCTGCAAATCTGGACAGCCAAAGCAGAGCCAGAGCCTTAAAATTTCCTTCTCTCTCTCTGCTGATTTCTCCTCTCCCCTCCCCCCTTTGGTCACCTAGCTGACCTAGTGATAAGACAGCAATCCTTTAAAATAAAAAAAGAAAGAAATTGAATGGGAAATGAAGAGAGAATCAAGCAGACCCAAACACCAGGTGTGGAGAGGAAAGGAGTCAAACAGATAACAAGCTGCAAACAGGGCTGATTTCCTCCCTTTTTTTTCTGCTGACTCCTGTGTGATCAGGTGAAATGAATTAACCTGGGGACTTTTCAGGTGTGATCTCACAGTAGTTCCATTCACATTTTTTCTGTCATATAGTCACACCTGTAGTCAATGGAAAATAATGCAAATCAGACTGACTCAGTCCTGGTGCCTTTCCTGTATTGTTTGTCAAAGCTATTCCCCTAAAGAAATAGATAGGTGTGGACATCACTGCTTGTAGGCAACCAGCAGGAAAGAACCATCATGATTCTATATCACATAGGTAGTGTATGCCTTGAGTGTGGATGGGCACCCCACCCAAAATGATGAAGTGAGCAGCCCTGCCTGCTCAGAAAATGAGCCGTTACTGCTAGACGTGACCAAGCTGGTCTCCTTCCCATGTAATATGTAGCTGCGCTCTGCTCTGACTTACTTGTTGATCCGCATCGCTGTCCATGTTAAATTTTTTAAATCATTCTTCAGCTCAGATGGGATATACAGAACTGGGAAATGATTCGAGTTTTTCTACACCAAGAATTTTGCCAAGAATGTCTTGTAGTTGTAATAATTAAATGTTATTTCAATGCAGAAGTTTGAGGATTGGAGATTTGGAGGGATATGATCATCTTAAACAGAATATTTTAAAAGGAAAAAGCTTGCTCTCTTTGAAGATATTTCTTTAAGCCTTTGAAGCTTACAAGAGCCCTAATGCGAAGCAATGTGTTTTTTACATTAAACATGATGCTTTAGCATGATCCTGTAATTCAGGGCTTATCCAGACAGAGCATTCTCCCATCATGTTTTGACCTTTGCAGCTTGATGTACAAATGCTAAGGCAGTGTGATATGTTGTGCAAATGTCATGGACTGAAGTGGCCCTGCTGCAGAGTGAAAAATTTCAATCTGGAAATAAAAGAATCATATCTGCTGTTTGAAAGACAAAACAATAACATCAGAACAAATGAAGGGAGATGCACTTTCCAGTACTAGAGAGAAAAATGAACAACCAGTTATAACAAAACTGAGTAACAGTGCCGACCTACTGAGTCTACTTAGAAGGGAGTCTTCTTGATTGCAATGAATTTCGTTCCCAAGTACTGAAATTATGTCATTATAGGAACTGGTTACAGCCCTCCTTTACTAACATTTCCATCTGATCACAGACATGCCACCATATTGGTGAGTCCACCATATCTGCTCAGTCCAGATTGGGATTTATTATTAATATTATTATTGTTGTTAGAGCATTAGAAAATTAAAATTAAAGGAATATAAATCCAGTGCAAAAGCAATACCCATAGTCTCCGATCAAGGACTGGTTCAGCAAAGACACTCCAGTACTGTCAGATGACTGAGGCAGATGATGGCATCATGAGGATCCAACAGTTCCCTAGTTCACCTCCAATGGCACAACATGCAGCACACAACAGCACCAGAGCATAGCTACGTTCACAGCTAATCCATCCCCCCAAGGGCATGGGTGGGCAGCTCGTGGCCCTCCAGATGTTGCTGAATGGCAACTCCCATCATCCCTTGCCATGAGCTATGCTGGAAAAAGCATTTGGGTGTTGCAGTCCAAGACGTCCTGAAGGGTCACAGGTGAAGGATGTCCACCCTGTAACTGGACTAGGGATTAAGAAAGGGGAGCCAGGACTTTGGGCTGCAACAAGGAAAATGAGGTTGAAAATTCATTGGGTTTTTTTGCTTGTCTGGAAAGGGAAACAATTCTGTGGCAACAGAAAGAAAGGACTTCTCAGGACTTGAGTCCTCCCTGCAAACACCAGTGAACCTCTCATTCAGCCACAGCAAACAGAAGGCATGTGAGAATACAGTCTTTCATCCATGTAGCTGGGTTCTAAAAGGAACGGAAGACATTCATGGAGGAGAAGGCTCTCAACAGCTGCAAGTCATCATGATAGCTATACATCACTTGCATGTCAGGCAGAGGAACCCACAACTCAACCAGTTATGACTCCAGACCCTGCTCTGGGTCTTCATTTTGCTGGATAAGGACAGGAGGTGGGGGCAGGAGAGAGGAGGAGGTCATGTCCAAATCAGCAGTAAGGAGCTAATCCTTAGCTAAATTCCATCTCCACATTGCTTAAGGGGATGAGGACTTTTTCAGAAAACTACTGGTAATGCACACATTTCATCCTTAACTCCATCTAGGCTACAATGCCTTTTACATTGATCTAATGCCTCAACAAGATGATGATCAGTGGAGAAGTCAATACAGTATCTTGCCAAGTAATCTTCAACAGTGCAGGGTAACATTAAAAGATCTTGCACCTAAAAGTCAATACGTGTTATAAATTCAATTGAAAAATAATGATATTTCCTCCCTTTAAAGCATTGACAGCAGTTCATATGTAGGTATAGCAGAGTGTTCAAATGTAAAGAAGGAAAAAAACACCACCTCTTTGTATGGCATATATATGGGCTCAGGGGCATATATGTTTTTCTTCATGCTGCTGTAAGGCATATTATGACATAACATTCTCGCTGGAAGTGAGACAGATTCATTCACCTCTGTTCTGTTTGCTGGGCTGCCTCCCCTTGTTAATCCTATCATTGCCAACTCTAATTGAAGTTTTCTTCCCACTGAAGAATCGAATAAAGAAATCTAAGCAGGCACGCCAGCACTTAAAAGTGATTATCAGGACTGAAATGTCTACTGGAACAAACTTTCTTCATGATACAGGCCAGAGTCTGGGATGTGAAATGAAAGGTACTTTACCTCAACAGCATGCATCTCCAAACCCAGGAATGTGCAGAAAGCAAATCAGGATGTTTGGGGGCCACAGACCCCTCTTCTATGGGGACAATTTTGCCACATTCCCTTAGTTTGTTTTAGGTCTTGGTGGGGTCTTCAAAACCAGACGTGACACAGGTTTTTCTTCAGATATTTTATGGCTACCTCAGACTGAGAAGTCAGAGGTTGGTTACCATAAATCATAATTGATTTGACAGCATATGATGATGATGATTCCCAGTGTTTGCTGTCGAAAGCAATCAATTCACTCTGCCTAATAATAGAATCAGTATTGCTTCACTCCATACAGTTTACCATGTTCACCATGTTTTCCTAATGGATTGGGATTTTTAAAGAAAGCTACTGATGGGGCAAAATTGCCTCTCCCTCAATCTCCTAGAACAGAGGTAAGCAACTTCAGGGCTGACTTTTCTAAGCCTAAGACCCTCCCAGGGCTGTATAGACCATCAAAAAGGCCAGCCTCCCCCAATTGTGTGATACCCACCCTGCTTTATTTTGGTCCTCACCTCTGGAAACAAGCACAGCAGCTGCTGTTAACAAGTTTGTTTGTACCTGCCCATACATAAATGACATGCCATCATCCTCCAAGCACTGTGATGGGAAAGAGTAAAGCTGGTAAACTATGAATCAAAATGGGTTTCGGCAGCTTTCTTTCATGATGAATCACTCCTGCCTGTGACAGATTATGACTAAATACCACCGCACACTTCATCCAGGCTCCTGGTTGTTTACCAAACCTTGTCTGAATTCACCTGTGGCCCACCAGTTGGATGAGACTTTATTAAATTTTGTACATCACTTCTATATTTACCATTTCATCTATCACTCACAACTGGCCGGGTATTCTGTCAACTCAAGAGAATGGAACAAAGTTCAGAAAAATACTCTTAAAAAAAGAAGAAGAAAGCTTTTGCAACTGTATCCATTTTGCCCCAAGGAAGGGAGGGAGGGAGGGAAGGAAGGAAGGAAGGAAGGAAGGAAGGAAGGAAGGAAGGAAGGAAGGAAGGAAGGAACTAAACTGTTAAGAAAAACTGGATCAAATCTGCTGCAACTCCTATTGTATCACACAGTGTTAATTCCTACTGCAGTTCTTTTTTTCTTCTGCTCCAGATTTTGCCGATACACTGCAGTTTCAGGTGTTAGAGGACCATCCCTTTTTCCCTTTACAGCCATCTGACTCCTCCTTCCCTGTATCCTTCTTGCTCATGTCTGTTTTCAGGGCTATTGTTAAATTAAGGAGGGTGGTTACTTAAGATAAAACAGAAGGAGCCTTTTGCTGCTCAGGAGGTATCCTGCCAAGCCACCAGGGAACAAGCTTCCAAAGGTGTGGCTTCCCATCTGCTTGTCCCTTCTGCACCTCCCCTACCTGGTTCAGCATCCCCTCACTCTCCCTTGACTGCCATTATATCTTTGTTTTCTTCCTCCTTTGAACCTCTGTTTGCCTATGCAGATGTGTGATTCCTTTTTAAAAAAAAAAACCCTGCACTTAAATTGCACATTTGAAGATGTGCATAATAACCTTTTTTGAAAAAAAAATTAAGTCACTAAAATTCAGTTCTACAAATAAACTTATGTTTTATGTATCACCAGGCTTGAGGTAAATATTAACTGTGCTGTGTTTCTTGTGAACATATTAAGGTCTGTTTAATTTTAGTCATTCTAATGAAAAGTGAGGAGTCTGCACCAGCTTATGTATTAAATCTTAAGGCAGATGGTTATGAATGTAGAATCGGAGAGGTACTGCAGATTTGATTTTGGAATGTGTTTATTTGATGTAAAATAAAAATGAGGTTAGAGTGCTGGACTGGGGCTTCAAGTTCCAGTCCCACTGACACGTGAAATGCACTGGGTGATCTTGCAACAGCCCTTTTCAATCATCCTGACATACCTTACAGTGCTACTCTTAGAAGATAAAGCAGGGAAGAGGAGGAACCATGTACATGATATACCCCTGCCTATTTAAATTCATCAAGTAACAAAGACATAGGTTCATATTTTAACATCTTGGATTGGACTGTTCTTTGAAAGGGAAGCATGTGTGGTTTGGTCAGGTCAAGGTGCCTGATTGGGGCTACAGAGATCCATATTCAAGTCCCCATAAAGTCAAGAAACTGATCTGGTGGCCTTGAGCCAATCCTCCTTTCTCTGCCTAACCTGCATCATAGGAAGAAGGAGAAGCAGCAGCAGCAGCTTCATTGTCTATGAGCAAAATCTAACACTCAGGGTTGGGTGAGACTTACAGGAGCACTAAAATTTCATTTGTAAAAAGCAAGCTTACAAGTCTTCCAGACCTTTCACTGAGCACTGCAGAGCTTAAAGTGGAGGAAGAAAGAAACTGAACAAAAGTCATCCTGGCTAGATGTTGAAGCACAGTATCTAATAAATTTGTTACTGTCTTGTTGTTACGTGCTTGTCAAGTTGGAACTGACTTATGATGACCCTAACAGGGTTTTCAAGGCAAGATATTTAATGAGTGTTTTTACCAGTTCTATTCCCCCAAGTCAGTTTCCATGGCCGAGCAGGGATTCGAACCCTGAGTCCTAGTCCATCACTCTATCCACTGCACCACACTGGGAACCAATAACTGTGTGCCATCAAGTCAATTCTGACTTATGGCAACATTTTTTCAGAGTTTTCCAGGTAGAGAGTACTCAGAAATGGGTTACCATTCCCTTCTTCTGGAGGACACTCTGGCACTGTGTAGCTTGCCCAAGGCCACACAGACTGACTCTGGTCTCCAGATGTACCATGGGGAACTGAATTCCCAACTTATGGCTCCACAGCCAGACACCTAAACCACCAAGTTATCCATTTTCCACTGATAAATTTAGGACAGTTGTAATTTCCAGCTTTTCTGATAAGGATATTGTCACATTTCTGGGTGCTTCTGCTTCCAGACAGCACAGGAATTTTCTGTTGCCTTTTCAGTGGCTGACATTCCTTTTTTTTATAAAGATGGAGAGAGGAGGGAGGGAGGGAGAGAGGGACGGAAGGAAGGAAGGAGAAATAATTGATTTTTAATCCCATAAGATAAAACTTGATATCTCATCATCTCAAACTGATGCTTGAGGTTGGCACTCTCCAAAGGAACTTTAACTTAACCCTAGATCCTAAGGCTTCGATGAGAAGGTTATTGGCCTTCTCTGTTTTTCAGTCTTCATTTCCCACCTTGATGAAGAGTCTGAAAGTAAGCTAAAAGAAAGTATTGTACAGATCAGACACCACAACATTTTTGAAATTCACAATACTTGGTTCAGTTTGAATTTAGAAGCCCTGTTCGTCATTCCCTACCCAACTAAACTCGCCATGCATGGAGGGCAATGACTAGCTCTTTTTGTTATCACTTTCTACATGTGGTAAGTGACAAGTATGTGGAGAAAATGTTCTTGCTCCCATGTAGGTTCTACATAGGCAAAGAATCCTGCGGTGCTCTAGAAATATGCCCCAATAGCATGGCATGTTTGGGATAGTAGATACATATTTTATATGGTTTTTCCACTCTACTTACCAGCTTTGTACACTCAAGGCAAGTGCCTCCCTTGTCTTACCCTTCTTACAGCTTTTCTGCTTTTTGTTCTCTTCCTGCTAAACTCACAGTATTGCAATCTATCACCCCACCAACCCCAATGGTCACCATTGACTGAGTTTTTATTCTATCTATCTAGCTATCTAGCTATCTAGCTATCTAGCTATCTAGCTATCTAGCTATCATCTAGCTAGCTAGCTAGCTATCTAGCTATCTATCAATCTAGCTATCTAGCTATCTAGCTAGCTAGCTGTCATGTATGCTGCCTTGCTCCCCAAAGGGTACTCAAGGTGACTCACAACTAGAGATGGGGACGAAATGGAAAAAAAAATTGTAATTTGTCACAATTCATCATTCATCAAAGTTGATGAGGCACCAAATTTTAGCAACAAATCAACAAATATTTGTTGATTTGTCGTTAAAACACAATGGTCTACAGAACAGCTGATGGTCAGGCCATTGACAAGCAGACTGATAGAAGGGAAACCCCAGTTTCTCTTCCCACAGCCTGATGGTCGGGCCATTGACAAGCAGACTGCTAGCAGGGAAACCGGGGTTTCCCTTCCTGTAGCTCGCCTGCCTGTGTGTCAATGTCCCACCGATCAGCTGATGGTTGGGACATTGACAAGCAGTCTGGCTGCAGGAACAGAAACTGGGGTTTCCCTTCCCACCACTTGCCTGTGTCACTGATGAGCAGGCTGGCTGCGGGAACAGAAACCAGGGTTTTCCTTTCTGCAGCCAGCCTGTACGAAAGGATGAATAAAAATGGGTAAATATTTGTCCCTTCATATTTGTTGGTGTCTCCAGACCTGACAAATACAATGGGATGAATATCCCATAAATCAGCAATATTTCAAGAATATGGTGATTTGATTTTTTATTTGTCCCCATGTCTACTCACAACATTTAAAACCATATAGTAATAGCAAGTTAAAAATACAAAACTATATATTTAAAAAATTAAACATGGATCAAGATTAAAAATAATTTGGAAAACTTTTTTTCAAAAAAAAAACATTTTAAAATATCTAAATTTCAAAAAATACTTGTGCTTGGGAAGGTGATGGAAGCAAGACAAGGGCTTTTCCTGAAGATCTTAAAAGCCTATATGGGATGACACGATCCTTCAAATAGCCTGGACCCAAGCCATATAGGGCTTTATAGGTAATAGCCAGCACTTTGAATTGAGCCTGGAAATAAACTGGCAGCCAGTGAAGCCATTGTAACAAGGAAGTTACACTCTCCCTGTAATCAGCGCCAATCAGTAGTCTGGCTGCAGCATTCTGGCTCATTTGAAGTTTCCGAACACTCTTCAAAGATAGCCCCACATAGAGTGCATTGCAGTAATCCAGACGAGATGTAACTAAAGCATGTGCCACTGTGGCCAGATTTAGACATCTCTAGGAACAGGCATAGTTAGCGCACCAGCTTTAACTGTGCAAAGGCATTAGGGTCCTATTTTTGTTAATGTTCACAAAAGTTTCTATAGCATCAGTGGGGGCTGACTAATTGGTGTGGGTGAGGGGGAAATAGAAATGGAATCCAGAGGCTGTGATCCTGAATGGGTGACACATCAGACTGAACATTTTGTAGCAGGACCTATTTGTCAAGATAAGCCTGCATACATGGTTTTGCTGTCTTGTTCATGAAATTCCTATGTCTATATTTTATAGTGAGCCTTGTTTAGGTAGTAGGAGCAACACTATACACCAGTGATAAAATCAGCATCAGCTGAAGATTCCTTCATCTCCTACAAGGGAAGGGGAATTTTAGGAGAGGAAAAGGTTTAAAAGTTGTCATCCTTACCCACGGTTGTCTTGACCCATATCAGGAGGCCCACACAGACTTACTTGTAAGGAAACTCAGGAGGATGAGGGTCAAATAACACATTACAGTGGACATGCCATTAGAAGAAAGATCTCTGTACCTGCTGAAAATGTCAGATTGCAACATCACAACATTTTCACACTTCCCATAGTTTGTAGATCTCCCTGCTTTGTTTTGTGATTGGATTCTGGACATGAACAGGGAACTTATTTTGCAATTCTGATTTCTTGGGGACAGAGATCTGCCATGATCAGATCTCTGAAACATTTATGTGATTTCAATTAGAAGGATGTGTTTTCTGTAATGTATACTCTGGCCCTGAGCTGCGTGCTAGAGTACATGAGTTCAATGTGCAGACCCTTGCTGTCTGTGAGAAGCAACCCATGCACGGCAAAATGTCTTATGCCAGAGCTAACAGCAGCCCTCTGAGGCAAAGGTATGTTACTGTGGAGGCCTCTGACCCTGTCACACAGATTCTGTTTCCTTGATAGGATTCAGGAGACATCATTTGTCAAAGGGGAGAGTGACAGTTTATTTGCCCAAGTGCCATTATTTAGTTTATTCTGCTCTGGGAATTTGTCACTTCAAAAAAGAATAATTGGAGCATGCATGAATTTGAGAAGTTGGGAGGAACAACAACAACAACAACAAACAAACAACAAACAAACAACAACAACAATAAACAGACAAGGGAAAGTGCTGTGGTTTTTTAAATCCCCCTTTTTCCACCCTATGTTGTGCCTTTGGCAAAAAAATGTGTTTGACAGTCATTGAATGGGAAATATATATTATTTGCTTAAAGATTTATTATTTGATTTTTAGAGTCTAGTGTAGGATTAATGCTTACTCAGAACTTATTCCAAGTGCTTTGGGTCTAGAAATTGAGCTGTAAATCTCAAAGGAAATTTCGAGTACTTTCTCAAGCTCAATGGATCATAAATACTGCAGAAAGCAGCCTATTTTGCAGCCATTTCACTTAAAGCTACAATGGGCAAAAGGTGGGTTGTAATCAGTGGCTTGATAACAAACGCATGTCAAGGGGCTGATGTAAGGAAAACATCCTTTGGGAAGTGGGGTATCATAGATATATGTAGAGTTTCAAAGCTTTACATGTTATCATTACTCCTCTGCATGTTACCATGGCTATATAACTATAGAGTAGTCTATATGACTAGATGGGCGGGCTATAAATGTAATAAATAAATAAATATAAAACTCAGGTCGAAGATGGAACTGTTCAACAATAGTATGTGATGCTGGCTTGAAATTGCCGACACTCTGTTTTGTACTGATGTACCATTTTGTCTCCTGAGGTGAGCTGTGCAAAAACAACAACAACAACAATAACAAAAAAAACCAACAACAATCTTGTAAGTTTGCAGCCTGGCAGACGAAAGGATGGCAGCGGCAGGAAGCTGATGGCTACCACCTCGAAGATCATCAACCTCTCTGTCTCAGAACAATTTTGTGGTCATTTTTAAAATAGATGTCCATCTTTAAAAGTATGATGGATTAAAATGAATCTACTTCTTACAGGTAATAATAATTACATGTTGACAAGTTGATGTGGACCTACACCAACCTTCCCAGGGTTTTCTAGTAATAAAGAACTCAGAAGTGACTTAATAGCCCCCGTTTTTAGTGGTGCTCTGGGACTGAGCTCCTTGCCAACAGCTGCACTTGTAGCAGGGTACACATAACACCATCACCCATACATGGTCCAGGTGATCTTGGTTGGACCCTCTCCTGGGACACACAGTGAGAATTTGAAATTCTAGTCCATGGCTCTGCATCCAGGTATTCCAACCAACTGGGTTATACCTGGTCTGGTTAATATCTGTGCTGCTTATTCCTTTATAATTTTTTTAACATGGTCCCCCTGTCGGCTCAGAAAGTTTGACATCTGAACGGTTCCTCAAGAATCCTACTGAACTTTATAGACCTCTAAGGAAACTCAGAAGCCTGTGTTGGCTACAGCTGGCATTTATCCCAGAAAGGGTTAATACCACTATGAGTCAAATGCTGCGGTCGCTGCCAAGTCCCCAGACTTTGGGCAGCGTGACCGGCCCTTTGCCCTCCACTTGGGATAGAGCGAGACTGCCTAAGTCTCTCAAGACCTGCAAGGAGGAGGGGGGAAAGCCCAAGGTACTTGAAGGGCTTTTCCCCCTCACACCGTCCTCTTCTTTTTCGGGCACCCGCCCGCCCTCCCTATTTCTAGTGTGAGTTTTTCTGGTCGTCTTTAAGGGGCCAGATAGGAATTTTTGACCTTCATCCTGATTGGCCTTTGGATGGGGGGATTTTTTGCCTATCCCACACTGGAAGAGGGTTGTTGGCAATCGGTGGATAATTTTTGGTCACACGGGCGGGTAGTACGAAAATAACAGGTATTTTCGGTGTGTCCCAATGTAATTTCAGGTAAGCCAACAGCGCATCCGACCTCCCGGCACTGTGGATCAAGCAATTACAGTGCCTGGGGTGGGAAGATGCGCTGGGCCACTTCCGGACCAACAGTCATCGAGTAAAGTTGGCTTGAGGTCAGGGGGTGTGTATTAGCGGTTGGCCGGGTTCCTGCTGTCTTTAGACCTGGGGCCGGGGACTCGCCCATCTCTTGATCAAGGGGTATTTGGATACCCTGCCAATGACCTGTTTCCACACTACAGCAGGCCCCCGCTTTTGCTAAAGGATGACAAATTTTGAATTTGGATTTTATCAATAAAGTGTGGCCCGTATTTAACCCATATCACTGTCTCGCGTCTTTATTCCGGGATTGGGAGGGAAATAAATATTTTGCATCCTATACAATTTACTCTCTTGTTTTGAATATCCTGTATGTTTTTTGTTCCATGCAAGACAGATAAACTGATGTCCAGAAAAATATCTCTATTTTTCTTCTTTTTATCAAACAAGCATATGCAAGCAAATATATGTGTGTAATATTGTTCTCTATCTATTGAATATCCAAAAACTGTAACTACAAATACCTAACGCGACTTTTTAAAAATAAAACTATTTCTAATGCAATGTGTAAGTATTTTAACAAAACTTAATATAGTCTTTCAAAATGAAATATTTACTGAACTAAAATATAAAAATACTTAATAAAAGTATTTCAAATGTATAAGTAAGTTAAACAAATAAGTCTTAATTAAATCACATCTATGTAAGTATTTTAATAGACCAAAGCATAAATAGCTACAGAATCACATCAGCATACTTCTACAATATAGGGAAGAAGAAAAAGGAGCACACCTTACCTCCCTCCTCAGTAGTCTCCTCACCTTTACAGGTGCTTTCTTCTCATCCTTTGCTCCTTGCTCAGGCGATCTTTTCTGGCTATTATTATTTAACCAATGCTTATCCCCTCCTCCAATTGTAAACAATATCATTTTGTTAGGTTGGTCAGTTAAAGTCCTCTATAAATGGTCAGCCTATTTTTAAGCTAAATTTCTATTTGTTTTACCAGGGTGGCAAAGTACCTGCCTTGTAAAATACAAGATGTGCAAGTTGTGACTATGGTAGATAATAGTCCTTATTTTCTATCTGGGTCTTTCCATCTGCAGGATAAGCAGAATGCAGAGGGTGTAAATTACTGGAGGAGTAAGTTAGGGGTGACAGCAATTTGCTACATCAGCAAACGCCATCTACTGGGTATGTTAACACATTGTAACATTTCACATAATACAAGCCAATTATTTCAATACTATTTCAATATTATTACCCATGCAAAACTTGCGATCTTGACATCACCTCCCATGTCCGACAACACCTCCTACAGTGCTGAAAAGGATGGAAGAAGAAAGATGAATGGGATCAAGGAGTTATATTGAGTTAGACCTTTGGTTCATTCAGTAATCCCAGCAAGTCCTCCCAGTCTGCCTAGATATGTATGCATGTACAATATATGTTAATAAGGATGGTGGATTTCTGATGTTGTATAGCTGTGGATGCATGATTGGTAAGCATGGGTGGGTTGGGTGCTAGAATGATTGGCAGATGGGTGACATACTGTTGGATGAAGGGCTGCACGCTGATTGGCTGATATGTTTGAAATACGATGAGAAGTGGCAGTTAGGCAGAGGGAGTTAGTGAGGGTTATTCATGGAGTGTACCTTGGAGTGGAGAAAAATGTCTTGGACAGAGTATGTTGTGTGGGGTCTCTGAGAATAACTGATGAGAATAACTGATTTTGAGTTTTTTTATATAAGAGAGTAGTTTATGGGATAGTATGTGTTAGAACAATAGAAATGTGTATGTGTTTGTATGGGCAAACAGATAATGAAAACTAAACAGCACTTGAAACAGGTTTTGAGGGGTGCAGTTAATCACTACAATATGCTGTATGTACATTTATAGCAGTGATTAACAAAAAGAAACATTTGAGCAAAACATTTCAGCTTCTGCCTTCTTCAGTTGCTAAAACATTTTGCCTACACATTTCTATTTATAAGTCACTCTTATTTAGAAATGCATTGCCCTCCCAGCCCGGAAATAACGAGGCAAGACACAGATTGTTGGGTTATAACTTGGACCACAACTTTATTAACTATTTAAATTGTATTCCCCAAAATACAAGGGGGGCTACCGTAGTGCGATATTCTTTACTGTCCGGATAATCCTAGATTTCTGGACACTTCATAGAGCAGGGTGAGCTCCTATAACTGAATCGTGCTGTCCGTTGAACAGCACGCCTTCAGTTGCTCTGTGAAATGGTACCCCCCTACCAGATCATCCCATCGAGCCTTGTGACCCTAAATGGGCAGCTGGCAAGGAGGTCTTTCCATATAAGACACCTCTCACCTGATAACCAATAGGCTTGACCACCAGCAAGATGTCCTAATTTTTGGCACCCCGTGCCAACATGAACTCACCCCTACTTTTTCCATCGCACTACCCGCCATGGCTAGGGGCTATTTATATGCCCCGAGCCCGCCACCCAAGCCAAAAATCTCAGCTTTAAGGCCCCCTTGTATGTCCTTAAGAAAGGCCCATGCCCAACTCCAATAAGTGAACACCATCACTCCTATATAGTTCGGGCCAGTGACTCACAATCTCGGGATGTGGAATCACAGACACCAACCCAGCTCTCATTGCGCAGCAAATATCTCAATTAACACCACGTCGTGACCTGTCAATCCTACCAGGCTTGCAGTCAGCTCGCCAAGCCCGACGTGGGATCATATTGGACTACATCAGCTTCATTGAAGGAAATACATCCTTCAATTCTTGGAGGTCCTGGATGACCTGTAAAATCAGTGACTTGCCTGTTCTCATTGTCAGGTTGTTGCCACCCAAATGAACCACAAAAATATCAGGGGGTGCAGCCTGGATGCTCAGGAATGCAAGCTTCAAGAGCTCGTGCCACAGCATACCCCTTTTCCCCTTCCAATCAAGGGCGGCTGAAACTCCCAAACGTAAATTACACCCCCATCCAGTCTGCACGGTGTTTTTCGCTGCCCAGTGAAAATAGCTGTGACCATACACAGCTACTTGCAGCTGCGAAGAAGCAGCCCTGGGTTCTGAAAAAGAAAAAACAGCATCACTTCTATTGAGCGAGGGAACGAACATATGTTTTAAACCTATAAGATGACCATCTCCCCAATTTCTTTATTTGATCCTCACCGTATCCCACCATGGATGCTGCACCTATATGAAAGGAATATGTGCCGAATTTCCATCCCACAATGCCCACTTTCTCAAGTCCCCAGGAAGTTACAGTCCAAAATTGGTGCTGTGTAAGGGGCAAGCCGGGACGTGGTGGCACTGCGGGTTAAACCGCAGAAGCCTCTGTGCTGCAAGGTCAGAAGACCGGCCGTCGTAAGATCGAATCCACGCGACGGAATGAGCTCCCGTCGCTTGTCCCAGCTCCTGCAAACCTAGCAGTTCAAAAGCATGTAAATGCAAGTAGATAAATAGGTACCACCACGGTGGGAAGGTAACGGCATTCCGTGTCTAGTCGCGCTGGCCACGTGACCACGGAAACTGTCTTCGGACAAACACTGGCTCTACGGCTTGGAGACGGGGATGAGCACCGCGCCCTAGAGTCGGACACGACTGGACTAAATGTCAAGGGGAACCTTTACCTTTACCTAAGGGGCAAGCCATCCTTATGGCAAAATAAATCTCCTCCAACATCCCCCCTTAACTGAACAAACTCAGTAAGGGCTTTTACCGGGCAGAGTTCTTTTACAGAACAAGACCTTAAGCTTATAACCTGCCCCCTTCCAAATTGATCGGTTTTATAACTGCGGAGATGAAACAAAACCCTGTCTTCGGAGACGAATAGGTCGTCCATCTGCAACGCTGTCCGTAAATTATCAGTTTTGGATGCTCTCACCAATTCACTAATGCGAAATGCCGCGAAGAATGCGCATAGAGTAGCTGCCTTAAATAACTTTACCTCATACTGATCAATGCAAACAGCTTCCCAGACTTGACCCAACTGAGCCAGAAACCTGGGGGAAATAGGAGTATGGGCATCTGATTGCTTACCCCTTTCCTTGCTCCACCCCTCTATCATTTTCTTAACTCAGAAGTCACCGGCCAAATCCGGGCACCCATGAGCTTTGGCATAAAATGTCAATGCAGTCATTCTACTTTGAATGGTGCGGGGGGGGGGGGGAAACCTTTAAAATGAAGGTTTACCACAAATTGCTGCAAATGGTCCACCATTATAGGCCATGGCCTACCCATGCCTTCACATCTGCAAAATGTAAAAAATTCTTTGCATGCCGCTGCATGCGTGCCTGGTGCTTGGAGCAATTGCCAAACTTATTGCTCTGTTGGCTTCAATCCTCCAATGCTCCATACCTCCTGAAGCAATATGTCTGGATGAACTTGAGCTTCCGGGGCCAACTCCCTAAACCTGTCGATCTGTTGATGGGACAGGGCGTCAGCCAGCTCGTTCTCTACACCAGGAACATGACAAGCATGGAACATAATATTGTATTCCAAACAACGTAGCGTAAAGGCTCTCACTAGTTTCATAACCTGCACAGATTTTGATATGAGGTTATTCACTACATGGACCACAGCCATGTTGTCACACCAAAAAGTGACTGCTGAGTTGGTCCAAATGTCTGCCCAAAGCCATAGTGCCCCAAGAATCAGAACGAATTCCAAAAACGTGAGATCTCAGGTGACTTCAGAGTCACACCAAGCCACCGGCCATAGCCCAGCACACCATCGGCCTCTGAAATGTATACCATATCCAAATGACCCCGCTGCATCAGAGTGCACCTGAAACTCAGCTCCAAGCCGCTGCTCGTCTCTCCAGAATGAAGTGCCATTGAATCCATCCAGGAATTGCAACCAGGTACGCAAATCATCTTTAATGCCTTCTGACATTTTTCTCCGATGATGTGGCTTTCTTAAACCACTCATGGCTCCGCAAAGCCTTCTCAAAAAAGCCCTGCCAGGGGCAATGACTTTACACGCAAAGTTGAGGTGACCCACCACCTCCTGGAGTTCTCTCAATGTAATGCATTGCCACTGCAACAGGCTCTGGATCTGGATCCGCAGATCAGAAAGTTTGCTCTCCGGTAACCTACTGGATTGCTGGATGGTATCCAGTTCAATCCCCAAAAAGGTGAGAGAAGTGGATGGGCCCTCGGATTTTTCCTCCGCCAAAGGAACACCCAGGTCCCTTGTGAGGAATTGAAGCGTCCTCACGAGGAACTCACATTGGCCAGATCCTGGTTTCCCACAAAATAAAAAATCATCCAAATAATGGACAGCATGGGAAAGCCCCACCCTGCACTTTAGTACCCACTCCAAAAGTGAGCTGAAACACTCAAAGGCCACACAGGACACCGAGCACCCCATGGGCATCGCCTTGTCCATATAGAAAGAACCTTCAAATTGGAAACTTAGCAACTCTAAATCATCTGGATGAACTGGCAGCAAACGGAAAGCAGATTTAATGTCAGCCTTTGCCAGCTCCACCCCGGTGCCGCAGGATCTTACCATCCGGATTGCAGCATCAAAAGATGTGTATTTAACTGTACACATCTCCTGGGGAATCATGTCATTCACAGATTCACCAGCGGGGTAAGATAGATGGTGAATAAGCCTAAATTTGCCTGGTGACTTTTTTGGGACCACTCCCAAAGGGGAAACGCGCAAAGTTGGGACCGGAGGCTCTGTAAAAGGTCCAGCCACCCTCTCTTCAGCTACCTCCTTCTGAATCTGTCTCCTAACTACCTCTTCCATACCCTTGACAGATTTTAAATTGGATGCCGAAGTAGCACACCTAACACCCTGAAAAGGAATCCTAAAACCCACCTTAAAACCTTTCAACAAGTAACCCGCCGCCTCTTTGTCCGGGTATTGTAGCAGACACTCGGCCAGTACCGATAAGTTAATTGGACTGGGGGCCTTTTGCAGGGTTGGCCACTCCTGCTGCAGGCTTCTTTGGCCCACCACTGTCCCTACTGCTACCAGCTCCTGGGCAACCTCTGAAGCATGACACAGAACTGTGATTGCCCCCACATATGGAACACTGGTGCCAGTATCTGCATGGTTTACGGTTGCAGAAACCCTTTGCATTAAATTACCAGCAAACCAGGCGGGGTTGAGCCCCCTGGCCCGCTGCAGAGCGGGAAGCAGTAATGGAAGTGGCCTTCTGCATAATATGCCCACTGTCAAATCGCTCGCCGGACATAGGGCGAGGTGGGGTCATGAGCTATAACCACAACCTGGGATGATGAACATCCCAGCGCATCTGTGGGTTTATTGCTGCCCTCATACGGAACCCCTGGTCGTAAAGTAACCATGAGGGGCCCAGAAAATCTACATAGGCCCTATAAATAAGAACAATATATTGCAGTAGCGCCAGGACCCTCAATGGGTAAGCCTTTACGACCGTACCCGCATAAAAAAAAAAAACCGGTAACCAATTCGCCCAACACCTCTCCGCCTTCTTCTTCCTAAACTTATCCTTCTCCTTCTCTTCGTCCTTACTGCCCTTTCCCCCCTCAATTTTTCTGCTCAGAAGGTCAAAAACATCCACATATTCGCAGCGCCATATTTTATCTATTGTGGACGGCAGCAAGTGGACTCCTAATGGCAATGACTGATCACCCCATGGTAGGGCACTGCTAGGAACCGAATTGTAACATGTGTTGGGAATCATAGAGTAACCCCTCGTCTGCCAGTTCTCAGCAAAACTGGGCATCTGACTTGGAGATGACCACTGAGGGTATGGTGCCATCCACGGCTTCGAAGCCAAAGGAGGGCCGACTGACGTGGCAGGACTAGAACCTACGCTAATAGGTAGAACACTAGGATCAGATGGGAAACAACCTGGCAGAGTGACCTCACCCCAAGGTCAACCCCTCCCCTACATGACGTGTATGTTGTGTGGGTGCACATTCACCTTGTGCCATAGCTGCCTGAGAAGCCGAGGTGGCCAAGGGCGATGCAAGCACTTGCTGGCTGGTACCCAGAACAACTACAGAAGGGCTCCACTGCGTATCAATCAGAATGCCCACTCCCATGCCGATATTCTCGCTCGCTGGTTGGTCCTGGGACTGGTCCGGTGCTGCCACCCTGGCATCCTGTGCGCTTTCCTCCTGCATTTCAATGACCACGTCTGAGGCCCCTCCATCTACAGAAATCACCTCAGTCGACCCTGGAGCTGCAGAACATTCCTTTTCCAAGACAGCAATTCGAGACATCATCACCTCACCTAACTGCTTGAGCTCTGCCATCTTACGGGCTTTAGACTCCCTGCTCAATCTCCTAGGAGTAGCAGCTCTGGAAGCTTCCTTGGCAAGGGCCCTTTTCCTCTCAAGCTCACTCAACTTGGCCAGAATCGCACTATAATCAGGCCATTCCTCTTCGTCTGAAGAGGAAATGGCAGGAGCCGCCCTGGGTGGAGCCTTGTGTTTTGCAGGCTGTTTACTTTTATTTTTACCTTGCCCCTTCTTGGGCCCCATAATAGCCTGGTCAGCTACTGAATTGCAAAGAAATAAACTTCAAGTAGATCAGCCTAATGACACTAATCACCCCCTCTTTTAATTTAATTTAATTTAATTTAATTTATTTATTTATTATTATTATTTTTAAAAAATTGGTACCAAATATCAATTCTCTTCCAACCTTTATGCTTCCGCACTCCTCCTTATTTGCTTTTTATTTTTAAAAATTGTGTGTTTGTTTGTTTGTTTGTTTATTTATTTATTTTTATTATTAATATTTTATTTAATTTTATTTATTTGAATTTCCTGCTGGAATATACAATAATTAAAAGTGCAGCCAAACTACAGGCCAGCAGGAGGCGCAGCACCAACCTGTTTTTTATATATATAAAGTTGCAGTACCTATTGAGTGACCAGTAGGTGTCATCACACCCACCCTCTGCTCTGTTTAAACACACTCTCTCTCTCCTTGAACTGTAAAACCCTAAGAAGACCAGCAAGTGGTGCTGCTACCTAATTGAAAACTTGTTGTTTAGTCGTTAAGTCGTGTCTGACTCTTCGTCACCCCATGGACCAGAGCACACCAGGCCCTCCTGTCTTCCACTGCCTCCCAGAGTTTGGTCAAATTGAAAACTACTGACACTCAGATACCAATATAAATGGAAAGAAGCAATAAATTCAAAAACCACCAGCCCAATTAACAATTATAAGGTAGGATAAAGGGGGTGGGATGCAGGGGGGGTGCACAGATACCACACCACCACCAAAACTGCGAAAGAACAATTAATAGAGCCAATGTATTAACGATCCCTACCACCTTGCTTAGGTTGCCCTTCCTTTTATTTTCTATTTTATTTTTATTTTTATATTTATTTATTTATTTATTTATTTATTTAATATATATAATTATAATAATCGTGCAACAAGCCACTCAACAAACACACAGCAACAACCCAAAATGATAGAACAACCAAATTCCCCCCCCTCCCCCGGCTGCGAAGCCTGCTGGGGAGGGGGCAGAGAAAACTTCCGCAACCCCCCCCCCCCCTTATGCCCCAAAGGGACGCTATAAAGAGAATAAAATTTTAACAAGTATAGACAAACAAATAAGGATGGAAAACTAAAGCAACTCAAGAGCTCTGGTGAAATAGCGAAAAAACGGGGGTCGCCTCGAGGGAAAGCAGCCGCATGCGAGAATCGAAACCTCGCTCAGCTGCACGCTCACTCCTTTGCTGGCTTTTTACCAGCTACGTCCCCCCTCCCCTCCGAAAGCGGCATCACCTGTGTGACGCCACTTTCCGAGTGGGAGGGCAAAGCGTCCCCACCACGGCAGCAAAGCGCCATGGCGGAGCGGACATTGTTAGGGCCATTTAGTCACTTCTGACTGGTCACGATAGGATTTTTCAGATATATGAAATGTTCAAGGAGTGGTTTATTGTTGCCACACACACCCAGTGAGTGTCCATGGGGATTTGAACCTGGGGTTCCTGAATCCTAGACTGACACTTTATCCATTACACCACAGTGACTCGTTTAAGCAACAAATGTTATCATTTCACTAGAACATTTCACTGCAGCAGGAAAGAGTGCAGCCCAGTGATTTTGTGTGTCAACTGAGGGTGCAGTTACACTACTGAAATAAATCAGAAGTTGGATCAAGGGTTTTGAAATTGGTTTAAAGTCATGCGGTTTTTGGGTCAGTGTGTGTCAGATGCATGGTATAGAGGAGCTACACAGGCTTTTGCAATCATTTTAAAAGCATGGGGCTGCAGCTTCCTTTGTTTTGTCTTCCCATGGCTGTGTATTCCTGGAGTGAAATGTCTGCACTAAAAAAATTAAATACCCCACACACACACGCACACTACCATAGCTATGAAGAGATGCTCTGGTTGCTGGCACATCATCCTGGAACCACTTTTGAGATTTTTGTTCTGTGCCCTTGCACTGGCTGCCTCTCACAGCCACTCACCACTGCCACCAACTCATTTCCTGTATTGAGGTGACGGGGTGGCAGGGACAAAAGCCACGTTTTTCTGGTGTGGTGTGATTTTAAATATTTGTGGGGTTTTTTTTCAAACTGGCATAGCACTAAATCAGTATTACAGATAGGGAAAAATGTAATGGATCAGATGACAAGGTTACCCTGTAACCCAAAACCTTTGATCTAATACATGACAAACCCACAGGTGATGCAAAAACAATTCAGAATAAATTGCATTCAGAATCAAATTAAAATAAACAAGCTCATAGTGGGTATTTTAAACAATTCTCTTTCCAAACAAACAAACAAAAACCATGCTTCTTGGCCAAAAAGATGTGCACTTAGCTGTAAAAAATTTTTTTAAATCAATTTCAAGTGTGTTAAACTTCACGCAAACCCAGAAGTATTTCAGCATGTAACGACATCCTCTTAGTGCTCAAAGTGGAAGGGCAGCTTCAAGGCTTCCCTTCTTCCTCACTCTCTTCATAGTTCTCAAATAGCGAGTCATATTACTCCACTTCATCATCTACTTATCATTCTTTAGGATCTTCAAATAAAGGACTGTTCTCTGACAGTCCTTCAAACAGAGTAGGGCACATGGTCATTCTAGGAAGGTTAACCAAATTGTAGGCAGATACTCTACAGAAGTGACACATCAGGGGGTGGAATCAGGAGGTGGCTATACTCAATCCAATGCCTGGACTTTAGGATCAGTGGAAGGCTTGATGCTGTTGTCACGTCAGAAGATCTTAGGCTGATCCAAGAGCTCACACTACTACCATGCCTTGAGAATTCTACTAATATTATTTGCCTTTGACACACAGGAGAGATGGCAGCACTGTGCCGTGGTTGTTCCATACTGATGTATTAGGTCATGAATCTGTCAGGACATTGGGTATGTCCTGTACAATGCACTTTGGAACTTCATATTGATGACTTTCCTGTGCATCTTGTGGAAATTTTGTAGGAGATTCTATATTTGATATTAGTTAATTTGTAGCATCAAGTGGCAGCTTGCATGTGTGAATCAACCATTTGAGATCAGCTATGGTAGATAGAGCTTTATATCACTTCACAGCACTTCCAGTCTAATCCTTCCTAATGAAGCCCACGCACCCATTGACTGTGACAAGCCTGGAAATATTGTTAGTGTGTGTACACACTTACGATTTAGGCTATCTACATTTTTTTAAATTCTCAAATATTTTAATTTACTATGTACTGTGATGATTAATTATTATTCTGAATCATTTATGTTCATGGTATTGACAAGTGTGAAAACAAAAAATAATGCCACATTTTCATGTCTCAGAAATGAGCTCTTCTTCATCACTAGTCCTGTTTTGTTTTCCTTAAAAGTCAGTTCTGAAATGCCACCACAAAAAACAAAACAAAAACAATACATTATTCATGGGAAGGAGAGACTGCTGTTAACAACAACAACAAAAGCAAAAGAGTATTTTTATTAATTTTTTGCATCCTTAAAAAATACGTAGGAGTGCTTGTAAACATTCAAACAGCTGCCTTAATTCTAAATGGTTATTATATGTTCTTCACATAGCCAAATTCTAAGTCCCTTACGATCAACAAGAGAACAGGACTGGAATTGCTGGCCAAGATAACAAAATGATTTTGGTATCCAGGGCTCAAAGTAAAATGTCAGGACCTAACGGTGAACGTGATCCAATTATTCTGTTGACATATGGCATCCCCGTGAGTAAATTTTATCACTTAAAGGAACATAATATTGCATGCTTAATATTTGGTCTCTTTTGCACAGAGGTTTTGGACAGAAGTTAACACAGGAAAATGTGTTTGTAGCCCCCCTCTGCTCCCTCTGTGGTTAAAAATAATTCCTAACCCTGCCTGTTTTGCATAATTTAAAATAAGATAAACACATAAAATTAAGTGTTACCTTTTTTTAAAAAAGGAAAAATGAGTTATCAAGTCATAACTGTAATTGTTCTTGAACACCCACGCAAATATATTTAGAAGAATGCCAGCGAACTGGAACAGGTTCAGAGGAGGACAACAAGCATGATCAGGGGAGTGGAAACCAGGCCCTGTGAGGAAAGATTGAAAGAACTGGGCATGTTTAGCCTTGAGAAAAGAAGACTGAAGGGAGATATGATAGCACTTTTCAACTACTTGAAAGGCAGTCATACAGAGGAGGGGCAGGATCTGTTCTCCATCATCCCAGAGTGCAGGACATGTAATAATGGGCTCAAGCTAAAGGAAGCCAGATTTCAGCTGAATATCAGGAAAAACTCCTAGCTTGTTCTGGGAACATCTGAGCATGGTTTGTGGTGTTCTCTCTTCTAGGTGTAATTCTAGGTGTACACCTTATCTAGATGTAATGGGAGATGGTGCCCATGTGGTTGGTTGGGGTGGAAGGCAAAGCAGCCAGTGCTCAGTGGAATCAGGGGTGGTAGTCAGAGTCAAGTACAACAGCAGGTACCTTACCCGGCTTTGTATCAGGGCAAGTAACAGCTGTAAGTTACTGAGAACAGTCCCTATCTCTAATATTAATTTATTTAAAATATTTTTATCCCACCTTTCTCCTTAAAAAGAACCCAAGGCGTTTGGATCTCCAGTACATGCTGAGTGTCTTTCTTCATATCAAAGCTCGGTTCTTCATTTGGCACCTTAATAGCAGCTGTGTGGCCCCAACCAACCAACCAACCAACCAACCAACCAACCAACCAACCAACCAACCAACCAACCAACCAACCAACCAACCAACCAACTGTTCTACAGTTTTGAAAATGGAAAAAAAAACAAACAAACATAAACTGTACTGTACTGTGAGGGCTCCTAGAGAGCTCTCTGCCCCCAGCACACAAGTAGCAGGGAGGAGGAGAAGTTTTCTCAAGATCAGGCTGGCAGGAGGGAATCCATGCAGCTGAAGAAGACAGAGTTCCCTGACAAAAAGCAGCTGGAGGATGCACAGTCAAGGAGAAGAAAAAGGCAGGACTGGAAAGGCAGGATGGGAAAAGCTGCTTATCTTGGAAGTAGAGCAGAGGTCGTCAACCCCTGGTCCACGGCCAGGTGCCGGTCCATGGCCTGAGCTGGGCCGGGCCGCGGAGACAGACCCCCCCGCATCCCCTCCCCTCCCCACAGCTGCTTTGCACACACGTGCACATGCCAGCGCCAGTGTGAGCGCTCCCCCACCCTTCACGCATGTGCCTGCGCGAAGGGGTGGGCGTGCGTGCGTGCAGGCGCTCCTGCGCATGCACGAAGGGGTGGGAGAGCACTTACGCCGGCGCTGGCAGGCGTGGGCGTGCTCCCTCACCGCTTCATGCATGCGCCTGAGAGAGAGAGCGCATGCGCCCGAGAGCACGAGGGGGTGGGTGCCCTGCCTTCCTCAGAGGCTCAGCCGGTCCACGGTCCCAAAAAGGTAGAGGATGTGTGGGAGGATGCAAGAAGCTCTCTGCCCTTGCCTGGTTTGTTTGCTTGCACTAGAAGCCAGACCCCAGAGACTGTGGCCACACACTTGGACAAGGCTGTATTAGCCTAGACACTGTCACGGTCCTGGAGAGGCAAGTAAGGGAAGGCATGGATAGAGACAAACTGCTGAGCCTTACTTCTTTTGCTCATCTATATAAGACTTCCCTGAAAGGGATGCTTCCTCGGCCTAAGCTCTCCTCTCCTTCCTGCTTTCCAGAACCTGGACTCTCAGGAGCTCCAGTGAAATTAACTGGGTCCTCAAGCTGGCAAGTGGTGCCCAAGGGTTCAGAGATTATAATCCAGCCCTCTGAGACTGTAAGGTAAAGGCAGAGGGAAATGATGCTGTCCTACTAATAAAATCTGTTTTGAGCAAAGAAGCTGAGCCCATGAAATTATTGCTGGGGGGACCTTGGCTCTACAGGAAGGGGGGGCTGGTGGGATTCATATATGTTTTTGTATGCTATATTATACCAGCTTTTCACACCTTTCAGTTCAGAAATGTCACACGGCCATAACATGAATTATTAAGTAAATCAGTTGATCAGTTTTTTGGTTTTTTCTTTTTCTTTTCACATACAGGAGTCTGATTTTGTGTAGATTGTTCAGAGTCTGTCTCCCTGTTTCAGGATCATCAACAATCTTATTTAAAACTTTCAAGACTAAATTAACATTTGTCATATCTGAGCTGCTTTTTCTGCCTAGTCTACACAGAAGAAGCTGGGACTGCTAGCTTCCCACCCATCATTACAGAGAGATCACAAAAAATACAACCAAATTTCTTCTTGCCAATTAAAACCCTATCTTCTACATTGCTGTATAGGGTAAAACAGTGCTTCCCAACCTGCATGCAGTAGTGAAGAGACACAAAAGTAGTCTAGGTGGGACACTGGGCTTTCATAACAAGTACTAAACATCTTCTTGTGACTCCTTGCTGTAAATGTGATGACATCATCTCCAGCTGGTCTTAACTATCCAGGATTGTCCATCCACAACCTTTTTGACACCAGTAGTAACTCTGAATACATCATGTTCTTCTTGATCTGCCTACCACAAATAATAAAAACAATAGAATGCTTGTAAACAGACAAATATCCTTCTTTAGAAAAGTGGGCCTTTTGTTTCTTTGATGGTGGGATCTAAGGCATAAAAGTTTGAGAACCACTGTGGTTAAGATACGAGTGCTTGCATTTCCTGATCCCAAAGGGCAAAGACCAACGAGGAGGGGAAATTTTCATCAGAAAAACAACATGAATCCCCCTCTGTGAATTCCTCTGCCATGATTCAGTCAGATTGACAGGGACACGCTCCAGACACACCTACACAGAGCTGTATTTCATGAAAATATTGCCATATCCAAACACAAATTTCCTAGGTTTATATGAAGATTTAGCCATCTGTGCATTATAACAGATCCCCCATTATAACAGTGTTTCCTCATAACCTGCTGCCTCCTCTGCCCGCTCTCAGATATGAGCTATAACAGTTTAGTACAGCAAGTACCATAAAGCAGCAGATAGATTGACTCATGGATTCACCCCCTGCAAACTGGCACAGAGAGTAGAGTTTACATTTTCCCTTTGGGAAGAACTCGCACCCACACTTCTTATTCTAGGCAACTTAGAAAGCTAATGTTTATTTAAAAAATATGCTGAAATAGAAAAGTAATAGGAATTTTAATTCTAACCAATTAAGAGGAGATACAGGGGGCCACGTTGTCTCTAAGGAACAAAGAGATGAGATGTCTGCTCTGTCTTCTCCCACAGAGGGTCAAGAGAGAAACAGTGAGAAGGGAGGAAGTGACATCAGCCGCTCTACAAATATCAGTCTACTTGGAGGAAGGTCAGAGCAGATAATAATAATAATAATAATAATAATAATAATAATAATAATAATAATAATAATAATAATAATAATAATAATAATAATAATAATAATAATAATAATAATAATAAAGTTCCCAGAAAGCCTGAAGGAATTCTTCTCGATCTACTCCTTCCGCTACAGAGACAAGCCTCTTCTGTGAGCTGAGTTGCACCTATTCAGCTTCAGCATCCTGACCCTAGTGCCAATTTGCAAGGGAGTTGACTTCCAAGTAGGCATCCTTATGATTATAGCCTTAAACTGGATTATGCTTACTTCTGGGTCATCATTAATAGGACTGAACTGCTAGTCACTCCGTAGATATTGCATATATAAATAACTAACTCTGAAATCAGAAATATGTCAAGCCCGAGTGGGATGCAGGCACCCGGGAGATGCAGGCACTCCTGGAACAATGCTCCCAACTAGTGGGCCACTTCTCCCGCTGCCTGAAAGCTGCCTGCCGGCTGCGTGAGAGGCAGGAGGAGTTGGGTCAGGAGACCCACGTTCTCCTGACAGACCTGCCCACCAGGTGGAATGCCACCTATACCATGGTGTCCCGCCTGGTGGAGCAGAAGGCTGTTTTGGAGGACATCGTGTCCTCCATGCCCATTCTGCCCAGGGGGAGAGAGGTGGGCATCAGTGCCATGGATTGGCTGGCCCTCTCCCAGATGGTGGAGGTGCTCAAGCCCTTCCTGGAAACCACGGACATCTTGTGTGGTTATATGGCAAGCCTGGGGCAGGTCATCCCCCTGATTCATGCCCTCGATCGATCCCTGGAAACTGCTGTGGCACCAGGATCCTCCCTCCTTCTACGGACCAGGGCTTTGGTGAAGAGGTTGCAGGCAGGCATGCAGAAGCGACTCCATCCTGTCTACAGCGACAGAGCTTATAGCATGGCCTGCCTGTGTGATCCTCGAATCAAGGGGGGCTTGGCAGCATGCACCTCAGACCTCGAGGAGTGGAGAACGGAGCTCTCCACTGAGCTCTGCAGGGCGTTGGGGGCACAACGCTTGTGTGGGGTGATGGGAACATCAGGCCACGAGGGGCAGGGTGGTTTGCCCGAACCACAGGGAAGGACTTCACCTGGTGAAGGCTCCATTCACCACCACCATTACTGGAGCTCTGTGGTGACCTTGGCACTTGCCTCAGAGGAAAGACAGCCGGCTGAGGAGGATTCGACAGAGATAATGGTGCGGGAATATCTGGCTGAGCCCTCTCAGCCCCACCAGTCAGATCCCCTCCATTACTGGGCTAGGAAACTAGTCATATGGCCGGAGTTGTCCAATGTGGCCATGGACCTCCTTTCCACACACACCCCACCAGTGTCCAGAGCGAGCGTGTGTTTTCCCATCTCAGAGACATACTCCGACCATGCCACTTACGTTTGGGTCCCGTTACTGTGGAGAGACTGTCGTTCATCAAGGTGGAACTTCCCTTGTTGGGCTTCCCCTCACTGAACCCAAAGAGGCAGGGTTCCAATGACAGTCTTTCCCTTAACACACCGCCTGCTTCCCTGCGCCCGCCTCTCTGCCCACCCGCCTGCCTGCCTGCCTGCCCACATGCCCACCCTCCAGTCCTCCTGAAAAGAAAAAGACCTGTGTACTTGCCTGCCGGCCTGTAAACCTGCCCCTTAGTTAGAACTCCAGCTGCCAATTCCAGTCGCCTCCTCGGGCCAAGTTCCAACCAAGTCGTACCTGCCTGCCTGCCTACCTGCTGGATGAAGTCAGACCAGCAGGCCAAGAAGTGTTGAACTCCTGCCTGCCTGCCTGCTGGATCCAGTCAGACCAGCAGGCCAAGAAGTGTTGAATTCCTGCCTGCCTGCCTGCTGGATCAAGTCAGACCAGCAGGCCAAGAAGTGTTGAACTCCTGCCTGCCTGCCTGCTGGATCCAGTCAGACCAGCAGGCCAAGAGGTGTTGAACTCCTGCCTGCCTGCTGTTTCCTAGTTTGTTCCACCTTTTGCCTCCCTGCCTGCCTGCTGGGTCACATAATCCCAGCGGGCTAAGTTTTGCAGAACTCTTGCCTGGCACGGGTTAAACCAGATCAGCTCTGCAATCTGAAGACAGGCGATTTGGTGATGGGGTGACGCGCAGACAGCCTTTGGGTGGGGCAGATCCAGGCCGGCCATCTTGACATCCAAGCCTAAACCCTCTCTTGGCACACCCAGAGCCTGTCCCGGCACCCCCGGACATGACAAGAGGGCCAGACAACCCTCTTGGTATACCCAGAGCCTGTCCCGGCACCCCCGGACATGACAAGAGGGCCAGACAACCCTGTTGGCACACCCAGAACCTGTCCCAGCACCCCCGGATGTGACAAGAGGGCCAGACAACCCTCTTGGCACACCCAGAGCCTGTCCCGGCACCCCCGGACATGACTAGAGTGCCAGCCAACCCTCTCTTGGCACACGCAAAGCCTGTCCCCATCCCCGAACGTGGCAAGAGGGCCAGCCAGGCCTCTTGGCAGTTGGCACACCCAAAGCCAGTCCTGGCACCCTGAATGTGCCAAGAGTGCCAGCCTGTCTCAGCCCCCCAAAACCTCCGAGGGCTATCTTTATCATATCCGGGCGGTCTCAGCAGCCAAGTTGCAATCCCCAGCTTTCTAGTTCTAAACGAGGATCTTTGTTTGTTTGAAGGTTGTCAGCAAGTCTAGTTAGACATTGGTGGTGAGTGACAGGTGAGTCTCCTAAGCTTGTCTCAGACCCACCAACCCTGTTTGGGATCTTTTTTGCTGTCATGCTGAAGCACGCCTTTGGAACTGCAACAGAAGGTGTCTATCTCTGGACTAGATCAGATGGAAAGCTCTTTAATCTCTCTAGATTGAGAGCGAAGACCAAAGTCCAGCTGAAATGCATGCGGGACTTCCTGTTTGCCGATGATGCAGCCATTGTTGCCCACTCTGCTGAAGACCTCCAACAACTCATGAATTGTTTTAGCAAGGCCTCCCAAGACTTTGGACTAACAATCAACCTGAAGAAAACACAAGTCATGGGCCAGGGCGTGGACTCACCTCCCTCTATTACCATCTCCACGCAAGAATTGGAGGTTGTTCATGACTTTGTGTACCTTGGCTCAACGATCTCTGACACTCTCTCCCTAGATGTCGAGCTGGATAAACGCATTGGCAAAGCAGCTACCATGTTCTCTAGACTCACAAAGAGCGTATGGCTCAATAAGAAGCTAATGACATATACCAAGATCCAGGTCTATAGAGTCTGTGTCCTGAGCACACTCCTGTACTGCAGTGAGTCCTGGAAGGAAGCTGAACACGTTCCATATGCGTTGTCTCCGACGCATTTTTGGTATCACCTGGCAGGACAAAGTTCCAAATAGAGTAGTCCTAGATCGAGCTGGAATTTTTAGCATGTATACATTACTGAAACAGCGACATCTACGTTGGCTCGGGCATGTCGTGAGAATGGCTGATGGTCGGATTCCAAAAGATCTCCTGTATGGAGAATTAGTGCAGGGAAATCGCCCCAGAGGGAGACCACAGCTGCGATACAAGGATATCTGCAAGCGGGATTTGAAGGCCTTAGAAATGGACCTCAACAGATGGGAAACCCTGACATCTGAGCATTCAGCCTGGAGGCAGGCAGTGCATCATGGCCTCTCCCAATTCGAAGAGACCCTTGTCCAGCAGGCCGAGGCAAAGAGGCAGTCCTGAAAGCAGCAAAATCAGGGAGCTGGACAGGGGACAGATTGTATTTGTCTTCAGTGTGGAAGGGATTGTCACTCTTGAATTGACCTTCTCAACCACACTAGACGCTGTTCCAAGTCCTCCATACAGAGCACGTTACCATAGTCTCTTGAGACTGAAGGATGCCTAATCTAATGTATTTCATGATTCCAGCCTCCTTGGGCTTCATTCCGATTATTCATGCCTGTTCATTCCGGCCTCCTAGCCTTCTCTACTGCCCCAGTAGGCTGGCAGAAGCTGGGTGAAAAGCAACGGGACATAGCTCACCCCATCGCACAGATTCAAACTGCAGTGTTGATCTTCTGATGGACAAGCCCAGTGGCTCAGTGGTTTAACCCACAGTGCCACAGCCTATGTTACTGCTATGTGCAACCTGTGCGGGCGTCCCCCCCCCCCCACCTCACCGGGCATCAATTCCAGCATCCTTGGGCCATGTTGGCCCCAAATCCTGCATCTCTCTCCAGCTGCCTTGGGCTTGCCTGCTGCTGATTCTGTGCCAAGAATCGGGCCAAGGGCCTTCCAAATCTTGACTGCTGGGTGAAGTTGGCTCATCGGGCCAATTTCTTTCTGGCCTGCCTGCCTGCCTGCTTATTCAAAGGGCTACATTAGTGCTCCAAAGTCCACTCGGGCTTCATTCCTAATTCCTGGCTGTTCATTCCAGCTTTCTACTGCCTCAGGTAGGCAGAACCTGGAACAAACTATGGGAGCTCAGCTCACCCCGTTGTATGGATTTGATCTTCCGCTCGAGAAGCCCAGTGGCCCCGTGGATTAACCACCATTATGTTAGTAGCACCACCCTATTCATCTGTTGTTGCTGTTGTTGTGCAACTTCAGTTGCCTCCTGGGGGCAAACTTAACTATGCAGGCAAATGTGATGTTCCCGAAGAAGGCAAGAGTCTGCTTTCAAGCCTGTCTGGGCATCCAAGCGCCAACCAGGCCTGTCTCAAGCCCCCCCAAGCCTGTCCGGGCATCCCCTGTGCCAAAGAGGGCCTGTCTCAGGCCCACCCAAAACTGGCAGACTGTTCATTCCAGCTTACTAGCTATTCTACAGCCTCAGTAGGTAGGCGGAACTTGGAACAAACTACGGGAGCTCAGCTCACCAGCGGCCCGCCGTTATGTTAGTAGCACCTTGGACCCTATTCATCTGCTGTTGATGCTGCTGCTGTTGCTCTTGCAACCTTAGTTGCCTCCTGGCCTGGGGGCAAACCACTTAGCAGACTGATGTTGCTTAAGACGAAGACAAGAGTCTGCTTCTACTGCCTCAGTATGTAGGCAGAACTTGGAACAAACTACGGGAGCTCAGCTCACCAGCGGCCCCGTGGATTAACCGCCGTTACGTTAGTAGCACCTTGGACCCTATTCATCTGCTGTTGTTGCTGCAGTTGTGCAACCTCAGTCGCCTCCTGGGGGCAAACTGAATTACCTTTGCGCTGAAGAAGACAAGAGTCTGCTTGCTTCCTTTTGCCTCTGCCTCTTCCTTTTCCTCTGCCCCCCCCCAAGCCTATCCGGGCATCCCCGTGCCATGAGGGCCAGGCTCTGCCCCACCCAATGCCTGTCTGGCTGTCCCATGCCAACACGGTGCTCCAAAGTCCACTTGGGCTACTGCCTGAGTAGGTTGGCAGAATCTGGGACAAGCCACGGGAGCTCACGGATTCAAACTGCTGACCTTCCAATCAACAAGCCTAGTGGCTCAGCAGCAGTTTAACTCAGTAGGTAGGCAGAAGCAGGAACAAGGAACAAGAGCTCAGGTCACCCCATTGCATGGATTCAAACTGCTGATCTTCCGCTCGAGAAGCCCAGCGGCCACCCTGATTAACCGCCGTTAGTAGCACCTTGCAGTCAGACCCTATTCTCCTGCAGTTGCTGCTGCTTTGACAACCTCAGTTGCCTCCTGGGAACAAACTTAAGTAACTTTGCAGGCAAATGTGATGTTGCAGAAGAAGAAGACCAGAGTCTCCTGCAGCTGCCTTTTGCCTCAGTGCCCCGATGGGGCCAAAAAGCCTGCTTTCCAGCTGCGAACTTCCTCAGTGCCTGATGGGGCAAAAAGTCAACAACGTTGCTGGCCATTTGAACAATTTCCTAATCCTGCAGCTCCTTCCACTTGGGCTACAAAAGGTGTGTCTGCTCTGCCCCACCCAAAGCCTGTCCAGGCGTGGCCCCATTGCCCCATCGCCCAGCTTCAGACGGCAGAGCTCATCTGGTTTTCAACCCATGCCAAGGGGGCCGGCCTGTCTAAACCCCCCCCCCCAAACCTCCGAGGGCTATCTTTATCATATCCGGGCAGTCTCAGCAGCCAAGTTGCAAGCAATCCCCAGCTTTCCAGTTCTAAACGAGCATCTTTGTTGCCCCATCGCACGGCTTCAGACTGCAGAGCTGATCATCTGGTTTTCCAGAGCTGTCCTCCTGGCTTCCCCGTGCCAAGAGGGCCGACCCAAGCCCTTCCTGGTAGTCAAAAACAGCATACTTGACTAAATAATTAATTCTTTCTGGAGGCTTGTGTTTCATATGCCACCTTGATGGCAAACACCACCCTCTTACTCATCGATGTTGAAGATTTCTGCCACTACACACCCAATGTGCAAAGCCTACTTTGCTGCCAATTGCCTCGGTGCCCAATGCCTATTAAGACATGCTTTCCCACCTGCTTTGGAGCCAACTACCTCAGTGCCTGATGCGGCAACACACTCTACATTGCTGCTGCCAACTTCCTCAGTGCCCGATGGGGCAAGACACGGTACTTTGCTGCTGCCCACTACCGCAGTGCCTGATGGGGCAACACACTCTGCTTTCAGTCCCATGCCAACTCAGTAGGTAGGCAGAAATTGGAACAAACTACCCAAACGAATTAGCTCAGTTCACCAGCGGCCCCGCGGATTAACCGCTGTAGTAGCAGCATGGCCAGGCTCTGCCCCACCCAAAGCCTGTCTGCGCGTCACCCGAACGTGCCAAGAGGGCCATCTAACCCTCTTGGCTGGCACACCCAGAGCCGGTCCCGGCACCCCCGAACAAGTGAAGAGGGCCGTCCAGCTCTCTTGGCAGACCCAGACTGAGCAGTAAGAAAAATGAATAAATAGTTGCTCTTGTACAACTGAAGTGTACAAGAGCAAAGTGTTGGGTGATGCCCATAATGTCCCAAGACAGAGGGCTGTCCGGCCATGTTGGCACACCCAAAGCCAGGCTCTGCCCCATCCAAGCCTGTCCAGGCGTCACCCCATTGCCCCATCGCACGGCTTCAGATTGCAGACCTGATCTGGTTTTTCAACCCGTGCCAAGAGAGCCGGCTGGTCCAAGCCCCCCAAAACCTCTGAGGGCTATCTTTGTTGTCAACACACAGTTGGCAACACTTTGCCAACACTTTGTTGGCAACACAGTCTACGTTGCTGCTGCCAACTTCCTCATGTGGCGAGCATGACTAGACATGGAACACCGACACCGTTAGTAGTACCTTCCCAATGAGGTGGAGCAATTCATCTGATGGTGTTATTGTTGCTGCTAATAAGTGTTGCTTGCCTCCTTTTGTTTTCAAAAACAAACAACACACCTCCATGGCCACCTTTTGCTAATCCCCAACCAGGTCTGTTCCTGCCCCACCCAAAGCCTGTCCAGGCGTCACCCCATTGCCCCATCACACAGCTTCAGTTTGCGGTCCTGATCAGGCTCCAAAAGCCCCGCGGCCCCGTGGATTAACCGCCGTTAGATTAACCGATGGGGCAGCACACGCCACTTTGCTGCTGCCAACTACCTCAGTGCCCGATGGGGCAAGACATGGTACTTTGCTGCTGCCAACTACCTCAGTGCCTGATGCAGCCAAAAAAAAGCCTGCTTTCCTGCTGCCTTTTCCCTCAGTGCCTGATGGGGCCAAAAGAGCCTATTTTCCTGCTGCCATGTGCCTGAGTGCCCGACGGATCCAAAAAGCCTGCTGTGCTGCCAAATACCTCCTTGCCTCCAGTCCTCCTGAGGGCAAACTCTACTTCACTGGCAAATGCAATGTTGTGCTAAGGTGAAGACAAACTCAATGCCTCATGCATGCCTCTGCCAAAGGGACCTCTCATTCTGCTGGGGCTAAATATAACTCCCTCAATGCCATGGGCTTCTGTGCCGTGTGGTAAACTCTTCTGAGGGGACCCAATTTGTGGGTGAATAACTCAGAGTTCCAATATCCAATCTTCACCAAAGTTGGCAGGCTTGTTGGGGAAAGACATAGGTAGCTCCGTTGTGATTCTGGAATCTCTAAGCACCTGGGGGGAGCTTTCCTGGGGGGTCCTCTTTGTGACTATATAACCCGGGGGTCCATGATCCAATGTTCACCAAACTGTCAGGAGTCGTAGAAAACCGTCTGAGGAAGCTTCCCTACTAATTTGGTGTCTCTAGGTCATCAGGGGCCAGTGTTATAGCCATTTAAAGTGCAGATGAATTGACAGATCGATCCGTCAATTCATCAAAGAATATTTGTATATTCGTATTTGTTGATCCGTTAACCTTGATGAATAACGGATCAAAACGAATCACCATTTTTTAAAATTTCTCCCCATCTCTAGATGTAACCACTCATGCAATGAGGCTGACAAATTATCGACATAGCGGGTGTCTTTCCTGCCTCATTTCCTCTCCTCTCTCAGCTTTACATTCACTTCTTTGCATTGTGTAGGAAAAAAGTCAAGTGGAAGTAAGCTTATTGAGCATGGTGTCATTTAACTTTTCAGGCACAAATAGGAAGTGGAGAGGAGTCACAACATTTAATTAGTTCTGCTAATAGTTCAATCAACTGTTTTATTGGCCACTTCTCTAATGCCAGCTTCACCAACCATATATTTTCTAAGTTAATCTCGAATGTGTGCTGTACTAGTGCCAACTGCTGCCAATGTACGAATGCTCATAAATCCTACTTATTTAACTGCTTGTAGCCTCAAGCTATCCAGTGTGGTGTGATGGATAGAGTGACAGACTAGGACTCAGGAGGCCTGGGTTCAAATCCCCGCTCAGCCATAGAAACTCACTGGGGTTGTGGAACTGGTAGAACCACTCCTTAAATATCTCACTCACCTTGAAAACCCTGTAAGGGTTGCTATAAGTTGGTTCCAACTTGATGGCACATAACAACAGCAACAACGTCAAGCTATCAAATATTGTAACTTTTCTCAAAGTACTTGATAAATTTGAGTGAAATCTCAGTCTGTAGTGTCAACAATATCCGTGGAAATTTTCAGGGTGGGGGGGATGATTGTGGTGCCATAATGGCATGTTAGCATAATTTACACATATAGTATGTGTGACCCAACTGAAGATGGGATGTTGGCAACATGACCAAGTACAGAAGTGATTTTCAGTTCACTCACCCCTATTTTGTATGTGATGGATAATATTAAAGTGATGCTGCACAGTAAACCAACTGGTGCTGGTAACTTTGAAGTTTTAAAAGGACTGTTAAAAGCAAACATCCATCTAACTTGTGTAGAACCATAAGCTTTAAGGTAGATACTGAAACTGAAACTGAAGCTCCATTGTAAAAACACTGAAAAAGGATTACAGCCTGTCATTATTTCAGTCAAATGAAGAACTCTTGTTTCACAAGAGGTACAAAGATTCCATGGCTAGAACCCTACTACATATTTGCACTAGTGAAAATGCACCAGTGTAAATGCATGATTGATGAACTGCCATAAGGAAAAGGTGGGCACAAAAATCTACTATTGCATATGAGTCATATAACTTGTGTGTGATAGCAGGTACCTATGCCAACTTCTTAACAGGATTCTGGACACTCTATCAATTCCTAAGCAATTGGGACTCCATTAATAACAACAACTGCAACAACAATCAACCAAAGTTGATTCTGACTTATGGTGAACCTTGCCAGGATTTCATAGAAATAATGTCCTCAGAAGTGATTTTCCATTCCCTTCTTCTTGAGGTTTTCACCGCAGGTTATTCAAGGTCATACAGGCTAGTTGTTATCTGAGGAAGCATAATGGGGGATTGAACTCCCACAGCTGGGTATTCCAACTCACAGAGCTATCCAGCCAGCTGAAACTCCATTAACACCACCACAAGTTTTCAGTCAAAGAACTGAATGCCAGTTCTTTCTAGACAGGGTAGAGCGCTCATGTTACCACTCCCTAAATCACCTCTTATAAGACAATTTCCTCAAGATGAAGTAAATAGCCATGCCAACCCTAATTTCCCTTTTGACTCACCCACTCTTAGCCTTGCCTGCCCACTTGCACAGCCAAACCCTGACAGTTAAACAGTTGGCCTCCTCTTATCTGATTGACTGTTACGGTGTTGCAGTGTGATTGCTCAGATACCTTTAGGAAGCTGTCCAATTGACTCAGCTATCACACAACGTGCTACACAGTGTCTGTTTGCAATAAAATAATACATTTTTGATTCCTTGCCCATCTCTCCCCTCTACAAACACCCATGTGTGGTGGTATTTTGTCTATTTAGATTTGACTCAGTTACCCACAAGTACATTTTGAACACAACTGGCCCACATTTTGGTGTAATAAGTGTAGCATGTGCTTTCACTGGGAGACCATTAACTGTGGAAACTGCTGGATAGCTCAGTGGTTTAGAGTCTCTGACTGCTAAACCAGAGGTTGGGAGTTCAGTTCCCCACTGTGCCTCCCTGCCAGAGGCTAGACCTGACAATCCATAGGGTCCCTTCCAGCTCTGTAGTTCAAATATTATTATTCCAATGAGGAACCTGGAAAGGGAACAACCAGTGAGTATCTGCGCTTTAACACACAGCACCACCAGTCACATATTTCTCTTTCTGTCTCACAACTCCCTGGGTAATGGAGCTGAGAACTGGGCAGAGAAGGGCAATTACCTTCTCTCCTTTTTCCTTTCTTCTTGATGCATACACATTTCATGTTGAGGCTTCAACACTATGGACATATTCTTGGAGGATAATGATGGCTACCTGTAACCTCTAGATTCAGAGACAATATGCCTTTGCTTAGTAGTCCTGTGGAAAAAGACTGGTTGACCTTTAGAAGGTTCATCCTTTCCCTCTACGGTTTCTTCTAGCTCAGTGTAGCATCCCATGCAGCCATTCTCTTGTGCTATGATGAGATGCATTACTCAGTACTTTTAATTTGGGGCAGAGGGTTTGTGTTGTGTTCAAGGGTGGGGGGTCTGTAGAGTCCACAGGCCAGGAGCAGCCAAAAAGTACAATAGCACCAATGTTAGTTGGGTGGAAGCTCCTTCCTCCAGGAAGGTGGTTGGGGATGCACTATGGCCCTTTATATTGCTAACTCAGGACTACTCCCTCCAGGGTCCATTTTCCTAAAGGTAGGATGCCTTACAGGCACAGCTCCCTGACTTCTCTCCAGGAACTCCAGCTGGACACTGTGCTAGCTTTGGCATACTCCCTGCATCATGGGACTACTGAAAGCAGAGGTGTCACAGGTGTTGTGGGCATTGAAGTCTCAACTTCAGGGGTGTTAGACTTGACCAATTCTGGGGTCATGGGTCTGGCTGGCTTCAGCTCTCCTCTACTGGCTTTTTGCCCTCCATGTCCACTGGATGCTTGGGACATGACAATTGGCATAACAAGGTTGTTTGGCCATAGTTTGGTTGTATCTGGCATTGAGAATGGCCTGGAAGGGATAGCTTTGTTTAAAATGCCCTGTTGAGTACTCAAAGCACTCAAAGGGAATAAAGTGTCAGCCAGCTTGAGAGGGCTATAAAATGGGACAGCATTCTGAGTCCTTGAGGCTTCTTCATTGTCAAAGCTCTCTCACAGGAGCAAAGGAACAGGTGAGGCTCCACCTTGGCTTACCTTCAACATAATCAGTCAATTATAAGTTTGGACCAGCAGCAGTGGTTTGTGAAGTTCTGTTTCAGTGAAACTCCAGAATCTTTTATCATATCTGATTTATTCATTGACAACTTTTCACAGCTGTTTATAATTAAAGCAAATCTTCACCTTTATCACTCTCCCGATCAAACTCCCTCACTCAACTTTCCTTCTGTCTGCCTCTACCACTACTAGGACCAGTTCCACCCTCCTATATTGACCTCCCAGAGTGTTTTCTTAGATAATCGTAGAACTGCAGAATTGAAAGAGACCCTATGGATCATCGGGTCCAGACCCTGTCAAGGAGGCACAGTGGGAAACCAAACTCCCCGCCTTTAGTTCTGCCTACTTTCCTTCTGCATATAACTGTCTCTGAGGAGAAAGCTTGAACTTCAACAATTGTCTCTATTAGGATGCCTACACTATTTCATTCCATCACTTGGGTGAGTCTCATTGCAGTTCTTTGACTACATTTAATCCTCATTTTGAAGAGGGGGGACTTTGCATGGAGTAACTTCTGGGATATTTTCTAACCCTTTGGAAATTTTGGAAACCCTTTCAACAAAATGCCTCATGCCCACAGGAGTCTTTGTGGGTGCAGAGGTAAAGTTAGTCCATAATACCCGAACACCCAGAGTCAGAAAATACATGTTCACATGAGCTGGAATGTTTGTTTTGAGTAGCTGGCAAATCTCTCTCTTCTCCCCAGGCCCTGGTTAAAATAATGCAACCAACACAAATTCCATGACTTAAAAATGCTACTACTGTTATTTCCAATTTGAAACAGTTGTTACATATTACAGAAGCAGAGATGATCCAGGGAGTACAAAAACCTCAGGTACTGCATTTTTTAAAAACCCCACAGCCCAATAAACTCATCGTGCACTCTAGAGGAATCTGGTGAGAACCTGGAAGTGTCACGCAGCACTTTGAGGCACAGTCTATTTTTCCTGATGAAGACAGCAGGATCCCTGAAGGACAAAAGAGATTGTGGAGAAGACCTCTGGAGCCCTGTATCTTCAGGCAAGCCATTGTTCTTTCCGCAAAGCCATTAACGATGGCATTAACTACAGCATATGAATGGAAGCTGGAAAATTACAGCCAAAAGCTGTATCAGTGCAGGCTCCTCTTTTCCATTCATTCTCTGAAATGCAATTGGATTTTCTGAATTTATGTTTCCACTGCAGATTATTTCCCACAAGTATTAGGCAGTGATACACACCTAGCCAGTCTAAAGTGCAAAAAGAATACAATGCTGTTTCCTAATGTTAGGGGCCAAGATAACTCGTATGTCCTTTTTTTCCAGCAAGGTAGGGTAACAAAAAGGTGTAGTCCAAGATTAGTGTGTGTATGCCAAAGTTTTGTGTGTATATGTGATGGGCAATAATGAATACAATTGGGCAGGATCTGAAATTTTGGAATTGGAAATTTCAGAAACAATCTCTCCCCCTGACACACACTCAAATTGAAAAACCTCTGCCATACTAGCTGAAGGGGAACCACTCTCTGCACTCACATCAGAAGTTTATAGCTTGGCTTATAATTAGCCTGCCTTCGAACACAGATATAAAGAAAAATACATGACAAAACACCTTGCATGTTTCCTCACCTTCAAGCAAGAGTGAGACAAACACACTGTTTTTTCTTGACAGTGCTGTAATTTGTGCCTTGACTTGTTATTGTATAACCAATATATTTTAGGAGCCAGCTCTTCCCTGACCAGACCAGCTGCCTGCATCCATAAATTTGATGGGAAGGCCCTTATCTACCCAAACTATGGCTGAGGCATAGTTGACTGGACTAAGAGAAAGGCCCTTCTTTTTACAGCAAATTTGTGATAGAATTACTTGCCCTGGAAAGCAAGCTGGTGGTTTCTTCTTCTTCTTCTTCTTCTTCTTCTTCTTCTTCTTCTTCTTCTTCTTCTTCTTCTATGCCATTTTGCTGAACATGCAGAGCTTCCTTTTTAGGCAGGTGTTTCTTTAATGAGTTTTATTCAATCTTTCACTTGCTCTATCTCTGGTTTTTATCACCATCTTGGTTCGTCTGTTTGATTTTTTTAACTGCCATCTTCATTGTATTTTATTATTGGTTTTAATTGCTGTTAGCTACCCTGAGTGTTTTATAAACACCAGATGGATTGGAATGGGGGGAGAAAACCTGTATACACACAAATAATAATAATAAAATACCAAACTATCTGTGACCTGCATTCCAATGCTTACAAAAACAAGGCGCCTAACCTTACTTGACAAGGCTAAATTAATTAGCAGGATATTTTTTAAAAACAAATGATAATCCAGCCCCAAAGAACACCCTTTGTAGAGAAAATTCAATGATTCCCTCACAAGGGAACCAAACACAACTAAATAGCTGAGTGAAATTCCTGAAACATTTATGGACAGATTAGCAACATAAATGTTGTCAAGTCAATTCTGACTCATGGTGACCCTTTGCGGGGTTTTCTAATGGTTTACCAATCTTTTCTTCTGGGGGCACCCTAGAACTGTGCAGTTTACCCAAGGCTGCTCAGGCTGGCTCTTCTTCTAGAAAGCACAGTGGGGAATCGAATTCCCAACCTCATCTCCACAGCCAGATGCCTAATTCACTGGGCTATCCAGCCAAATACAAAGACTAATAACTTCATTAATAACTTCATTAATAACTTCATGAGGGGAAACCTTGGTGTTATCATGGGATCTGGCGCTTTCAAAACTGTTCTTAGCTCCTCATGAAGAGAACCATTTACCAATCACGACAATCTCTTTCCTTCAAAAGGAAAAGATTTAAATCATGATTTTCCAAGACTCACTCTTAATTTTTTTTATCATAATTAATAATAATCTCCCAAGTTAGATCCAAAACCACCTGAAACAAAATGTTCTCCTCTTCACTAATAATCTGCTCCGAGGGCTTTAGCTTGAACACCCCACCTTAGTCAGGATGACCACATCCCTATTAATTCGAGGTATAATAGATAGCTCCAAACCCCGAGGGGCAGCAGAATATGTGACTTCACGTTCTACATTCATCTTTAGACTTTTGCAAACTGAACAGATAATTGGGTTCAGGGTGGTAAGGGAGCAGCATACAGAAATAAATTCTTGTCAAACTTTGTGAGCTTCCTTTCCTACCTATTATACACTATTAAAAGGATGTGGAACCTTGGGTCTTCTGTTATGGTCTGGAATGTTGGACTGCAACTTCCACGCATTGCCACCACTATCTGAGTCTTCTGAGGCCAGAATTCAATGGACGGCAGCTGCTGATGGAAAGAGTTAGCTTCCATCAGCATTCCTAATTATAGCCCCCTGCGTAGGGACACCCTTCAGAGGTGGTTTTCACTTGGGGACAAGGGATGAAAGGAGAGGAGAGGGCAGGGGAATGGAGAAGAGGGATCAAACATTGTGTAATGCTGGTGCTGCAGCATTAATGTGACGTTAGAGATGGTACCAATGCCTAATACTTCTAGAGGGCCAGAGATTTACTCACCCCTACTGCACTACATTGCAAACTTCTGTGACCCAGTCTGTTATATATTCCTTGGACAACTGACCAGATAAGTGTTATCTGAAACCATGCTCAGCAAGACTGAATCTGATTATGTGCTTTCAGGCTCTGGGCTCAGTTCTGAAACATATGAAGGCTCCTTGTTAAAAAGAAATTTCCCATCTTCTGCTACCACCTTGCTCTTTTCTCTTTGACAACAATAATGTAAGAAAATATGAAAGATGGACCATGGGTTCATATTCACTTTGGGCTCAATTCCACTGTCAAAAACCCCCCAAAACCCACTGTTGTACCAGGTTCTCCTTTTCAAAAGACTTAAATGTTAGCATATACACGAGGCATGCGCACACATGGAGCACTCTTGCAGGGGAGCTAGTTTTTCTGTTCCTATGTCAGAGGTCTGTTTATTTTGGGGTGGATGTGGAACCGATTCTGCATATGTGATTTTAAAAAATCCTGCTAAGACAGCAGGAATTTAAAACAAAAATAAAAAGCCGTCATGAGCTCCCCTGCGTGCCCCTTTACTCACCCATCCCCACTCTCCCGATCACTCCTTCGTCCACCCGGTCACCCCTCTTACTCACTCGTCCCCTTGCCCACCCAATTTCCCCCTCACTTGCCTGGTTGCCCCTTCACCCACCCCGTCACTCCCTTAGCCACCCTCCCCACCCACTTGCTCACCCACCCACTCCTCAAGCACCTGTCCCTGCACCCTCCCATCCTCACCCCTTGCCCCTTATTTCCCCTTCCACCCCTCTTGTCCTCCTCTCTTTCTGTTCTCCCCACCACTGCTCTGAACCCGGTGGAGCAGATCCAGCTGAACAGAGATGGCGGTGGCAGTCACGGCAGTCATAGGGAACCTGAGGAGGAGGAGGCAGTGGCGGAAGTGGCAGTGAGGATACCACACCCCCTCAAAAGTTTGGGATTCAGGCTAATTCCATGTGATTTCAGCTCAAATTAAAACAAACAAACAAACCGATACCTCTGCTGGTTTCTTTGGCAGTGGGAACAGGCCCTGTGCCTCTCATCATGGATGATCTGGGGAAGTTACTCTTCACTCCTGTGTAGTCGCTGAAGAGAGTGCTTCTCTTTGCAGCCAGATAGAATTCCTTGACACTAAGCAAGTGTCTGCAAGTGGGGAGATTGTGGGAAGGGTTTGCAGAGGCACAGCTTCTGGGTAGGTTTCTAGTCTGATGATTTGTCTTGTCATGTTCAGCTAAAGAGGATCAAGAGGAAATCCTTAGAATATTACATTGACTTATCAGTCTTATTAGGTTGCCTCAGTTCCTCTGATCAGCCTTACGCATGTTTGTTTTCCTTTTTTGATTGGCCTTGAAAAACTCTGACAAATCTGTGCTATAAAACAGCTTTGTGACCCTCCTTGCATCTACCCCAAATATGGCTTCTTTGTCATCTGCTGTGCATTTTTTTGTTGGCATGGTGTTTAGAGTTATACTCCCATGATTAGCATTATGCTAGCATGAGTGTCTAGAGTGGCCATTTGTATGTGGTGAAAAGGAGTAGAAAAGAGAAGACTGATTTGCATTCTTTTACAAGCATGGATGCAAATTTAGAAATAATTAGAGACTCTGCACCTTGATCAGTTGTGTGGAAATGTGTGGTAACTGCACAAGGCTGAAAACACCAATAACTGCTCCCATGTTGTTGCACGGACATTTTAGCAGTGGATTGGCTATTCCTACCTTTGTGAGCCATTGACCAGCTCTTTTTGTGCAGAGCTTCAGAAAGGGGAAACAATACAGAGACATTTTGCACGCACTGAGCAAATTACCATAAAATTAAAAGACACTTGGTGTCTCACGCTCACACTGGCAGCCAGATGAATCTCTCACACTGGCAGTTAATGAGTCTTTGACTGGTCGCTTTGACATAACAAAGCCGCCTGTTTCAGCCAAAAATAAAATATTGGCAGTATTCCCTAGGAAATCTCTAGGAGGACCAACAATAGGAGAGAACAAAATCATTCCAGCACTATGACAACTGGTTTGAAGCACCCCACAGCTCCCTTCTGCATTACAATTTCCTGAAATACTTCACTAATTTTCCACCAGAAATGATCTAAAGCAAAAACTTTCAAGGTGTCTTAGGTCAGACTGTGGGTCACATTATACCTTAAGGAGAACATGTATTTCCTTCTTCTAGTGCTTGAAAAATTCAACATACCAAGTAAGCTGCATGTATCTCTTGATAACTTGGTACAAAACAGGAAGGTAATTTGTATTAGAATAAACACACAGGGTTTCTTACCTTGTAAAGGAGCTTTGCTTCTCATGATGCAATAACTGTATTGCCTAGTTTGGCCCTTATTTATTTATTTATTTATTTATTTATTTATTTATTTATTTATTTATTTATTTCCCCCTTTCTCCTTAAAAAGGGCCCAAGGTGGCTTACATCATAAAAATACAAGTTTTAAAAACTAAAAACAGTAAGTACACAAATATTTAAGAAGAATTAAACAAGTATTGCATTAAAAATGCTAAATGAAATAAATACTAAAACACATTTAAAACAATGGAGCACAACAGTCCATTTAAAAAAGTAACAGGTGTGACTTTTCCAAATAATAAGCTTGCAGATCCCATTTCAATTTCAGGCTTTCTACTGAGGACTCAAATTACTTTCATAAAGAAGCCAGTTCGCACTTGAAGTTACTTTTGTGGTTCATGTAAAATATGAGAGTGGGTTTGTGAATTTGGCCCATCCCAGTGACTCATGGAACCAGTGGCCTTTGCCTAAGCCAGAGCTTTGAAAAGTTATTCATTTGGACTACAACTACCATAATCCCCAAGCCCACATAGCCACTGGCCACTGGGGAATTGCAGTGCAAAAATGTAACTTTTTCAGGTTCTGCTAGTATCTAAACTGGAGGGGGGGAATGGGGTTTCAGTATTTTTATCACCACTATTGAGGTATAATTCTTGTTCTCCTTGAGCTAGGCTTGGTGTATTTGGACCTCAGGGGTGCCATTTTATGTTGGGAGCAGGGGTCCATATAACAAAGATTAAGTCCATTCATCCTGACATGTCCCACTCCACGTTTTTATGTCCCCCCCAAAGGGAACAACAGCTTTATGAGTCTGCTGCAAATAAATTCCACCAAATAGGAAACAAATTGCCTTTAAAACACACACACATGCCCTTATCTGGGGTGCTATAAGTTAGGTTCAACGCACACCTGCTCACCCCAGAGTATCTCTAGCAATTGATTAGTAGTTTGTGACACTTTCTAGCTGCTGAGACTCAACACACTTCCAAATTATATGCTATCTATTAGAACCTGCCTGGATAATTTTATGCTACATAATTTATTTCAAGCTTGAATGAAACAGAACTTCCTTCGATTCTGGTAAGGCAACACAGTTAAATGTATTGCAGCTCACCACTCTGCGTAGGCAGTGTGCATTGTCTACTCAATACATGTTAACTAAATGGGCTAGCATCACCGGAAATGAGTAATCAACACTCCAGTACCCTTGACAAGGCAGAGAACATTGTGAGAGAAGAACATGACAGGCCAACTTGTAAAACATGTTGTTCAGAATTCTAGACAATGGCATTCTGCTGACTTTTTCAAAAATTTACAAGGCATCTTAACCTGTTTAATAGAATCTCAGTCATCTTAGTGAAGTGTCTTTTTCCAAAATTATAGCTTCCTCTGTGGCTAAACTAAATGTGCATTTCTTTGTTTGATAGATGGTATAAAATGTACATTGCTTCTTGGGCTGAACATGGGGAACATTTCAGACAGAACTCCCATAAATCTATACATGTTGTTTAGTCGTTAAGTCGTGACTGACTCTTCATGACCCCATGGACCAGAGCACGCCAGGCCCTCCATAAAAATCGATACATAGGTGACTGATAAATTTCAAAACACTTGTTGAACCAATCTCCTGGGTCAGAAGCTTGAAGTGTTTTTAGATACATAAATTATCATTGCCAGAATCCCGCTGCTTCATGGCCATTGGATGGAGGTGACTCTGGGAGACACTTGGGGAAAGTAACTTTTCCATATTTTGGCAGCTGCATCTTCCCTTTGTTGCCAATATTCCCTTAATTTGTTAAGATATTGATAGTACAAAAATAACAAAGGGTTCTGGCACCCTATAGCACTCTTTCTTAAATATCTTGATCTTGGTGCATCCCTTTCTAAACCCACTTTGTTTTCAGAAATTCCTCAACTGACTACTAATGATCAATTCTATCGATAACAGTATAACCTGCCCCATGCTTAAAAGAAGGCATAACTCAATGATAGCAATTATGTTTTGCACAGGGATGGTGTTTGTTTCAGTCTCTCATATGTCAAGCTAACAACATTGGAGGAAAGGGCATGAAACCTGAACTCCTGTTGATAGGCTTTAGTCAAAACTGTAACACTTGGCTAGATGGACCAAATGTTGGCATGCGTTTAAGCAGCTTGAGGTTTGTACACCCTCAAGAGGTCTACATTTCCAAGGGTACAGAGTACAGCAGCAGAATACATGCTAGACATACAGAAGTCCCAAGTTGAATCCCATTCAGGTCAGTAGATAGGGTAACTAATGATCTGAGAACCCAGAAAGCCATTGCCAACTTGGATAGGCAATGGTCCAAAAGGTGTAACTTTTGAAGGCAATTTGCCTCAAGTTAAGAAATCATCATATATATTACCAGCTGTACACTGAGTCATACAGAATAGTATGTAACTGATAATGTCTACACTGATTTCTTAACATGTGGCAATTCATTTCCAAAAGTTATGACAAAACAAAACAAAGCAAAAAGCAAGCAAGCAAGCAAATAAATAAATAAGCAAGCAAGCAAGCCATTTTAGCACCTTAAAGACTAATTGCTATGTTTTAATGTGAGCTTACATGTAACAAGTCTACTTTATCAGACATAAGAGTGAGAATACAGAGACTACATAGCAAAATATTTATACACGGCTCTAAGATAAAGAGACAGTAGTGGTTGGTAGATTCAAACAGTAAATTGTGTGAGTTGTTGCATTTCATACCCAGTAATAACTTAAGATCCCTGTTTGGTGCTCAATTCTTTTCTTTTGAAGCTTCACCAAGTCTTGAGTAGAGATGGGCACGAACTGCTGGTTTGGCAGTTTGTGCCGGTTCATTTATTGGTCAAACAGGGTTTCAGCGCTTCAAAGCCCCGCCTCCTCTGGTGAGAGGCAGTGCCCAGAGGAGGCAAGCAGGGAAGCCAGACCGCTGCCTCCAAGTGGGAGCCCACTAGAGGAGGAGGCGCTTTGAAGCACCAAGCTCCTGTTTAACCGATAAATGATCTGACACATCTCTAGTCTTGAGTCTATCATTGCCAGTCCCAGTGAGTTTTCATCATAAACAAGGAACTTGAACCCAGGTCTCCTGAGTCTATTCCAACACTCTATTTACTATGCCATGTTGTCTCTCAATGACTTGACTGGAAATATGAAATTTGATATTGTGCTTCTTGCCCTCCTACACTCAAATTGCTATCTATGCATATCAAACACACTAAAATCCCAAAGGAAAACTAGGTGCTCATGAACCCTGCTGCCTGGCTGACAGGAATCTCAGGAAGAGATGCTTTACCAGCCCTTTCTTCAAATATCTCCTACACTTAAGATAAAGCCTGAACTTTTTTCTTCCAAAGATCTGGGCCTCCACCATGCCTGCTCCCACATTTCCCCTCCAGCCCAAGATTTCAATTCACTTCAAACATTCAGAGTTAATCTCCCTGTTGCAAAAACATCCTGAGGGGACAGGGAGATTCAGATTGCAAAACTGCTTCAAGGATTTTCTTTTCACATCTACAAAGGAGTAATTCTGCTGAGGAAGTCATGGAGACCAACCTTAATAAAAGACTCAGGCTTTCCTCTGTGAGATCACCTTAAGACTTTCAACCTCAGACATGAAAATGCAGCCGGGATTTGCACAAAATACTAAATTGGAATTCTTCAGAACCCTGGCTTGTCACTCATTTGGCTGATCTCTCCCTGTTGGCTGCTCCACCACCTAGGAGCATCTAAACTAAATGAAGAACTTAGGATGGAAATTTGGACAGAGTATGAATATACCAGAGAAAGCCACAACTCCTGGACTGGTATGCTTTCTATAAGGAGGAACAGTAACTGTAGCTCTTTCTGCCACAACAAGTCTAGGAGAAGAGTTGGATTATTTCCTTCTTTGTAATGGAATGGAATGCCTCTACATTAGCCCTATTAATTTTAGTTTCTTCAATGCAAACAGTTAGTGCTACAATAGTCCTCCTAAAGTGTTAGTCTGGTCTTTTGCATAGATCGCCTGCCCTGAGAACATCATATTCTTCTGACCCAGAATGTGGAAGGTTCTCCTTTTCTGCATTCAGGAAGGACCTGAAAAAGACCTCTTTCTCCAAACTGGCTTTCTAACCTAGTTGGTTTACTGTGTATTATACTGTTTTGCATGGATTTGTTATTTAAGACATTCTAAGAGATTGTGATTGATTTTTTTAAAAAAGAACACTTGTTTTTAACTTTTAACAAGTTGCTGCTTGAATCTGTTTTCAACTTTTCACTTTTTAATCTGTATTTAGTGATATTTGTAAGCCACCTGGAGTGTTGTCCCTTCATGGGAGGGTAGAGTTGAAGTCAACTGGTCACAGCAGCAGGAACTATAAATTTCTATTGACTATTTGTGCTGGCATAACACAATTAGCTTAAATTCCATTCACAAACTGCTGCCAGTTAAGAGGTTAGCATAGACATTTGCTGTTGTGTGCTAAATCAAACAACATGGTGTGCATTAACAGCAAATCCCTGTGCTAACTTCTTGATTTACAGCAATATGCCGAAGAGATTTCTGCCAGTTGTGTTATATCACTGGGAGTAACTAATCAGATTTTTCCCAGTGTAAAATATTTTATTCATGGTTTAAGAGTGGATTCAAATATTCATCTTAGATTTCCATTTTCACATACCACCCTCTACCGTGCAAAGCAGTGTCTGTGTAGAAGGGAAATATCATTCAAGCCATTCTCATCCACTCCATAGTCCAGTGAGGAAAGATGCTGGTGCCCATCCTGTCATCTTCTTCCAATCCTGACCAATTTAGGTATCTCTTTGTGAAGAAGCTGCACGTCCCTTGTTCTGCTTGCTTACCTCTTAATGAAGGCAGTCATCTCTTTTCTTTACAAAGATGATAGGGAGAGCAGAATCTCCATCACTATCCTGGAAGGAGCATGATAACTCTTCAGTAAACAAGCAGTGTTATGACCTCATGCATGCTTGTTTGCAAACAAGTCCCACTGAACCATGTTGGATTTATTCCTAAGAGAAATGTGTTTCATCAGGCTATGTACTTCTCCTTTGTTACAAACTGTTCAACAGGCCAGTAGATAACAACCCACACTTTCTCCATCAATGCAGGACACACAGCCATATGAGAAGTGCTACTGAAGACTATTCAACATGCAGTCACTTCAGTGTTAAATAGTAGAGCTTCTCATTGCCGATGGTCTAGAAAACTAGGCTTAAGTCCATGAACATGACATGATATCAAGTGATAGTTGCACATTTATGTGTGAATCAGCCCCAGTGATCCATTCTCACACACAAGCCACACTTGTGACCTTGGGGTCACTAATGTGACATAAGCTTAAAGGGGCTTTGGATTTTTTGCACCTCAAACCCAAACAGCTGTGAAAAAGCAAGTGATGATGAGTGAACATCCACACAGAAATGCTTAGAGGCATCCTGAAATTCAGTCACAGATCATTTCTATGGACTCTGCTTGCCAGTCAACTGAAAACAAATACCCCAGATTATACCCTTTTATTTGGAGTTGTAAACAAGGAGAGCTTGCCAAGTTGGCTGATGAGCTTTTCCCCAGGTATTGTTTGCTCAAGATATGGCCTATATATTTTGCCCTGTTTCTTTTTCACTGCAAATATGCAATAATGAATAACTTAGCAACCATGCTTATGTTGTTGTCACATGACAGAGACTTGGCAGCAGTGAAGGACAGTATGCAATACACTTAGATTGAATATCATTAACTTACAGTAATACACTTGCCTCTGTGAAAAGCTAGCTTTTTATCCAATTTTTTTCTACATTTATAGAGAAAAAGTACATCAGATGTTGATACTGCAGACATTATAACCACTGGAGCAACTTACATTGAACATTTCAAGTAGAGATGGGCACCTACTCAGAGACAGCACCCTGGCTTCCCTGCCGCGCCTCCTCCGGGCGCTGCCTCTGAGTGGGTGCCCACCAGAGGGGGCAGGGCTGGGAAGCACCAAACTCCTGTTTTGCTGAAGGATGAACTGGCACAAACCACCAGTTTGGTGGTTCATGCCCATCTCTAGTTTCAAGTATGAGAACTAGGAATAGCAAAATCTACCAGTACGTCTTTCTTTTGTCCCTAATACAAAGACATTTGCAAATGTGACAAATTCTTAAAACATGAATTGAATGTATATTCTTTCACATTTGCACCACTTCCCAATTCCATAGAGACAACTATTCCGAGCATGGAGAGGATCATACTGCAAAGTCTGTTATGTGTGTGTTAAAAAGGACAAGACTACACCAAAACAAAAGCATCTCCCCCCCCCCCCAAAAAAAAATCCTCAAAAGGTAGCAATCATTGAGGTTGCTTCCAGGGTGGGTTAACCTTGTACCTAGTTTCCACCATTGTTCCCCACTGTTGTTGCAGAATCCTGTTAGTGAACAAATAGTGAAACAGTTCCACAACTGGAAGAGTTTGTGTTTTTGCTCCAACAGTTTCTAGATTGTACATAAACAAGCTTGAGATCACTGGTTGAAAGTAATAGGTCTTTCCACATGCACAAGGAGTGAGAAAATTCCCCCTTGAACCCGTAAGGGGGAAAGTGCATGTAAAATTTTCTCCTGCAAGATGTTGAGAATTATGATTTATTTGTTGGCTGAGGTTGAATTAACTTGCAAGGACAAAAGGTCTGCAAATGGGACAGTTACGTATACTAAATACTGAAATCACCATTCAGAGATGCCGTCAGAAAGGCTATGTGGACAGAGGCACATTTTGACAGTTTAATTAATTGGGAGATGGAGAGGTTGATGATTCCAAAGAACTTTTCTTCTGCTGTAGTAAACCTCTTTGATGAGGGAACCTTCCTTCTGATATTAAACTAACTCCCACAGAAGCTGTTTCCCAGAGAAGATTATGTATATCTAGGATCACATGGAGCCCTTGCAGCTAGGTGGCCATTTACACATCTCCCCAAAGTAGAAATGTATTTTAAAAAAAAGGTAAAACACAGTGCACATTTGCATTACAATTTTAGCACATTAATTTATACATCTAAATTCAGGATTAGAAATTCTCTGTATTGGAAATCTGAATCTGAAGAATCTTCACAACATTACAGGCTAGACCAGTGGCTCTCAATCATGTGAAACCCAGGTGTTCTTGGACTGCAGTTCCCAGAAGTCTTCACCACCAGCTGTGCTGGCCAGGGTTTCTGGGAGCTGTAGTCTAAGAACACATGGGTTACCCAAGGTTGAGAACCACCGGGCAAGACCAAGACTTTCTTTCCTATTTGTTGTGTGGCACAGATTCATTGAAGGAAAAAACAAAACAAATATTCTCTGGAAACAACCAGAATGCAGCCCCAAGTTTGTGTAGGTGTGGCTTGGGATGTGGTCAATGGTGCCTAGCCAGGCCATGGAGAAATTTGATTTTAAACAAAGCTCCTGCTCCCTGCTATTGACACCACTGAAACTGATGCAACAAAATACATTTCATCTTTGCCATGGATGTTGTTGCTCAAGAGGAAGACAGGATACAAAACAAGTAATATGATGAAGACGTTACCAGACCATCAGACTGTAACTAGAACATTAAGCCCCAATGGCCATCCATCTAAGGGAACCTGTGAGTCCACAGGACTGGACACTGCGAGAAGGACACCTTGTCAAGTTTACACTGGATCAGAGAGGCCCACACTAACCACTCAGACACAATGTCCTGACTTCCCTGGTGTGGGGAAAATCCATGAGCAAATGTGCTGATGGCTGGGGAAAATCTTCCTGCCTGGTACCCTCCCAGGTCCAGGCAGGAAGTCCTCTCTGACTAAGCAGTGCACCCAAGAAGTTAGCAAAAATCTACAAGCTTGAGCACTTTGATTCTTAACACCAACCCTGTAATGTAGGGATACCAAAAATACCCACAGAACACACAGGCTCCAGATAGGTGGCCAAGGCAAGCCTGGTTTCAGTACCACCAAACCTCTCCATCCAAATTAACCAAAGATTTCTAACATTTTGTATTTTATTAAAGGTGTTGAAAAAGTCAAAAGAACAAAACTTAAAAAAACAGTTTCAGCAGTTACAGAACAGTCAAAGAAACATGGAACAAGATGAAGCAGCCAGAGGTTTGAGACCAGAACAATTACAGGACAGAAGCATAAGAAAATGAGAAAGCTAGCTAACCTAACCTATACTTACATCCTGGTCAGATTGGTTTCAGACCATATGTGGAGTGCACGTTGTCCAGCATAGTGTTTTCCTGAGAGATAACTAGGATAAATGAAGTAACTTCTCTTCCAGAAAACCCACTAATCAGGCATTGAGTTTCCCAAACTTCCACAAAGAAGAGAGTAACTTTTCCCCCTCCCCTCACTCAGCCAAAGCCATTCTTCCTAATTAACTCAGTCTGGCCTTGAAGTTTCTGTTCCCACAATGATCGCTCCGCCGGGCGCACGGCTGCCACGGTGGGGACGCTTTGCTTACCTGCTCGGAGATAGGCGTCCCAGGCAATGACACTGCTTTCTCCGAGGGGAGGAGGGACGGAGCCTTTAAGGCTCAGTGTCTCTCCTGCCCAGCCTCTTTCTTCAATCGGGCGAGCAGGGAAAGGCGAGCAGCTCCGTCTGAGCACTTTCATTTTCCCCACACGTGGTTGCTGCAGGAAGATCGGATCTTTGGGTCGCACAATAGATGTGGTTTTTTTGTTTTCTCTTTCAGGCTTCCAGTTGGCAGAGGCCCAGTTGAGATTAGTTTTGTATGGCCACAGTTACATATATTGGGCGGAGAAGTACGCTTTGCGGTCCGGTTGGGGCCATAAGTTAGGCCTGGGCGCACAGGCCACGTTGGAATGGAGGGGCTGGATTCCATGAACTCTGGGGCGAGTTCATGGAACTGGCATCCCAGGGTTCTCCGAGGGTACCTCCTGATGTAATAGTTGTTCACCTGGGTGGAAATGACTTGGCTCAAAGAATGGGCAAGTCACTTATTTTGCAAGTGATCAATGATTTCCAAGTTATAAAGGCCAAATTTCCAGCAGTGAAGTTGATTTGGTCAAACATTATATCAAGGCTGGTATGGCGGGCAAATTGTGACCCGAGGTGCATTGACCGGGCATGGCATGGTGTTAATGGAGAGGTGTCCAGAGCTATGTTGTCTGGGTTGGGGTCAGTCTTGAGACACCCCGACATAAGAGTCCGTCACCCAGATCTATATAGGAGTGACGGGGTCCACTTATCCGATGCAGGTTTAGAGCTTTTCTTACACGATCTACAAGGGGGCCTTGGGGCCGAAGTTTTTGGCTGTGTTGGCGGGCTTGGGGCATATAAATAGCCCCATGCCGTGGCAGGTAGTGCGAGGGGATGAGCTTTTGGGGAGTTCCTGGTAGGTCACATGGTGCTAAACATCATATCCCCCTTTTTGGTAGACAACAGGGCTCTGACGGGAGCTGGACTTTTATTAAGGGGATCTCACAGGCTGCAGTTCACCTAGGGTCACGGGGCTCGGTGGGCGGTGGCACTGGGGATACCCCTATCAAGGGGCACCTGAAGACGTGCTGGTTAGAACACAGCACTATTCAGAAATAGGAACTCGCCCTGCTTTTGAATCCAGAGGTAAAGACTACACCGGATTTCCAGATAGATCGCACTACGGTAGTCCCCCTTGTTGATCGGGGTTTCAGTTTAAATAGTTAATAAAGTTGTGGCCCAAGTTTAACCCAACAACCTGTGTCGTCTCTTTATTTCCGGGCTGGGTGAGCAAAGATAAGACACAGATGGTTGCTGCCTTCCAGTTAACAGTGGCTCTTTCTCCCCCTTCTCCCGGTCAGCTCATCCTAGGCACAACTACAAGACCTAATTTTCTAGAACAGCAACAAAATCCACGAACCCTCATTTCCCAATCTCTTGACACATCTCTAGTACCCACCATCACTCAGCCAGTCACAGCCTATGGAGTGCTGTGGGTGGGTTGGAAAGTCTAGTTTGAATGTGTTTGAATGTGGCTTGATTCAGAGAAGGTGTTTGCAGGAGTTTGAGTATGGCATGAAGGTGAAGGGAGTTGTGAATGTGTTTAAGGAAAATTTAAAATTAATCTTATAAATGAAGTATTTTTTTTGTTATGTTAACTCCTGCCTAGGCCTATTTGGTTTGTGATCTGTGGGTTATATGCAGGACACATGCACTCAATTTACAGGAAGCCAGATTTCAATTGAGCACCAGCAAAAACTTAACTGTTAGAGTAATACGACAATGGAGCCAATTACCTTGGAAGGTAGTGAGTGCTCCAGTGCTGGAGGCATTCAAGAGAAAATTGGACACTGATCTGTCAGTCCTGCCTTGCAGAGATTCGGCTCTGAGCAAGAGGTTGGACTCAATTGCCTTATAGGCCCCTTCCAACACCATTATTTTATGATTCTTTTCTATGTCTGTATGATTTTTATCATGCTACCATCAAACCCTGGAAAATACACATAACCAGTTCCCCACTGTGGTGTTCCTTTATTTCATGGACACTTCTGTGGTGGCATTGAGGCAAGGAATTGATAGGGACATGGAAGTCCTGGGAAATAAGAAGTGATTGCTAGAGTGAGAGAAGAATTCAGCCATACTGCCACACAGAGAAATATTGAGCTTTGCACAATATTGCACAGAAGAATAAATTAACACACACGAAAAGAGGGAAGCTTAGATGTTTAGTTGTCATGACAGATTCCTCTCCAGAGACTCTTGCCACATCAAGGACCCCAAGACGGAAAAGAATAAAAAATCCAATGAGAATTCTTTACATCCTCATAGAGGATGTGGTAGAGATAGATTGGTGGAGGGAGAATACAGTGATTTATTTTGCAGTTTTTGACTTGCATGGCATTTGAATTATTTGTCCCATGCCCCGTGAACATCTAAGTCTGGTGCCTGGTGCAAGGTATGTGTTTTTTGTCAACAGGACTTTGCTATTTTGTATGAGTGTCAGGCTCATCTTTATCATCCCTCCTTTTTGCACACCAAAACATCTGGAAGGCTAAATGGTCCCTACTACCCAGATCAAAGGCTTCACATGGTAAGTTGTTGTTACTGGGCCCTACCACTTCATAGAATGATGAGAAATTAATATGTAGATTGGCTTGCCACATAGTTATCGCCAGCTTTCACCTCAAGGAAAATGTCAGTGGAATCCCCTGTGGCCTTTAAGAATGAACCTGTCAAAGAAAGAGATATCAGGATTTATCGTCCATGAGGGAGCTTTGTCACCTTCCCTCCCCCGCCCCGCCACATCAAAATCTCTGCAGGGATACAGCCAATTCTGTATCACCTTGAGGTTTGCCTTGGGCAGCCCTTCTTTTCCCCTCAGTGCAAAACTGTAATTAGCAGAAAGTCACTAATTAAAAAAAATAACAGTATATGGCAAGATTTCAGATAGGATGTTTTGTCTCCCACCTGCCTCTTGTCTTAATCACAGTCACACCAAACAAGCAGAGAAAATCCACACATGCTTCTAAATTTGACATTGTATGGGAAATTAGCAAAATGCTAGTGCAACGACTAAATGTTGTTTGTTCATTTCTTTTAGTGGCTGGTTTTAAGAGCAGAGATAAGTCTATCTTATGTTAACTAAGAAGATGATGCCTTAGCAGATGTGCCCCATAATCAAGAAGGATACTGTGTAATATCACAAACTGTGCTTGCTTTTATAGCTTGCTCTCAAGACACACATGCTTTCCCTGGGTTTTTTAGCCCAGATCCAGATGGGAAGGACAAAGTGCCTGGGACAAGCAAAGGTGGCCCAGCAACCTGTCCCAGTCTTATGTTTCCTCCTGAAGCATCTGAGCTTTATTGCTAGAGGAGTCCTGCCATGACTTAGTCATGTCTATTTTTTGCTTAGAGCAGGAGCAGATGGGAGGGTTTAGCAAAACAATGTGGAACAGAAGCACATGTCCTGCTCCTGTAACTGCCTTAAGCAGTAGCAGAAATTTACATTGCTGTGAGGTGAATCATCCTATGAGGAGACACATATCTCCTTGTTGCTTGCACCAATAGGCATTTTATTAGCCTGACAAGACTAATTTCTATAAGCAACAGAATTCTGAGGTTTTTAATGGCAAACTTTTCCAGCTTACTTTACAGCAATGGTTCCCAACCTTTTTTTCCAGTTACAGCTAGAGATGGGAGATTCATCTTCATCTACAAAGACAAGTCCTGCAGGCACAGGTGGCCAGCCTGATTACCTCCTGCCCCCCAGAACCAACTGGTTCACTTACCATGCAGCGCATGGTGCATGCGGCCAGTGTCATCATCAGTGCGCCAATTGCAGCAGTAGCCCAGCTGGTGCAGCCCTGCCTCCCTCTTTGCCCAACCACTCAGCTCCTGAGCAGGGCCACTCATCATCCCACCCCCTTGCTGGAGTGGCCAGGCAAGCAAGGAGGATGGCTGTGCCAGCCGGGTTACTGCTGCAATTGGCACACTGACGATGATGCCTGCCATGTGCACCGATGGGTTCTGGGGGCAGGAGGTAATAGGGCTGGCCACCTGTGCCAGCAGGATTCATCTTCATAGAAGAAGACAAATCCCCCATCTCTGGTCACAACCCCTTTTTATAATAGCTAAGTAGCCTGTGATGCCCCCCCCCCCAATACTTGCATTAAAAGGGATTTTTAGTGGGGTAAAATCATCCCTTCTCTGAAAGTAGAGGCTTCTTTTTCCCCTAAAGCAGGAGTTCCCAACCTTTTTCACCCCGCAGACTGGCTGAGGAAGGCGGGGCACCCCCCGCGCTCGTGCACATGCGCGAACGAGCGCACTCTCTCTCTCGCGAACAAGCACACATGCACGCATGCGCAAACAGTAGTGCGGTGCTTGTGTGGGTGTGCACGCTCATGCACATGTGCAAATGGTGGCGCGGTGCTCGCATGGGTGCGCTGGATCATGCGCGCATGGGCAAATCAGCTGTGCAGGGGTGAGTGCATGCGGGGGGGTGGGAGGTCTGTCTCCGCGGCCCGGTCCGGCTCAGGCCACGGATCGGCACTGGGCCGCGGACCGGGGGTTGGGGACCTCTGCCCTAAAGGGCTTGTTTCCCCTACATACACATACACACTAACTTTAACATCCCACTCCAAAAGCTCAAGGGAGAAATTATTTAACAAGGGTCACAACACATATAATATTCCCCTCAGAAAACACTTTGTGACCACCTTGGTCATGACCCCCAAGTTATGCTTTACAAAGTGGCACTCTCATTCCCCTTATTTTCTTTAGTAATGTTACACTCTGTGTTATGTGCCTTCAAGTCAGTACTGACTCATAGCAACCCTAATGAGCTTTCAAGGGAAGTGAGATATTTGAAGAGTGGTTGTACCAGTCTCCCACCCAGTGAGCTTTCATGGCTGAGCGGGGATTCAGACACAGCTCTCCTGAGTCCTACTGCATCACTCTGTCCACAACACCACACTGAGTGCCTCGTGTTACACTATATTTTTCTGCTAAATATGCTTCGCATCTTAAGCTTTCCACTGCACAGCTCTCACTACACCCCATCATCTTTATTTTCTCCTCTTAGCACTGAATCTGTAGATTCAGCTCCAAGCCCTGTTACTCCATTTCAACCTTTCAGCAGTGCAAAACATTAGTTATAACCCTTGCAATAAATCTGAAAAGAATGAGAATGGTGGCCTTATTATGATCCTCTCTTCCAAAGCTCAGCAACAGCATCTCAGCCTTTCCTTTAAGTCTTATCAGTTTGTTGTTGTTGTTGTTCTGCTTGGTCTCCATTGACTGCCAGGAAGATGCTTACAGGCATCATGTTCACCCCTTGGCAAAACAGCAGTGTGTCATGACACACTCTTCCAGTAATGGCTATTTGTTTGTTAAACATGACTTTAATCCGCTAGTAGTTTTCTCAGTTGCCTGCTACTGAGAAAGTTTCTGACTGTGCAGGAATTTACAAGTGATGTTCCAGCAGACGTTCCCCTCCTGAGACGCTAGGGGCCATTTTATATCCTAATAGCTAAAGGCTATTTTTGATGTTATGGGGAGAAGTAATTCTTGCAACAATTTGTATTTCGATAGAGATACTAGAGTCCTTGCATGTCACATTATTTCCCAACTACCTATACCCTTTTTCGTGGCATGTATAAGACCATGATCTTGGACACCATTTATTGATTGATTGATTGATTGATTGATTGATTGATTGATTGATTGATTGATTGATTGATTGATTGATTGCAACAGTAGTGCATGCACTATTCTGGACGGTTTACAACAAGATAAAACAAACAACAACAGGCTAAAATAAAACACAGTCACGTAAGCTCAAGATGCATGAATTATAATTTACCATCCATACACTTGTATTCCTATCGCTATGTATGAGTGTGAAAGCTGGACAGGAAAGAAAGGTGACAGAAAAAAATTGATTCGCTTGAAATGTGGTGCTGAAGGAGAGCTTTGCAGATACCCTGATCTGCCAGTAAGATAAGCAAGTGGGTCCTAGATGAAATGAAGCCTGAACAATCTCTGGGGGCAAAAACGTTGAAGCAGAGGCTGTCCTACTTTGGGCACATCATGAGAAAGCAGGACTCTCTGGAAAAGACAATAATGCTGGGAAAGGTTAATGGCAGCAGGAAAAGAGGAAGACCAAATACAATATGGGTTGATTGCCTAAGTCTGCAAGATCTGAGCAGGCCTGTTGAGGACAGGACATTTTGGAGATAGCTCATTCATAGGGTTGCTATAAGTCATATACAATGTGACAACAACAACAATAAGACATGTCCATGTCTTCTTTAATTGGAAGCTGACACATTACAGATTTTAAAAACCTGTCTTTTGAGTTAGTTAGTTAGAATTTTGGAGACAAATCAGTAGTCTGACTAAGACCATGGAGCCACTAGCCCTGTTCTGGCTGATTGTACCCTTGAAACTCCATAGGATTCCCAGCTGTTTCAGAGGATTCAAACCTTTTTATCTCTTTTATATTTATTATTATCATTCTTATTTGGTTATACCTTTCTGCCTCTGACACCTTTTTCTACACCACATGTGGTCTAACTTTTCAAAACTTCAGTTCTCGATCCCTCAGTGTATTTTTCTTCAGCTTTATAAATGAGATTGTAGAGATGATGGAAACAGTATTAATAGGCTTCATGGATAATATTTGCTTCATTTCAGCCATGTAGGTTGTTAAACAGAGATGAACAAGATCATGAAGTGTGCATATATAGCACATAGTCTGCTGAGCAAAGAAATTCTGAGGGACAGATTAAATCTGATTTCGTACAAGTAGAAGGTCTTTACCCGGTTTCAATATTAATACAATGCTTGATTATTATCTCTTCTATCTCCCTTTCAATAATATACTGTTCCATTCTTTCCCTGTCCATATTTTGTAGCTTTTTCCCCAATTGTTCCTCAACATATAATTCAGCTCTATCTATGGACATATTATTACTAGTATACAATTTTATCTTCCATTTTATTACATTTTTTACCATTTTCATCCTATATTGTTTTTAATTTAAAAATATTGTATTTTAAAATTATTATTATTATCATCATCATCATCATCTTCAGGGTTTTGCCCGATATGCTTGCACAGACTAACACAGCTACCTCTTCAAAAACTACATCCATTATTCTATGATTCTTTAGTAATTCTGAAATTAAAGGATTCTAGTTTGATTTTGTTTTCTTCTCTCAGACTCAAAGCATGGATTCAAGGATTTTTTTTCCATGCAAATTTTGAAACATTTCCATGTGCAGAAAATATATGAGAAGTGAATGTGTACATCTTCTTCCTGATGAGGAACTTCTAATGAGATTGCTACCTTTACTAACTTGGCTCAAATCAGTAATTACTGGTAAAGTCAACTAAATTAAATGTGGAAGTCTGCAAAGTATGCATAATGACATGACTATGCCTAGTTTTACTTGACTTTGAAATTGCACCAGCTAATTTCCTAGACTGCTCTCAAATGTTAGATCAGATATGTGATTTGGATGCCCCAGCACCAAATCACACAGCAAAAAGTGCAGCCATTTTGCAAATGTGACAAGCTGCATGTCAGTGGACATCTGTGGTACACCTGAGTAGAAGTTTAAGGCTGGAGCAGAAGGTTAGATGTACCTCAGAAGTCAACATAGATCCTTCTATGCCAGTGACCAGGAACTGAATCTGGGTCCTTCTGCATCTATTCCCACCAGAGCTTGGTAATAACACATTGAGAATAATATGTTGACCAGAATCCTACTGGTGCTTGTGTAAGATTTGCATGACTTGCAAAAATTAATTGCACTGAGTTGATAAGGTGCTGGAGTGTGTCTTGGCTGCACAATCACACACATGACCAGCTTCCTTGTCAATTAGCCCCAAGTAGCTGTGGCAAGTTAAACAAATCTTATCAAAACACCAATAGGATTCTGGCTTTTGTGCTAATCTATTCTTCTCGGTTTTTTTAATTGCAAAAGGAAGCGACCTCACACTTTCCTTTTAACTTAACAAAAGCATGAACTTCTCCACTTTAGAAACCCTCATTCTCCTCATTATCAGTTCTGACTCATGGCGATCCTTCTCAGGGTTTCCTAACATAAAGAAAAACAGATTATGATTTATTTTATTATATTTTGCCCTTATCTCTGATCAGTGATTGGCGATAAGGAGCTGTTAAATATCTGGGAAGATCCTTCATGGAGTTCTGCTATGAAGTCACCTGTTGCTTCTTCAAAAAGTAATGACTAATGTAACAATTAAAGCAACTGATTAAAGGTTAACTGTCAACATTTATAGTAAAAAATTACTGTATTTGGAGCACTTAAATTATTCATGAAATGAATACATTTTTCAAGGTTTGTTCTAAAGTCTAATTCTACCACCAAGTAGAACTGTGGGCTCTAGTTTACATATTTCTGAATACCTTTCCTATGCAGTACTACAACAAATGCTCGTTGGCTGAAATCCTGTTGGTAGAGTTGTGTAGTCAAAAACTGATGACATCATCAGCTGTAGACTTTAACCATTAATTAAAGTCTGACAGCAGCAATTTTTGGATATTAAAGGCTCCCCATCTCTACCCGGAGGCTCCCACAGATCTTTCCAGGTCTCAAGGAATCCTTAGGGAGCTTCAGAACTGGGAGGGGTAGAAAGCTTTACATTAAAGATTAATAGGTATGGTTGACGACATACATCATCAGCCTTAAAACCCATGCAGTTTCAACACGGGATTCTAGCCATAGTTTTCAGGAAAATTGATACTGGGGAAAAAAAAAAGATCAGGAGGCTTTCCCCTGCCCTCTGCCTAGTCTTTCGGTCAGACTCAGACATGGAATGTCTCTGTATCAGTCCCTAGGGCTTCCTTCTTGAAGGACAAAGGACTGGATCACCTTCTCCTCCGGGTACAGATCTAGGTTAGGCCCTTCATCCTGGCAGTCTGTAAGACAAATAACTCTGCACACGAAGATTCAAAGTGGATCTATAGAACAAAGATGTGGCATATTTGGTCCCTTAGGTAGCAATGTGAGAAAAGACTAAGACCCTGGAGGACAGGGGTAGATCAACCAACATACCGATTAAGAAATCAGCTAATCTTGTTTCAAAAACTGGAATAAAATTCCCACTGATGTCTAGCTGACAAAAAAATAAAGCAGCTTCACATCTTCTTTGGTCCCCATTTCTGACAGGTTTCCGCCACTGATGTCTGATCTTGTGACATTAACTGTCTGTGGAAGTATCACCATGAAATAAAGATTGCAGGGGGAAAATCTGCATTTGAATCAGGTTTAGCATGTTTCGATTATATTTTTAAAAGGTGACTACATGACCCACATGACAACATGGATTTTTCTGCCTGGAAAGTGTGATGTGTTTTTTTTTGTTGTTGTTGGATAGCAAGGTATTTAACTTGTCTGTGAGAGGTTTCTCTGTTTTAAATCACTTATGAAGTTGATTTATGTTTAATTATTTGGGCATATATGAACACCTATCTCAGTGTAAATTGCGCCTGTGGGGAATGCCACTCACTGTTGTGCCTTCCATGCTCCCACTTGCTCCCTTTCCTTCTCCACCCCCTTTCAGCCTCCAGGTATACCAGGAGTTAAATATGCACTCACATGCATAACATTGGAAGAAGGCGTGCTAATCAGAAGCAGCAGACTTCTGATTAAGCTTTTTAAATAATAAAGTTCAAGTTAAGCCCAGCCAGGCATCAGAAATTCCTAGCACACTGAAAACAGAATCATTAGTCTCTGAAACACTTTTAATTTCTGCTTGGAATTTTCTGGTGGAGTGGTGTGGGTAATTAAATTGTGATTTCACATTTTTATCTGTTGTGACTGGGCACTCACAGTTACTAATAAAAGACTTTGGAGAGGAGAAGCGCTGCTGAAATTTCTATTTCCTATCATTCCTTACAACTATACAGGTACACGTTCAGCTGGCATGACCTAAGAAAAAGACCCATCCACTGTATTCCACCACCTCACACAGATGTCTTCTTCTAAACACACACACATGTGTGTGTTCATGCATGCATGCGCGTGCGCGCGCACACACACACATTCTCAAAGTCACTTGGCTGTATAGCTCAGAGGTTAGGGAATCTGTCTGCAGAGCCACACATTGGGAGTTCAGTTTCCCACTGAACCCATGATCATATAGCCAACTTGTGTGGTCTTGGGGGCAAGCTGCACAGACCCAGGATGCCCCCTGTAGGAGAGAATGGTAAACCACTTTTGAGTATACTCTACCTGGAAAACTGCACTGCAGATGGTGACTGCAGCCGCAAAATTAAAAGACGCCTGCTTCTTGGGAGGAAAGCGATGACAAACCGAGACAGCATCTTAAAAAGCAGAGACATCACCTTGCCGACAAAGGTCCGCATAGTCAAAACTATGGTTTTTCCAGTAGTGATGTATGGAAGTGAGAGCCAGACCATAAAGAAGGCTGACCGCCGAAGAATTGATGCTTTTGAATTGTGGGGCTGGAGGAGACTCTTGAGAGTTCCCTGGACTGCAAAGAGAACAAACCTATCCATTTTGAAGGAAATCAACCCTGAGTGCTCACTGGAAGGACAGATCCTGAAGCTGAGGCTCCAATACTTTGGCCATCTCATGAGAAGAGAAGACTCCCTGGAAAAGCCCCTGATGTTGGGAAAATGTGAAGGCAAGAGGAGAAGGGGACGACAGAGGACAAGATGGTTGGACAGTGTCACTGAAGCTACCAACATGAATTTGACCCAACTCCGGGAGGCAGTGGAAGACAGGAGGGCCTGGCGTGCTCTGGTCCATGGGGTCACGAAGAGTCGGACACGACTTAACGACTAAACAACAACAACCTGGAAAACTGAGAAAAGCGTTACCATAAGTAACTGACTTGACAGAATTGACTTGACAGCACATGACTATTGTTTTCCCAAAGGAATTCAGTTCCTATTAAAACACACGTACATGAGAGATAGCCCCTTTATAGATTATGTGGATTACTTCTGAGTGGGTATGCTCTCTAAGATGCCAGAAAAGATAAAAGAGAGAAGAGAAGCAAGAAAGGGAATGTCCACCAAACAAGAAAAAATAGGGATGAGTCTATTTTCGTTTTGCATAAGGTTGTTCATAACTATATTACTCCCTTTTTGGTATTAATGTATTCTTTTTTTAAATACAAGAAATCTGTATTCAAAAGTATATTTAAAAATTATTTGCTTGCAATACACACATCTCTTAAGTTTTTGTGTGCATTTGGGTGTTTGTTTGTTTTTCAACCAAGATAAAATGGCCAAAAATTTCAAGAAAAACAAACACTGGATGGTAACACCAAATCCCCAAAGTGAACTTAGAAATACAGTAGTCATTTAAAAAAAGACAACTCCCAGAATCCTCCCAGGCATCCAAAAGCCACACTGGCTGAGGGATTCTGGGAGTTCTGAGTTCATACCAGATGGTTTAAGACCATACTTAGTGATCTGACTCCAGGGGCATTTCCAACCTCTGCACAGGAAACCATGGCTGATCAGCAGTTCAGCAACAAAAAGCAAGTGAGGCTGTCTAGGACACCATGGTCCACACAAAGATTTGCCAGGGACTCTATGAAGCCTGTGAGCGGTGCTCTAGTTTTTCCTAACACTATCAGATTCCCATTTGAACAAAAAGCTGCCTCTGCTTATCATGGTGTCTTTCTGCTGTCTTCCAATAAATCTGATTATCCAAATAAAGCCTTGACCACACAGCTAGAGAACTGAGTCCACTGTATACCACTCTAGACTCAGAGCATCTGGAGAGGGAGACCTCACTGTGCAAATGTCTCCGACAAACGGACTAGGATGAAGAGTAAAGATTCTTACACAAATGCAAATTCCCTTTAAAAATGCACATGTTATCTTTGTGTAAGCCATAGAAAGCAATCCCTCTGAGTGTTTACTTTTTTTTCTTTGCTCCATTGACTTTAATTAAAGTTGCCCTAGGTTAAGGAGTACCACAAACTCATTATAAACCAAATAAATTTTGTTTCCAGGGCCAACTGTTCATGTTCCAGTCTCCTGCCCATTGGGTATTCTTGAATTCAGACCTTTTTTGCATGGAGAAACTGAGCCGTAGTTAGATCACAGTGGTAGGCAGGCCTTCTCTTTTTTTGGATTTAGGGAGGAAGAATACAAAGAGTGTCCATTGAACTAAAGCTCCGTTCCGTCATTTCACAAAGATTTGGGGTTAGGGGAGACAGGAGAATACTGTCTGTTCCCTGTGCTCCTGGTTTCTTTGTGATTACAGAGAAAGGAGCGCAGTAAGGATAGAGCTCCATTTTATTGAAAGCACTCCTAGTCCTCCATCCAACCAGAAAACTAAGCACAGTTCCCAGCCACATGGAGGAATGTAACAACATTCAGATGAATACAATTACTCTACAGCCAAGTTGAGGGTGAGGGAGCAGACTGTGCTCACACTCATGTCCCCTCCTTGCTTAGATGAAATCGGATTTTTAATTATAATTGGAACAATTTGGTCCTGTGCCCCAAAGGTTATATCACAGGTGTGGAGTCCATGTATCCCTCTATATGTTTTTGGGATACACTTGCTATATCTTTCACACTTGGCTCATCCTGGCTGAAGATAATGGGAACTGCAGTCCAACAACACTGTGAGTGCCACAGTTACTATTCTGTTGAAGCTGTTCAGAGACAAGGAGCAGGGAGGTGCTGTCTATGGGGATTCTTCACCTATTGTTTGGGAATTTCTCCAAGTTCTAGCAGGGAGCATGTAAGCAAAGCTAAGTATCTGGGCAAGGGTCAGTTAAAGATTAACGTTGTATTTGCTTATTTTTAAAAAAAGAAATGTAATAATTTATCATTCTTAGCTTTTAATAATATTTGTTTTTAACTACTGTTAAGCCACAGTAGGGATATAAACATCTGGAAGGAAGGAAGGAAGGAAGGAAGGAAGGAAGGAAGGAAGGAAGGAAGGAAGGAAGGACAGAAGAACAGAAGAACAGAAGAACAGAAGAACAGAAGAAAGTCTAATCCCTGCTCCCTGGAGAACAAAAGCACCTTTTGTTGTCAGCTTCCTTCCTCCTTTTCTTTGCAAAACCAAAGCTTTACAAGGCCAGCCTTTTCCTTTAGGAATCCTTGCCCACTGGGCCAACATCAAATCTTGTATAGGTGTTACAGCACCACTTCTCCACTGATCACCAAACACATGTACTGCAATCAGCAAAGTTCTTTGCTTGTATTCAAAACCATATTTTTGTCTGATATGAACCTGCAGGTTCCAAAAAACTAGGTGTGTGAATGTAGATGTTTCTTGGCCCCACAGTTTTCTATAGGATTTTCTGAATTTTTTTCCTTCGGTTCACCAGAATTTCCCAGCCAGCAAAATGTCCTCAGTTTTTTTCCATGTAATCCTGCACATAACAGCTTAGACCAATGCCATCCTCTGCAGGATTCCTTATCTGCACCTAAATAAACCTTACCTATTTCTATGGAAGCAAATAGTGAATAATAATGTTATTTAGATCGCCTCTGAACAGCAGTCATTCTGACCCCTTACTTGGACACAAAGACTTCGAAGACTGCATTGTGGGATTCTGTTTGTTGTTTTGTTAAATGATTACATTACTTTATACAGTATTGTGAATGTATTAGGTTACCCAGCTGCTTCTGACCTATAAAATAGAAACTTGTTTGCCCTCCTCGCCAGTTTTCTGCCCAAGATTAACTGTCCTGCACTGCTTGTGCCTGAATTATGATCCGCCACAGGATTTTTGCACCTCTTTGTTGGTCTTTTCAATTTCAGTCTCTTAGGGGAGGGTTACATGGCTGATTTGTATCAGTTTCAGCTCAGGTATTTTAAATCTATTTGTAGTCACATACTTTTTGTATCACTGTGTGTGTTCACTTTGAAAATTATTACTCTGATATAAAGTAAGGGCTTAAAACTGCTTTGGGAAACAACACATGAGATTTTAAATCATTTCATTAACTAGCATGTTTGAAGACTATGTTTTCAATGTCAGGTGTATTTCTTTGTTTTTTCAGGCACACTCTCTCTTTTATTGTGAGACAGCGCTAAAGTTAAAAAAAAGTTTTAAAAATTATTTCAGATGGATGGCAGTGTCTCTGCCATCTGAAACTCACAATAACCAGCCCGTTGTGTTGTATTTCTTTGGTTTTCAGGCATCCTTTCAAACACCCCCCCCTCTCTCTCTCTCTCTCTCTCTCAATAAATTTTACATGGCATATCACTACTATGGTGCAATGCTAAAGTTTTTAAAAAATATTTCAGATGGATGGTGATGTCCCTGCCATCTGTTACCCACATTAACAAGCCTGTTTGCAGAATGCCTGCATTTCTCTCTTTTTTAAATAAATAAATAAATTTTCAGTGGTATATCACTACAGTGATGCAGTGCTAAAATTAAAAAATATTTTTTAAAAAATTATTTTGGACAGAATTTGCTGGGATTTTTAAAATCAATTTTAACAATGCAACATTCAATTCAACAGCAGTTCTTACTGTCAGTATAATCATGCCCTCATACTGATCAGTTTCAGATTGCTACATACCATTCCACAGGGCTGACTAAGGCAACCCTTTGCAACTGACAACTGTAAGTGCCTGCAACTGACAAGAAGAAAAAAGAGATACAAAAATTTGGCAGAGGATAAGAGTTCAGGAAGAAAAGTAGCACAGGATTGACAGACTTAAACTTGCACAAAAAGTCAGCAAGAAAGAGAAACGAAACAGTACATTTTTTTCACTGCCAGTCTTATAAATCTTCAAATTTCTGAGGATTCTCTGTCAGGGGAAAATGTGAAACATTACTGGGATTAAAAAATAATAATAATCACAGGCTACTTGTCACATCCCTACCAAAACCCCATCCACATGTTTAGAGGTATAACTAGACTTTAAGATCAATTTTATTGACATATTATTTCATATTTAGGCTTACCTAATTCCTCCCTGCCCCAAACTGCTATTGGGATAAAGAACTGGGAGACAAAATGTAAGTAGGGTTACATGGAGTCATGCTGATGACTGATGGTTGCACACCTAGAGGTTGATGATCTCTGACACTTACCAAGCATTTAGCACTGTTCAAAAGAGCTAGGAGTGAAGGAAAATGAGGATATGAGCACCCAGTTTCCCAATCCTGTGTTCCTTGGAAATGGGGCTATCGAGACCACGTGCCACACAGAGTAAAGGTTTTGTGACACATTCAAACTGGCATAACATTTGAGGCACATGGACGAAGGGCTAGTAAGAAGAAGAAAAATACTTTGCAGATGTTTACTCTGGGGGCGGGGGGGACATAGGACACACTGAGTTGTGAAATGTGAAAAATATGATGCTTCTAGCTTTACAAACACACTGCAGTCTAATGGAAATGTCATGGCATTGTTTTCATGTGAGTGAGAAAGAAACAAGTGAAGTTGTGTATTTCCAGCTGCTCTGACTCTCCAAAGGATGTCTGGAAGTTGAGTCATGGCAACTGGTTCCAGATAACCACACTTGGATGACTGAGAATCTTCACAGATATCTCCAAGGGAAGGTTCACACTTTGCAGCCCTGTTTATATTGATGTTTCTGAAAGGGAAAGGAAACACGGATCTTTGGATACTTGTGGGCATGCTCCTGGAAGCTGCTCATGGCCATCACTCTCTGACAGATGTTGACTGGGAGTCTGAACATCTGCATCTTCATTTCACATGCTCCTTCCCCATGGCACAAGTAACATGAGTCAAGGTAGCAACTGCAGCTCTGATTGTAAAGTCTGATTATCAATCAACATTGGCCCAAGCTGCTGCAGAAACTTTGAATAAAGTGAGATTTGAAATGCATTTCTCAAAGCATCAAGAAGACCTGTAGAAAATTCCCTCTGAATTTTCCTGCTTTTTGAACTATAGGAACATAAGCACATCAGCGTTGGTGAAAGACAATGTTATCTTTATGGAAATCTTTAAGGTAAGAGGGTTTTTTTTTTAAAAGCCACATACTAAATAAATAACATAAACAATCAGCCACGAGACAACACCTTGAATTTACTGTACAAAGCAGACCAAAATCTTCCAAACAGTTCTAGCTAGATCTCAAAAAGAAAAAGAGAAAAACGAGGGGGAAAGCACCCTCTCATGAAGAGAGTCTGTCTTTTAAAGAGACTGTTACTGTTATGTACCATGAAGTCGGAACCAATGTATAGCAACCCTAATAGGGCTTTGAAGTTAAGTGAGATATTTAGGGAGTAGCTTTACATGTTCCATCCCCCCCAGAGTGTTTCCACGGCTGAGGGGGGGGATTCGAACCCAGACCTCCTAAGTCCTAGGATGTCACTCTATCCACTACACCACACTGGGTATTCTCTTTAAAGAGACAGAGCATTCAGGAGTGACAGGACTAAGATGCAGAACTGCCACATCAGAGAATTACAGCCATAATAAAAAGGTTGCAAACACACAAGCATATACACACGGTCTTCGCTATTTGTTTTTATGGGGGGAGGTAATATGGGAAGTACAGAATTAATTTAGTCTCAGCATTTTATAAAGTGGCTTAAGCCTCTACATAAATATTCTGTACAATTCTACAATCCATATCAATTTGTGCACACTTTTGCATGAGTTTCCAGCACAAAATGTATCTCAGACATTTTCTCTGCAAAGCGCTATGATTTGTAATCATAACTTAATTCAAGATTTATATTTCATTTTTAATGCTATTTATAAACTTGCATCACCAAATATTTTGGCTGGAGCTCTTGATCTCCAGGTGAATATTCAGTTAAAAACTTTCTGCAAAATGTTGCTGCTGACACCCATTTGATCTCCAAAATTGTTTCCTGGGAGCTTGTGTTCGTGTCTCTCCATTAAGATGGCATTTTACCTGCTCCAAAGGCAGGATGCCAGTTCACTCACACATGCATGCCAAGCAAAGGTTGAAGAAGCACAGGCATATTATCCACAGCTGTAGCCACCATATGGCTTCTACAAATCTCCCTTTTGAGAATGCAAAGCACTGTTGAGCCAAAGGCTCTTCCTTTATATCAGGTGTAGCCACGACCCAGATAAATAACCCGTTGCTATGAAAATGGAAGTTAAGTCATTCTTGAAATGAAACCCACTCCTCCCCAGAATTCCTAGCTCTTGAACATCCTGGGAGTCCAGGCAGTACACCAACTATAGACCTAGCACCATCACAAAGAAAATGTACAAGCTTCCTTCTGTTCGGGAGGACCTATCCTTTTGCCCTTGATGAACTGCAACTTCCTATGGTCCCTAGCATATCTTCCCAGGGCCCAAAGGATTGTTTCCAAATTTAAAGTTGGTTAGTTCATAAGGCAGCCATCTCAATATATATATGAATTAGAAATTGGCACAAACCAGAAAAATGGTAGTTTGCGATGGTCCGTAGTTTGTGGTTAATGACAAACCACAATGAACCACCTGAAAAATGATCCAGTTTGTGGTTCGTGGTGGTTTGGGCCCATTTCTGCCCCCCACTGCCACTGTCACCTGGACTATCTGCCACTGCTGCCACCACCATTGCCACTGCCACTGCCATCACCTTGGCCTCCCTAGGTGGCCCGGAGAAGTGATGGTGGTAGCATATAAACTAGCTGGAGGAGCTGGGTTGCAGTCTCTGCACATGCACCCAGTGTCTAGCTGGTTGCCAGGGAAGCCCAGGGCAATTAATGAGTCCCTCCTGGGAGCATGACTTGGTGTATGCTTGATAATTCAGCAGGGACTCTTTCATTGCCAGCTAAGAACAATGGGATGTCATGGCTTTGGCATAACAAAGCAATACCATTTCAGCCATTGTGGGTTAAGAAAATTTAAGTTGTGAATAAATGCTTGAATGTCTCCTTTTTCAAAGTCTGTTCTCTTCCAACTAATAAAAACCTCTTAAAAAATGTAATGGAGAAGAATTGATAAAATTATTCTGAAAGTTAGAAGGAGAAGATATTCTGTGGTATAAATCCAGTTGCTAGTCCCTGCTAGTGTAGGCCCATGAGATCAATTGTTGAATGGTGAGTGATCCCATTGGTTACTCCAGTAGGGCCCACCAGCTGGATTCAGGGAAATGTTTGTGGAAGGTACAACGTTTGAACCACTTCTGTTCAAGTCAGCTACGAGAGCTGCCATCTTTAGTTCTCTCTGCTTCATCCTCAAAACAACTCTGTGATGCAGGTCAGACCAAGAAAAAAATAACTATCCCAAGGTGACCCAGTCATTTCTTAGCTCTCTGAAGAATAAAACGTGGCTGTCCCAAGCTCCAACTTTCTGCCCAGCACTGGCAGTCAGAAATAGAAACATTAGAATCAGAATCTGTATGTTTTGCAGTGGTTACTCCAAGAGAGATTAACTCTCTGACATTCTCCCCTTTCTGAATTGCAACAGGTAGAACATACCTTCAAATACTACGCATACTTCAAGGGCCTTGTGTGTTGCCTAACCATGGTAAGGAAAAGTCACATAAGTATCCTCCCTTCTCCAGTAGGCTCCCCATTATGTGCTTGCTCTTGCACTGGTTGTGAGATTGGGTCACACAACTGGTCCTATAATGGGAACAGTCCTGGAGTGGAGAAGACATTTGATTTTTCTTTCCCTCCAGATTTAGGTAACAGGAAAGTAGCCAGAGGTGGTTGTTGTTGTTGTTGTTGTTTACATGAGAATTGCACAGCATGAAATATATTGTCTATTAGGGAGAATCTTTGAGGACAAATTCCCCTCCTATCTTCTTGGTTAACAAATGATTTTAATTTATTCTAAGAAGCACAATATGCATAGTGATAACCACAAAGAAAATAGCCCTTAGGGTAGACTAGGCCTGACAGTAACATTTATAATTCATACTGTCTGTCCTGCAGGTATTACTATTTCCTATCCTGTCACCTAATTTCATTTGAGGTTTTTCCTTACATCCAGGAATGTCTCGCAAAACACCTAACATTGCTTAAAAAGTGGTGGCTGGCTTGGATACCATGGACTGCATCCATCTCTGCAAGCAATTTTGCCATTCCTCTCCACTGCTAACTTGTTCCCATGAATAGGCTGCAAGTACACAAGATCCAAAACATATAATAGGAAGAAGAGGGAGATGCTGTATGTCTTGTGCTGCAATATCTGGGCTGACCCATCGATGCTCATCTTTGGGCTCCATTACCAAATATAAGTAAAGTGTTCTTCCAGCCTTCTTCTAATGTAGGAAATGTATTTGTATTATGGTTGGATTGCTCTTCTACTTCTCAGCTCCCAGCTGATTTTTAGTTTGTTCATGGAGATCTAAAATAGTACCATATATAATGTGTGTGTATGTGTTCTGTGCTGTGAAGTCAGAACTGACTTATAGTAACCCTAATAGAGCCTTCAAGGTAAGTGAGATATTTAAGGAGTGGTTTTACCATTTCTACTCCCATAGTGATTTTCCATGGCCAAGCGCCATTCGAACTCTGTCCTCCAGAGTCCTAGTCCATCATTCTATCCATGTCACCACACTGGGAATCTAAGAATTACAACAGAGCAAATTATATTTTAAAGAAAATCTTTTGTAATTATCCTTATAACTTATGAATCAAGAAAGCAGAAGCTTTTTAAAATAAGTTTTGCTTCATTTATTTATTTATTTACACTTCTATCCAGCCCAACTAGTAGCAGAGCCATTACTCTAGGTATGCAACAGAGCAATATTGCAATAACATAATAATAGAAATTAAGCAACAACAAAAACTTCAGAAAACTTCAGAAAAATTGTCAGCTTTAATCTGCTCTGTTCGCTCAATAACTTAGGAAGAGAGACACTGAGAATTGGTGCAGGACTAACATTCTTCTTTGTAGCCTCCCTTAACACCTAGTGCTCCATAAGGTATATTCAAGGATTCACTCACACACTGTTTTTGAAACTACTATGGAATTATTCTGCACCAGGGGCATTTTGGGAATTTATCTTGGTTTCAAATCATTGTTTTCTTCTCCTTTCCCATCCCTTTCACACAGAAGCCAACATGAATTCCAGTTGTGGTAAATTAAGAATGGCAGCAATTTTAAAAATATATATATATTGAGATCAGTTTAAGTTCAAACAGCTGTTGGGAAGCTTGGCTTGGTTAAGGAAGAGTCTTCATGGTTTACCTGTTTTGATCAGACTGGGTTGAGCAGGATTTTTAGAAGTGTAGGACCCCCATCGATCTTCATGGATCCAGAAAAGCTGCTGCAATGCCCCTATGACAAGAACCATCAGATCAGAGCCAGCAGGTTCCCTTATCACTTGGTGAAGTGCAGTCAGAACAACTAGAAGATTGCCAGAGACCTATTGACATGTCCCTACAATGCCCGTCACAGAATTCCCAAGCAGGAATTCAGCTTACACATTGAACATTGTGAGAGTAAAGTTGCTCCGGAGGTTTATGGAGGTAAAACAATGATTCTTTTAATCAATCTGTTGAACTGATAGCTATAAAGTGCGCACTCACTGTGTGTGATATCTAGTGATGTAGTGTAACAAAATGCATGCAAGGAATTTGATGGCTGGGACATTTCACCTATAACACAGCAGGCAACATGGAGTCCTCCAGATGACAATAACTCTTTATCATTCAACATAATTGGCTATGATTGCTAAAGCTAATGGGAGATGGAATTTCATTGGATCTGGAGATCTGCCCATTCTCATCCCTAGTCCATACTGTTGGAATATATAAGTGCAAGCCAGCATGTATGTATGTGCATATATGTGTATACAAGAAAGAGTTGTGTAATTTACATTTTAGAACTTCTGTAACCAATCTGATTCTGTCTGGTGTTAGCCAATGGATGTTAAGATGGTTAACTGCCACATGAATAGATAAAACAAGTGGCAGTTATTCACTTAGTCTGGAAGTTGTCCATTAGGAATCTACTTGTCTGTTACTATGTCTGATAAGAAGATAATATAAAACCATTCTAAGTCTACCGAAATATATTGGGATCCAGATTTTTTAAAAAAGAATAGAAATAAAGTAGACTTTTTTCCCCTTGGATGTTCTGGTATGGAGAGAAGAAAGGGCTAAAAAAAAAGGAACAGAACAAATACTAGGTGATGTAAAGGGTGGCCATAATAACAGGTTCGCTGCACTGCCATTTTAAGGAAAAATCAGAAAGGATCATGCCCATTACCTTTCTGAAATCCTTCCTGAATTTGCTTCCTGGAATTAAAAAATCAGTTCTGCAAACATGTCATCTCAACCACAGATTCATAGGACTTGACTCCTAATTATTTTAGGCTTGACCTTTTGGTCCACCCCCAGAGAAGTAAGGACAATATATTGTTACACTTCTTACTTCTCAGTATTACTGGTGCTTGGAGGTGAATCAAAGGATCAAACCTAAAAAATAGGAATATAGTCCTAAAAATTTTTGAGTGAGATAAAATGTTTGCAAAATCAGTGATATTTGGATTTCAGGATGCAAATTAGCGGCTATTGGCAATTGTTCTAAATTGGTAACCAACAATCTTGGAATGACTCCACTTGCTCAAATTAGCACAGGGAGGAGGATGACCTGATCTTGTTTTCATACCCTTTTAATTTCTTGCCTTAATATTTGACACTCTACAATCTTTGTACTTTCTGTATTTTTTAGGTTGCTTGTCAATGGAACTCCAGCTTCTATCAGGTATGTTGTCCTTTTTGTTTATCCAGAAGTATAATACCTGATTTATTAAAATCATCTATTTTATCAGTGATAACTTGCTTGTCCCAGTATAGTACTGCAGTTTTGTTTTCTAAGACTGAAGATGATTGGTATGCACAATATGGAAGAAAAGATGGGAGTACAGTGGTGCCTCGCAAGACGAATGTAATTCATTCCGCGAGTAGTGCTGTCTTGCGAAAAAATTGTCTTACGAAAAGCAGTTTCCCATAGGAATGCATTGCAATGCATCCTATGGGAACCTCGCAAGACGAAAAAATTTCATTCGTCTTGCGAGGCATCGATCTTGAAAAAAAAAAATCGTCTTGCGAAGCATGGCCATAGAAGAAGCCGTCTTGCGAGGCACCATAGCGATCGCAAAAACCATTCGTCTTGCGGGTTTTTCGTCCCGCGAGGCGTTTGTCTTGCGAGGCACCACTGTAGTCCTTAAAATTTAGCCAACTGCTGAAAATGATATTTAACCTATTTATGCCTGTACCTATATAATTCATTGATCATCCACACTTCGTATTTCTGATCACCATGTACGGGTGTGAAAGCTGGACAGCTAAGAAAGCTGAAAGGGAAAAAAATGATTCATATAAAATATGGCACTGAAGGAGAACTTTGTGGATATCCTGGACTGCCAGAAAGATGAACAAGTGGGTCCTAGATCAAATCAAGCCTGAACTATCACTAGAGGCAAAAATGTTGAAACTGAGGTTATCTTACTTTGGGCACATCATGAGAAGGAAGGATTCCCTGGAAAATACAATATATCTGGGGGGAATTGAAGGCAACAGGAAAAAATTAAAACCAAATATGAGGTGGACTGACTCCCTAAAAGAGGCCATGAGTTTGAGTCTGCATGAACTGAGCAGAGCTATTGAGGACAGGACATTTTGGTGATTGCTCATTCATAGGGTTGCCATGAATTGGAGGCAACTTGATGGCACACAACAACAACAACAACAACAATCCATTGATGCTAGTGTAGGAGAACCAGATACAACATAATGAATTGTTTCTTTGGATTTATGACTGTATCTACCTATATCACTTACACCTTGCTTCATAATGATTTTCTGATAGCATCTAATGCAAATAACTTGTTCTTGGATTGCACACAGCCTAATTTAAGCCACAGGTTCAATTGCTGTGTATTGACATCATCATCATCATGCAAGAGGTAACCAGGATGTTGTCCATGTAATGGTTTCTCAAATCATGCATCCCTTCACTGTGGAACTTCCTTTAATACAGGTTGGTTCTCACTTGAAAGTTGTAATACTGTTAGTCCTTTATCAATTTCTACTATCATCTAATGAAGTGGAGCCATGCTTCCATGGTAGTAGTTTTCAGGTTTGACTATATGACCCATACAGAGATCCTTGGGGGTCAACAAGACTGTGCTCATCCATGCTTTGCAGCAAATAAAGGCATTCTGCACATGCTTTTGGATCATGGCACTGGTAATTTGGCAGGGGTACTTGGGTTTTCCTGTTCAAATAATCAAGATTACTGTACTATACTTCCATATAAGTTTTCTGCTCCTCTAAGCATTGATTTTTCTGCACATTGCTCCTCTAACGCACATTTTTCCCCTCATGAATGTACACCTTTTTGGTTGCATTCTACCTACCTTTTAACCTTTTTATTGTGTGTGGGGTTTGCACTGCACAACTCAAGAAACCTATGAATACAATAGCAAAGGATAATTGTGTTCGTTTGTTTAAAATATTTTTATGCCACCCCTCTCCTTAAAAAGGATCCAAGGTGGCTTACAGCATTAAAAGACATTATTTAAAAGTTAAAACCGGTAACAATACAAATATTTAAAAGAAACAAACAAATACCACACAAAAAAGTTAAACAAAACCAACACAAAAACAGATTCAACGCACCAAGGCACAACTATCTATTTAAAAATCCCACTGAGGCAGCCAGTCACTAAGGGAAAGTCTGCCTGAAGAGAAAGGTCTTTGCTTGCTTGTGGAAGGACAGCAAAGATGGGGTCAGCCTGGCCTCCTGTGGGAGGGAGTTCCAAAGTCTGGGAGCAGCCACAGAGAAGGCCTTCTCCTGTGTCCCCACCAAGTGCACCTCTGAGGGTGGTGGGATGGAGAGGATGACCTTGAAGCCTGGGCAGGTTCATAAAGGGAAATAAGATCCTTGAGACAGCTTGAGGTCTTCCAGTTCATCACTTGACTCAGACAGTGGAAATGTGGAAGACTTGACCATGATATAAAAGAAGGAAAAGAATGTAACAAATATATAATTCTGCTGTTTTCAAAATTCAAACAGAGTAACAATCCCCTAATTCCTTACCTGAATGGAGCTGGATGACTGAAAGGCACTGACAATTGAGCTAGTGCATTTCAAGAACTTGTGGAAGTTTGCCAGTGTTGTGTCAATTCCTTTACCACTTGGGGAAGCTAGGCTCACCAGTGTCACCAGGCGTATTTCATTAATATATTTCAGCCTCGTCAATGATTTAAGGATATTGTAGATTGCATCTACCAATTTAGAAAGAAAAAAATAAAGGTCTGGCAGTGTTGCAAAAACTGAAAAAGATCAATCATCTCAACCTTTTGGAGATGCAGGGTCCCGTTCCCGCCACCCCGACTCCTGAAGATACTTGTTCTCTCTCTCTCTCTCTTTTGCCTGTCATTTGGTCCAATTGTGTTCTCTTTTATTTATCAGAAGAATAAAGTTCAATCTTTTTTCTTCTGGTTCTTTAACAGCTCAGCAGACGCAAAAATAAATAAATAAATAAATAATCCAGGAGTGTGCCAGCTTCTCTCCCTTTTTTTCCCTCCTCAATAAAAAAATAGCATTTAGTTCACAATTGTATCTGAGCCTTCATAGATTATAGAAATTCAGCCACAGCCATATGTGAAGAGTCCACCCCACAGTCTCTGGAAGGATATGTTTTAATGAGGTTAAACAGACATTAGATCCTCCAAAATGCTGACAGCTGGAGCACCTTATGCAGTATGTTTGTATTTCAGCTTCTCTAATATGTAACTGCTCTGACTTCTCATCATTTGGCCTTTAGCCACCTTGTTTCTCCATTGCATTATGCCATTTAGTATGGGTTAGTTAGGCATCCTTCAGTCTCGAGAGACTATGGTAATGTGCTCTGAATAGAGGTCTTGGAACAGCGTCTAGTGTGGCTGAGAAGGCTAATTCAAGAGTGACAATCCCTTCCACACTGAAGACGAAGACAATCTGTCCCCTGTCCAGCTCCCTGATTTTGCTGGTTTCGGGACTGCCTCTTTGCCTCGGCCTGCTGGACAAGTGTCTCTTCAAAATGGGAGAGGCCATGATGCACCGCCTGCCTCCAGGCTGAACGCTCAGATGTCAAGGTTTCCCATCTGTTGAGGTCAATTCCTAAGGCCTTCAGATCCTGCTTGCAGATATCCTTGTATAGCAGCTGTGGTCTCCCTCTGGGACGCTTTCCCTGCACTAATTCTCCATACAGGAGATCTTTTGGAATCCGACCATCAGCCATTCTCACGACATCTCCTGGCAGCCTGTTGGACTTTGCTACGAGCAAGTCGAAGAGCCTGCAAGCTGTATTCACTAGGACAGGCTTTGTATGCTGCTAGAGCTCTCCTCTTATCCTCGATGGCTGGCATCAACTCCTCCGAATGGGCTTCGAACCAGTCTGCCGTCTTTTTGGTTTTCTTACCAAATGTGGACAAGGCGGTGTTATAAACAGCGTTCTTGAAATGTTCCCATCGTTCAGGTGCATTTGCATCAGTCGAGCCTGGAAGGGTTTCCTCAAGCACTTGGGCAAATTCCTCCACTTTTCTTTGATCACGAGTCTTGCTGATGTCAATACGTGGTCTTCCTTCCTTTTTCGTGTGATACAATCTCTTTACTCGCAGTTTTACTCTACTACACACCAGGGAGTGATCAGTATCGCAATCAGCACTCTGGTAACTGTGTGTGATCGTAATACTAGGAAGGCTGGAATGTCTAGTGAGGATCAAATCGAGCTGATGCCAATGATTCGATCTTGGATGTCTCCAGGAAACTCTGTGTTGAAGCTTCGTATTAAAGAACGTATTGCTGACATAAAGACCATAATAACAGCAAAACTCCAGCAAGCGTTGGCCATTTTCGTTCATCTTCCCAATGCCAAAACAGCCTAGACAAGTGGGCCAAGAATTGTGATCAGCACCAACTCTAGCGTTAAAGTCTCCGAGAATGAACAGTGGCTCTCTCTCGTATGGGTATGGGTATCTTGCCGTTAAATCTAAAGATCCTCTAAGTTAATCAAGGGTCCTAGTTCCGAAGAAGTTGTTGCTGGCACTCAATCAAATTTGTTGTTTTTCTAAATGCCAGTGCCTGGTGGCATATATAGGACATTTGCCATGTAGATGCAATAACAGAGAGGTCCTTCCTTCTGACTCTCTAAGCCATCATTGCCAATGATGGCCTACAATTCATTATCAGAAGTTTCATCTAAGGGCTCTATTAAACATCAAAAGGAGACCTCTGCTCATGCAGCAATATTCTCCTCTCCTCTCCTCATATATACACCTTCTTAATCCCCCCTTTTAGAGGGTCTCTCAACTTTCTAGAGTAGATCTGGAGTGTGTGGGAGGAGCTGCAGGATGAAGGGGTCCATTCCACTAATGGCAACCATTCTGCTGGTGGACGGACATAACTGAATACATTTCTCTGTGTTATTTTAAACTTTCTAATATTTATGAATGTGACGATCGCCCACGTCACTCATGCCATTCATATTCATGAGCTGATTTGCATGAGCCTATGAGAGGACTGGAGAGGCGGAGTCAAAAGCTACATGAGGCTTGGCGGGAGAAGGAGGAGTCAGATAGGGCTGGTTAGTCAGAGAGAGAGGGAACAGATACTGAGAGAGAAAAAGCTGGTTAAGAAAATAGGTAGAGAAGGTGGTAATGATATAGCAAGAGAAAAGAAGTATGTACTGAGAGAACTGTTGATGATTTGCTTGTGTATAATGTTTATCTGAGAAACCTCTGTTATTATTCAATCTGCTTCACTCCAGTAAATAAGTTCTGTTTGTGTTCACAAGACAAGTGTTCTGACAAACGTCATTTATATTGTGGATTGAGGTAATCCACTGGTGGCAGCGAGAGGAAAATGTGACGTGAGCCTTTGTGACGGAAAGACAAGCATGTTAGGATGAGATAGAAGAACAACATAAAGGAGCAGTAGGTGGCAGGAGCAGGGAAAATGTTCCAGCTTTATAATCATTTGCTCAGTTGCCTGGTTCATGAAGGGGTCATTCTGAGGAGGTGTTTAAATGCAACCTTGCTCTCCTGAGATGAACAGTGAGCAAGTCTGGTCCAGATACATCCCCTATCTTCATAAATCCTTCTTGCTTCTCATTTGCCAACTTGGGAGCATGTCTTTTAATAAGGTTTAAAGAATTATATTTGACGTAATAGTAGCCAAACCTACCAAGATAGTACTTGTTTCTGCACATCATCATCATCGCAATCACCATAATGTGGCATCAAGTCAATTCTCACTTATAGTGACCTTTTCCAGGGTTTTCTAGGTAGACAGTACTCAGAAGTAATTCGTCATTCCCTTCTTCTAGGGGCATCTTGGGAATATACAGCTTGCCCAAGGCCACACAGGCTGGCTCTTCCCCTAGGAGGCACAGTGGGGAATCGAACTACCAACCTCTGGCTCCATAGCCAGATACTTAAACCACTGAGCTATCCAGCCAGCTGTATCTACACATGCTTGCCCACAATTTCACCTTATGTGAGAAATTTGCATAAGACTTTGACTAGCTAGTTACTGGGAAAGCAAAAGGAAATGGGAATGAATCAAGATTTTTTTCAATGCATTCATCCAACTAATAATATGCAATCCTTTTAGTGTGCATATATTATCATTTGGTTTCCCATTATTAGGAGGAATTCACAAGGGTCAGATCCCCCCCCCAAAAAAAATGTGCACAACTTGTGGGAGGGGTTGAAGTGAGTCTTACAACACACTATAAGGCTGGGGCAGGACAAAGTGCTGTTGGGCTTCTGCAAAAAGCAATAAAAGCAATATTTTTATGATTGTTATGGCTAACCATCACAAGGTAGCTGCAAAATGTCAATTTGTTGTACAGTCAGTGGTCATACGTATTTATCTGCAGTGTCTCCCACTCTTTTCCGCATTCATAACAGACTCTTTAATCTGCCATATGGGAACATTTAAAAACAAAATGAAATGGACAGGATGTTCTGGCTTTAGCTGTGCGATCCAAGCACTTTTCCTTCCAAAAGAGCACCGAATTGTTTGGGGTTTAAATGCATGAACTGGCAGTCAGAGCAAACCATCATTATGTGGGCTGAGAAATGGCAGGGGTTTCTTATGCCCCAAAGTTGTCTGTTTTGTTGCAGCTGAGGAGGGGTGAGGCAGAGAACAGCCCAGGTGTCAACAACAAATACTGACTCTGACAAGCCTCATAGTTATTGTTGTGTCGATTTGGAAAAAAAAATAAATGCAAAAAAGCCGATCAAAGAAAAGCACACTAAGCCACATATACATAGACACACATTCGGAGACTTTGTGGCCGGAACCGGCAATGTTCTCAGATGAATGGGAGCTATCTGTAAATCTGTAAGAGAAAAACAATAGAAGAAAAGGATTACTATAGACCAGAGCTTGGATTTGGCTGCCAATTAGGTGTACACAAAGGCCCCTTCCTGGCAAGCGATCGAAGGTAAAGGTTTACATCCATTTCCTCATTACTGTTGTCAGAGGGAAGAAATGACAACCGGCATGACAAACAGTAAATACACCCCAGGATTTCACTTGCAGACAACATGAAGTCACAGTGACCTTCATATGCTGAATTAAACCTTCCCAGTGCCTTTAATTAATCTTTGGCAACTTCAGCGTGGGACAGATTTGCCGGTCCATCTTCTGGGCTATAGGGATGCAAGGCATGTTGTTGTTGAAAGCACAACATCCAAAGTATGCCCCGCTGCAGCTAGTGACACACTTTTTCCACCCACCAAGGAGGGGCTCCACCTGTTGCTTTTAGAAAACACACTCTGCAAGGGCACTGAAGGTGGACATCCAATTAAACAAAAGAGAGGGAAAATGAGTTTTTGTGACTACCAGGGGTGGGGAAGGAGGGGAATAGGAAGCTCACTAAGGGTCTGTTGAGAATATGTTTGTGTAAACCAGGTTTGCCCTCACACATACACATACACATGTTGTTGAGTGTCCAGCCAGATGTGATCACTTCTTTACCCAAATGGTACCCCTTTCTTTGTGAGAGCTAAAAAATTTTATTAACCATATTCATCAAGAAATGTATTAATAGCAGGCACATGGGACTTAGAGTTTTAACCAAGCTTGTACATTTTAAGCTTCAGTGTAAGAAGCTATTAGCCTTGAGAAAAGAAGACTGAGGGGAGATATGATAGCACTTTTTAAATACTTGCAAGGCTGTCATACAGAGGAGGGGCAGGATCTGTTCTCAATCATCCCAGAGTGCAGGGACCACAACAATGGGCTCAAGGTACAGGAAGCCAGATTTTGGGTGAATATCAGGAAAACTGCCTGTTGTTAGAGCAGTACAACAATGGAACCAATTACCTTGAGAGGTGGGAAGTGCTTCAATGCTGGAGGCATTCAAGAGAAACTTAGACAACCACCTGGCAAATATCTTTTGACTTGTACTGTATTCCTGTACTGAGCAGGGGGTTGGACTTGATGGCCTTATAGGCCCCTTCAAACTTTATGATTCTATGATTCTAAGCAATAGAATAGGTGCACCCCTACTTGCACCTCTCTGAGCCCCTGTCAGGGGCTTCTACTTTTTTTTGGTGTGGGTAGATTTGCTCTAGTTTGGTCCATTTCCGGTGAGTGTGATCACTGGAGACGGAACAAGAAACCAGCCTTCAGCTGTCAAGACTTCTTCTGCTATCAGTTTCTGGTATTGTGAAGTGGCCTAATAAGTGAGCCATTTCAGGATATCAGCAAATTGAACACTTCCTCTGGTTGTGAGCAGAGGGGCAGAGGAAGTGAAATTATTATTATTATTTTTTCTGTGTTGGACCATGGCTAATGAGCTGCATCACCTAGGTTAAATTTAAAAATAATATTTTCTTTGCTTTGTCTGAAGTGCTGATTGAGAAGCTACCCACAGCCAAAACTGCAGCCTAGCAGAGTTTTTTTTTTTTAAATAGGTTTTTAAACTTCCCCTGCATTTGCCAAGCAACAGTGGAAGTGTTCAATTTGCTGATGTCCTGAAGTGCCTTGCTTATTAAGCCATTTCACAATATTGGAAATTGGCGGTGAAAGGATATGGACTAAATAGGGTTGCTTGAGGTCCGTATCTCCACCTGACCTCAAGCAACCTTATTAGACCACACCAGCCCGCTCCAAAAGAGCCAGTGTAGGTGAGCCTTTGCTCACCCTCACTGCCCTATTTTAAATAGCCAGTAATTTGAGTGATTTTTGACTAATGGAAACTGCATCTCTCAGTCAAAGTCTCCTTCACTTTGCCATCCCATGTGATCAATGGCAGAAGCAGCATTACCCTTGGGTCTACGTTATACACTCATGCCTTGACATCAAGGCATGTGTAGAGTTGGCGTCACAATTCTTTCTTTGAAAGCACCGGTGCTCCCATCCCACAGCCAAGCATATTCAAAGCCAAAGAAATGTGAAAATGTGAGGAAGCTGGCAAGCTGATAAGAATGCTTGTTGGTTTTGTGACAAGGAAAATATTTGTGTACATCTCCCCCACATGTTCCAATCTTTCCCTCCGTGCTCCTGTTTTCTTTGCCTGCTCTGTTTCCAGTCTTTTCATCTTCCTATGCTGCTGTCTCTACATGCCACTTTCCTATGTCTCTTCTATTAGCATCCCTTCTAATTCCTCTCTCACCCTCATCTCAACAAGAGATGCATTTTAGGTAGTGCTGTGCCAGAAAATTATCTTATAAGAATTTTAACCATTCTCATTTCCTTTGATAGAAATGAAGTTCCCTTCAAAAGAAATGTCAAAGGGGGAAGAAATTTGAAGAAATGCTCATGGATGGAGTGGAATACTAATGAGGTGATTAGGGAGCAGCTTTATATGTTGTCTTACACTATATGGCCATCTCCGTTGCAGTCAGCAGCACATACCCCTTTTCTTCCTAGGGCTGGACCAACATTGGCCTCCCTCACACCTGCTACTGGACTTACTGGGAAGGAGCAGTGTTAGGAGCATCACCAGTAAAGACAAAATGCATGTACAATGATTCCTCAAAAATATAAGTTTTTGGAGGCTTCAACTGAAGATACTGAATCCTGAGGAATGACAAGTACTGAGGCAAAACTGCTCATTTTTTCTAATAAGGATTATGAGATTTTTGTAAGGCAAGAGTAGGTGGTCCATTTATTAGATCACTAAACAAATCACAATAATAAGCTGGCTTTTGATTCACACAGATCTCCATTGGGATGGGCACTAAAGAGCTGGGGGCAGTGCAGAAGAAACAGAAACGTTATAAAAATCACTCAAAAGCCAAGAACTCAAAAAATCCAGAAAACAAACTTTGAGAGAGAGGCATCCTAAGCCACAGATTCAGAGGTGGAATCTGAAACCACCACTTCTGATCTGAGTCTGTGACCCCCATTTTGAAACTTGCTTTGAACCAAAGATCCTGGGCCACATTTCCAGATATGATTTTTTTTTAACTTTAATGTTCTTTCTGCATTACTCCCAACTCTGTGGTGACCAGCTGATGAAGATCCTTACAGAGTCGAGATCTAGTTTATGGTTGTGAATGTTGTAAAGAGGTCTAATGTTGGTGTAAGTTAGCAGAGTTTTTGTCCCAGTCCAGGCAGTCCAGTTGAATCACACAGACAAAGACAGCTTCTTCCAACACCAAGTGTATTTACAGTATATACAGAAGTTCAGCAGTACAAACCGGCAGCATTACAACATGACATTTATAGAAGAGATCCGTACATCTTCTCCACATGTCCACACAGTTATACACATGCACAGCCAATCAGTGTGGACATTGCATCATCCCAGACTGCATGATTCAGCATTTTGCACACTTGTCAAGTATGGCTGCTGATTATCATGGGCCTTGTTCTGCCTCAGTGTGGAAATTATCCTTGACATATTGCCCATCCTTCCCTTTGGATCGTATACAAGGACCACATGGCTTGTTTCGAGTTTTTATTGAGATTTTTCTGTTTGTTACTTCCCTAGAAATAGAAGGCCAGTTGCAGGATTTCCTCTCCCCCCCCCCCAACATGTTTCCACCATTTGATGAGTAGCCACCTCCTTGCCACCACACAGTGATCCAGAATGATGATATTGTGAAGAACTGAAATGGTGGCCAAACTGTCAACAGAGTTGCTGTTGTTGCCACTTGTAGTAGCAATGGGGGGAAAAAGCCAACAACCGCCGTTGCTAGCATTAAACCCCACCTCTTAGAAATGGTTGGGAAATTCTTCCTTTCCCTGGAGATATCTGGTGAAATCATACCTCTGATTTTTCCACCCTCAAATGGGGTGGAGAATGTTGAAAGGCCACAGTGCACAGCTTGAGTGTGAGGGCATGTTTTTCACCATGGCTTCATGTTCTGAAAATCTCTTCTAGGGAATTCTCTCACCTTCACCGCTGTACTTCAGAAGAAATGGAACTGTGTCTCGGTCAGTGAGCTATCAAAGTATGGAAAGGTATACATCAGAAGGTAGGCGCAAACTCTTGTGCTCCTGCTCCTTCCACCCTAACTGATGGCCCTTCGTGCTCTGAGAATAATTTAAAAATCACATTCCCTTCTTTCTCCCAAAATGGTGGAGCTGCAGGACAGGAATCAAAGGAATCCAAAAATCACTGCTGATCGATGGCTTCCTTTGGTATATTTTGAGGTGCACACAACTCGTATTCAGTGCAAGTAAGTTGCATGCACTCCAAAATCACCAAAGGAAGTTTTCAATCAGTGGCAATGTGCCACTGCTGATGATGTAATTCCCATTGTGCGTAAAGTGCTGAGAAATAGGATTTCAGCTCCCAAGGCTGATAGTTCCTCTGAGCCAGCCTTGCCAAGAGTGAGGCATGATAGGAACTGGAAGGCCAAAGTTTACCTCTCATCAAACCTTTCAAGATCTAAAAATGGCCAAGAACATCCTTTTGAGGCTTATCATCTTCCTTTTCCTCTCCACAGTGAAATCATTCTTACTGGTTGCCTACCACACATCATTGGACCCATTTTGGGTAACAGTGTTAACTCAGATTATTTTCGTAGGGTCACCATATGTCCATATGTTAACAGTGTTAACTCAGATTATTTTCAGTTGTCAGAAGTTTGAACCAGGGCTCCTCTACTTTTCTTTTGAATGGGGTGGTAAGTGGCACGGCTGAAATCTCCCCCAAACCGTGTGGGCAATTGCCCACCATGGCTTCCTAAGCAGACCTGCTACCACTTTGTTCCCAGCAATGTCTTGAAGATTAAAAGGAGAACGAGTTAAAGGAATCATAGAAAAACCAAAGAGAACCCCGTCCAAAATATCTGCAATGTTTTATTAAGCCAAAGGCATTTCTGAATGTAAAGGCACCTGAGGAAGGAATTCTAAAATCCGGAACATGTTGGGCTCTGTAAAACATTACAAACACTTTGAAATTGGGCTCTCTTTGGTCGTTCATCCCCTCCCTTCTTTGTGCTGTTTGGGTGGAAGAATTCTGATTGTTACTCAAGTGGGTATAATTTGTGTTTGCCAGGATACTATAAACAAGCCAGAAGTCAGCATTGGTTGCAAATACTTGTCCTATTTTTATGCATCTCCAGAGAAATGTATGTTTAAATCTCATTGTTCCTTTTCTGCTTTTCCTTTACTCTTGAGGGAAATGCCAACCAATTAGATACAGGATTTTGTGTGTCTTCTAATTACATCAGAATAGAACTGGGAAAAAGCTTACAAGGAAAACAGACCCAAAGGACGAGCACAAAGCAATCTGTGGCAGGGAAAGGCTTTCACAGTACTAGCTATGGCTGCCAGAATACCAGATTAACACTCCCATCTAAAAAAGCGCTTCACAATAAAACAACTAGCTGAAACTAATTGGATACATTATGTAGTGGTTGCACTGTGCTACTGAGCTCCCTGAGTATCGCCCTTCAGCATTTTTGTAGTTTTATTTGCAACACATGTGAGTTTTCCTAATATTCCTTCTTCAAGATGCCTCTCCCAAAGGCCCAAACCTTTCCCTGAGCCCAAGAACAACAGTAGGTTATGATAGTTACCTGGATGTGCCAGTCTGAGCCCGGAGGCAAATTAATGTCTAGAAGATACCATGTGCTTTACGTTTGTGTAGATTATTGAGTTGGGATTTTGTTTGGGGTTTATTTTCGTACGCATTACGGGAAACACTTACTTTGGAATTGTATGGTACTGGCAAGCAATTGACTTAAAGATCATTTTCTGCTATTAACTAACAGCTTTATTGCCATTCTGCTCACTTGTATCTACCCACTCATAAAGTGGATGGGTGGCATTTTGCACTCTTTCTCCAGACAGTGAAGAATTAGGCCATTAATTCTTGCTGCTAATACTGGCAGCACATGTTATAGGATTCATCTGAGCATCAGACTGGAGTTTTGTTATCTCTGTGGGGTGTCATATTTAAATTCCTCTGATTTCATATACCGGCAGGGGGGGAAAATGTGTTTCTTGAGACTCACCCATCTCTTTGTTGTCTAAACATGATCAAGAAGAGGACACAAGGATGAGACAGGAGGACAGGATTAGCCCCAAACCAAATAGGGCCCATGAGCAGAATGTTTTAATTACTCTGGAGTGAATGATTACAACACTCAGTTAATGGGGATGGGGAGAGTACAGGACTTATGTTGGAGTCACTCACAATCTGGCCTTATGTAATGGTCCATTTTTTTGTTGTTGTTCTTATGTGCCATCAAGTCATATCCGACATATGGATATGGTGATATGGACATATGGTGACCCTACGAAAGAGCCAAAATGTCCTGCCCTCAACTGCACTGTTCAGCTCCATAAACTCAAGCCTGTGACTTCTTTTAGGGAGTCAGTCCATCTCATATTTGGTCTTCCTCTTTTTCTGCTGCCTTCCACCTTTCCCAGCATTATTGTCTTTTCCAGAGAATCCTGCCTTCTAACAATATGCCCAAAGTAGGACAGCCTCAGTTTCAATCCAGAGACAGTCCAGGCTTGATTTGATCTCGGACCCACTTGTTTGTCTTTCTGGGAGTCCAGGGTATCCACAAAGCTCTCCTCCACCACCACATTTCAAACAAATCGATTTTTTTTTCCTGTCAGCTTTCTTTCCTGTCCAGCTTTCACACCCATAAATGGTGATCAGGAATACAGGAGTGTGGATGATCTTGGTCTTGGACTCCAGGGACACATCCTTACATTTGATGATCTTTTCTAATTCTTTAATTGCTGGTCTTCCTAATCTCAGTCTTCTAATTTCTTGGCTGCAGTCTCCATTTGGATTGATGATTGAACCAACAAATATAAAATCTCTATTTCAATTTCTTCATCATCCATGCTGAAGTTGTGTAGTTCTCCTAAAAGTCATAATTTTGGTCTTTTTAATGTTCAGCTCTGTCTTGTTTCGGCACTTTCTTCTTTCACTTTCCCTAACAGTTGTTTCAAGTTATCTCTGCTTTCTGCCAGCAAAGTATTTATTTCTGATCACCATGTATGGGTGCAAAAGTGGACAGTTAAGAAAGCTGAGACGGAAAAAAAATGATTTGTTTGAAATGTGGTGCTCAAGGAGAGCTTTGCAGATACCCTGGATGGCCAGAAAAGATGAACAAGTGGGTCCTAGAGCAAATCAAGCCTGAACTATCTCTGGAGGCAAAAATGTTGAAACTGAGTCTGTCCTACTTTGGGTACAATCATGAGAAGGCAGGATTCTCTGGAAAGGACAATAATGAGGGAAAGGTGGGAGGCAGGAGGAAAAGAGGAAGATCAAATATGAGATGGACTGATTCTCTAAAACAAGCCACAGGCTTGAGTTTGCAAGAGCTGAGCAGGAAGGCTGAGGAAAGGACATTTGGAGATCACTCATTTGTAGGGTCAGCTTAAGACTTCATGGCACATAACAACAGCGACAACAACCAACCTCTGTTAAAGACAATGCCATTAGAATCTAAATGGCTTTCATTTTGGGACAGGGTGATGGTTCCCACCACCCCTTATGATCAGATCTGTCTTTTAAAATAAAATAAAAATACCCACAGTGTTCTTTGAGAAGATTAAATTCGGAGCCTGTTAACCTTGAGCCTTAACTTTTTTTTTAGTAACTTTAGAGTCAAAATAAAACTTCTGAGTTATGAGCTGAACAGCACTGCGATGCCTTCCCTACAGTGGTAGGAATTAATAGTGTCTGAAATTTCTGAGGGCATGCAATACATCTCTGGAATGGGCCTTCTTTTTAAACAGCCATAAAGCTTTTGATACCTCAAGGATCATGCTATGTAATTACACGAGTAACTTTTTTATATCCATGGCAGATATCTTTCATCTTACAGAGTTTCTGAGGTACGATAATGACCATTTTTGCCCCTTTACTAACTTGCAGAGTGTCATGATGTCTGACTCTGTTTACTTCCCCCATAGCATAGCATCTGGTGTGGCAACTTCACTAGAGCCATTCTGACTTGATTTATTACACTTATTTGTCATCTTTCTCTCATGTGTTGTACCTCATGCTGTCTCAGCTTTTTGCCTTTGCACATCAGACTGGGCTCCAGTGTTAGTGAGGATAGGGAAAGGTCAGTGAAAGCAAGGGCAAAGGGAGTGCAAGACCAAGGAAATTCCCCCCCCCCCGCCCCCTACCCCAAATCAACGAGAATGGACTCTCCAACCTGGTGTCTTCCAGACGTTTCAAGTTTTAGCTTTCCTTAGCAGCAGTGAGCATAGTCAGTAATCAAGACTGCTGGAAGTTACAGCGTAAAACTGAGAAGTCTAAGAAAAATAAAATTCACAAGACTTTCATATCCTTACTTATACAAAAAAAAAATCTTAAGAAAAGTTATGTATGGTTGTAGTTCTATGCAGAGTGAGATGCACTGATGGTTGCTTATTTCGAGAAGCTTGCACCACCTGGGTTCTCCTTGGGTAAGCTGCCTTACATTGACATGCAATGAGGATGAATCTGAACCCTGTACGAAACCTCTGAAGAAATCTATAACTACAGTATCCTATCTCACAGCCTTTCTTCATTTTTTTTTTTTTTTTTGGGGTGGGGGACAGGTTTTATGCACTTTTTAAAATGTTTCACCCAATTTATTTTGTGGCCTTGTTTTACTCTGTTGTTAGTTGTTTTTATTATTATTATTATTATTATTATTATTATTATTATTATTATTATTATTATTATTATTATTATTATTATTATTATTATTATTATTATTATTATTATTAAGAAGAAGAAGAAGAAGAAGAAGTTACATTCTAGTCACATAAAAAAGAAAAAAGTAATAATTACCTATAAATACAGTTACACTTCCAATAATTTTCTTACCTATAGTATACTAATAATATTTGAACATTTATATATGTCCTACTTCTAACCCTACAGTTATTCAAACTAACCAGGATTTCAGCCCATTTTCCAATTGATCTCTTGCGCCAGAGGCCAACAAGGGATTCCATACTTCCACAGCCTTTCTTCATTTGGGGCAACCTTTAAGCACAATTGTCTACGCGTGTATTTATACGGATGTCCTGCCCCACTGTATTTAATGAGATCTACTCCCTCATACAGGGTGCTGAGGATTAAACCCATCTCAAGGGAAGGTGTTTTTTACTACTGGTCCAGCTGGCTCAGTACTGGATTTAAACCAAGGAGTCCTGGTGTCAAATTTATACTGAGGCACAAACTTCACAGATAGGGTTGAGCAGGGTGTTGCCTTAATTGGTGGAGGTGTTTACACACTCTAGTGATTGCTGCAACTGGGCAACCGAACATAAATATTCCAAAACTATGATTCTCAAAGTTTTTATTTTAAACTGCTTGAAGAAGGAAAAAAGACAGTGACTGAGGCTTATCTTCACTGAGAAACAGGACACCCAGATGTCCACAGTAAGAAACACCTTCCTCTCGGGTTCATCATCTTCACAGGTGTGTTTCATGGGAACACGGGAGAGGGCCTTCTCTGTTGCTTCCCAGACTTTGGAACTCCCTCGCACTGGAGGCCAGGCTGGCCCCATCTTTACTGTCTTCCCGCAAGCAGGCAAAGACCTTTCTCTTCAGGCAAGCTTTCCCTCATTGACTGGCTGCCTGAGTGGGGTATTTTAATGGATGGTTGTACTTCACTGCTTTGAATGTGTTTTGGTGTTATTTTTGTTCACCCTTTTTTAGTGTTGTATTTCTTCAAACCTTTTTAGTTTCAGATATTGTCTTTGAATGATGTAAACCACCTTGGGTCCCCTGTAAGGAGAAAGGCAAGATAAAAATATGTTAAATAAATGCATAAATAAACTTAGCTAAAAAAAGGTAAACATGCTCCACACAAGTCATAGGGTCAAACTAGATGAATTATTTCTCTCTCTCTCTCTCTCTCTCTTTAAGTGCTCTCCCAAGTGGAGAAAGATACATGTTTATCAGAGCACCTCCTTTCCTTCGCCTCATGGCGCAGTGGTTAAACTGCTGTACTGCAGCCAAAACTGTGCTCACGACCCGGGGTTCAATCCCAGGTAGCCGGCTCAAGGTTGACTCAGCCTTCTATCCTTCCGAGGTCGGTAAAATGAGTACCCAGCTCACTGGGGGTGGGCAATGTGTAGCCTGCATAATTAACTTGTAAACCGCCCAGAGAGTGCTTGAAGCACTATGGGGCGGTATATAAGCAGCACGCTTTGCTTTTTTTTTTTTTTTTTTTTTACCTTTGTAGTTTGCATTTAACATGGTTTGTTTTCTGATTGGCCAATGAAGGTAAAACACGGGTTTTATTTACGAGTATGGTTACTAAGATGCATTTTCTTAGATGAAATCCAGTTGTGAGAAGGGAAACTGGTTAGTCGGACAGACATAGACATAGACATAGAACACACCCTCCACTGACACCCTCCCCTGCCAAGAGTTTTAAACTCCACCCCTCTGCAAAGAACAACTGCTCCATTCATCTGAGACATGTGCTTGGACCTAAAAAGCTTATGAAAAATAAAAAACAAAGACAGCCCTGCCTCTCTGCTGAGTTGTCTATCCCTCTCTTTGACTGTTTGTTGGCAGTTGTTTGTTCCTGGTGATCTGGTTGGTTGGTTGGTTGCTAGTATGTGTACAGTAAAAGAAGCAGTATACACACACCTGTAATTTCAAGCAACTGTAAATAAACATTTTTTATTCTTTTTATTCTACAAAAGTCTCATAAAGTCTCATTAAGTGCCACTTAATGAGAAAGGGGTGGCCTCTGGAGAACTTGTAGCAATCCTCCTCTGTAAATCTTTGTATTTCTACTGTGTAGCAAAAAGAGAATTCTACCAGAAATTCAAAATTCTGCAGCAACTTAACCTGGAACCAAGATCAGGACAAAATTTATTGCCAACATCCTCTGTGGAGCCAGTAAGTCAGCCTTGTAGCTTATTGGGTCATCAATACCGTTGGCAGGTACATCTGAAGCAGAATCCTTCCCAGCCACCATTAACTCAGAATTGCTCTTTGAAATTCTCATTCACACCTTGGAAGCTTAGCATCAACATACCACACACACACACACACACACACACACACACACACACACACACACACCCCTACCTGTCAGAATAAATTTAGACCACCTTTGTTCGTCTTCTTTTTGAGGCACTGAAGAAAATTTCCCATGTAAGTTAGCTCCTTGACATGGAGCTTGAGAACAAACAGATCTTAACAATTACCATCTGCAGACTACACACAGAAGCCAAAATGGTTTAGCTTGCTCGGAATCAGAATGTCACGGTAGTTGTAGAAACATCCACAATTCTGCCTGGGTTTTTTTAAACTCTTTCCTCTTTCTTAATTCCTTCTGAAGTAATGACCTAATAAGCCTCACAGAAAGAAAGAAAGAAAGAAAGAAAGAAAGAAAGAAAGAAAGAAAGAAAGAAAGAAGGGATGGCAGTGAGTGAGCAGGATAGGAAAAAGAGAGGGTTTTTGTTTTTGGTTTTTTTACAAATGTGAAAGAGAATACAGCAAAAATTTGCCCTCTCCTGCTTTTTAATTTCATAGCCTCAATGTTCTGAGTCTGCTACGCAATTAACATGGGCAAGCCTCATTACAGGGTCTGGCATAACTATTGAACGTCAAAAATCATCAATGCAGCCATTAATGGCACCACAACACAGAGCCTGAAGATTTGGAATCAAATTGCCACTAAGATATTTGCTGGGCTTTGATTGGATCATGCCATTTTGAGTGCCAATTTTGGTGGAAGTCCACTTGTGGTCAGCAATCATGGGAACAGAGGCTTATATTAGTTCTGTGATCTACTCCAGCACAGGTCTTCCTATACTCTCGCACTTGGAATACTGGAATCCTTTGGGGAGATCTTGTCCAAAACCACAAATCACCTATACTCCAAACTTCTATGTACAATCCAGTTAAACTGTACCAGTTGATGCTACAGCCAGCATGTCGTCAGAAGCTGAGACTGCTTAAGTGGTGAAATACATCTGTTTGTTACAACAGAAGGTTTTTTCCCCTCCCCAGCTTGCAAATTCAGTTGCTTTGTTCTGTGATTGTCCACAGGGAGGTACAGAAGCTTTATTTGCAAGGCTGTGCTCTGGCAAGAAGCTCTGAGGGAAATGCACCACTAGAAAACCAACCTGTTTTAACGCCTAGTAATGTGTTGTCTGCATCATCTAGTTTGATACTATTTTGTACCATAATATGTAGTGAGGGCCACCATTCTGGATGACTTTAAAGGGGTTTTAGACAAATTCATGGAGGGTAACCCTATCCTTGACTACTGGTCATGATGTCTACCACTTTTCTTCAGCTCTCCTAAGTCTTTGAAACCACAGTTTTTGGAAAAAAGAGAAATGCCCTCATAGCCTGCTTTCCATGAACTTCTGGGTGGCCACCCTAGGAACAGAGAGTTGGACTAGACAGGTCTATGGCCTGATCCAGCATGGCTATTCTTATTATTTTATGCCTGGTGTTCTCTTCCAGAATGATAAAGCAATGGCTTTTCTTTCTATTCCTTTGCTCCCTCCATGAAACCTTGGGGTTAGCCCTTGTCATTTCTAATGATTTACCTGACTCTCCCTGGATTCTATGCCCCTCCCTCCCACACACATATTCATGTTCAAGTTCATGTTTAATTACAATGAATGAAAACCTGACAATCAACTCCTGGCCTTCTACCTCCCTGTATGGTAGCTGCAGTGAAGCCCAACATGAAAGGATCTGTTATCTCTAACTTTGTCAATCCCAATAAAGTGTAGGCTCTGAAGGGTCACCTCAAAGGTTACACTTAACAAGATGCATTCTGTACTGAGGTAACTATATACTCTTGGACATGATGTAATTCTTAAACCTTCCTCTATATTAAGACTATATATCTCCGTATGGATTATTTGGTTGTGAAATATTAATAGAGCACTTTACCTTTCTTATTATCTCCCCCTTCGTTATAAGCGGCACTGCCATCTTGTGATGTCTCCAGGTCACACTGGTTCCATAAACCATTTTTATCGCAAAATGGGCAGCAAACTCCTTTTCCAAGGCCAACAAAATTACACCAACAACAAACCTGCCCTCAGGTTATTATCTAGTTTATAATATGAATATAACTCTCTCTCTCCTGCCAAAGTTTTAAAATGCATTTTGAGGAATTGGGGTTGAGGGAAGACATCAGTAAGCAACTGCCTTCATTTATAGGGAGATTTCCAGTAGTCCCTGCATCCAGGGCTGTCTCATTAATGTACACAAGCACACAGGGCCACCCTGTCACACCCACGCCAACTACCATGCAGAGAGATGTGTGAACTCCAAGTTGTAATATATATTATATATATTTAACCTGTCAGGTGTCACAAAGCACTTGGTTACTTTATTAGACACTCATCTTTGCTCATCCTTGGCAGACTCAAAAGAGCTGCTGAGCTTACAGGAGGTGAAACCCACTAGCTTAGAGCCCATTTAATCAGGGATGTCTGCCATTTCTTTGAAGCGCTTTTGTTAATCGGCTGCAACAGATGAAAGAACAAGAAGCTGTCTGTGCGGTCCAGTGGATAGAGTGGCCCAGAGTGGATATAATGCTGGCTCCCTGCAAAGTACTACTCATCAAAAGAATTAGCAGCTACAGAAGGTCAAACTAGACTAGATCCTCAGCTTACGTTGGTAAGCTAGGAGTAAGCAAGGGGGTTTCCTAAGAAACATGCCTCAGCAATTAGATCTGAGGCCCACAAAAGCTTATGCTGTGATAAACAGGCCTTTTTTTACCATTGTAGGAACTCTGCCTTTATATTCTAGAAGAGCATCTACTCTAGATTTTGCCCTAAGAAGCTCAAGCTAAATGCTCCCTTTTAAAACCAATCAACATACATTTTAATGCTTTTACACATGCAGTATTGGGCAACCTTGACACCCCCTCTCTTTCACTGTCTGCCAAACGTAGTTCAGCATCATGGCTGCACAGAAATGAAAGAGAATTTTCTTCAAGTCAAGATTCCTGAGGAAAGTCTCCATTTCGTACCTCTTGAGATCCTGTAAGACAAAAGTATACCTTGTCTCAGAAATCTGCACATCTGGAAGACATACAGTATGTTTCAGATAAATAAAATACAAAGTTGTGTGGATATTTTAACAATGTGAATAGCTAAAAATGTACACAGCTAAAAAAATACAAGCTTGTTTTGGAGAAAATGCATTACAGTGCACACCTGAGGGAGAATGTGTACAGAAAGACACACACACACACACACACATTCAAGCATATAAAGAAAGGTGCCTATCTTTTCTAGTAGGACACCTGCATTGTGAATGGAGGAAGCCAACTTAAATAAACTGATTCCAAGGCCCATCAGCTTGAATAGGATTGGTACCGACTAAATGCATAGCTATACTACAAACATGTAGCATTATCACTAATTATCAATGCTTCAGCCAAAGGACCTTGCAACCTGTATCTGGGTGCTGGGAATTGCTAGTTTCCTTTACAAAATTACAGGAAAGGAAGTAAGTATTCAGCCAGTTCAACTTGGTGATAAAGATATAAGCCACACATGGCCACACATGGAGATCTCATGTGTATGTCTTGTTAGATTCTTCCACACCCACATGCCTAGCATATAACAAGACCCCTAAAACTGTTATTCAAGCTCTCCCCCCATACACACAATGAAACGCTGACTGCCACATCAAAAAGGCACAGTTTTATTCTACAAGTCTCAGCTGCCTTTCTGAGATATGATTAATGGGAAGAAGCAAACTGACAACTATTGAGCAGCCCAAGGCAGTTTCCTTACTTGCCCCAGGAGAGATTCAGAGCCAAGGCTGAAAGGTGACCTTACTCATATAAGAATCCCTTCAGAGCCCATTACAGCTGGTTTGCCTATATTCCAAGCTCTATTTGACTCTCATTCCCTTCTGTAGTGTAGCCCATAGCTGAGGTAGGAGCTTGACAAGAGTTTATACTGAGGAGAAGTGGAGAAAAAAACATGGGAAGTTGAATGTAGCATTAAAAATATTCGTAGCTATAATAAAATATTCAATCTGCGTCTCTGAATAAAATAACAGCTTGTTTTCCCCCTGTGACTTGCCCTCACTTTCACCTGCATTTTTGTTTGCAAACCAGATGACAATGTGTCACTGGTAGAGGGTTCCCACACTATTCTCATAGTTCCGGTAAGGGAAGATTTTTATTTTTATTTTGTTTGGCAAAAAAAAAAGAAAAACGAAAAAGAAAAAGAGAGAGAGCGATCCATCTCATAAGAATTCTGGTTTATGAATGTCGGGTATTGTGCTTCTGTTGTTGTTGTTTAGTCATTGAGTCGTGTCCGACTCTGCATGACCCCATGGACCAGAGCACGCCAGGCCATCCTGTCTTCCACTGCCTTCCGGAGTTTGGTCAAATTCATGTTGGTAGCTTCGATGACACTGTCCATTCATCTCGTCCTCTGTTGTCCCCTTCTCCTCTTGCCTTCCCACTTTCCCAACATCAGGGTCTTTTCCAGGGAGTCTTCTCTTCTCATGAGATGGCCAAAGTATTGGAGCCTCAGCTTCAGGATCTGTCCTTCCAGTGAGCACTCAGAGTTGATTTCCTTCAGAATTGATAGGTTTGTTCTCCTTGCAGTCCAAGGGACTCTCAAGAGTCTCCTCCAGCACCACAATTCAAAAGCATCAATTCTTCGGTGGTCAGCCTTCTTTATGGTCCAGCTCTCACTTCCACACATCGCTACTGGAAAAACCATAGTTTTGACTATGCGGACCTTTGTTGGCAAGGTGATGTCTCTGCTTTTTAAGATGCTGTCTAGGTTTGTCATCGCTTTCCTCCCAAGAAGCAGGAGTCTTTTAATTTCGTGGCTGCTGTCATCATCTGCAGTGATCATGGAGCCCAAGAAGGTAAAATCTGTCACTGCCCCCATATCTTCCCCTTCTATTTGCCAAGAGGTGATGGGGTCGGTGGCAATGATCTTAGTTTTTTTGATGTTGAGCTTCAGACCATTTTTTGTGCTTTCCTCTTTCACCCTCATTAAGAGGTTCTTTAATTCCTCCTCACTTTCTGCCATCAGAGTGGTATCATCTGCATATCTGAGGTTGTTGATATTTCTTCCGGCAATCTTAATTCCGGCTTGGGATTCATCCAGTCCAGCCTTTCGCATGATGTATTCTGCATATAAGTTAAATAAGCAGGGAGACAATATACAGCATTGTCGTACTCCTTTCCCAATTTTGAACCAATCAGTTGTTCCATATCCAGTTCTAACTGTTGCTTCCTGTCCCACATATAGATTTCTCAGGAGGTAGATAAGGTGGTCAGGCACTCCCATTTCTTTAAGAACTTGCCATAGTTTGCTGTGGTCCACACAGTCAAAGGCTTTTGCGTAGTAAATGAAGCAGAAGTAGATGTTTTTCTGGAACTCTCTGGCTTTCTTCATGATCCAGCGCATGTTAGCAATTTGGTCTCTAGTTCCTCTGCCCCTTCGAAATCCAGCTTGTACTTCTGGGAGTTCTCGGTCCACATACTGCTGAAGCTTACCTTGTTGGATTTTGAGCATAACCTTGCTAGCGTGTGAAATGAGTGCAATTGTACGGTAGTTGGAGCATTCTTTGGCACTTCCCTTCTTTGGGATTGGGATGTAGACTGATCTTTTCCAATCCTCTGGCCACTGCTGAGTTTTCAAACTTGCTGGCATATTGAGTGTAGCACCTTAACAGCGTCGTCTTTTAAGATTTTAAATAGTTCAACTGGAATGCCATCACCTCCACTGGCTTTGTTGTTAGCCATGCTTTCTAAGGCCAACTTGACTTCACTCTCCAGGATGTCTGGCTCAAGGTCAGCAACCACACTATCTGGGTTGTCCGGGACATCCAGATCTTTCTGGTATAATTCCTCTGTGTATTCTTGCCACCTCTTCTTGATGTATTCTGCTTCTGTCAGGTCCCTACCATTTTTGTCCTTTATCATGTCCATCTTTGCACAAAATGTTCCTTTAACATCTCCAATTTTCTTGAACAAATCTCTGGTTTTTCCCTTTCTATTATTTTCCTCTATATCTTTGCACTGTTCATTTAAGAAGGCCCTCTTGTCTCTCCTTGCTCTTCTTTGGAAGTCTGCATTCAATTTTCTGTAACTTTCCCTATCTCCCTTGCATTTTGTTTCCCTTCTCTTCTCTGCTATTTGTAAGGCCTCGTTGGACAGCCACTTTGCTTTCTTGCATTTCCTTTTCTTTGGGATGGTTTTTGTTGCTGCATCCTGTACAATGTTACGAGCCTCCAGCCATAGTTCTTCAGGCACTCTGTCCACCAAATCTAGTTCCTTAAACCTGTTCTTCACTTCCACTGTGTATTCATAAGGGATTTGGTTTAGATTATATGTACCTGACTAGCCCAGTGGTTTTTCCTACTTTCTTCAGTTTAAGCTTGAATTTTGCTATAAGAAGCTGATGATCAGAGCCACAATCAGCTCCAGGTCTTGTTTTTGCTGACTGTATAGAGCTTCTCCATCTTTGGCTGCAGAGAACATAATCAATCTGATTTCGGTATTGCCCAGCTGGTGATGTCCATGTGTAGAGTCGCCTCTTGTGTTGTTGGAAAAGAGTGTTTGTGATGACCAGCTTGTTCTCTGGACAAAACTCTATTAGCCTTTGCCCTCCTTCGTTTTGAACTCCAAGGCCAAACTTACCTGTTGTTCCTTTTATCTCTTGACTCCCTACTTTAGCATTCCAATCCCCTATAATGAGAAGAACATCTTTCTTTGGTGTCAGTTCTATAAGGTGTTGTAAGTCTTCATAGAATTGGTCGATTTCAGCCTCTTCAGCATTGGTGGTTGGTGCATAAACATGGATTACTGTGATGTTGAAAGGTCTGCCTTGGATTCGTATTGAAATCATTCTATCATTTTTGAGATTGTATCCCAGTACAGCTTTTCACACTCTTTTGTTGACTATGAGGGCTACTCTATTTCTTCTACGGAACTCTTGCCCACAATAGTAGATATTTTAATCGTCTGAATTGAATTCGCCCATTCCCGTCCATTTTAGTTCACTAATGCCCAGGATGTCAATGTTTATTCTTGTGATCTCTTGTTTGACCACATGCAGCTTACCAAGGTTCATAGATCTTACATTCCAGGTTCCTATGCAGTATTTTTCTTTGCAGCATCAGACTTTCCTTTCACTTCCAGGCACGTCCGCAGCTGAGTGTCCTTTCGGCTTTGGCCCAACCACTTCATTAGCTCTGGAGCTACTTGTACTTGTCCTCCGCTCTTCCTCAGTAGGATGTTGGATGCCTTCAGACCTGAGGGGCTCATCTTCCAGCGTCATATCTTTTAGCCTTTTGTTTCTGTCCATGGAGTTTTCTTGGCAAAGATACTGGAGTGGCTTGCCAGTTCCTGCTCCAGGTGGATCGCGTTTAGTCAGAACTCTCCACTATGACCTGTCCGTCTTGGGTGTCCCTGCACGGCATAGCCCATAGCTTCTCTAAATTACTCAAGCCCCTTCACTACAACAAGGCAGCAATCTGTGAAGGGGTGTGCTTCTGTACCCCAGATTAAAAAAGCCAGGAAATGGCCTGATATTCCTGCACAATATCATTCCTGCATTGCCAGCAGTAGGTCATTGCATGTAGGTATGGGAAAAAATATTTTAAAAACTTATATGGTGCACCCCTCCTATGTTGTTTCTACTGGCAAAATATGAATGTACACCAAATTTCAGGTCATCTGGTGATGTTTTGACCCCTGCCCAACACAATTAACTGATTTAGTTCATAAATCATCATTTTTCTACATTAAAATCATGCCAAAATATTTGTAATATAAGACAGTTTATTATATAGAGAAGACAAAATACATATGTAGTAACTAACAAGTTTGGTAATAGTGTACACACAATCATATCAAATCACTTTACTGGATTTAAGGTTTTGTGGAGGAGAATGTTAATTTCTTTAATGTCTTTTTTTTTTTAAGTTGGGAATTTGTTTGCGGTGATATTCGACCACTTGCAATAAAAACTGTTTTTGTGTTTCATCATTGGTAACACTAGTTGAGAAGTCTTGGATTAGTTTCACAGCCCGTTCCGACAGATCATTCACCACTTTGACATGCCACACGTCGGCGCCAATTCCCATGCTGTGAAACAAGAACCAGGATTTAGGCCCAATAAGGGATGATAGTTTTGTACTGTGGCTCAGAATAGGAAAAGTTGGATGGCCCCTTTCAAACTCTTTTGGTCCAGGAATTCAGAGCAATGTTCGAGCAATCTGCTGCCATTCTGAAGAGGAAAGTCTGTTTGAAAATAGAGAAAACACAGCACATTCTTCGGTTAAGTACCAGAAGTGCCTTTCCATGGCTTTTATGGATGCATTTGCAACTTGTGGATCATGCTTGCAATACTTGTTCAAGTCATGCCATAGCTTGAGATCATTATACGCTGCATTGGCCCCAATGGATGAAGAGAGCCAGTTTTCAACGTAGAATAGTGCATTAAATTTGCATAGTGCTTCCAGTTTACTGATCATGGCTTTGTCATATCCTGCTTGAGCACTGAAAGCCAACATCTTTGCAGGATACAAAATGGATGGCATCCGTCGAGCATGATGCGCTGCTCCTGGTTTCAGCCAGTGTATTCCTCTTTCAGGTGTCTCACCCAGAAGTATCAACATCAATTCAGCACACTCCCGATAGTCAGCGCGAGGTAGCAAGTTCTTTGTATTTGGAGTAGAAAGCATTATCTTCAGTGATTGTATAGAATTTTCCTTAGTGAGTTTCAAAGACCTGTCTTTGATTTCTAGGCTCTTAAAATCAACTTCTGTGTTAATAGTTGACCAAATAGAGTCCCTGAATTGAATGAAATTGGTGTTTTCAGGACCTGATGTTGCACCAAACAATTCTTTGTGAACTGAACTCAGGATTCTTTCAAATATGTGATGCCGACAAGCCAGCATAAACAACTTCTTGTCAAAGTGGTTTTCCAGCCGAACACAAGCTCCAATTTTCCATCCTGAGTTTGAAGCTGTAGTGTGAAAAACAAGGGATCTCACATTATCTGAAATCTCCCACTCGTTTGCCAGGGCAAATGTAGCTCTTGCTTGTTTTTCACCTGTTATGTTTGTAATTACTGGGATACCAAGAACTTTGCCTTCTTCAAAGTCTGGCATACCAGATACCAGAATCTCTAGTCTTTCTTTGTTTTCTTTTTTGAAGTTTGGAACCAGTTTACCATTCCAATGCAGTGTTGAGTACTTCGGTGCTGTGAATGTAGCTTTAATTGCTTGCACTGATGATTTCCTAACTTCTTTAACTGCTGTCCATGTGCTTTTAATTGAAAGAGCTGCTTTTTCCAGTGGAACTCCACCTTCTGTAAGAATTGCTCCCATGAATGCTGTTCGTTGACCAGCTGATAGATTAAGCCTGTCTCCCATGGTTGATATGGTTTTGCTTGTAAATGGATTTCTGGGTAGTGTTAAAGCAATTGATGAACGCTAGTTGAAGGAAATACAAACTCTGGATCTTCAATTGAATCAGGTTGAGCATCCAAGCCATCCAAATCACTTGAATCAAGGTAACCAATTAAACCAAATTTATCAAGTTCTAGGCTAATACTTGTGTTTATCTTGGTTGAAGCTTCTTCTTGGCAATGCTTCTCCCTCGCAGCACGCTCAATTTCTTTTTCATTATGAGATAATGTCCTCATAACTTTTGCAAAGTGTTTCTTATCAAGACCACCTAACTCCATTTTTCGACATGATCTTTGATCTTCTAAGAATTGCACATCTTACAGAATCATTTCTATAGTCCTACATCTGTCATGTTCTATAATAGCAATGGCATTGTCATGTGCTATGTCAAAGAGTAGAAGAAGAGATTTGAGAAAGTTTTCACTCTCAGCTGGGAAGTTCTTCCTTGTTTTATGTTTCCGAAGATTTTTGTATTGCACAATTAATTTATTGAGTTTTGCTTTGGAATGTCCCGCTCTGATAGGCATCACAGGAATGCCAGAATGCTCCCAAAACTGTTCTGCCTTCAGGATAACAAATTTTATAACATCATCCCTTTTATCTTTCTGCATGGGTCCACGAATGAGAAAAACAAAGTAGCGAAGCACATCCCCATTGGTGGGCAGTTGAGATCCTTTTTTCGGGGTCAAATCTTGCAGTAAATTACCTATGAGCCACGCTTCAGACACTTCTCTATCATCCTTTCTAAGTACCCGGGCGGTTTGGTGTGGATGAAATTAGAGGAACTACTTCCTGAGGTGGTTCTTTTTCCATATTTTCACTCATTGCTGCCTTGGTTACAACGTATAAAAGATAAAGCAAAAAAGTTTACAACTTGCTACCATGTTATCAATGTCCATTTTGAACAGAAAACTATTTTTGAGGTGAGTGGGGGTCAAAACGTGGCCTACAGACCTGAAAATTTGCAGGCGATTATGTTTCAGTAATGGTAACAATATGGCAGGGGTGCACAAGGAACATTCGGGAAAAATTTTTTTTGCAATGGCCTAGCCAGCAGGAAAAAGGATGCCAAGCTTTATACAGCAGAAGGCAGTCTGAATGTTGACAACAACAATGGCAGCAATCAAAATAGTCTACAGGATACCCTCTTGTGCTCACTACCATTCAGAAAAGTGACACCATACAAAGGAAAATCCCAGAAGCTGACTCCTTTTTTCATCAGTTAACCACTTCTCACCCAAACACAAAGCAACTGTCAGGGCTGTTTTTCAACAAGTGTGAAAGGTGGTGAACATGGTGTAAAAACAGTGTTACTTTTCAAAAAAAATCACAACTCGAAAATCCTTTGCCCAAATCTCCCCAAATTTGGCACTAAGTTTCATAGTTCTAATTTTTTGTTTGGGGCATCCTTATTTTTGAGTCGGCTTATAGAATGCTGAATCCTGCTGTGAGCACAGTATGTTGGTGCCGTCTTGGGCATGAATAATATCACCAGAAACCCCTGTGTGTGACAAAACATCATTCATTCTCTAATTATATGTGCTAGCATAGTACATGGCTGCATTACATGGTCCCCTCTCTCTGTTTTATCCCAAAAAGCAACCCTGTAAGGGAGGTTTGGCTTAGAGGTATTGATTGGTCTAGGATTCCAAGCTGGGATTTGAACCTGGGTTTTCAAGTACAGCACTCTTAATCATTTACAATATGCTGGCTGTCTCAGATCAGTGGTCTGTCTCTTCTCCCAAAGAGTGAAGAGAAAAAAGCAAAAAGTGTGTTGCTTATATACCGCCCCATAGCCCTTCAAGCACTCTCTGGGTGGTCTCCAAGTTAATTATGCAGGCTACACATTGCTCCCCCCCAGCGCGCTGGGTACTCATTTTACCAACGTTGGAAGGATAGATGTCTGAGTCAACCTTCAGCCGGCTACCTGGGATTGAACCCCGGGTCGTGAGCACAGTTTTGGCTGCTGTACAGCAGTTTAACCACTGTGCCACAAGGCTCTTCCTAATAGGGACTTTTTTCTTCTAAACCCTAATATAATAAAGAGTTCTAATGTGTACATGATAAATAATTCAATAAACGTATTAGTGGTGGGGGTAGGCTTGTAAAACAAAAGGGTAATGCTGGGGCTTACTATCTGCTCTGGCGGTGCAATCCCAGATGAAAACAAAAACACTTAATGGCATGCTACAAATGTGCTCTTTCCCATTCAATTGAAAAACATCACAGTTGGGACATTTAATAGCAAATTGTCCAGTGTGTTTGCACACTTTTAAACAGAAATATTAGAGCAACCAAATTTTAATTTCAGTGCCTGTCATTTGTTACTATAATTACAGTGGAATACAATTAGGTGCTCTAGGATCTTTCAGTGTTAATTAAAAAGCTAATAACTTGAAATGCTATAAATACTGAAGAAGGGAGCTAACATACCACGCAATTAATCCTTTGTCCCTTATTTTTTTAAAAAAATCAACTCGAAGACCAGGTTTCATTCTAGCTATATAAAATTGTAAGGGACCTGATGACTTCTTTCCCTCTGGCTACAATTTTCTGAATACCGGTGGCATTTAAACTGCAGAGTTGGGTGCAGGAGAGGGCACCCTGTGGCCTGAGGACCACATCCAACCTCTAAGGGCGGTCCCAGGCAGACCTTCAGCAACGAGGAGCTCCTGAAGCACTCCTATACCCTTCCCTTCTTCTGCAGGTGCCCTGGAACTGTGCAGCTAGCCCAAGGCCACACAGGCTGGCTCTTCTGAAATGCACAGTAGGGAACTAAACTCCCATCCTCTGGCTCCTCAGCCAGATACCTATTAAAATATGACACTTACCGTATTTTCCGCTCCATAAGATGCACTTTCCCCCCCCCCAAAAAAAGTGGGGGGGAAAGTGTGTGCGTCTTATGGAGCGAATACTGTAAAAAAATGGTGCAATTTGTGGACATTAACAGACCCCCCAGAGCCCATGCCGCTGTCATACACGGCTGGGTTCTGTACTCCTCGCCCCCCCACCGCCAGTCTTTTTTTACCCTCCTGACCCCAACCCAAGCCCGACAGCACGCCCCGGGAATCTTCTTTGGCTTCCCACCGCCGGCAACGAAATCTCGACTCCGCAAGGAAAGAGGCGAGCTTCGCCTCCCATCTTCCACGCCGCCACCTCCGGCTTCCCCCCTCACGCCTGCCGCTGATATTGGTTCGTTCAGCACTAGGCCGAGCCCCCACCACCGCCATCGCCACCATGCCGCCCTTCTCCTCCCCTTCCGGGGCAGGGCCTAGGAGCGCTTCCGGACCACGAGCGGTCAACTGACGAGTCCCATAGAGATGATGAGCTGGCTGGGGTGGTAAGGAAGCTGGCGGCTCCCTACCCCTGATGCCTTAGCAGTTGTAGGCACGCGCGTGAAGACAGAGCGTACCATTCTCTGAAAGGGGGGCGGAGTTTTACTTCCGTTGCTCTTCGTGGGAACCATTCCTTGTACTGGAGGGGAGAGGAGGGAGATCGCAGGTAGTTACTGTAACCACGGCACCTGTGCCTGAACAAGCGGACGTCACCCCGCCTGTGTTCAGTGAGAACACGTTAGGATGGCGGACTTTGTCAGAGCAGTAGCCCTATTAGGCAGCAGCTCCGTTGGCCATTTATCCTGCAGTTTATAGCAGCTTGGGCACAGATAATTAGAATTACAACCCACTGACTACATAATAATATGCAAACCATTCATTGTTTTTAGCTTTAAATCTTGCCTTTCAATGATGTACAAATATTATAAGTAAATATAAATACAGTGCAAGGATGATAAAGCAGAAAAGGCTAGCATATAAAATTCCTTTTAAACTAGAGGTAGTAAAATATGCTAAGGAGCATGGAAACAGAGCAGTGGAGAGACATTTTGGGCCTCCTCCATCTGAAAAAATGATTAGAGAATGGAGGAAACAGGAGGATCAGCTGCAAAAAGCTGATAAAAGTAAGCACACTTTCCGTGGGCATGCTACAAAGTGGCCACAGTTGGAGGTGGACATGAAAGAATGGATCATACGTCACTGGAATAATGGCTTCTGTCTCGACAAAAATGATCATATTTGAAGCGAAATGCATTTCTATAGAGAAAGGCATTCAGGATTTTACAGGATCACCATCATGGTGCTACAGATTTAAGAGGCAATGTGGTCTTGCTGGACCAAAACTAGAATTGCACAAAAAATGCCAAAAGAATATGAATCTAAAATTCTGTCCTTTCATAAGTTTGTTATTGATGCTAGGAAGAAAAATGGCTTTGAAATTGGCCAGATTGGGAATATGGATGAAGTCCCGCTAACCTTTGATGTGCCATCTAATAGGACTGTAGATCTGAAGGGTGCCAAAACCATCACTGTGAAAACTTCAGGGCATGAGAAGACCCATTACACAACTGTGTTATCCTTCTGTGCCGATGGCACCAAATTGCCACCCATGTTGATTTTCAAAAGGAAAACATTTCCAAAAGAAGTGATTCCGCGAGGAGTTGTTGTACATGTACATGAGAAAGGATGGATGGATGAAAATGGAATGAGAATATGGGTTGAAAAGGTGTGGTCCAAACGTCCTGGAGGACTTCTGAAAAAACCTGCCTTATTAGTGCTTGATCAGTTTAGAGCACATATTAGCGAACCAACAAAAAAGTGCTTCAAAGAAGTGAAGACTCATCTAGCTGTAATTCCTGGAGGTCTTACCAGCCAGTTGCAACCTCTTGATGTTTCCATCAACAAGCCATTTAAGGTCTTAATGAGAGAAGAGTGGAACAAATGGATGGCTGCTGGTAATCATGATCTGACACCTACTGGACGAATGAAGAGGCCCACCATCACTCAAGTTTGTGAATGGGTGAAAACATCATGGGACTCAGTGAAGGAGGAGATCGTTGTACAGTCATTCAAAAAATGTGGCATTAGCAATGCCTTAGATGGAAGTGAAGACGGTATCTTATATGAAGACAGCGAAGAAAGTGATGTCAGTGATTGTGAGCAAATGAGCTTCCTAAATTCTGATTCTAGCGATGGTGAGTTCTTGGGGTTTCCAGAAAACTAGAGTACTCAAACCTTTAAGTCTCTCCATTTGTTAATGACAGTGGTAATGGTTCTTAATGCCACTGTTGACTGCTGTTCACTTTACATGGTTCAAATGTTATTCTGTTATAGTTTATTAAATATTTTATTACACTATTTGGTTCAGAATATTTTTTTTCCTGTTTTCCTCCTCTAAAAATTAGGTGCATCTTATGGTCAGGTGCGTCTTATGGAGCGAAAAATACGGTAATCTTTAAGTTGCAGCAATGTTTTTGTCTTTTTTACTTTTTATTTTTCTTTTGGTTTTACCTAATATATCTCACAGAGGTATCCAGCCAGATATTTTTGTATAACTTACCTAGAACTGCATTTGAAAAGGGTTACCAGATATGGGGTTTACACTGTTATCAGTAATTCTGTTGTTGTTAACGGGCTGGTGTCTCATTCATCCTCATGAATATAAAAGCCTATGGGATCAGAATTTATATCCAGTTCACCAACTTGCACCTGATTTTTTTTCCTGCATTGGGGAAAAATTATATAACCAGGAGTTTTATGTAATGGCACTTATACTAATTGCAAGAGGGATCCCACTATAATTTGATTGCAAATGGGATTTTTTTTTTATTATGATTCTGTAATAATTGCTTTTTCAGAGTTAGGGTGGGAAGGGAAAAATTTGAACTAAAATACTGGCTTCTGAAAATGGCTAAATAATGGGTAAATTCTGTTTTTACTTTAGTCTGTTTAAGGATCCATCCAGACAAGCTGTGTTGCTTGGATCAATGTGAGTTGGAACTGTGGCCTCTTTTCCCCACTGATCTGAATTTACTCACTCAGGCTTCAAGATTTGTAGTCAGTTTTACTTTGTTGTAATCCAGATTGAGTTTCGTATACCATAATACATCCCCTTCCTCTCTCCTCTTTCCTACTCCCATATCTCCCTCTCATGCCCTCTCATGTCCTCCCAATGCTCTGACCTGTCTCTACCCCTTGTATGTTTCCCTCCCTTGATGTTGCCTAAATGAGTAATAGAAATTTCCATTTCGTGAAGAAGGGTGTGTTGGTTTCTTCCTAACATGGGAAGATGTCTGCAGAGTTTGAAGAAGAATTTAGAGACATTAGCTCTTCTAATTCTTCTTCTTGTAAAAGAAGGTGCTACAGTATATTGAAGCAGAGGGTGGGAGGTAGGTGTGCTAGGGAGAACTCCCTCAGTCATCCCTTCATGTAGAGAGGCTGCCAGAGGCAGCCCTGCTCCTTGCCAGGGAGAACACTTCCATAACTGACATCACAGCTGATGTCAGGGTGAGTTTTAATTGTACATGCTCCCATAGGATTGAGCTTGTTCTAGACAAAGGAACAGATGGGGATAACAGATGTGGAATGATATGGGCCACAGGGGAGGGGAAACCCAATTCCCATGTGAGGAAAAATAATTCTGAAATAGAAGTGAAGTAGGAGGGATTGATCTGAGACTCCAGTAATGTCATCTGCATATGTTAAACTAATCCAAATCAACAGATGATGGAAACACGTCTTTATCAGAAGCACATAAGACATGTAAATAGGCTCAAAGGGTGTGTGTGTGAGAGAGAGAGCACATGTGTGCCCGCATGTCTGCATATGTGGGTCCATTCTAGTCTGGTCAGCCCAATTTGTTGATGAAACCATGTGTCTTCATGAGAAATACCTAGGAAAAAGGAAACACTGGCAAATCATTTCAAAACTTCCTCCAACTCCTTTCTGGAACCCACAGGGCTGCAGTGGGGCAGACAGGAAGTAGAAGTCCCACTGCCCACATCAGTCCATTTGGGCAACATTGGACGTAAACCCAACTCTTTATATAAGGCACTGCTGACCTGCCAGTGTCCTAGATTCCAAGCAAATTTTAATAATTGGGAGAGGTGAAGAATCAAAGCTCAGCTAAAGCATTCATCGCTCTTGTCATTTAAAAACGACTGCTTCAAAGATCAAGCCAAATTGGTTGAAAAACCAATACATGCCCCTATCCAAAATTAGAAATTGAGGATAACTCTCCCAAGGAAAACACACAATAGCTTTCTTGTGTGCCATTTCAAATCAGAACAGCTTTGCCTTTAAGGGAAATCATTCATTTTCACAGGCATTTGAGTTGGGGCTGCAGGGATGGGAGGGAAGAGTTGTTTGATGAGCCTCCTAAAAGATGCTCCAAGGAAACATCAGTTTCCATCGTCCCTTCAAATTATTTAAAGTTTGTTGAGCTCAGGTTGTTGTTTGAAGGCTACATTGTGAATAATGGGTTTCTGCTGCCATTTCCACATTGGGGTAAAGGCAAAACAGCCATTACGTGCTGCCGTTTTATGGCGCTGCATTATGTATGAGATAGTTTTGTAAGCAGGTACACACAAGGGGCGGAGAGAAGAAACACGGGAAAGCAATTTCTTTTATTGTCCAATATACAAGAGTTAGGAATGATCTAGGGAACACTGAAACACCCCCTGTTTGTGGGGCTCGAGAGCTGCAGTGATGAAATGAGTTATTTACTACACTGTTATAAGCACGAACATTAACACTACAGTGCAGCTACCAATCTTTCCACTGGGCTTGTTTATAACCACTCTGTTTATGATGTTGGATAACCGAGTGGCTTCCCTTAATAAATTATAAACTTTACCCAAGAGAAGAAAAGACAAAGAGCTTTCCAATTCCTCTTAATAAAGATCCTGGACAGTAAACATCATATGCTTTTAAAACAGACTCAGCAGCGCTACTACTCAACAAGAACTAGGACTCACCCTGACAGAACATGTTATACTAGAGGACAGTGTGGAGAGCACAGGGTTAGGACTTCATCAAGGAGGTCCTGACTCAGAGTGCAGCTACATGCTCAAAGTACAGCAAGAATTGCTCCACTTATAAAACGGATGAATTCGAAGCATGTTTTACTGTCTGCATGACGTACAAGGCTGATTCGGCTCTTTCCAGCCTTTTTGCTGCCAAAGCCGATATTCCCCACCCACTCTGCCTTGAGAGCAGCCATATGGCTCTCTGAGAGGCCCTGGCACATTTGAAGGGGGGCACAGACTGGAAACGGTTCTTCACTCACCACCTTATAAGGTTTGTTATGTGACTTATACAATTCTGATTTGGCCTATATTTCTTTCCTATTATGTTTATGGTGTGGCCACAAAAAAGGTTGAAAATGGCTGCTCTAAAGGGCTTCTACTTTTTCATGCTGGAAGGATTTGTTTGGGCTTTTTCTCCAGCAGACTTTCCTTTCAAGAAGGGGCTTGTCTCTAGGTAGTGTTTTCAGTTACATAAGCAGTTGAGGCATCCTACTAAGGGAAAACAATTGGGGCTGTGAAATGGGTGCATGTGCACACACACATACACACACACAACACATTAGAAACCCCCCCCCCCCCAAATAATCCACCCATCAGAACAGGTCAATAACAGGGTCATCACTACCTCCCCTCCCTTTCCTGGCCCTAATTTTCTCATATAAAACCAAAAAAGATTGCAGAGGTGCGACCAGAGGAAGGAAGGAAGGAGAGAAGGGAGGCTGTGGGCTGGAATGCTACTCCCATGACAAGAAGTCATGAATGGTGAACAGCCCCTCTGTCAGCACTGACTGGGATTTCAAATGTAATACAGCCTGCAAATCAAATCACCGCAAAGTCAAATCACTCCAGTTCTGCTATCCAATACAGTTACACCCTCAGATCACTGCTTGGGGTCAGGAGGCTGGTGATTCTTTCTTGACTTAACATACTACAGAAGCTTGTTGTTAGGGAAAAAAAAACATGAAATGACCCGTATGCACAACACATAAGGTCCACCAATGGAAGTAATATACATCAACAATGAATAAATAAGAAAGAATCTTGGGGTCAGGGTTTTATTTAAGAATAGGTATGAACAATTGTGCAAGGATGGACATGATAAAGGACAAAAATGGTAGGGACCTTACAGAAGCAGAAGACATCAAGAAGAGGTGGCAAGAATACACAGAGGAATTATACCAGAAAGATCTGGATGTCTCGGACAACCCAGATAGTGTGGTTGCTGACCTTGAGCCAGACATCCTGGAGAGTGAAGTCAAGTGGGCCTTAGAAAGCATGGCTAACAAGAAGGCCAACAGAGGGGATGGCATTCCAGTTGAACTATTTAAAATCTTAAAAGATGACGCTGTTAAGGTGCTACACTCAATATGCCAGCAAGTTTGGAAAACTCAGCAGTGGCCAGAGGATTGGAAAAGATCAGTCTACATCCCAATCCCAAAGAAGGGCAGTGCCAAAGAATGCTCCAACTACCGTACAATTGCACTTCACTTCAATTGCATTTCACATGCTAGCAAGGTTATGCTCAAAATCCTACAAGGTAGGCTTCAGCAGTATGTGGACCGAGAACTCCCAGAAGTACACGCTGGATTTCGAAGGGGCAGAGGAACTAGAGACCAAATTGCTAACATGCACTGGATCATGAAGAAAGCCAGAGAGTTCCAGAAAAACATCTACTTCTGCTTCATTTACTACGCAAAAGCCTTTGACTGTGTGGACCACAGCAAACTATGGCAAGTTCTTAAAGAAATGGGAGTACCTGACCACCTTATCTACCTCCTGAGAAATCTATATGTGGGACAGGAAGCAGCAGTTAAAACTGGATATGGAACAACTGATTGGTTCAAAATTGGGAAAGGAGTACGACAAGGCTGTATATTGTCTCCCTGCTTATTTAACCTATATGCAGAATCCATCATGTGAAAGGCTGGACTGGATGAATCCCAAGCCGGAATTAAGATTGCCGGAAGAAATATCAACAACCTCAGATATGCAGATGATACCACTCTGATGGCAGAAAGTGAGGAGGAATTAAAGAACCTCTTAATGAGGGTGAAAGAGGAAAGCGCAAAAAATGGTCTGAAGCTCAACATCAAAAAAACTAAGATCACGGCCACTGGTCCCATCACCTCCTGGCAAATAGAAGGGGAAGATATGGAGGCAGTGACAGATTTTACCTTCTTGGGCTCCATGATCATTGCAGATGGTGACAGCAGCCCTGAAATTAAAAGACACCTGCTTCTTGGGAGGAAAGCGATGACAAACCTAGACAACAGAGACATCACCTTGCCGACAAAGATCCACATAGTCAAAGCTATGGTTTTTCCAGTAGTGATGTATGGAAGTGAGAGCTGGACCATAAAGAAGGCTGACTGCCGAAGAATTGATGCTTTTGAATTGTGGTGATGGAGGAGAATCTTGAGAGTCCCATGGACTGCAAGGAGATCAAACCTATCCATTCTGGAGGAAATCAACCCTGAGTGCTCACTGGAAGGACAGATCCTGAAGCTGAGGCTCCAATACTTTGGCCATCTCATGAGAAGAGAAGACTCCCTGGAAAAGACCCTGATGTTGGGAAAATGTGAAGGCAAGAGGAGAAGGGGACGACAGAGGACGAGATGGTTGGACAGTGTCATCGAAGCTACCAACATGAATTTGACCAAACTCTGGGTGGCAGTGGAAGACAGGAGGGCCTGGCGTGCTCTGGTCCATGGGGTCACGAAGAGTCAGACATGACTTAATGACTAAACAACAACAAATGAACAATTGTGAGCCAGCTACAGCCGGCTGGGGGGAAGGAGCAAAGTGCCAGCGTGGGCAGGCCCCCTCACCAACAGCAGAAGGGTTGTTGGCCTTGAGGAAAACACCTGAGGCAGAGGAGGGTGGAGGCCCTGGGCCCTCCCCCAGGGAAACAGCTGTAGCCATGGCTGAGGTAGATATAGAGGAGAGTGAGCAAGGGGAGGGGGAGGAACTGGACATCTGGGAGTTCCCGTCACTTTTGGAGAAGAAAGGGAATAGGCTGCCAGGGGAGACGCCGAAAGGAGCTTCTAAGAGGCTGGTATCTCAGGAGGACTGTCGGCTCAACTGAAGGCAAGTTGAAGGCTGAAAGAAAGAAGCTCCCAGGGATAGCTGGTGCCGCACAGCCTCCTCCGCTTGCTGGATGCCACGCCGGTGGACTGGGCTGGCAAGGACTGTTTACCAGCCAGGACTTTTCAGCCGGGATGAGCTGCCACAGGAGTCTAGAAACTCCCAAGGAGCCGGGGGGGGGGGCAGGGACAGAATATTCCCTCCGCCCTAGCAGGACTGGAGTTATAGAAAGCTACCAGTTTCATCCTTGCTGCATTGAGCTGGGGCCTCCATCCTGCAAAGGACTACAGAGACACTGTTTTTTTTTTCCTTTCTTTTTTTCCCTTTCCTTTGTATGCTAAGTCCAATAAAGGTTAACTGATCACCAGAACTTGCTGCCTCACCATGGATACAGCGGCTGGGGCCACTCACAACAATATATAAAGCAATCTGAACTGGACTTCTAGGGGTTGCAGTGGATTAGGTGGGCCATACATCCTCTTTATTGACTCTCCTGAAACAGAACTCCAAACAGAAAATCTAGGATGTGCAGTTTATTCGCAAGGCAGCCACAAAGCAGAACTAAACCTGATAGGTCCAACACACACACACACACACACACACACACACACACACACACACACACACACACTCTTTGGGGAAGGTTTACATGATCTTTTCACATACCTTTCATTTAAAAAATGCAACCAAAGCTTCCTTTTATAATAGCAAAAGAACAGATAGAGGTACAATGAAAAACAATGACTTCATTAGAAAAATCTAACATCAAACATGTTTTGCTGCTTATCTCTGCTCTAATTATTTTATCTTTTCTTTGCTGTGCATTACTTCCCATTCCACCTCACTCCATGCCATGTTCACAAGACGAAATGGCTCCTTCTTCCTTCCACAACCATTTTGAGGCCACCTTCACTGTATTTCTTGCTGCGCTAGTTCAGCAGTGGCAAAAGAAAAAGTGCAGATTTCCTTTAAAACAAGGTGCCTGGAAAGCATGTCCCTTATTCTTAAATTCAATCATCCTGCTAGAAGCCTACCTGAAGTGCTATTCAGTGCTCCCCAGGAAACTTATTTTTGAAGGTAAGTGCAGCCTTTTTTCCACTGTCACCATGTCACTAAATTACAGTGATCCGTGGCTACCAGTATGGTTCCCTGCAGGTTGAGGTGGAGTCAATATGACCCTCACCTCTGAAAATTTCCCATTATTTCAGTATATGCACCATGTTCCAAGCCTTGTTCTTGGAAGAGACCTGCACACTTTGCTCCCTACAATACTTCATGGCTGTCACCGGCAATTTGTTTTAAGGAACCTAGCCTTGCTACAAAATCACGGAATGAAAGGCAGATTGAAGACCAGGACAGGAAGCATCTCACCCAGGGAACTCTTCTGTCTCTGTTACAAACCATCTATGCAGTCAAGTTAAGCCGGGCTCCTTCCCTCCTGATATTCAGGAAATTAGTGAAGTCAGAATTCTACAAAGTGTCCTGTAATAACATATTCCTGCATGATATTAATATTAATATTTATTTTTCTTTCTTTCTTGTGCATTTCCACCACCACCGCCTTCTTCGATTCTATTGATTTTAGATCTGGAGTGGTGAACACACACACACACCCAATACTGATTGCATTGTTTTAGGAGATGTTCTGAGTTTTATTTGTAAGCTGCTCAGAGTAGCATGTTTATTAATGGGGTGGTATAAAAATCAAATAAATAAATGAATATACGTAAAATATTGCTCTATAGGGACAAAGAGACATGAATCAACTGATCGAAAAGGCATACAATGAAATAGGGTCAGAATGAGCCTCATTATGAGTGCTAACAAAAGTTAATAGCCCAAATATAGATATATATGTTCATCATTCATCAAACACTTGATGGCTTGAAAGAAGAACAGAAGCAGCTTTCCTCTAGTTCCTATGAGACACCCTACTTAATTGCTAGGAGCTAACTCTTAGCCATTAGTTCAGGCTAGAAATATAAATGATAAGCTGTCTCATTCTTGTGTAAAAGAACAAGAAACCACAAGAGTTTTCTCTCACCTATGAGAAATGCATAAGTCGAGTCTCACTCGAGACCTTACCTTTTTAGAATTGTTCCCTATTGTAGGTGCAATATGGCTATGGTCGGAGGAGTGGGCTAACTGTGTAGTGCGTTTTTGGTGTGACAACCAGGCAGTTGTTCACATCATTAACCTGCTTTCCTCCCAATCAAAGTGAGTCATGAAGCTGGTTAGGGCCTTCACACCCTGCAGTTTAACACTGTAGTGCAGGCACGACATATCCCAGAGCTAGATAACAGCATAGCTGATGTCCTGGTCAACAGATGGAACGGTTCAGGGAGTTAGCTCCAAGAGCCGGGTGTCCCGAGAGTCTTCCTCCGGAGGTCTGGCTAATTGGTGGGATGAAGCCAAGCATGCAATAGGGCTGGCATTGGCTCCCAGGACATGTAAAGGATATTTGGCTGTGAGTACGGAGTTTCAAGAATTTAGGGTTAGTGTGAGATTACAGACTACTTGGCCTGGTTGAACATCTGCAACAATTCACAATATAGCTACATAGGAAGGTCTTACTGCCTAGTTCCATACAGGGTAAGATGTCAGCTTTGGCTTTTTATGCAAAGGTACGAGGCTACCCTGATCACACAGGTGATTATTGCATCAGAAAAAATGATAGAGGGTTGGAGCAAAGAAAAGGTTAGGCTTCCAGATGATATATTACCATTTACCACCCCCACCCCCCCACAATTCTAGTGCAGCTCAACCAAATTTGGGTAGATATTTGTAGGGATAATTATGACAGGAGAAACCAGATGCACAGGTACAGGATAGGTGGTACCTGGCTCGACACTAGTATCTGTGAGAGGGATTTAGGTGTCCTGGTGAACCACCGCCTAAGGATAAGTCGGCACTGTGCTGCAGCTGCCAAAAAAGCCAACACAGTCCTAGGCTGTATCAACAGGGGGATAGCATCAAGATCACTCTATACCGCACTGGTGAGGCCGCACTTGGAGTGCTGTGTCCAGTTCTGATTACCATAATACAAAAAATATGCTGAGGCCCTGGAAGGGGTGCAGAGAAGACCAACAAAGATGATAAGGGGACTGGAGGCTAAATCCTATGAAGAACGACTAAAAGAACTAGGTATGTTTAGCTTAACGAAGAGAAGATTGAGGGGAGACATGATAGCAGTCTTACAATATCTGAAGGGTTGCCACAGGGAAGAGGGCATCAATTTATCCTCCATTGCACCTGAGGGTAGGACAAGAACCAATGAATGGAAACTTGTCAGAGGGAGATCCAACCTGGAAATAAGGAGGAATTTCCTGAAAGTGAGAACCATTAAGCAGTGGGACAGCTTGCCTCCAGATGTTGTAGGTGCCCCATCACTGGAAGTTTTCAAGAAAATACTGAACAGCCATTCTGTCCGGGATGGTATGAGGTCTGAGATGGTATGAGGTCTCCTGCCTTGGGCAGGGGGTTGGACTAGAAGACCTCCAAGGTCCCTTCCAACCCTACAACAATTCTATGATTCTATGAAGTGGCACTATTCAGGGCAGCGTTGTTGGTGGCATTTTTCGGTGCCCTTCAAGTTAGTGAGGTTGTAGCTGCAGGTAAAGCGGATAGGACACAAGCGGCATTACAGAAAGATTACCATCACAAGTGGTTTGTATGCGCATAAGGTGCTCCAAGACAGACCAAAGAGGAAAAGGAGTGGATATCGCATTAGGACAATGTTATGTCAAGGATATATGCCCTGTTTGAGCCATAGAGACATACTTAGCATTGAGGGGCAAGCATTGCAGATACTTCTTTTGCCATAGCGATGGCTGCCCGCTTACTAAATACCAGTTTGGGAAAGTAACAGAGCTCGAACTGCAACGCATCAGTATACATGGATGGTGTTTTGGGACCCACTCATTTTGGATAGGAGCAGCCTCTATGGCAGCTGCACTGGGCTACACACCGGGGGACATTAAAAGGATGGGTCATTGGTCATTAAATAAATTCCAGTTGTATGTCCATACATTGCCACAGGTGTAGGTTGGTTGCTGGTTGTTTTTTGTGTCTGCTTTGCAGGTGCAGAGAGAGTCAGCAGGCGGAAGTGGATTTTGATAGTTGGGCATAGCTTCATTTTTTGGGTGGTGTGTTATGCAGAAAGATCAGCCTGGGGAAGCAACTTAGGTTTAGGAGCTTTAGCTTGCATAGAATAGAAAGGATGGAGAGGAATGCTGTGGGGTGAATTTAGTAGTATGGTTTTTAGATGCTCTGCGGGCATGCCTCCTGATGTCTTGTTCGTTCATCTGGGAGGTAATGACCTGGTCAAGCAGAGCGGCAAGTCCTTAATAATTGACATACCAAGGGACTTGCGTGCATAGAAGACAGCGCATCCACTCACTCAAATTGTTTGGTCTATGATTGTCCCCAGGATGGTGTGGACAGCCGACTGTTCTCCGCATCGCATTAACAAAGCTCGCCAGAGTGTAACTAGAGAAGTATGCAGAGTGGTGTGCCAGGAGTTGGGCTCAGTGATCAGGCACCCAGCGATATGGCTACAGCAGTCTGAGTTGTTCAGAAATGATGGGGTACATTTGTCGGATTTGGGTTTGGAGATCTTTTGGCAGGATCTGCAAAGAGGCCTGCATTTGGAATTGGATAATTGTGGAGGGCAGGGGACATAGCTAAGCTAGTTCCCTGCAGTGGCGGGTAGTGCAGAATGAAGATGGATCAGTAAGTTTCCCGTGGAGTTCAGGCAGGGTATAGCACATCCAAACCCTCAGAGCTGCGGATCGCAAGATTACAGTGCAGGGGGGGGAGGACGTACTGGGGACACCTCTGGGCTGAAGGCTGCCAATAGACAGGGGGCTAGAGACCTGAGGGTGGTCAGTTCATGGCCATCTGGGGCCGTGCTGTTGTTGGGACCACGTGACCTTGGAGCAGGACACTCACCCATTGTCGTGTAGAAGGGGTCCTGTGAGACCTCCGCTACCAGCATCATTCCACACCACAGCAGTGTTGTGATTTACTTCAATAAACAAAAGGCTAAGTCCAATAACCCAGTCCAAGGTTAGAAGCCAGAGAATCAGTCAGAACCAGCAGTAAAAATGCTGGAGTCAAGGAATCACAAAGAGAAGTCCAGGTCTGGTCCAAGTGTCAAGATAGCTCCAGGAAGTTGCAGGTAAAGACAACAGTTGTTTCCTGCACTGATTCATCATGAGAGCCTGCCTTATATGGGGAGTCCATGCCTTTACATTGCTCTCAGCTGAAGTCCTTAGCTAGGATCCTTCAGTAATTACACATTGGTCTCAGCTGAGCCCTTAAGTGAAACACTAGAAGCAGCCCCCCCCCTTCTCATGTTTTGAATTGGGCTACAAGTTGACTAAGTTTTATGGTTAATAAAGTGTGGCCCTGTTTCATCCCATCATTTGAGTCTCGCCTCATTATTCCGGGATGGGAAGGCAATGAGGTAAATTGTGTGAAACGACAAGAGTTGCTGCTTTGTTTCACAGACTTTTAGGAATCAGAAGCACTGGGTGGGTTGTTTTTGTCTTTTTTTTTTTTTGAACCACCATTCAATTCTTTTGTGTGTTGTTAGTGTGTGTTTGTGCTCTTCCTCTCAGAAGGAAAGACTTGTTTTGTTCCCAGACATTCTGCCCAAATCACAGAGACCTTGACAGCTCTTACACTGGAAGTGGGGAATCTTGCATGACCTGAACATTCATCATCCAGCTGCCTTATCCTGTTGAGATAGGCCCAAGTAACGAGGAAAAGGAATTTAGTAAACATTATTTTCATTCCTAATCCAGGTGTTATTCTATTGGTTACCTGTGGGAAAACTGGGGACAAGTGAGCTAGTCCTCATCCCTTAACATTTCCATTCTAGTCTACAAGCAGAGGACAGCTTTCTGAAAGGATGGGCCTCTCCTATACTAGGGCAGTGGTTCCCATCCTTGGGTCCCCAGATGTTCTTATACCCCAACTCCCAGAAATCCTGGCCAGCACCGCTAATGGTGAAGGTTTCTGAGAGTTTTAGTCCAAGACCATCTGGGGACCTAAGGTTGGGAACCACTGATCTAGCCTGTTTCATGACGTCTGAGTTTCGTTATAGGCAACCAGGACAGGTATGTGAGATATCTGCAGATACAAGTTAGACTGAAGACATACAACTGTAGCTGTTGGATTGTTAGGCCCAGATTATAGGAGTGAATATTTTCTTAATATTTCCAGTTGCCAAAAAAAAAAAAAAAGCCACCAACTTCTGCATTAACAATGCAGATTGAAAAATGATCATAAACAGATAAGAATATGACAAAAAAAGCAAAGTTGTGTGCCCCCAAATAACCAGCTGGACTTGACAATTTCATTATTGTATTCTGAACTGCCTATAGCTCCTACACACTCTTCAAAGGCAGCCCCATATGAAGTGTAGTGCAGTAGTCTAGTCATGATTCTAGCACTCACATTCCTCACACTCCTGGCTAAGGAGATTTTCCTTGGTCCCCCCTCCTAGTCCCCCTAGTTTTCATTCTCAGCAGCCTCAAGTTCATTTGTTTCCCCTACCATCCATTCCTAAATTCTGGCAATGGCTTCATGGACAAGCTTCGCGGTGTTTTTTCATATGAAGGAAAAAAGCATTATCCACATAGACAAGATGTATTAACAACGTCATCTGGACAGAAATTAGGGGTCTTTACCAGCCTCACCCAGAGATGTCGGGGACCAAACTTCAGAACTTACAATCTTTTACATTCAAAGCATGGATGATCTCAATTAAGCCCCAAATAGCCATACTGAAAAATTCTGGAAATAAATAAAAAAGGGGGTGGCAGTCATGTTGGTCAGGTCTCTCTGAATAATATGTCCATGAAAAGCTATTTTGCTAAAGGAATTTATCAATTTTAAATAGCGTTTGAATTACATAGCCAGGCATGAGGATTGATGAAAGCCCTTGCCATTTTTTATCCAGACTTGGAAGCGCTGCATGTGTTGTTCACGGAAGCATTAAAATCAATCACAGAGACTCAAGATTAGCATTTAATTGGGAGGCAACTTTGTCCTTGTTCCTTGCAGAAGGAGCACTGGGGAGAGAAGATAACAGAATTCTTAAAAAGAAAGAAAAAAGTTTTCCAAAAATGAGAGAGAGAGAGAGAGAGAGAGAGAGAGAAAGTAATTCTAAAAGTTATGCCATCTTCCAACTGCTAGCACAGTGGTTCCCAACCTTGGGTCCCCAGAGGTTCTTGAACTAAAACTCCCAGAAGCCTTCACCACTAGCTGTGCTGGCCATGATTTCTGGGAGTTGTAGTCCAAGAACATTTGGGAACCCAAGGATGGGCACCATTGCCTTAGCACAGTAAAATAAGTAGTGGGTCCATATTTTGTGGGCACTGGGGTCCAAAAGGACCCAATTTATAGGAGACATGGATGTTGTCTTCACCCACATTTCTCCCCCTACTCAATTCCTCTGTAATGTGTTAAAGGGACAGGACAGATGCAATCAGAATGGCCGACTCCAGCAAGTAGTGAGGATGAGTATTTAAGAGGGTCCGTAAAGGGCCACCAAATCGACATGTCTGCCCCTTCCCCCTTGAACAGGCACCCTGAGAAAGGGAAAGGCCATGTAAGAGAATCTGTGGACTGTACACGCCACCTGTTCCAGTTGAAAGATTTACATAAATTATGAAATTCCCTGAAAGTATTTTCTCTCACAGTCTTCAAAATCCTGGACCCATCCCAGACAGACCTATGCAGGCACCTATTTATGACAATAAAATGCAAAAGGTGTTAACTAACATGATGTACAATTTCTAGGTAATTCACCAGCTTCCAAAAAGAAAACAGTAAAATGTAAAGCAAACAGCAACACTATCCATTTCAACATTTCATTTTTAAGATATCTGGCAGAATTAAAAGAGTCCTTCCTCATCACGTCAGTGTTAATGATGGAGGCTGTCTGATACGCATCTTTGGGCAGCAAGTTCTAAAGCCAGGATGCTCCCAAAACCAAAACCCCATCCCAAACCCTACAATATTTTGCAATGTTCGTTTGCTACCTTTCTCCCAAGACAGGGAGAATCCCTCCTTTTAAAAAGGGGGGATTCTATAAAAGGAATCTGTTAATCATTTTGAAACTCAAACATACTATCATATTACAATTAACAACTGGATTAAAACAACTTTAAAGAGCATCAGAAAGGTACAGGTAAAAAGTACAGCATAATGCATACAAAAGTGTTCCCTTCGGAGCCGGTCAATTGCCAGTGTCTGCCTGGATAGAAATACCTTTATTTGCAGGCTAAGGGGCAACTTAGGGCCTGTCCGGAAGGGTATATAAATTCCTGTTTGGATCGATGTTGGTAAAATTTAGTTTGAACCAAATTAGGACATCCACACGTCTTTCTATTTAGATCCATCCATCCTGGCCCTTTAAGAGCTCTTTTCTGGCACAGCGCTAGGGACTTCTGTTTGTTTGGTACAAGTCAGCCTGCTCCCTATTATCCCATCCTATATCCCATGCAGATAGTTATTTCACATTCAAATAGAGCTGGGGGTGGCGTTAACTGAGGAGACAAACCCGTGACCTATTAGGTGGGTTGTGACATTAAAAGGGAAGACAGAGAAACCATCTCCTCTATATTTTGTTTTCTTTTTTAAAATACTTCTCTAATTGAGGCAGTGAAATCTAATTCCAGTCTAGGTGGATGCACTGCTCTTTCAATATGCCACTTACTTTATTTACCCCCACCCACCAAAAAGGTAAATCATTGAGGCTACTGAACAATGGATGCAGGAAAAGGCAGGATAGGGGGCTATGTCGATTCCATGGGCTCTGCACCTACAAGGCAGCATGGCCCCAGAAGAGCCCGGGTTGAGAAGAAAGCTGGGGGAAAGGGGAGGGGTTACCTTCCTTCCATCTCCTCAGCTTTCCCCCCAATGTTTTCCCTTCATGCCGCTGCTGTCCTCGGCTTCTATTGCTGCAACCTCCATATTCATGAGTAAAGCAGGTAAATCTAGCTCACAAGTAAACTGGCAACCCAAATACCTGTGTGGGCCCTTCTCACAGGAAAATAAACATGTCCAATGTGAAGGGGAGGAACACTTAAATGAGAGATAACATAGACTGCACTGAAGAGAAGAACCTTTCAAGCGTGAACCAGACTGCCCTAAATTCCTCCATCTGGACACACCCTAAGTCTCCTTGGAAAAAGGTTGCACAGCCTGGAAGCAAACATCAGGAAAAGCCCTCGGCCATGTCCTTGGCAAATGGGGCAGTAAAGAAAGGAAAAACAGAAAGAAAAGCCTCCTCCCGCAAAAGACTCTTAAAATTTGGGGAAACACGCATCCAAAGAGGCCTAATCCATCCTGTGACTTCAAAACCTGGCTACCTCCTTCTCACTTCATTCTACTGTATGTGAAACCCAGATCAAGAACAGAAGCACACATTTGCAGAAATTTTCCTTACTGGTCATATACAGGTCATTCTTGCCATCTCCGGGAAATCAGATATGATGGAAAACCCAGTTTCAATGGATTCTCTGATTGGTAAAGCAATCTTTGAAAAATAGGGAAATGAAATGGAATTGGGTCCCAGAATTAAATTTGAGGGCATTTTGAGGGATTGTATCTCTCCACTTCAGCCTCCCTGAGGTTTAAGACCTTCTGGGGAGGCCTTGCTCTTGGTTAGAGATGGGCACGAACCTTAGTTTGGAGGTTCGTGCCAGTTCGTTGGTGGAGCACCCATCACTCTGCAGTGACGCCCATAGGACAGCTAGAAAGGCAGAGCAGAGCTCAGCAGCCAAGGTTACATAGGGAATCAAGTAGAGCCTAGCTTGCTCAAGCTTGGTCCCTTGTTCTGATCAATTTATCAGAGGTGATAGCCTAGAAAATCCCTTGCCCCACCCCCACCCTGGCCGACTCCCCCACTCACCAGCCAGTGGGCAGTTGCTTTTCTCCTGCTCTTCATGCAGTCACCCAGTCACTGCAGGAGAACAGACTTCCCTTCTCCACCTCCTCCAGCAGCTGCCCACCCAAAGGCAGCACTGCAGGAATTCCATGCCCCACTGCCTCATCTGAGGTTCGTGCTCATGTCTACTCTTGGTCCCACCACCCTCACCTGCATGCTTGGTGTGAACAGAGGAGACAGCCCTTTTCAGGCAGGCTTTTAATATGTAAATGGCTGCTGAGGAACGGATTTTAAGGGGAGAGTCTTTCTTTTACCTTTTTAACTGTATTTCAAAAATTGCTTTTATGGGATTTTATTTGGACCTTTTAATAATTAACATGTTTAATTGTTTTTTAACACTGCAATTTTTATTATTATTATTCGTAACTGTTTTATATTGGTGCTTTTCAAATTATTTGCAATCCACCTACAGGGAGAAAAGAAGGGTAGAAAATAAACAAATAAGTGCAACCTATTATGTTCAGACTCAGGAGGCAATCAATCTGTCACCACCAGATATTGGGGTGAGCTTCTGAATGGCTGATGAATATTGAATTACACATGCTTTGGGCTAATCCAGGAAAGCTGTTGTCATCAAAAGGCCCAGGAGTCTTAAACCAAGAACGGTGTCAGGAAAGAACAGAGGCTTTGCCTTATGCACCAGAGCAGCTCTTAAGTGGTGGATGTTTTTAATCTAATAGTTACTTGCTGCTCTGCAGTTGTTCTTGGAACATGCTGTCAAGCCACTTCCAATTTATGGCAACCTTATGAATTAATGGCCCTGTCATTAACACTCCTGTGAGTTCTTGCTCATTCAAGGTCACAGCTTCCTTTATTGAATCAATCCATTTCATGTCCAGTCTTCTTCTCTCCGACTGACTTCAGCTCTTCCTACCATCATTGTCTTTCCCAGTAAGTTTTGTCTTCTCACGATGTGTCCAAAGTGCAATAACCTCAATTTGGTTCATTTTCGTCAAAGCTTCTAGTGAGAGTTCAAGCTTGATATGCTCTGCAATCTAGATTTCAGATTATTTATGTTTCTGGTAATCTACAGTATCCATAAAGCTAATCCCCAACACCACCTTTCCAATGAATCAAATTTTTCTTCCTGCCTGCTTTCTTCATTAGCCAGCTTTCACATCCGCACATGGTAATTGAGAATATACCAGCATGGATTTCCTTGACCTTGGACTCCAGCTAACACATCCTGACACTAAAAGATATTTTCTGGTTCCTTCATAGCTACTCTTCCAAGTTTCAGTCTTCTTTCAATTTCCTGGCTGCAGTCTCCATTGAGATTGATGACTGAACCAAGATACATAAACAGTTAAGACTTTTGAGTAATTCTTCCTCAACCTTAGAATTATGTAGTTCTTCCATAGTCATGAGTTTTGTTTTCTTAGTCGTTGGCTATGATACTTCTCTGGCACTTTCAATTTTTTTCTTCTTTAGTACTTGTTTCAGACCATTGCTGTTTTGTGCCACTAACATGTTGTCATCTCCATACATTACACCAGTGATGTTTTTTTTCCACCAGTGTTCACTCCTCCTTCATCTGAATCTAATCCAATTTTCCATATGACTTGTTTTACATATAGATTGAAAGAGTGATAAAATACACCCTTATCTTACACATTAACTAAAATATGAAAGAAAAAAAAATTAAGGTAACAAAAAATGTGACTACAGAAGACCCACATAACTTGAAGTCTTGAAAATGAAGAAATCTATATGTGTTCTGCATACAGATTGAACAGGGATAAAATACACCCTGTCTGACACTTTTGCTAATGGGAAACCAATCTGTTTGTCCATGTTCTGTCCTTTCAGTAGCCACTTGTTCAGAGTATAGGCTCTGCATCAGGGCATCAGTCTGCAGTGGCACCCATATGACAGCCAGAAAGGCAGAGCAAACCTCAGCAGCCAAAGTTACATAGGGAATCAAGCAGAGCTAAGCTTACTCAAGCTTGGTCCCTCAGTCTGATCCATTTATCCAAGGCAATAGCCAAGAAAATATCTGTACAGGTGTACCTCGGTTTACAAAATTAATGCATTCTCCAGAACGTCACATAATGCGGAAATTTCGTAAACCAAAACGCGGATTGCCATAGGAACTGGGGCGGTGCTACAAACCTCCAGGCACAATGCATCCTTGGGAAACTTTCTTCACGAACCAAAAAAAAACCGGGGGGGGGGGGAACGTAAACCGAGGCAATGTTTTCAACAGATTTCGGTTCGTAAAGCAAAAATTATGTTAATCAAGGCATTCATAAACTGAGGTACGCCTGTACGTTGCTGCAACAGTGGACAATGTTGCTTCTCTCTAAATGAGAGATGACCAACATGCGGCCCCCCAGATGTTGTGGGATTGCAGCTACAGTGACCACATGTCTTCTTTTTAAGGAGTGCTATTTGGATAGAAGATCTGGGAGGCACACAGGTCTACTAATCACTGCCTTCCCCATTCAAGTGAGGTGCACTGCAATGCTGTTTAGATTATAAAAACATTTCTAATTTTGAATTTGTTCATACCGATTAGCCTACACAATTTTATTCAGATCAGTGTCTTTTTTCTTTCTTATGTACCACATTATAAGATTTTGCTCCATATGCCAGTGGTTCCCAACTTTGGGTAACCCAGACGTTTTTGGAGTTCAATTCCAAGAAGCTTTCACCACCAGCTGTGCTGGTCGGGGTTTCTGGGAGTTGGGAACATCTGGGTCACCCTAGGTTAAGAACCACGGTCATATGCAGACATTCCTGTTTGATTACAACCAGAATTAGATAGCAACTCAATCTTAGAATTAGATACTCCAGGATGTGAGTTAGAATGCAGTTATTCATTCAGTGGCCATTGTTAGAGTAAAGATGAAGATCAAGTGTTGCTTACTATGTCAGGTATAAATTATTGTGATGTAGCTCTGCCCAGAATCTTTTCACTGTGAATACAATAAGCCAGTCCTGTGCCTGCAGAAAAAAAAAGTACAACTTGACTATTCAGCACCATAAGCTGGCATGAAAAATCAGCTTTCTTTTTTTTTTTTTTTTTTTCTGGCTCTGCTTTTGTGCTTTCAGTGAAGCCATTGTCACCATGTGTCTCTCTAGGCCATGAAAAAAGCTACTATGGACAATGGACAAAATCCTGTTGCTTAGTGTAGTAAATCACATGAATAGGCCCACTTAATCCATGGGGAACTGGTGACTCAAATTCTCCATAAGTTCCATTTATTCAAATACTGACTGTAACTGCAACATAATTTAGCACAGCATGTCACCGAGTAGGCCTATTTGAATCAATTGAATTTACAAAGGAGTTGGCTCGCTAAATTCCCATTGATTCAATGAGTCTATTCTAGTGTGATTTACTATACTAAGCTACAGGATTTGGGGCAGTGTTCTCTTTCAGTGATGCACCTTTTGCATTTTCTGTTCTCCTGGAGATTTATGTTTTTATTTTGTTTAGCTTACTTACACTATTCCTTCAAATTCAATTAGAGTAAAAATAGCATTTTTAAAACATGAAAATGAAAGCAGAGTGACTACCTTTTATGAACAGAACAATACATTACACTTGATCAGAAGGAGCAAGTTTGAAAAGTTTGGACAAATTTTCTTTAACTTATTTTTCAACTGCATTTTTAGCAGTAGCAGTAGTGGTATTTACAGTTTTTCTTCTTCCACAAAAAAAAGCTTCTTCCTACTAAACATATGTGCAATAAATAAGAATTCTGTGATGTCATAGTAATTCCAACTTGTAGCGACCCTTTCCAGAGTTTTCTAGCTAGAGACTACTACAAAGCAGTTTACCATTCTTTTCTTCTGAGGGCACAACACACACACATACCACAATAAACTTCTAAAAGAACAGCAAAGTAGCATTCTTATTTATTTATTTATTTAACTTATATGCCGCCCACACTACCCAAAGGTCTTACAATCATGACAAGGATCCGCTGAAGTGTCCACATTAAATACAAGGCTCCTCCCTTATCATAAGTATGCAGAAGATAACATTTCCATAGGTGTGACTCATAAGGTAAAATGTTCTCTTCTGCCCAACTTTTTAAAGGGCTTGAAAAGCCCTGTCCCCTTCTGAATCTAGCCCTTCTAAGGTCTGCTGCCTTAAAAAAAAAAAAAAAACTGAAACATGAAACATAGCAACAGGCGGGAAATCTATGGCATTTTTTGAAGCTACAAGTAGTAAGTTTACCCCTCAAAAAGATCATTCTTTTGGTTCCCAACTTTGGGTCACCAGAGGTTTTGGACTAAAACTCCCAGAAGCCTCCACCACTAGCTGTGCTGGCCAGGATTTCTGGGAGCTGTAGTCCAAAAACATCTGGGGACCCAAGGTTGGGAAGCACTGTTTTAGAGTAACATCAGGGTCACATACGCAGCGAGGAAGGCAGGCAGAATCCTGGTGCGATCCAATGAACTCAACAGCTGCCAGGTGTCAGTTTAACCCAATGCTATACAAGCAACCAATTTTAGGTTTTCCTTTGGGGAGATTAGTAATTACAAAGCAACTAGAATTCAGTAGTATTTTCTGCAGAACAAGCTTGAAAAATAGCTGTGGGCTGAGGAGTTGAGGGCATTCTTCTAATCTAGTAGCAGCACGAAGCTTATCTTTTTAAGGTTTTAACTCCACTGAGCTCCAAAAGTCTCTCGTCAGTCTCATGAGTCCAATGCATGCAAAGTATGAGGATAGTTAGCTACATTTAGGGCTCTCCTTTCCCCCAATGTGCTCAATGTAGGGTTCATGGTCCACCTTCCCACTTTCTCCCTATGCTCTCAGCTGCTTGATCCTCAGCTGTCAATCACATAAAAATCAGAAGTTACCAAGTGTGATGTAGTAAATACAGTGGCAGACGAGGACTCAGGAGGCCTGGGTTCAAATTCCCATTCGGCCATGGATATTCACTGTGGGGACAGAACTTCTCTTCAAATATCTCAGAGCTCCATTAGGATTGCTGTAGGTCAGCACATAACACTCACATAGCAAGTAGAAGCCTTAGCTTTGCTCCAGTTATCGATAAATGTTTGACAGAAGGGTCATTTATGTATTACATACCCTCTGTCTGCCAAATCTCTTAAGGCTGTTATTAACAAAAAAAACTACACAACTAGTTCCCAAGTTAGCAGCCATGATAGGCTAATGAGGCAGAGACAATAAAAAGTCTTCTGCCTCCTCATAGACTAACACGTTTCATTAGCATAAGCTGTCACGGACTCTGGAAGTGGGTTGGAGTCCATAAAATGTTATGCCAATAAAATTTGTCAGGTGCCACAAGGTTCTTTATTGTTTTTGGATAATGTAGGAGTCAAAATATCATGCAAAAGTGCGGTAGGAGGATGTGGGAGGTAGAAAGAAAATAAACATGTTGAAGCAAGAACACTTTCATACTGTTATGTAATGCCTCAGTAGAAAGGCTGCTAATGGAGGTGATGCTAGGAAAGACAAAGACAAATGCCAGTTGATGCCAGTTAGGCCAACAGAGAAGAGTTCACTCACTTCTCCTCCATGTACAGCTAGGTGGACTTACTATTCCTCAAAAACTTGGAAAATGGGAAATGGAGGCATAAGAAAGATTTGGCCAAATGCTTTTCATGAAGGCCCCTCCCCCAAATTCTCTTGGCTTTCTCTCTCTCCTTGTGATATTGATTGCCCTGAGTGCATTTCTTCCTTGTGTATATTTTGTCTTCTGAAACAAAACAAAATACTATTCTATTCTATTCCAGTGTGACGATTGCACAGAATGTAATGTATGGTTTTCATAACCAAGTCAACTCAGCATATAAGGAGCGGCTACTTTGAGCTAGATAATGCTTTCTCAACAAGTTGTGATGTCCAACTTTAAAGCCAACTTGAATGGCTTTTAAAGGGGATCAGGCAAATCCACCAAATACAAGGTTATCAATGGTCACTAGAAATGATTGATTGGTTTCTTATCCCCAGAATCAGAGGTGGCTGCTGAGAAACACAGGCAGGAGGGTGGTAACGGCCACTAGTGTCCTGCCGGCAGGCTTCTTACAGGTACCTAGTTGGCCACTGTGCCAACTAGGTACCTATAAGAAAGAAGATGCTGGACTAGGTAAGCCTTGTCCTGAACTACCTGTTCTTCTCATGTTCAGCTCTGCCCTCTGCCACTAGAAAGCTTCATCTGCTTTCTTTCAGGCAGAACTTCATGGCAAGGAGAAGACCAATCTGCTCCTACCCATGGCCCTGTGCTTCTTCTTTTTCCATCCCTTTTGCTTCTCCTTTTGCCTTAAGTGTGCTAGACTGTGATTCTGAAGTCCTCAGACAGGATCTGTAAACCTTTCCATGTCTCAAAAACCATCCAACAATATGCTTCCTAAGCTTGATAGACACACATAAAAAATACACAGCGGAATTCTCAAAACAGACTTGTGCTTAACTAGTGATTTTGTATAAAAAGTACTACTTAGCCATTTCAATAAGGCCCTTTACCTACTTCGATTTCGCCTCCTCTGAAAGGGCTGCCATTTAGAAGAGAGCACACTAGCAATTTACAACACAAGATGATGACAGATAAAAATGATATTGTCACAGTATTTAAGCTGGAGGATTCTTCCCCTTTCATACAATTATTAAAGGATTTTGAACTAGTTTTAAATTAGTTTATGTTACCAGGGATCAGTAATTCCTGCATGCGTTACTTGAAAATAAGAGAAAGGAGAAACAGATGGGTGGTGGGAAGTGGCGATCTCATATAGAATCATTCTGAGTTGTGAATTATGGTGTATTTTGCAAAATTATTGTTCAAACTTTCGATGTTCTGTATTCTGAGACTGTGAAGTACCTTTCCATGTTATTTTTGTATAGAAAGGTTTTTCAGTAGTATAGTAGTCTGAATCTTGAGTGGGGAGATCCCCGGAGGAGACACTGGGCTAAGCCAGGGAAGATCTACCCGACTTCTCTGCAAACAATGCCTGGTACTTTTGTGCTTGTGCAGAACCCCCCTTTGGGTCTTCCTGAACAATATCACACTTTTATCAAGGAAATACTTACAACCCCCAGCATTCTGGCATCCAGCCAACACATCCATCAATCCCTCCTTTAGCTCTTTTCTGGCTGCATGTATAAGAATTCTACTCTATCTGGGGGATTTCTGGGACAGTTCAGTTGGGATTTCAGCTGCTTCACCCCAACCTTACTGAGCTGCGCCAGTGTCCCTGTGGAGCCATCATTTTCTCTGACTCACGGGTGCACTTCCTTCCACTCCTTTCCCTTTTGCTTTGCGGCAGGGGATTCCTCTGGGCTGCCAACCATTAAAGGATCAGCAGAGGCGGGAGCAGCAAGGAAGGAAGGAAATAATGGGGGGGGGAGGGCTGTGGCCTCGAATGTGACTTGCGCCACAACCAGCATGTATGGTGAACTCCCAAATCAGTTTGCAGACCCTGTGTGAGCACTGACTGCGATTTCAAATGTAAAACAAGCTGTGAATCAAATCGCAGCAAAGGTGGACACAGCAAATATAGTACTCTACAATGTAGTCCCACCCTAAAGCAGTTTGTTTGCTTGATATTGCAGCCCACTGCTTCCCAATGGAGGAGCTGCACCCCTTAGGGATGTGTGAAGAAGCTCCAGAGTGGCATGAAAGTCTGGACAGCTTAAGTTAGGAAAGGGTGCATGAGAGAGCACAGACCTGGTGGAGGGCAGTGCTGGTGGGAGCAAGAGCTAAAGCCAAGGTCTAGGTGGAGGTCGTAAGCCTAAGGCTCCTCAAAGAGCAGCCAGGCTCTTCACAGGCAGAGACAGGCACTGGAGCAATACCAATCTGCCTCCTGTTGTTGAAGCTTCCTTCAGTGAAGAGAAGCAGAAAAAGGCCATGCCAAGATGCTGCAATGCCCCAGGACCGAGGGGTGTGTATGTGTTGAAGCAAGTGGCAGTGGCCTCCCACAGCTCTCACATACATGCACACATTGCCTACCCATCTGCCAGCAGGGATGATTTATGAGGCCACAGCTACCATAGTGTGCAGTTTCCAAGGATTCCTTCTCAAAAGCAAGTATTTTATTTTCTTTTATTTTTGAGGCAGGGGAGGATGTTTCTGGAGGGTTCTGCCTCTGACAGGAGCCAGTCTGCTCTGTTGGTGGCCTGTACTTACATGAAGGAGAGTGAGAAAGAAGAGCAGAGGGTGTGGGCCACTGTCTTCTATCACCCAGCACCTGCCACTGTCACCCATCTTCACCTCCCCATATTGCTGTCCTGGGGTGATGGGACCGTGTGCCTTTTTCCTCTCACATGCTCTTCCCACTGTTACTGCGCAAAGGCAGCACAGGAACCTATGTAGTAAGACACATCTCTCAGGCGTTCCTTCTCCCCCATTGGAAATATGGTGCAGCCTAAACCACAGGTGAGGATGGATCAATGGACACTGACAGAGCTATCCTGTATACAATTATGTAGGAGTAAGGCCCATTGGGGCTTACAAAAGCTCAATTTTGGGATGAAGAATACCTGAATTTCTCATCTGGTGTGGGCAATGGCACAGACCCTATCTGTCTCTCTGTCTATTTATTTATTTGTTTGTTTGTTTGTTTGATTTATATACCACCCATCTGGCAGCCAGGGCCACTCTGGGCAGTTTACAACAAGTAACAAAAGCGTAAAATAACAAAATAATACAACATCAGAGTATGGTGTTGTATTATGGCTCAGGATCCACTAGCCAGGACAGCCATGATATTATTCAGATTCAATAATATCTGAATTTCACAGGAAAACATCCCTTTGAATCCTGCTCCTCACCCCGCACCTTTTAAAATATCTACCGTGCCTTGGGAACTGACTGCATTCTATCTGAACAATCCTTTCTTCATTCCATCTCAAGAACGATTAAAAACTGTAGACAAGAAAGATCTGTTGTGTCTCTTTTTAACTTAAAATAAGAATCAGTGACTTTATTTTCTGTTTTAAATTATGAAGTTAGTACACCGGCAGCTGGAATTTATGGTTAATCAGAAGTGAGGAGGGCTAGAATCCTCCAGAACATCTGAGAGCCTCCGCTGCAGAAGGACATGATAGATCTGAGATGACTGCACATCATCATTTCAAGATAATTTACAATATGGACATGGATAAACCCTGTCCAAAAGTTCCCATCACTGTGCACCTTTATCTAACTCTGCCACTTGCAGATCGCAAAGGAGAAAGAGAATTCTCTGAAGAAGACTTTATTAAAAAAAAGTAATGTTCTACAATAGTACAGTCACAATTGTTGTCGTTTTCTGTTTTGCCCACACAGCAAGATCTTCCAAGGGATACTTCTTTGGCTTATCCCATCTCTTAGTGTGCTGGGAAGAAAAAATATAAAAAGAGAAGATAATTTTTTTTAAGTCAGTCTGAATTTGGTCTGCCATTGTGTGTAAATATTTTCTTTAACTCTTGTTGCAAAACCTTAACATTCTGATGTCAAATATAACTGGTTGCGGTTTGGTTTGGTTTTTTAAGATTATATATGTGCTTATTGGTTTTTTTTCCAAATTGACAGTAATAATGACACGGTGCTGTGGGAAGGAAGCCCTCAAACAAACAATCTGCCCTGAGGTCTCTCAAGATCTTATAGAGAGGTCCTCCTCATAAACGTTCGCATCCTCTATTTAAAGAAAGGGTCTCTTGATGCACTGAAACACCCTGTCAAAAAAAACTGTCAAACTACTGAGTGATGTTTTTTTTTTTTGCTCCTGCATCACAAGCAGGAAGACTAGGACTTTTTCGGAAGCAGCTTTGCAAAAAGGAAGGAAAGAAGGAAGGAAGAAAGGTTGGTTGGTTGGTTAGGGCAAAAGGATCCTTTTCACAGACATGAAGTGTAACAGCTCCGTGCTGGGAGCATTCCACATTTGCTCTGACAATCTTTGCCCTGTATATAAAGAAGCCAGAACTCACGTCACTGAAAACTCTAGTACAAGGTGTTTGTCAAACAAGGAGCCATGCATAAGACTATTCTGTATACCAGCAGTTCTGAACCTTGGATCCCCAAGTGTTTTTGGACTAAAACAACCAGAAGTCTTCAACATTAGCTCTGCTGGCCAGGATTTCTGAGACTTGTAGTCCAAGAACATCTGGGGACCCAAGGTTGGGATCCACTGCAGTGTATACGGTTCTTAGCAAACGCAATATTGGATCTTGTATTTTCCTTCAAAAACATCATGCTTTGCATGAAATAAAAGGTTTTCTGCACATAATGCAATATTTTCTGCAAAATATATAAAGGTTTGCAAGAGAAGCGTTTTTTGTGGGCAAAACCTACACCCATATATTTTTTTGAAATGCAAATATATAAACCCTCATAATCTCACATAGCAGGAAGAAAGCTTTATTTTGTTTTCACTTGCAAGAACAAAACAAGTAAGGACTCAGATCCCTACATCAAAATGACCATGTAGCATTCCAGCTACCGTACAAGCTATGCAGTTTGTAAAAAGGAGACAAACTAGAGAAAGAACATTTATAATGTACATGGTCTATATGGAATAAACAATAAACCCAACAGGTTAAAAAAAATGATACAGCTAACAGAATCCAGGTAAATCCCTACATCTTAAAAGAAAATCAGTTTTGCCATTAATATTTTGATCATCATCACTATGCTTATTCGCAATAAACCTGGCTGATTTCAGTGAGATTTCCTAATAAACACGTACAGAGCTGTAACTTCAGAACCACTCTCTCATGTCTCTCTGGTCTCTTTTTGAGATGTCAACCTGTCAGCCCAATAAATTCTGACCTTTCAGAGTTAAAGGTTGGGAGTTCAATTCCCTCACTGTGTCTCCTGAGAGAAGAACCAGCCTGTGTAACCTTCGGCAAACTGCACAGTCCCAGAACGCCCCCAGAAGAACAGAATATGGTAAATCACTTCTGAGTACTCTGTACCTAGAAAACTCTGAAAAAAGTCACCGTGAGTCAGAACTGACTTGACGGCACATGATTAATATTAATTATAAAGGGAAACACAACTCAAAAAGCAGGTCTGCAGCACAGATACCAGTCAGTCCCTTCCTCTCTCTCTCATCTAGTGGACACAATCAGCTGGGAATATTTCCGATATCCCCATAAAGCAAATATTGCAATAGCCATGCATTTCATCTGGCTTTTGTCCCAGAAAGCCTACTTTTCCAAGAAAAAAAAAACTAGGGAGGTGAGAAAGTCCAGAACAAGGAAAGAAAAGAAATATATATCCCTTCTGTACCTCGACAGGAAGCTTTTGGCTAAGGAGAACTGCAATCCGTATTTCTGGGAGGCCTTCTGTGTTAACACTGGTACATGAAGCAGAAATCCAGCAGGCACAGCTAGCAGCGTTAAGTATATCAGAAGGTGACACTCCCTGACTATATTTGTAGCAAGCATCTGTTGAGGGCACAGGGTCCCCCTAACAGGAAAAAAAGGGGGAGCACATAAAAACTCTTGAAGCACTATCTAAATCAAGTCTATTGACTATAATTAGTTTAACAGTTTCTAAGGGTCATTTTTTTCAAAGCAATCTCTGAAATCGTTTCATTATTAATGCAGAATTTAATATCAGCGTACCATAAATGCTTCTGACTCATTAATGGATCTTTGTTTAACTATAAGAAAGTTATGTACATGCACCCACTTAAATCTGCAATTAACCAACTTGTTAACTGAATCAGTTAAGTGCTTCATGCTGTCAGCTGTTTTCTACTAACAATTTCATATTTTTTGTGGAAATGTATTTTAATTACTGTGATCTCTGGCACATTAATGGTCTCACAGTAACTGTGATGCAATCACTTTTACAAAACAAACTATGAACCCTGATTTAATTTTTAAAATCTAAAAGAAGCCATCTCTTAACACAAGCCATATACAGCGGTGCCTCGACTTACGAACGTCCCGACTTACGACCGTTTCGAGTTACGACCAGCTCTAGCCGCAAAATTTTGCTTCGACTTGCGGCCGGAGCTTTGAGTTACAACCAAAAAAAAGGCAGGGGAAAAAGGCGGGGAATTCAAATTTGCTAACTGTTGGTGGCGAAAAGGCTGCTTCTTTGTAGCTCTTTCGCCCCAGCGGTTAGAGAGTGTGCGATCGGAGGAGGCTTCGGACTGCCTGGTAAGGTGCTGCTTTCTACTTTTTAAAAACTGTTCTGGGTGGGTTTTGCAGCGTGGTTTTGGGCTGGCTGGTGGGATTATGTTTCTATGCTGTGATGGGTCTTGCAGGTTTGTTTGTTTTTTTGGCGTGTTTTTTCCCCCATTTCCGATGGGTCTTGGGGGGTTTGTTTGCTTTTGGGGTTTTTTTCCCCCATTTCCGATGGGTCTTGCAGAGTTTGGTTGCTTTTGGAGTTTTTTTCTCATTTCCGATGGGTCTTGGGGGGTTTGTTTGCTTTTTGGGTCCCCCCCCCCCATTTCCAATGGGTCTTGTGGGGTTTGGTTGCTTTTGGGGGTTTTTTCCCATTTCCGACAGGTCTTGCAGGGTTTGGTTGCTTTTTGGGGTTTTTTCCCCCCATTTCCGATGGGTCTTGGGGGGGTTGTTTGCTTTTTGGGTTTTTTTTCCCATTTCCAATGGGTCTTGCGGGGTTTGGTTGCTTTTGGGGGGTTTTTCCCCCATTTCCGATGGGTCTTGCGGGGTTTGGTTGCTTTTTGCTTTGCTTTTTTTGCATTTGCGATGGGTCTTGCATACTTTGCTTGCTTTTTGCTTTGCTTTTTTTGCATTTCCGATGGGTCTTGCACACTTTGCTTGCTTTTTGCTTTGCTTTTTTTGCATTTCCGATGGGTCTTGCACGCTTTGCTTGCTTTTTGCTTTGCTTTTTTTGCATTTCCGATGGGTCTTGCACGGTTTGCTTGCTTTTCTTCCCCCCCCCCCTTTCCGGCCGGAATGGATTAATCGCATTTCCGATGGGTCTTGCAGTGGTTTTTTGTGGTTTTTTGGTGATTTTTTTCTTCGGCCGGAACGGATTAATTGCATTTCAATGCATTCCTATGGGAAATGGTGCTTCAACTTACGACCATTTCGAGTTACAACCAGAGTTCCGGAACCAATTAAGTTCGTAAGTCGAGGCACCACTGTATTTATATCAAAGAGTACCTGAAGAATGAGGTTGTAATCCATGAAGTACGTCTGTTCATCTTTTAAGGCGCCACAATACTTTCTTTTTAAAATATGTTATATGACATATATTCAGGTATCATGGCTTCTGTTCTACTTTAACAGAATTCCCAAATAAACCATTTTCAAGGGTCAAAAGATCCTTAGCCTTAGTGTGTACTTCCTTCTGACTTTCTTTTTCTGGCTAAATATGACACCAAAACTCGTCATACAGTAAGACTGCTTTTTTTAAAAAAAAGGTCTCTCTTTTTCTTACATATTAAATGGTATGTAAAAAAATAAAAGTATCTCAGTGAGTACACTCAGTGTTTTTAAATATTCTACTGCACTGTAAATTAATAGCACATTTGTAAGGAGCTGAGATTGCAACAGAATAATACACTTAGAACTGCAGAGCTGAAAGGGATCCTATGGAATATCGAGTCCATCCCCTGTCAAGGAGGCGCCGTGGGAGAACCAAACTCCCAGCCAGACCTAAACCACTGAGTAGTCATGCCCACTACTGCACTAACAGGCTGCAATCCTATGCCCACTAAACCAGAGTAAGCCCTAATAAACTGAGAGGGACTTATTTCCAAGAAAACACACACAGGATTGGGCCGCTTGCCATGGACTGCAGACTGCTGCTGACCATCATTAGTACCAAGTACCTAACTGGAAACCAATGTTGATTTTAAACCCTTGTAGGGTCATCTTTTTCGTTGTAAAAGAAGTTAACTACACCTCTCATAGTTCCATCTACCAGACTGAACATAACCTAAGCACAGCTATACCTGGAAAGGGCTTTAATTTACTTTATGCTTTCATACCGCCACTGCTGCAGGTATAGCCTGGCTCCCCTCGGCCCTTATATTATCATTACAATAACCCTGCGAAGTAGCTCAGGCTGAGAGAGACGGGCTTGGCCCAAGGGCACCCGGTGCTTTCCATAGCTCACTGAGGACCTGAACCTGAATCTTCCCAAAACCAATACTCTGACCATTCCCCCACGCTGGTTTCTAATACGGAAGGTGGAATTCCTCAAATCCTTGGGTCTTCCCCTTATTGTCCAATTCCTTGCTTTTGCTGTGTCTGGGACTGGGAGGAACAAAAAAACACCCACCCACAGCTTTCGGGACGATCTGCACCTCTTGTCCTCTCAGGGCTCGAGAACAGAAACAGCGGCACTGCGGTTTATAATAATCATATTCGAGTAGGCTGCTTGAACCGAGGTCTAGGATGAGGAGGTGCTCTACCCCGGTTCTCCCAAGCCGCCTTCTGCGGGGGCGACTCTCCCGCTTGCCTGCCCCGGGCCGGTCGCTCCCTGCCAGAGAAGCCTGGGCCGGCTGTCCGAAAGCAGCGGGGCTCCGTCAGGCCAGGGCCTGGCCTACGGGTGGCTGCTGCAGCCGTGGCTACCCCGAGGCGGCCCTTATGACGCAGGCCGCGGCAAGGCCGGCCGTCAAGCCTGGCCGGCCGGCGGGGAAGGGGGCTCCGAGGGGGGGGGCCATGCCCACGGGTACCGTTTACCACCAGGCGCTGGATGACTGCGGCTGCGGGCCTTGGGCGGCAGGCTGCCTGCCCGCCCCGTTCTCCCGCTTCCCTCGGCTGCCGAAGATCGGCAGCCCTTCCCCGGCCGCGCAGCAAGAGCCTGCCATGGCGACCGAGTTCGGGGCCATCCAGGTGGGCACCTATTTAGAGATCAAGCGGAGCGACGGGCGGATTCACCCGGCCCTGGTCACGGCGCTGCACGAGGAGAGCAGCAGCGTGACCGTGGAGTGGATCGAGCAAGGCGCCAACAAGGGCAAGAAGGTGGAGCTGAGCCTCGCCTTCGCCCTCAATCCCCACTTGGCCCCGGCCTCCGCGACCCCACTCAGCCCGGAGCCGCTCTCCGCGCCCACGCCCTCGGATCAAGGCGATCGCTCCAGCCCGGCGCCGCGCTACGTGGTGACCCCCATCCCGAAGGCGAAGCCCGGCGGCGACAGCGCGGATCGCAACTTCCAAAGGCCCCCGTCCGCGAGCACGGCGGGCAAAAGCAGCCCCAGCGCAGCGCGCAAATCGCCCTGCGTCCTGGAGGTGGAGCGGCTCCGCGAGCAGCGCCAGAAGCGCCACCAGCTGCTCCTGGAGCGGCGAGCCCGGCGCGAAGCCCGCGACACGCATCCTCACGCCGACGTGATCGCCATGATGGAGCGATACCGGGCAGCTTTGCAACGCGGGGGCTGCGCCCTCCCGGCCCCGAACTGTCCCCTGGAGCCCAGCCGGCCCAGCGCCCGACGGATCTCGGTCTGCGTCCGCAAGCGGCCCCTCCACCCGCGCGAGGAGATGCTCCGAGACATCGACGTGGTGACCATCCCCTGCTCCGACGTAGTGATGGTCCATGAAGCCAAGCAGAAGCTGGACCTGACCCGCTATCTGGAGAACCAGACCTTCCGCTTCGATCATGCTTTCGACCACCAGGCCACCAACGAGAGCGTGTACAAGCGCACGGCCCAGCCTCTGGTGGAGACCATCTTCCGTGGCGGCATGGCTACCTGCTTTGCTTACGGGCAGACGGGCAGCGGCAAGACCCACACCATGGGGGGTGACTTTTCGGGCAAGAAGCAGGATTCATCCAAAGGCATCTATGCCATGGTGGCTTGCGACGTCTTCTCCTTCTTGCAGGACCCCATGTACAAAATGTTGGAGCTCCAGGTCTTTGGGGCTTTCTTTGAGATCTATTGGGGGAAAGTCTATGACCTGCTGAACTGGAAGAAGCGCCTGAGGGTGCTGGAGGACAGCAACCAGCAGATCCAGGTGGTAGGGTTGCTTGAGCAGGAGGTCTTCTGCATGGAGGATGTCATGAAGCTCATTGAAATAGGGAATCGATGCCGAACCTCAGGTCAGACGTCTGCAAACTTGCACTCCTCACGAAGCCACGCTGTTTTCCAGATCATCCTCAAGAGGAGAGAGAGGCTGCATGGTAAGTTTTCGTTAATTGACTTGGCTGGCAATGAACGTGGAGCAGACACCTCCAGTGCAGACAGACAGACCAGGCTGGAAGGAGCGGAGATCAACAAGAGTCTCTTAGCACTTAAAGAATGCATCAGGGCCTTAGGGCGAAATAAAGGCCATACACCATTCAGAGCTTGTAAGCTTACCCAGGTGCTAAGGGACTCCTTTATAGGAGAGAACTCTTGTACTTGCATGATAGCCACCATTTCTCCAGGAATGAGATCATGTGAGCACACTCTCAACACCTTGAGGTATGCAAATAGAGTGAAGGAACTCTCAGTGGATCCAAGTGCCTTCAAACAGCTCCATCCTGTTTTGCCCAGATCTATCTTCCAGTTGGATGACTTGGCAAGGCCATGGACGATCCAAAGTTTGCCAGAGACGGATGAGTTCAAAGTGTTCTGTGTACAGAAGGAGGACCAGGGCTCCCCACCGGGTCTTACTTTTGCCACCAGAGAGAAAGGTCAGAAGAAGAGGAAAGAAATGGATGAGAAAGCTCTGGTGGAAGAGCACCAGGAGTCTCTCAAGTGGTTGAACGCTTTCCTTAAAATGGCTGAAGACGTAGACTACAACATAGAGTTTTATGCCTCACAGTTTGAAGCAGTCCTGACTCAGAAGATTGCCATTCTGTCAGAAATCCAAGACAAAGTGAAATCTTTCCGTACAAATCTCTGTAAGAATGAAGTGGGGGGCAATCCCATAATGGTAAAGAGGTCCCGCCTCCTATAAATGGCAATGAAGAGAAGACCCTATTCCACTCTGAACATCTAGCAATGTCAGTTTTATGAAACTTTGCATCTACTCACCTGAAAGAGTGGTTTAAAAAAAAAATCCTATATCCATGTTGGAGTTATGTTTGATTGCTTGAGCAGGGTAGGGGACATCTGAAACAAGTGTGGAAAAAGTCTCCTGAGATCATCTCCAGTGTTTCCTTTAACGTCCTAAAGTAACATTCTATCAAGTGAAAAATGCCATCCATGGGCATTTGGCATTCTGAGTTGTTCTTGCAACAGAAGCAGAGAGTATAAGGCAGAATTTCTGTGAAATTCTTTTGGAGGAGTGAACATCGCCCTGTGGGTAGCGTAAGCACACGTTTTACAGCATCTGCTAGCTTTCCACCCACCCCAAACTCATATTATTTTCTCATCTGTGGTCACAATCAGAATTTTGAAAACAACAATGAAAAAAAATACACTGCTAGAAATTCAGTAGAGAAATAATGAGACTTATGTGATGACCCAAATTAAATTAAATTATAAAAGATGGTAGGTTTTTAAGAAACATCAAGAGTTGGAAAGGAGCTTTCATGCCCAAAATAATTAATAACAGTGTATCATCTGCTCAAGGCCTTCAACCAGACTTGAGGAGCTTGTGATCAATAAAACCAATTACAGCCCACCTTCAAGGGTAGTCCCTGAATGAGAGAAGACATGCCTTGCCTTCAAAATGTCTCAGGTTAGATCCTTATATCTTGAACCTTGAAGCATTGAAGATGAAGGCTGGAAAAGCCATGGTCCTCCAGATGTTGTTAAGCTCCCATCCCCATCAGGCTACATCAGACTAGCCCATGATCAGGAGTGATGAGAGTAGTCATTCCTCATCAACAGCTGGATAAACAAAAGTTCCTCACCCTATGTTACAGGCAAGACTGAGCTAGATAAAGCATCCTGAATAGTCTTATTCATGTGTGGAAGCTTTCTAGATCATCTACCAAGGACTGCTGTGTTTGAAATCATAGGCAGTAAAGCATTTCTCAAATGCCCAGTGGGCTGCATTACATCCCTGGTGAGTTGGTTTTAACATGTGTGAACAGTCGGTGCCTTGACTGCTGCCCTTGACTTTAGTGAGGAGCACCAGAAAACGCAATGGCAATATTGTTTACAAGTTGCTGATGGAGACACTAGGAGTGGTTTGAAGCATATTTATGCCTCCTGAGCACAAATACTAGTTTGACTTGATTTTTAAAATACAGAAGATAATAGGTAATTGGGAGTTATTTCAAATATGCACGTAGAATTCATTAACTGGAGACAGTCGTTCTTTCTCTTTTCTCATTATAACTAGACTTTTGGCCCCAGCTCTGTGTATTCTCCTGAGTGTTTACTTTTTATAGAAGTGTTACATAAAAGCCCAGGGCAGTCACTGCTTGAAGATTAATGATGTTTTCTTACCTTAACACAAACACACACACACACACACACGTGCACACACAAACACACACAGCATCATTCTATCTGGCTTAACATTTTCTATTTCAGGGATGGAACATCTGTGGCCTCCAAATGCTGTTGGACTCCAACGTCTGGTTGGGAATGATGGTAGTTATAATCCAGCTGTGTCCAGAGCTTCATCGGATCCCTGCTCCTCATCTGCATTGATTGACAGAGGCTCTCTCCACTCTCTTGAGGGTCCTTTCTGAACCCTACCCAGAGATGCCATACTTTGAACCTCTTCTGTATTCTGCCAAACTTCTGTCCCAACTAATGTGCACAAATGCTAGCACTTCCATGAAGGAAAGAGTTCTTTGTGCACTTACAGAACTTTCCTGTACACACAACATTTTCAGTTATCACCTGGCTAACCAACGCTGTCCATTCAGTGAGAACTCTTGAGTCACAAGATTTCATAGTTAAGCCAGCATGAAATCTTCAACAATTTGTATTCATTGATCAGAAAAGGCCTGTTCTGTTGTCAGGGGCTACAAAGGAGAGTGGTGCTTGTCTGATGCCGGTGGTCTAGTGAACCAGTTCCAGGTTTTAATCTTTAGGGTTGCTATCCAAGGTGCTGAACCTGCCCACAAAACAAATTTAGTGCTTGGATAGCTCCTGCAAAGTTCTGATTGAACGATGGATCCAGTTCACCCTCCTATGGACATTGGGGACCATGAGTGTCCTATGTTTTGACCCATATCCTTGATTGTCGCTATCTGGAAAATATATTGCCGCCAGATTATATATTTGGGGATAGGACGAATAGTGCATCTCTTCTGGGCTTGTGTCATCATAGAATATAAATTAGGAATTATGTGTATGGATGGTCTAATACTCTCTTAAATAAAAGCCTTGTGTCTCAGGAATGAAGCTTTTTATGTGAAAAAAAATATGAATCACATATCGCTCTTACAGTTCTCTGAGGTGGAACACTCTTGGCGAGTCTATAAATCAACCAGAATCCTATTGGTAATTTACGTATGCTTAAGTGAAGCCATGTAACTTGTGGCAGCAAATTGCCGCTTATTAATGAGTTGCTGGTTGTGTTCCTTAGTTGCATGACACGCAAGAACAAAACCAGCACCTTGTTAATGAGCACCAATTTGCTGCCACAACTTAAATGATTCACTTAGCATACATAAATTGCCAGCAGAATTCTGGCTATCAGTTTTTTTTCTGAGTTTATAGATATTCCTTTAAATAGCAAAATGGCAATCCTCAACAGACCACTGCTACACGTGGTCTGTTGGCTTCATGTTGCCCACCCTGTCCCATAGATACATGTAGCAGTGATGGTGGCAAGAGATCATGTCGATCATCTCATACATGGTGAAATCACTGCACTCCAGTTAATGAACTCTACGTGCATATTTGAAATAACTCCAAATTACCTATTATCTTCTGTATTTTAAAAATCAAGTGCACTAAGACAAGTTGTCATGCCATACATGCTTAGGAACATAGGAAGCTGGCATTTATGGAATGGACCATTAGTCCATCTAGCACAATATTGTTGACTGGCAGTAGCTCTATAGGGTTTTAGCCAATATTCTTTTTTAGCCTCACTTGGAGATCATTGTTATATTCTATGCATTTCCCATATGACTACTAACCAGGCCTGACCCTGTTTAGTTTCTAAGATCAGACACCATCAGTGTGATAGGTGTGTTGGTAGATGCAGCAGTAGCAATAGTTAACAATCTATGTATCTTCTACATTGGAATGCACCTTAAAGTGTTTTCCATGTCAGAATGAAATGAGTTAGAGAGTGTGATTGTGTTATATTAAATAAGATGTGGATGATTCCTTGTGGGAGCTCCTTCTGCCTTTTAATTTCTGAAGTAAAAAAGAAATATTGTGGGTAAGGGTGGCGAGCCTGGCTGAAAATCAAATTAAATGTTTCAATTCCTAGCTTCTGTACTGCATTTGTAATCCAAATTACCCACAGCTAATAGTAACCCATAGAGCAGTGGTTCCCAGATGGTCTTGAACTACAACTCTCAGAAGCCCTTGGCAGCACCACGAATGGTGAAGGCTTCTGGGAGTTGCCGTCCAAGAACATCTGGGAACCCAAAGTTAGGGACCACTGCCATAGAGGAATAATGCAAGTGCTTTACTTCATTTATTTCAATTAATAAATTATAGCCTACTTTTTTCAAAATGACCTCCCTCCCCCCCCCCCCGCCCATGCCCTCATTCTCTCAAAAACCCGGTCAAGTCAAGATTAGGCTGAGAGATGGCAACTGGATGAGCTCAGTCAGTGACCTTCATGCTTGGCAGTGAACTTAAACCCACTTCTCCTTAGTTTTATGTTTGGCATCCATGCATCGACATGCATAGTGAAATGACTTTAAAGAGAGAAGATTGGGATTGGGATTACACTAGTGGGATGAAAGATATCTGGAACTCTAAACACATACATCTGATGGGGAACCTACGTAATCACTAAGACAAGCTGTCATGGAGTGCTGTTGAATTGTTTGTAAAACAAAGCCACAGCTTTGAGTTTGCAAGACCTGAGTAGAGTTGTTAAGAACAGGACCTTTTGGAAATCAGTAATTCATAGGGTTGCCATGAAACTGAAATGATTTAACATACACAGCAACCACATTTTACAAATGCTACAGCTGTCTGCTCTGGTCTCCTATCCTCCCATGGAATGCTGCACTACAGTTCCCATCACCCACAGCCAGTATGGCGAGTTTGATGATGGTGTAGGTAGTCCAACTCATACGGAGGACTCCATTTTGGGCAAAATGGGAAGCAACACGTTTCCCAAATGTTGATTATTTTTACAAGAACTAAGAATATGCTTACTATCAATGCTGTCACACAGCACAACTAATTTAAATTAATGAGCCCTGCCCCATGCTCCACAGAGCATTCAACGCTGTAGGGCAGTATTGTCAAAATTCTGGATTATTGACAGAGAATGTTGTTATTTCCCAGGGTATTCCAGAGCTAATTGTTAAGCAGTTCTCATTATACTGCAGATTCTCCCATTTAGCAAAATATTCTCTAGGTGCCTCTAAAAATATGATACAGGAGGCATTTGTAGCCTTCTATTGGTAGCACATCTGCCATTTCTTAACAGATTTCAAAGCTGTCTCTTTTGAAACAGCTCACCCTCCATCTCGTCTTTTTCTTCTTCTTCCTTTTAATGTTGCTAGGCTGAGTCCACAGAAACACGATGTTCCAAAAAATTCCTTCTTGTTAATACTTCACATTTCTGAATCCTTTTTCTGTTGTGGCCTTGCTTGTGTGTGTATCTATGTGCTCATGATGAGCAATGGAGTAGCATATGTGCATGATTTCAAGTGTGAAGAAAAGGGAATTTTAAAAAAATACACTTAAAGGAGACATTCCACACAAGTACATTTTACTTGCAGGAGAAAGCCCATATGAAAAGCAGTCTCTAGCTGAAATCCTGTTACTTTGCATAGTATCCATTCATTCAAATGGACCTACTCTGGTTGCCACTTACCACTCTAAGCCACAGGATTTCAGCCATTTATTTAAAAACAAAAAACAAATATAGATCTGCTACTATCTAAATGTGAGCTTTGAAACGACCTAAAACCTTACCTGCCAGCTGCCTAGATTTTTTCCAGCCGATCTCTAAGATAGTGGTATATGTGCAACATTGCCCATTATTGAAATGCAAAAATTAATATATTTTTGCCTTTGGAACAATAACGGACTTTTAGTTTTACATGCAATTGTAGTGCACAATCTTATGTTACACAGTCTTTTTATCTATACTTACCTGGGAGTTGGCTATATTGAACTCAGTGGGTCTTGCTTCCAAATAGACAAGCATACAATTGCAGCGTTAGTGAATTAGAACAATGGATGAGAGAGACATTTCTTGGACCTGCAGTGTTTTATAGAACTATCCATTTCATACTCTGCAAGACAGCCAACAAAACTGGATGCATCTCATCTCAGCAGTCTGTGCGCTTACTAACTTTGCAATGCATTTTGCAAGAACATACTTCAGTGTTTGAAATTCACATACAAATTTGAAGTTATCTCCATTTTTAAAATGTGGATTCCTTTAAAATTGCACAAGCAAACATGTACATATACTCGTGAATTGCCATGTCAGGGAAAGGAGGTCTCACAAACCAATGTGGGACTGGAACGAGTATGCCATGGGACAGTGAGAAGTTCAACAGGAACAGGTTATCATATCTTTAGTTGTTATCAAATATGCAATTATAGCTTTTATCAACAATAATTGAAGATTGCTTTAAACAGGCTGCAGCCCTAGCAAGAGGCACTGTAGACATCAGGCTGAAGTTATGGGAACAGTGACCTGCCTAGGTCATCTATTGGACTGGCAGCACAAGTGGGAGTTGAACCAGCATATTTCTGGTCCTCAGCTCAGTTTCCTAGCCCTTATGCCATTGTACCTCTGACATTTGGAACAAGAGTGGGGGTCCTGTGGTCCTCCAGGTATTGTTGGACTACACTTCTCATCTGCCCCAGCTACCACAACCAGTGGTGAAGTATGACAGGTCTTGCAACATCTGGAGGGCTACATGTTCTCCGTTCCTGATTTAAAACTTGAGGCTAGTCTTGGTTATTTAGAATCAAGTCCTCCTTCATTCAACCACTGCTCTCTATGAACTTAGTAGCACATGACCTTGGGGAGATGTCTCATGTTTTTGAATGCAGGAAAAGTAAGTGATCTGTTTTAAAAAGACCAAATAAATATTACATATGTGCCGTGATCACAGCCTTAAAACCTAGACTGGTGCACGTTTACTTGAGAAGAAATCCAACTAAATTCAGTGAGACTTGCTCCCACCTTAGGGAGCATAGGCTTGCAGTCGCAGCTGTATTTAGAAGCAATGTGAACTAGAGATGGGGGTATTTGTATACGAATACGAATATCCCCGCACAGGTGGAAATAATGAGGGTCTGGCCCCATGGGGCTGGACTGTCCACTCATGATTTTGCCGCTGCCGCCAGCTCCGCAGAGGCGTCCTATCACGCTGTTCTCCGCAATGGATTAGCCACTCTCTGACCTAGCAGAGAGGCTTGTCATCCCGCCTCCTGCCAGGACTGGGTAATCGATTGCAGACAACGGTGTGATAGGAAGCCTCCGCAGAGCCAGCGGCAGCGGCAAAATTGTGAGTGGACAGTCCGGCCCCATGGGGCTGGACCCTCGTTATTTCCTCCTGTGCAGAGATATTCGTATACGAATACCCCCATCTCTAATGTGAACCCTGATCATTTTAGTATGGGCCCTGTCATCATAACCCTGGGTCCCTATTGGTGACTAAGCTAAACCAATTAATGCAAGTAATTCAAAATGTTTTTCATGGGCAGGATGTATGGAAATCTACAGAGATATTTGACAAGACAAAACAAAACCTGACAATGTTCCTAACAACAGCCCGCTGATACAGAGCACAGTTTAATAAGATTTTGCAGCCAAATTGTTGATTCAAAGCACCGCTTGACAATGCCACTCCGCACAAATAATAAGTCTAATTTCTTTTATCACAGCATGATATATAAGATCACAGCAAACCAATGCGTGAAAAGAAGTATACTGCCTGGCAGTTACAGAATGATGTGTCTCCTTTTTTAAACAGGCTTCACTTCATAGCTATCTTGCCGGAGAAGAGATGACTGTGCAGCTTCTATTTATTCTGAGACTAGGTTACGAACATCTCTGCATGTACAGTCCCTACCCATTGTGGTCCATGTATCCCAGAGACTCCTTCTTTGTGAAGACGCTGCTATGGTCAGAGTCACTCTCAGTGTGAACTCTTTCATCCAAGGAGGATACTGAAGGCAGACATGCCTCCAGAAGCTGGTTCCCTAGTTAGATGTTACTCTTACCGTATTCAAGCTGACATTAGGCTAAATCCAGTCTTAGTCCCAACTACAGTTGACCTGTTGAGTCAATGGAACTTAAATCACTGTTGTCTGACCATTGGGTGAACTCTGGTTGGGACTAATTCTTAGCAATAGGTCTCTCTCATCGTTATCTTGGAAATACCTCTGCTTCTGACACATCCCTGTCATACCCATATAGTATGAAAGAGGTGAAGTACAACCTGATAACAAGGCCCCTACAGATTCTCTCAGGCTTCTTCTGTGAGGTGGCATTTTGCTGAACTCATATAATAGTATGAGTCACACTCTGTATTGCTGGTACGGCTCTTGCACCCAATCCACTTTGATTTATTACCTAGGACTTGTCCAGACTTCAGTTTACATCCAATGAGCTTCACTGGTTCATGAAGTGGACAGTCAGAATTTTAAGTCTTCAGCCCAAAGATATAAAACCTTATGTGTTTGGGGTGGGGAGAAAGATCTTCCAGTTATCTCTGTCAAGTGTGCAGGGAGCATGTTTCAAGGATTTAAGATGTCGAAACACAGTAAGGACTTTGATCATGTTTACAGTGCCTTCTTTGAAAACAGAAGCTATATTTATTTATACATTGCCTCTCCCTCTCTAAACTTCTTTTCCTGATTTCAATTACAAAATGGTTGGAAGGACAGTGCTGTTCAGATATCAGCAGCTGCAAGAGGGAGGCAGAGCCCAATGTGAATGGAAAATAGTTTATTTTCCATTTCTCATCTTGTCAATCTAATAGAGCCAACAGAGCAATAATCTTTTGAAGTTATTTTTATAATGCTGCCCAGGTTTCTCTCTGAATAGAGAAGAAAGTGTCGAGTTGAATGAGATGATGGGTTTCCTCACATGCAAACATATTATCATTGGTTTGGATGGGCAGATAAAGCAGCCATCCAATCCATCATGGTTGTCATATATTTCCAGCGCCTGATTTCAGATCACAAGATGGAACAAAAATGCCAGACACTTTAATTCTCTTTGAAGGATTATCTGGTAAGGATGTTGATACTTCCAAAGCTTTAAGTCCAGTCCCAAGCATTTCAAAATTTAAAAAGGTAGGTGGGCGCTAGGTGCCCTTTGGCGGTGTGTCATTATTGTGTGGTTGTTGTGGTGGTGGTTTTTTTGACTCCAGCTCCCAGAATTTTCCAGGAATTCCCTAGGCAGAAGTCTTGAAGTTCCAGCCCACAGGCCCACATCTATAGACACCTACAGGCACTAACATTTCACTCACCTGCATCAGGGACTACCTCAGAAGCATCATGGGTGTCTTATGCCTTGCTTCCTGTTTGTAATGCACAAAAAAGAAGCTGCAACAGTGCTTCCTGGGAGTTGTAGTCCTTCAGGAGGTTCCCTCTATACAGCTTAAAGGACAGCAAGACTACAACCCTCAGGGAGGACCGTGACAGCTTTTTTTTTGTTTTTTTGTACATTACTTACAAGGAAAAAGGCTTCAGATAGCCATGCAGCCTTCAAAATAGGCTCTAGTCCTGGTGAGCAAAATGTAAGTATGGGTCTGTGGGGGAACTGCAACCCCAAGAATTCTGCTTGGTAATATAAAGTTCTCTGCACAATATACACTGATCTTCTTCAGTGTGCCTTCCCCATTCCAAACCATGCTAGGAAGTACAGAAGCAGTGGCAGTGAGCAGAAGTGTTATAAAGAATATTTCATGGTGCTGGAGAAGATAGGATCTAGGACCAGCCCAACCTATTTTGATGGATGCCCACTAAAGATGCCTTCTGCCCAGCTCCTCCTGCAGAAGGGGAGTAGACTGGCAGGTGAATGAGGTTTCTATTTTGATTTGTTTGTTTTGTTTACATGCCACTTTTCTCTCAATATTGGAACCCAATGTAGGTCACAACATGATTTCTTTTAAAAAGGGCAAGAAAGTTTGTTGCCCTTTTAAAAAGGGCAACAAAACCACAGTAAGCTATAACATTAAAATACAATTAAACTGATTAAGGGCCGCTGTAGAAGAACTAAAAATATAGTTAACAATAAGGACATGTCACCAGATGACATGTCAAAGATAAGATCATTCATCCAGTCTTATTCCTGTATATGAATATGAAAGCTGGATGCTGAAAAAAAATGACCAAGGAAAAATCAAATCCATTTGTGTTGAAGGAAGGCTTTATGGATACTATGGACCCACAAATAAGTGGAAGCCAGATGAAATCAAACCTGAACTCTCACCAGAATCTAAAATGACTAAATTGAGTTATCATAGTTTGGACATATCATGAGACAACAAGACTCACTGGGAAAAATAATAATTCTAGAAAAGATTTAATGCAACAAGAAAAGAAGACGACTCAACATGAGATGAATAGATTCAATATAGGAAGCTATGAGTTGGGAAGCCCTGAGCATGGCTGTTACTGACAAGAATTTTGGTAGCCGTTGCTCAGAAGCAACTTGAGAGCACATAACAACAAATCAATTATAGTTTAAACAGCTGAATTAAAAACTATTTGAAAAGAAGTCAGGGGAAAGTAGAAAGTGCAACACACACACCGAAATAAAATCTGCTTCTCCAACAGTGGATCAGTTGTCAAAAGCCAGTTGTAGAGAAAGATCTTTGGAGCCTAGAAGAAGGACAAGAGGGAGGTCATTGCTTTCATGTTAGAGACAGGTATGGGACTTGAAAATTCTTGGACTTCAGCCCCCAGAATTCTCCAGGAGTTTCCCTGAGCCAGAATTCTGGAGGCCTTGGCTAAGAAATTAAAGTTCTCTTGGAAATTTACAATTATTTACAGCAGAGGAATGAAGGTTGCATCAGTCATTTTGTTTATGTGAAGAAGACAGAGGCAATGGAGAGTCTAAGATCTGTGAGAAATGCAAGGGATTAGGGGATTGGTAGTCTCTCTGGCTATTAGGCTCAGTAAGGGTAGTTCTCAAAAAGTTGCCATAAAATAAAAAAAAGATCCACCCCCAAAACTGATCTTACAACAATACAGCCAGTTTAGAAGAGTGGAAATATACTTGACCTGGTGCTATGAAGACTGAAAATTCTTGGGATGACTGGTTGGAATTTAATCACTGGCTCTGTTTTATTTGCCTCTATGTATTCTTTTTTTTTTCCCAGAACAAAAACAAATACAAAAGTGCAAAAAAAAAAAAAAAAAACTTACTACACAATCTAAACTACCGTGCACCCCATACCCACGGGACCCCTTAGAACAATACTTTTAATACGATCTTCCTTTCCAAAATTGAATTGATTGTTGTTTAGAGGCTTTCCCCTTTCCTTTCACTAGTACAAATTCAACAAATCTACCCCAAATAGCATAAAAAATATTTGAACTTATTTCCCCTCTTTTCATCTTAAGTTCAGTAGTTAATTTATCATTTAACGCAATGTCCCATACTTCATTATACCAATCTTCTAATTTAATGTCATTTTTGTCTTTCCAAAATCTAGCTATTAATATTCTAGCACTTGTCATAAAATTGGAAATCAATTCCTTTGAACAATAATCAAGTTCTATCTTATCAAAAATTGACAACAAAGCAATTTTAGAATTGAATTCAATATCTTTTCCAAATATATCACATATTTCCTTAAAAATCAGTTTCCAAAATTTCTGAATCCGTTTACACTCCCACCACATATGATGATACGTGCCTCTATGTATTCATTTCACTTTGATCAATGTGGCGAAGATCACCACTCCCTGTTGCAGTCATGAGCTACCTGTGAGGCATTCCACAGACGACTGATTTAGGTGGATCCTGAAACAACAGGGCTCTATTTGTTTGTGAGCCAAAGTCAGAGGAGGGTGCAGAGCAGCAGAAACAAGAGGAAGATGTTCTGAATGAAATACAGCATTTGTGTGGAAAAGAAATTTAACTCTTTATCTCCCTGACAAACTTCTGACAAAAAACTGTCTTTCCGGAGTTGCTGTTTCCACTTCAAGGAAACTTCCATTGGAGTTGCTGAGGTTTTCCCTTGAAATGCAAAGAACAGCTTCAGAGAGATGGTTTGGTTGGGGGAGACCTTACTAGATGGGAATACATTCCTCCTGTCTCCCACACACACACAGTACTAAAGCTGCTCAAGGATCTCTGTGGCTATGTAGAGAACTAAACATTTGCATAATGTTAAATTGCACTCATGCAATTAATAGTGCTTCTAGATTGGCCCTCAGATGCCACGGATTAACTCCTAATACTTTTATCAGCAATTGAACACAGGGTTCAAGTTCACAATTTTTACCAGGCCTAATAAAAACAGCAGCAGCAGCAACACAAGGGCCCAACAACTATAATGTGTGCATGTAAGAAAGAGAGATTTGGGGGGGGGGGGAAGAATAGGACAGTTTGAGAAAAGGGTCTGACTTAGAGATGGGCACGGACCAGGAAAACGGGGGTTCGTGACGGTTTATGGTTCGTCACCATTCACGAACTACAAACCATGAACTTTCACAAACGTTCCAACAAAATGAACCGTTTCATGGTTTGTGTGATTCGGGACTTCCAGGAGATGCAGATCAGCCCCCGCATGAGTTAGAGATGCCAAACTCACAGAGTCTTCAGTGGACTCTCCTCCCCACCCCTAAAGAGAACTTTCCTGGGGGGGGGGGCTGCTTTGGGGGGGATATAACTTGAATGTTTGAAATCCAATCTTCGCCAAACGTGGAGAGGTTGGGGAGGAAAGTCATCCCAAGAGTCAGTCCATGTTTAGTGAAGACTGGTTTGGGTATGTCCGAGTTTTAGCTCACATATGAATCACCAATGCTGATCATAGTTCAGCATTTCATTCCATTCTAATGTTTCCCTGAACCACCACAAAACATACCACAAAACAGCCCAATATGTGGGGGTTTTTGCTTCATGGTTCATTTCATGCTGAATTCTAGTTTGCTTCTTATTTTACTTTATTTTGTTTTAGCCATATTCTCTATTTATTTGAATGGCTTTCGGGTATTTTAAAGTTTAGTGCGGGGTTCCTCCTCCTCTTTTCAGAGTGCACCTTTGGTTTCATTAAGCAAAGAAAACAGAACACACACAAGCTCCAGCCCTCCCCAACCCCTTTATAGATCAGAAGTCATGAATGAGGTTAATGTATAATTAATGAGCTGTGCTGCTCTGCGATGACAGCTCCGAATAATGACGGATGAGCAGGATGTGGGATCTGACCGGCAGTCCAAGGTCAAACCGCAGGTGGGATGGTTGCTGCTGCCTGGCAAAGCTCACCTCCCAACTTCAATGAACTTTGCATTTCGCCAGGAGGAGCTGCTGAACGTGTGAGGGGAGAAAAATGCCACAGCTGGCTAGAGAGCATATGCGCAACAAGCAAACACACAGCGAGAAAAGCTGAATAGTGAGATCAGGAAACTATATGCAAATGAAGCAGCTCTACAGAGCCTGCCCTACCATTTGGCAAGGTGACCGATTCTAAGAGGACTTCTCACAGGCATTACATTGTAGATTCCTTTGAGGGACAAGTGGTTGATGCCAACTGCATTTTCTGCCTTAGATCTTTTCATGAGTATCAGTATTTTTTTAATATAGATGCGCTTTTATTCACCACACAAACCTAATAAAAGGAATTTATTTTGCATGAGAGGTTGTCATCTTTGAGCATCCATCCCTCAACAACACATCACTTGCTGTCACTGAGGAAAAGGAGCAGCCACGACACTTATTGACCTCTCTCCGCCAGTAACAAGATTTGCACACACCATGTGTGATGGAAGGACTGAGTAGAGAAGGTCCTCACCCACAAATTGTTTGGGGGAAAAGCCCCCTCCACTGTGGTTCCAAGTCGCCAGTCTCCCCCTTTTCCACCATACAAAGGTCAGGAGCACAATCGATGGCATAGGTACAACCCCCCCGCCCCAAGATGTAGTTGAGGCTAACCCCAAAGCAGCCACTAATCTGGTGCTGATTTCTGATGAGAGTTCTGTTAATCGCAGTGTGGCAATACTTACATTTTCACCTCCAAACCTGAGAAGTGGGACAAGCTGCAATATGCAGTTTGCCTACCTTCCTCATAAGTAGGCTGCCCTAGCACCCAGTTATTCATTCTTCCACCATAGATACCAAGGGACTGATGGGCTTGCAGCATCACTCCAGGCTCATGAAACCTGGACCCCTGAATCTGAGCATGGATGCCAAGAGGGACCCAGAAGTGTGCATCTTGGAGTCATTTGCTCTTTTAAAAAAAGAGAAATTAATACTTCTGGGACTGAACAAGGGCCATTGCCTGGCTTTCCTAAGACACTCTTGTTCCTAAACAGCTACTGTATATGGCAGAAAGGCAGAAATTGATCCCTCCAAGTAATTTAGCTGTACCTATAGAATTCAGTCAGTGCAAATACAGAATCATTTTGTTTCCGTCCATTTTGGATTTACCAAAATTTTCAAATTTTACTGTATCCAGATTGAAAAGAACTTGAGGTTTAAGAAAAACAAAAATGAGTGCAAGAAAAGGCAACTTACAGATTTCCCTATATCTAGGTACTATTAGGAATATCTGTTCACTTGTTATAAGGAGCTTTCATAAAGGATTGGTTTATTGTAACACTTTAATTAATCCTTTGGTTGAAGTTCTTTGGTTGAAGTATTTCTTCAAGTTGTGAATATTTTTTTTCCTGTTGTGTTTGGCTGTTCAGTTCTATATGCCTCTCCTGAGCTTTTGAAAAATAAAGGAATATACCTTTAAAAGTCAGGATAGAAGAAAGGTGAATCTTCCTTCTACTCCAAGTAATTTTGGCATGTGAGAGACACGTAAAAGCAATGGTGTAGGGGCAAATTTGGAGATGCAGATGCTCATCATGATAGTCTCCATTAGAGATGGGCACAAACCACTGGTTTGGTGGTTCAGCATGGTTTGTTTCCCAGTGAACAGCTGCTCTATGGTTCGGTGCCTTGTGCTCTCCAGCAGGTGGCAGCACTCCACCCCACCTCCTCCGAACCAGCAGTTCATGCCCATCTCCAGTCCCCATAGCTACACACATCCTTAGGGAGAGTCCAAACATGCCAGCTGCTGAACTGGTGCATGTCAATAACGGAGGGGCACGTCTTTCACAAAGTTAATGCATCTTAATTGCCCATTCAGTACCAAAGGACCCTCAAATACCTAATACTACGCCATGAATAGCTTGCAACAATGCCTTGCTCCTGGGAAAGTCCAGTTCTGTCTCAGCTCCTGTGGGGTTTACAGCCAAACTCAGAGGGAATGGGGACGCTGGGGTGGTGGTGGCAGATGATGTCGCCCCGAGTAGACGTTGTCTAGGGGGGCGGGGTAGAAATCTAAAAATAAATAAAATAAATAAAATAAAGATGTCAAAGTCCTTCCTCCACTACACCATGGGAGACAAGAGCAAACCACCCCTACCCGTCTATCTGCAGCCTAATCAGTTACTCTGTGGGACTCCATGGAAGTTACGCCATACACATTCCTTGGCTAACCCCCACATACATGATTTTGCACTTCTGTTGGAGTTTTAGTTCTTAGTCTGTAGTTCTAAGCCCACTTAACCAAGAAATAAGTTCCATTAAACTCAGTGGGACCTATTTATGTACAGGACTGTTCCGTTAATCACGCAAGAGTCTTTAAAAAACGACAACCCTAGGAACTGGATCTTGATAGAAGTACGTATCAACTCCGTAAGGGAAGTCACAGCCTTGAGTTTACAAGAGCTGAGCAGAGCGGTTGAGGAGAGGAAATGTTAGAGACCACTCATCCGCAGGGTTGCCCTACATCTGAAGCAATTCAACAACAGGTAGCAGTGTTTGCTTCTTCCCTTCATCTTTCCCACCTGAATGTTTCACGCTAATTTATAATTACCAGCTCGAGCCATGTCTCTGCTAAGGCGACTTGGCAGTCAGACGGAACTTTAAAAATCTCAACCCTTGATTATACATAGCTGTTCAGCCAAACAAATGTGGAACAACAACGAAAAGCCTGGCCAAATTCCTGGCAAAATGATCTTAATTACAAGGACAATTAGGACAAAGCAGTTTATATTTAAAAGGGAGGGGGAGGTGTTGCGGATTAGCTATAATTCACAAATTAACTAATGCACATCTTTAGTGTTTTAAATTTAGAAATTGTTTTAATTCTCTCTAAGCAGATAAACCACTGCTGCCTAGGTCAATATGAATACAATGAGAATTACCTGCTGATGATTGTATGCAAGCAGGATTGCAGCCTCAACAGCTTAAAAGACAGCGATTTGTTTGGATTATAAAATTATATAATTGTAGGGCTGAAAAAGACTTTGCATCCATTTCCTGTATTGAAAGAGATATAATTATACCAAAATACCTCAGGAAGCTTTTCTTTCTTTTTATTATAAATCTAAGCAAGTTTCCAGCCCTTCATACATTTCAATGGAATTTTTAAACTGAAACAAGTTATTCTCTCCTACCTACATTTCAATGGACTATACTCCTTCTCTGATCTTTTTGGATGGGGAACAGGGGTAGTGGAACTGTTCTGGGGAAGCTGTTTCTGTCGAGCTCTCTGTAGCTGTGAGATCTGAAAATAACACAATTAGAATAGTAGGTGCCTTTTTTGGCAAAGCCCTCAAAAAGACATTATAAGGTTGGTAGAAAAAAACACAGAAAGGACAAGAAGACAGACCAGTGGTATCTTTCTTCCAGGAAAGAAAAAACCTGAAACATTTGTCGCTCTTGAGTTCAGAAAAACAGTTACCGGGGGGGGGGGGGGTGTGATAAAAGATCATGAAATTATGAATTACACAGAACGGGGTGGGGAACCTGTAGGCTTTCAAATATTGCTGGACTACACACTAGAAATTGCACTTGCATCCTGGGCCAGTTGTGTGTGGAATACAACAACATCTGGAGGACACAGCTTCCCATCTGTCCTTTGTATCCAGTGGTTCCCAACTTTGTATCCTCCGATGTTCTTGGACTACAACTCCCAGAAATCCTAGCCAGTCCAGAGAGTGGTGAAGGCTTCTGGGAGTTTTAGTTGAAGAACATCTGGGAATCCAGGGTTGGAAACCATTGATATAGACATTGAATAGACAGACACCCCTACGTTGTTCTCATAATAGTAGAAGGGACACACAGTGAAACTGATTGGCAATAGATCCGAAATATACCAAAAAAAACCTTCTGTGCACCGTGCAGCTTATATGATAAGTTTCCACAAAATGCAGAGATAATGACAATTAACTCAATTGACTTTAGGGAGGGATTTGACAATTTTCAAAAGGAAAATCTGGGTTCCCAGTGTGGTGTAATGGAAAGAGTGACTAGGACTCTGGAGAACAGGGTTTGAATCCCTGCTCGACCATGGAAACTGATTGGGGGACTGGAACTGGTAACTCCATAAATATGTCACTTTCATTAAAAACTCTGTAAGAGTCACTAGAAGTTGGTTGCAACTTGACAGCATGTAACAACAAATCTGCCAATGATTTTTAGCTATGATATCTAAATGGACAGCTACGTACATGGAATTGCCATGTTTGGAGACAGTCTACCTTCAAATGATCACGTGAAAAAGAAGTCAGGGCTTCTGTACCTTTGGTAGTTCTGTGGAAGAGAGAATTTCAGATGGCATAATTTGACTGCAAACTACAGCTCCACATACAGAAATTCCCTCCTCCACAGTATAGGGATGTACAGTACAGTATATAGTATAGAGGGGTGGGTGGAAACAAATACTATTGGAGGGGTGTTGTCTTTTTTTATAGTATCCTGGAAGCATCTGGCTGGTTATTGTAGGAAAGAGAATGCTGGACTTAGGTTATTATCTCATTATTTTTCATCACCTCTGTTTACACATCTTCAACTATAGTTGCCGTTGTTCAGTTACTGACAAGATACAGTTATAATGATGTATTGGTAGACATAAAAGCCATATGAATGGTGCTTGGATTTGTATCTAGTCAGAATTTAGTCTCACAATGTGTTTTTTTAATCTCTCTATCTCTATTTCTGCCTCTGTTGTTCAAGTGTATTTTGGCAGCTGAATGACAAAGACATGTTTACGAATGTGTGAATGATTGTGTTCTGTATTTTTTCCATGTTCTTTGTTGCGAACAGTAGTGTCTGTACCACTGTAGTCTAAGTAATAGACTGTAACTCTAAGGACAAGACAATTTAATTAAACACAAGATATCTCCATTAATTTGTGATTCTAACTTTGGCCTTCAGACTGAAATACGTACCAAGGTAATGTCTGCAGAGTCTCAGGTGTTAGAACACAATTAACCTGTCTTGCTAAGACTTGCCTCGCTTCAGTCAACAGTGGTTAACTTTGCCAACCTGAAGGGAAAGTTATAATCTAATAATACTAACAAAAAAAAAATCTGGATTGAATCTTCTGCTTGATTTTGGCATGCATTCAGTGGCCAAGTATCCCATTCAATGTCTACTTGCATGCAGAGCTCCTGCTGTGGAGATCTACCAAAGTAACAATTTTGCACATCCAGGCATACAACCAGCACCTTGATATACCTCAGTAGCAGCTTCTGCACTTGAAGTTTTGCAAGTGCATAAATATTGAACAGGACGCTGTTCAATATTTATGGATTAACCTCAGCGTGGGCATGTAGCATTCAGCTTTGATTCTTGTTTCTAATGCCTACATTTGAAGAAGAGATCTATGTAATTTCAAAGCATTCTTCTTCCAGCTGCATGAACTTATGTTGGTCAAATAAAGATATCATCGCCTTGTTTGGAATTGACAATCTTGTTTTTGCTAAACAGTTGTGTTCTCCAAATATTGTTTTCGACCCAGCTCTCCAATTCAACGAATTGCTACAAGTACCTGCTCTTGTACATACATGCCGTGGAACCCTTCTGCCCTCCAGGCCTTTCCTATTCATTTCAGTTGAAAACGCAGCAGCAAATTACAAATACTAGGCTTACAAAAGCAGAGGCTCAGCATTGTCTCTAGCTGATTACAAAAGCAACAGTGGGGCTTAAACAGGTGGGCAAAAATGAAACCAAAAGATGGTGGGCCATTAGAGTCCCCACACCACCACCAAGTATGTGGGCATCTCAAGAATGTTTCCTTTTCTACAGAAGCCTGCAATTAAGATCAGAATTCCCAGTGAGTGAAGCTGTGATGCATCCCAGTCAGATGACTGTTAACAGTTACAAGGTGGTGGTGGTCGTGAAGGAGCAGTGCCAAGAACATGGTAGGTAAGGAAGTCCCATTCCCTGAGATTTCAGGGCCAACACTTGAGACCGGAGGAGGGTCCCTTGTGACAACAGGGCTGAGCCCTTGTTTAAGTACTGACAAATTGTGTGGATTAAATAAATATCATGCACACATCAATGTCTGTATGCAGCACACGTATGAAAAGCGTTTCTATGCAACAGATATGCAAATATCTTTGCAGTGAGTCCTCTTCCCAACTAAGTGTGGAGCAGAGAAGGGTACCCAGGCATAAAAGCACTACACACAATGAAATCAAACTTCCTGCACCTGCAGCACCATTTGCCCTGAGCTCCTTCCCTGCCAAAGGACTTGAGAAAGCACAGCAGTTCCCTGAAACCAGCCATTGTCCCAAGACTGGGCAACCCTAATGGTAGATATTGTTGATTTCTAGTATCAGTAGACCATCACGAGCAACAAACTGGTTGTGACCTGATTTGTTATTCACATGTCTGCTCCACTCATGTCTGAATGATTTCATATAGGTGAGGCGAGAGACTTTCTCTTATTCTCCTTTGTGGCATTCCATCACATTTAAGAAGTTTTCTCTCCAGCCCAATTGGCTTTTGCTGTCGGAGGTGTTATCTGAGAAAAATCCCTACAGAAGTGGAGCATAAGGGAGTTCGACCCCCTTCTCCTCTGTGCCAAGTGTAAAGGAAAACAATTCAGTCCCTTTGATCACTTGACTGCGCTATCTTACCTCAACTATCACTGCAGTTTTTGCAGTATCTATCTGAACAGTATGCCTACCTGTCCACCCCTGTCAGGTACACACCTTCACACAGTGGCCAGTCCACATAGGCTCTGCCTTACATTTTGATTTTTCCCAGAAATGTCTGCCCATGCGGATGTACAGAGCAAGTATCCCCCACTCCTTTCCTCCTTTTCTTAGCCCACCCTTTTCCCCCACACAGAGAACTGTGATGATGGGACGGGAAAATTGGGTGTGGCATGACTTGGTGGTAGGAGCGTCCTTTTCAGTATACTGTTTTTCCATTCTCTCTCTGTCTCTCTCTCTCTGTGTTTGTTTGTGTGTGTGTTTGTGTGCATGTGTAGAGAGAGGGGGTGCAAACTGGTTTCATTAAGGGGGAGAAAAGCAGATTGGGTTATGTGGGGAGACCCATTTAATATTGTAACTTTATAACATCATACCATCATTGTCTATGGCAGTAGTTTTGAACCTTGGGAGACCCAGGTGTTCTTGGACAGCAATTCCCAGAAGTCTTCACCATCAGGTGTGCTGGCTGGGGTTTCTGGGAATTGCAGTCCAAGAATACCTGGGTTACCTAAAGTTGGGATCCACTGCTCTATGGCATTAAATTCACAGGGAACCCCTTGTTCCATCCTCCTACCATTACTCCTACATTTCACATCCAGTGTGAGGCAGCTCTTGTGGCCCAGTACTGAGGTTCAACATTTGGATGTTGTAAAGTAATGTGAGGGGGGCCTCATGCCCACAGCAGCTAGGAGATGAAGTAGACATGCAGACCAGAAGCAGTGATGAGAACAACCCAAGTAGAAGCAGATAGACAGAGAACTGGAGGAATGCCCACAGAGTCATGTCATAACTGACCTTGTGAGTGGCATTGCCCCCAAACAAGCGGCTGACAGAGCACAGCCTGAAAGTAATTACAATAAAGGTTTTCTGCTGCAGCACAATGAGCTGTTCGTTGTTCTTGCAGCTTTAGCTGTACTAATAAGAATGACAGCCAAATTGCGGATAGTTATGGGTCTCATGATGGGTGGTGGAGAACATCATTTGGATCACAATCTGAGAAGTGAGTCACAACACTAGCTTTCAGCAGCTGGAACAAGCATAAAGCCTTCTCTTTCCCACATACACATTTGAAAAATGAAACTTCTAAATGTTTTACAGAGGAACGGGGAAAGATGTGTGAGTAAACAAATGTGGCTGCCCTTCATCGCACAGTGCCGGTGCCAGTGGTTTTGGCATTTCTTGCAGCATGATTTTTAAAACTGAACAGATAAAAAACCCAACTCTTGTCTAATTCTGACTGCTTTGAATAAACTCTGGATGGCTTGTGGTTGTTCCCTTCAGCCTACTTTCTCCACAATCAAGTATGAGACTGTCATATGGGAGAGTCTCAAAAGCCTCAGCAAAATCGAAATCTACTAAGTCATCCATCAATGTTCTCCTTTTATAGATAATAATAATAATCTTAGAACTGGAGAGCTGGAAGGGACCCTATGGATCATTAAGTTCAGCCCCTTCAAGGATGCACAGTGGAGAACAACCTCTGCAGCCAGATACCTGAGACACTGAGCTATCCAGCAGTTGTCTTCCATTAAACTTTACCCAGTCAAGCTGCCTGTTTTTCTAGTTGCTTTCTTGGCTTTGTAGTCACCTGGGATGTGCAGAAGCCTCCAGTCTAGTCCATGCCTGAAGAAAATGCACACATATTGGGGCTGATCCACCTTCATAGTATTTGGTGCCATTCCAAAATGATCCTTGGCCTGGTCGTTAACAATATTGACCTGTTTTCTATTTCTTCATGAAGATCCCACTCCTGCAAACAGGGAATTGCAAATAGCAAGTCCCGGTCATAGACTGAATGGTGAAGGCAGACTAGAAAGGCACAGCAGCTGTCCGAAGAGCTGGACAATCTGCTTCATTTTTATTTTTTCCTTCTTTTTTCCAGCTACCAGGAGAAAGTCCCCAGTGGCTTCCTAAGGCAGTCTCAGGGAAGGGAGTGAGTGAGGTGCTTTAAAAGGTGAGTGGGCCCATTTCATTCTTAAAAGGGCAACATAGGGAGCCTGATCTTCCACATTTCCATCCGTTATCACATAACAAAAAAGAAAGGAATAATAATTACCTATAATTGTAACTTATTGTTTTAATTAAATATTTTTTAATCCATCTGTTATCTCTGAATCCACCCTTCCAGTGCCCTTGACCTGCAGTTAGTGGTGCTGCAGCCACAATAACTTTGCAGCAGGAAATGCAAGGAAGGTTTCTCCCTAAGGAAAAACAGCATACTTCCCTCCATCTTCCTTGGCTTCCCTGTCTCTTTCCTCACATCTAACTGTGATGTGTGTCTGCTGGATTATGGATTCATGGGTATGCCACTCTATTCTGTTAATGCTTCTCAGCTCTTTGCTCTGCCTGGTGGTCATGCTGGGAATACACAAAATACTGCTGGTTTAGATTCTTTTTACATATTTGTCTGAAGACAACACATATCTATTGTAGACGAGTAAGTACACATGAGTATTCTTGGTGCGGTGTAGTGGATAGAGTAACAGACGAAGAGGGTCCAAATCCCTGCTCAGCCATGGAAACTTACTGGGAGAATGGAACTGGTAAAACCACTCCTTAAATATCTCACTTACCTTGAAAACTCTATTAGGGTCACTGTAAGTCGGTTCTGACTTGATGGCACATAACACACACACACAAATACACATGAAGGATTTGCTGGAAAGATGCATTTGGTTTAGATATTACAGTCCCAATATAATGTGATAGCTGACAGGATAGCTCAATGAGTTTAGTTCCTGGTGCTGTTCATTTCCACATTGTGCCTCCTAGGGGAACAGCCAGCCTGTGTAACCTTGGACACCCTTCATGGTCCCAGAACACCAAGAGAAGAAGGGAATTATAAACCAATTCTGAGTAGTTAATGCCTAGGAATTCATGGTAAGGGTTATTATCATAAGCCAGAATCAACGTGGAGGTACATAATCATAAATTACAATAGAATGTGGAAAGTAAGGATTTATATCTTGGGGATGTTTACACTCAGGTCTGTTATGAATTTGCTAAGTTAAGAAAGAGTTGTCCTTAATTTTCCTTGTTTGTGTGCCCTGTAGAATTCAACTGAATCAGAGAAAGTGCATTTCAAAATCTGTTCTGAAGTCATTGCCCTTAATTTGCAAACCAAGTGGATAATCATATCCTGTTTAGAGTAAAAGGCATTTTCACCTATATACCAAATGTAGTTTTGCTATCTCATGTGAATATTCATTTTGTACCCCTAATCATATCAGAGTAATTGGGGGTGCAGGACACTGCTGTTGCCACCCCAGAACCATGACATGTGAAGATACATGGCAATTCCTGGTGGGATTCACATAGACTTTGTTAGCTCACTCTGCCCTCTCTAGCATTTCTTTGCTCACCCCTGCAGTATCCCTTCTTTTGCCCTGTGTCTGGCTGGTGTCTTTGGGTCTGGGCAGGATTTATGTTTTGTACACATCAAGGTTCTTGCTCATGTGGAGAGCCTCTCCTCTGTGTAAGCATCACTTTCTGCACAAAAGAGGTGATGCTAGAAGGGGGCAGAATCAGCCCCTCCCTTCATGCAGATGTAATGCCTGAATAGGGCTCCCATCCCTAATCTAAACATTCTAGAGCTACAAGCCTCCACCTCAGGAAGGTTTTTCCTTCCTTATTTGCCTGAGGTGGACATTTCCGCCCACAAAGCAAATATAACCTCGTAGGTTACAACTATGGACTGAATCAGGTGTCAAGACCCCAAATTACCTCTGCTGGTTTCTCCCCAGTGACCGTTCCCTGTGTGCTGTGCTTTCCTCCAGCTGCTCTCTTCAAGGTTGATGCAATATTCAGGTTAGATAAACGTCAAATGGTCTCCTTCAGAGGCCTCATGTTTTATTTATGGTCATTGTTTTTGTTGGGTGGATTGCGGGGATTTTATTTTATTTATTTATTTAGTCTCTTATTTTTCTGCCAGAAACGCCAAGCTGAACTCAATGTTTTGAAAATAATGAGAACGGTCTAAGTGGTATAGCTGTTTTATCCTAAGTGAGATTTTTTCCTCTCAGCCACGGCAATGCAGGCATCCCTGTCAGGAACGGCAGTCCTTTTACTGTCTGTGAAGAAGGAAGTCTCCATCCATGACGGAAGCACGCCTCCTGACATGTAACACACTGTGAGAACCAGACACACTTTGACTTTGTCATCTTCCTCGCCTGCTCATCAACTTCCAGGGCTGCATCCTGCATGCAGGAAAAGACTGGGCCAGAGGATGGCATAAAACCATCACCATATTTCACAAGACAAGTTTCTGCTGCAGGAGCAGCTCTATCTGAATGTGGCGGAGACATTTGGTTGTCTGCAGTCGGGTTGAGCTGAGACAGGGACAAACAGCATTGTGGCCGTGCCTTGACATCTTTTTAAAGTAACTCTGGCATATGTAGAGTAACAGTAGTTTAACAGTGGTGGCAGCAGCTTATGTAGTGGCTCCTGTTTCTTTCTCTCCTCCTTTTAAACAACCATGTGCCCAGAAGCACAGCATGGAAAGTTATCTCTTTTTTTAAAAAAAAAAAAAAAGGGGGGGGGAATATTAGGACATACTGAAGCCATCCATGACCAAAAGCCCCAGAGCATCATCTTACCCCTGCACAGTTAGGGATGGTCTCGCATGTCATCGGATTTATTGTTCTGAAAAGCAACTTCTCACACTTTGTCTGGATGGCAGTTATATCTGGGGGCTGAACAAAGTGATCCAGTTAAAAATCTTTAAATTTTCCTTAGAAAAAAGAGCAAACCTTGAAAGGAAAATACTATCTGACTGTTCTAAGATGCTCCTGCCTGAGCTCACATTTGGCAAATGAGTTTGCTTTTCTTTTGCAATTGGTCCTTAAGAGACAAGCAAGGCTTTGTTTTCATATCTCATTTCTCAGACACATTGTTCTGGAAGATTTGCCTGCTTGGAGGGATGATGTTGTAAAAGATGGAAATATGCATTTCACTTAACCTGTTCTCTGGACCTGAAATAAGAGAGACTGACAGCAGCCATCCGCTCTGGCTGCCACTTTCACATGTTAAAAAGAACAATGGAGGGGCAGGGCTAACATGCTGCCCTCAATGCCTGTAGGCTCTCTACACTTAGATAACCGCTGGACAGGGCTACAATGTCAAAAACAGCTGTAAATCTTTATTTGCCTCGTACGGGAGGACAAGGAGCTGCAACATTCCTCTTGCCAGTGAGGATGCTGATAATTTCCCATTGCTTTTGATAGACAAGAAAAATGTTTTTGCACAACATTCTTATATGGGCAAGAACACCTTTCCCCACAACATTGCCACAACTTTTTTCACAACAGTTCCCTGGTTTTGTGCAACATTGCTGCTGCTTAATTTAAGCATTGGCAGTATTGAATGGGTTGCTTGAGTCTTGCTTAAAGACCAACCAGTCCCTGCTTTCTCAAAGGGAAAGTCTACTTTTTTAAAAAAATCTTTATTAAAGTTTCAATAAGAACAATATACAACTCAACATAAAAAAGAGAAAAAATAAACATACACACACGTATTCTCAAAGGCTTTTACGGCCGGGATCCGATGGTTGTTGTAGGTTTTTCAGGTTGTTTGGCCGTGTTCCGAAACATGGCCAAACAGCCCAAAAAACCTACAACAACCAAACATACACATATCTTAAAACTTCTTAAAAAGTCTAAACAAGTAAAAAAACAAACTTGATTTTAGTGCACCAGTTAAGGTAGAAATATATTTCATACAGAAACTGTTGTTTTTGTTGTTGTTATGATGCCCCATAACCCTTCCAGAATAGCATTATCACATCTTTGGGTAAACAACCTTCCCCCTTTTATTAACACTAAGTCACAAAGTCTTGCCATATTTCAACAAACGGATTCTCTTTCAACGATCCCTTTTTAAACTTTATATCCCATGTCAACGTAGCTGTCAATGATAAAGGGGAAGTCCACTGAGGCATTTTGCACACATGGCAGAAAATCTGCTCATAGGGCTCTGTATCTCACTCTCAGCTGGAGTCAAGGAATCTCAGAGTGGTTTAAACAGTCCTTATTAAAATGCCCCATCTCCTTGAGAGAGCTTAACTGGCAAGAACAAGGCATGTCTATAAATATTCTTTCCACAGGGATGCAGAGAGAACTTGTGGTGAATGTCACAGGCAAACACCCTTAGTAAATAGTTCATGGGGATGGAGGAGGGAAGGTGTTGAGAGGAGGACCCATGCACCTCTCTCTGCACATCCCTCCTGCTGCTCTTGACCCTTGGAAGTGAGAAAATAGGAAGGTGTGTTTGGGAGCAGGGTAGTCTGGCAAGATAGAGGGGAACATTTTTGTGAACCCTCAGATTAGCTCAGAAAAATGACCCAGAGGCAGACTAAATAATTTCTGAGTTATGCCATGGGAGCATCGGAAATCTCGCCTATCTTATGTTCTTTGTACTACGTACTCACTAGTATTCACCTTGATGGGCCGGAGCAGTAAAACTCCAGATCATACTGCCAATATTTTATGTCCAGTAGTGGTCTTTGAAGGATAGGAGGTTAATCCGTTACTGTAGCATAAGGTGCACCTCTCCCAGCTCAGTCCATGGGCCTCCAGTGTCTACATCCCTGAGGAAGGTGGCCTTCTATATGCTACAGATGTATGCTAATGTCCATATATTATATTCTTTGATGCGGCTCTTGTCCAACCATTTATTAGATAATATAGGCTAGTTTTAGTCCTTTTTCTTTTCTTTAATGGACTGCATCTCAGCATGTGGGGTTATTAGTATTCAAGGCAACTGTTACATTAGCATTGACCTTTTAGCCCATATTCATTTGACCCGCACAAGTGCTCAGCAGTTGCCACGGCATTTAGAATTACTTCCTGCTGTGTGGAAGGGATGAACAAAAGACAGAAGCATCCTTAGGTTGGGGTAAAATTAAGCCAAGATAGATTTTGTTTTGCTTTGTTAAAACACTGATAATGATTACCATTATCTATCTGTCTGTCTGTCTCTCTGTTTGTCTATCTTAAAGTGATCCAAGTTAGAATTCGGAAAAATCTAACACCAGTAGAATCAGCAGGGCTGAATTAATAAGTCATAGGCCACCAGCTTGTACAGCTGCCAAGAACAGTTTGCCAAAGATTTGAAAAGGAGTGATCACAGTCTTTCTGAAACCCCCTCTTTCTTTTAGAAAACCCATAACCTTATAACCTGACAACCTTCTAACCTTCTGCAGAAATCAGTCCTGAATAATTCCACAGATCTGTCGGAACAAGTTTCACTCTGAATGTCCTTCGGGCATGTGTGCATGTATGTGTGAGGAATATCAAGGGGACACAGCGATTGACAAAGGAGAACAGTTCCCCTGTTCTACCATGGAAACGTTATTCACAAATAGTATGTATCAGATGTGCTGGATTTAGACAACCAGTAAGGTCATCCCAGAGAGCACTGATTTTTTTTCCTGCAGTCACCAGGTGACAGACATCAAGGAAACTTTAGTTTCCTTGGTTCTACCAATGACTGACAGCATTGGCAGTAGGGATGTGCATTTAGATTCAGAAATATTCAGAATTTACTGAATAGTGCCATATTTGGATAGTTCCGAATATATCCAAATCCAAATTTGATAGTTCTGAATATCTGCAAAAATAATTCCTAATTCGGAGTCCCATTTACTGCTATAGATTAGAAAGCAAAAGGATATGTCTCCACTTGCTAGAGGAAGAAGTGAAAGTGAAACCTATTTCTTGGACAATTAAATTTACAAGGCTAGTGGGGGCAGAGAACTTGGTGTCTCCTTATTTGAGTTGCCATGGGTTTCCCAAGGAAGGGGGCTGGGATGCAAGCAGAACCTGTAAATTCATCTATCTGCACCAACGAAATCTAGAAGCAGGCAAAGACAGCAGAAAGGTGTTTTTTTTTCCACATTGGTGGAAGGATCCAATTGACTAATAGGCCTTCTTATAAATCTCCTGAGCATTTGCTCTTAGGATATACTCTGGTGCAAGCCTGCACTGCAGCAGTTTTTTCTATGTCCTTTTCTGAACCCTCAACATACATTTGCATTATTCACATCTGATTGTATATTGTTTACCTTAGAACTGCAGAACTGGAAGGGACCTTATAGATCGAGTCCAGCTCTTGTCAGGGAGACCCACTGGGGAATTGAACGCCAAGCCTCTGGCTCCACAGCCAGAGACCTAAACTACTGAGCTGTCCTGCAGTTTACTTAATATAGTTAGGAATAAGATTTAGGATTAGTAGATTTCTAGATCAATATACTTTATAAATCCTCAGGGAAGTATTATATTAGGTTTAGTCTCTTTTGGGATATATCAGGGAAGAGGGAAAGCTAGAGAGAGAGAGAGAAACTGAAAATAAATATGTTAAGTTAATTGTGTGTTTATGTGTGTGTCTGTGTACTTCTCTCTCTCTCTCTCTCTCTCTGTGATTTTCATTGGAAGGGTTTGTATTCTGCTGTAGCAGAATCAGATATAGTTCTTCTCTGGGTACCAGAGTCTGCAGGCAATATGAAACGTGGGTGTGGGAGAAAAAGTAGGCACTTGGGGAAGGTCGAAGCAGCTTCTGCTGCCTCTTATATAGAAGGAAGGATTGCAACATTTGCTAACTACTGATAGCAGCCTTGTGTTCATTTCATTGCCAGTGGACAGTGATTTCCTTGTTCTCCAAATCAACTGAGAAAGACTGAAGTGGTGGTGCAGGCAGTGGGAGAGCAGCAATGGCTGGAATCCTAAGAAGGCAAATGGGATAATAAGGGATGAAGTTTTCCAGTGGTCCAAAAACTTTCAGAGGGCCACAGTTGCCCACTCTTGCACTACACAGATGACTACATGGATGTCTTTTTCATGGAAACAGAAATGAAATGTTGTCAAACATATAAGTCATGTGGAGGAGGAGAGCTTCTGTGTACATGCACATCTCTACATGTAATTATCCACACTTGCTAGCAGGTGAATGCCTGCACAGTCTTCTTTATGAATGGCTGAAGTATGGTTATGTATGATGGAAGCATGTACACCTTTACCTCCTTTGGAGGAGGCTAGGTGATACATGTAGTACCGATGCTGGCTCTGTCTGCCAATGTATAGACAAGTATGCCATGTAAAAAGTGGAAAGAAAAAATGATATTCTAAGATTTTCTGTGCCATCTCACACAACAGGTGCAGAGAGGTTTCTAAAGCACAACCACTGGTGACAAAACAGGGCCCTGTCCTTAAACTCTGATCAGCTAATAGACAAACAGAAGGAAATATTTATCAGGCTCGCAAGCAATTGCAATGGGATGCTGCTGACTCATCTTCACAGAAGCTAACTTGGAAATGATTGGATCCAGAGCATATATCATGTGTAGAATAGACCTGCTGAAATCCATGTAATAACCCAGGCCATTTCACACCACCTCGGAACTGGACCTGAAAAGAAACTGCTTTGAAACTCAAGGGGAGTTCACATTTCAAAATTGCTTTCCAATAGCCTGTGATATGTATAATTTCCCAACCAGACCCAATGATGCTAAATTATAGATTATTTCTAGTTCACTCACAGGCCTCTTATTTGAACCATTTGACGGTGCCACCAGCTAGACTGCAAGGATAGTAATGTCAAATGAGGAGGGAATATGACTCTGTTATATCCTGGAGAGCCAAGAAATCTTAAACAGGTATTAGCTTTAATAGATTTTGCCCTTCTCTGTGCACAAGAACTTTGATTCTTAACAGTTTACATTGTTCTGAAGTTTCTCACATAAAACTTTAGTGAAGGATCAAAGAATGAATAAGAGTGACCATTTTTCATTGTGGGAAATAAAAGAGGAAGTGCATAATCAGGAAAAGGACAGACAAGGATGCATGTGTCCAAAATAGGAGCCTTGTGGTGCAGTGGTTAAACTGCAATACTGCAGCCAAAACTCTGTCACAATCCAGGTTCAATCCCAGGTAGCCGGCAAGGAGCAAAGGTATACATAATTACTGACCAATATCCAACTCATTTTGTCCACTTGCATGCCGCCATCAGTGTAACATTCAGAGGTAAGTTTCTGAAAGTTAGAAAGTCAGTCAAGGCAAGACAGATGTGTGAGACGAAATGTCTACACTGATTTCTTAGCCTGAGGCAATTTACTGCTGAAAGTTATGCCAGTCCAGCAGGTGTGATGAAGACTGTTTTGGCCACTATAAGTGAAACACTACATTCCACCACAGTGGTGAAGTCTGTGACCACGTGATCTGTTTGCCTGCTCAGTTTATGTGGATAAACAATGTCAAGGCCTCTCCAGGCTGTCCCTCTTTATGGTTCTTTATCTCTCAACCAAGCATGGACTTGACAGCCCTTCAAATCAAGGGCTCCTTCAAATAGGAGACACTCCTCTGTGAGATAGGACTCATGGCCACCTGAGATGATCTCCATATTACCAGCCAGTGTTAAAAAAAGCACCAGAACAAGCATACATACTTGTGCAAATGGAGGTCATTTCTGTGCAATGAAAGAGAAATGCATGTACTATGCATGTAAAGAGCAGGCCCCACCATTAAGCAGAGTGAGGCAACTGCCTTGGGTAGTTGATGCTTGGGTGCATAAGGCTGTCCTGAGCTGCTGGGAGACAAGAGTCATCTGAGCCATGCAGCTTGCAAGGCCCTTTGCCCTGCCACATAGCCTGCCTTGCAGCATCAAATTACAATGAGCAATGTTGTCTTTTTGCCAGTCAGTAGAGCAGTTAGATTCAAGCAGTGCCATCCAATGTCCATGCTGGCCAGGGCTGCAGTCCAGGAAAGCCCTCATTCCCACTAGGGATCTTATGTGGCCTTACCAACACATGGCACATTTTTCCAGAATCTACAATGCTGCTGAGACTTGTGGTGGACTCACCATCAAAGCTTTGGGGGTGGGTTTCTTTTCCCCAAGCCATGCACTTATTCTGCAGCAAGAAACCTCATGAGGTGGGTGATGCTAGTGATTCACTCACTGCTTTGCTCTAAAAGGCCCAAGTGCACGACCTGCTGTCCTCCCAGTCCCCTCCCCTTCTTCCTAGCTTCCCTTGCTCCTAGCACATGCACAATGTACATTACAACAACTTCACACTAAGCCAATGAACCTTGAGGCAACCTGGGAAGAAATGGATAATGAGTGTGCAGGCTTTCAAGCTATTTGACACACTGTGTGGGCCCCCAGGTCCTCTGTAGCTAACAAAGTGTCAAAAGGACCTGTCAGAGGTACCATACAGACTCAAGAGACAAGATTTCAGGTTTTGACACACATTTATTGCACAGCCCCTTCCTCATTATGCTTGACCCTGACCCACTGAGGACCCAGCATCCCCCAGCTTCCCAGAGCAAGTCCCAAGCAGGTTGATGGTACCCTATTAGACAGATCTAACAACTCTTGTCTTCAGTCCCTCTGTTTTGACCCTAAGGGTGGTTCACTTAATCTGCTTGGGGAGGAGCAGTTCCATCAACAGTGACTGTAGTTGCCTAAGGGCACTGCCTTCTTGCTTTTCAGGTCATCATCTGCCTGGGGAACCAAGAATGCCTGCTCCAGCTGGCACAGTCTCCACTGGTGGCACCAGCAGTGTCAAAACCAGCACTGTGTGGGCATTGATTTAGCAAAACCCAGTTCAGCAGTGATCTCTCCAGTCAGCTCCAACAGACTATCACAGACTCGGACAGCTCCAGGTATCACTAGCGTCTGCCCTTTGGGCAGCATGTACTGGGGGAAAAGCCACCTGAGCACAGAGGGTCAGTCCACTGAGGCTCCAATAAGGACTAAGCTAATCCTTGGCATTTGGCCATTCCTCTCCTTCCTTCCCAGACTATGAGCAAAGCCCCCTTTTCTGTCTCCTCCTTACTGGACTCCTCGCCTTCACTTGACCCCCCCAGGAAATCTTATCACCATAGTCTACCTCTACTTCAGCCCTGCCAAGTCAGTTGGATACTGTCAGGGTTCACGTTCAAACTCTCCTGGAATAGGTTGTAGCCAGGTTGGGCCATTCTCTCTAGATGCCTCCTATTGGTACTATCCGACCAGCTCTACTAGGCTTCAAGCCCTGTTGCATGGGCGGTACAAAGGTTTGCCTGGATGTGGCACCTCCTGTGGCCCTTTTCACTCACACACACACATACACACACACACACACAAACCAAACTTTCTCCTCCTCTTAATGCTGCCTATCCTGAGATTTTTCTCCTTATACAGAGACTCCGAAAGGCACACCAATTCCATGAGCTGATGCCCCGAGACCAAATGTAGAAGTCATTATTATTATACATGTCTTCAAGGGCCTAGTAGACTTTGGGCTAATTAATGCCAGGAATTCATTGGAATGGGAGCTGAGAGATTTTGAGCTTCCAGATGAAGCACCAAGATAAACAAGTAGCAACAATAACTTCAAGAAATAAAGGTAACTGCACTTATGAGCGTCAGGGGGAAATTTCCTGGCTTTAAATGAATACATTACCCACGTTGAAAACCCAAGAGCAAAACCCCAGTTCACTACAATCCATGTATCTGACAGCATGGAAGAGGATTTTTATAATCATTTCAGAAAACTCAGGGCACACTATGTAAATGAAAGTACAGAATAAGTCAAGACCATAACTTCATTAAGTCATAGTTAATGTTTTTGGAAAGCTTGATGGGAGCTGGCCACAGACCTGGAGTCACACATTTTTCCTTTCCAAATCTTTCCTCCAGTCATTTTTTGTAATGTTGATGGGCTGACACAGCACCTGTCATGACTTGAATCTGCTGAGCTGCTAGGGTGGGCACTTCTGAGTCACCCGATAGAAGGCTTCCATCCCCCCCAAAAAAGAGGTCAAAAGAGGGCACAAATTTTGCATAAAACTGCATATGCTATTATACATACAGATGCAAAATTGGTTTGCTTTTTTAAAAAAAAACACCTCTGTATTTCAAAAAGAATTATAGTGCATCTGACTTGAGTGGGGAAGGTAGTAACCACCTGACCTGTAAACCTGTCATTCAGGTGTGGATGAGCACTTTGATCTCCCTTCTTATGATTCCCCCTCTTCAGATCAGACTAGATTTAGACTAGATAGTCCTTCTAATGGAAGAAACCTTCAAAAGGAGGCTTGTTGTCCAGCAGCCTTTTAAATGAGGATCTCAGAAAAAGGACATGGAACCCCATGAGCTGGTAGTCACAATATTAGTCATGTCCCAGGATATTTTTCTGCATCAAAAAGAGGATAATTTAAGGGAATGAAATGGACCAGCAGGAAGAACAATTTAGTCTAGAATATAATCTCACTCACCTTTGGTAATTATACCATTATGTTCCTTAAGGGTGGAAAACATTGTGAGATTCATCTTTCAACAAACATTGCTTTTTGGTGGTGGTTGTAGGTTTTTCGGGCTGTCTGGCCGTGTTCTTGAGGTTTTTCTTCCTAACGTTTCGCCAGTCTCTGTGGCCAGCATCTTCAGAGGACAGGAGTCAGAACTCTGTCTGTGCTCTGGTGCATTGCTTTTTGGCATAAATATATTCTTCACCCCTCCAAAAACCAACAAAAAACAGTAGTTAACATCAGCCAGGTAGGATCTGTTACACCACGCTTCTAGCTATAATTCAAAATGCATAATGAGCGCTCCTTACATGAAAGCAAATTTTGTTTTCACTATGTTATACACAACTGGTTTATTACTTGGCTTAATTATCAAGTAAATCTGCTCTATAACTGGAAGCAGATTGTGGTGCTTTTTAACTATGGGTACAAATTGCTGGCAAGCTCCCATTGGCTAGCCTATAACCCAAAAGCACAAGGAATTTTCTGGTTGTTGTAACCTTTTACACTTGCAAAATTAAGACGGAGACATCTTGGGGCATTCCATTTCTCCTCAGCAATAACCTAATTCCATATAAGCAATTTTATAGGGTGTTTGGGGCAATTTGTTTGGTTGTTTACCTTATGGTTCTTTATAACATTTCGTTTCCATTTCTGAGGTATGGATTCTGTACAGCCTCAGTGTTTAAAAATATTGAGAACTGTACAGACCACTTGTGTGCACTGAGATACAATTGAAGGGAGAGGTAATGCGAATAAAACTTATTCCTCTTTAAGATTCTTTGTTGTTTTCACTGGAACACATATGGCTCTTTCCAAAGAGGTGGTTGTATGTGTCAGCATAACAAAAAAGAAAAAAGAATAAAAGAGTATTGGGGAGGGCTTAAAACTGATACATGTTTTAGCATGAGGATTACATGTGGATTACATGTGGATTACATTCCACTTCCTCAGATGCAAGATGGTTGTCATCCAAGTGATTTGTGCCACAAAAAAATATCTATTACTAATGATTTATTTGCATGGTGATTGTAGCATTTCACAAAGAGAAGGAAATTGCCTTTATTCACTGCTTCTAGGGTTTCTAGTTATAGTAGCCATCCTGTAGAACAGAAGCATTCTTGCATTAGCTAATCAATTGAAAATGCTGAAGATTTTGTATGCCTTGATTCATTTGTCAGTTCAAATGGAGACTGCAGACAAGGCATCAGAAGAAGGCTGAGACTTGGAAGGACAGCTATGAAGGAACTAAGAAAGATCCTTCAAATATTTAAGGATTTATCAATGGAGACTAGGGCCAAGATCATCCATATTGTGGCATGTCACTGAGTTGAAGCAGTATGGGATATGTAGTCAGAGAAATGTAAGATGGAGTCAGACAGGTTATGTGTGAAGGTGATTTGAGAGACATTGGAATGTGTTTTTCTAAGTGCTATGAGAGTGTTTTCTGAAGATCAGTACAGCGTGGTTCGAGATAAAGCTGAAGGCCGAACAAAGGAGCCCGTGAAAGACACAACATTCTGAGCTAATTGGAGAAGAGATAAAACACCTGAATTTTCATGGGAATTGAGGGAGGAGGAAGATGTTATAGCCCCTCGAGGCTAATTGGTTAACAGCCTTGAAGTTTCAAGAAGAAGGGAGGAGTTAGAGTATGTAGAAAATGGACGATGGGTTATGTGAAAGAAGTTCAGAAGTTCTATTCCATGATGATGGGAGAGAAAAAGAACTTGATGGTTTGAGTATGTGGCTTGAAGGAGAAAGAATGTAAGTGGAGAGAAAGAAGGAGGTGGGGCTAGCCCACCTTAGCCCAGCTTAGTAGTGTTTATTATTTTAATGGGGATTAGTTATTTTATTTAACTGTAATGATCTTTGAATATGTTCCTTATGCTAAAGCTTGAGCAATATAAACTGATTCTATGAAACTCTATTTTTCTAATAAAAATTAATTATAAAAATTCTTACAAAAGGACTGGTCTCTTGAACAGCAGGGTCCGGCTAAATCCAGGGAGTGGAGAGGGCCACAAACTAGCTACAATGGTGCCTCGACTTACGAACGTCCCTACTTACAACCATTTCGAGTTACGACCAGCTCCGGCCACAAAATTTTGCTTCTACTTGCAACTGGAGCTTCCACTTAGGAACAGAAAAAGGCAGGAAAAAAAGGCTGGAAATTCAAATTTCTAACTGTAGGTGGAGACGAGGCTGCTTCTTTGTAGCTCTTTCGCCCCAGCAGTTAGAGAGTGTGCGTCGGAGGAGGATTGGGACTGCCTCGCTTCTGCTTCTGAGTGAGCGTGTGCGTGTGTTTGCAGGGAGGCTTTGGGCTGCCTGGTAAGGTAAGGTGTTGTTTTCTGCTTTTTAAAAACTGTTCTGGATGTTTTTGCAGTGTGGTTTTGGGCTGGGAGGGTTATGTTTATGTGCTGTGATGGGTCTTGGGGGTTTTGTTTGTTTTTTGGGTTTTTCCCCCCATTTCCGATGGGTCTTGGAGGGTTTGGTTGCTTTTTGGGGGGGTTTCCCCATTTCCGATGGGTCTTGGGGGGTTGTTTGTTTTTTGGCTTTTCCCCCCCATTTCCGATGGGTCTTGGGGGGTTTGGTTGCTTTTTGGGGGGTTTTCCCATTTCCGATGGGTCCTGCATGCTTCCCTTGCTTTTTCCTTTGTTTTCTTTGCATTTGCGATCTGCCCCCTTTGTTCTCTGTGCATTTCCGATCTGCTCCGTTTGTTTTCTGTGCATTTCCAATGGGTCTTGCACGCTTGATTGCTTTTCTCTCCTCCCCCCCCCCCCCGGCTGGAAGGGATTAATCGCATTTCCAATGAGTCTTGCAGTGATTTATTTATTTATTTAATTTTTGGGTGATTTTTTTTCTTCAGCCGGAATGGATTAATTGCATTTCAATGCATTCCTATGGGAAATGGTGCTTTGACTTACGACCATTTCAAGTTACGTCCATCTTCTGGAACGGATTATGGTCGTAAGTCGAGGCACCACTGTATCTTTAAGAGTCCTACCTAACTGAGCTGTTGTGAGTTCTAAGGAATCACAAAGCCCATGTGTCTGTACTTGTAAAGTACTGCGTAAAAGTAGTGTTCTTTTAAGGTCAGACTTGTTCAAGGGGCTTACGCGATGCACTGCTGAGGTCTTGGGACTTGCCTCAGTGCAAAGGTGGTAGGTAAGTGGCCTGTTGAACTCTCTGACTGAGTGCTAAGCACTCCTTAGGGAGGCTTGGGCACCACATGGCACACTGATTAATATATACAGATGTGAAATCTGGACAGTGAAGAAAGCTGACAGGAAAAAGATTGATTGGAGGAGAGCTGTAGCGATACCATGGACTTCAAGAAAGAAAAACAAGTAGGTCCTAGATCAAATCAAGCCTGAGGCTGTTGTACTTTGGGCACATCACAAGATGACAAACTCTCTGGTAATGACAAAAATGCTGGGAAACATTGAAGAAAGTAGGAAAAGAGGAAGGCAAAAAATGAGGTGGATTGATTCAGTGGAGGAACCGCAGCTTTGAATGTGTAAGACCTGAGCAGGATTGTTTAATGACTTTTTGCAGGTCACTAATTCATAAAATTGCCGTAAGCTGAAAGCCACTTGGCAGCACATAATAGCAACACTCAGTACTGAGCAGAACTATGGGATCACTGCAGGCCTGCCTTCTTTAGCTTTGCTGCGGTCTTCAGCTGAATTGGAAACAATACTGGGTTGGGTTGAGAGCCATGCATCTGACCAGTGATGATAATCATTTGGTTATCACTTTTAAATGTTCATAATGCAATGACAAGCACCGGCCACATTGGAAAGAGTTGAAGAGAAAATAAGAAAGCCAATCAACCCATCACAGAGCTACCACTACCACTGGTATGTAAGCCCACCTGCATGCAAGCCCACCTGGCAGAGGTATGGCCACAACCCATACTTCCAGACAGTTTAAGTGGCAGTGGGAGATGAGTGCAATGGTGAAAAATCTTCAGAGTAGGCATGGTAGCAGCAGCCCTGGTAGGCCTTACTAGGAGGCATACACCCTAGTATTGGCCTTATTGTCCTGAGTAATGATGCCAGGAACTGTGGCAGAAGCTTGACCTACCAGTTTCTGCAGATCTACCTGCTCTGAAAGGGGTCAAGAGAAAACCAGGACTCCCTTCCTTCTGGACTGAGAGACAACTTCAAGCACAGTGTAGAGATCCAGGATTCCAATCTTCAGTTCTATATCTGCCTGTCCTTGAAATCCTGTCGTGGATGTGATTCCACAACATGCACCCTGAATGTGCATCATTCAGATGCAGAGCCCATTTTCAGAGCTCGGAGCTGATTCTCTTTTATCACTGTTGTTTTCAACAGGTTTCAGAAAAGCACACAAGGGGGAAGTGACTGGCAGAGAGCTTGATTCTTCCCAGAACAACAAACAGGGAGTGTTCTGCTCCACCCTGCTGTTGGATAAAAGACAACATCCAATTCAATCAAGGCACATCCCTTTCTGCATTGCTATTGCCCGTATTCCTGGACAAAACAGACACACACACCACCAAAGGAGGATTGTTTTTGTCCCTATAATTTATAGAAGGTCCTTTTTCTGGAGAATACAAACACTGGTAGTCACTTCACAGGTAAAAGCCTTCTCAAACAATAGAAGACATGAAACTAAAACAACAGCTAGATTTTAAACTCACCACATTTTGTTTCCCCCCTTTCATTAAAACCTGGGGGGGGGGGGCTACAAAAAAATTAGAATCTGTCACAGCCTCAAGCAAATCCTATTTCAGCTGAGATGAAGATCCTGTCAGCCTCCTTAGACAAGGCAAGATACCAATTTTTTAAAAAAAAAACCAGGGGAAGTTATGAATACCAACAGTGCAGCTCCCCGGATTCCTCCAGAAGTGCGAATGGGATGTTACATTGCCATGCAACCTTCCTAGCTCTGGTAGGTTGCTAAATCAAAGGTTATTATGGATATGTAGACAATGACAGAAGGAACTGGGAGCACCCTCAAACTGCTTACTTGTGCCTGAAGTCTAGGGGTGGGTGATCTCCAGAGGTTCAGGGACTGTGCACATCCATCCCTAAAGTTTGGAGGGCTGCTCCCAATCACATGGCCCCTCCCTTTTTAAAAAAATGAAAACAGTATCTTTTAGAACAGAAACCCATATTGCACCCTCTAGTGCCTCAATTTTTGAAAAAAAGAGTTTTGAAGGATGGAGTCCCCAAAGTGCTGGACACTTCTCAAAACATGGTCAAATTTTCTCTCATGCTCAGTAGGGCCCAAGATGACTTTTTGAGCCATTAAAAAAAAAATTGTATGTGTGTATGGTGGGGGGGGGTGTTGATATGCCAAGGGCCATGTTTGCGCTCCTGAGGTCTGCCTGCAGGCCACAGTTCTTCCTTCAGCGTACTAGCCCATCCAGGACAGATAAAGTCCTGGAGTGGGAGCCCTCTGGTCCACAATTTTTCTCTTTGCAGAACTCAATTTCAGCATGGTGTCGCTTCTCTGACCTACCACTGCACCCAGGCATTGGTTCAATATATGCCCACCCTTCTGCTTCAGGTGTGAAAGCGATAGACAAAAAAGAAGTGCACTGGTCACACTGTGCTTCTATCTGCACATGACCACCCTCAGTGGCTTACTTTTGATATTAAACAGAACAGTGGACAAAAAAAGTGTCTCATGTCATCTCAAGGTGTAATTGCCATGGCGCAACACATAGGCACACATAGTGTGTTACACATAGGCACTCTACATGACCAGGCCCATAACTGTTTGCAAAACCACCATCAAATGGTGCCAACACCTTCCAATCATGGGGTTCAGAAGTATATCAAAGTCAATGGTACCAAACGCCACTGAGATATCAAGTAAGAACAGCAGGGTTACAAACCCCTGGTTCCCCTTCAGCACAACCAAGACTGACTCCATGTCAAAATCAAGGCTGAAATGAGATTGGAACACATTAAATCAGAACCAGAATCCTCTTAGTTACACCCGCTGGCATAACTCCACCAACATAAATCACATCTGTAAAATGCTGCAAGTTAAGAAGTTGCCGCAGGCATTTATTGTTGCATACCAGCGGCATGATTTGGCATGTGATAGAAACTACCTACACTGACTTCTTTACTTGCAGCAATTTACACCTGATATTTGTGTTGATAGATTCCAAACCAGTTTTTCAAACAAGGAAACAGGTGCAAACCTAGCAGAGGTAATCAGAGCTAATCAGAGATCTCTAAAAGAAAACTGACAGCAAGACCATGCAAACGTTCGCAAGAACGAACACACAAATGGCACTCTCTAATCTTCCCAGTGTGGTGTGCTGGATACGGTGACGGACTAGGACTCAGGAGGCCTGGGTTCAAATCTCTGCTCAGCCACAGAAACTCACTGGTGTGTGTGAAACTGGTAAAACCACACCTTAAATGTCTCACTTACCTTGAAAGCCCTGTTAGGGTCTCTGTCAGTCAGTTCTGACTTGACGGCACATAACAACACATAACATCCCTACTTGCATCAAGAACTAAAGAGTTTCCCTTACAGGTAAACACACTGCAAGTTCTACGAGTCCCCGTTTTCTCTGGTAATAATAACTTTTTGTCGGCACAATTTCCAGTTCTGAACAACCAAACAAGAATGAAGATTCTGACAATGTTATGAACATTGGCCTCTGTGAGAACTAATAATTAGGAAAGGATCAATTAATCAGCTAAGAAAAGAATCTGTGTGAAATGTTCCAATGCAGTCTTGGCACCCATGGGAGTGGTAGGGAATCCCTATAGCCTTTAAAGTCCAGGAAATAGGAAATTATCCCTCCACGCACACCAAGGAGACAGTAGGATAAAACAAGGTTCTATCATGCCTTCTGTTGTGGCAGGGAAGGATTGTGACTCTTACGTGGACAAGAATGGAGAAGAGAGTTCTTACGTGCTGGACACATAACAATTATATGGATGAATTATGCAGAGGCTGTGAATAATTCATAATACATCTCCATTTAGCCAGTTTAAACTTGTAGTCTAGCTTTTAAAAAAGAAATGTTTGTTTTTTTCAAAAAGCTTGCCTATTTGTAACTCACTGGTGAAAGGTTCTCATTCAAAATTCAGGGAGGGCAGTGTACCAGTGAAGAGCAGCTTCGGGTGGGAGGATCAATGGTTTGGAGCAAGTGTAACACTGGCCGACTCATGGCCGCAGCTCTGAACCAAACACAAAGGAGGTCCTAATGCCTCTAAATCACCAATCTAATGCTATTATGATACAATGGTGAATTATGCCAATTTTTGCTGCTGTAATTAGACAGTGCAGCAGATGGTGGAGATTTACAGAAACAGTATCATTCCTGGCAAAGCATGTTTTATAAATTTCCCTGCTGAGGAGTCTCTTGAGGTGGATGGAATACTTGGATCCTCTTCCCACCCCCTACCTTTAAAAGAAATACATACATTTTATGCTGGTTTACTTCCTTACAGATATCTCTTTAAAATTAAATGCCCAGCCTTTCCCATGTACTGTACTACAGGGAGCAGTCCATTCCTGTATACAAGATCATATTCTTTTAAAAAAAAATAATACTGGATTTAATGCTGGATTAATGAATTAGAATTATGTCAAAAAAAGCAAAGCAAAGCAAAGCAAAAAGATTGGTCACTGAAAGTAGGAGTTTTGCCATGTTCCAAGGTTTAAAAATAGTTCAGGGAAATATGATCATCACTTCATGCTTGAAGAAGGCAATCCTCATCTCTCCTCCAAAACTTCAGAGCTTGGGAACTAAGTGTTTATAAGTATTTATAGTTATACTTCCAACATCCCAGAAAATAGTTAACTACTTCTGCGGCTATGCTGTTACCAGTTTGGAATGGATTCTGATGTGCTCCAGGATGACTTGTGAATGTGATTCAATTTGTGCCCTGGATCTGAACTGATTTTTAAATCCAGATCCTCAAGTTCCCATTGATTTGCACTGGAAAACAAGGATAGTTACCCTTTTTTTTTTTTTTTTTGTATTGATATACATGAAATCTGGAGGTATTACAAACCTTAAAGAGGGGAGTAATCCTGACAAATTTCAGATGACTAACTCCTGGTTTGCATACTAGGAATCCCAAAAAATGTGCTTTTCTCAACAAGAAGACAAGCCAAAGCAATTCATGCCTCATCCCAATCAATTTGTAAATTTGATGTTTCACCCTGGAATGAAATCCAGTGACTCTGCTTTGATCTGAACCTCACACAAAGAGGTTTGCATCAGACCAACTGAGTTTGTGATTCGGGTTTTGGCCAAAAACGGTACAAAGCCCTAGTTCCCACAACAGTTCCATGTCCAGGGTGACAACCCAGTTAGAAGTTAGTGCAGCTTTCCAATTTTTATTCCTTCTTTTGGAAAACTTACAAAAATCTGGGAGTTCTCCAAGGAAACCTTTGGGAATTTTACCCATTCCTAGTGGCATATTATGGCTAGGGCTCATACAGGTGAAGCTCCAAACTTTTTTGTTTTTCAATGAGCAACAATGCTCACAGTATCTTAATTTTCCCAGTAACAATAAATTGTGGGCAATTCCTGTTGTTATATGAAGCATTTTGGACTGAATTGGTATCGACATAAAATGTGTCAATGAAGACACATTTTTTTATAGAAGTTCAGCTCCTGGTGAAGATGAAGCTACCAGAACTGGGGTTACCTGGTCATCAGTATTCCATTCTCAGAGAGTCCAGAGCTACAACCTGAGACCATTACAAAGTAGGTGTCATAATTCAAGATATCCCAGGCAGCCTCTCACCAGGGGTAAGGGCACCAGGACCCAGTCCACCGCACAGAGTATCAAGCCCCAAGGCACTCACTGCATAGTTGGCCATGACCAAGTGGAGACGGGAGCACAGAGCTGGGGAAACAGAGGCAGAACAAGGCACCAAGGAGGCAAGCAATGGCAAGAGCAGGGGCCAAGGCAAGAACAGGAACAGATGCAGGAACACTGGAGTCGAGATACAGAGATGTAAGAGGCAAGCAGAGGCAAGAACAGGGACCAAGGCAGGAACAGATGCAGGAGTACTGGAATGCAGGGACTCTGAAGCTCAGGAGCAGCAAGGCAGTCAGCACAGCCAAAGACCTTTCTTGCTGAGGCCAGTTCTGGGAGGGAGAACTTCTCCTTAAATAGGCCTTCCCTCTAGGTTTCTGCGTGAGCCTCATGAGTGGCCCAGCAGCTGCTACACAGGCCAGGGCCTGAGCCTACAAACACCAGGCCATTCCTGGGTCAGGCTGGCCTCGATCCTGCAGCTGCCAGGGCGGTACAGGCCAGACCCTGACAGTAGGCCCTTGTGATGTCATAGGGCAATGTTCCCAATCTTGGGTAACTCAGGGGTTCTTGGAGTGCAACTCCCAGAAACCCCAGCCAGCACAGCTGATGGTGAAGGCTTCTGGGAGTTGCAGTCCACGAACAGCTGGGTTACTGAAGATTGGGAACCACTGTCATAGAGTGTTTTTTATAGATTTTGGTCACCACGGAAGAGTAGCTATGAGGAGTCCTCTGGAAGAAAGCAGTCCTGGAGCTCAGTTTACTTATGTGCATATCAGCACTTATTTCAATGGATGAAAATTACAACACTGGGGCATTCAGAAGCTTCAGATTGCTTGTCTTTGAACTAGCATTTCTTCCATGAGTCCCAAGATGAGTCATGTTGATAGCTTGTTTCCTTTTGATGCTCAGCATCAAGGCCTTCTGCTTATTGTGAGAAAGAGAAAGAGCCCGGAATATAAAACAGATCACAGTTGCTCTTCATTTCCCTTCCAAGTTTTCCACATGAAAGAAAGAAGAGAAAAAGACCAACTCGAGTGGAGATTTCCCGCCCTTCCAGTACTTTTGATCAATTTTTTACAGTACTCCTCTCCATCTCCATCACCTCGTGTATGTGGTCTGTGTAGAAAACATCAATGGCAGCTTCACAAGGCATTAGCAATCCACCTCAGAAAACAGCTTGATATTTGTCTGCACCTTCAAAGTGGTGTAATCTCAGTCATTCACGTTGTAGTCACAGAATCTACAGCAACAACCAGGACGCTAAAATGTTGACCTAGAAGGTATGGGGCCAGGTCCTATTCCTTCTAGACTCTCAGGGGAATGGCACTAGGCAAGTTATGACATATCAGTCTCTGTTCTTCATCTCTGAAATCGGGACAAGAGACTGCTAACTACAACTGTGATGCTGAACGTGAGAAAACTGTGTTTCAAATGGGCCAAAACAAGTTATTTAATGCTAATTGTGTAGCTGTTGTTAAAAAGTATGTCTCTCTGTTTGTGTGTTTCTGTGCATTTATGCACACCCACACACGCATATGCACGCACACATACTTATGGAGCAGCCATAGCTACATAAAGGGAACTCTCTCACACACCTATAGAGCACATAGATGCAAGTACACATGTAGCCTGTGTCTAGTATAACAACTGAGTTGCGAACTTCCGGTTTCAAAAAATGGCTGCTCTTTTCAGCAGCATCACAATACTAAAATGGCAGAAAAAGTTGTTTTTAGGTTTGTCTGTCCGGTACTGCTAAATTCCATTCCTTGCCAACTAGAGTATCTTAGGCTTCAGTACAGAGTTGAGTTGATTTTAAGAGACTAAGGAATTTTGCTAATCTCTAGCCCATGTAAGACTACAAGTGTTGTTTGAATCATGAGAGAGTAAAGATGATTCAGGTGCCACTCACTTCCAGGCAATGGCTGAGGTAGATGCAGAAGATTTTCCTTCACACTTGCTGCCTTGTTCTGCTCTTTTTGGGCACCATCCTGCCCAATTGCAAAAGGGAGGGCTGTTCTAGTGCCCTCTACAAGCTTCCCAGGCCACCCTCACATGTCCCTCTTGCTACTTATGCTGTGTCCTGCTGGGCCTCCTGCCCCTCCGCCTGTTGAACTGAAGGCCCATTGACTAAGCAATGCCATGTCTGGGCCTGTTCTCTAGCCCACTCTTCCTTTCTGAACACATCCATATTGCACAGTCATAGGACTTTGATGCCACTTTAACGTTCATAGTGCCATCCTATGAAATCAAGGAAGGTGTAGTTTTGCTGAAGAAACTGGAATTCTCTGCCATAGATCAAGAGGTCACACTAGAACTCTCCCACAAAGAACTGAAAGCACCTCACTGAACTATACATCCCAGGATTCTTGTAGGAGAAAGCTCTGGCAGTTAAAGTGGAATGAAACTGCCAGTGTAGATATAGTCCTTTAACTCTCAGCCAGATGTTCACAGCCCAGTCAGGTTCTGTCTTAGTGGTGCTGCAACAGCTACTTCCTGTGTTTTCCTGCAAGACAGAGAATTAGTGGCTATCATCACGGCCCACCACACCCCTCTGAGGCATCCATGACCTCCCCCCCGCCATGGACACCAGCCCCCCACCATGCAGAATGTTTCTTGTTGACCTCTTACAGCTTCTTGGTGGTCTGTTTAGGCCTTTGCCTGGGTTTATTTGCTTTGCTGGTGGCAGAGCAAGCATGACGGGGAGAGGGCAGAGCCACCATACATAGGATGTCAAATTTCGCAAAGTAAACATCATGAGGCACAGCACCCGTCCATCCTCAATGTGGCCCTGCATTCAGGGGCTGGATACATGCGCCTTGTTGTAGCCTCGACAGATCACCTCCATGGGTGGCAAGTATCAAGATAATGATAATAGAACAAGGTGCCAAGTTAAGACATGGTTACTCACCAAGACCTTCAGGGATTCAGGATCACGGCTTTAATAGGTTGTGGAGGATTTGTTGTCGCTGGTGGTTTTAATGTATGTAGTTTTTAATATTTTAACTGTTTTTAAATGGTTTTAGAGCACTGAATTGTTTTATATTGTTTTTATTGTTGTATTCAGTTCTGAGATTTCTGGGTATAGAGCAGAATCTTTATATCCTAAACAAACAAACAAATAAACAGTTGTTTCAAGATTATTAACAAAACTATGCTGTGGACTAAGATGGGCAGAGGGTTGATAACAAAGGGATAATTATGTCCCACAGCCTTATTCTCATATTAGGTGGACTCCTGACAAGTAGAATTCTGTGTGACAGAAACAAAATGGCACCCTCTCCATGATTTCGCTGTTTATAGGCATACAGTTCCAACAGACAAATTGCGAGCAAGGATTGTCTAGTAAAGCAATAAGCAGCTTAATTTCCCACACTGACACCCCTCTACAGCTTTTGTTACAAATGTACCATTTATGCATCCATACCCACAAAGGAAACAAAAGATGAAGTGGATGTGTCTACTGGCACAAACGATCAAATTTCATTTTTCTCTGGCATTCATCCACCTACACCTTCATGTTAGAACTAGGCCATCAGCAGTATCTCTAATAGGTTTCCCATCTGCTATTCTTGCCTTTTATTGCTGTATAACTACATTACCATATGTAGCCGCCTCCTGACGTTGAGGACAAAGGGTCTCCAGCCACTGTCGAGCAGTATAATTTAGTTAGGAAAATGCTGCTTTCAATTCTGGGTATCATTTTCTGTTTATTTCACATGGTAAGTGAAAATGATATGGTCCTCATGTCAAGTGGCAAAATGCAGGAGTGTCAAAGGAATGGGTCTTTCTAGAAATTAGATATAGCCAGCATATGTTGCTGCCATCTGTAAGCAGACTACGAAAGCCATGGCATACTTCAGTAGAGCTCAAGGAGTGGGGGAGTTTTGCCATTAGCTGTTTCTGGTCACCCCACCGATGAAAAAAAGTTCTAGCCATTCAGAAAAAAACAGAGTTGAGTTTCTTCTTTCTGATACAGATCCCAAGACCACTTACCAAGTAGCCAGCTTTTGTATAGCGATACTCAGGTCTCGGAAATTCTGTAGTAAATAGATACTAGATTTTAAATTGTCCTTCAATCCCAAATATTTTTATGAAGTATGTGGATTTTTGGAAATATGTAAAGGTTTATTCATTTTTATCATTTTTTTTCTGTATGATAGGTCTAGGGACCGTGGCAATAAACTCACTTGAGCTTAGCACATCTCTGTGTGCTGTAAAGCAAAGCGTGCTGCTCATGGAATGCCTTATAGTGCTTAAAGCACTCTCTGAGCAGTTTATAGTTTTCTAAAATTATACAGGCTACACATTCCTCCCCCCCCCCCCCCCCGGTCAGCTGGGTACTCCTTTGACCGACCTTGGAAGGCTGAGTCAACCTCGAGCTGGCTATCAGATCCATTAGTATCGAACACTGACAATGAGCAGTTTGGGCTGCAATACTACAGTTTAACCACAGCGCCATGAGGCTCTTCAGTAAATGAAAAGATAATGAAATTAATTCTCTAGGTAAAATCAGAAGAGTTGGTTTTGAAACAAGCATTATGCTTCAGTGTCAGCTTGAAGCTGGGAAAATAAAACATTTCTCTGTAGGGTTCTCTGTGAATTGACTGGCATTCTGAGGTATGTTTCAACCACCAGAGCTTCTGTTTACTATGCAAAAGCAGAGAAAATATAACTCAAACAAAGAAGACAAAAGAGGATACAGATTTGCATCAAAATTCTATATTCTGATACATATAGATGACTATTTACGAATAATTCCTTCAGCTTAAATAGAAATGCACTCTATCTCACTTGAGAGCCTGATTCTACTGACAAAAAAACCCATTGTTGTACCAGGTTCGGGGGTGGGTGGGAATTGACATACATTTAAGTGTACACACGAGGCACGAGCGCACACAGACTACTTTGCCAGGGGAGCGAGTTTTTCTGCTCCCCTGCCAGAGGTCTGTTTATTTTGCGGATGTGGAATCGATTCTTTGTGCCTCCCTGATAAGGTCTGGACTCGATCCATAGGGTCCCTTCCAGCTCTGCAGTTCTAAGGTTATTATTATTATTATTATCTCATGTACAGAAATGGTACTGGTTTTTCAGATTTTGATAACAGTCAGATTAAACTATAAGTTACTATAGCCTATCCCAGTGTCCAGCATATGGTTACACTGAAGCTAGAAGGTGATGAAGTATGCTATCTCTTTGATACTGATGTCACAACTCACTTCATCTTGTCACTTGATATTTAGGTAGTGGTCTCTTTTAGCATTCCCTTTAAGCTGAGTGGGTGCGCAGCCACACAAATCTGCATTGGCACCATGCATCCACAGCCAGTGTTGCCGCCCATTTGGTTCTGGTTTTGGCTGGAAACTAGGGTTGGGTCAGGGCCCTGACAAGCACTGGCAGAACATTAGAGGGAATGTTCATCTCTTTAAATATCCACAGGAATAAACATGTTTTCTTTAATAATCTTCACTTATTTCCTCTCTTCCTCTTTCTCTGACACCACCCTTCAGCTGCCCTTACATTTGTGTATTTGCTCCTTCATCCAGGCCCTTACAACCCCCTCCACATAGCGAACTCTAGGGCATTGAAGTCAGAGCCCTTTCTCAGGACTGATAACCAAAACATTATCTTAGATTTTAGATCAGAGATGGGCACAAACCAAACTACAAACCAGAAAAACAGATGAAGGTTTGTGGCTTGGTTCATGCAACCCATTTTGCCGAAATGAAACAAAGCACTGAACTTCTTTTTCTCCTTGGCCTTAATTTTGCTTTAGCAAAACAGATGCCCACCTGCCCCATTCCCGCTGCCCCGTCACCTCCTAGTCTTTCTTCTCCACTGCTGCCATCTTCAGAGACAGCAGCTTGGCCTCCCTTCCAGGAGCCAGGCCCTCTGTCTCTGTGCATGCCCATGCATCTCACCTGATAGGCAGGCAAATGCGCAGAGACAACAGGCCCGGCTCCTGGAAGGGAAGCTGGGCTAGGTGTCTCTGGAGATGATGGCAGCAGAGGAGGAGGAGGTGTCAGGACTAGGACAGGATGGAGGTGGTAGGTTGTCCTCCCCCAGGCACAAACTGGAGAAATGAACCATGAATCGGTTTGTTTTTCCAGAGGCTCAGGGGTGATTCATGGTTCATGGCTATCCACGAACCATCACAAACCACAGGTTTTCTGGTTTGTGTGATGTCCAAGCCTCCCTAAGGAGAGTCTGGAGTCTGGACAGGGAGTCACTCTGGTCACAAATCTATCACTTTTTACTGAGGTACCCTGTTTCCCTCAAAATAAGACCTAATCTGAAAATAAGCCCCAGTTAAGTGAAACCCTGCCCTCCACCATTGTGCAGCAACCAGAAGAAAATGACAGGACTGTATTTGAATAAATGTAGATTGTTGTACTGTGGTGCTGGAGGAGGCTCTTGAGAGTCCCCTGGACTGCAAGGAGAACAAACCTATCCATTTTGAAGGAAATCAACCCTGAGTGTTCACTGGAAGGACAGATCCTGAAGCTGAGGCTCCAATACTTTGGCCATCTCATGAGAAGAGAAGACTCCCTGGAAAAGACCCTGATGTTGGGAAAGTGTGAAGGCAAGAGGAGAAGGGGACGACAGAGGATGAGATGGTTGGACAGTGTCATTGAAGCAACCAACATGAATTTGACCCAACTTCGGGAGGCAGTGGAAGACAGGAGGGCCTGGCGTGCTCTGGTCCATGGGGTCACGAAGAGTCGGACACGACTAAACGACTAAACAACAACAAAGATTGTTGTACATGAAAAAAAAACATCCCTTGAAAATAAGCCCTAATGCGTTTTCTGGACCAAAAAATTAATATAAGACCCTGTCTTATTTTCCGGGAAATACGGTAAGTTCTTGAGCCTCAGCAGTGCATAGCATCTGTGCCATGGACAAGCCTGACCATTAAAGAACACTTCACTTTACTCTGTACTTTGAAAGTACTTAAACATGGGCTTTGTGATTCCTCAGAACTCACAACAGCTCCGTAAGGTAGGACTTCTCTATGGTAGCCAGTTAGTGACCTTTTCCACTCTTCTGGATTTAAGTCTAACCCTGCTGTTTCAAGAGACTAGTCCTCAGTTGAGATTTTATAATTATTTTTTTATTAAGAAAGTAAAGATTCATAGAAACAGTTTGTCTGCAAAAGCAGTAGCATAAAAACATGTCCAAAGATTACAATAAATAAAGCTGCTATTTCTTATTAAAATAAGAAATATTAAAGATCTAAACTATGGTGGGCTATTCCTACCCCTCCTTCTTCTTACCATGATACATTCTGTAAACATTCCTTCACATAGCTCAATCCATTCGAAAACTCTCCAAGCTGGCAAAGCTAAGAGAAGCTCTCTTACACATCCTATCATCCATCTTTTCTACATTCCTAACACCTCCCTCTTCTTGACACTTCATAGCTGTAAACCAATTAACTTCAAAGAGGCATAACACAACTCTTCACACATAATTCTCATGAAGATGCAGGTGCTGTTTATCTTCTCCCAATTAGGATGGTATGTGTTGAGTCTTCACACTGGGCCTCCTTCGTTCTTGCATCCCTTATCTGGATCCTCACTGTACCAAGCTAACAGAAAAACACATTCCAATGTCTTCAAATCATTTCACACAGAACCTAACCGACTCCATTTTCTCTGACTACAAATCCCACTCTCCTTCAAATCATCACAGTGCCCATCTCTACTTTAGACTCCAAAACCAACCTCTTCTGGATCTCACTCCACTGCCACACAAACATCAACCAACACTGCATTCCCCTAGTTTCTCTTTCAATCAATCAGAACCATTCTTACCAACAGTCCATGCTCCTCACTCATTCCTCCCATCCCATCGCTGCCAAAGCAATGCATTTCAAACAATGCATTCACCACCACAATACATTTAAATATAACCAGACATCATCACTAGCCCTACCATCTTCTGTTGCTTCTCAGAGGAGTGACAGACAGAGGCAAGGCTAGTGGAACTTCTCCTCCTCTACACATGGTGGTTCTCCACATGATCAAGAGTAGAGATGGGCACTTTGTATTTTGTATTAAGTCATATGAAATAGGAACTGTGGCACCTCGCCGAAGTGGTCAGCTGCACAGGGAGGCAGGCAATGGCTAACTGGGCTCCTTCCCAGATTGGAGTGTCAGCACAGCAGAAGGATCCCTGTGCCACACAGAGCCCAGTGAGTGGCCCACCCAGTTCTGGGGATGGAGATTGGACTGATCACACGGAGAGTATCTATCCATAAAGGAAACCCTCTTCTCTTGAGAGACAAAAAGAGGGCATGGTTAACACACTCCCTTAAAATTCAATCCTATTCTGAATGCCTGTGTAGTGTTTCTGTCCCTGAAGAAGTAAAATCAGAAGAGAATGTTTTTCCCCTTCTTGAGTCATTTTCTCAATATCTCCTTCCTTCCTTCCTTCCTTCCTTCCTTCCTTCCTTCCTTCCTTCCTTCCTTCCTTCCTTCCTTCCTTCCTTCCTTCCTTCCTTCCTTCCTTCCTTCCTTCCAGTCTCATTCTCTCAAGTGCCTTTTCATTTCACAAAATTGTTTGCTTTTCATTTTTTTAAAATGGCGAAAAGTTTCTTGAGCAAACACCTTTAGTTCAATTGTATACTTTATTTTCTTGATTTTTAAAAAATGTTATTTTGCCATGTTAACAGCCTCTCTCTTTTTAAAATGGGTGATAGTTGGCATCCTTCAGGTGGGGTAGAATGCGCCTTTCTGCTATATTCTCCATGAATCTCTGAATCTCCCCATGGAATATTCTGTTCTTGTTCTGCTCCAGAACTTCCATCTATCTCAATGGAGAGAGGTTAAATACAACTGACAGCGACATGCTTAAAACAAGGACAAAAAAGATGAGAATAAATCAGGTTCTTTTGAACTATCAAAGTTCTAAAAGGCAAGAAGAGAAAGAAGTGATGAAACAGGAGAATTACCACCTCCCTGCAATATCAGAAAGCCAGAGATTGGGCTCTGGACACAATGAGTGGTTGCAAGTGTGTTCTTTATCTAGAACATTTCCTTTTAAACAACAACAACAACAACAACGTGCAAAGTGCTTAATAATAATAGCTCACTGATCCATCCAGTGTTGCATTTTGGTAATGTTAGAATCGGAGCTTAAGGATCCTAGTGCCAATTTTTGGATGGTTGTGTGAAGCCATGACGATTGGCTCTCAAATAAGATCACACAGGTGGGTGTCTGACCCACATTGTGGTTTTTTGTTTCTTTGTTTTGTTCTTTTGTGTGTGTGTTTTTGTTTTTTGTTTTTTTTTTCATTTTGGAGACACTCCAACTCCATACTTACCTGGATCCATGCCAGTATTTGTAATATGGTAATTATATAACCTTTGGTCTTCCCGTCCTCAGTCTTGTAATCCAACCACTCTTCATCAAGGTTGCAATGCAGGGTGGGCATACAGTTGCATACAGCTGCCCAGCTTATTTCTGTGGCCCCTGAACTCCCTCTGCTTCCCAACACTGATGGGGAAATGGCAACATGAAAAAAGAAGGATAACTGACATTTATGGAAGCCGCCAAGAACATTGATCCTTCTCTGGAAGAAGGTACAAAGCCTGTAGTATGTGTGTAAGTGGGGGCATTTTCTATTTTTTCTCCCTAAACTGGATAATCTCCTCCAGTCACATCCCAATTCTTCTGGAAAAATAATAATCAGTAATTAACCATAGAGCCAGGGATTGGGAATTTGACTCTCTTCTGCAGCATCCAGGAAAGAGCCAGCCTATGCAGCCCTGGGAAAGCTACACAATCCCAGAGCAACACCACCACTAGTAAACCACTTCTGAGCTCTTTATGCAAAGAAACTCCATGGAACAGTTGCCATAAATTGGAATCTAGCTGGTGGCACTTGATTATTATTTTGTAACTGACATGTTCATTACTGGTAACTTTTCTGTTAAATAAAGGATAGTTTCCACAGTGCATTCTGGTGCCAAAACAAAGTGTGTATGATCACACAGCAGAGAAGAAAAAGGAAAGAAAGGTCAACAGAGTGAGTGAAAAGAAACCAATTAGTCATCACATTTGCAAAAATCCAATACCCACGGGCTAGAATCCTACAAATCAGTTGTTCCAAAATCAGGTGCCTAGATATTCTTGGACTAAAACTCCCAGAAACCTTTACCACTAGCTGTGCTGGCCAGGATTTCTGGGAGTTGAAGTCCAAGGACATCTGGGGACCCACGGTTGGGAACTGCTGCTAAAAATTATGTCCACCATACTCAGCAACATGTGGGTGCTGGTTAAAAGGTTAAGTGTGTATGACCACACCAATGTCTAAACCAGCAGGATAATTTTCTGCTTGTAGTCCAGGCAATTTGTTAACTAAGCTTCTTGGATCTCCTAGCTTTCCTTCTTCCCCATGGTTCAACAATCTGTAATGTTAAAATATTAATAGTGGGGAAACTGCTGGATAGCTTCAGATTCCAGCAATACATTGCTGTGTTCCCATAGTCAAATCGTACTTTAAACAATATCATTAGCAATCATACTGAGCTACACAGCAGTATGATACACAGATTGTCCATCTATTTCTTTGCTAACTTTTCAGACAGTAACAAGAATTAACAGCAGAATCACATTGATCGTTACTTGGAAATTAAGTCCCTTCTGTGTGCAGTGGAACTGACACCTAGGAAAGTGTGGATAAGATTACCCCTTGAGTTATCTTCAAGCACACATTAATTATTGGATGAAAAAACAGTGGTTGCAGATCACTGTTCTTTCAATTGTATTGTAAAAACATTGATAGGAAATTAAGAATAAAATAAAGTACCTAAGCAATAATCCATTCAGTTCCTTTGACTGATTTAATTACAATTCTATTTATTTTTCAGTGTCTCCATTTGAATGTGGAATTACAGACGTACACATTTTGATGCAAATATAAAAGTAAGTAATTAACTAGTTTTCAATCTTTATCAGATCAGCTACTGAGGATACCAACAGAACAAATGCACTTCATAACCCCACTGGAAGCCAAGCGCTACAAGTAAGATTAATAAAGAGATTTACCAAGATGCTTCCTTGCACAGCATGGTAATGCACAAGATTTTACCACTTCAAAGGTAGCTTTGTTAGGGGAGAAGGGGTAAAAGAAGAGAAATGTGAAATGTATCAGAATGGAGGAGGTTCTAGAACATGGTGATAACCAGCCAGATTAAAGTTTCTGTTGTGATTCCCTGCTGCCTGGTAACGTAGAACTCCTCCTGTCTCCTCTGGGGATGGGGTACCCTCCAAATCTGATTCCTCAAATCGTATTCAACTGATTTCTTCACTCTTAGAAGCCCTTGATTTAGTAAGGCTGGGGGAGTAAACCCGAGCTACCTCAAACACCCTATCTCCCATTATGAGCCTGCTCGGGTGTTAAGATCACCAGGAGGGGCCTTTCTCTCGGTCCCACCACTTTTACAGGTGCATCTGACAGGGACACAGGGGAGGGCCCTTTCTCTTGCTGTTCCCAGTCTTTGGAATTCCTTCCCATGGGAAGCTAGGCTGGCCCCATCTTTGCTGTCCATTTACAAGCAGGTGAAGAGTTTTCTATTCAGGCAAGTTTTCTCTCAGTGGCTGGCTGCCTGAGTGGGATTTTTAAATGGATTGTTATGCATTACTTCTTTGACTGTGTGTTTAGTATTGCTTATATTTACCATTTCTCAGAGTAGTGTTTGCTTGTTCGTTTTTAATATTTGTATATTTATTGTTTTTAGTTTTAAATATTGTATTTTAATTCAAGGACAAAAGTCCTGTATATTCACAGCTGTGAGATGTACATAAGTTGTGCTATCACTGGAGATGAAATTTTCAGAATTAAAGAACTTCTACTCCCATAATTCAGAGAGAGAGAGAGAGACCCCAGCTGAATTATGGGAGTAAAACCTTCAAACTAACAGAAGCTAGACCAGCGCACTTACCTCCCTACTGTTCCTGCACCATTTCTGGCAAGCATGAGGAAAAGAGCCTCATGGCAGTGTTTGAGTCATGACGACTCACACTCCATATAAAGTGTGTGGAGTCAGCCTCCATTGGAACTCTCCTTCCCACACACTGCAGTGGGGTACTTTTGTTCCCAAGTGGTGTCAAAATGGCTGGGTGGTAAGAGGGCTGTAAAGGTAAAGGTTCCCCTTGATAAATGTCCAGTCGTGTCCGACTCTAGGGGGCTGTGCTCATCCCTGTTTCCAAGCCATAGAGCCAGCGTTTGTCCGTAGACAGTTTCCGTGGTCACGTGGCCAGCGTGACTAGACACAGAACGCCGTTACATTCCCACTGAGGTGGTACTTATTTATCTACTCACATTTTTACATGCTTTCAAACTGCTAGGTTGGCAGGAGCTGGGACAAGCGACGGGAGCTCACTCCTTCGTGTGGATTCGAACTGCTGATCTTTCGACCTTGCAGCCCAGAGGCTTTGCGGTTTAACCCACAGCGCCACCATGTCCCTGTACCTCCTACCAAATTGAAAACTCTTACTTCCATAATGAGGGAGTTTTTACAACCTTCCATGCTGCCTATATTTTGTTTTTCTGGGAGGGACCTTTCTGGTCTGAGGTGACTGTCAGTCTATCCAGCACTAGCCAATCATTCCTTCCTGCCTCTGAATTCAAAGAGAACCCCTGGAATTGAAAAAGGAAATCTTCAATTAGCAGCAGTCTGTCACTGACAATGGCATCACTTCTATCACTCAAGTGGAACCCGTCAAACAGCATTTCTGCTATTATATGTTGTCTGAAATCCTGTTGCTTTATTACAAAATCTGTAACAGTCTGTCATTCCTAACTGGCAATTAAGTACTTCCTGCTGGGATTCCCAAGTGCACACCAAGCCAGCTGGTACATTCACTCCTATGAAACCCAGTAGGGACTTGTTAATTGCCGGCTAACAAAGCCACAAGATTTCAGCCATTGTGTGAGGAGGAGAGAAGAGAGGAGGACAGAACAGGACATGCTGTCCTAGGGTCATTCCTATCAAACTAAATGACAGTTCATCATGATATCCAAACCCAGCCTATCCCTTTCTTCACCTCAGACACCTCAAAGAGTTATAGCTTGTGGCTCCAATTCAGTTTAGTTTAGCTAGTGGAAATTTGTGGCCATACAGCCTAACCTATGCATAAATATATCACCAACAGAATCCTAGTCTTTAAAAAACAATACATGTGAATAGAAAAAGAGTGGGGTGTAGAGGGGGCGGTATGTGGGTCAACCTTTCTGTGATCCCCATATGAAAGTGGTTTCAGCATAGAAGGAATGTTAAAGAATTCACTATGGCAAATTGCCACTAACTAATGAGGTGCTGGTTGTGCTATGAGGCAGGTGACCAATGGTGCAAAAGCTGCACACTTAGTAATGCAACTGGCACTTTCAATTTCTTATTTTGTTACTTCAAATACTTTATCTTTAGTAGGCTTGTTTCACTAGCCCTGAGAAGACAATTTCACTCCCATAACTAGACATCTTGACTTGAAAAAGTGGTCTACAACAGTGGTTCTAAAACATGGATCCCCAAATGATCTTCTTGGACTGCAATACCCAGAAGCCTTCACCACTTGCTGTGCTGGCCAGGATTTCTGAGAGAAATGGTCTACAAGACCAAAGAACATTGGTTCAGAGAGTCAATATTTTATTTATTTTGTTTCACTGAGAGTTTTGCTTAAAACATTCCCTTGCACAAATAAGTTCAGCACAAATTGAGTGTTTCATATTAATTTTCTCCATATTTCAGCTTGCTTACTTTTTCAGCTGCATTAGGTTTTTTTAATCCTGTATCCTAGCAACATTATGACTTAATAAAACCATTTAAAGGAAATTGCTTGATTGGAAACAGACAAAGATCAGTTACCTGTGAAAATTATCGTGCATCCTTGTCAAATCCTCTCCCTCCCACAAGAAATGAGAAAAATGAGAAACCATTAGTGATTAATTATATCTTATAACAGTAATATGCATCAGATAGCTCAGTACACTTGCTATACTATCAGAAGAAGATTAGCTTGGCTTGCTTATATGTTTATAGTAGCCCCATATGCAAAAATCAGCAAACAATTTTTTCAGGGCATGAAGATAAATATTACCCACCATTAATGTCAACAGTTCAACAGATGCTCATCTTAGGGCATTTCAGCAGCAAATAAAAAAGTTGGCATGCATAGTATCTCTGGATGCATAGTACCTTTTACAGATTATATCATCTTCCCTCCATCAATAAATTGTTTTTGGTAGGGAGTTCCCCCAACATTTCCTTTTTCCAACAAAGAGGAAAGTTGATAGTGAACTTAGCAAATTTAGCAGCAAGAATGCAGTAGGTCTCAAGACTGAGATTTCCTTCCCTAAACCGTCTGTGTGCTATATATGAGAAAAGGGAAGCATCTGCTCTTTCCTTTACATGGGCTGCAAAAGTGAGTTGTTCTTTTTTTAAACTTGCTGGCAGGGGCCTTTTAACATCATAGAATCATAGAATCATGAAGTTGGAAGAGGCCTATAAGGCCATCGAGTCCAACCCCTTGCTCAGTGTAGGAATACAAAACAAAAGATATTTCTCTTGACTGCCTCCAGTGTTGGAGCACTCACCACCTATCGAGGTAATTCGTTCCATTGCCGTACTGCTCGAACAGTTAGGAAGTTTTTCCTGATATTCAACCAAAATCTGGCTTCCTTAATTTGAGCCCATTGTTGCGTGTCCTGCTCTCTGGGATGACTGAGAACAGATCCTGCCCTTCTTCTGTATGACAGCCTTTCAAGTTTTTGAAAAGTGCTATCATATCACCCCTCAGTTTTCTTTTCTTAAGGCCAATCGTGCCCAATTCTTTTAGTCTTTCCTCATCAGTAGCTCTGATCCATGGCAGTTGTGTCATGGGGTTCCTCAGGGCTCTATACTGTCCCCCATGCTATTCAATATCTACATGAAACCGCTGGGGGAGGTCGTTAGGAGGTTTGGGGTGAGGAGTCAGCAATATGCTGATGACACCCAGCTCTACCTCTCATTCTCTACCAATCCAGGTGTGGCAGTCGCCGTTCTGAACTCGTGCCTGGACTTGATAATGGACTGGATGAGGGTCAATAAACTGAGGCTCAATCCAGACAAGTTGGAAGTGCTGCTGTGCTCCGCCAGATAGGTTAAAGGGCCATATCCCTGCCTTAGACGGGGTTACACTCCCCCTAAAGGACAGGGTCCACAGCTTGGGGGTGCTCCTTGACCCGGGTCTGACCTTGGAAGCCCAGGTGGACTCGGTGTCCAGGGGCGCCTTCTTACAGCTGCGGAGAATATATCAACTTTGCCCTTACCTGGATGAGTGGAGCCTGACAACAGTCACACATGCATTAGTAACAACCAGACTGGACTACTGCAATGCGCTATACGTGGGGCAGCCTTTGAAGACGGTCCGTCGACTGCAACTGGCACAGAATCAGGCTGCGCGGCTGGTCAGTGGTGCCGCCGCACGGACTCATATCATGCCGGTTCTGAAAAATTTACACTGGCTGCCGGTTGTTGCTCGGGCCCAGTTCAAAGTGCTTACTTTGACATATAAAGCCCTAAACGGCTTAGGACCTGGTTACCTAAAGGAGCGCCTTCTTCCATACGAGCCTGCCCGTCCTCTAAGATCAGGCCAGGAGACCCTTCTGAAGGTGCCATCCCTGAAAGAGGTGAGGGGGATGGCATGTTGAAAAAGGGCCTTCTCAGCTGTTGCCCCCCAACTTTGGAACACCCTCCCTATAGAGATCTTCCTGGCTCCAACACTTTTGGCTTTTCGGCGCCAGGCAAAGACCTTTCTGTTTAGCCAGCATTTTAATTAAATAGTATTTTTAAGCTGGCCATATGAGCAGCAGGATTTATTAATATTAATGTTTTAATGACTGTTTTTAATATAGGGTATTATTATAATATTGCCTATTTTTAATGTTTTAATGGTTTTAATGTTTTAATATTGTTGTACACAGCTCAGAGTCCACTGGTAATGGCACGGCTAAAAAATCTTGTAAATAAATAAATAATAAATAAATAAGGCTTGGTTTCCAGCCCCCTAGTCATCCTTGTCGCCTCCTCTGAACTTGTTCCAAATTGTTGGCATTCTTCTTGATGTAGGGTGTCCAGAATTGGACACAGTACTCAAGATGAACTAGTACCTCATGGGATTTGGAGACTTTATTTCTGTTAATGTAGCTTAAAATAGCATTTGCTCTTTTGGTAGCCACATCACACTGTTGGCTCATATTCAGCTTGTTATCCATGATGATTTGGATGGGGGGGGGGGTTTGCATTGGCACACACACACCCACAGTTTGCTTATCGTGCTTCGGCTTTGAAGGGCCGATAGCCCACCGTTGATTTATTGTGTTTTGTTTAAATAAAATAAATAAATAAAGGAGAGGAAGGGAAGGAAACGAGTGGCTGATGGGGCGCAGTGTGGCCATTTGGCCGGGGCGTGTGTGTGTGTGTGTGTGTGTGTGTGTGTGTGTGTGTGTGTGTGTGTGTGTGTGTGTAAGGAAGATAAGAGAACGATTAATTGAAGAGGGGGCTGTTTCAAATAAGAAACGGAAGAAATGTGGGCACGTGTACGTGTCCGAAAAAACCCCGCCCTTCCTCCCCCTTCACTGTACAATATTAATTCATTAGCTTGAGACACTAGTTAAAAAGGTTAATCTATTCTTGGTTGATCGAATGGTATAGTTCCTGGATTGTGTTAAATCAGCTGGGGGGGGTGTCTATTGAGCATACTATAATTTTGGATATTTAATCAATTGGTGATTAGCATAGTTAATTATAAATTTTAGATGTTTAATTGATCGATAATTAGTGTGGTTAATTGATAAATAAATAAACTTAATCATATATAATACATAGTTATTCAAGGATAAGATTTTAATTACATTAACTATTAGAAAATTGAATAAATTGCAGTTGATAGCTTGATTAGTATATTAGGGGAATTAGTTTTAATTATTACATTTTGATAATCTTAGTGCTCATTAGAATTTTGAAATTGGCAGTTAATTCTGGTTTCTGACTTTGAATATAAGTGGCTTTGGCCACAAGGGGGAGTTTTTTTCAAGCTTACTGAAATTTTGAACTGCCTGGGGGGGAGTTGGATATCAACTTCCATTAAGATAAGGCTATAATAAGAGAATCTCTTCAGTTTAAGCTCTCTTTTATAAATATTTCTTATAAGATGTTCTGGTGAGTCGGCTTGCAGGTGGACACAGACTTTAAGGCTCCTGGTTGTGTGCAGGGCTTTTAAGTAGGGGACCTGGGATGGCATCCAGAAAGGGGCAGGGGAACAAGAAGGGAAAACAGCCTGCAAAAAAGCGGGTGGCTCCCCAAGTTTCTCCTCCTCAATCATCTTCGGATGAAGAAGCTTGGCCCACATGGCACCAGCTCCAGGAGAAAATTGCAGCATTGGAGGCTGAGAAAGCAGCTCAGCATGCCTCGCCTGCTAGCGTATCCCAACTTCGACGTTCAGCTAGGGATGTCAGGAGCCATAGGAAGGTCAAACTCAAAGAGCTTACAGAAGATTTAATGTCTTGTTTTTCTGCCTTAGAGGAGGATTGTGCAGTCCCTTGACCGTCCAGGAGAGGAGCTGATGTGTCATTAGTTCAACCTCAGAGCGGGGGTGATGTGGTGGAACAAGGTATTGGATCTTCGGAACTGGGAAGGCCAACTGCAGAGAAGCAGAGTCGGCAAGGCAGGGAATAAGAAGCCATCTGCTTGGAAGACAGCAAACTGACGACCTGTGATGGAGCACGTGAGTTTGAGGCTACACACAGCACATTTACACCAATGCCGGCTTGGACTTGGCCTATTGGTGGCCAGTTTAGCATGCCAATTAACACAGCGCCTGGCGTGTAGGTTCCGGGTGTTGCCGGGACTCAGTGGCCTAGCACTAGTACTCCCATAGCTAGTTGGGCTTCCCCTTATGTGCAAGTGTTTTCCCCTGCGTTTTTAGGCCCAGCGGCCGGTGTAGGTGTTTGGCCGTATCCGTCAGTTCCGGATATGGGCTATAACACAGTGCCTCTGAATGCATTGCCTTTCGGGGATCACGCCATGGCCCTGGGAGACCACCTTACACCGGCAACAAAGGAAAAGATTTGAAAAGAAAATATGTGGACCTTTTTGAACTTCTTAACATAGAAGCAGACAAAAAAGATGTGGATAAGGAGGATGATAGAGAGAAGGAAAGACGTAGAAGGCATAAGTCAGACAGGACCTGGAGCAACTGGTTACCAGGTTTCTTAATTTATGCGGGGGGTAACTGTGAGAGCTCAGCCCTGGAGGGCCCAGGCCCTGTTCAAGTATCTGGATTTAATTTACAGGGCATATGTGGATTTTGCAAGACAGGCATGGTTGACATATGATGAATCGTTCCGTATGTGCAGTGCGATTCATCCAAATTTAAGATGGGATGAGCCGTTGCCAGGCCTTTGGCTGCAGGTTATGACCCCAGCCAGGCCTAACCCCGGAGAGAGGTTTGACAGTGGTCACCTTATCCGTAAACAGGGTGTGAATGTGAGCTCCCATGCCGGCATGGGGCAAGTGGTTCAACCCCGCTTGCTCTGTTGGGATGATAACGCCAAAAGCATGTGTTCGCGTAAGGGGTGTCATTTTCGACATGAGTGCACGGTCTGCGGTGGTCAGCACCCCAGCACCTCATGCTTTAGAGCTAGGGCACAGAGAAATGCCAATAAGGACTCCAGAAATAACAAAAAGGCTTCCGGGGGCGGGGATTCCCTTAACAAGGGTCCCCAGCCCAGTTAAAGTTGAGGTTTTGGGACGCTGGTTGGAGGATTACCCGCGGCCAGCAGATGCACAATATCTGTTTGAAGGTTTTATGTACCGTTTTAGGATACCAGCATTGGGTGAGCGTAAGGCATTTTTTGCAAAGAATTTAAAGTCAGTACGTGGCATGGAAAGTGTTGTCCGGCAAAAGATTGGTAAGGAAGTAGCTGAAGGTAGGGTTTTAGGGCCATACAAACATCCCCCATTAGAGAACCTTCGAGTATCACCCTTGGGTGTCGTACCCAAGAAAAATAAGGGCTAGTATAGGCTCATTCACCACCTCTCTTACCCTGAAGGGGAGTCGGTGAATGATGCCATACCACAGGAGCTTTGTACGGTGCACTACACCTCTTTTGATGAGGCGGTGCGCATGGTGCGCAGATGTGGACTTGGTGCAGAACTGGCGAAATGCAACATTAAGTCGGCATTTCGTATTCTTCCGGTTCACCCTTTAGATTTTGACCTCTTGGGGTTTTATTTTCAGGGCTCTTACTACATTGATAGGGTCCTGCCAATGGGTTGTTCTGTCTCCTGCACTGCATTTGAGCTGTTCAGTTTATTTTTGGAATGGAAGCTCAGATGTAGGGTAGGTTGCAGAAGCACTGCCCATTATTTGGACAAATACCTTTTTTGTGGTGCTGCCAATACTGGACAGTGTGCATTTATCTTGGAGACGTTTCAGTCATTGGCCTGGGAACTGGGAGTTCCTTTGGCTGAGGAAAAAACAGAAGGGCCTGCAACATCACTTACTTTTTTAGGGATTGAGCTGGACACTAGGCAGCAAGTGTCCAGGTTGCCAGAGGATAAATTAGAGGCTCTTAGTGAGCGAATCCAGCTACTGTTAAGGAGTAGGAAGGTGTCCCTTAAGGAGCTCCAGGAGATCGTAGGCCATCTAAAATTTGCATGTAGGGTAATAGCTCCAGGTAGCGCCTTTTTGCGACATTTGTGTGGGGCTATGAAGGGGCTTTGTCGCCCTTTCCACAGGACTAGAATGACTAGGGGTATGAAACAGGACCTGCAAGTGTGGAGCCAGTTTTTAGCTGAATTTAACGGGGTGTCATTTTGGAGGTCTGAACTGCAACTTAAGTCAGAATTGCAGGTTCAGACCGACATGGCTGGCTCTCTAGGCTTCAGAATCTATTTTAAAGGGCGATGGTGCGCTGGGCTATGGCCTGATGAGTGGCACCAGCAGGGCATCACTAGGGATCTCACCTTTTAAGAATTTTTCCCGATAGTAGGTGCCTTGTGGCTGTGGGTGCATGAATGGGCTAATTCTTCAGTACGCTTCTGGTGTGACAATCAGGCAGTGGTTCACATAGTGAACAACCTCACGTCACACTCAGAACGTGTTATGCTTTCACGTTACATGCCTTGAAATTAAACGTTCTGATCCAAGCAAAACATATCCCGGGTTTGGATAACAGCTTGGCTGATGCCCTATCATGCCAACAGATCACTCAGTTCAGGGAGTTAGCCCCAGGAGCCAGCAAACTTCCAGAGAAGCTACCATCAGAGGTCTGGCAAATTGGAGGGATGATGCCAAGAGGGCTATAGGCTTGGCCCTGGCACTGAGGACATGGAAGGCATACCTAGCAGTGAGTACAGAATTCCAGGAGTTTAGGAGATCAGTGGACTTGGAGCTGACCTGGCCTGCTCCTGTGGAACACCTGCAGCAATTTATAGTGTTCTTAAATAGGAAGGGATTAGCAGCAGGATCCATTCAAGGTAGAATGTCAGCATTAGCCTTTCATGCTAGGATCCATGGGTTCCAGGATTATACCTCCGACCTTCGTATCAAGAAAATGATCGAAGGTTGGAGTAAGGAACGGGGCAGGGTTAAGGATTCTAGAGCACCAATATCCCCAGCCCTGTTGGAAAAGATTTGCCAGCTATTGCCAGTCATTTGTAGGGATGCATTTGAGGCTGCGCTGTTTCAAGCAGCTGCTCTGCTGGCATTTTTAGGTGCATTAAGGATTAGTGAGGTAGTAGCTTTGGGCAAAGGGGACGTGTCGAAATTGGCATTACAATGGCACGATGAAACACTGGTAGAGGATACGGTGTGGGTCCACATCCGCCGATCTAAGGTGGATCAGCGAGGTAGGGGAGCAGATCTTACTTTAGGTACCTGCTCAATAGGAAACCTTTGTCCAGTGAAAGCGATAGGTACTTATTTAAAGGTTAGGGGACAGAGTCAAGATTATTTTTTCATCCATAGGGATGGAACCCCTTTAACAAAATACCAGTTTTGGAAAATCACTGATTTAGCTTTAAGCAAGGCAGGTGTTCACGGATTGAGGCTTGGAACTCATTCATTTTGGATTGGGGCTGCATCAACCACAGCCGCTTTAGGTTATCATCCTGATGACATCAAGCGGTTGGGGCACTGGTCATCCTCCGCCTATCGAAGATATGTTAGGACACTCCCTCATGTCTAGGCAGGTGCCTGGTTTTGTCTTCACAGGTCCGCTCTTGCAGGAGAGGCGGCGGCAAGTCATGATAGTTGGACACAGCTTCGTTTTCTGGGCAGCGAGGTATGCTGCTCAGTCGACGTGGGGGAGCGATTTGGGTCTTGGAGATAGAGGCCAAATTGTTTGGAAGGGGATCCGTGGAATGTTCTGGTGCCAATTATGCAGAGCAGCTGCATTTGGCAGGCAACCCCCAGATGTGTTGGTTATACACCTGGGAGGTAATGACCTGGCCAAGCTTGGCGGCAAGGCCTTGGTTCTGGATGTTCTGCGAGACATCAGATGGTTGAGGGCGACGTACCCTACGATGAGCATTATTTGGTCTACGATCATCCCTCAGCTCGTTTGGCAGGACTAATGCCAGATACAGCGTGTTAACACTGCGAGGAGGAGTGTTAACAGAGAAGTGTGTAGAGCAATGTGTGATGGCCTCGGATCGGTGATTGGTCACCGGGAGATCCGTGCTACCAGGCCTGAGCTCTTTCGGATGGATGGAGTACACCTCTCCGATAGAGGTTTGGAGATATTTTTGACAGACCTCAGGGGGGGCCTGCTTTTGGAGCTCGAGAGGCTCGATGGGGGGCAAGGGCCTTAAGCGTTGCTTGCACTTATGCCATGGCGGGTAGTGCAGATAAAACAGGTTTTAGTGAGTCCCCTCACAACCACAGGTAAGGTATAGCTCATCTGATCTCCCAGTGCTGCGGATCGTGCGATTACAGTGCTTGGGGGAGAAGATCAGCTGGGGCCACTCCCGGACCAACAGTCAACAAGAAGGAGGGGACTTGAGGTCTGGGGGTGGTCAAATTTGGGCCAGCCGGGTTCTCGCTGTCTTTACGACTGCGAGATCTTGGGGCTCGCGACTCACCCATAGTTTGGTAGGGGTCCGGTGAGACCCCTCTGCAGAACCTGATTCCGCACTACAGCAGGAACCCCCCATTTTTCCCCCCATTTGAGGATAAATATGAACATTAAATAAAGTGTGGCCCATGTTTATTCCATAAAAGTTGTCTTGTGTCTTATTCCGAGGATAATGGACCCAGAACTGAGCCTTGGGGTACCCCACTTTTTACCTTCTCCCAGTTTGAGAAGGAGCCGTTAATCATCACCCTCTGAGTATGATTCTGTAGCCAACTGTGTATCCACCTGACACTTGATCTATCCAGCCCACACCTAGTTAACATGCTAATCAGAATATAATGGGCACTTTGTCAAAAGCTTATCTGAAGTCAAGATATACTATGTCTACAGCATTCCCTCAGTCTATCAGGGAGGTTACCCAAGAAGCCAAGAATTTATTGGAAGAGCCATACTTGGCAGTATTTGTCTCCCAGCAGATATCCAAATAATTGAAATTTCCCATCACTACTACATCGTGTCTCTTTGAAATCCTTGCAATTTGTTTTTCAAAAATTTCATCTGCATCCTCTCCTTGATTGGGTGGTTGGTAGTAAACTCCAACTATCATGTTCCTTTTGTTTTTCACCCCAACTACATTGCTCTAGATACTCTCAGTGGGATAGCCAATCTCTTCCTCCTGTACTGCTGTGCAGGAATGTGCATTTTTGACGTATACTGCAACTCCACTTCTCTTTCTATTATTTCTGTTCTTTTCGAACAATTGATATCCTTCAATTGCTGTATTCCAGTCATGGGAGTCATCCGATCAAGTTTCAGTTATTCCTATCAAGTCATATTTACCCTCCTGAGCTAAGATTTCCAGTTCTTCTTGTTTGTTTCCCACACTCCTGGCATTTATATAATAGACATTAGAGATAGTATAATTTGTGGCCTGCTTTTCTTTGTACATTTTTATGATTATTATAATTAATACTGATGTTATTATTGACCACCATTAAAATTGTTTGGTCCATTCCTCTTATTGTGCATAAAGTTTCATCTATCCTTACCTGTGTTTGTGTCTCCCTCCCCTTCCAATTCAGTTTAAAGCCCTCCTGATGAAGTTCTTCATCCTCTGGCCAAGCACATTCTTCCCAGTCCTTGTGAGGTGCAAGCCATATCTTGCTAATGGTCCAGGAAGCTTAGCCCATGGACCTAAAAACCAAATCCCTTACTTTAACACCATCTTTGTAGCCAGTCATTCACCTGGAGTATTTTCCTTTTCTTTCTTCTGAATACCAATAGGATCTATGAGAAAATTATCTGGACCCCAAAGTCCTTAAGTTACAGGTATTGACTGGAGGGAAGGCCTGTATAAACATCCATGTTTTTAATTGATTTTTAAAGATACCCAGCGTAGGGGCGGCACGAATCTCCGGAGGAAGATTATTCCAGAGGCGAGGAGCCACCGCCGAGAAGGCCCGATTTCTTGTTCTTTCCCTACGGGCCTCCCTCGGCGTCAAGCTCCTCAGCCTCACCTCCTGACTCGCACGGGTGATCCAGGTAGACCTTGGTGGGAGTAGGCGTTCCGCCAAATATCGAGGTCCTAAACCGTTTAGGGCCTTATAAGTAAGCATTAAAACTTTGAAGTCAATGCGGAACCGAATGGGCAGCCAATGCAATGCGGCCAGAATAGGAGAGATATGCTGGTATTTTCTCACTCCACTAAGGAGTCTGGCCGCCGCATTCTGCACCACCTGAAGTTTCCGCATCAACCTCAAAGGCAGCCCCACGTAGAGCGCGTTACAGTGGTCTAATCTTGAGATTACGAGCGCATGCACCAAGGTAGTGAGTGCCCCCATATCAAGGTAGGGCCGCAGCCGGGCAATCCGCCAAAGATGGAAAAAGGCGGAGCGGACTACCAACGCCACCTGCGTTTCCATGGTGAGCTCCGGGTCCAGATGGATCCCCAAGCTGCGAACCCCACTCTTAGCGGCCAAGGCCACCCCCCCAAATGAGAGAGAGTCATCCAAGCCACCAACCACAGGGGCACCCACCCTCAGAACCTCCGTCTTGTCCGGGTTCAGCCTCAGCCCATTTTCCTGCATCCATTGCAATACAGTCCCCAGGCAGCGCTGAAGGGACAGGACGGCATCACCTGCAGTTGGTAAAAAGGAGATGTAGAGCTGGGTGTCATCAGCATATTGATGACACGATGCTCCACACCCCCTGATGACCCGACCCAGCGGCCTCATATGGATATTAAACAGCATTGGGGAGATAATCAACCCCTGTGGAACCCCACAATTGAGACTCCACGGGGCCGAGACACTCTCCCCAAGCTGTACTCTCTGGGGACGGTCCTCCAAGAAGGAACGGAGCCAGGCAAACGCCAAGCCACCAATTCCCAACTCAGAGAGCCTCCACAGGAGGATACCGTGGTCGATGGTATCAAAGGCCGCCGAGATGTCGAGGAGGACCAACAGAGATGTTTTACCCCTGTCAGCCTCCTTCAACAGGTCATCATACAGGGCGACCAATGCCGTCTCTGTACCGTGGCGCGGCCTGAAGCCCAACTGAAATGGATCCAGGGCATCTGTTTCATCCAAAAGAGCCTGAAGCTGGTCAGCCACCACCCTCTCGACCACTTTGCTAATGAAAGAAACATTGGCGACGGGCCTATAATTGCCAATTTCGTCCGCCGCCATATTAGGTTTCTTTCTTATGGGCCTAATGAGTGTCTCCTTGAGGGCAGGTGGGAACTCATCCAAGTAGCTTCTTCAGTCTGAGGAGAGTTGGTAGGAGTAGCGAAACATTTCAACCTAACAAGAAAGAAGTCCAGTTGCCATGACTCAACTTCCAGATAACCTCAGCTGGATGACTGAGAATCTTCACAGACATGTTTTGTGCATGATACGCAAATATGGCTGCCTGGATATGGGGTAGTAGCATTCACATCTCAAGTAGTACTGCTGTTCTTTTTTTAAATTATTATTTTTTAAAAAAACATTTTGCAGCTCAGAACTTTGCAAGGAAGGCACACTCTTAATTTATCTTGAGTGTAAGAGATAGGGAACACCCAGGAATGACTAGCTAAGAGAGAGAGAGAGAGCAAAAGGCAAAATTCTCCTCACTGACTGTTTCAAAATAAGATTTCAATCTGTCTGGAGTTTCACTTATCATGTAATATTGGATGTGTAATACCGGTTCCATTAAGGTAACATTTAAAAAATAAAAATAACAGAACTGAAGGGTTTTTCCACACAGTATATTTTTGAACCTTTTGAAAGCACATGTTAAGCCTCAGAAATGATGGAGCACAAACATTCAGTGCAATACAACTTAAAAATTGAGCAGAGTTCTCTATAGCCTCTAGCTATTAGCTGCTGAGATGTACGATCTGTATTTGTTTGCATGAACTCTGTTGATATTTAAATGAGATGTTTGCCATGGAAACCACAGAATTCCGATGCATATTCTAGTTATAAGGTACAAGCTGCTTTTCCAAAGGGCATTTTCACATAATCAGGATCAACCTTAATGCTAGCGCTACACAAAGCTGCTTCGGGTCATCCTTATATATTCATAGAACGGGCATTCAGATGGCAAATGGGTGATGAAATGTGTCATCAATATGAACATACCATCTGACTGGTACCACTCATCTTGACATGTATTTGCATGGTTATTATAAGCATAAAATCCTTACTATAGCATTAGCCTTTAAGAAGGAAAATGATGTTCCATGACACAGCCTGAAGAAAATGAAGGCTGGGAGTAGATATTATTAGACAATCATGTGAATCGCTTTTCATATAATAAAAGAGAATTATGGTAGTCTGTCTTCATACATGTTAACATCCAAAATTCCATTAAGGGATAGTAAGGTATACCAAGGGATTTAAACAATTGCACAAATGTTAGGGACGATATCCTGCTAGCCCCAACTAGAGTAAATCAGTGGACTCAGGCTGTAGTCACACTGGCAATTTGAATCGATTTCTGTTCAGACTTTTGAAAAATCAGATTCAAGTCACATACTATTTAAACTGGGGCCACATCCACATGCAATGAATAGAAGTAGATTTATTTCTGATGATTTCACCATTGTGTCACGTGAATGATAACATCTAAGGGCCTGATCACACAGACCATCTGAATTGTTTCTTTTTCCTCCTTTTATTATATTGATATATTTCTTTGCCCCCCAACCCCGGAATAAAGACGCGAGACAAGTATTATGGATTAAAACATGGGCCACACTTTATTGATAATCATTCAGAAAATTTTTGCCAATCAATTGGCAAAGGGGGGCCTGCTGTAGTGCGGAAACAGATAAATCCGTAATCATATGGGCGAGTCCCCGGCCCCAGGTTCTCGCGGTCTTAAGGACAGCAGGAACCCGGCTGGCCGCTAATAAACACCCCCAGACCTCAAGCCATCTTTACTTGATGACTGTTGGTCCGGAAGTGGCCCAGCGCATCTTTCCCGCCCAGGTGCTGTAATCGCACAATCCGCAGCCCTGGGAGGTCTGATGCGCTGTTAGCTTACCTGATCTTAAAGTGGGACTCACCGAGAAATACCTGTTTTTTCCGCACTACCCGCCAGTGCGACCAGATTTCCACCATACAATGCCAACAACCCTTACCAGTGTGGGATAGGCAAAAATACACCCCCATCCAAAAGCCAATCAGGATGAAGGTCAAAAATTCCTATCCGGCCCCTAAAAGGCGACCAGAAAAACTCACACTAGTATAGGGCGGGAGGGTGGGTGCCATAAAAAGAAGAGGACGATTAGTGAGGAGAACGCCCCTTATATAGCCAGGGGCGTTCTCCCACTCTTTGAACAAGTCTCATGAGACCCTGAAGGTCTCGCGCCATCCGTGGGGTGGGGCAAAGCTTAGTCACGCTGTCAAAGCCTCATCGGCTTGTCAGCGACTTGGTCATTGTGTATAGTCACAAATTATATACACTGCTCGGCCCGTTCACATGGCTGTCAGTTCAATCGGTACATTTCTTGCTATTTGTACTGGTTCTGTAGACTATAGGTGCCATCTCCTATAAATCAACTCATTTTCCTTCCTGGGTCCCCACTGCCCTAGAATATTCTTTTAAAAAAACTGTAAGTGACATATCACTACATCAGCATATCAGAAAATCAGAGATGACAGTTACAATAGGAAAGAGAAAGTGGGAGGGTGAGTGGGAGGGTGTTGGAGAGGCATTTTTTATGTGCTCGAAGTCCCATCCCCCTAGTGGTCCTCATATTATATGCCTGCAGTTTGGAGTGGAGCACTCTCTACAAATGCTCAGAGAGGGTCATTTTGCCAAGGATTGGCTGTCCTTATATTAAATGCCAGTGGTATGGGACAGGAGAGTACTCTGCAAATGCTCAGAGGTACTGTCTTCTAGCTCTGTCCCCCCCTCCTCCTTTTTTTACATGTGGTGCAAACATTCATTCATTCATTCATTCTCTCTCTCTCTCTCTCTGCAATCTACATGACACCAGGGTCCGCCATAGCTCTTGTCTTCCTTCGAGATCCTAGAGGTTTGGTGACAATGCCTCTGCCTGGCATCTCTGTTTTCCCCCTAACTCACTGATTTCCCTGGCCCTGTCTTGGGTGTAAGGTATCAGAAGGAGGGGAGAGGATGGCTTGGCACCCCATCAGCCCAGCTGCTGGGCACCCACTGGAATTAGAGATTGTAGTGAAAGGATAGGCAGGGAATTCCACTCAGAAAATCCTCACACTTTAATGCACCAGGCTTTGGAGAGCATTGGAGTACAAGCTGGAAGCAAGCGAGCAGGTAGAGTGGTGGTGAGGGAGAGCCTGGGATAGGCAACTCCTCCCACCCATCCCGTCCATTAACAGACAGATCTGCTGATTCTGAATCTTTTATTTCTGCCCTTTTCTAGTTCCCACTCCCCACTCTCTCTTTTCCCATCACATACCTCCTCTCGGATTTCTTTCTCTCTTTTTCTGCGCCATTGTTTCCAGAAAGGAGCTTTCTTTAAAAGGCTCAGTTCAGTTTGGCAAAGAGAATAGGAAACAGGTGCACATAAGTAATACACTGGTAAACTGTTGTGGGGGAGGGAACGTGAACGGAAAAGTAAGTGATTTATCACTAAGCACTTTTTAAAAAACTTAAAAGGGTACAAGCGTGGTGGCCATGCAGGGCCACAGCACCCAAGAACCAGACCTTTTCACAAAGAAAATAAATGAACAGCTATGTTCACCCGTGCCAGACGATAAAGATTGAAGTGATACAGGGATTTGCTCATTTTAAAAAGACCATGCCAGCAAGGTGGGGGGAAAGAATTGGTTGGCCAAATGAATTGTTGTGTGAACAGAAATTTATAAAACAATTTAAACAACGGCAGAATCAATATAACTGCTGTTCTTTTGTCATGTGTAACTGCACCCTAAATCAATTTCAATGGCACTTAAAATGTGGTTCTTATTGCCAGTGTGACTGCAGCCTCAGTGGGGATTTACATAAGGATTGACTTACCATTCAGCTATTGATTCCATTTTAGACTGGCAGCAGGAGACAGGGCTATATAAGTAGTACTTCCGTCTCTAAACTTTTCCTGCAATCCTGATCTCCATCATCATTTTACTCTAAGAAAAGAAGAAAAATAAACTTGAGAAATGGGTTATAGTGCTTGATGAAGATCACATTCCAAAGCAAATACAGAAGAAGAGAAACACCGGGACTCCAAAACTGGTTGTGATCCTTCCTTCCTTCCTTCCTTCCTTCCTTCCTTCCTTCCTTCCTTCCTTCCTTCCTTCCTTCCTTCCTTCCTTCCTTCCTTCCTTCCTTCCTTCCTTCCTTCCTTCCTTCCTTTCGGAACATTTTATACCACTATTCATTATTCAGTATTGCAATAAAAAGGATTGGATTTAGGCATCCTTCAGTCTTGAGAGACTATGGTAGCGTGCTCTGTATGGAGGTCTTGGAACAGCGTCTAGTGTGGCTGAGAAGGCCAATTTGAGACTGACCCCTTCCACATTGAAGACAAATACAATCTGTCCCCTGTCCAGCTCCCTGATTTTGCTGCTTTCGGGACTGCCTCTTCGCCTTGGCCTGCTGGACAAGGGTCTCTTCAAATTGGGAGAGGCCATGAAGCACCGCCTGCCTCCAGGCTGAACACTCAGATGTCATGGTTTCCCATCTGTTGAGGTCCATTCCTAAGGCCTATAAAAAGACAATAAAAAGACAATACAATAAATAGCTAATAAGTAAGTAAGTAAGTAAGTGAAATCTATTAAAATAGAAAAGGACAAAGCAGGGGTAATTTTTATATTAATTATCATGAATATAATTAGGCAAATGTCAGAGCAAAAAAACAGGTCTTTAGTGAAAAGTTAAAACGTTCAGCATCGGGAGTTTGCAGCACAGGGATTTTTCTATTCTCAAATGGTGCTGCTGATCTTTTTCTTTTTCTTTTTAAAATCCATTTTGCAGTTCAGAACTTTGCAAGGAAGGTACACTCTGTCCTCAGAAAGTCTATTCCACAAAGTGATCTGGTGACTCATGTAGAGGGAGCTCCCATTCTGTATATGTTCAGAGGCTTGATTCATGGCTTGACTATTAGAGACCTACACCCTCCTGGCACAGAACATGATTGCCATGCTGCTGCTCTGAATGACCACCACAGTGTTGCTCTGGGAGGCAGAATGGTGCAGGATGTCATATTACCTCCATGCACAACGCTGAGCTGGCACTAGCCTAACATTCATCTCTGTCCTGCCCATTCTATCACTTCCTTGGCTAAAAGGCACAGTGCTTTCGCATGCATTACTTGTGGCAGAGGGTTGACCTTCAAGGCTTGTTGAACTGCACTCTTCTTCTCTCTCTTCACAGCAGAAAAGACCGGGATGGGTTTTAATGAGGAAGTTTTGTTAAATGCAAACAGTGAACTAATGTTAAAAAAGAGGAGAAAGGTGAAACACACAGGGCTTGGAAAGCAGAGGTCTCTGTTGGGCTGTCTGTTTTTCTCTTTCTCTTTCCTTCTTTGGGCACAGCTCTCTGATCAATTTACCTCTGCCAATGAGATCACCAAATCACAAACGGAGGTAGCCCTGACCCACTTTTATATTATTTCTTGGTAAGTTTCTCAGCAATAAAAGAACATTTTTAGAGAAGAAAATGGAAAACAGTGTGCAGGGCATGGGCACCACTAATGAGACATGGAAGTTGAGCAGAACCATTTAGATAAATCTGGATTCCTGACATATTTTTTTAAAAAAATAATGCTTATTAAGCCTACATATCCAAAACCAACTTCAGCTCCTAGCACAGGAATTTATATGATGTGAGATCAATGACAAAATGCTCATAATTCTGATGGTATTTCTTGAGGAGAAATGGTGTTAGAGAGAAGAGAAGAGAAGAGAAGAGAAGAGAAGAGAAGAGAAGAGAAGAGAAGATGATGTCCCTAGCTTCTAAAGCAGTGTTATTTTCAGATGCCAGAACAATCTTAGCTAACAAATTTGGAACTCATTTGCTAAGGCTTCCCATTTGCTGAACTCATTTATAACAAGACCCTTGAGAGTTTAGTTTACAGTTTTCATTTATGAAAATCACTCTCAGAATCATGCAAAACTGTTCATGTTCCCTCTTGCGGAGCAACCAATTGGAGACTGTTGACAGTGATGGGTTGTTTAGCCCTGAAATTTTTATCACACCACTCTTTTAAGGCTTCTGATAATTGCTTCTTCACAACAACTGCTGGTGTGTCTAACACATAATCTAATTCAGGTTACAATGAATGTTCAATGGTCCTTCCTTCCTTCCTTCCTTCCTTCCTTCCTTCCTTCCTTCCTTCCTTCCTTCCTTCCTTCCTTCCTTCCTTCCTTCCTTCCCAATCTCTTTTTCCCCCTATCGGATACTCACATAGTTTTCACAGCAGCTTGATCTGCAGACCTAAACTGATACTGGATTTAATTCAATGTTAATCCCAGCTAAAGTAGGTCCATTGAAATAAATGGAACATAAGTCCTTTGCGACTAAAATATCTCATGCATTTAATGGGTCTACTCTAGCTAACATAGTATATAGTTCATTGGTAGTTGGTAGTATTATTTCCATGCAGTGAAAAAGCTAAGGTTTCCATTGTTACTGCTAAAGACCAAAGAGTAGGCCAGCATCACTTCCTTTCTGGTGAAATGAATGGATTATGTGTCCCACATCATCTAATCCACGTGTGTTTTGCTAATTCCACAAGTTATAATTTCTCATATGGATAGATGTGGGATAAGTGTGGACTGGATACTGTGCAGACTTCCAGGTTTGATGGATTGGATAAGACCCATCACTCCAAGGATGATAGAAGCTTCAGTCCAACAACATTTGGAAGGCCATTTATCACCCTTTTCCACTATTATGGTTACCACAGTACCAGATAAAAACTAAGAGAACTGTTATGCTTCACAAGAAGAGAGAAAAATCTAAGGGTGCGTACTGCTGGAAAAAAGATTGAATTTGTTTTGTGTGGTGACTTTAGCTGGGCACAAATCTCCTCTCCACTTCCGACTGCATTAGGACTCACTGGTTCAGCCTTAAGGTGTCAGTATAACTACATATGTGTTGTGCACAAAATATTTATTTAGGATGTCTCTCTCACACATATTTGTGGATACAAATACCCGTACATGGTTTTGGAATTGCTCCACAAGGGCCCACCTTTTGTGCCATCACAACAATCCATCCTCTGGCTTAGGTCTTGGCCCTGACATTTCAAGGAATGAGAAGATGCTGATCTGTGGTACACTTGTGATATACTTAATAAGAACTTCTGAACAACTAGATACACAGAAGATGTAATGGGAAAACACAGGAACACACTGCCAACTGGACTCTACATAATATTATTTGAATGACATAGGACAATAGCACAATACAAGCTTTTTAAGAAAGTACTCATGTACATAAAATGGCTGCCAGGTGTAAGCTATTTTCAATTATTTTATTTTTGTTGTTGTTGTTTAGTCGTTAAGTCGTGTCCAACTCTTCGTGACCCCATGGACCAGAGCACACCAGGCCCTCCTGTCTTCCACTGTCTCCTGGAGTTTGGTCAAATTCACGTTGGTAGCTTCGATGACACTGTCCAACCATCTCGTCCTCTGTCGTCCCCTTCTCCTCTTGCCCTCACACTTTCCCAGCATCAGGGTCTTTTCCAGCGAGTCTTCTCTTCTCATGAGATGGCCAAAGTATTGGAGCCTCAGCTTCAGGATCTGTCCTTCCAGTGAGCACTCAGGGTTGATTTCCTTCAGAATGGATAGGTTTGATCTCCTTGCAGTCCAGGGGACTCTCAAGAGTCTCCTCCAGCACCACAATTCAAAAGCATCAATTCTTATTTTATTTAATTCCTACTAAAAACTGTCCTCTCCCTTTCTCACACATAATTGGTCTTCGTGGCAGATTTGTCCACAGGGAAGGCTGTTCATGTGGATCTGGTTACTATTAGAGGGATTTTTTCTGTGTGTTACACCATACTGTCTTGTGCTGTACTTCACCCCCAACCAAAGTTTTGATGTCACACCAGGGAAAACTTTCTGATCATGTATTTTCCCTGCAGAAGATTCCACGCTCAGTGCCTGGCATCTCCACTTGAGACAAAGCCTTAAAAAACCTGAAGAGCAACTAGCCATCAATGTAGAGAACAATAACCTAGATGGGCCAAAGGAAAGACTTTTCATCTGGTGGTGAAGATGGGAAGACAACAGAGTGTGCAGCTGCCCAGCCCCCCCTGCAGTGAGTGTTTTGTAACTAAGATGTCACCACTGAAAAGACCTTCTTTGTGGTCACATGCTTTACTTCAGATAACACAGCAGCCTATGGGTCTCCAGTGAATACTTTAGGCAGACTGCTACCAGGATAGGCAGTATAATGATAAATCTGACATGTGTTGTCAGGACCCTAAGGACTCTAAAAATAAAGCACCAGGGCTTCCTACTGGGCCTGGAATGGTTACAATTCGCTAGTTCAGGGATGTATGGAAGAGCGTGCATGTCTCTGTATATGTATGCAATAGTCTAAATTAATTGGGAGGATCTGCCTGAAGTAGCAGAACAATTGTAGTAAAAGAGAAACACCAGAAGCAACTATTAATTTCAGATTAAGACTGTGTCAAGGATTGAAGGCTAATCCATTAAACTAAAGTGGCTTTGATATGCAGCTAATGGGAATCAATGTCAGGAAAGTCAAATTATTAGAGGTTACCAATCAATTTCATCGCCAAGATCAAACAGAGGTCTGAGAGCTTTTGATAGGATTATAATGAAAGTCAATAAGAGAAATATGAACTCCCTGCTTCCTTTTCAGTTAATATTTGATTGGATTATGGGGAAGAGGAAGGACTAAACTATAGTAAGAATAGGGTATTGGGAATTCAGAGCAATCCCCAGCACTTCAGTTGTGTCAATCGGCATTATAGCTGCCTTGTTGTTTCCTGTGAGACTCATTTAACTGGTGGAGTGATCCTGCTTCCCCTCATGTCTTCACTGAAAACAGGGAAAGAGTTTGTCTGAACAGCCCAAATAAGGTTCAGCACTGACACATCGGCTCCAAATCCCTCCTTATTTTGAGACAGTCCTGAGCTAGGCAAAACTTCAATAACAGGTAATACCGTGTTTCCCCGAAAATAAGACAGGGTATTATATTAATTGCTCCAAAAAACACAGTAGGGCTTATTTTCAGGGGATGTTTTATTTTTTTCCATGTACAACAATCTACATTTATTCAAATACAGTCATGTCATCTTCTGGTTGCTGCACAATGCTGCACAATGGCGGAGGGTGGGGTTTCACTTAACTAGGGCTTATTTTTGGGGTAGGGCTTATATTACAAGCAAAAGGGACATGGTGGCGCTGCGGGTTAAGCCGCAGAAGCCTCTGTGCTGTAAGATCTATAGATCTGCAGCTGTAAGATCGAATCCACGCGACGGAGTGAGCGCCCGTCGCTTGTCCCAGCTCCCGCCAACCTAGCGGTTCGAAAGCATGCAAATGCGAGTAGATAAATAGGGACCACCTCGGTGGGAAGGTAACAGCGTTCCGTGTCTAAGTCACACTGGCCATGTGACCACGGAAGATTGTCTTCGGACAAACGCTGGCTCTATGGCTTGGAAACGGGGATGAGCACCGCCCCCTAGAGTCGAACACGACTGGACAAATTGTCAAGGGGAACCTTAACCTTAACCTTATATTACAAGCATCCTGAAAAATCATACTAGAGCTTATTTTCAGGTTAGGTTTTATTTTCGGGGAAACAGGGTAATGGAGATAATCTGCATCCTTATGGTTTGGCTTGTACATTATCTTGCCAGCATGCAAAAGTCACAACAGTATAGGATCACTCTAATGATATGGTTCCTTTGTACCAGCTAATTAGGGGTGCCAGCTATTAGTCGCCAATGTTTCTTTCATTAGCAAAGTGGTCGAGAGGGTGGTGGCTGACCAGCTTCAGGCTCTTTTGGATCAAACAGATGCCCTGGATCCATTTCAGTCGGGCTTCAGGCCACGCCACGGTACAGAGACGGCATTGGTCGCCCTGTATGATGACCTGTTGAGGGAGGCTGACAGGGGTAAAACATCTCTGTTGGTCCTCCTCGACATCTCGGCGGCCTTTGATACCGTCGACCACGGTATCCTCCTGGGGAGGCTCTCTGAGTTGGGAATTGGTGGCTTGGCGTTTGCCTGGCTCCGTTCCTTCTTGGAGAACCGTCCCCAGAGACTACAGCTTGGGGAGAGTGTCTCGGCCCCGTGGAGTCTCAATTGTGGGGTTCCACAGGGGTCGATTATCTCCCCAAAGCTGTTTAATATCTATATGAGGCCGCTGGGTCGGGTCATCAGGGGGTGTGGAGCATCGTGTCATCAATATGCTGATGACACCCAGCTCTACATCTCCTTTTTACCAACTGCAGGTGATGCCGTCCTGTCCCTTCAGCGCTGCCTGGGGACTGTATTGCAATGGATGCAGGAAAATGGGCTGAGGCTGAACCCGGACAAGACGGAGGTTCTGAGGGTGGGTGCCCCTGTGGTTGGTGGCTTGGATGACTCTCTCTCATTTGGGGGGGTGGCCTTGGCCACTAAGAGTGGGGTTCGCAGCTTGGGGATCCATCTGGACCCGGCGCTCACCATGGAAACGCAGGTGGCGTTGGTAGTCCGCTCCGCCTTTTTCCATCTTTGGAGGATTGCCCGGCTGTGGCCCTACCTTGATATGGGGGCACTCACTACCTTGGTGCATGCGCTCGTAATCTCAAGATTAGACCACTGTAACGCGCTCTACGTGGGGCTGCCTTTGAGGTTGATGCGGAAACTTCAGGTGGTGCAGAATGCGGCGGCCAGACTCCTTAGTGGAGTGAGAAAATACCAGCATATCTCTCCTATTCTGGCCGCATTGCATTGGCTGCCCATTCGGTTCCGCATTGACTTCAAAGTTTTAATGCTTACTTATAAGGCCCTAAACGGTTTAGGACCTCGATATTTGGCGGAACGCCTACTCCCACCAAGGTCTACCCGGATCACCCGTGCGAGTCAGGAGGTGAGGCTGAGGAGCTTGACGCCGAGGGAGGCCCGTAGGGAAAGAACAAGAAATCGGGCCTTCTCGGCGGTGGCTCCTCGCCTCTGGAATAATCTTCCTCCGGAGATTCGTGCCGCCCCTACGCTGGGTATCTTTAAAAATCAATTAAAAACATGGATGTTTATACAGGCCTTCCCTCCAGTCAATACCTGATCTTTTTATCTTTTCTATTTATCTTTATTTTTTGTTTTATAATTGTTATGGAAATTGTTTTTGTAATAATTTTGTGATTTTATCTGTTGTTTTATGTTGTTTGGAAGCCGCCTAGAGTGGTCGCAAGACCAGATAGGCAGGGTATAAATGAAATAAATAATAATAATAATAAGCTAACTAGTCAGAGAAGAGCATGCTTCATCTTGCAATTGTGATAGTCATGTGGTCCAATTTTCATCTTGGAACTGGATGTAGAGACAGCAATGTAAAGTGAAAGGGATCTGCTTTTTGCCATTTTAATCCCATTTTAATTAAAGAGCTACAGGTGAAGACCAGAATACAAAGATAAAAAAAGATACAGAGAGAGAATGAGAGAGAAAGAGATGTGGGATGTGAGCTGACCAAACCTGTGCTCTTTCTTCCCTACCACTGTAATTTCTCAAAAGAACCTAAAGGCGTCCACCATTTTACACTGGATGGTCCCAGCATCTCATTTCACCAGTTCTGGGCTTGGCTAGATTACTCACTTGGAGCAAGCTGGAGCTGTCTAAATTGGGATGCTTAAAATTACATAGAGGTGCAATATTCCATTTGGTGCAATCTTTGGCATTCATGGCATACACACCTCAAGCAACCCTATTTGTCCCACCTCCTTTTAAAAGGAAGGAAGGAAGAAAACAACAAAGTTTCATGCCCCCTCCTGTCTCCTCCTTCTTCCAGGAAGTTCTCAATTTCTTTTCTAACTTCAGCACTGCCCTAATAGACTTTTTAAAAAAACTTTCCTTCCTTCCTCTCCTCCTTCATGGAGTACCAGAGGAAGTTTTTAATTCCCCAATATTGTGAAGTGACCAAGCTTTCTGTTTAACCACTTAAAGAAATTAGGAAATTGAAAGTGGATAGGAAATTGACAGCAAGCCATCCACTTTTGGTTCAATCCCAGGGATTACACCCTTGGTGGAAACAAACCAAAACAGAGTGATCCTACCTGTGTTAAGGTCTAAGGCATGACACCTGAAAAATGTCCTCAGGGCAGTATAAAACTTTATAATACTCGTTGGTAGTTTGAGTCTGTGGTGGTCCATCACAGCTGAGATTTTATCCCTGAAAGAGATGACATTTTTAATCATATCAGTATTCATCTGGGCGTCTAGTATAAATTGTTTCATTGCTGAAATTATTTCAGGCAATACTGGCTTGGCTATTCTTCTACATTGCTTCTATGCCTAAAAATCCAAAAATTAATAACTCAAAAAGTACTGAAAACATTCTTACATCTATGAGAAAAAGCTGTAGGTACAAATGCTTAAATCATGTAAGAGTCATCAAAATTCTTACAACTAGGAGACGTTGTAAATAAAAATAATCCAAAACTTAAATTGCAGGCAAAAATGGTTTTTAAAAAGTAAAAATCTATAAAAGCAGAAATATATTACTTAGCCTTTTAGCATATTCAGACACACATATGAAAACCAATGAGTTCTCTAAGTGCTCATCCATCCATCTGCCAGTCTAAATCTATAGAGGAAAATCCATTATTTTCATGTATGTTCTGCCTTTGTGTTGCTGCCGCTGCTGCTGCTACATATTGCTTGAAGATGTCTGGGCTCATAAGGCCCCTTGCTGTCTATGTTTGGTAGCTGATATCTGTGCCACTGGTATCTCCTCCTTATATTTATATTATTGGCAGAGTGTGTGGAAAATGCTTAATACCTCCAGCTACACATTGGAGAAAAATCCAGACAGGGACCTACAGAGCCAAATGTTATAATTACAAGTTTCTCTCAAATTTACCACCCCTTCCTTCTACTACAGTTAGTTTAGTTAGATTTACCTCAACTGGCATATAGTCTCAATGGTTTCAAAACTCTGGTATTGAGAAAGAATAAAAAAAGTTGTTGTTGTTTTACTCATGGAATCTTCATATAACAATAACAAACAAAACATACACTCGTTACATTGTTTAAGATCTTAACTTGTTAATTTTTTGTTTTTAAACTAAGTAACTGACTGGTTACAGAGACACTTCATTTAGAGTCTAACTGCTAACTCCATAACTAAATGGCAGAGCACTAATATTGTTTTTTTTTTAATTGTTTTTTTCTTTATTTTAAATTTAAACAAAAACATATAACATACAAACTAAAATACAATTTAACTGTGTTCCCCACCACCATATGCGGGACCTCTTGCCATAATCTTCCTCTTCCTTATTATTCTTCTTCTTCCTCTTCTTCTATTGTCCTCTTCTCCAAAACTGCATTGATTCTTGATTTGGAGCTTTCCCTTTTCCTCTTATTAATACATATTCCAAAAATCTCCCCCATATGTCATAAAAGTTATTTTTTTTCAACTCTCCTTTCTTAACCTTTAAGTTACAAGTTAATTTATCATTTATTGCTATATTCCATATTTCTTTATACCATTCTTCAATTTGCAATTCAACTTTTGATTTCCATTGCCTAGCTATAATCAATCTAGCTGCTGTTAATAAGTTGGTTATCAATTCTTTAGTCATTTAGTCATATTCCACATTCTCAAATATTGATAACAAAGCAATCTCAGCATTAAATTCTATATCTTTTTCACATATATAGCTTAATTCTTTAAAAATTTGTTTCCAAAATCTTTGCACTTTTTCACATTCCCACCACATATGAAAGTATGTACCAATTTCCTTCTCACATTTCCAACAGACATTCGGATGATTGGCATTAATTTTATTTAATTTTGACGGTGTTAAATACCATCTTAAACTAAGTTTAAAAAAATTTTCCTTTATTCTTACTGACATAAATCTTAACACCCTCATTTTCCATATCATCCTCCATTCTTCTTCATTTATTCTTTTCCCAATATCTTGCTCCCACACTATTTTTAATCCTTCTTTCTCACTTTCCTCTTCCTCTAAATTAAGAAGAAGTAAGTAAATTTTGCTCACAGTACCTTTCACTGAGTCAGTCATCCGAATGTCCTCATATGACAATAACAATTGTTCGTACTATGTATATTCTCTACCTTTATTATATTTATTTACCCATTCATCAGTCCATCTTTTTAATTGTATATAATTCAACCATGAAATGCTCCTACTCTGAAGAGTTTGTTTCATTTGATCTATCGATCTCATTTTATACAACCAATCTTTCAATCTAATCACTTTCTTTTCTTTAAATAGATCCACATACACTTTCATATTGGTAGGAAAATTTTCTATTTCTGTCACTAATCCAAGTGGGGAATATGATGAACATAAATTCTTTTTGCACTTATACCATATATTTAACAATGTCTTTAAAAATGGGTTATTAATTTCCCTTATTTTATCTTTCTTAATTATACCAAATAAATATTTTTCTATATCTGCCTGTAATTCTGATGATTCCATCTCCCACCAAATTAGCCTTTCTGGATTATATATAATTTCCCCAATAAACCTCAATTGGTTAGCCAAATAATAATTTTTTATATTTGGTAAACCTATACCACCTTTTTGCTTTGTTCTATACCAATACTTTTTATTTATTCTGGATCTCTTCCCTTCATTACAGTACTTATTAATTATTCCTTGCCAAAATTTCAAATCATCCTCTGTTAACTGTATTGGTAACATTCTAAATAAAAAATTAATTTTTGGTAAGATTTTCATTTTTATCAGTGCAATCCTTCCAAACCAAGATAGTTTAAAGTTACTGTAGTCCTGTAATTTGTTTTTAATCACTTCCTTTAGTTTATTATAATTATATTCCTTTATTTTTTGAATATTTTTTGCTAGATCTATTCCTAAATATTTAATTGATTTACATAATCTGAAATCATATTTTTCAGCACACCTTTCTTGTTCTACTCTATTATGATTAAATAACATTAATTCAGATTTTTGCCAATTTACACATAATCCAGTTATTCTTCCAAATTTTTCTAAATGAGTTCTAATTTTATCTACACATTCTAACGGGTTTTTCACTGTCAACAAGGAATCATCAGCAAATAAATTAATCTTTATTTTATTCTTTTTCCCCATACCTTCGATTGAATCATCATTCCTTATTACATTTGCCAACATTTCAATAATCAAACAAAACAGAACTGGAGAAAGAGGGCAACCTTGTCTAGTGCCTCGGCCTAAAGCTATTTGTTCTGTAATCCCATCATTAACTATTACTACAGAGGTATTCTCCAGATATAATTGATCTATTATCCCCCTAAATTTCTTTCCAAAACCCCAACCTTTTAACAAAATCTTTAATGTTGGCCATTCCACGCAATCAAATGCCTTAAATATATCTAATGATAAAATACCTGCCTTCAATTTGTCTTTTTCTATATTGTATAAAATATTCAATACCCTCCTAGTCAAATTCTCCATTTGTCTACCCTTTAAAAAACCATTCTGATCCTCTTTAATATATTTTATAATAAATTTATTAATCCTATTCGCAAGTATTGCAGTAAAAATCTTTGCATCTTGATTTAATAGTGAAATGGGTCTATATGAACTTGGGTCTGTTAAGTCTTTATTAGACTTTGGGATAAAAGTTATTAATGAATGTTTCCAAGAATCTGGTATTCTCTCTCCTTCCAATATTTCATTATAGAGCACTTTTAACTTAGGGATCAATATTGATTTAAAAGTTTTATAATATTCTGATCCTAAACCGTCAAAACCTGGAGTTTTACCATTTTTTAATTTATTAATAATCTCTATAATCTCTTCCTCTTTTATCTCTTTATCTAAATCCTTTTTATCATTTTCTGATAATTTACTCTTAACATTTTCTTTAATATAATTTTCTATATCTTCTTTCGATACACTATTACCTTTATATAAATTTTGATAGAATTCCTGTATTATCTTTAGTTTTTCTTTCATTAAGATACAATTCTTTCCCGTTTTGTCTTTAATCACTCCAATTATATTTTTTGCTCTTTTAGTTTGAACTAATCTAGCTAAAAGTTTTGAATTTTTATTACTGTATTCAAAAAAATTCCTCCTAGCGTATATCAAGTCTCTCTGGACCTTTTCTAGCTCTATACCTTCTAATTCCTTTCTTTTAGCTTGGATCTCAATTAATTTTTTGTTATCTCTATCTATAAAATATTTGCTTTCTAAATCCTTTATTGATTCTGCAATTCTATTTATATTTTCTTCTCTCAATTTTTTTAATCTACAGGATTCTCTTATGGCGATTCCTCTCATGACTGCTTTCATAGTGTCCCATAACACTCCTATTTTATTCCCACCTACTTCATTAAATGACCATATTTCCAGCCATTCTTTCTTAACTTTATCTACAACCTCTGTATGTTGAAAAATATTGGAGTCCATTCTCCATCTTCTAGCTTCTCTATAGTCCTTCTTAACTTTCATCTCCAGCACCATCAACGCATGATCTGTTATTTTTATCACATTAATATTTGTATCTACTACTTTTGAAATTAAGTTTTGTGAAATAAACATATAATCTATTCTAGAATAACTATTATGTACAGAAGAATAATATGTAAACCTTCTTTCATCTCCCTTTAATTCTCTCCATATATCTTTCAAATCCGTAGTGTTTAGTATCTTACTCAGGAGGGTACCTCTTTTATTCAACTCATCTTTTTTACATGTGGATTTATCTTTCACCTTATCCAAAACCATATTAAAATCTCCTGCCATGATCACATATCCTTTCCTAACCTTTTCCAATTCTTCAATCACAGTTCTATAAAATTCTCCTTGATTTATGTTTGGTGCATACACATTTACTAATGTATAATCTTCCTCCCCCATTTGACCTTGAATTATCAAATATCTACCATTACTATCTTTTATTACTTCTTTCATCACGAATTCACAATGTTTAGATATTAATATTGCTACCCCTCTAGATTTAGAGGTCCCAAATGCTTTTTCATATATATGGATGTTTTGTAATTTCAATTCATTGACTCCATCCTTTAGTTGATGTGTCTCTTGTAAATAGATAATGTCAACTTTACTTTTCTTTAATAATAATTCTATCCTCCTTCTCTTTAATACAGACCCTAGGCCTTTCACATTTAAAGTCGCTACCCTTATGTTTTTCCCCATATCCGTTCCTTTCTCTGCCTCTTATTCGGTCCCTTTGTGCATCTCACATAACAAAAACAAAAGCAAAAACAACTAAAAAAAATAAATTCACCAACTTCTAATTTCCTATCCCTGTCCTTCTTACCTACATATAAGTTATTTTCCTCCCTCCCGTTTCCCCACGTCTCACTAATGTTCGGCGCGAGCTCTGGGAGGGGGGGAGACGTCACCCCCACCAGTCCGGACCCCAGCCAAACCCTCATCCCAATTTCACCCCACCTCATATTTTTATCTATATATATACTCAAATGCCTTCCCTCCTAACTTTTAACATCTCTTCTTCTTTCTACCACCCAAGTCTAATCCGGTAATCCAAAACAATAATGAAAAAAAGAAAAGAAAAAAAAAAGGAAAAGAGAAAAAATATGAAAAAGAAAAAAAATTGAAAAAGAAAAAGAAAAACTAATATTGTTAACAGACATAGAACCCTGCCCTAGTACAAAAGGTGGGGGAAAAGGAATCTGAGACAAAGAGGGAATAATTGGTTGCTACTCTGTGATTGACATTCACCCGAAGTCCCTCCCATCCAATCCTAAAGGCATAACATGCAAGTTGCTGAATCCCAACATGTCTTTCACTAATGTGTTTACTTTTCTACTTCCAGCTGGCACATTTTATGTATGCCAGCAATCAGAGTAGTTTCCTTCAGTAAGAAAAACCTTACTTAAAATTTCTATGGCAGTGGTTCCCAGCCTTGGGTCCCCATATGCTCTTGGACTACAACTCCTAGAAATCCTGGCCAGCACAGCTAGTAGTAAAGGCTTCTGGGGATTTTAGTCCAAGAACATCTGGGGACTCAATGTTGAGAATCACTGTTTTAAGGCTGTCTACATTGCTTTTACTTTCCTTGTGAACTCCAAATGCAGTAACTCCAGATGTGGAACAGGATGTGGTGATGGCATCTGGCCTAGATGCCTTTAAAAGGGGATTGAACAGATTTCTGGAGGAAAAGTCAATTGCAGGTTACAAGCCATGATGGAGATGTGTAATCTCCAGGGTTAAAAGGAAGGTACCTCCAAATGCCAGATGCAGGGGAGTGGTATCAGAAGACAGGTCTCTAGTTGTCTCGTGTGCTCCCAGAGCACCTGGTGGGGCCACGGTGAGATACAGGAAGCTGGACTCGATGGGTCCTTGGCCTCATGCAGCAGGGCTCTTCTTATGTTCTTATGTTCTTAACTCATTGTTTATGTTTTGACTTGTTCCTTGAATATATGCTAACATAGCAGGCCACCATGCAACTTTCCTAAGTATGCAGAGTGCTTGTAAAGGAATCTTTGAGGTACCAATTTACTATACCTGCATCATAGTGCTCTAGAAATCTAATGATCTCAGACCCCCTCCATATTTTGGTTTTCTAATCAGTGTTTCCATGTCCACGATCAGGTGTTAGCTTGCTAGGAAAGCTCTGTGTGGAGAGTTGGCTGATTGCCCTGCAGTGACCTTTAGCACACTGCTGTTCGAAACCTCATTTTGTTCAGCACAATGTACATTTTCAAGGTAGCATGTTTACACTTCCTTTAATTATATTAGCACTCTGTACATACAAAATATCAAATCTTGATACCCACACCTAAAATAGGGACAGGGAAACAGAAAGGTGCAGGAAGGAACCCTCTGAGGACAGAACAGTTTACACTAATGCTTTCATCATGTGGTCACTGGGAAAAGACACATCCCGGTCCATTCCCAAAGTAGACCAAACAGCAGAGCAAATCCCTGTCTAGTCACACCCTCTGTGTCCTTAAATAAATACAGTTACATGTGGGACAGTAAAAGGGAAAAATATCCTGACCCCAAAGTATGACTGATATTTTACACTGGCCATGGTGGACTCTTTAGCTTTCATACCACAACAAACATTGCTCACCCTCTTTTCTACTTGAGTAAAATACTAGCAAAAGCTTTATGAACATGGTATAGTGTGTTTGTCTGTGGAGATAAAAGGTCTAGTCATCCAACAGCTACAGGTTGTGACAAAGGTCCTTGGGTGTCAAAGAGCACTCAAAAATGTAGATTAACTTCAAGCTAGCAAAATGTTTGACATAGCAAAAGATACCTTCCCCCTCTGAATCCTTCTGCCTTATTTTGTTCCAGTTCCTGGAGGTATTCTCATTTTATCATGATTAACCCAGATGTATATAGCTGCTCCTCTGGTTATGCTGTAGGAATTTTAGGGATACCTGAGAGAGGTGTCCTGGGGAAAGCAGTAAGCTTTTTTGACAGTCACTAGGAAGTGGTTTCCTTGGCAACAAAAAAATCATAAAATCATCTTAACACTTCTCCCTGAGTAAAATTTCCCTCTTCCCCGATTAATAGTATATGTCTAGGCTTTGCATGGGGAATTCAATTCTGTCCTAGGGCTTTTATTCATAATGCAGAGGTTACTTACACATATTATTCCCCTACACCCCACCCCGCATCTGAATGTGGAGGAATTGCTGATGGGTTTAGAAAGACAGGCTGTGGATTTATGTAGCAATTCAAACTAAATTACTTCCTTAAATGGAAGATACTCTTATGGCCAGAGACCTATTGTGAAATATCACATGCTCCAGTGCTGGAGGCATTCAAGAGAAAATTGGACAACCATCTGTCAGATCTGCTTTGATTTCGATTCCTGCATGGAGCAGGCGGTTGGACTCGATGGCTTTATATGGCTTCACTTGAATATTTTTATTTCCCCCCCCCATCTTGAACTATATTATTAGTGTTGTTTTTTATTTTACTATGTTGTTTTTATTCCATTTTTTAATGTTAGCCACCCAGAGTAGACTTTGGTCTAGATGGGCGGGGTATAAATAAATAAATAAATAAATAAATAAATAAATAAATAAATAAATAAATAAATAAATAAATAAATAAATAAAATTTATAGGCTCCTTCCAACTCAATCTTTCTGTGGTTCTATATCTGCAATTGGTAAGTGGTTTCCACAATTTACTGGCTCACTGTTGGAAGCCCGAGTGCACAATCAAGTGTGCAACCAAATCTGTGATCTGGGTATGTCCAAGGGTGTGACAGACAGCTGCACAGATTGTGCACACCATTTATGTCATTTGGGATTTACTCTGCATCCATCTAATCTGGCCACTCTTTTCCAAAAGGACTTTTCTGATGGAGGACATTGGGGATATTTCCTGCTGAGCCGAAGTGTAGGATGTAAGGTTACTTGGAACAGTTGGCGTGTTAGTGGCTACATTTTGTTGTTGTTACATGCTGTCAAGTCACTCCCAATTTATGCTGACTCCATGAATGAGCAGTCTCCAAAATATCCTGTCCTCAACAGCCCTACTCAGCTCTTGCAAACTCAAGCCTGTGACTTCCTTCAGGGAGTCAATCCCTCTCTTATTTGGTCTTCATCACTTCTTGCTTCCCTTCACCTTGCCCAGTATTATTATCTTTTCCAGAAATTCTTGCCTTCTCATGATGTGCCCAAAGTACAACAGCCTCAGTTCAATTTTTTTGCCTCTTGAGATAGTTCAGGCTTGTTTTGCTCTAGGACCCACTAGTTCATCTTTCTGGAAGTCCAGGGTATTCACAAAACTCTCCTCCAGCACCACATTTCAAATGAATCAGTTTTTTCCCTGTCACCTTTCTTAACTGTCCAGCTTTCACACCCATAACATGGCAATCAGAAATACAAGAGTGTGGGTGATCTTGGCCTTCGTCTTCAGTGACATATCCTTACACTTGATGATCTTTTCTAGTTCCTTCATTGCTCCCCTTTTCATCTTCTGATTTCTTCTTCTGATTGCTACATTTAACAATGTGAAAATTTCTCTGTTTTAAATTTGTTGCATTTTTTCCGCTCCTTGGCATTTTCTTTTTCCATGCTGGTATGCAAGAGTTTGGTCTGTAATGGATTTTTCCCCCCCTTGGGGAAATTTGATTTTTTCCCCCATTCACTTTTCCTAATGTGCACATTTATTTACACATTTGACCTCATATAACTTTTCCCCCATTGATTGAAGTGTGTTCAGCTTGTATCCTATTAGGCTTATGCTGAGCGGAAAATCCCACCACTGTAGTAACACAGGATGGTGCCACTTGGGCGCATACTGGTGTTGCACAAGCAGTGATCTCCACAAAGTAAATCCAACCTCTGCTTGCATTCTGACAGAACAATCCCACATTATGTTATCATCCTGGTGGAACTTTCCATTCAGCAGAAACTCAAGAGTACAGTGACCACTAGTATTATTGTTCCCCGTGTGGTTCCATTGTGCATTTGCAGACATTAATATACTCTAAAATGCACATTGTTTTGGGCTCATTTTATTTTTTTCCAAAATGTCCCATAAACTTCATCAATGCACACATGCTTTAGGTGACACATTTCTGTTCACAACAAGTCTCAGGAGGTATGTGTGACTGCCAATGCCCCTGGATCAGTTGGGGTGGCAGGAGGGCCCTTTGATCATGGGTTTTGTGAAGTCAAGACTCTTGTTATTGCACACACCAATTTTTATCAAGGTGGAGGAACAGGGTGCAAGGACTGGTTGGGTAGCTTGTGCACCCTGTCTTGATAGTCTGCAAGGGGGCTGAGTTCACTAGCCCCCATTGTTCCCAGTTTTCAACCAGGCCCTAGTTCCTCTCACTGGACTGGTACAGTCCACCATCCATGGCTGGGGTCTAGTTTCCCACACTGACTCCAGCCAACTGACACTCTTCAAAGAGGACCAAGAATACTGAGTACATACAGACTCCTTTGTCCTCCCAGTCTGCCCTGCCTCTGGCAGCTCTGCCAAAGGTGCTCCTTTTGCTGCTTCCTCTGCCAGACCCTCCTCTGGGTCAGCATCCATGGGGTCAGAATTGGTGGCCGGCTGAAGAGTGGTGTGCTTCCTTCATGTCCTTGCCCTTTAGCAGTCTGAAACTGACCCATTCCTTGATCCAGAGATTCACAGCTACCAGCCGGCAGTCCTCCCCCAAGGGCCTCTGCCAATTCCTGTCCCTCAGAATCTATTTAGATTCTGATCATTACTCTCTGTATCTCTTCGGTCAGCTCCTCTATTTCTGTCCCTTGCTGAGCTTCTGCTGTAGGCTCTGGTGCTGGCTGGGGTCTCGCCTCCTTATCCTCGTTGTGGGGGAGGGACGGCTCTCCAGCGAGTGGGGTATCCCTCTTGCCTTCTGTCTCACAAGATGCTGGTCATGATCATACCACTTCCCACTTTTACCTAACTCCCCTTCAGTCTGCTTAAAAGTACAGCTTGCCAAATGTCTGTTCCACACAGGTCCTATACTTCCTTTTCCCTCACATCCCTTTTGCTGTTGCAATTAGAGATGGGCAGGAACTGTAGTTCCCCAGTTTAGCACAGTTTGGTGGTTCGGTCACACAGCTATTCCATGGGCGTGTCAGCTTCCCTTGCCCCACCTCCTCTGGTAGGCATCCACCCAGAGGCAGTGGCATGGCTTCCCAGCTTTGCCTCCTCCAGTGGTTGTCCACAGAATTGCTGTGTGGCTGAACTGTCGATCTGCGCTGAACCACAGAACCACGGTTCATGCTCATCTTTAGTTGTGATGCATAGTGGGCAAGTCAAAGGACTCATCAGCAGGTGAAGCCTCATTGCCCCTCACATGTTCTGTGTGCCATGTGACACACTCATTTCTCTCATGCCAATATTGGGGGGGGGAGTACATTGTTGTTGTTGTTTAGTCGTTAAGTCGTGTCCGACTCTTCGTGACCCCATGGACCAGAGCACGCCAGGCCCTCCTGTCTTCCACTGCCTCCCGGAGTTTGGTCAAATTCATGTTGGTAGCTTCGATGACACTGTCCAACCATCTCGTAGCAAATGAAAACATTGGTGTCACTCTCAAAAGCACAGCCCAAACCAGCCCGAAGCCACCCATAACAACCAGGCAAAGCAGCCATGATTATGGCATATTGTCTTGCCCTTATTGCATCAGGGAAGGAACATGACGAACCCACGCATAATAAGGAGAGAACAGAACTGTTGCTGAGTGTCAGCAGTGTTTTTTTCAACATGCCATTGTGGCAAGCCAGCATAGTGCTAGAGTTTTCCCTCTCACTCAGTAGTGGTAGTGGCTCATTTAATGCCTCTCTGACCTTCCTTTTTCTCCTCTCCTCTCTTTCACTTTGGATCATGTTTACAAGACTACACAGGGCTGCAGGCAAGGCTCCAATGGTGGCAGAGTGGAGGAAACAGCCCCCACTGTGCCATGTTTTATAGCAGTTATCTCACACCATACATTGAAAGGCATAGAAATGGGGAAGACCAGTCAGATCAGAAGAACAAATGAGGAAAGAGTCTGAAGGGTATCTGCCCTTGCAGTCATGGTCATCCCCACAAGGGCTATGCCATTGTTGCCCATTAAAGAAACCCACCATCACCACTCCTAGTTTTTGTGAGATGGGAAACTAAAGCCACAAACTAATCATAGTGTTCACACTGATTCTTGTCAGTTTACAAGTGGCTTGAATAACTATGGTTCACCATAGGGTGAATAACAGAGAATCAAAGCATGTGTCATCTTTTTTGGGAAGGGGAGAAAAAAGACCCTTCAAAACACTTCACAAGCCTTACGCACAATAAACCCCTGCTTGTATCCCTTCACTGACAGCTCAAGAACTGCAAGCTTTCTCATTAACCTCTTCAGAAAGATCTGCGTAGGGGACAGAAACCATAGAAAATGTTTACAGGAGAAAACAAAAGCCTGTACCAAAACTCATCCCAAAGGAAGGCCAACTTCACAGCAATGAATGTTTCATTGAGAGCAAGAATAATCAAATCTGGAGAATGTTTGAGAATACAGTCAACCCTCGATTTACAAACTTAATCCATTCCGGAAGGAAGTTTGTAAGTCAAAAAGTTCGTAAGTCGAATCAGCATTTCCCATAGGAATGCATTGAAAACCAATTAATCCGTTCCGGCTGTTTTTGGTTCTTAGGTCGAGGGGCGGTTTGTAACTCAAATCATTAGTTCCCATAGGAACTAATGCAAAGCCGGTTAATCCGTTCCTACCACTAGGGGCAGATTTTTTTTAATTTTTTTCCCTTTTAACCTAAGATGACTTAGGTTAAAAAAAGAGGATTTTTTTCGGTTTGTAACTCGAATCTAAGTTCGCAAGTCGAGTCAATATTTTTCTATCAGAGCGGTTCGTAAGTCGAAATGTTCGTAACTAGGGCCGTTCGTAAGTCGAGGGTTGACTGTACACGTATGAAACAGCTGACTTAAGTCTCCTTCATTTTTTGCAACAAATTGCACCTGCCTATTTTGAATTATGCAGATGACCTTTCACTTTGCTTTTGACAAGCATTTACAAGGGGGAAAATGCTATTCACGATGGAAAGAACTTGAGACTTTTCAAAAACAGCAACAAAGAGAATGTTGCAAGAAATCAGTCTTATTTAAGATCTAGGCTTGTGTCGCAATTTATTCAGCCATGTTAATGCTCGATTAAGTCTGTTACCTCTTTCTGTGTAAGAGTATTGTTTAATGGTATTGCCATCTATGATATACTCACCTGCTGTACAGCATGGGAGTATAGCATAATCCTTTCCATAATGGGAACAGACATAGCTTCATTATTACACATGAGGTCAATTTTGTACCAAGCATTTCTGAAGAGCTTAGCTTACCAAGCAGCTTCATATTTGGGATGGAGAGAGCTTGAAGGTTTTTTTAAAAAAAAAGTGGGAGAAAGCAGTATTGATTTTCTCATCCTTAAACTCTTCAGATTTTTCAATGGAAGTGAAACTCAGTGAAGTTATTTCTTTGGAACATAACACCCAGCTTTCCCCACTACAACTCCTACTGGGAGTCGTAGTTCAAAATATTACTTCCCTAAGGCATGAATGGCAGTTAGATGAGAGGAAAGCCACCAGTTTGATTCTGCTCCCTCTGTGGATTCATTAAACAAAAAAGGAGTCTTCTTATACATCGCTTACGACCTATGTTTCACTTCAAACTTAAAGGGAGGCCATTTTTCCTCAGAGTCTCTCTTCTGCCCTGCAGGAGCTAGACAATCGATGACTCATTCCATTCAACACTTGACCTGAGAGCAAAGACTCTTGACAAAGTTGCTACATATTCATGTTTCTCTTCATGAGTGTCTCAAACACCTGGAATTTGCTGTTATGTGACCCCTTTCACACATCGGAAATCAATCAGGTATAACAGGTTTCCCAAGAACAAGGTTGTGACTGGCTTATATAAATCCCAGTGGCCTTGAGCCTGTCAAAAAATAAGCATACAGACTGAGTACAATTTCACAATATAGCTCAGACTGAGTACAATTTCACAATACAGCTGATTTTGGGATGAAAACCAAAATCAGAATTATATGTCTGCAGTCTCTAGGCTTATAGTGGTGAGGGAAGGCGATGAGATGCTCTTTTACTTTTACTTTTTCTTTCTTTTTCTTTTTTCCCTCCCCTTCAGGTATGCTCTTGAAGTTCTTTAAGAAACCAGTGTTGATGCTCTTGTTAACAGAGGGACCTTAATGAGGGCAAAGTGGCATTTCCAGGTATGCAAAGGAAGGCGTTCCAGCCCTGACTGTGATTGAACCCACGTTTTGATTAGCTTCTTCTATCCCAATCATGCCACCTACTGATTTTCCCACAGACCCCTCCCCCCAAAGAACAATAGGTGACTCTTCAGGGGACACAAAGGAGACATAAACTACAAGCACAATGGTGAGGAATGAAGTGAATCAATATTCCTTGCAAACTTCAGATTGGACAAACTTTACAGGCAGCTCACATGCACAGCCATAAATCCAGAAGGGACTAAAATGTATATCTAAGGATATACAGTCCTCTGCTTCCCATCTTTCCACTGTGTCACTTCCTTGATGCTTTAGGAAGTGGCCACCTGGTCTCATTGTCACTGTTTGCAGATGTTTTGACCATTTTGAGCATCCAGTAGTACTTTCCACAAAGGCTGGTGGGCAACTGGGGGAAGGAGGAGGAGGAGAAGCCTCAGCATCAGTTGCCACGAAGCAGGCACTGAGGAGATAGAAGGAAAGGGCCAGGACAACCATGGCAGCCGGGTGAATCAGGCACAGCTAGGAAGGGCGTGAGAGAATTACGGCAACAACAACAGGAGTTTCCAGACAATGTGCTGGTCCTGGAATTCTTCTGCCTTCACACATAGCCCCTTCACACTGCCTAAACATAGGGCCTAGATACACCCCACATCATCAAACGCATGAAGTATTATCCCAAACTTCAGGCATATACATTATACACATACTTTATTTATTTATTTATTTATTTTATTTGAAATATTTTTACCCCACCTTTCTCCTTGAAAAGGATCCAAGGAGACTTACAACATTGAAAGACAATATTTAAAGCTGAAAACAATGAGTTTACAACACTGGTTTACATCATTAGAAGACAATACTTAAAGCTAGGAACAATGAGTATAAAGAGGCATCCTACATCATTAAAAGGTAATATTAAATCTAAGAACAATAAGTATACAAATAAGTATATTAAAAAGGGAAAAGAAAACACAAATGCCACTCTGAGAAATGGAAAACACAAAAAGGGAACACACAAGTAGTCCTAAAAGCCCAGTCAAAGCAATAATGCATAACAATCCATCTAAAAATCACATACAGGTAGCTAGTTACTGAGGGGAGGCTTGCCTGAAGAGAAATTGCCTAGTTGCAGAATGACAGCAAAAATGGGGCCAGTCTGGCCTCCCGTGGGAGGGAGTTCCAAAGTCTGGGAGCAGTGACAAAGAAGGCCCTCTTCTGTCTCCCCACCAAACACACCTGTAGGATAGTGGGACTGAGAGAAAGGCTTCTCCTTATGATCGTAACACCCAAGCCAGCTCATAATGGGAGATACAGTCTTTGAGATAGCTTGGACCCAGGCCATTTAAGGTTTTGAATTGTGCCCAAAAATTGATTGGCAACTAGTGGAGCTGCTGTAATAGGAGGGTTATGTGATCCCTGTAACCAGCCCCAGTCAGCAGTCTGGCTGCTGCATTTTGGACCCACTGAACTTTCTTGACACTTTCCATCAGCAGCCCCACATAGAACGTGTTGCAGTAATCCGGCCGAGAAGTAACTAAGGTATGTGTCACAATGGCCAGATCAGAACTCTCAAGAAATTAAAACTGGCACACTAGTTTTAATTGTGCAAATGCACTCCTGGCCACTGCCAAAACCTGGGCATCCAGGCTTAGAGGTGAATCCAAGAGCATCCCCAAGTTGCACACCTGTTTTTTCAAGGGGAGTGCAACCCCATCCAGTCCAGGCTGCCTCCCTATCCCTTGATCTACCTTTCAACTGACCAGAAGCACCTCTGTCTTGTCTGGATTAAGTTTACATATGCCTGGTAACTATGCATTTTAGATAGATAGATAGATAGATAGATAGATAGATAGATAGATAGATAGATAGATAGATAGATAGATAGATAGATAGATAGACAGACAGACAGACAGACAGATAGACAGAAAGACAGACAGACAGACAGACAGATAGATAGATAGATAGATAGATAGATAGATAGATAGATAGATAGATAGATAGATAGATAGATAGATTGATTGATTGATTGATTGATTGATTGATTGATTCATAAAAAGTTTATTTGGGTTGGGGAAAAAAAAGAATTTTAAGAATTAAATATTGCCTTAGCAGAAATCCATGAGCCAAAGCTGGTCTATAACCAATCTCCACAAGTGGATTGGTGGGCGTTGTATTTATGCTCATTGAGGTAAAATTAAATGGAATGTGTCATAAAATGGTATACTTGTATTCATCTCAAATTGGAGCAAAAGACTTTTATGTTGAAAGAACTGCAGAAGATTGGTCTAACAAGGAAACTGAGTGATTGATTGACAAGTAGGAAATGATAACATGAATTACTTACAAAAGGTCAGATCCACCTGCCTGCTGAGGCTTTTCAAATACCATACAGATTATTTGTATAGCAAACGGCTGATATTTAACCTCATTTGAATGGACTGCTAAATGTTTGCTCTGTGTCCAGCTTGGAAATGCCTGGGATAATATCTGTGTTATATTCAATTTCCTCCTATCAATACATTTCTAATGAATATTTGACCTCTTCCAGTCTCTTACGATTAAAAAAAATTGTTCATTTTGAGAACCATAATCAGTTGATTTCATGGAGGGCTTTAGCTTTCTTTGTGTGTTTTTCCCCAAATGCTGAGTTAGGTTCTCATGGGATATCCTTGTGGAAACTTAGTAAAAGATAATTAATGAATCCCATCTCCACCATATCACTGTATTTAAGAGGACATCTTTTAGATACTACAGTATATAATTCCCTCTGTTTTGGTGTTAAAGGAACTATATACGTAACAGAGAGCAAGAGAGAGAGATTTGTAGTCTTGGGAGACCCCAAAGTTTGGAATAAAAAACCTCTGTGTGTGTGTGCGTGTGTGTGTGTGTGTGTGTTATGTGTGTGTGTAATTGGAGAGGAACCCTATCTGAGCGCAAACCCTGAGGCCATACAAGTGAAAATTCATCTATGTTCAAAGGAAACATTCAAAGGTGGTGTTTCTTCACTCAAATAGGGTAATATTACGGGCCATGTCAACTACATATATTCCGGTACTTGTGAAAAATCAGCTGGTGTCATACAAACCCAGTATAGGCACTGTATGAATAGGCAACATTGTTAATATATCACTTTGCATACAAATGGCTCTTTCACTCAAAAACAGGAGCAGGAACACACATTAACTGGATCAGCTCCCCAAAGCTTACCTAAAATCAGAGTTGCTTCTAAAGAAGGGGAGAGCAAACATGAATCTCCAGATGTTGCAGGACTACAGCCCCCAGCATTCCTCACCATTGGCTATTAGGACTACTGGGAATTGTATGTAGGAGAGACCTTCTGGGAATTGTAGTCCAATAAATACCCAACAATGAAGTGGGCTGCAATCCATGAAAGCCTGTGCTAAGCACAACTTGTCCATCTTTAAGGTATTGCACAACTCTGTAGTTATTGTTGCAACAGCCTAACATAGCTACCCACCTGGGGATTTACACAAAACAAGATAATTTAATCTATGTTTTTCTAACTAGGGAAGATGAATCCCCAACTTGGAATTCTAGTTTGCACTGTCCACTAAACAAGAAGCAAACATTTTTACTGGCCCAAAACTGTAAAGACTCCTGATGTACAAAAATCCCCTGAAGTTATTTGTGTGAAATTGGTGCACTTTCTGCCCATAGAAGCAACAACTGTATCTGCAAACATCATATGATTCTGTTCCTTTTTTTTTAAAGGAACTTATAGGAAACATCCTTTTAAGAAGGATCGAAATATGAAAGATCAAAAAGAAATTTAGTTACAGAAAACAAGTTATGTTTTTCCCATTCATGTATTTCTCACAGTTTATATGAAGGGTTCCTCTTTACAGTAAATGAGAGGCACAAATCTTTAGGTTTCTGTATCTTGCTGCTTTTTGAAACATCTAATTTGTGTCCAAACTGAATCTTACACTAATCTATTTAATAATACAAATGCTTGGTTTGCCTGAAATCATACGGGAGAAAACACTAGACAAAACACAACTGTGTACCAGATAAGGATACATAATTACAGTGCAATCAATAAATCAATATGAAACAGCTTACTTTGCAGCAAGGGCTGGAAAGTTCATGATCATGTAAAAGCAAAATGGATACAAGATAATAAGGTCCAACACCTCCTCTTTTTGCATACACACTTTTGCTAATGCAAAACACAAAATCTTGATGTTTTGTAAAACTCTCTTACAGTACATTGCATTTTTCCATATAACTGTGCAGCTGGCTAGATAACACAATGAGTTAGATATCTGGCTGTGGAACCAGAGGTAGGGAGTTCAGTTTCCCACTTTGAATCCCAGAACAGCCAGCCTGTGTTGCTTTGTGCAAGCAGTCCTAGGATGCCCCTAGAAGAAGGGAATGGTAAACCACTTCTGAGTATTCTTTACCTGGAAAACCCTGGAAAAGGTCACCATTAGTCCGAATTGACTTGACAGCACATGACGATGATGATATCAACAAATGTTGACTAAAACAAGATTAGAAGTGGAAATGGAAGATTTCACTAAAGGGAAACCTCTCTGTGGGTTTTAAGGAAAGGTGAAATTATTTCTGGAGAAGAGAAGAGAAGAGATGAATTGATTGATCTACTGCATTATTGTGATTTTAGGCTGTCATTTACAAGTAAAGTTAAATGAGTAGAATTAAAAGCTAATTTTAAAGAATTCTGTTCCAGTAAGGTCACCAATAACTCTTGCTTTGACCAGCTTGGCTGGATTTAGGATGTTCTGGCCAGTGGCACCTGTTAAAAAGGAGAACAGTGTCCACCTGGCACCCTGTTCAATCAATTGACATAAACACGTGTTTCCTTCATTCATATATTCCTATTACACTGAGTAATAGCAGGTTTATATATTGTTTTATTCCCTATGATCATATTAGTTTCATTCAGTTTTTAGTTATTTTTATTCCCATTTATGTATTTCTCATAGCTAACACTGAGAGAGCCAGGTGTTCTTCTGCAGCCTATAACTTTAGTGTTCTCTGTCCATTTGGCATGATGTTTTTTTTCTTTTCTGTCTACAAAATTTTAAACAGAAAAGTAAAAAGATCCCCATTTTGTATGCTTCTTTGGTATTCCATTATGAAACAGAACTAATCAGCTCATTTTTGTTTAAAGGTTTCATGAGAAAAATAAGGTAAGATTAATATGGGAGATGAGGGTTTGCTCTCAGACCAGGACCCAGTAAGATATTTGCATTGAATTTTATTTGGGGTCATTTCAGAATTTACCTCTTCCTCCATCTCCTTAAAACTTTTTTTTTTAATTGCTCAGCAGATAAGTAGCAAGTGGAATATTAACATGAGACAGTACAATAAAAGTGAATGGCTGGGTAATAATTTAACAATCTTTTCTACTGAGGCCGGGATCATATACAGCACAAAGCAGATCTGCAGTTAATAAAACTACTTGTCACAACGCTCTGATACCTTCATTTTTAAAGCAATGAAAAGTGAAAATAAAGTTCTACTATAAATCCAAAAGACATTTAATTAGTATAAGTCCAACTAACAGCAAATCAGTTCAACTAACGAGTTTAAGATTTCTTGCAACATCAGCTATCATTGAAATTTCCTTAAACATGATTAGTTTAATTATATTGTCCTTATTAGAAGAGTGCTAATTAATCTGTTAATGATAAATAGGCATTTAAAAACCCCTAAAGATTCTAGGTATCATTAAATCTGCCATTATTGGATTTTTAAAAAAAGACTCCATACATTTAAGAACATGACAGAAAGACTTCTTCAAAGTTATGAGAGAAATTCAAAGGTGCTCAAGATAAGAAAAAATATCTTAACAATTCAGCAGTTTTTAAAAAATCAATCCTTTATGCAACGGGGAAATGCTCTCCAGCTGCTTTGATTTGACAACAGTGTTCTGCATTTGGTGAATCCACACAGTTTGAAAACATACAGAGCATGTTCTGAGAATGTCTTTGCATGAGAAATGCAGATAAAGCAGACATGGAAATAGGAATGGAAAGGGTTTCCCTCCTTAGAACCAACACCCAGCTCCTCCTAAAACTTATAATTTCTGTTTAGAATATGACTAGCATTAAACCGCTTCTAAGTTCTCAATATGTAGAAAACCCTGGAAAAGACTGCCATAAATCCGAAATGACTTAAGAACAAAATATATTCGGTTTGGATTATTAAGACTAAAGTGGGAGGTGGGGGCACTACTGAAAGAGTGCTCATTTTCAATTTATTGTAGGCCACTGTATGCACATTCCTCTGTTTCCAGATACATGTAGTTGTGAATAGAGAAGCTCAGGTGTTCATCAGGGCTCTGCTTCATGGCAACTAATCAGGATGGTGATAAATCCCTTCCAGTCAGTATTGGACCAAAGTCCGCATTTGGATGCACATTCAATTTATGTGCATTATTCCCAAATGCAGGGTTTCTGCTGCACTCTCTCTCTCTCCCTCTCTCTGTTTCAATAACACTGATGTTTTAGTAAGAAAATATTATGAACTCGGTGTTCAGTCTTCACATGCAAAAAAGAAAGTTATGACCTCCTGCTCTGCTGGCCAACCTGAAATATATCTCTGCTGGGAGACAAGGGAAACATAGGAGCTTCCTTTGGCCAGGCAACCTAATCCAGTGTGCTGGATTTGTTCGTTTAAACCTATTGTAGCTTGGGATTTAGGTACCCTCAGTCTTCCTTCTAAATCAGACAGCCTTTAAAGATCTTCAACTTCAGAGACTGAGCTTGCAGTGGGTGACTAAGGGTGCAGTTTCACTGGCAATAAGAATTGCAATTATATCCATTTAAGTACTATTTAAATCAATTTGTAAATTCTGGGACACATGATGAATGGGTGGAATTGATTTATTTGGGCTGCAAAGTGAGCTTTTTTGAACTGGTTGGCAGGGCCTTTTTAAAATACCTCGCTAAATCAATTTATTTCAATCCGGGTTGGTGGTTGTGAACACTACTGTCGATTTACTTCTTGCCTTTGTTGATTTTGAGCACCTTTGGCACTGCAGTTTTTCCACTCCATTTTTTAAAAACATTCCTTTTAAAAATGTTTAGTGATGCAACATTTAGTGCACTGTGACTGTAAACTTTTTTTTTTTTGCATTGTTGAGAGTTTATCACTTTATCACTTCATCAGTACATTCTGTACTACAACCATCCTCCCAGTTTACTCCTTTTTGGTGATGAAACATTATTTTAACTTGTGTGTTCCTCCTGAAGAACCAAAGGTGCTTTCCCGCTTTTGTTCTTCAGACTATATGACACTAGGTGGCAACTTGTTGATATTTAGCATAATTTCTCTGATGAATGCAGCCTTTGAATTATGGATGTATCACTTGTATTAAAATAATAATAATAAAGCCAAAAGGTGTACTCCTAAAAAAAAGAAAGGAAATGAGTCAATGTATGTAGCTATCAATTTATATGCCACATGACTTAACACCAACATAAAAAAGGTCAGGACAGGAATTGATTCAAATGGACAGTAGAACTATGTCCTAAGAATTTGATGACATAATCAAATGATTATAAAATGGCTGAATTCAAAATAATTATAACTGACAACATGATGCAAAGGCTGATTCGAATTGGTACAACCTTTTTTGCTCCCAAAGTGGCTTTTTTCTGCTACTTTTTCAAGCTGTAAAAATTCAAACAGGCTTTTTCTCATGTGGTTAGTTGTGATACATTCTTGTAAAGACATTTGTAGGTGATGTGTTGGTGACATAAGCAGTCAGGGGTGATGTTCAGGCCCAGAGTGAAAATGCCAAAGTAAAGCACAGCTTCATGATTTTAATGTGCAGGATTAGGTGCTAGATCTGAATCCTGTCAAGGTCCTTTTGTTGTGGGTGGAAGGCAGGCAGGTAGGCAGGCAAGCTGTGGGCTGAAATGTGACTTGCATATCCAATATGAAGGCTGAACTCCCAATTCAATCTGCAGCCCCTCTGATTGTGATTCAAGCATGATACAGACTGCAAATCAAATTGTAGCAAAGCTGAATTGGAACTATTCATGTTGTCACAACCTACGTGAGCAGTCAGTGGAAGCATCCAAATTACAGTTCTGTCTCTAGCATGCTTACCTGCCACTATCCTGACTGTATTCAAGACACCTTGTGTATCACATCCTGTTGTCTCAGACAATATTTGAGTCTGGGTTTTTTTAATGGTTTGCCTCCTAATTGTCCAACTTGCTATTTTACTTGTCTTAATGGGGCTTTTAGTTGCAACTTTCTCGGTACAGTTTCTTTGTGTGTTATTATATTCTACTTTTTTACTTTGTGGTTTCTTTTATATATATAATTATACTTTAAATGCTTTATCGTAATCTGCTTTGAGTGTATTTCCCGCCCCCGAAAACTAATTAAAATGCAGTGGCTGAAATCCAGTATTAAGTCACAACTACAGTAAGCCCACTGAATTGGTAGAACATATGTAAGTATTGACTCACCAAATCCCCTCTGATACTCTAGTTGTGGCTTCCTACTGGATTTAGGCTGGGAATAGTAAATAAGTGCATTTTTATAGATCTACTCAGAAATTAGTCCCACTGAATTCAATAGGCCTGACCCTCAACTCAGTGAGTTTAACATTTGCTATTCTGAGTAGACAACTCATTATTTAGACATTTTAAAAGACGGAACTGAAAACTTTGGAGAAACACAGGGACAGCTTTCATTCATCTGAACTTTTTTCTTCAGTTTTGATTTATAATAATGCTAAATCCCAAGGATTACATTGCAGGCCAGTTTAGTAGTCTATATATTTTTCTTGTTGATCCTTTTTGTGCAAACCCCCCCCCCGCCCCAGAAAAAAAAACCCACAACTACACAAATAATGTTGTGTACCAGAATTGGTGAGGTTAAATGATATTATTGATTTATCTGAAAGTGATTTTATATTTGACTGACATCTAAATTTAATTATGTCCTTATTGAAATGAGTTTGAGTCTTTGATGCATGTGAGTCATGAAGGTGTACTGCTTAATAGAAGAATTAATGCAATGACACAAAGACATTTTGCCTAGTCTTTTTTTTTAATTGCTGAAATCAACTCATGTCAGGATTTATTACTTCTCACAGACTTGACCCTGTCAGCCAATCAAAGTTGCACATGTCTTCTAATTAAAAAAGTAATTTCCCTGGTGAGTCCAGATGTTTCACTGCAACTTAGTTACACATCTGTGCCGTCAAAAAGGCAACAATGGCACTTCATACATCCTCAACCAAACAGGGACTAATGAAATGTTAGGATTTTAAGCATTTGATAAAACAGGAAGAAAACCATGAGTTTGGGGGCAGGGGGAGAAATCAGTGTTGCTAAATCTCACTGCATCCCCCATCCAGTAGTTCCTTGGAATAACTTCTAAGAATGTCATTATTACTATCAAAAAGAGAAAAAGGGGAGGGAAAGAACAACTCTGTTCTCTGAAGGATGTAATCTGAACTTGATGTTGTCAATGATCCATCACTAGAGCCTCTTAAAGTTGTAATAATACAAGGGCTATGAAAAGCAAAAGGGATGTAAGTGCCTTCAACTTACAATGATAATGAGCACAACAGTTTGCAGGCATGGCTGTAAATCAAATGAACTGTAGCTATAAAAGTAGCATGAAGGCATTTGGATGAGATCTTGGACCGCTTCTGCAATAAAAGAAGCCGTGCATACAAATGAGAAGCCATCTGTATTACATTCTGGAGAGGGCCATGAGATGAGATCGCCTCCGAAAAGCTACTTGGTCTCAGTGGGCAGTCCTTGTGGCTGGAAAGCCAATAAAAAGTCTTGTGGCATATCTAAAAACAAACCAATTTTGTTACAGCAAAAGCTTACATAGACTGGGTCAGTTTCTTCTCTTCAGCCTCTTGCCTTTTGGACTTTATTAAGCTTCTTCTTCATCATCATTATCATCACCTCAGAACTGCAGAGCTGGAAGGGACCCTATTGATCATTGAGTCCAGCCCCTGTCAAGGAGGCACACTGGGGAATCGAACTCCCAACCTCTGACTGCACAGCCAGAGACCTCAGCCACTGAGCTATCCAGCAGCATGATTGGTGATAAGGAAATAAAGTTTCCATCTTAAACATACAAATTAAATCAAGATAGTGAGTTTGACCCCCGTCATAACCAGTATTCTTAAGATTGTTTAATGTTCTTTTTTTTGTACTTAGTTAATTTTTCATTTACGCCTCATTGTTTAGAAAAACTTTTTTTCACAAGATAGTTTGCAAATGTAATAAGAATGTGCACTGGATCTGGATAAAGCCCAAATCTTGAGCCTTCTGAGGCCCCTTCAGGTAGGTTTGAGTGCTTCTCAAGTTGAAGTAACCAAAACAAACCTAGACTCTGTATGAACCCTTATTAGTGCTTCCTGCTTTGCAATGATGGGCTTTATCTTCAGAAATAGGAGGTTTTGCGGCTGTGAAAATGCTTGGGGGGGAAGGGGGAGAAAAGGGAATGAGGGTGAGTAATTGACAAGGTTACCTTCTGCTCCTTGGATTTACCACAGAATCTCCATTTATTGAGGACTGTTGCTTAGATAAGTTTCTTTCTCCTTCTTTTGCTGAACTACACAGTGAGGGAAATGAGAATTCACTTGCACTCTTTCGCTGTGAAGGGACACTGGGACATTCAGTTCTTTCTGATATAAGTGGCCCTGAAGCAGAGGAAGGGGAAAAAAAGCCTTCTACTTGCAGTTCCATTTGAAGTGCCTGTAGGTGGCGCAGATCAAAACAACTGCCTTAAGAAGGCTTTCCTTCCTCCCAGTCATTCATTTCTGTATCTTATCTTGCCGGAGGGAGAGTTCCTGAAGCTGTTAAAAATATATAAATAAATAAACAGGACTGCACATCAGGAGGAAGCTGTTTTTTTTTTAAAAAAAAAAGTGGCTTGCAGAATCAGTGTGTGTGTGTGTGCGCGCATGCGTGCTCAAGCTCCTTGTCCTCCCTCGAGAGGCAAAAGGTGAGGGGAAAGCTGCTTTGTCAAAGCACCACTTTGTGTTAGTGTGTGTGTGCATGCAATTGCTTGATTTTTCTATACAGAAGTTTTTCAGAAATATAGTGTTTTGCTTTTGTATGTCTGCCACTGGGCATGAACATCACGCCCTCATCTGCCTACATCACCTGAAACGCCACCTACAGACACAACCCCTGTCTTTACAAGAATGTATCACAACTACAACAGAGCAAAATATCTGTTTGACTTGTTCCGACTTGAAAAAATAGAAGCCCCCTCCCCAGCAGCAGAGAGAAAAAGCCACTCTCGGAGCAAAAAAGCCGCTCTGGGAGACAATTTGAATCATCCTTTGCATCAAGCGATCAGTAAAAAAAAAATACCATGGGTGTTTAAGAAGAACAAATCCCATAGTATTTGACCATGTAGTTGCACTCTCAGCTGTTAAGCTGTTCTGTAGCAAGGCAGCAAGGGTTTTAGTGTTGGGTTGTGGATGGTCGTTCAAGTCTTATTTGCTTATGATTCCAAAATCATTCTGATTCTTCTTCTCATATATTTTAATCAGTTGTTCTCAGACATTTTATGCCATGAGAAATCATGCTTTTATTTGTGATGATACTATTCTCTTTGTTGTTGTTCTGCTTTATCATGTTTTGTGCATTCCACTGTGTGGAATTTAGACAGTGGATCAATCTCGCCTACCCCTAGTTAGTATAAAGAAATTATTCAACCCTCTCCCTTTCTTTCCCTCCCCCTTCATTAATCACAGCAATGTTATATTGCTATTTATAACAGTTATGCCTTGCTTTCCCTTTTATATATATATAGAACATACTGTGAAATAGGCACTTTAATCCAACCCAATCTCTTCTCTTTATGAATTCGGGGGGGGGGGGGGTGTTGTTATTTAAAACTCCCAGTTTTGCTTCATCTCTTCTTCAGTTCCTTATTTCAGCTAGTACCGTGTTTCCCCGAAAATAAGACAGGGTCTTATATTAATTTTTGCTCCAAAAACCACATTAGGGCTTATTTTCAGGGGATGTTTTATTTTTTTCATGTACAACAATCTACATATATTCAAATACAGTCATATCATCTTCTGGTTGCTGCACAATTGTGGAGGGCGGGGTTTTGCTTAACTGGGGCTTATTTTAGGGGTAGGGCTTATATTACGAGCATCCTGAAAAATCATACTAGGGCTTATTTTCAGGTTAGGTCTTATTTTTGGGGAAACAGGGTGGTATGATATTATATTTTTCCATTGATTTGGTGCAGTTGTTATTTCCCATTTTTTCTCCTGAAGTTCTTTGCTTTATCATTCCACTGTAAGAAATTTAATATAGCACTCCTTGTTCTAAGCTTCATTAATGCGTCTCTTCTCATACGCTCTGGTTTTGCACCTGTGCTTTCTTCAGTCTGACTCACAGGTCCTGTTTGTTTTTTATTTTCCACAAGGAAAGCTCACCTCTCCCCTCTGTGAATTACAAGAAGGCTTCTTGAATTCCATTCCATTTTAGTACCATTCTCCTTCTGCAGCTGTATCATCTTGACACTACTTCCTGCTTCCTTACTTAACATGTGCACTATCTATTCAAAAATTGACCAAATCAGGAGGGACTGTGCAATTCTGGAGAAACATAGGGTAGATCATGGAGCCATTCCTCACCCCAGGGTGGGAGAACACCAAAACAGATCCTTCATGCACCATTCTGCATTTAGAGTGTTCAAACCAGAAACTGAACATAATACAGTTATCAGTAGACTGAGCTTGGCATCAAAGGAGACAGCTAAACCCTCATTTCCAATGAGGTCAAAATCTCACCTGGACACACCAATCAGTGGGGTGCAAGGGAGGACTCAGATTGAGGTCACTCTATGTGTGCGTGTGTGTGTGCATGTGCATGCGCACATGTGTGCACGTGCATGCACACTTTTGCACCTGCTCTACCAGCCATTACACAGAGCTGTAGGATGAAGAGAAAAAATTGAGTCACTGTTTAGATATGCTTTTACATTCTAGAATGTCATTTTTTTACATCGTTTGCTCAGTTTACTAAACTTTACTCAATTATTATTATACTTTTAAGATCAATCATATGTGATTCTGGAAGAATGATTATTCATGCATGAGCTTTGAGTGGATAGGTCACACAATTAGGGTGATGTGTAGCCCTCCTAGGTCATAGTCATTGCATTAATGTGTGTTTATGGATTTTTATTTTCTTTATCCTAATGTGGCTCTTCTGTTCTTCTGTGTGTGTTCCATGGAGTCAAGTCGGAACCAATTTATGACGACCCTAATAGGGTTTTCAAGGTAAGTGAGATATTTAAGGAGTGATTTTACTAGTTCCACTTCCCCAATCATTTTCCATTGCTGAGCAGCGATTTGAACCCTGTTCTCCAGAGTCCTAATCCATCACTTTATCCACTACACCACACTGGGCTACCTGCACAAAAACTTAAGTAAAATGATTTAATAGTAAACCTTCATTTAGCCTCACACTGTTATCAACTAGCTGGCTGTTAAGTCATCCATTAAGGGATTATGGTGCCATCAGTTAATAGCTGTGGATTTCACTGAACAGCTGTAGGGTTCTGCTAGCCCTTTCTTTCATCGATTTTCAATCCCAAAGGACACTCACAGGGGCTGGGTGGGATGTTGTTTGTGAGTAATCTCAGAAACCTGATCACAGGAGTTTTAAACTAGATCTTCTGAAGGAAAATGTCAGGGCTCAGGGAGACACCAAGAACTTGAGGACAATACTGTCAATTATATACAGGAAATGGAGGCAGCAGTACAGCAACCCATAAACAGGAAGGAAACATACAGAAGCAGCTAGAGGGAATAAGCTACAGTTTCAGATACCTATACTGATGAACAGAGAACGGGAAATCGGTTATAGAGGTTGGGTTGGTAGACACTCAAGGTAGGGCAATTTTTGTCACAATGCACCAATTGTGGAACTCCCTGCTAGAAAATCAGACTAGCTTCTTCAGTGTCATGCTTTAGATGAACAGTGAAAATTACATTGATCAAAATCCAGTGTTACTCTGAACTAGAGTAGGCCCACTGCAAAGAATTGGACTGCTTAGTCACAAAAACACAGTAATTTCCATCAGCCAAAATCCTTACCTACAGAAGGGAAATGGCATAACTTGTAGGGGCAAATTGCTTCTAATTAGCAAGTCCCTGCTTGGATTCTTCATTACACACCAGTTAGATGGCTTGGCGTGCAATGAAAATGGAGGTGAACCTGCTTTGTATTTCGTCTCCAACTTGCCTGCTCTGGACAGAACCAACATTACATTTAGCCCATTTTCCTCCTGAGTCTTTAATAGTTTTTAATGTGGCTTTGTGGTCTTACAGCACTGAATGTTCTGGCTGCTCACTTGCACTTTATTGCGACATTGCATTCACTTTATTCTGTCTTTAATCACGTTTGTCACCCATTTCAGTACCATCATCTGTGTTTGTCTGAATTTTGTAAATTCCTTTGAGTGCCTGATAGTCAGAGGGGCAATTATAAATATGTCAAATAAATAAATTTTCCATCCAATCCCCAGCACTCATCCTTCCAGTCTACAAAGTGAGGCAATTGCCCTGCCAAATAGAAGCTGGAAGACAATGTTGGTTGCCTCACACCAGTTTCTTCTGACTCTCCTCCTCTTCCCTGGCATATTTAAAGTAGCCTACTGGTGTGGTGGATGAAGCCTGCTTCAGCTGTCGACAAAATGCCTTGGTCTCAGCTAATCCGCACGTACACACACACCAGAATGAGACAAGCTGCCCAGATGTGTTGGCCCTCCTTCCTCCCAGAGTTCTCATTCATGTTTTGAGAACAGTAGATCTAAAGGTTTTCTTTGATGAATATGACAGTGGTTTCTGCTTTGTCCTAACATGCTGTGACAAACTCAGAACTGTATTCTTAGGGAACTGCTGATCACTCCTGCTGTGAAAGACCTCAAACTGTGTTGGTGTATATAGGGTGGAGGACATGAAAGGTAGATCATGTCACATCTGAAGGCTGGGAAGAGTCAACGGCTGGAACACACTGGCAATGTATGCTTTCCTTGTGTTGTTGTCATATATTCTGCTCTGCACATCATTACCTACTTTGGTCTCCAGGAAAGAACATGTAATGTCATTATAGCTTGCATTTCCTAGCCCCAAACACAGCACTCATATCTACCGTCACTGTGATATCCAGGGTGAGGTGCTGCCATTCAGCTTGGGGCAATTGCTGTTGAGCTGAGGAAGCTAAGTGGTGGGGGGGAAGGCGGGATCAACAAGATGTGACACTAAATGTGTTTCTTCAAGTGCCATGGTTGTTGTTTAAAAAATAATAATTAGGAGAAGGGTAAATGGGGAAAGGCATTATGAAACCCTCTCCTTCCCTGCTGGGATCCCAATGCAAATACACACTGATTGCAGCTCTAAACCATGAAGAAGAAGACCCAATGGCATCTCAGCTGGCATGTTTAGTATCATGTGCCTTGTTTCCTTCTTTCTCAATATCTTGCTTCCTTCTTCCTAGCAGGTATACAATTACTCTGTGCAGGACTGCTACCACCATTTTGATTTTTCCTCCAAAAGTTCAAATTTCTATGAAAAAAGCAACATGCAAATGGTGAAAGAGGGCTAAAAATGCAGTGTAATTCCATTACAGATGATCCCATCCTTCAGAATGGGATTCAAACTGCAGAAGCATCTGACTCCTTTTGCATTCTTTCTCCATATACTGTATTTCTATAAAGGAAAAAGAAATAAAGAGGAAAGTGTAGATGGAAGTCTCATGTTCTAAATGGGAATGAGCAACATGCAGCCCTTGGAGAGCATACAGTCCCCAGGGACCCAGATGCACCCGTTGATGACCCCGGGGAGCACCCAGCACCCAGGCACCACCCTCAAATTACATTATTTTGGGGGAAAACAATTTGCTCCCCAAGCCTCCTTGTGCTCTCTTGACATCCTCTGTTAACTGTTTTAAAAGATTTCTGCCAAATAGAAGGCACAAGGAGGGCTTTTTGAGTAAAAAAAGGATCCACTGAATTATTCTTGGGAGGGGATGGAATTGTGAGGTAAAGGTCAAGGGAGCTGATTAGGAACTCCAGGGTCTAAGTATAGCTTTGTGGGGCCCCAGATCAATGGAGCTTGTCCACCCAGAACTATATGTTCTAATAGCTGTTGTAATATTTATCATTCTGATTGTGTAAATCAGGGGAAACAAGACATAGTTAGCTCCTCTGCCAAGACCAGCAGTATTTGGACTAACAGCATTTGAATAAACAATAGCCTGTTGCTTAGTGTAGTAAGTCACAACTAGAGTAGGCCCAGTTGAATCAATGAAACTTACAAAGGAGCTGACTTGCCAAATCCTCACTGATTCAATGGGCCTTCTCTCGTTGAAGCTTACATCATTCAGGTTCAAATAAAACCCCGAAAAGGGAGACTGTTGGTGAAGATGGAAATGGAGTCTGAAGCTGCAACTACTTTGACAAATACTTTGAGATTTGTTCCTCAATCAACACAGGTGAATTCAAAGTATTTTTCAATGATCACACTATGCAAAGGCCAGTGCAAATCAGCCTGGCCCTTTTTACTTTTGATTTGGAAGTTATTTTAGAACATAAGAAGAGCCCTGCTGGATCAGGCCAAGGGCCCATCGAGTCCAACTTCCTGTATCTCACAATGGCCCCACCAAATGCCTCTGGGAGCACACGAGACGAGGTCCCTGTCTCCTGATACTCCTCCCTTGCATCTGGCATTTGGAGGTACCTTCCTTTTAAGCCTGGAGATTATACGTCCCCCTCATGGCTTGTAACCTGTGATGGACTTTTCCTCCAGAAATCTGTCCAGTCCCCTTTTTTAAAGGCATCTAGGCCAGATGCTATCACGACATCCTGTGGCAAGGAGTTCCACATACTAATAACATGCTGAGTAAAGAAATAGTTTTTTTTGTCTGTTCTCTCTCTCCCAACAGTCAATTTGAGTGGATGTCCCCTGGTTCTGGTATTGCGTGAGAGGGAAAAGAGCTTCCCTCTATCCACTTTATCCATCCCCTGCATTTTGCCCCTGCTGCTGGGGACTTCTACTTTTTAAAAACCGGAAAGATTTGAACAATGCTTTTCCTATGTGATTGTTTGTTTCATTCTACAAAAAGACAGAAAGCTTGACTTTGGGTGGTGTTCTGGTGATGTATTAACCTGAGACGTGATGTTTTGGGACACCAGAAGCACCCATCCCCACAATCTTTCTCCTTAGTTGCCCTGAAGTACTTTAATTTTTTTAAAAACAAGCCACTGAGTTTAGTGATAGATCATCCTATCAAAAGACTCAATGACCTTATTGACCCCATCCACTCCATTATTATATGATTATTCTATGATTCTATGAAAGAGCCCGGAGGTAGTAACATAGAAAAGAAACACATACACCCTTGACAGATCCGTCATGTTAAATCCAGCTTTCAACTGTTGCACTTGGAAGTAGGGGAAAGGGAAAGAAAAACTAAGGAAGACATTGAGTTGGGGACAACAGTGGGAAATATGCTTTGCTCCACATAAATGACCCTTCCTTGTTTTTCATCTTGTAAAGTCATTGATTAAATCATCAAAGTCCGTGGTGGCTAATTTGACATCCAAGGAACAAGAAGTGTTGGGAGGGGGAATTAGAGAGAATGGAAAGGGTAGAAGGTCAAGCACCCTGCATTGCCCTTTAAAGTGAATCAAAAATAACTGTTTCCTTTGCTCTATTAACACTCCTCCCTTCCTGATGACTGCCTGAGGGATCCACATGGCTTTCTCCTGGTGGCTAGAAAAAATGGGAGAAAATTAAAAAGAAAACAGAGCAACTGGCTCTGTAGACCATTGCTACAGCTCTTCTGCTTTGACTGCCCCATTCAGTCTATGACGTGGCCCTCCCATTCAAACTTCCCCATTCACAGGAGTGAGGTGGGGGTCTTCTATATTGTTATTGGGGGAAAGCATGGAAATGCATGATCAATGCTAGTTGAAGACACAAGCCCTTTCAGTTCTTTCCATACCCCCTCTCTCTAACAGACACACACACACACACACACACAGAGAGAGAGAGAGAGAGAGAGAGAGAGAGAGAGAGAGAGAGAGAGAGAGCTGTTGTTCTCATCACCTGTGACCTGGCTTTTTATTAAATCCAGACAACCGCCTTTCACTTCCCTCTTTGCTGCTCACCGTCTACTGAATTCTTGAACACTGACATCTAAGGAGCTGAATAAATTATGCAAAATCAACCCGATAATTGGATTTGAGCTGATCAAGTCTCCTTGTGCTGACTCCATAGTACAAAAATAAATCCAAGCGGTTCAATTTAACTGGTTTGTGGATAGAAGCACCTGTCATGTTCGACTGATTACTTAGTAGTCCTACATCTGTATGGGGATTGCCAAGTGCGTCTGTACAGCTGCACCCCTCCCAATCAGAATATTTTCAGCTCTTTTCCTTCTCTGGTTCGATTTAGAATGTTGTCTGCAAGGCAGAAAAGCGTGCAACCCATTCCAAAACCTACTCAACCTCAGCCCATTATTTTACTATTCCATACAACTAAATACAGCAACGATTTGAAAATGATGTTGTGACCAAATGTACAATGCATTGATTAGTATGTCTAAAGCCAATTGCTGGAACGTGTACTTGTTATATGAGGTCAAATGACTTTAATTGGCTGTTACCATCAAAAGCTCCTCTTCTTTTTCTCCCCCCTTCACTGTTAAATATTCCCCCTTTCTATTTTATCCCCCGAAATGTTAGTTTCTGAATCTGCTTAACTTTTCACATTTTAGAAATGCCAATAGACAAAAGCTTGCACTTTCGAACAGGGCATGTGGAAATATCAGTAGTAATATGCAGGTGATAAATCTGTTAGGCCTTTTAACAGTTGTATTGATTTTTGTCTGGTGATATTTCTGTCAAGGAGAAACATCTAATCTAACTGAAGGCAATGTTACATATAGCCTGAGCTGAAACCATCAGGAACTCCTAATCGGCAATAAGTATATTTATGGAGTCTGTATAGCATAGCTCAGAGTGAATCCTAGTCTATCATGGAGTACCATATTTCCATGCCCCCCACACACACACATACTCCCTGTCACCACCCAAGAGCTGGATCAGATTTATAGGTATTTCAGTTACCCTCCTGGTAGGCATAGCACTCTCTTGTAATGATTAATAGGAGCCAGGCACAAACATTTACCCTTAAGGTGTCACAGGCAATAGAACATTGTATCTGCATATAGGAGGTCCATTCTGAAAGTTCGATTCAGACATAAAGCTTGCTGGGGATGGAGTAAAGGCTCCCACCCCCACAACCCATATTTTTCCAAAGATTACACCACTATCTGATGCAAACCTACTTAGCAGTAAGTCTAATACACAATTTGGAAATAACTGGTTACAAACAATGAACTACTTTTAATTAATTCTTCTCGCCAAAATATGTCTATCACCAAAAGTTACACTGGCCATGGCAGTAAAACACAAGGGACAACTTCACTCCATCTGAGTTGCAAGTCTGTAGCAGATTTCCAAATGTTACTTTTGTTACAGAAGGTATATGATGTTGCCTCCTTACTTGTATCATAGAACAATGGTTTGTAGCATTCTTTTTTAAAAAAAAAATATAACAATTGGGATCCTATTAGTGTTTGTGTAAGGTCTACTTAACTTGTCATGGCTAATTGCAGCTAACTGATGAAGTGCCAGAGCACATTTTGGTTGTGTAATCAGACTTTTGACCAGCCACATGACCGAGATATGCCCTGACAGCTTATCAATCAGCCACCATTAGCTACAGCAAGTTATGCAAAACTTACACAGACACCAGAAGGATCTGGCCACCAAGTAACTATTCCCCCTTTTCAAGATTAGTAACCAACCACATAGGGGTCTTGGATCAGTAAGCAATTACTTTTAAAACTCCTTTTTTTTTTAACAATCTTTTTCTTTATTTTATCATAGAAGCCCCATCTCTCTCAATACTAATTATTGTTTACTCACAGGCTCCGAAAAGGAATACCCAACTGGCCGTAGCACTTGGATGAAATTGCATTTTGGCTGCACACCATATGAACTGATTGCTTTTCCCCCTAGACGATTGCCTCTTATTAGACAATATTTTCAGTCAGGGCTTATCCTTCCCTTTTGAAGCCATTGATGCTATTTACCAGTTGGAACAGCATTGCTCTCCTGGGCCTCCTTAGTTTCATGCAAGAACCAACCGGCAAGGATGGATACCTGTCACTTCTTAACAGAAACATCAACTAAAAAGGGGACTGGGAGCCTTGCCATCTTGTCAGTAACTGAAACATGGATGCACCTTAGTATATAGGAGAAAAGCTTTCCTCTTCCAGCTCATGTAACTGAAAGCATTATCAGCATTATGATTGTTAATAAACTATTTCAAAGCATCATGGCTGTATTCTGGCTCATTGGAGATACAAGTCCAGAATGGAAATGGGATGCTGATTGAGGCATTATATTGTAGAAGAATCTCTGGCATCACAAGGAACTGAGATTCCATTTTGCTGCTACTATTTAATTTTTTTTTTAAAGCACTGCTTACTTACCATGGATAAAAGTGTTTATGGAGGCACAATATGTACGTTGCAAGGACTACAGGGCTGTCAGCATGGAACAACAGGAGACCATGCCCTCAGGCAAGCTTTCCTCCATCACTAACTAACATATTTTTCCGTGTATAAGACAATACTTTGGTCTAAAATCTTTAGACTAAAAATTGAGGGTTGTCTTATACACGGAAGTAAGCTGAAGAGAGAACAAAATGGGCCATACCTTGCCTCTGCAAACAGGCTTCCTTCAGTCACGAGGCTTAGCTTCCTACACTCAGGAGACTTAGCTTCCTCCAATCACGAGCCTTATGTAACTGACGTTCGCTGATGCTGAACAAACCAATTGCAACACACCTCGTTGGAGGTGGACCATGTAGGCATTACTCAGATGCAACAGGGGCTCATAATGTCTGAGCGTTCTGAGCGCAGAGGCTGAATACTCAAAGCTAAGTTAAGATTTCTTAATTTGGGGTTAAAAGGGGGGGGTGTCTTATACATGGGGCATCTTATACACAGAAAAATATGGTATGCTGTACTCTTAGACTAATACTGAGGAGATGCAATTTCCACTCAAGCACAGAACTTGGACCAGTCATTCTTTCATATCCTCACCTGCACTACAGAGTTGTTGTGCAGATTAAAGTGGGGGGATGAAGCATGGTGACATAAGCTTCTCAATCATCATCATCATCATGTGCTGTCAAGTCAATTCTGTGGTGACCTTTTTCAGGGTTGTCCAGGTAGAGACAGAAGCAGTTTACCATTCCCTTCTTCTGGGGCCACTGGCGGAGGGACTGTGCAGCTTGCCCAAGGCCACACAGGCTGGTTGTACTCCTCTACTGCTACACGTGTTTATATGCCTCTGGGTGCATTTTATTCTGCAGTTTTGCCCTCAGCATTATTGTCTATGTTATGTTCTATGTTGCTTTTACTTGATTTACTTTCATTATGTTTTAGCCAACTGTAAACCACCCAGAGTAGTGTATTGCACTAAGGAGGTGGTGTAAGCAAGCAAGCAAGCAAACAAACAAAATAAATGGCACAGTGGGAAATCAACCTTCCAACTTCTAGCTCTGCAGTCATGTACTTAAACCACTGAGCTATACAGCCAGCTGCTCAAAGAACATCTAAAATCATGTAAACAAATACATCGATCTTGGAGCAAGAGTCTTCACTTCCATTCATTGTGTTTGTCACCCAGCCAAAATAAGACTGGATGTAAAGTTCTTGCAGGAAAGCACTGAGAATTTTGTATCTTGACATAGCCTGAGATTGCCATTTTGCCTGAGAGGTAACACTTGCAAACGCGATTAATGCAAGTGAGGGAAAGGAGCAAAGGATGATTTCTGAATCAATTACAGATTTTAGTCAGTATAACACTTGAATTTAATGTACAAACATCGTCAAGCGAAAGGCCCATCTTCCAAGCAGCTTGAATGTGGTCTTTCTATAAAATAAACAGCAAAGAAATGCGAACATCCCTCTCTCTAGTACCCAAGCAGTGGTATGGTGGAGCCAGGGTTTGCAGCGTCAAAGCTCCAGAACTTTCTGATTAGGAGGGATTATGACATCATCCACATTCCTCCTCAGGTTTCTCTGATCTTTGTGAGTTTAGCTGCGTCTTCATAGTAATTAGGAGAAACATGAATTTCCCTGAGAATAGTATATTGTTGCTATCTGTCTATTTTAATGCAAATTATTAGAGTGTGGGTTGGTCTCAAATTGGTAATGAAGGGACATTAGCTTAACAAAATACCCAATCCAAATTTGTTGAGGCAGTCCAATCCAATTGCCTGAATTTTTCCATTCTCTAGAAAGTGAGTCTGCCAGTGGAAACTGTCAGGATGAGCGCTTCCACTTCAAAATTTAACACTGAAAAGGAGATCCTTAATTTGCCCCAGTGGGCAAATTTGGTGAAGTTTGGGTTTTGAATGTCTGAGTTATACACCCACAAAGTCCCTCCAGTAAAGTCCCCGACCCCAACAGGCACCTAGAGACACCAAAATCGCAGAGAAGCTTCTCCAGACTTTCCTCTACAATCCCTTCAAGTTTGGTGAATATTCAACATCCATGTTATACACCAACAAAGTGGTTCCCCCCAGAAAATTGTCCTGTTTGCAGCAGTGCTGGAATTTCCCCTAAGCAAAATACCAGGAGCATAAAGTTTCACAATCTGAGGGGTTTTCCCCCTCACAGTGTTTTAAGTGTGCTACTTTTGCTTAAGCGTGCTGCTTATATATCACCCCATAGTGCTTAAAGCAATCTCTGGGTGGTTTACAATTTAAATATGTAGGCTACACATTGCCTTCACCCCACAGCAAGCTGGGTACTCTTTTTTTTTTACTGGTGTCAGAAGGATGGAAGGCTGAGTCAAGTTTGAACTGTTTAAATGAGCCTGTCAGGATCAAACCCAGATTGTGAGCAGAGTCTTGGCTGCAGTACTGCAGTTCAACCACTGCACTGTGAGGCTCTTGCTTTTGTATTTCCTTATCATTTGTTTACTGACACTGAAGTGTCAGCTAGCTAGGGAAGAGATGCTTTTGCGAGGCAATCTTATTTTTGTTATTTTTACATTGACCTTAGTTTCAGACTTGGATCTTAGTTTCAGACCTGATGGGGACCTAGCAGATGGTTTTTCCACTGACTTTTAGCACACTGCTGTTCAAATCTTCTTTTCTTAAGCACAGTGCATACTTTCAAACTTGCATTTTTAACACGTCCCTTAATTATTCTAGCACTCTCTACGTAAAGCATTTCAAACCTTGACCACCACAACAGTTGAGCATGGGGATGTCTTTCTTTTAGGTTTTCTATGTTCTTCAAAAGTCCAGCTGTTGAGCTCTGTTCAGACTTCATCTGTTTGTGATGTCTTGCAGCTTCTGTGGCTTGTGCGGTCTCATCATTCTGCATTGATCTGCTCAGTTCTGGTCTGTCGCCTGTTGAAGATCAGCTGCTTGTTGCTCTAACTTGAAAAGGAATAGAGAAAGAGGGGGGAACCCACAAAAACCTCTTGTATTTTTGGTCTGTAGGCAAAAGGAAAGTGTGTGTCATGTTTAGGCTATTTTTAAAAAAGATATTTTTGTTCTTTCTGGCATTTTATTGGCATGGGTAAGGCTTACAAAACTTTAAAAATCAAAGAAGTCAAAAAGTCAAAAGGAATTGGATGCAACAGGTTCCCTTGAAAATGTTTCTTTAGAAGTATTATTGCAGATAAGAAAGCCATGTCTCCACTTGGTTTTGACATAAAATATCCTGAAAGTTCTGGAAATTTGTTAGAATTCCAGGTGCTGTGTAGTTCAATGTTTGTTCTGGCTTTTCGATGCCTGGAGAAAGCAAACTTCACCATTAGTGAAATGATGGTTTAAAAAACTTATACCTTGTCAGTACAGTGTTAATCATTATTTCTAGTATTTTTGCCATGTGTTTATATGTGTGCCAGAAGAATGGAAGGACAGAAAGATAGACAACTATTTTGAGCTGAATATAATTAAATGATATATTGTAGCAGACCTTGAGAGTTCCATTTTATTGCCTTCTACTTCTCTCTCTCTCTCTCTCTATTTCTTAATCAAAAATTAATTATACTGAGGCTAACACAGAACAGGAAGAAGATACTTTGCAGTCAGAAAATACATTGTTACTGCTGACATACAGGGAGCGCTGCCAAATATTCTAGAAGTGTCCAATTAGGGATGCAGGAAGTGTAAAGTAACTACAGAGAAAATCATAGCAACAAAACTGAAATGTGAACTCCATTGAGAATGCCAGAAAGAGCTCCCATTGGAAGCACCCTGAGACTTGTAGTGTGAAAAAACAATCTCAGACTAGCCTAGAGCCTTAAAAAACTGTCTCTACTTTAGGGAATTTTGTGCCTTGCAAGGAAAATTTCAATAACAAAACATGTTTCAGGTTCCAAAATAATGTGCCCTTCATCACTAGAGAGTTGGCTTTCCCTATAGCTGCCAGCCTGCATAATCATCCACTAAATTAACATCAGTAAGGACCCGTAAGCAGACAAATGCAGAAAAAAACACATTGTGAATTTGAGAGAATTCAGAGGAGGGCAACAAAGATGATAAAGGAATCCACCTCCTAAGGAATTGGGGATTACATTACTATTGTATCAGCTATTCAGCACTTTTAAGGTGCCATCCATTATAGGTACATTAAGTCCCATTGAAATTCTCATAGTGTGTGCCAAAGGACGCAGGAATGCAGCTTGAGAATGCAGAAAGTGTTCCCCCAGAAGGTTTCCCCAAATGTTGTACACAGCAATTCATTATTGTTGCATAAGCATCAGTCTTTGAATCTTAGCTACTTGACTTGTGTCTATAAGAAAACTCATAAACCACTTCCAGGTGTTCAGTTTCTGTTGCTGCAACAAGGGAAGATATAAAGCCCATTTACTTCAGGCACCACAGTAACTCATCACACTAGAATTGGTGCTCCATTGGGGGAGAGGGGCTCTGCAATGGTGGGAAGTAGGGGTGTGCAAACACTGTCCAATCCAATTTGTATCCAAATATCTGCTGTATAAATTGGGATTGACCTTCCTCGAGCTGATTTGGAAGGAGCCCAAACTGAGGTGTTATCAGGTTTCTGTGCACATTTGGAAGAATTTGTACAGTTCCACATTAGTAGCAGAAAACACTGGACTATGGCCAGGGATGGGGGGGGGGGGGGCTTGCAAAATGCCATCATCTTTGGGAATGTGGTAGACCTTCAGTTTCTAAGTAAAACTCCTACCAGCTTCCTTCCTTCCACATGTCCTGTTCACAGATATGTGCTTAGGGAAGATATGCTTTGGGGTGTAGACAATGTCCCCTTCGTATTCCCAGTCTAACCACTCATTTCCTATTCAAATCAGAATGCTGATTTTAAAATAAAAGTAGAAAATCTGGTGGAGCACAGGGAGTTCCTAATGATACTTTGACCAAACCAATCAAAGCCCACAGAAGAGAGTCAGTCATCCATCCCACTTAAACACACATTCTGTCCTCAATGTACTGAAGACTCAGTGTAGTTGTCAACTTCTTCCTGTGTTTGCACTGTAATCTTTTCCTACAGCAACTGGTGGTCAAGTATTTTTGTTTTTAAATTCCCAAAACCAGAGTGAACAGTGCCCTAACTGACCAAAGGGTGATTGGGGGTTCTTGAACCTCCCTACATCTGTTCCAATTAGGTATAAATGTCTCTGCTTCACCTTATTTGGACACTTTTTTCCAAAGCCAAAGTGGGAAGTAAACATTTGACTTGACTGATCCATGGGGCTGGCCTTGGAATATGTAAATCAATGAAGTTTTTCAAATATCTGGATCTAAGTATGCCCTGTCTGCCTCAGACACCAGGTTGATCAGGATCCATCCCCCATGCTAGCGCCAGGAGCTATTGGCAGCTGTAAGCAATAAAGCTGTGGCCAAATTTTACACCGAAGCAGGTTGTGTGTGTGTGGTTGTTCGTGCTCCAGTCCTGAGGCAACCAACAAAGGCTTGATGAAAAAGTGATTTTTCAAGATGACTAAATTTTGTTTGTTAGAATGTTTGTTTTCATTAATGCCTGTCTGAGTAATGTACTTATTTTACTTGAACTGATTGTTTTGTAATAGATATGGCTGCCCAAATAAACATGTTGTTAATGTGAGCAGGCCTGGAATATGTTATAGCTGTGATCCAACCTGAACGCAGGTTCACTAAATTGCTGGTTCTCATTGACTTAAGATTTCTTGACTCAAGGACAGACCTCAAAACAGAATGTTCAAGGCCGATGAGTCTCTTCACCTCTAGCTGAGAGCAAGACAATAAATGCTCCCCCACCTTCTGCACTGTCAAGATTTCTGCAATGTGTACTAAACCACCTTAGTGCAAAAGTAGCATCCTTTCCACTAGTGAAGCAAAGCAGAAACACAAAATAAGCACAGAATGGCATGCTGTTATTTAAAAAAAAGCATTGGACACCTCCTCCAATGTTCTTCACTGTTAAAGACCTAATAAGAAGCAGCCGTTGTCTTTTGTGCAATTTGCATTCTTTGTGCGATCTTGTGTGATGTGTGCACAAGTACGCATGCACACCTAGATGCACATGCACATACCAACATAGACACACACACACACACACACACACACATGTATTTCCTGACAAAAAACATGATCCTCTCATGGGACAATGAGAGTAATTTTGTGGTTCCCCATCTCTGCATTCAGAGAGGAAGCAAGGAACAATTTCTGTTCACTGCATTTGTCTGAGCACAGGCTGTGCTCATCACATCACACAGGTGACTTATTTGATTAATACTCACACTTCGCAGTTTTCGACATAGCGGTTGGTAAATTGAGTACCCAGCTTGCTGGAAAGGGGGCAATGTGTAGCCTGCATCATCAAATTGTAAACCGCCCAGAGAGCGAGCGCTTTAAGCTCTATGGGGCTGTATATAAGCAGTATGCTTTGCTTTGCTTTTGCTTTTCGAGTACCTCCTGACCTGATTTGTATCCAAATATTTGTCAAACGGATTGAAACAGGCCTGCCCCTCAGCTGTTTTGGAGGGAGCATGAACACATCTATTTTCAGCTGCGTGGGGGAATTTGTATATTTCCAGGTCAGCACACTATCCATTTTGGAAATATAGTGGACCTTACAGAGAGGATTCGGCACACTTACATTTCAGCCATGCAGTTTTTCAGGTGTCTGGGAGAATGAGTAAATCAGAGCTAGAGTCAGCCCCTTTGAATCAGAATATGTTGGGTCAACTCCTCTGTTAGTTTCATTCATCCAAATAGGCCAGCTCTACTTAGGCCATTTGCAACTGGATTAGGCCCATTTGAATCAGTGAAACGTATGGAAGAGTTGACTCACCAAATCCCCACTGATTCAATGGGCCTACTCCTGTGTGATTTACTATACTAGGCGATAGGGTTTAATCCGCTATTTGGAAGTGACACCATGCCACATTTAATAAGAAAACTTTTAAGCATCAGAAGACAGACAGCTCTTAAAGACCACAAACTCATAGGGCAGAAAAGGGGAACATATGAAAGACAAATATCTATTCTCAAGTTTTAATTATGTGTTCGGTCTTCCAATATTCTATGAAAGAGTAAGCAAATGTTCCTTTCATGTTCAGCATCGATTTCCATTCCCTTATTAACTTGAGGTCTGATTTCTTATAAAGGCAACATCTCCATTGTTATCCACGGAGATTAGGGAGTAGATTTTTCATTACATGTGTGAAGGAGATTTTTTTTTAAGGCTATTTTCTAGGGAAAGATTAGATCTATTCAGGTACAAGCAAGCTGTTTCAGGTGGGTGGGACCACACGACAACTCCATCCTTTAAGTCCCATAAACCTGTGTTGAATAGGAAGGTGTATTCACAGTCCCTCTGAGTGATCAGGAAGAGAACCCCGATAGAGCAGGCTTCCTAGTTGTTTGGTGGGGCCTTCATGTGAGACCATGAGTCAAAACCTCCTGCAGACATCTTTGATCAACATAGAAATGTTGAAACTTACAGTTGCTATTCCTTTTTAGGCATATGGTTTTTTATTTCCGTTAAAAGTAGATTGCCCTTATCATTCCTTATCTGCTACCTGCTTGCAACTGTGTCTCTCTCCTTGCTATTTATTATCAGTGCTTTTTTTTTAGGCATATCACAGTCAACCTGAAAAGACACGAGCACCATTATTGTATACCACATCACAGAACCAGTTGCATGTGTGGACATTCACGTAGTCAGAACTACACTTGAACTTTCTGTAAGTATATATGTATCACATCTGCAACCTTTCAAATAACCATATCTGCTTACCTGAAAATCTAGGTTTTGACAACACCTGGCAGTTTAATTTCAAAGACCCTATTAACTCCTCTGCAGCCCCTTTTGGTACCAAATTTACACCAGGGAGTTTCTCAGCTCCTTGGAGTAGGTTTTCAGGGACTTGAAGGGTATGTGGGATTTGCAGGATGGCCCTCCCATTTCAGCTTGTATGTGCGAAAGCAGACTGCATGCTAGCCCACAGTTTTTGAACTGAAAAACCTGAAAAAATAAAAGATTTCTGTGTCAGAACAGGGAAAGCTTTCCAGTGAGCTTCCCCACAGCTTATTAGTATCAACCGTCCACATGAAAAATAAGTGTGTGGGTGAGTTTTAACTGATATAGCACATATTTTTTATTTCTGACACATTTTAATGTGTCATATCTTTAAGCGAAGTCTGGATGTAAACTTAACAAGGAAGCCACAAAAAGCAGGCTATGACCAGTGTAAAAGTTAACCCTATCTGCACATTCAGCAAAATCCATTTAATAAAGACCTTCTTGAAAGATAATATCCCCGTAAGGCATAACAACCCTTACTTTTGAGAAGATGATCGGGTGAGTGTGCAGGAAGGGTGAACTGAGTAAGCCACAAATCCCATGATCATGAGGCAGGTGTATGCGTGGAATCCTAAGTGTAACCCCTATGAAGTGGTGGGACTAAGAAAGAGCAGTCTGTGGTAAGAGATTTGGATCAGAAAGAGTGGGAGAAGTGAAGAGGCTGGAGCTGCTGCTGCCCTTAGACTGCCAAGGCCCTTGCCCAACTTGGTCTAGGGTTTTGAAGATTCTGCAGGTGGAGCTGATCCTTCTGTATTATAGATCCCCACCCCAGTTGAGGAAGATACCTTGGATTTTTGTCTGAATTTGAATTCAAAAGGATGCTTGAACTTCGGAGCTCTACAAACAACTTCTGTATTGGTGCTGTTGCTGAGGGCTTGGGTGAACAAATTGTGGTACCTTGTTATAAATGCTTATGTTGTCTGTTATATAACTGTGATTAAGAGAGACATTTTTATAAAATTGTGTTTGCAAAGTTCATCAATAGATATCTGTGTAAACGAATAGCTCCATAGAACATAAAACTGTTACCTAAGCATTATTTGGAACTGGTTGGGAATGCTGGTCAGCCCACTCTCTGTATGCCAGTGACTATGCTAGTTAGTAGTCAACAAGACAGCTTTCCTGTTGCCTATTATTTTCTCCTCATAGCATAAGGGTTTCTTTTCTTACAAAGTGTTGGGTTAGTCAATACCCTTTATTGGATCACTAAAAAGTTATAAGTAAGATGACCTTTCAAGTTGTCTGGAACCTATCATCAGGTGAAAATGGGGGAACCAAGCATCTTGAGGTTCAACCAGGGTGGTGGTTTTTTAAATATTTGCTTACAAAGGGAAAAGTAGGGAGGAGCATAAGATGTGGGGTGGAAAACAGATCCTGTTTTGAGTTCAATCTAGACTCAAAGTATTGTTCATGTAACTTAAAATAAGGAAGTTCTGTGCAAGCAGGGGAGGGGTGTTTTTCTAGCTCACCCTTTCATATACACCCTAATTCCTTCTCCCTGGCCTTTATAACATAGCCATTCTGTGGAACCAAGCACCTCTTGTGGGTTGAATGCAGTTCAGCTCCCTCCAAATTATGCTGGTTTGGTCACAAGCTCCTTATAGGTAGAACTAGGAATATGTGAGTATTTAGGTTGTATGATTTTTTGAAAATTAGCAAAAGTTTTAATAAATTTGGTAGAAGGAACTTCAGAGTGTTTTTGTAGGAAAAGCAAAATTTGCCCTGTGCACCTTATAGAGAATTTTGTTCCATTCCTTAAAAAATAATAATAATAAGCATTTAGTAATGAATGTGAAGAAGCCCTTGGAGACAAGAAGACAAACTTTGCCTGCATGTCTGGCACTACAAACAGGGTGTGTATGTGTGAATGTCCCTTATTGCATTCGGGCCAAGAATTCGGACAGTTGCAAACAGTTCTGGATGTCGTTTAGGACTATAAACCAGCAAGGAACCCAAAAGTTTCAGATTGCCTCTGAAACCACTGCAATTATTAAAAGAGAGGGATTTGAATCTTTGGTTTATAGGCCTAATTATTTCAGATAGGAGGTGAATCAGCATGATTTGAGGGGAATGTCTAAGAGTACCTTGTGGAGTGGCTAGGCAGGCAACCATGTGAATATCTAGCACGTTTGGAAGCTCCGTGTATGTATGCATGAGCGTATTTCCATACAGTATGGAAACATCAAGCTAAAAAGAGAATCGTTTTTCACTCACCGGAAAACCTTAAAGTCTGAAATGCTTGCATTACTCTGACTTGTGTTCAATTTCATTGACATAAAGCTCCATGCAGGAGTCCCAGGGTAAAACTCTATGATCCGTTTTATGTGGGAATTTAAAATAGATGACTATAATAGCTGCTTTTGGATTCCATAATTTATAGATAAAACAGTCATTGCAGTGCAGCTGACACTTAAGCGGCTGGTGGCAACAATGGAAAGAAGTTAATTTCTCTATCCGTATATATGGAGCCCACTCTAATGGTAGAGTTCTGAGTCCATGAAGTCAAGGGGCAGAAGGAGCTGTGCTATTTATGCCTGTGTGGATCTGTAGTCAACATGATGTATTGCAAATAGTGGAAACGCAGGTATGGGCAGGCCATCCCTGTTGCTTAGATGCTAGGATTCACTGCTAGGAATGGAAAAGAAATGCACATTGAGAGATTGTTTTTGTTTTTACAAATTTATTCAATCCAGGGTCTGCAAGACTGTTAAGAAAATTTCCCACCACTGAGAAGAAACTGCAGGCAGCAGTGTGCACGCATGGCCTGTGCTTCTTTGTTTGAAGAACTGGGGTGTGGTTTCACTGCCTCAGCTGTAACCTTAAAACAGCAACCACTGCTTCCTGCACCTCTTCTGATTTACATCTAAGAGAAAAGTGCCTGGTGAAATCCATCTTGCCAAGTACTTTTGGACTTTACTTCTAAGAGTAACTCTCCTGGCAAAATCTATCTTGCCATGAACTTTTGGACTTTAATTTCTTCACGCTGGTACATGCCCAATGAAGTGATGTTTTTATCCACGAAAGCTCATATTTTGCATGATGATTTTTTTTAACGGCCTGTAAAAGTATTGTCTATTCTTGCATCTGCAGGCAGCAGATTAATTTTGTTCCCTCTTTTAATTATAGGCAACTAAATGTGTAAAATTCAAGATGCATCTCTTTGAACAGAGGTGCACAAAGATTCTGCAGCCAATGGGAAAATGCATGCACAAATGTATATTAAGATACATTATATTGTATATCTAGACAGGCAGATTGACAGCTATGTGAATTTATCTATACATGCTTTAAAATATGCATGCATTCTTCCAATTCTTCCAATTGGAAGCATAATAACCAGTTTAATACTGAGGATTGGTATAAATAAATGTGGAATATGGCTATCACCAATAAATTGAAATGTGAGTTGAAAGTTAAAGAAGGAAAATTGAAAGCAAATTAATTTAAGGATATATGGAATGTTTTTTAGTACATGTATCTGGGAAAGGGAAACTCAGGACAAGAATCATATTTTGGAGAGAAATGGGGCATGCAAATTAAAAGGAAAACAAAATCCCGAGGGTGGTGCGGAACACTGGATGTATTACGTATTATGAGTTTTGATTTGGACTTGAGTTTCTACTTTTGTTGTTAGTTCTTTTTTTTTCCTTTCTGTCTTTTTATTTGTTATATTATTGTTTATTATTAAAATTAAAAAGTCTACATATTCAGAATATATGCAAATTTCCATGCAGAAAAGAAAATCCATAAACTCTTGGAACCTGGCATGAAGTCAGGATTGGAAAAAATTATGTTGCAATTCAGAGAAATGCCACACAATGGACACTGGACAATTTTTCACACTCACAACAGCACACCTGAAAAGGCAGTAGTTAAAGCAGACTTCTCCAACCTCTTTCCCTCTTCAGGTGTTCAGCTACAATTTCTACCCAATCCCCATCCCCAGCCAACAGATATTCTGGTTGAGTCTGTGGGGGCTTGTGAAAGAACTCAGGATAACCCTTGCTGAGAGACTTTGACCCAGTCATTACCTCTCAGGCTAGTCTACCTCACAGAGTTGTTTGGATAAAATAAGAAGATGGTACCACCATGAGCTTCCCTAGAGGGAAAACAGGATTTAAAACATTGCACTGAATAAATAACTCATATATTTGAACTAAACATATCATGAAAATATTCCATTACCATGTGAAAAAAAGCTTTGGGATTCAATGCTAGCCCCTCTGGCATTCCCAATGAATCTTCTTCTGTTAGAGTTCAAACAAAATATTCCTATTTTTTAATGGAAAATGCTACTGTGAATGCTTAATGATTGCATTACAACACTGAAATGTGTCCATTATTAACAGCAAAAGCTTTTTAACACACACAGTTGCAACCCAGTAAAAGACCCTAAGGACAATGGGGGTGATTTCTAAAACTGTTCCCCTCAGCTCTGCTATAAACACACAATTGTGTCATTCCTTCCATTTTCTGTTCTCTGAAGACAATTAGTGCTGAGAAAGCAATGTCAGATATTTTCTATTAACATGATCTGACAAAAAAAAAGGTGCTCTTCAGTGCTTGCTTCCTTTTTGCCTTCATTTCAAGGAGTTGGCATGACTAGTGTGGAAATATCACAGAATTACAGTGTCTACAGTGCAGCAAAGAGTGGGGAAGGGCATTTCCCCCTTCCTTTTCTACATTTTGTCCCTTTTAAACTGGTTGCCTCCCACTGATGTCAAGAATGAAAAATGAAATACAGTTCTGAAAAACAATGGATATTTTGGAAGGATGTTTTCCCATAAACCTCTGAGCTACAGTCTCCCTTAGTAGAGTACCTCTTATTTGTTAGTGTAGTCCAAATGACAAGTATTTGTTTCAGTACATTCACTCAGAGACTCTGGTATGAATAAGGATAAAAGGTTTCATTCTACACAGATTTTCTTATATAAAAACGAACATATTTTGTGGAAATACTAACCAGTTACATTAATGAGCTTAACTGCTTAATTTACTTCATTATTAACTAACTGACTGGTCACATTGCTGACATAACACTTCACTCTAACAGTTCACTTCCAACTCCATAACTCATATACACAGACAGAACACTAATTGAACCCTGACTGGGGAAAAAGTGAGAAAAAAGAATCTGAGGTATAGAGGGAACTATTGGCTGTTACTGAGTTGATTGACATCCACTGCAGCTTCCTTCCAGTCAAAACCTCTCAAAAGCATAATATGAGGGTGCAATATCTCCATCATTTTGTAAGGATGTTTTTCCAAAAACCTCTGATTTTTCCTGAACTTCATATAACTTGATAATAAAAATAATTTAAATTTGCCACAAGCAAGTTTTCAAGTAAATGGGTTTTGAAGAGAGGTATCTGGGTGAATTTGCACATTAATCTCCTAAGCAGGAGTTTTGAATTTTTTATAATTCGTTATAGCAGAGGTGAACCATTGTAGACCTCCACATGTTGTAGGACTATACTTCTGAAAGCCCCACTTAGCACAGAAGCGTAGTTGAAAAGAAGCCATAACAACTGCTTTATGTTTGGCTGAGAATTGGCTAACTAATGAGAAAAGAATTAAGATTCTGGGATTTTCCCTTGCTTGGTGTCTCTTTGTGAATGGCAATGAGCACAAGAGTGGATCCTATAGACCATCTTGACTACTGACACTGGTGCCTGCAACAATCAGGCTGACCTTTGTTATGTAAAGCTTGGCACTCTTTTTCCTGCTGGCAATGTGTTGGCCTAAAGCTAAGCAGGCCTGGACAATAACCGCAGCCAGGGAACTTCTTTGAAGGAAAGGACATGACTTTATTGGTTATAGTAGCAGTTCTCTGGTCCAGCATTGGGAATGGATCCAATGCATTGGGAGACCTGAATGCCACCCAATAGCACTACCACCCATCAGTGGATTGTATCACCAGGAGTGACAATCTCTTGAAGACCACACAGGCATATGCCACTCTGGTGCTCCCTGTCACCTAGGTACAGGGACAGGATTTTGGCCCCGAGTGAAACCAGACCAAATGTCCCATCCCCAGCTCCCCTTAAGGGGATCCCTCTATACCCAAGGGTGACAAATTCCTGTCTTCTGCCCCAACACCACTTGGATCCACCTCAATTCCCCACTACAGGTGTAGCAGAATACAAGAAAAAGACTAAGATAACTCGCTACAACTGCAACATACCCATTATACCCACTCCAAGAACATTAACACCTTGCAATACCAACCCACTGTACAGAACCATCAACAAACAGGGAAGGAGCGAAGGCTCCCCCGGCAAGCTACAAACTGACCGGGGAGCTCCTGCTGTTCTGCAGAAGAGGCAGACTGGAATAAAGCCAGCATCACTCGGGTCTGCCTGCCCTGAGGCATCCATTCCCCAACGCTACCAGCCAATGGGAGGTGGCTGAGCCCAGAATCTGGCCTCCCAGCACTCCTTGCAGCAGTGGCTTGGAAGGAACATGTGGCAGCCACCATGTTGCCTGGATCCAGGCACATGTCCCACCAGCAGCTGGGCCCTTGCTCTGGCCACAAACAGGCAACCCATTGAGTTGGCATCTCCTCATATTGTGGCAACAACAAGGCATTTTGAATTGTGGATACAGAAGCAATATATCCCTCATTCATAAACTGGAGGACTGGAGGATTGAATATCCCCATTTTATGAACTGAAAATGCTGCTGTGAATTTTCCAACATCTGGAGGACCACAGTTGCTCACCCCAATACAGAGAAACAAATCCCCTAAACCCTGCACTTAAAAGGTTGTTCAAAAGTAGATATGATTGGTTGCACCTTTTATTGATCCCAAGCGGAGGGAAAGGAGTCTTATGCATATATTGATCTTCTGCTACTCCATTTTCAGATTATAGAGTGGTTTGAGGTTGAACCTTCCTGGAAGACTTTTTCCTTCCCTTCTTATTATGAACATACAGTGGGCATAATATTACAGAAGCTGCTATAGGCTTACAGTACTAATGTAGCTGAAAATTAAAGCAAGAGTCTCTACTGAATAAAAGCTTGGGACAGCTACAGATTTCAAGGTCAGCCTAGTAAACAACTACAAAAGTCAGCTTATTGCTTTGAAGTTATTAAAGAAAATAGCCCCAGGAAGCTGCAATGGTAGAATTTCCTGTTATTTGGGGATGGTATAAATTTAAAAAACAAAAAACAAAAAAACCCACATATTTCTGATGGTTTGTCTTTGTTTTAAGTTAATGACAGAGGGGAGTATGTTCAATATGCCAAAGCTACAATCCCACATGCATTTACTCAAGAGTAAATTCTGCTGAATTCAACGGATCAATGTCCCAAACTATTGGGATGACGACACAAAGGGATGTTTATAAGTATTACCTGGAAATATAACATTAGGAACTTGTGATAAACCAAAGTTTATGTAACACACACAGCTTAGCCCTACCTACCTTTGCTTGGAGCTAGTGGGACTTACAACCAGGCAAATGTACGGAACCTTTCCCCTTCAGTTGGCTTCTGTTTATTCTTCACTGTTTGGTGTACAAGGCACAAAGTTGGGACACCAACTAGTTTAGCTTAGAAAGCTTTGTTTAACAAAGCAAACTTTAAAGGTGCCTAGTGCTCAAATCTGTCAATACAGGTGTTTGAAATCTGGCATGTTTTCTTCCCTCTATACAGTCAACCAGGATTCCCAGTGAGGTGTAATGGATTGAGAGACAGACAGGGTTCAAATCAAATCCCCACTTGGCCATGGAAACTCACTGGGGAGTGGAACTGGTAAAACCACTCCTTAAACATCTCTCTTACACACACACCACAATTCTAAATTTGATGTATATCACTGCAAAAACAGAAAAGTTACAGCCAGCTTGGATCCTTAACGACTAACTGCTATATTTTAATGTCAGTTTTCATGGACAAGTTCACTTAGCCACAAAAGCTCACATTAAAATGTAGCAGTTAGTCTTTAAGGTGCCACAATGTTTCTGTCTTCTTTATTTTTTCCTCCATTTTTATTTTGCTTTTGCCTGATACGTTAGCACAGACTAACACGGCTACCTCTTCTAAAACTACAACTTGGATCCATAAGTAGAATCAGAGGGCATATACAGTATATCACTCTGGACTGAACTGGAATCCTTCCAAAGCCCTGAATTCACTTCCAGACCGAACTGGGGGATCATTAGGGCAAAGACATAATGCAACTATAAGTGGTCAGACTTTTGAACAGAGATGCACCTATGGATGGAATTTCCATGGCAACAAGCGTTTTTATGGAATGTCATGTACAAAGTTCATATATGCTGATACCAAAGCTGATAGGCCCTCGCTTATTAGATAAAGATACTGCATACCCAGGCAACGATCTGATTTCAGTAAACCAGCATCATAGCTTCGATTTTTTACCAAATGGAGTTTTCAAGGGGAAAGCAATAAGCCTGAGTTTAATGCTTGTTCTTGTCTGGACACTCAATACAATATGAAAAATATTGATTCGTGAGATGAACAAACTATTTCCCCGAGTTGGAGTGGCATAATGGACCTTCATTCAGTTTGTCCTTAATGAGATTTGCCTGCACTTAGGCCATTGTTGACTCCACATTCTCCCTCCCTCAGCAAAGCAGGCATATCTATTTCTCTACCCATTGAAACAGAAAGCTAAGAAATGCCCTCCTCCCTGCTAAACCCACCTTTATTATCAAAGGCTTTTGAGCATGTGAGGCACATTAAAAATTGCCGAGATGGATTTCACGTCAGGGATAGGAAGCAGAATGCTATTTGCTTATAATCCTTTGGATGGATCTTTACTCCCCCCCTCCCAATCCATTCATATATGAAGCTGTGTAGATGTTTATGCTACAGCCATGTTTCTTCACAGAATAGACAGTCCTGTGTTGATTAAGCCAGTTTCCTAGACAGCTAAGGGAAGAATGGATCAAGCAATGTGGTGGTTGCTTTCCATCAGATTGGATGGCACTCTCTGATGGCATTGATCAGGGCAGTGTGGGTGCCTCCAGACCTTCCTCCAGTTGTGCTTGTGGGGGCCATGCCTCCTGGCAATAATTCCATGGCCTCCAGGTTGTGCGAATGACCATGACCGGACTTTATTACAACCGAAGAACCAACAGAAAGAGCAACACTGTCCTTTACTCCCTCCAGGAGAGTCCTGGGGTGAGATCCCTGCATTAACTCCCAAGGAATATGCTTTCAAGAGGGTCCCCATTAAAGCCACAGGGTGCCCTCAGAGTCCTGGTCTCTGAAAGCAAGAGGGGAGGATGAATCTTGGCCCTGAATGAAGCCCTTTCAAGCATGGCTGGTAGAGTCAGGCGGGAGTTACTGTCGGTTGCTTCTCTGCTCCTGGAGCTTCCTCTGCTTCTCACACTGGTACTTTTGTCACCAGTGCCACAGTTGGGATGGGGTGAGCACAACTGGTTCTTTTGGGCAGTAGGGATGCCAAGATTGTGTCAGATGTACAGCTGGCTCCTGAAGTCCAGGACCCAAGGTCTCTCATCTACAGCCCCTTCCTGTACCCAACAGGCAGGGCTCAGGGACTTCTGCCTGGGGCTCCTCTTTCCAGGTATTCCCACCTCCACCAAGGTACAGAATTGTGAGTCCCAAGCCTTCATGGCCTCTCCCCACACTTCCTCCTCCTCCAAAGTTTCTGTCTCTCCCTCTCTTTCCCTGAAGGAAGCCCCTGAGTCCTCCCAGTGTTCCTCTTTTATCCTGGCCTCCATTTCACCCTCTCCTTTTGCAGGTGGCTACGTATCACCCGCACCTATCACTAGCACCCATCATACCTTCCACTTGCCTACTAGGGACCTGGGAGATACAGCTTCAGACAGCCCACTCATAGGCAGAAACAAAAATAACAATGAATCTATCATTAGAAAAGGGTGTCATTAACTGCTGAAAGTATCTGAGTGCATAGCAGAAACTTATCTCATGTAATCTGCAAATTAACTTGTTCTCTTTTGTGAGTGAGCTTCAGGACAAGGACAAGCTTCCTTTGAAGCATGGTTTCTTAAAAGTCTTCCTGAATAACATGTCTCCAACACTAATGTGTTTTCAGCTCCAAGCATGAGCTATATATGATTTCTAGTTCTGCTCACAGTCCTGCCAGCCACCTTCCACCCTCAGGCTATCATCAGCTACTAACCAGAGTGTTTAAATATCAACTCTGTAAAAACGAAGTCCTTGGACTATGTGAGTCATGAAAAGCTATTGATCATTCAATAGCTTTGTGTGCCACAATGTTGGATTTTCCTGATGTGCTACCTGTGCTCTGAACAAGAGACTCCTGCTAGAACAGAATATGGAAAAAAACAAAATGGATTCAATCGGTATACAGAACGTATCATATGAAAAGCTGGATTAAATTCAGATGAAGAAGAATAGAAACAAGTGAAAGAAACTTCAATAACTTAAAAACAGAAAGCAGCAATGTCTTGAAATAAGTACTGAGGACAATTAAAGAAGAAAGGGCTAAATTTAGGATTACAGTTGAATACTAAGACAAACATTTTGACTGCAGAAGAACTAAATAATTTTATTGCTGAAAATGGAGAAATCAAAATATTTAAATATTGGTTGGTTTAATCATCAATCCACTATCAAGAAGTCAAAAGAAGTATGAGATTTGGAAGGGCAACTACAAAGGAACTAGAAAAGATAATTATGAATAAGGATGGATCACTGCAAACCAAGGGCAAGGTCATCTGTATTGTAGTATTTCCTGTTACTATGTAGAAATGTAAAAGGGGAACAGAGAAGAAAGCTGACAGGGGTGGGGGGAATGATTAATCTGAAATGTGTTAGAGGATAGCTTTATGGATACCATGAGCCACCAGAAAGACAAATAAGGGAGTGTTGGAGAGGTATCATGAGAAGACAAAACTCACTGGAAAAGACAATAAAGCTTGGAAAAACTGAAGGCAGTAAGAAACAAGGAAGACGAAAGAACAGATGGATTGACTCAAAAAAAGAAAACACCCACTTTAGTTTGCAACACTTCAGAGCTACTAATGATAGGGCTCTTTTGAGGTCACAAATTCATAGGGTTCCCATAAGTCAGAAGTGACTTGACAGCACATAATAACAACATCTAAAACAGTCAAGAAACTAAATGCAAAATCAAGAAGAGAGCTATTTCTAATATGAACATGTTAAATGATTAAAATGTTAAAAAGTCAGAAGTAAAAGATATTATAATAAAAACAGCCAATTAAGGATTAAATCCAAGTCCAAAAAAAAGAGCAAGGTTTCAGCTTCATGTCTTACTGAATGAGGGTACAATTCTACAGATGGGTGTTCCCACAGAGAGGGCTTTTCTGCTCCTGTAATTCTACCACACTCCTGAAGGTGGCAACGTCAAGAGGAGAGCATTTGAGAATGATCTTACAAATCAGGCACACGTGGCAAAATCTGGAAGAAGATGCTCTTTCGAGATGTTAAGCTTTTGATAAATTATTCAACAAGGAACTGCACTGCAACATTTTGAGAATCTTGCAACACTTGTTGCACTCTACGTATTTGTGTGGGAAGTGGGAGTCAGGCCAGATCATGCAAAAATCTGGACTGAACTCAAGCACGCCTAATGAGGGAACTCAACTGCTCTTAAGACAAAACCAAGAGGCTATTCAGTAGCTGAGGATCATTTTCTCTCCCAAGCACAAAGGAACTGACAACAAAGCTTTACGACTAAGCAGCCGAGGGCAGTGAAACCCAGACAGGCCCACCCTACATTGGGTAGGGAACCTCCAGCCATGCTTTCTTGCATTTCCAAACTGTGATAAAAACTGTTATCACTTTGCATTGGTGGGCTATGAAATATTTTGGCTCATCCTTCCTTCCACTTACATTTGAACTTTTTTTATGATCACATTTTATTTTGCCATCTGTTCTATATGAACACTAAAATGAGATATTTTTTTCCATGCGAAAAACAGCACTACCACTATTTTAGAAACAAACATACACTGCAGGCTTTCTAAAGAAACAGAATATGTGATAGACAGATTATTTAATCACCAGTCCAGTATTCATCAGCATTTATTCATAGAGACTCTAAGCTCTATGTGTGTGCATGTCTCTCTGTGTGTATCTAATTTGACTGCCATTCTTCTCCCAGTTATGGGACCCAAGGTGGCAAAATATGGGGACTACCAACATTTTGGATTGGCAGACTCACTTACTGCATACTGTAACTTATATATCACTCAGGACATAACCAGAGCCAATTTCCAAGCCCAAAAGCAAAGATTTCACCTGTTTACCAACGATGGAAGTCTTTGCATGGAAAGAATCTCCCTTATGGTCTATATTGCTCAACTTTATCCTCATTTTGGTTCTCCGGCCTGAGCCTTCACTGACAGGTGGTGGCAGTGCACCAGCAGGCTCTCAAATTTATTTATTTATTTATTTATTTATTTATTTATTTATTTATTTATTTATTTCTTACATTTTTATCCAGCCCATCTAGTCGTTTTGACTACTCTGGGCGGCGTACATCAGTGTACCAATAAACAATTAAATGAGGTAGGAGCAACTCAGCCTACTGAAGGAGATGCTGTTTTTAAAATATTAATCCATGGTTTCAACTGCTGCCTTACCCACCTAACAATAATCTGACTAAATGCTTCCCTCACACACACACACACACACCCAAAATCTAGCATACTGGGAAAAGGCATCTAGCCTAGTCCACTTCTGGTTAATTTGTTTTTTTAAAGAATACTGTCAAGAGCACAAAGCAGGATCACCCATTTCCAGTCTGCACTTGTATATTCCACTGTACTGTCTCAGACATCTGAAAAACACAACACACACACAAACATCTTATTGTATGTTTAGCCCTGCCTGGTATCTCAATTCATTCAAAGTAGGTCCTTGGCATTCTGTGGTCAGCCTACAAAGAGCCACATCTCACCAGAGCTTGAGCCCTGTAAGTCCAGGCTCTTCTATATTAACACCTGTCCCCTCTCTAACCTGCTTCATCCAGCTCACTCTTGTCTCATCTGCACTGGCCAGGTTGTAGGGTACTCTGGGTTGCCCAGCAGAAAGGGACAAAACTCCACGTAAGCAGCACCAGAGGAAAAGCAAGTTTGGTTTTTGTGAGTGAGGTGTCTTTAAAGTAGGGGCATAGCGTGTACTTGTTGCCTTGAAGCATCTGAATCTTACCATGCTCAGGCTTCCACCAAAACCTCCCCCTTGCACCAGCAGTTTCCAAGCTTCCCACAAAAACAAGACTGCTGGCCTCATTTTTTCTTTATTGTTTTGTTTATAAGTTTTGAGCTGGGTGGGTCTCCAACAGCCCAGTTGTAAAAAGCCTTCAGCTGGGATCGCAAGCTACTGGAGGCTATGCATCTAATGGTTCCTGTGTGCCTGGACCTCTGCTTGGTACTGCCCAATTGTGCCTGACTCCTGGATGGTTGGGGCAATGCCTTTGGCCCTTCCTTGTGGGTTGTGGTAGATACTGACCTGGCTTTGACCTTTGGACCGACACTGGACTGTGATCTCCCTGCCCTGGTTGTTCGCTTCAGTGAACCCATTGGTACCTGTCCCTTTTGCCTTGCCTTTTGCCTTGTTTGGGGATTCCCATGCCAGGAGTCAGGAGGACAGCTTGACTCAGCACAGAACAGACTGAGCGCCTGCCTGTTACTCATTACTATAACCTCCCATTGCCTTGTTGTCATTGTTTTGAGTCAGTCTTGTAAAAACTTAAGAACTAAAAGGGGATAACAGTGAGGGGAGGGAGGGAGATTGAAAAGAGAGAGAGAACAGGCTGTAGTGGTAGTGTGAGAGAGAGACAGCAGAAGTAAGCAGGACAGGTAGATGTGTGTGAACAGAAGAAGAGAGCAAGTGTGGTCTAGGAGTGGGAGAGAGGGAGCAGACACATGAGACGGCAAGTATGGCATGAGAGTAAGAAACAGTGGGTGAGTGCAAGTGTGGGTGACGATGCACACACATATGTGAGGTAGAGTGGGAAAGTACAGGGGAGAGATCATGAAGGGGAAAGTCAAGAGCAGATAGGGGCATGTGTGAGCGAAGGTGGCCGCAAGAGCAAGAGGAAGTGCATGTGAGACAAGGAACAGATGTGAAAGAGAGAGGAAATGTGGTTGCTCATGCATGCATGTGCACAAGACAGCAAGGATGGAAGAGAGCAGGCAGGGATGCTTGAAAAAAGGAACGTGTTTGAAAGAGACCAAGAAGAGGTGCCATCAGTATGTGGATAACACCCAACTCTGTCTCTCCTTGTCATCTAAATCTGAGGAAGTTGTTTCCAGTTCTAGATTAGTGTCTGATGTCAGTAATGGACTGGATGAGGGTGGATAGACTGACATTTAATCCAGGCAAAACAGATGTGCTCTTGGTCAGTGGAAAGGCAGATCAAGGAACAGGGATGCAGCCTATGCTGGAAGGGGTTGCATTCCCTCTGAACACACAAGCGCTCCTGGATTCGTCTCTGAGTCTGGATGCCAAGGTTTCAATGGTGGCCAGGAATACATTTGCACAGTTAAAACGACTGTGCCAGCTACACCCACTCCTTGAGAGGTCTGGTCTGGCCATGATGACACATACCCTAGTTATATCCAGGTTGGATTACTGTAACATGCTCTACATGGGGCTGCTTATGGAAAATGTCAGGAAACTTCAATGGGTCCAAAGCACAGCAGCCAGGTTGCTAATTGGTGCTGGCCACAGGGATCAGATAACCCTCCACTGGCTGCAGATCCATTTACGAGCTGAAGTCAAAGTGCTGGTTCTAGCCTACAAAACACTAAATAGCTTGGTCCAAGCTATCCCAAGGACCACATCTCATATTATGAGCCTGTCTCAGTGTTAAGATCATCAGGGGAGGCTTTCCTCTTAGTCCCACCACCTTCACAGGTAGACTTGGTGGGGACACAGGAGAGAGCCTTCTCTGTTACTGCCCCAGACTTTGGAACTCCCTCCCACAGGAGGCCAAACTGGCCCCATCTTTGCTATCATTCTGCATGCAGGCAATGACCTTTCTCTTCAGGCAGGCTTTTCCTGACTGACTGGCTGCCTGAGTGGCATTTTAAAATGAATGTTGTACCTTACTGTTTTGAATGTGTTTTGAGGATAGTTATGTCTTTTAGTATGATGTTTGTTTGAGACTTTTTAGTATTTGTATGCTCACCATTCTTAGCATTAAGTACCTTCTTTTAATTATGTAAGCCACCTTGAGTCCTTTTTAAGAATAAAGGCGGGGTAAAAATATCTTAAATAAATAAATATAAATAATAAGATGCAAAAGAGATAATGCCAGCATGCACACATGCATGATTGAGAGAGAGAGAGAGAGAGAGAGAGAGAGAGAGAGATTAGGAGTTTTAAATGAGTTGCCACATCCCAAAGTCCAACTTTGATTTCTCACATAAAAAGCCAACTTGGAGAGGGTTGCTAAGGATGAATTCTAGAAGTTATTATTGGGGTACCTGGACACAGCAAAACTATGGAGACTGTTGGGTCTTAATCCATGTTGATGTCTAAGGTCTGTGGCTGGCAGGCAATGACTTAGTGGTACACTAGGAAATCCATAAGCAAGGCCCTCTCATAGTAATTGTTCAGAGTATCAGATGTTCAGAGGTATACTTCATGGAAGTTTCATATAGGAGGACCTCATGTAATTCATGTAACAGATTTGGCACCCAACAAAAAATAGATGTATTTTTTTTATTTCTGATCCTCATGATGTTGGACAGGCTCAGAAAAGACTAGCAACTCCAGTGAAATGCAGTCTCAAGCTTGATGAATCAATGGTGGATATGCAGGCATCACATGATATTGCCAATGCCTTAAATCCAATTGCTACTCCCAGCTAGAGTAGACTCATTGAATCAACTATTGAATAAGTCAATACTTTACTTAGACTCCATTAATCCAATGAGTCTACTCTAGTTGGAACTAACAACTGGATTTAGGCCTATTTTTTCAGCAACACCAGACTGTTTGTGCATTAAATTCTAATAAAATATCTGTATTCTCATAATACTGTGAATTGCTGCTGAAAACCAGACTTGCTTCATAATTATTCCTTATTCTGATTGACATCTGGAAAACTCTATTATCAGCAACTAAGACAATTGCTCACTCTATCCAATGGTAGGGCCAGTCATGTACCTCATCCTCCAACCCATATTCCCAGATTTGCTTTGGCTGTGTCACAATGACTGAATGGATTGTTAGCTATCGTGTCACTGTGTGTGCATTTGACACTCTTGACATTTCCTTCTCTTGCAATACAAACCACAGAAAATAAAGAAAATGCCTTCCAGCTGGAACCAAAAGATTAAAAGTGTTTCTCATTAAATGGGCACATTCAGTATCCTCAGTTCAGGAAATAAACCTGACTGTGTCCACTCAAGATAATGCCAACAAATAATTAAATAAACAAGTAAAGGGAGTAAATTATTTCTGGAAAATAAATGAAACCCACACACAAATACAAAGAATTTACAACTTTGGTAGCATCCTTTGCAAAGGTGTCAATTTCTTTAACTAAAGCAGAGCTTTAAAACATGACCTTTTCCAACTATAGAATTCTGGAAATTGTAGTCCACATATATGTGTGTATGTGACTTAATGGGTCAGAAGATAAATAGATCTGGCCATGCTGGCTGGAGTATTCTGGGACTATAGTGAAAAAATGGATGGATGGATGGATGGATGGACGGACGGACGGATGGATGATACTGTTTTTTGGATAACAGTGTTACATGTAACTTTAATACCAACTAAGTAATACCTACTAATACCTCTCTTGCCTAACAATGATCACCCAAGAAGTCCCTTGTCAGCTGTGATACAAACATTGCAAATGTTCCTTCTGTAAAGGTAGAAAAATAAATAAAGGTGATAGTGACCTCTCGGGCACTTCAGCTGCACCCAACATTATCAAACCCATCCTATGACATTCTGGGGCCTGAGGCAAATGAAAATGGGATGCTACCTTCCCAGTCCACATGCAGAAACTGACCAGGGTAACAGCTGACTCTCACTTCAGAAATGGGCCAGCACCCTACATGGCAGGGCTCCAGCTAGCTCAGAGCACATGGCATAATTCTGCCTTCCAAAAGCTAGCTGCTACCCCTAAACCTTTTGACCAAGGCAACTCCTCATTCTGTCTAATGGGATAATGGAGCCTGACTACCCCTCCACTATTGGAGCCCTTATTCATTCCTGCCCTTAAGGAGGGGTGTGGACTCAATGGCCTTATAGTCCCCTTCCAGTTCCACTATTCTATGATGGAGTTGCATATGATGCATTTCTATGAAATCTCAAAGAATGCACAGAACAGGGCACATAAATGAACACCTTGGGAAAATATTAGACTAAACCATTTGTTTTTACCTTGCTTTTAACAGCTCTCCCACCTGTTTTTACCTTGCTTTCAACAGCTCTCCTACAAGTTTCAAGAAGGTTTGATATTGTGCAGCACGAAGGCTGGAATCAATTACTCTAAAGAGGGTAAATGACTGCGTAATAGCAGAAGTCCGTGCCTGCCAACTCAGACATTACACCATTCAGTGGGACTCACTTCCAGGTATATCTGAATATGAGTGAAACTGGACAGATGGCTCCTAAGTATGGGGTGGGGTACAGAATGCAATGGTGTAAGCAGCAAGAGTGGTGCAGTGTTAAAATGTTAAAGTCTCGGCATTCACTGTAATCCTTCTCACTGCCACATTTCCAAGTAAAGAGTGTGCCATTTGGATTTTTTGGACTACAAATCCCATAATTCCCCTTTCTTGGAGTTTCATCTGATAGATCCACACCTAACAGAGAGGTCTGATCAGATGGCAGATAATGTCATAGTCCCTGCAACTCAGAAAGTCCTGAGGCTTCGACCCCCGCAAGCCCTGGATCCTCCCCACCAATGGATGCTGCCCAGCTGAATTTGCACATTCAGGGCCCACACTAATTGACCCAGAATATTTTGCTTTGCTGCAGATGTGAATCTGGGCATTCTACTTTGATCCAGAAGGAGTGATTTGAAGCTGATACTCAGCTGTACTTCAGACATATATCTAGTTGCCAGAGGAGATGTACCTCCCTGCCAGTAGAAGTCCTCATCACTGGTGAATGGGCATTTTTATCCTCTCCTGACTCCATTTCCAACCTGTTTACACATTTTGATAACTGCACAAAAGATTACAAAAATTAAGGGTGGAATTGTACAAATGTGCTCAGTTCACATATCCCCCCCCCCCGACACATAAAGTTAAGCTGTTTCTAAAACTGAGCACGGCTTTAAGTTTAATTTCAGTACCAGGTCCATAAAGCCTGATGCACAGCGCTTGGAGATGACATTTTAGCTGCCTTACAAAACCAACAGGGAACATGTAAAAGCCCGAATGTTTTTTTTCTGAATTCTTCCTCTAAAACAACATCATGAAATCCATTTTATTTTATTTAGTGTGTTATTTTTCAACAACTTTAATGGTCGTTTCTGCTTGTTTATAAAAGTATAGATGGACTTCCATGTGTAAGATTTTTGAATCATCTAAGCAGAAGAAAGATGGATATGCAGGTATATCTCCAAATTGGATCTATTTTATTCTATCTCGTTTGAATTAATAAAATAGTTTGGGGGTGGGAAACAGCAATAAATTTGGCTACAGAACTATGGAGCCACCTACTGGCCTTAAGGAGATGCTGAAATGTTGATTTGCTTGGCTCCTTCCTAGGTCTTCCTGTTTCAGACACATTTGTATGTTTGTTTCCACCATAACTCACTTCAGTCAGTTTCTTTTTCAGCAGCATCAGAAGCAGGTCATAATGTCTTCATCAAAATTCTATGTGTAATCCTGTGGACATCAACTCAGAAGTAATTCCTACTTTATTCAGCAGGGCTTATTCCCGGGTAGATGTGCATCTAGGACCAAAGTCCTAGCGTGTTAGTCCACCATTCAATAGTGGTATTCAATGGTTATTCAACATACAAAGCATTGCACATTCATGGGTATAGGGCTCATAGGCCAATGTGACACACAGGAAGGATTTCCCTGCTGCCATAAGCATATTTGGACCAGTCCTGAGGGAAGCCCCACCCCAAAATAGAAGTTTGGACAATAAACACAGATACAGAGGGACATTTCTGTCCTGAATTTGCAAGTCTGTCCTGTGAGAGCATAGCTCATAGGAAGCTGTCTCATATCAAAAGAGAACTTTAATTCATCTAGCACAATCTGCTTTAGACACCTCTTCAGGCTAGAAGCAGAGGACATCCTTTGGCCGTCCAGATATTTTGGACTATAGCCCCCATAATCTCTTATCAGTAGCCATGCTGAGTGTAGCTGATAGGAGTTGTAGGAAAATCAAATGCAAAATTAATTTTAGAAGCAATCAGTTAAACAGTTATAGTTTGTCCATGCCACCGAATGGTTAGTTGGTGTTACAGTTAATATTTTATAAAGTAACATTATTTCCCTTTGTTCAAAGGTAACTGAAATAGGAATTACTATTACAGTTTTTCTTTTTTTAAAAAAAATATTTATAATTCAGCACAAGGCATGGTAAACACATTCTTCTTCTTCCATAATTTATGAGGTCACACTTTTGGAGTTGTAAAAGTAACTAAAGATTGCCATTGCACCACAAGAGGAGTGAAATGATCCTTTCCTAAGTTAAAATTGTAATGTAGTTAAGTTATTGGGGGAAGAAAGTAATTACAAGAAACTAAAATCCATATTGGAAGAAAACATTTATAGGCGAACCAAACAGGCATGAAAATCTGTGCAGGCTTTCACAGCTTTTTGAGCCTTTTGGTTGATTGATAAAAGTATCACCTCACAGTGGGTTTTGAAATTTGTATGATGAATATGGCTACTTCTGCTAATTTTTGTATTACAAGTAATTAGGGCTAGTGTTCAGGTTATGGTTACAATTGCTGCTGCTTTCTTGTTTAGACTTTTAAAATAGAAGCATTGCATTTGTTACTTGCATCTTTTTAAAAACAATCTACCCAGCCTTCAGTTCTTGCTATATACGTGTGTGCTTTGCTTCTTACTGGAAAGGACATTAGATTTAAACAGACTGCCAGGGAGACACAATGTGGAAACTGCAGAAAATTTTGATGCAAAAGGTTTTCCACATCTTGCTCTCATTCTAGAGGTGAGAAATCTGACTGGACTTGGATATTTCTTATCAAGTTTAGTAAAGACAGCCTACCTGGATGACAAGAAGGTACTGAATATTCTTTAGACCCTTTCAAGGAACTGACTAAATCCTTCTGAGCTTTGGCCAAATGTTCCCCATCTGGCTTTAGGGTTTCAGTGACCTGCAGTTCCTGTTCAAAGGCAAGGACTCTTCAGAATCAACAGTGTAAACATGGGGAAGAGGAAAAATGTTTGTGGTTGTTTTCTATTTGTGCAGGTCCAGATTCTGAGCTTCCCTCCGTACCTCTGTTTACTGCTTTTCTATCCAAGGAATTACATCAGTGCTGGTGTTCCCATGCCAAATTCATCCCTTTCTTCTCCCTTCATGTGAACTAATGTTTACCTCATGTGTGGCTCCAACTTACTTCATTCTTGTTCTTACCTCCCATCCCCCAACGCAGAACAAGGGGAAAGTGAACATGCATCAAATGCCTGTTATGATGACTAGTGTTACAAGTGCAAGCATTCACCATGACTGTCCTCACAGCTATGCAGTGAAGGAGACTACTAAAATGCAGGCAGCTGCATTGATACAAGCCAAGAAATAAACTCCAGCAGCATTCCTGCCTACCAGAAGCAGGTCTTTAGTAAAGCTAATGTGTCTGAATAACCCCTTCAGCACAAAGCTACTTCAAAACACTGCACTGCAACAGGGATAGCTCCTAACAATAGACCATAGCTGGAAAATCCAGTTTCTGTTTCTCACTATTACACAGATTGCCATTCAGAAGGAATAAATAGTGAATGGTGGGCAGCAGATGATATTGTCACATCTGCTAATCAAGAAGTCCCAGCGCTTCAAGACTGACCCCACTACCTCACTGATTATGACACAGAGTTGACATATAATACCAAGCATAACAATAAATGAAAAGACCCCCTATCATTAAGGTGGAACAGCCCTGTGTCTCCCATGATGAAAGTTTTGATTTCTGTTCAAAAAGAGGTATGGTCCAATTTTCCAGATGACCCTTAGTTGAAGTCAGTCTAAAGACCACTGATGGATCTTAAGGCCCCTCTTATCCAAGGCTCAGCCTAAGTCAAGAGATTTGTCTTAATTGCTTGTCAGCTCTCAAATAGGAAGCGGGCGATGAAAACATGTGGCCAAGAGTTTCCAAAATCCTTTGCATTTGAGGAAAAACATGAGGCCTTTATGACTTGTAGACGTGTTTTTGTTGAGATGTGGGGTCACTCACCACCAAATTCTTTTTCAAAGCAAATGGCTCTGTCATTCCACCCTTCTTATATTAACTCTGCCGCCTCCCTTCTCGAAGCCATGGGAGTATTTATTATGGTGTACATGATGAGAAAATCAAGATAGCACAAGGAGCGACGGTACGTGTGTTTTGTAAATTGTCTCTCATACTCCAACAACAGTAAGAGAAGAAGGAAAGCAATATAATGATTAAAATGACTATCAAATACTCACTAGCAGGCTGTATCTAAAACTGTGGAAATTACAGAATAAATGTTCCAGTGTGCAACTGGCTTATTGAACATATTAATGCAGAGACGCGAGTCTGAGGGAGAACCAATAGTTCTCCTCACTGTATTTTGTTTCCTTGTTGATATACAGCCACAATAACAGCTCAAGGGGTGATTATAATAAAACAAGATAATATTTTTACTCTTCTAGGAGCTATAGATTGAGCCCATATATATATTTGGCTCCTTCCCAGGGAAATAAATCAGGGCAGCTGTCAAAACGCCAATATTGGGCTAATTTATTTCCTTAAAAATGAGAAGAAGATGTTATTTCAGATGTCATCTTCATGATGAATGAACCCCATTCTGTAATCAGCCATCCAACATAAACTATTACTTAGAAACTATTGGAAAGTGTGTCAGTGAACATATGTTTCCTCTAAACAATGCACAGAAAGACTTTAGGAATACATTGCTATTATCTCAATCAACACTGGAGTACAACAGACGCATTTGCGCAGGTGTTGTCTCAGCTTTAAAGCTCTTAGATGCTTTATTTAAACTGAAACAACTCTCTGAATGTTTCTCTATCTCTCACAGAGAGAGAGAGAGAGAGAGAGAGAGAGAGAGAGAGAGAGAGAGAGAGAGAGAGAGAGAGACTTACAAAGATTGTGGGAAAATGAGGTTTCAATTTACGGGGGAAATTGTAGGGGCTATTGAAAAGTGCCTCCCTGGTGTTTTGTTTTTTTTCAACTGCATTTTTTAGGGTCACAAAATTGGTCTGAGGGAGCAACTTATCCACATTCTCCAGTGGTTCGAATAAATTCTAAAGGAAAGTGTTTTGTTTTCGTTGGTTTCCTTCTAAGCAACAATGTGCACAAAACTGAAGTAGTTACCAGCCCAAGATCATCTTCCTGGGCTTTCAAAGTCCTTTCCTTGAACTTATATCTCAGATATTTGAGGGAGTGGTTTGGCTGAGTCTCAGAAGGAGGTGTTCTCTTGCTAGCTTGCTCTCTTTCCACAAGGCTGGACAATAAACACTCTCTCCAGTGAGTAAGGTTTCTTCTTTTTCGCTTTTGTACCTTTTCGTAACAGTTGGATATTTTTCTTTTCCTCCCTTGCTTCGTATTGAGGTCTTTTTCATTACTTTCTTCATCCACATGAGCCAAATCTTCTCTTTGAAACTGGCTACAGAAGAGAGTGTTTCCCACAATTTCCCACTCCTTCCCGAAAGAGGGTCCCACAACCCTTAGCACCTTAGCACCTAACAGGCTAGGTTCTTTGAAGAGAGAACCAGTTCTAAGAAAGAAAGAAAGAAAGAAAGAAAGAAAGAAAGAAAGAAAGAAAGAAAGAAAGAAAGAAAGAAAGAAAGAAAGAAAGAAAGAAAGAAAGAAAGCCTCCTCTTGTATGTACCTTTGTTCACATGGAGACAGATACACACATGCTGAAGATGTTAAAGAAATCTGCCTGTTGCTGAGATTTTGGTTGAGGTTAGCCATCTTAGCCTGGCAGAATAGTTTGCTGAAGATTCTTTAACTGTTCTGAGAAATCTCACCTCCAGTGTGAGACTGATACACCAAGTGTATGTTTTACACTGCGTCCAGAATTTGTCTGTGCTAAACTAGTGCATGTTTCCTTTCTGAAACCAAGCACACAGACAGACAGTAAGCACAAAGGAATAGGCTGATGGCTTACAGAGATACAAGCAACCTATTACTAAAATGCTACTACTATATATCACTTTACCCAACAAGGTAACAGTAATTGTATTTTTCAGTTTTGTGCTTTCTTCAGAAACAAACACAAAAAGAATCCCAGAAATGCAGAATATGAAAAAAAAAATCTCATCTCTGGGCATGGTGGAGGTAGAAAAGTTTTGGATTTTCCCATTTACCATGAGATGGTGGATTGGGTTAGAACTCACATCCCTGACACAAACACATACTAGGTAGAGGACATCTCCTCTCATGCTGCATGCCCCTCTTCTCTCTCTGAAGCTGTTAGTCATTTCTAGATGCAGTTGTGGATGAGGTATCTGTCTCGACTCTGAAGGAAAGAAACAAGGAGATGACTTCCAATCCACCTCCAGAAAAGAAAGGAGAAAATGAAGTTGCTCACCCAGAGCCATGTATGTTTTTTCCAACCTCTTAGCACCAAACTACACTTTGGGTGGAACAACACATTGCAGATAACTTGCAGTACAATTTTTACTGCAGGTGCTCTGCAAACTGGAGCAAAACCACTCCTATCACACCTCTGTTGCCATAAGCTGGTCCCTCCCCCAGGAAAGAATAACACTAGCCAGCCAGTGACAAAGTAGCTGGGAAGCCTCCCACTGGCAACACCATTTTTGCCCACAAGGATCAGCTTTAGTGGCTCTGTTTTGCCATACCTGGAGCAGACTGCCTTTCCTCCTCTACATGGTTTGTTTATTTGGTGGACAACTGGATGAGGCAGTCAAGGGGTAGATGTTGACTGCTGGCGCTGCTGCTGCCATCATGCTTCATTGACACTGGTTTGAAGGAAGTGTGTAATTCCAGCCTTTATGGAATGGAATGTAAAATAATGCGAAAGAGGGGTGTGTCCCTCTAAGCATGTGCTGTTTACCTTTGTCCAATCCCCAAAGAGCCACTATAACTTTTACTGCCACTGAGTCATAAGGGAGAAGCTCCATGCTGCTTCTCCTACCAAATCTGTTCAGGTTTTTTATCTCTTGCACTATTGCTTTTTGTCAGTGAAATCATTTTACTTGACAATCCTTTATTCCGTTTATGAGGGTATTTTTTTTTTTTAAAAAAATCTATACATTACCTAGGACGCTATGTACAGAAAAGCATGACACCAACATTCCTAAAAAGATAAACAGAATGAAGAAATACTTCTATATTGCTGTATTTTTCATCTTGGCAGGGGAGAGCAGTCTATCCAAAAGAGACTAGCAATGGTTTTTGTATTATGTTATCTCTGATTTTTTGACAATCATTCCCCCAAAGCAACCTGCATTTTCATCCTTTAAGAAAACTATATGCAGTATTTCCCCACAAGATTTGTCAGCATGGCATTTGAGGCCTTTTGAGATTGTTTTCGGCCATTACTTTTTGAGATTTGAGATTCACACAAAGGAACAGCAAACCCTATTGCTTTCACTCTATAAAACACAAGCATTTTCATAGCAGCCGGTAAAATCAGAGTGGTTCCTACAGCTACATTTTTGGAATATGCTGCTAGGCTTCTAAGCATTGTCTGACACTTGAACATGGTCTCTCCTCTGTGTGGATTAGACTTCTCATTCAGCTGTCCTACCCGCCCGCCCCACACTCCCACAAGAAAAGAGTGGATCCACTTTGCTCAAACCCTGTTTTTAACTTGTCATGATTGCTAGTTTCAAAGCTTCACTGTTTTGTGGAATGATTGTTGCTGTCTTGAAGGCTTGTCAACTTTTCATCTGAAAAGTAGCGGCTCGATAGACATTTGGGTGGTAATATCTTTTCTAGCAGGTGACACATCTGCCTCGCGGATTTCTATACACCATACAGCTCAGAGGTCAGAAGTATTAACTTTTCGGGGTGGTGGGAAGGCTACAGTTCCCACAATCCCCCAGCCACCATGGACAGTGGGATTGTGGGAACTGACGTCCAAAATAATGATGTTTCCCTCAAAGCTCTAATACTGCCGCTAAAGGCACCACAGCAAACTAGGCTGTCTCTTGACTGCCCCTCCATTCAGTTGGCCACTCGGCCCAGTTTCCCTAATAGAATGACAAGACTTCAGGACATGGACTCACAAGGGTTGTTCAAGCCTGAGATTTATTATAGCTAACCAGGAGGATATGGTAGAAAACTGTCGAGCAGGGCAGAATGGAGCAGGATGATAAAGAGGTGGTTTATGAGAAAGAAAGTGGGGGTGTTTGAAGGGTAGAAGACCACATGCCCCACACAACTAGTGCTGAATTTCACTTCATCCAGAGATGATGTGGTGACCAATCTAGTGGCTGGCTGGCAAGGACATAGATCAATGCCCTCTTACACCTCTTAAAAATGATTTCCTTGCCAGTTGTATGTGATTCTTTCATTTATAGGATCCCTGTCCTGCTGTTCCTGTGCTTTCTTTATTGGTGTGTAAATCTACAGCAACAGAAGACAGGAACTGCAGTACTTAAAGCCCCTAACCTGCTGCAGCATTCACATAAAATACGCTCCATTTTTATGCTCTTGTCCACGGCTCCATATTTTACTGGTTACTTTTTACTCGGTGGCCAAAGCAATCCAAGTGCAAGGCGTTCCTTGGCAACAGTTTGCTTAGATGAAGGGAAACGCATTCTGCCTCCCACGACTCTGACAGGGCCTCAGCCTTTCAGAGCTGCATATTTATATTGGATAGGATATTGACTCCAGGAAGATTATTCAATACCCTCTTCGATTCAAGTTTAAAAGAAGAAGGAAATGATAGTTTGTCATTCCATGAAGTGCTCCAAACCTTCTAGTTTTGGCATCCCATTCTGTGAAAAATAGAGTGCAGTCCCAGTGACTATCTGTTTCCTATCTGCCAGCAGGAACGGAGGCTTTGACTCAGTGAATGGATATGGTTCCTGCCGTTAGTACTATGCCCCAAGGTGTTGAGATGCTCACAAATCTGCAGGCTGTTCGAGACAAACACAGCTCACTTTAATTAGCTGGGGCGTGCATTATTCCCAAGCCTGCTCTGCCCTCATGTTGCCCCTTCTCTCCATTTTTTTCTCAGCATACTGAGATCAACACAAGATGTGTTCAGCTCTTTTTTCTTTCTTTCATGGTACTTCTTGCACTTAATGAGGCTGAGTACTATCAACCATTCTATTAGTAAAATCATTATTTGGTTGCATGATGTGAGCTTTGAGTCATCCACGTGCCATCAGAATCAAAATGTGATGTGACTTCTTTTCATTGGCCAGTACTTATTTTGTTTTGTTTTATTTTATTTCTCGTCCTCTGCACAAATAGAACTACAGCTGCCAAAAAACTGTTGACTCTGAGAGTATAGAATATCCCTTCAGTTGCAACTATATTATCACAGCTAACCCCACATACTATGGAACAATGGGCAGGGGCCTAAATCCAATTAGAACAGGTCCATTGAATCAATAGTAACTTGGTAACTTAACTCTTAGGTTCTTCTGCTCCAGTAGGTCTCCTTTAGTTGGAAATAACTGTTGGCCATCCTGGCTGAAACCCAGTAGTACGTCACAACTAGAGTAAGGCTATTGAATCAACTGAACTTGCAGAAGAGCTGACCCACCAAATCCCCACTGATTCAATGGGCCTACTTTAGTTGCAGCTTACCACTGGATTTTTCCTTGTTTTGAATACAGCAAGGAGCTGTACATGTGAGATCCTAGAGTTAGTTTTTTCTGCAAAAGATGCCTCACCAGAAGGACCATAAATTAATTCCTTAAAATGAAAAGGAACCAACCTGCATTTATATATACATCAGCTGTTTGTGGGTAGTAAAAACTAAACCTTCCTTTTGATCTTACCAAAAACTGAGTAACAGCCTCCCCACTCCCCTTCCCCCCTCAAACTACATAAGGTTGGCTTTAATTTGCCATATATGGTAGCTACTGTTCATGAAAGTTTCCAAGTAACTCTGTTAACCAGAACTCCACATCTAACACTAACAAGTGCCGTTGGGCCAAGGTTCTGATGAGGACACAAGTGAGAACCTTCTTGGTGGTTGCTCGCAGGCTTTGAAGTGTGTTGCCCTGAGAAGCCAGGTTGGCCCCTTCCATCTTGTTGTTCCATCCTTCCTTTTCAGACAGAATTTTAAGCACTAAGTGGAGAAAAGGTTAGCATTTCGGACCAATTGAAGTTTCCAGGCTCTTGTCAAAGGCAGTCCAAAGGACAACCTCTTATTTACAGATCAATAAATGTCAAGGTCAGTGTCCCATTTTTCTTAGGTCCCAGGCACACAGACTGTATACAGCAAATGCATTTTCAGAGAACTCTCAGTGCAATTTTATTTACTGAAAACATGATTCATATTTATAATGGAAGAGTTCAGCCTTTAAATACCTTTCCCACTTTTTGTACTGGCCATTTTGGTGTAGTTTCATCAAGTATAAGAGACAGGTGGTCTATAGTGTAACCTTATCAAGAGAAAGAGCTATTACCTGGTAAGGTTACAGCAAGAAGCAGAAATAGAAGTTATGTCAAAGATAGCACCCTGCAGCTCCTTCTCTTGGTCCAGTTTTGTCAAGTCAAGTCAAGTTTATTGTATTAGCTAAAAGCCGTCACAATTGTTTAAAATACAAATATAATCAAATAAAATCATGATAAAATCACAGACATATAAAATAATAAGAGACCCTTCATATCTGGGAGTCTCCCGCACAATTGATTGCGATGGCTCTCAGGAAATTAGCATGAATGTTTCTGGCCGCTTTTGCAAACAGCGCTGTTCTGTATGTTATATATGGGTCACAATCCAAAAGTAACCTGACCACCTTTGTCTGAGGGCTTTCCTCCTGTAGGGCAGCCAAAATGTTACCCAGGAATTTTTCTCTGGGGTTTTGATAGAGCTGACAATTAAGTAAATAGTGGACGACATCCTCTATCTCACCTGCTCCGCAAATACACAGCCTTAGGTGCTTGGGGACATTCCTGTACCTGCCGTCTAAGACAGCGGTTGGCATGGTTTGGTAACGGAGTTCTGTGAATGCGGTTCTCAAGGAGGCAAAAGTAAGTGTATGTAAGTATTGCGCCCTTGAGTGGTTTGTTTTCAGCAGGGTCCAGTTTTGTGATCCAATGCAGCTCATCTTTGTTTTGCTGTGCTTTGCTGGCAGTCCTGGGATAAGTAAGGCTCAAGATCAAGACAAATGTAACTTCAGGAAGCATGTTGGTTTGCAGAAACTCCAACCCCCAGCAAGAAAATCCATGCCAAGCCAACTCAAGCCCAATTGAAAAGCTTTGGGAAACAGAAAGCTTTGTCTTCCTGTTGACACTTCCCCTGCACTTTCTGTGCTTGTTGTTGTCTTCGTTTCTAATGCAAGATGAATCAGGTGCTTCTGCAGCCATGCACTTTCTGTTTGATTGCCGTAATCAAAATCATTTCCAAGCAGTTTGATTTCTCTTGATTATCACTTCTTTTTGTTACTCACATCACCCAGATCTAGAAATACAGTACCCTTCTGCCCTCCCCCTCTCCAATCCAATCATGTTATCCTGGAAAACAAATAATCTTAAATCTGCTCCTAAGTGGTCTGATCAAGGACCAGATAAGAGACAAATTGATTTCCTTGACAGTGTGTCCAAAATACATTTATGTTCCATCCCAGCTCTTCTGGGTGCTCCTCTTATTTTGATTTATTTGGAGCCCTGCCTGATTTCTTATTGTTTAGTGACCTGACAAATTCACCCAGGTTTCATGGAACATAAAGGTCTACCTAAAGTTCTGTCTCACTTTTTTATACGGTCACCAAGCACTATTTTATTGGTGCACCTTACTTTCCCTTTTGTATACTATGCAATGAGAGGACAAACCCAACCACCACCACACTGCCCACTTATCACATGAAGGATGGAATTGTCACTAATTCTCTAATTTGGAGAAAATCACTGAGATACAGTGCAGTTCTAGCAAACTGCAAATGAAACTATTTTTTCATTGTATTCTTCAACATCAGTGGGAGAAACTTCCTTTAGAACAGCCATTCTCAATCTTTTTTTGGCCAAGGCCATACATACAATATGAAAGAAATATAGGTCGAATCAGGATTGTTTAAATCACATAACAAACCTTATAAGGTGATGTGTGAAGAATTGTTTCCAGTCTGTGGCCCCCTTTGAATGTGCCAGGGCTCCCCAAGGTGCCATATGACACACACACACCCAATTGAGAATTGCTGCTTTAGACCATCCAAAACAGGGTTATGTCAGCAGAGATTTTGGAGTTTTTTAAATAAGGTGTTCTCTATTTAGATGGGCAAACCCATATTTAGACAGGAGTGTGAATCATAAGTATTTTTCCATTCATCTTAGATAGATAGATAGATAGATAGATAGATAGATAGATAGATAGATAGATAGATAGATAGATAGATAGATAGATGATTGATTGATTGATTGATTGATTGATTGATTGATTGATTGATTGATTGATTGATTGATTGATTGATTGATTGATTAGTTAAGGGAAATATAAACTGATCACAGCATATGTCAAATGGCTATGCATTGGCTTCAGTCGAATCCTGAAGCTGAACTTGATCTGGGCCAGGTTGCTTGAGGTCTATTAAAGCAGAATAGGAAAATTTGGTTCCAGAGTGAAGCCAAGTCAGCTCAGTGAAGAGAGTCAGACTGCAGGAAGGGGTTATGTGAATGAGTGTTTGGGAGCGAAGGAGGGAGAGCCGGGCTTTATGTTGCAGTTGTAATAGAGAACAAAGCACCCAGGGTGCAAATATCTGAAGCCAGCTATCTTAAATGTGACGCATCTCCTGTCCTCTTTAAATTCTATCATGTCTCCAAGTTGCATTAAAAAAAGAAGAAAAAAGTTATAGCCATTTTGGTTTTGCAATGCATGCTAATGAAAGGGTTGGAGATCTGCATTTACTAATTATTTTAGATCTGAAGCACAAACTGAATTGGATAGGACTTAGATAACGAACCAGACGAGGATTCAACCCAAAATGTTGAATTGGCCTCTGAACCAAATTCGGAGACTTATGGGTTGACTACATGGGCATTTACAGGATGGCTTCAGATCTGGGACAGATTGTCCAAAGCAATTTGGACCAATCTGGCAATCCAGTGTTCTAGCTGCTTTAACATTAAAGGCTAGATGGTGTGTCTCTAGCAGCACCTAAGAAATTAGGGGTGGGTGAAGTGTAGTCTGCAGGCAGCATATGGTAAACCAGGTCCATCTTCAGTCCCCTGATAAAGGGTAGCATGCAAGGTCCACTGGGATCTCTTTGTAAAATTAGCATAACCTGGGGCTGAGGGGAAGAGACCTGACCAGGCAGCCAGTGCACCCATTTGGGCAATGTGCAGTGTTGTGTTCCAAATGAATATAGCTTAAAAGGGAAAGGAAGAAAAGTGGACTCCACCCAGCAATATACCAGTCCCTTCTTACGGGGGGGAAGAAGATGGGATGAATTGTGACCTTTTCTGATGATCTGTTATTTCCTGGCCCTGCCCCCCAAAAAATTATAACAAAGCTTTGTGACAACGTTTGACAGGTCCATTCTTCTTGGCTCCACATTTTCCTGTTGATTTCTTTCTCATTAGTGGAACTCATTCAGGGATGTGAGATTGTATAGAAGGGGGAGAGAGTTTCATTTTTTTTAATCTGATGGAAAATCCACTTCCCAGTCCTCATTCAAACGTCGTTAAATGCCACACACTTTCTGGCAGCTAATCAAGATGCTTTTAATTAAAAAATCCACTTCATTTGGACATCAGCCAAGGTGCTAATTTAATCCTAATAATACTTAATTGCAATGATTGCCACTTAATAGGTGCAGTAGCTCAAAATGCATGTTATGACTGTTGCTGGAGGGTATAACAGGTAGAAAAACAATGAGATGGAGTTAATTTATCAGATTAATTTACAAAGTATAGAGTGACTGACCAGCACATTTGTCAACAGAACCTACCAACTCACCACCAGAGGTTGGCAAATTTATTTTCTGGACTATAGTTCCACTGGCCATGCCAGCTAAGGGATTCTGGGTATGGTAGTAAAAAATAAATAAATCTAAGATCCACTTACCACTCTTAGCTAAGGTTGTGGCTGGTCTGAGTGATGCAACCTTCTGTTGTTGAACTCTTAAGAGAATTACAGAGTAAAGCAGATCTGGATGGTCTCCAAAAAAAGGGTAGGATACATTTCAAGCTTCCACAATCTTTTTTGTCTTTTATTAGAACTCTGAGATCCCGTAGTCAGTGCCTGCTTAAAAAATCCTGAGTTCAAACATTTGTTAGAAGCACCAGAAAATAATTCTCATTTATGCCAGGCTTCTCTTATTTCAGGAATACAAGTTAGGAGCGGAAAGGAATGATTTCCTTGCTACATTGCTAAACACTGTTGGGAGTCAAATGTTCTTGCTGGTTTATTTTGGATTGCAGAGATCTATGAGCCCAGTGGTTCCCAACCTTAGGCCCCAGCTGGCCAGGATTTCTGGGAGTTGTAGTCCAAGAACATCTGGGGACCCAAGGTTGGGAACCATTGGACTAGTAGACCCCATTCTCCCATTTCCAAACCACTGCTCTAGAAAAATCAAGTTAAAATTCAGATGCAGGGAACAAGTGAAGGCTTTATTCTTTAATTACTTTGATTCCACTCATCAGAATTCAAAGAGACATGTCTTTGTTCTTGCAGCATCATGAATCAGACACCACTGCTCAAAGTGGCAGGATAATGACAACCCTAAGTCGTGTTAACAGCCATAAATTTTTCTGTCATCTGAAGGGCCCCGAACACCCAGGCCAAAATCTGGCTTCCTTTACTCTGAAGGACAACCCCAAAAGGATAAAGTTGAAAAGAAGCTTAGTGAGTTGCCTGAGGACTTTTGCAGTATAGAATTTTGAAATAAAAATTAGAGGTAATAAAAAACCCTACAGAAAGCCCATTCTCATTAATAATCCCTTCTTGACAGCTCTGTAAGTGTATCTGGCCCAAACCAAATTTATTTCAAGAGCGCTCCCTCTCCAGCTTCTGTACCTGCTCAGAACCATCTCTCCATGCGGTTTTATTCTGAGCTTGAAATTTAATCAGCAGGTACAGCAGCTTCATAAACACACTTAAATTCAAATCCATGCCTCAATATTTTTCAAGGTTGTTGATTATGTCACAGTGTGATAGCCCACTATTCAAATGGAAAGTAAGAGGGTTTAGATGCATCACTTTTGACACTAAAGCCACACATATGACAGTGAAAAATGAGAATTCAAGCTTCAGCGCCGGCACTCGATTTAATTTGCAGATCACGGTGTGACTATTGCTGCAGTGCCCGCATCTTGATGTTAAAATACCTCATGATGGTACAACAGGACTTTTACTAATAAGGTTCATTCTCAAATGAAAAATACTAAGCAAATAAATCCAGGAATTCCGCCTGTTAATTGCAAATAGTTTACAGTCTCTACTAGCATGAGATACCATATTTCTTAACCTTTTGTGACTCAAAAGCTACAAGAACTGTTGAATTTAAATAACTGCAATACCTAAGAAGGTTGATGACTGACATTTAAAGATAGGCTAAACCACACTCGCTCTTGCCTTAAGTCATCAGAATGGTGAATACATTATTTAAATTACACATCAAATAACAGTATTGTTGCTTAATCAGATGGTTCTTTAAAATGATTATAAACACTTACATCTTTATTTGATTAGATTTCTAGAGTCATACTAGATTATATGGTTAGCATGTATTTAGATACGGTGCTCCCTCAAGTGGTAAAAGATGTCTGTTCATCCCAGCACATGATTTTCCTCACTTCTGTATCTTGACTTTAGCTGAGCTTTGTTCTGTCATTGGTCTTTGGAAGATTAAAACAAGTTTAACTTTATTTATTTCTTATTGATTTATTTAAAATATTTTTATCCTGCCTTTCTCCTTGAAAAGGACCCAAGTCAGCTTACAACAATGAAAGATAGTATGTAAAGTTGAAAACAATGAGTATACAACAGTAGTTAAAATAATTAAAAGACAATATTTAAAACTACGAATAATGAATAAAGAGGCATTTTACATAATTAGAACAATATTGAAGCAAAGATCAATAAGTATACAAAAACCTTTTTTAAAAAGTCACTCTAAGAAATGGAAAACACAAAAATGGAAAACACAAGTAGTACTAAAAATCCAGTCAAAGCAGTAATGCATAACAATCTATCTAAAACCCCACTCAGGCAGCCAGTCAGCGAGGGAAAGTTTGCCTGAAGAGAAAGGTCTTTGCCTGCTTGTGGAAGGAGAGCAAAGATGGGGCCATCCTGGCCTCCAGTGGGAGGGAGTTCCAAAGTCTGTGAGCAGCAACAGAGAACGCCCTCTGCCATGTCCCCATCAGACGCACCTGTGAAGGTGGCGGGACCAAGAGAAAGGCTTCTCCTGATTATCTTGCAATTCTGATTGCTAAAGCATGCATCTCAGAGGAAATCCCAGTGCAGAAGGGAGGGAATGTGCATTTTGCTGTTGAATCACAGACTTTTAAAAAAGATTATTTAAAAATTTTAAGTAGGCTGCCACCTGTCTTAGAGAACAATATTACATCCCACTTAGTTAAACTTAGGCTAAACTGCTGTGTTGCTGAATGCTAATTAACATTCTAATGCATAGAATCAATCAAATAATGTGGTGAAAATGTGATCTATAATTTCATTAGTATTATATTGTGAGGGTATATTGAAAAATCTTGCCATTTCAGTTTCCTACTCCTCAGTCTCCATACTTCTCAACCTCTTTTGCAAAATAAGCTCCGTCCTACTCCAGAGCTATTTGGACACACTTATCAGAATAAATATGACAACTACGCGGAGAAGTAGTGTGATAACAGTTCCGCAATGTGTTAATAATGACCATGTTTTACTCTTTGCACTTTGAAGAATACACAATAATAAATAATACATGGAAAGGTGTTTTGATATATGCTTGTACAATTGTATTTTTGATGGATAGTTCAATGATTTAGCTATAGGAGTTTGATTCCCCATTGTGCTCTATGGGACAAGAGCCAGCCTTGTCCCATAGAGCAAAGATAGCCTTGGACAAGCTGCACACTCCCAGGGTTTTCCCAGAAGAAGGGAAGGGTAAAACACATCTGAGTACTCACTCCCTAGGGGTCGCCCTAAGTCAGAAACAACTTGATGGCACATCATTCTTATTATTAATGTTAAACATCCCTCCATGGGATCCACTTGGATGAAAGATAGTCCGAAATCTTTAAAGGAATCATTTAAAAAACAGAAGGTCTGTTTGACTGGGGAAGGGGGAAATTCACATAAGTTCTGTGGGCAGGAAAGTATTTTGCAGAAGTGCTTTTGAGAGGGAAGGGGAGGGGCTACTGAAAGTGAGGAATAGGCAACTGAAATAGCAAAAGTTCCAGAAGGTAGGATGAATATGCGAAAAACACACAGATTGCTCAGGTTGAAACCCAACCCTATGCAGATGGTGCAACACCAATAACACACATCCTCCTTCTTCCTCCCCACAAAGTCCAGGAAAAAAGGGGCTCTGTTTAGCCTTCCAGAGCATGTTTTGGAAATGCATGGGAGGAGGCTGCCGTGAATAAATCTAGATAATGAGTAAGAATGCAGAAAGGCAGGTCTGGTTTTTTCTTTTCTTCCCCAGAGTGGTTCCAAATTATGAGCCATGATTTTTGGCTGAAAATCCCAACATTCCGCATTTACTTCTCAAATTAGGACCTCTATATATTTCCCTCCCGCAGGAAGCCAGCACCTCAGCTCTGCTGCCCACAATTATTGATGTTCAATTTCATCCGCATTTAGGAAGAAAGAGCTCATATCTGTTCTCCCCAATGATTTCTTGGTTTTGAGGCAGTTGTAATTTTAGCATTTGTACTGAGATGTGTAGGCTGCTTTCCCATTACATGATCCCCAAGGAGCCTTAAAAATAAAGCAAGGGTACTAATAAGAATAGTAGACTATTACCCTGCAGGTTTCAAAGGAAACTCCGGTGCTGAGAGCTCAACAAGATCTTGCCTCATAGTAAGACTTAAGGGACCTATATGTAGCTGTGCTTGTCACAGATATTCATTGCAAACAGCCCAAGCAACCCATGGTTTGGCACCAAGAAATCCAGATCTATAGGTAACCCCCTCACAAGAAGACCTCCACTCCCCCATATATGCATTCTGAGCAAATATGACCTATTCCCTGGGGTTCCACAATAGAAATCCTGTTTCTTTGCTTAAACCAAACTCTCCTCAATGCCTGTTTTATACATAACTAAGAAAAAGTAAAGCAGACTACAAACAGACCATCATGTGACCTTGTCACACAAAGCTGCGTTCTACCAGTCGGAACAAAGTGATTAATTTAAAGTAGAATAACCCTTTCAATAGCCATCTGAATAATCTAAGGCAGTGATTCCCAACCTTGGGTAACCCAGGTGTTCTTGGACTGCAACTCTCAGAAGCCTTCACCAGGATGTCTGGCAGTTGTAGTCTAAGAACACCTGGGTTACCAAGGCTGGGAACCACTGGAAAACCACTTTACCACCTTGGAAAAAGGTTTTTTATTCTGGCTGGAGCTGAATAAAAGGTGCCAAGGAAGTGCCTTGGTGAGACCCACCCAAGGAGTGTGTGAACTCCAGTGTAAAAATCAGTGAATAAGATCATTGCCTCCTCACCAGGATGGGATAGTCATGACATTACATACTTATTTGCTAGATATTTGATTATTCCATGATATGGATGTATATACAGTCATAGCAGTTTGCTTCTAATTTAGCATCATGGCTCCAACCTATGGGATCTGAAGATCTCTAGTCTGGTAAGGTACTTGGAATTCTTTGCCAGAGAGCCCTCCTTGAACTACAGCACAAAAGTCTAAGGACTTCACCAAACTACAGGATTGTAGGATTCCATAGGATGGGGCCATAGCAAGTAAAGTGGAACCAGACTTCTGTAACTATGTAGTGTGTTCACTCTCCATCTTGGGCATACAAATCCCTGCCATAACAGACTGTTATCCCTGCCTCTGAAAGAGGCATTCCTGGCCCAACCAAGTCCTACCGGACTATTGTAACATGGTTTCATGGGTGTGCAGAGGATGGTCAGAGTGCAGAGGCAAATAGCCAGTCCATAAGTCATCTCATTCCAAGGCAACAGGTCAAACAGGGAAAAGCCAGAATGAAGGTTGACAACAATCCAGGTCATTTAGAAAGAGATAAATTAGAGATGGGACAATGAATGCTGAAACCTAGAACCAGTGCCTACAGGGAGCCAGATACAGACATGGGTTCCAGCAGCTTTGCCTGAATGGGATAGTTATCTTTATTTACCTTTGCTTTAGCTACTACGTTCTCCAGCTAGATCCATTTAATTATCTGTTATAGGTGGATCAACACCTGTGACCTCAGTGCAAACAAGTAGTCTAGGTCAATAGCATCAACAGGCTATATGATCCCAAAGCTGATTTCCATACTTTGCTAATATACACAACACCACTGCAACCAAGTCTAAGCTGGAGAGCAACAGAATGGAATTTGAATGCTAACATTGAATGAGTTGTATAAAACTGAATAAGAATTTACTTGGATGTGCTGAAAAAGTATTAAATGAAGGATTTCACATGGCAAATGCAGTTTTTAGGTCCAGGAAGCGGGCTTCATAATTGCTCTGCTCCTCTCTAGCTGGAAAACCATATTTCCTGCACTATTTACAGAGAGTGAATCATTAGGCTTATAATGCTTTCTGCAAACATTTCTTTTTCAAGGAAAAACAATAAGAAGACAACACTGCTGATTAATCCTATCATCTTGTTCTCCCTAACCTACTACTTTATAGATTTCTGACAATCAAAACTGAAGTGGACAAATGTAGGGAATAATTTGGATTAATTACATCCTTTTCTTATGTACACATCAAATGTAATAAATATTTACAAACCAGAAAGCATTGGAGACGATGACATATCCATTTAGTGTTCAAGAGACAGACTTTGCTTAATTTCACTTTGCATTCCAATGACAGCATCTAAAGAATGAAAATGAAAGACCTATGTGCCTATTCTGCATGAAATGTATGGGACAAAATAGAAGGTTGATTATGAATACTCCGAGTGTATTGGAATCCACTCATAACATTGCAGAGATGCTATCTGGAATGATGCTGTTCAATAGACAGGATGTCTTGTTTCTCTCTGGCAGTAGATGGAGGAGGCTGTTTGCATGCATAATCAGCTGAGCATTGGTGAAACAACAGGTAGCCTACCTATAACTGTAGTTCTTCGAGTGGTTATCTGTGGAGTCACACTGATGGGTTCCTGCATGTGTGCAGAGCCTGTCCTGCGCACTCACAAGCTGAGTGGTTAATTTTTTTGGTGGTAACTCTGCCCACCCTCCACTGCATACATACAAATGTCCACAGCACAGAACCCGCAGTTCCCATCCACTGCAAGTTTGACAGAGTAGGACACAAAGGAAAGGAGGGGGAGTAGTGTGACTCCACAGTAGATCATTAAAAGCACCACAGTTACAGGTAGGCAACCTGTCATGCTCCTTTGTGGTCTCTTGTGGATCACATTAATAGACAGAGATGTTGGCAAGTCTTTTGGTCTGAGTCCCAAGTCCAAGTCTGAGTTTTTGGCATCAAGTCCTAAGTTCTAAAGGGACGTGGTGGCGCTGCGGGTTAAACCGCATAAGCCTCTGTGCTGCAGGGTCAGAAGACCAGCAGTCGTAAGATCAAATCTGCGCGACGGAGTGAGCTCCCGTCGCTTGTCCCAGCTCCTGCCAACCTAGCAGTTCGAAAGCATGCAAATGCGAGTAGATAAATAGGTACCACCACGGTGGGAAGGTAACAGCATTCCGTGTCTAGTCGCGCTGGCCACGTGACCACGGAAACTGTCTTCGGACAAACGCTGGCTCTACGGCTTGGAAACGGGGATGAGCACCGCCCCCTAGAGTCGGACACGACTGGACTAAATGTCATGGGGAACCTTTACCTTTACCTTTTTTACCTAAGTTCTAAGTTCTAAGCCTCAAGTCCAAGTCCCTATTAAAACAAGCTTTTTTTTCCCTAGAAAAAAGGGGTGGGTGGATTCTGTATGGGGTGTGAGAGAGGAGGTCCGAGGCTTGTGAACCACCCATCCACCCTTTGCTGCCCTTTGCCTGCCTCTCCTGCATCTTTCTGGTGAGTGTCACAAAGCTTCTTCTGGGTTTACGGTGTCTTTCATTAAAAGAACAGGGATTTGAAAACAGAACCCAGAAAAATGGGTCTGAGTCGCAAGTTGAGTCCAATTGATTGGAAAAACTGAGCTGAGTCACTGGTGTGACTTAAGTCCGACTCAACAGCAAGTTGCACAACCCAAGTCCTCATCTCTGTTAATAGGAGACTGCAAGCTGACTTACTGGAGGAGGGAGTGTTACTGCAAGATAGCAGCCAGTACAACTTTCCTAAACCTGGTCTCGTCCCTCATGTGAGCATCAAGTCTGTAATGCCTATGAAGGTGGAAGGTTGAGACCATGAAGCAATCTTGCAGATGTCTTAAAGTGGAACTTCACATGATCCTGCAATCATAGTGGCTAATGCTTGTGTGGAATAGCTCTTGACACGTTCAGTTGGGGGTATTTAGTAATGTTGTAGACAAGGTGGATGCACTCCACAACCCAGTGGGAGAATCTCTGGGAGGAGTCTGGTAACCCCATAACAGAGAAAGAGGTATGGAGATTTGCAAAATGTTTGGGTATGGGAAAAGTAGAAAGCTAGCAACTTTCTGACATCTGAAGTATGAAGGGCGTGCTCCAAGGTTGATGACAGATTCTGAAAAAAGGCAGGTAAGACAAGGTCCTGATCAAGATGAAGAAATGAGGTGTCTGAATGGAAGGTAATCTTGTCTACATGGAACTTCATGTAAGGAGGATCAGAGCATAATGCACAAAGTTTGGATGCACACCTGGCTTAAGTGATGGCAACCAGGGAATCTGTTTTCCATGTAAGGAAATGAAGAGGGCAGAAAGCTAAAGGCTCAAACGTTAGCTGCAAGTGCCTGGAGAGGACCAGGGGAGCTACCATGATGGCATGGGCATGTGATCCCCTAGAAGATTTTTACATCCTTTGAGGAACTTCCATAAAACGAGGTCCAGGAAGAGAGAGGGAGGATTGTCTTGAAATGTTTGAAATGCAGATATTGCCAAGGTGAGCTTCACCAAGGCAGAAAAGGATCTTGGAATGATGCTTCATCAGTACTATGCTACCACTACAAGAACAAGGCCTTAGGGGCCATTTACACAGGCAAAACTCATGGAAAGGAAAGGGTGAAAAATACAATGGGAAAACTGCTAGGAATAAAGGTAAATTAAACTTTAGAAATGGAAAAAGGAAGAGAGAGAAACCAAATCTTTAGAAAAAGGAACTAGAAGTCACAAGATGGAACTCAGCAGAGAGGCTCCGAATCAGGGACACTCTGGCAGCACGTGAAAAGGAATTGATGTGCAGCTATCTATATCCAGTACAAGCTGGATTTCGAAGGGGCAGAGGAACTAGAGACCAAATGGCTAACATGCGCTGGATTATGGAGAAAGCCAGAGAGTTCCAGAAAAACATCTACTTCTGCTTCATTGACTAGGCAAAAGCCTTTGACTGTGTGGAGCACAGCAAACTATGGCAAGTTCTTAAAGAAATGGGAGTGCCTGACCATCTTATCTATCTCCTGAAAAATCTATATGTGGGACAGGAAGCAACAGTTAGAACTGGATATGGAACAACTGATGGAGGGTAGGTGGAGCTACTGCCAAAAAAAAATTAACCACTCAGTTTGGGAGTGCTCCCGACAGGCTCTGCACATGCACAGTAACCCATCAGTGTGATCCACAGGGACCACAAAGGAGAATTAGTATTTGGGGGGTGCCACCACATACCTTCCTTCTCCTGTAGATTCATACATTCTCATCCTTTAAGACAGGAAAACTGAAACTTTAAAATTTATCTTCAAAAAGAAGGAGAAGAGAGGAAAAACCTTAGAATTCTAAAGATGGCTTGTTTCCCCGAATGTCAGATTTTCATAGTGGAAGGAGTGTCAAGGGTTGTGGAATTCAGAAATTGGGCATCTCTCCCAGTTTGCAAATAACGAGCCTTCTTGGATCCAAGACCAAATCCCACTGACAGGTGCGACTGCCACATTAGACCAAGTTCACAAATAAACTCAAGCCAATCAGGATTTCCGTTTCTTCCAAAAAATAGCTTCCAGTGTCAGATGAAGGAGAAGCCTACTTCAGCTAGACATTCTCAAGGGAAAGACCCCTAAGGTTCCTGGGCTTTTCATAGGACCTGGAACCCACAGCAAGTATCTATGAGGCACGGAACTTCTTCCACTTCCAAAATTCCTGTTAGTAAAGAGTTCAAGCCTAACAAGCACTCAAAGTACTCAAGTATTTCTTTCCCATTGCTGCTGTTATTTTTAAGAAAAAGGTGTAAAAAAGTGGAAGGGTCTTGAAAGGCACATGGAGAAAAAATGTTTACAGGACTTGCGTTAGAGAACTAACACAAAAACGTTACATTATTAAGTGATCCAGGTCTTTAGAAAGTTTGGATAATTCTCAATAATTGCGTGGGAACAGGCTGCCTATTCCTACTATAGATGAATAAACTTTAACCATTTCTGACATTAACCAGATTTAAGTGCTTCAGGCATGGAAGACTGTGCCTATCAGCCATATACCTTTTGCTGCAGGTCTCCTATATTCCATATAATAGTTAAACTTCTGATATGTGTGATAATAGCTGATCAGCATGATCTAGTACAATCAACCGACTCGACATAATGTTGGACAGTGATTTCTGTTAAGGTCAAATTAATCATATGTATAATTTTCCCCTGTAGTGAATTACATGAAGAAGAGCTGGACACTTTTAGGAAGAAATTTCTTCTCTGAAAAAATAAGGTACTTCCACTTTAGCATCATGCTGCACTCTTAAAAGCTTCCCATTATTTGCTGTCAGCTTACTGTCTTCTCAATGCATTGTCCAGAAATAGCAGCTTCATGCAGAAATACTTGCCAGAGAGGCACGATCAAGCTAAAAGCATTGTCATCCCATTCTCAGCTCAAGCTAATAGACTGCCTCCTCTGGGGGATCCGACACACCAAGAAGAAATGATCACATAAAACCTACAAATACAAGCAATGATTCCTTCACCTAGGCTCACTAACTTTAAAAGGGATAGAGGCAAAAATGGTATAGGTAGAGTGGGATCAATCAAATGAACCTTAATGCCATAAATAAGGTCCACCAACAAACTAGGATTTCTCCTGTGTTAACTTATGGAGCATTAGTATTTCTACTTTGTTGGAAGTACTTAAGATTACCTCCCAGAAATATAGGAAACTGAAAGTACTTAAAAGTTAGCAAGACCATGCTGTCAGACATTATCAGTACTAGATGCTGGGTTGAAATGTGTGCTTATTGGTGCCCGAGAAGACACCAACATACTGTGCTCACAGCAGAATTCAGCATTCCATAAGCCAACTCAAGAAATAGGGTGCCCAAAACAAAAAATTAGAACTATGAAACTGGACCTTGGAGCAGCACCACACTTGTTGAAAAACAGCTCTGACAATTGCTTTGTATTGGGTCCGGAAGGAAAAAACAAGAAACCGGGCCTTCTCGGCGGTAGCTCCTCACCTCTGGAATAATCTCCCTCCGGAGATCCGTGCGGCCCCTTCGCTGGGCATCTTTAAAAACCAACTGAAAACTTGGATGTTTAGGCAGGCCTTCCCTTCAGCTATTATTTGATTTATTTTTATTTTTTATTTTTCTCTTTCCATCTTGAATAACTCTATTACTGATGTCTAAATGTTGTTATATTTTATATTGTTATTATATACGTTGGAAGCCGTCCAGAGTAGTCAATTGACTAGATGGGCGGGGTATAAATGCAATTAATAATAATAATAATAATAATAATAATAATAATAATAATAATAATAATAATAATAATAATAATAATAATAATAATAATAATAATAATAATGAGAAACTGATGAAAACAGAAGTCAGCTTCTAGGATTTTCCCTTCTGTGCTGTCACTTTGTGAATAATAGTGAACAGAAAAGGGTTTCCTGTAGATCATCTTGACCACTGCCATTGGTGTTGCCAACGGCCTCTTCGAGAGGCACGCAGCTTCCAAAGCGGGGCTGCTTTGCCTGCCCGGCTGGAGAAGATGAGGCATTGCAGGACTTTGGGTGAGCGGGCGAGAGCAGAAGCCTTAAATAAGGCTGCTTAGTCCGGCATCACCCTCTTCATCGGTCGGGAGTTGGCTCACCCAACCACCCTACATAGTAAGAATGAGATTAGCTGGTCACTTCGGGGCTGGATGGGAATTTTTGACTTGTACCTGAATTGGGCCTAGGTGTGAGTGGTTTTTTGCCCATCCCATTCTTACTAGCGAGGGTGGTAGTGGTAAGTTAATAAGAAGCTGCATTCAAATAGGTCACAATGGCAGGAAGTGCAAAAGGAATAGGTTCAAGTGAGTTGAAAAGTGGGCAATTAGGGGGTGCTAAGTGTCACGATTTGACCCTTTTTGGATCCCACACCTCTGGAACCTATGTGGCGTTGGACCCACTCGTGCCTTGGTCTGTCCACCTAGACTCAGACCTCAGAGCACACCAGGGCAAAACTAAACTCTTTCCTTTCTTCCACTGCTGTCACCAGGAGATCCCTAGATCCCCATAACTCCTTTAGAAAGAATCAGGTCCACTCTTTAATGAAATAGAAAGATCTTTAGTTTATTTGCTTATTTGTTTCAGTATTTTAATATACAGTTCTATTCCTTCTCCCTTCCAGTCACTGGTCAATCACTTCTCAGATCTCCTACTATATTTTCATCAGTCTAATCACAATCACATAAATCTCTGAACTCTCTAATCAAACTCCTTCCAAAACTCTGATCTGAACTTCTTCTCCCCCTCAGGCTCTGCCTCTTATACTCTGCCTCTTGGCTCCGCCTCTCAGCAACATAAATATGCATGACTCACTCTAAGTAAACCTGAGCTATGACCACATTTAAAGGAGAACGCTACAGACCTCCCCCCTTACTTAGGTTTGTTTGGGAGGGGAAACACATTTTTCCTCCTGAACAAACAGGTGCAATTGCTTAAACTTTTTTTTTTCTCATAACATTTTAACTTTCACATTTTTACTAAATATCAACCAAATACCTTACCTTATCATTTAATAATCAATACCATACTTTACCTTTTCATCTACTAATCAATAATATACATTACCTTATCATTTAATAATCAATACAATACTTTACCTTATCATCTACTAATCAATAATATGCCTTACCTTATCATTTTACAGAATTTACAACCATACAGAAATCACGATCCTGAACTTTTACATAAATAATTAACTGTGAATTATAGTCCATTTCAGTTTATAATAAAAGTCCTGGTATCATTCATCTAGCCTCCTGGAAAGCACATCTGCGACAACGTTGTGGGCTTTCGAGGCAAGAACTGAGTCTCTGTTGCAAAGGCAAAATTTGCAAAGTCCAAGTCTCTCACTTTCCCGTCGTAGTCTGGCGCACCATGGACTGGTCCGGTTGTGGTTATCTCCTTCAGCTGGACACACCTCTGCTGGCACTCAGGAGTCCCTCTGTTGACCACTGGCTCCTTCCTCCGCACCCTTTTCCATCGACTGGCGGTCATCGGCCACTCGGTTGTCCACAGGATGTCATCTGCTGGTCGTTTTATAGTGACGTCATCTTTAAGTCTGGCTCGGGGCTTCACTTGCTTAGCTAGGGAAAGGGTAGGCAGTTCCCTCTTCTCCTCCCGAACATCTTTAGATGCATCCCTCTTTAAGGCATCAGGGCCTTCCTCCTTCTGCATCACATAATTGACATTGTTCAATTTTGTCACTACTTTATAGGGATCCTCCCAAGCTAATTGTAGCTTGTGACCTTTGACTGGCCTAAGCAAAAGAACTTCATCTTCAGGCCCAAAAGTTCTTTCACGGGCTTTCTCTAGAGACCTTTGCAGGGTGTTTTGCAACCTGTGCATATATTCTACCACTGACTCTGGGTCACTTTCTCTATGGTCTTCCCAGTTCATGCGGAGCAAATCTAAAGGTCCGCGCGCCTCTCGTCCTAGCAGTAACTCAAAAGGACTAAATCCCGTGCTCTCTTGAGGGATGCTCCTATAAGCATATAGTAAGGGTTGTATTTTGCAGTCCCAATCATTTGGGTTCTCTGCTACATACGCCTTAATCATGCGCACTAAAGTGCCATTGAATTTCTCAACTAGCCCGTTGGTCTCTGGATGATATGGAGTCGAGTTGATTTGGGTAATTCCACAAGCCTTCCATAACCTTTTGATCAGTTTGGATGTGAAACTCATTCCCAAATCGCTGACTATCTCGCTGGCAAATCCCAATCGGCTTATGTAATTGATTAGGGCATCTGCCACGGTGTCAGTTTCCATGTTGCGCAAAGGAATTGCCTCGGGATATCTAGTGGCAAAATCCATTATGGTCAAGATGTATTTATTTCCCCTACGGGTGGCATTAGGTAAGGGACCCACTAGATCGATTCCCAGCCTTTGGAACGGTGTAGAGATGACTGGCAGAGGACATAATTTGGCTTTGGTCCTGTCCTGCCCAGTCCCTCGTCTCTGACAGACATCACACGTTTTACAGAAACTAGTAATCTGTTTGCCCATACCTGGCCAAAAGAAGTTCTGGCCAACCCGTCTTTTGGTTCTGGTGATCCCCATGTGAGCTCCAAATAAACTGCTGTGAGCTTGATTAATGATTTTCTCCCTGTATTTACTAGGGACCACTAATTGCTTTCGGGGTTCCCCTTTTCCTCGGTATGGAGTAGCTAACGTTTCCCTGTACAGAAGGTCTTTGGTTAAGCTAAAGCTCTCAGGGCACTCAGGAGACAGTACAGTGGGAGTCCTGGCAGCTTCAAAGCAAACTCCCAAGCTAATGTCCTCCTTCTGCTCCTGGGCAAAATTGTTATTTGTTTTGGGATTCTGTAGTAGCATGAGTTCTGCCTCAGCCCCATCATCAAGCTGGGTTGCCACGGTAACCGCTTCTAGGCCTCTCTCTGCTACAGTATCGGTTTGAGCTGCAGAGGGTGAGTTTTGACCCCCCTTTGAGCGGGTAAGCACTAATGCACTCTTGACATGCTCTATTAAATCCCAACCAAGGAGAAAAGCTGCTGGTATTTCATCTGACACAGCTACTTGCCACTTTCCAGACCAATTCTGGTATTCTACTGGTATCTCAGCCACTTTTAAAACCATGGTTTCCTTCCCAATTCCCTTTAAAGACATTTCTTTGCCAGGAATAATGTCATCCTGGGCTACTAAATCGGAATGGACAATGGAGATTTGAGATCCTGTATCTCTTATTGCAATGTACTTCTTTCCTTTCACAACTATCTCTTCACCTGTGTTTCTGAGAAGGGTCTGGTCATTGCTGATATAGAAACAATGGACTACTTGGGCTATAGGAATATCTTCCTCCTCATGGTCAGTAGAAGTGGTGGTGGTTATGGGATCAGGTCTCTGTCTACTATTTTCCTCCCCTGATTCCACTTGCTTGACACAATACACCTTTTTGGTTAGAGAATCATTTCTCTGCAAGTTGGGGTATGGTTGCCTACACTGGAATTGTAAGTGGCCTGGTTGCCCACAGTTAAAACATTTAAAATTCCTTTTGTCATTCTGAGGTACTTTGGCAAACCGTGCCTCAGGGTTTGATGTTTTTGGCGGGCTAGCCCTTGGCAACTTTGGGGAAGTCCCGCCCTGACCTTCTCTCTCAGGATTCCTGCTGAGGTAATTTTTATTAAAAGGCTTTTTATAGTTATTGTCCCAGTTTGGTTTATTTACTCTCAGCTCTGAAAATCTAGGGTTCCTGTAAGCGTTAATCAAATCAGTTTGTTCTCCCGCTTCCCATAAATTTTTAGGATTCTTGTCCCTTACTAAATACCGTAGTTCTCCAGGTAATAGGGAGGAGTAAAACTGTTCTAGCCCAATTAAATCCTTCAACTGTTCTAAAGAAGTGATCTCCTGTCTTTCAATCCACTTTTCCAGAGTCTGCGCCAATCTAGCTCCCAACTGAGAGTACGATTCATCCTGCTTTTTAGAGAGAGAGCGAAATTTCCGCCTCAGGTGTTCAGAGTTCAGACAAAATCTTGAATAAACCATCTTTTTATATGCCTCAAAATCTCTTGCCTTCTCGGGATTCATCTGGGCATATATTTCTGCCAGATCTCCGCTAACCTGCGCTCTTAAAACCATCATTCTATCCTCATTTCTGATTTCAAAGTCATTGCAGGTGCGTTCAAAAGCAATGAGGAAGGATTCAGGACAGTCCCCTCTTTTGTACTGGGGAAACTTCTTCAAATCTATCTTTGACAGGATTCCACCTCCCCCACTGTTGTTATTATTAAGATTATTGTTTAGAGCAGAAATCTCTAGCTGTCTCATCTGTAGTTGAAAATCCATTTCCCTTTTTCTCTCTTCCTGTTCAAATTGTCTAGCCTCCTTCTCAGCTCTTTCTTTGCTTTCCTGTTCCCTCCTTCTCTCCTCCTGCTCAAATTGTCTGGCCTCCTGCTCAGCTCTGAGCTGTAGTTCCTTAAATTTAAATTCCCTTTCCAGTTTCCATTTCTCAAATTCTTGAGGGCTTAATTCCTTATTTCCCTCCAATTCCTGAGGTAACTCTTCAGACTCAGGACTCCCCCTTGTGGCGCGTTTGGGAGGCATCTTTTCCTTTTTGGGGTGATTAGAGCAGCGTTCACTAATTTTTTTAAAAGGACCTGTCTTTTCTCTTATTTTACTTCCAGTTACTGATATAAATTTATTTCAAGCCTTTTCTTTTAGTACTTTCCCTCAGATCTGCTATGACCTGGCTTCTGCCTTATCCACAGCGCTCTCCTATCTCAGAGCCTGGGATTTCACAGCAAGCCCTCTGATCCTCAGATCCTGAGGTAAAACTCAGAAATTCCCTCTCAGAGAATTCAAGCCTTTTCCTTAGGTTCTCTCCCTCAGATCTGCTATGACCTGGCTTCTGCCTTATCCACAGCGCTCTCCTATCTCAGAGCCTGGGATTTTACAGTAAGCCCTCTGATCCTCAGATCCTGAGGTAAACTCAGAAATTCCCTCTCAGAGAATTCAAGCTTTTTCCTTAGGGTCTCTCCCTCAGATCTGCTATCACCTGGCTTCTGCCTTATCCACAGCGCTCTCCTCTCTCAGAGCCTGGGATTTCACAGCAAGCCCTCTGATCCTCAGATCCTGAGGTAAAACTCAGAAATTTCCTCACAGAGTCGTTCCCTATCTTAGACCCCCCTGATCTGGGTTCTGAGGCCCCGCTACTAAGCTTTTCCCAAAAGCTCTAGCAGGAACCAAACCTCATTGCCACAGATCCTGTCTAAAAGGTACCCTTGACTCAATAAACTCTTTTATAAAGGCTTCACTGGATTACTTCAATAGGTTTCACTGGATTATTTCAATAGGCTTCACTGGATTACTTCGTATCCCGCCGCTGGACACCAATGTCGCGATTTGACCCTTTTTGGATCCCACACCTCTGGAACCTATGTGGCGTTGGACCCACTCGTGCCTTGGTCTGTCCACCTAGACTCAGACCTCAGAGCACACCAGGGCAAAACTAAACTCTTTCCTTTCTTCCACTGCTGCCACCAGGAGATCCCTAGATCCCCATAACTCCTTTAGAAAGAATCAGGTCCACTCTTTAATGAAATAGAAAGATCTTTAGTTTATTTGCTTATTTGTTTCAGTATTTTAATATACAGTTCTATTCCTTCTCCCTTCCAGTCACTGGTCAATCACTTCTCAGATCTCCTACTATATTTTCATCAGTCTAATCACAATCACATAAATCTCTGAACTCTCTAATCAAACTCCTTCCAAAACTCTGATCTGAACTTCTTCTCCCCCTCAGGCTCTGCCTCTTATACTCTGCCTCTTGGCTCCGCCTCTCAGCAACATAAATATGCATGACTCACTCTAAGTAAACCTGAGCCATGACCACATTTAAAGGAGAACGCTACACCAAGCACCCCTCCTCTCAGGTTGAAATTAGCAGAAGATAGCTGAGGGGAGTGGAAGCAGGGTATTCCAGTTACATTATGCCCGAGGACGTGCTGTATGGCAGGACAGCACGCTTGCGGATTAGGAATTCACTAAAGCTAGGTCTGGAATGGAAAGTCAAAATAGACTCCGGGCACAGACCAGAATTGCACTACGGTAGGCCCCCTTGTGAAAGGGGAATTAAAGTTAATAAAGTTAATAAAATTGTGGCCCAGTTACCCCATGCTATGTGTCTCGTCTCTTTATTCCGGGCTGGGCGGGCAACATTCAGGCTGTCTTCTGCTATATAAAGCTTGACAACCTTTTACCTGCTAGCAATGTGGGCACGGTATTGTGCAGCAATATTGGGCCATTTCCCATCTTTTTTAATTGTGGGTACTGAAGCACAATATCCCAGATTAATAAACCAGAGGGTTTTTGAAGAATTAAATTCCATCATACTGGGATATTGTTTAAAAACTACATCTTTTCAACATTGCTGCAGAATACAGGAAATGAAACAAAGATGGTGTGGACAGTTCCTTCTCTTTTTCCTCTTCACACAACTGTTTCCCCCCCAAAAAATAAAATAAAAATGCAGTATTGTGCATTTATAGGCACGAGAGGTTTTCAAGAGCCTAAATGGGCTATAAGAGGCAAAGACTTTGTCCCCAGTCCTTAATCACTGAGTCTCATGACATGATCACCTTGCCAGGATGGAAAAGAGGCCACTTAAAAGGTCTTCCATACAAAAGCCAGCATGGTTGTTTATGTAGCCAACATTTCAAGTGAGTCTTGGCGTTATAACAAATGTATTGAAGGCTGACTGAAAGACATTCAAATGCATTTTAGAAATCCCAGTGATCAGCAGGTTCCTCTTTGTTCTGCTTTTCTGTTGCTCCATGTTTTGCTTTTCAGATCCTGAAAAGCCATTCTCTGGTTTCTGCCTGAACATTGGATAAACAGAAAACAATACAAAGATCAGCCTCATACTTCCAGACTCACAGCCAACAACTCTGACAGCTAAATTTCCAGGGCTACTGATTGCCCCTTGGAGTTCAAAAGACTTACGGTCAGAATTTATAACTTACAATTCACTTTGGCAATATAATTGGCAGAAATAACTGACAAGAATAAGTGTCCACTTAATCTATGATCGCACAAGTAGATGGAAAGTAGACATACAGCACTGAAGACTCTGGTTGGAGTTACATTGCTATCACTCAAAATCAGAAGCTTTTGTTTATTTAATTCTAGGGAAAATGTTAAAGACTGTGTTTGCTGCTCTCCCTGATATTAAAATCAAGGACAATGAATTCTATGAACTGGTGAAGAAAGAGGCTTCATCTAGTTGGTTCCTGCAAAAAATCCAGTCAGAAAAGAATTAACTTATCTTTTCCTTCAACTCTCTGCACCAATGGCAGCATGACAATGACACCTGAGAAATTTGTTTGGATCCTATTTTAATGCGAACTCATCTAATTTGTTAGCTGATATGCAAGCTGGAATGACATTATCCTTACTTTCTTCGAATTTTGGTGGCATTTATCCTTCGTTCAATTTTTTAAGACAAAAAAAACATATATATGAGGATAAATGCTTGCAAAATCAGTATTTTGGGGAAACTACATACAAAACCTTGTACTGACATATGCAAGCCTAGACTGCAAACATTTTTTATTCAGTCCTTGGCATCTCCAAAGAGAATTAAGAAAGTGACACATCTGCAACTTCAGAAAAAATACTGCCAGCCAGTGTCAAGAATGTGGAGCTCGACAAAAACAATGGTTTGGTGCAGAATAAGGCAGTTGATTTCTTTCCCACTAGGTCATGGCTCCAGTTCAAGATGAATTAAGCATCTTTAATTCAGTAAGGCTTAGCTCTAAATAAGCATACCATGGCCACATTGCATTATGTTATGTATTTAAAGGGTCAGTGTTTTTCTCAGAAGAGTAAAACTAAAAGTGATGCAATACTTCTTTGCTAGTAATAGGAATTAAAAAAAATTCTTTCTCAGTCCATTGTATCAGGAGAAAATTATACTGTGTTTTTGTTTGTTTAAAATTGGCACAAATATGGAAAGATGAATGAAATCTCCAGAGTACTTATCTTGAGAGAAGCTGTTCTACTGGAATCTGGTTTGCAACATCATACATTGCTATAAATATGGCTATGCGAATGTACAGACATGCACGATTGCATAGATATCTAGAGGAATTATGAGGAACTGTGGGTCTCTGTGTTGCTAGACTGCAAGTCCTATCATTCATTGACTTTAGGTATGTTGTCAAGTGCTGATGGGAGTTGTAGTCTCACAACACCTGAAGAACCAAATGTGTCCATGCCTGATACTCAGGCACATCATTCTGATGTGACTGGCCTTTTATAGATGGGGCAAAATGTAAGTGTTTGGGAGGAGAAGAAGTTGATATTGAATTAGTAAGAGAGCAATAGAAATCAGGTTTTGAGGACCATTCCTTGCAATTTATGATTGGGTGAAATAACCCTGACTCTTAGACAACCAGATGCTACTCTGTTCTAAAAGCATTCAAGAAAACTGTAGTGTTGTGAGACTGAGGGTGATGGTGACTCTGTCAGCTCCACTGGGCCCCAACTGGCATGAAACATGAAACAAAACCTAGGCTTTGCTTGAACCCTCTGAAATACCAAGAAAACAGAGCATGTTTGCAAAATAAGAGAAGCAAAAATATTATTGTGGATAAGAGGTAGCACAATTGTCTGCCTGGAGTCCTTTTTTAGGTGACTGTAGAATGAACTCTCTGGCTTACTGGACGGAATTTCTTTTTCAAACCTTGTTTTAAGAGTGACACTTCTCCATTCAGTTAGAAGAGGGCAGAGGGACATCAGCAGAGGTGGATTGCATGAAGCAAAAATGTGCAAAGAGCAAGGGGGAATTAGTGCATAGTTGATAGCAACGGGTTCATATGTTATCAGCACTGTACTGCTGTCCACACATAATATTTGTCATTCATACACCAAACACCAGTCGTCAATCTGGTGTTCATATACAATGGAGTGAGCATCTCTTTAGACAGGAGAACAGGAGCAGAGCCCATATCACAGGAAGCATAATTTACCTACTTGATTGAAAGCGATTACTCCTTTTTTATTTCATTAAGCAAAGATACTCAAAGCAAAACAAAGATGTCTAGGCACAGTATCTATGTAGATAAGGTGGCTGAATTCAAGACAAAAGGTCAAATGATCTGTATCTGCTAACATAGCCACGTGGGTTACGGCCACAGGCAGACTTTCAGTATGATCCTGAAGCCTTCATTCCCTCTGCCTAGATGATTTGATTGCATTTGAAACAAAGCAGATTTGAATGGTGTACAGTCTGCTGGTTCAGGGATAAGAATGATACTGATGATGCTGGTGGAAGAGAGAGAGTACCCCAGTACCCAAAGTTGGCTGGTTGGTTGGTTGGTTGGTTGGTTGGTTTATAGGCCACCTTTCTGCCAGCAAGGGGACCCAAAGTGGCTCATAATATTTTTTAAAAATTGAAAGCATAGTAAAATATACATTAGAAACAATTTAACTATAAAACCGATTAAAATACAATTGAATAATTAAAACAGGTAAAACATTAAAAACTATTTTAACCAAAACATGGCATTCAGGGACTCAGTCATGATTGTTAAAAGCTTGTCTGAAAAAGTGGGTTTTCAGCTGTCGGTAGAAGGTTAAAGGGGAAGGGGCCAACCCGACCTCCTGAGGGAGAGCATTCCATAACCTGGGAGCAGCCATAGAGACGGCCCCATCAAAGTGCCTGCAATGGCAATGGGACTGAGAGGAGGGCCTCCTCTGATGATCTTAAATGCCGAGAAGGCTCACATGGGCCTTATATGGGGAGCATCAAGTTTTTAGTCACAAAGGAGCAAGGGAAGTACTCAAAGTGGCACAGGAATGTGCATCATTGGTAGGTTTAGCAAATAAACCTATTCAGACTTGCCAAGCTTAACATTTTATCTAGCATTTTTTTTAATTACTGGAAACCAATTCCAGTTATATATTCAGAGCATAGAGAAAGGGGGGGGGGACATCATGAACAAGTATTGATTTTATCGTACTTTACATTTAAAGATACATTCACTGAACACAGATGTCAATGCAAAATTTGAAACTCATGAACAGTCCGCTGCATGCATTAAGCATGGAGTGAACTTCATGGAATTTTGTGGGTTTAATTTCTGACTAAGGCCATGGTCACACCAGCAAAATGTCCCCCTGTTTTCTTGCATCTTTACTCCCTGAGCAGTTGCACATTGCAGTCACATTATATACATATATCCCAGTTTGTGCATTCTGACGTGTTTTTGAATTACCATAACATTTCCCTAAATTTGATGCAATATGACCGGCTACACTTTGGTACTGGAATATTTCCCTTTGGGTCTCTGGGCCGCCCTTTTTCTTTTTCTTTTGTAAAAATAAATTTTATTACATTGGTGTTTCAGCAACATTTCCTTGATGGGTACGAGTTTCTCTGCTGCGCTTGTGCTTCTTGCAGCAGAGAAACTCATAGTCAGGCATTGTTTTCATTGCAGCACTACAACAAAGGAACACTACATTGCAACACTACAACAGAGGAAAACATGAAAGGGCTCAGGGGACGGAGCACCCCCTGGTGGAAGGATCTGCAAATAAGCGAAGTGCAGAGGCCAATGACATAAGTTTTCCAAAGCATCAACACTCCACTCACTCACTCACTCACTCACTCACTCACTCACTCACTCACTCACTCACTCAATAAATAAATAAATAAATAAATAAGGGACATGCAGGCAAACAACATCACTGGTGAAAACAACACAAGGTGGCTTGCCAGAAAAAGTATCAGTACAGCTGTGCACACAGGATGCCACTGTAAAACTGTTGCACGATAAATCCCACAACAAAAAAGGGAGAAGCCCTCCAGTGGGCAGGATTTGATGTGGAGATAGCACGGGGGCAGACCAAAAGATTCAATAATGGCTTTGCGTCGTCTGACCACCAAAAGGGGGGGGGGATCTAAATAAATGAGGAAGAACTGGGAAACATTTCGCTGTATTGACAACTAAGTGGCAAAATATAAGAAAGAATGAAAATAAATAAATAAATAAATAAATAAATAAATAAATAAATAAATAAATAAATAAATAAATTTATTCAATTTGTATACCGCCCATCTGGCTACCTAAATAAATAAACAAACAAACAAATGTGCATCTGGATGTTAAAAATAAGGGATGCTTGGTATGTGCTGTCGGTTCGGAACTGACTTATAGTGACCCTAACATGGCTTTTAAGATATGTGAGATATTTAAGGAGTGGTTTTGCCAATTCCACTCTCCCAGTCACTTTCCATGCCCAACTTGGGATTCGAACCCTATTCTCCAGAGAACTAGTCCATCACTCTATTCACTGCACCACACTGGGAACCACAAAATAAGGGATACGGAACTCCAAATAGAAATGGGATGAATTTTGTATATCAATGAGCAAATGTTAAGTACTTGACTTTTCCCGCAACTGGAAGCCTGGCCAGTAGTGATAGTCATTTTTTTGTGATTTAGTAACAAGCATCATTTTCTGTGTAATAGGATTTTAAAAGGACCTGGACCAACATACAATCCACACAGAAATGCTGGAAGCAGCAGATAGCAGAAAACCACAGCAGCCATAGTTTGGCCAAAACTGTAATCTCTGGCATAGTTAACAAAATGGCTAGTCCAATCTGATGATCGTAATAAATATGACAGGTTGGGGGAAGACCCACAGAGTACAAATCTTAAACTAATGGATCAGATAGGTAGCATAATATCATTTACACAAACCTTTTTATCATGTGTTATCAATGCTATGCTTAATGCTGCATGACTGTTTAAGTAATTAAAGGCCTGGTGGGGACATTAACAATGTAAGCCTTTATTTGCATTTACACTAATGACTTTATAATGAGGGTTTTATTGTATTAATGAACACCATTGGCAGGAAAGGTGGAAAGAACCAAGCTGAAAATTGGGTAGTGCCATTTGTTAATAAAGTAGCCACTGCTGACACTCTGTTGACATAGGCGTTAATCTGCCTGAAGGAAAACATGAGCTCAGGCAATGATCTATCATCATATGCTCAATGTACTTTGGAGTAATTACTATAATATTAATTTCAGCATTATATTACATTTTAGATGGAAAGCTATTTATTTCAACACTTCACTGTACATAAGAGTTCTCAAATAATGGGAAGGGTACAATAGAGAATTAACAGCAGTTTGCTGACGGTTTTAAGCAGAAAACAGTGGCAACCACAGGGTGATCCTTGGACCCCATTTGTGTGAAGGGCCAAAGCTCCATAGTAAGGCTCATGGTACAGGGATAGACAGATAAGGCCATTTCCTGAATCCCTGGACACCTGCTGCTGACAGACTACGTTGACCCCCACACAGAGAAGATCCATGACATGCCTCATGAGGAAAAGAAAACCTTTCCCCCCATCCAACCAAGTTAAAGGGAATTGTATCCCAAAGCTAGCCAAGTCAGTCTGGCATATGAGGCATCAAAAAGGCCACAAGCAAAAAGACATGGTAAATGATTAACAGCTTGCTGCCCTTGACTGACATCCAAAATGTGCTGCTAAATCTTTCTGCCCTCTTTCTAATGATAGGGTTGACCAAGGCTAGATAGATGAATAGTTCAACTCACCGTAAGGCAGATTCCCAAGATCTGAAGCTCTTGATGCATGCTGCCACTACCTCTTTGATATCATGTGGGTTAACCTGTAGAAGATCCATTTTTGCAATGTCCTCACTTTGAGGAGCAATTGGACTTGATGTGTCACTGCTTTCACCAAAGGAAGTTCCACTGATGTAGAAAGTGGACATCAGTTGATATGTCCATTGATAGGTTCTGAAGATTTAAATAAGGGAGAAGGGGGAGCAGAAAGAGAAGGGGGAGACCATTTCTTGCTCCACTGAGTGGAGGCCATCTTTTTGCTCCATTGAGCAAAACCTATCTTCTGCTTCACCAGCTGAACTACCTATAATGTGACTCCAGACTGTTCCCTGTACAGGGGAAGTTGGGCTGAACTGCAGTGTCACATTTTGTGATTGGCAGAGAGTGAAAGGCAAGTGCCTTCACTATTATCCATTTGTGTAAGCCTGCAACTTCTGCCTTAGATATAGATGCATCTGGCTACCCTGTTCAAGCTCAACAAGGTCACACAGCTAATTAATCCAGCTAGTTACTCTGTGTAATATTTTCAATAACTCTGCTCTTCAATAACTGTCATACTGCCATGGCCTTATGTATTCCATAATTCTGCAATAATGAAAGAAAGGCAGGGGGCTGTGTATACAATTAGGAAAGAAGGCCCTAGCTGTATTCTCCCATGATGATCAAAACAGAAACAGGCATGTTCTGAATACAGAAAAGCTATAATTTTGGAGAAACATCATTTCAAGCCAAGCAAACAATGGGAAATGGTCTTGGAACTCAATGCTTGAGTACCCCTTGGGTATTTATTTGGCACAGAATTATAGCAGTGTAGCCATTTTGAGCCTTTTCTCATTTTCATACTTTTTAGTTGTCTTCTTGTATTTATTTGAAGAGGTACAAGCTTTTTCTTTCTTATGTTAGTTTTGTTTTACATTAGGGAAGCTTTTAAGCTGTTTTATTTTTAATTATCCACACATGATTGTAACCAGTGTACCTTCCAAAATAACAGAACAAACAAACCGTGAAACAAGACATCTAACAGCAATGGTGCAAATATGCAGCAAAGAGCCAGAGAACACATGGGCTATTTTTAGGGTTCCCAGGGTTGAGGGTACCCACAGAGGTCTCAGGGAATCCAGATGGGGAGATAAATCTCAGTATATAAGCCCAGAGGAGGACGTTCAGTTTTGTGTATGAGGCAGTTTTCAAAACTAGACTCTGGTCACCACCCATTTCCAGCAGCTGCCAGGGCTCATGGGTTCAGCACAAATGCTTTATTGATTTCAGTGGGGATTCCTGAAGCAAACACAGGGGAAACTGGGGGATGTGGTGCATTTTGCATTGTTTCTATGGATACCTTATGCCCCCACATCCTGAGTAGCCTGAGAAGTATTTGATTCCATCCAGGATGCTTCGGAAACAGCTAACAAAGACCCAGTCCTTATTCATAGCTGAGTAGAATTCATGGAGGAGCACAAATTTGGGGGGGGGGGGAATGAAAACAAGGTATATTTCACAGCAGTAAGAGCAGCTAGATATCATAATCATTTTTTGCTTTGATCAGTATTGCAGTCTGGGTGGTAGACTGAAACCTACTGGCAAAGCAACATTGGGGCCAGGGATCTATGAAATCTGCATTCATTGAAGCTAAACCATTCACCTTGGTTTCAGCTGCTTCTGCTGATGTAACTGAAGAATCTGAAGTGCCTCCTTGTCAATTGCTTTAATCTCATCTGTTTTCATAATGACTGAAGCTAAAGCAATAGTTCCTAGCATGAAGCCTGCCAGTGGACCTAACCTAGATTTATGAGTTTTGCAGGGATGGCAAAACACAAGCAAGTTTGCTATGTGAGCTTTGCTGTTTTACCTTTTGGCATCTTTATGGGAGTCAACCTGCTTGTCTGCCAAAATTTATATCCTTTCATGGACACCCTGAACCGCAATCATTGGTGCTATCAATGTGAAAAATGCTCTCTGCAACATGGTTCTTCTTTGGTTTGCTAAACACAGGATCTGCTGCACCATCACAATCAGAGGGTGGCCCTCCAACAGACACCACAGTACAAGGGGAAGAACATAGACAACAGGTTCACATGTAGATGGGAAGAAACAATGGAGAGACGTTATCCACTTGCTTCATCCCAGCACACATTGCCCTCCCACTCTGGAATAAAGAGGCGAGACTCAGATAATGGGATGAAACAGCGCCACACTTTATTAACCATAAAACTTATTCAACTCGTAGCCCAATTCAAAACAAGAAAAGGGGGCCTGCTGTAGTGTGGAATGATGCTGGTAGCAGAGGTCTTACAGGACGTTCTTCACAACAATGGGTAAGTCTCCTACCCCGAGGTCACCCTGCCCCCTCTGCCAGTGTGGGATAGGTGAAAAATCCCCTCTCGCAGTAGCCAATCAGCAAGCAGGTCAAAGATTTCTATCTGGCCCCAGAGGTGACCAGCAAAAGCTCACACTAGCTCTGAGGGTGGGTGGGTGGGTTGCAAGCTTCGAAAGAGGACAATTAGGGAAGGGGCACCTGTTAAATAAGGCACTCCTTCCCCCTCCCCTCCCAGATCACCAGGATGGCAAAGAGGCTGCCCACAGCAAAGGGTCTTGCTGGTGAAGCCCGCCATTATGATGATGAAGAGGGTAGAACATTTGATGTTCCTGGCATATGGTGAGTGGAAAAGGAGATGGAAGGTCATGTCACTACGCAACACCTTGCAGTGACAATGTAAGTAGAGATAGCCAGAGAGGGACAGGGGTGGTATAGAACAGCATACGCTTTTCTTGAAGGTCTCAGGTTCAGCTCCTGGCATCTGCAGTTGAAACAGAACAATTGATCAGCTGAACAAGGAAAGGCCATTCCTGATGGTATGGCAGACCTCAGTCTGTCATGGTACAAAAACTACTGCTGATCATGAAAAAAAAAAATGATGCTGGACTAGATAAACAAATGATCTGATCAGAGATAGAGCAACTTCCTCTACACACTGTTTCAGCTCCCCAAGAGGCAAGTGTGCAAGAATGTAATTGCAGGGCCCTGTGTGAGTCTCCATTTCTGAAGTTCTGCCAGGTCACTAATTGTGGTGGAAGAAGATGATTACCCACTTAAATCAAGTGTTAATGGAAATTCTATTCCCATTATGGGCACCACTATAATGGATATTTCTCTACTTCTTTTGTCATTACAAAAGAGAGTACTCAGAAGTGATTTACCATCCCTTTCTTCTGGGAATGCCCTGGGACTGTGCAGCTTGCCCAAGGTCACACAGGCTGGTTCTTCTGTGATGCCCAGTGGGGAATTGAACTCCCAACCTAACTCTCTGAGCTGTCAAGCCAGCATAACCACCATGACATCCTGTAATTACACAATGTCTGATTCTGTAAACTAAACAAGCTAAGCAAGCTAAAAGCTAGATCGTACTTGGACAGGAGACAACCAGGAAATCCAGGAAGTCTTACAAAGAATACTGCTGGAAGCCCTGGTCAGCCAGTGCAATTCATCATAGCCAATACAGAGTTACATGGACCAATGGTGTGATTCAGTGTAAGGCAGGTACCCTGTGAACTTACCCTGGGGTTACCATCCTAAGATCTAGTGTGTACAAGATGGCACATGTGCCCTCAGGACCTTTCCTGCCCTTTCTCTGCATCTCTTCTGATCATTCCCCTGTGCTTTTAAAGTGCACCATTGCATTAATCTCTGACAAGTTAATTAAGATTTAACTGCATCAATGCCATGATGTAAAGACTGCTGAGGCTTTTGCTGACGTGGTTTGTCATTCTTTTGAAACAGCTTCTGTGGCAGACGACGGCCTTGTTTCCTGTTGGAGCAGCAACTGAGCTCTCTTGTTGCCACTGAGACAGGCACAAGAGACTTCTCCTTCAGAAACTCCAGTATGTCGCTCTACTACAGGACTCACCCAGCCTTCTCAAAGTCAAAATTATAATTCACAACTCCTGTCACTTCATTAATTAGCACAGCAGCCTCCCCACTCTTTTAAGACCCTCTTATCTTGTTGGGAAATCAGGCAGAAGGTGGGAGGGGGATAGCTGCTCCCAACAGAATTATCTGAAGCCAGTCACTGTTGTAAATTTGAGCTTTATATTTTGGAGTAGATAAATATATGTAAGCCAGAAAAATATACACTGTCACTTCCCATCCACAGCTCTGCATAAGGGGCCCTTTCAAATGGAAACATAAACACTCTTTCTTCTGCACCTCCACAGAAGGCTAGGGAATATATAATGGGGAAAGTGTCTTTGTTTCGGGAGATATACTGGCAATCCGTTTAAATTCCTCTAAACATTCTAGTGAGATGTGGCTGCAGAAGAAAGGGGGGGGGGGGAAGAGACCATGAGAGTGCCAGAGAAATTACTTTACTGTCATTGTTAATTTGCTTTAAATAACCTTGAGGTGTTGAAGTTCTGCAGAATGCTGGCTCCCAGTGCTAGCTGGGTTTTATACCTCCCTTTCCTAGTGCTCTGAATGGCTCTGTGTGTGATTGTGCCCTCTTACTGTGTTGCTGGCACTGAGTGACACTGCAAACCATGGTGCACATGTTTAGGAGATTCATGCTGAGCAAACCATGTCTCCAAAATAAAAGCCACTGAAATAGATCGATCAATCAAATAGTTCAACAAAGTATCTGCCTTACAAACAAGGGATTGGACATTCCATTCCAGGCAATGAAGGAAAAATTGTGGACTTTAAGATCATGGATGAATTGCCAATGTCCATGGAATTACTCCCTGCCTCCCACCCCCCCCACCCCCCCGCTCCTAGACCTAAAAGATAGCAGCAGAATAGGCTGAAACTTTGGACACATTCCAATGAGATAATATGACATGAGATCTTTAAAACATGTCTTATTTCAAGCCTTTACATGGTCTCTCAGCTCAATCTTCAGAACAAATTCAGAAAAGAGCAAAATACTTCTCGTTATTAAACTCTGATATCTTCTTGAGAGCTTAAGCTTTTCATAAATGTAACTGACCAGATTGCCTGGGTTTATTGCTGTTGGTGGCCATCTTGATAAAATAATGCTGCTGTCCTCAGTGGTCCAGGCAGTATATCTTGTATTTTATTCTGGTTCGATGGCCGTTTACCTCTGAAACACAAATATAATTGTTAGTGTAGAAAATAGTGGGCTTGGTTATGACCACCTTAGCTCAAACAGAACATTAAAAGGGGGACTGTACAAGACGCTACACACACACACACACACACACACACACACACATACAAACACACACCTCTTCTATAAACAAAGGGCACATATTTATCTCCAGGACTGAAAAAGATCTACATTCAAAAAACATCTCCCCTGTATATAATGGAAACACCAATTTACCACATATTGATGCACATGGTCCCATTTTTGTCCGTGACAAGTAAACATTATGGGGCAAAGGACAGACATGGTTACAGGATTGAAAAGCAAAAGAAAAGTCATTTTGGGATCCCATTGATTCCAGATATATAAAATATTCTATCCTTTGGGGAAGCAATGATGGAACATGTTTTACTTATAACCTTACGATGTCATTTCCAATTTTTCGATCTGAATTTCAAGCTATCACACCTTTAGCCAACAGCTGCCAATATAGACTGGAAATTGTATATGCCTCACAGCTTTGAATATTATCTGTATTCTAGTGGCTTTATTCTGGTCTGTTTAATCTAACATGTTCCAAAAGAGGTGCTCTTTTGTAGCATGGTAGGTCTTTTTGATAAGGTTTCTAAGCCATATTGTCAGCAATTAAAATAAAAAGTAGTGTATAATGTTTGCAAGAAAGAAAGAAAGAAAGAAAGAGAGAAAGAAAGAAAGAAAGAAAGAAAGAAAGAAAGAAAGAAAGAAAGAAAGAAAGAAAGAAAGAAAGAAAGAAAGAAAGAAAGAAAGAGGTCAATTACTTGTACAAACCCACAGTGTCTTGCAGGTATTCAGTGTGTCTTCATGCTAATTTAGATAAGCAAGATAACCTTTGCAATAAGTCAACTGCAAGTCCAAAGACTATTTGAAATTACAATACAGATAGAAAATAATCAAAGCAAAAGTGTTCCATGTACTCATCGTATTTCCAGTATGGCAGTTGAATATTATTTCTCATTTTGAGAGCATGATCACAATGGGAACAAATAGAGACTCATAGAAAATGGCTGAAATCCTGTTGTTCAGTGTAGTAAGTTACACTAGAGTGGCTCCATGGAATTCGTGGCGATTTGGTAGTTAACTCCTCCAGAGGTTCCATTGGTTCAATGGGCCTAGGTAAAGGTTCCCCTTGACGTTTAGTCCAGTCGTGTCCGACTCTAGGGCGCGGTGCTCATCCCCGTCTCCAAGCTGTAGAGCCAGCATTTGTCCGTAGACAGTTTCCGTGGTCACATGGCCAGTGAGACTAGACACGGAACGCCGTTACCTTCCCACCGAGGTGGTACCTATTTATCTACTTGCATTTTTACATGCTTTCAAACTGCTAGGTTGGCAGGAGCTGGGACAAGCGACGGGAGCTCACTCTGTCGTGTGGATTCGATCTTACGACTGCTGGACTTCTGACCTTGCAGCACAGAGGTTTCTGCGGTTTAACCCACAGCACCACCACGTCCCCCTTCAATGGGCCTACTGTAGTGCAACTTACTATGCTGAGCAAAAGGGTTTCAGCCAATGAGTCTGTATTTAAAGTCTGTGTTAGAGATGTAAATCCTTACCTGAATGACAACATTTCCCAGCATGGAGAAGGCTCATGGTACAACTACCTGGCATACAGGCGGGGAGCTCATGGGGGGGCAGAGTGGCAACCCTAATTTCACACTAGGGTGCTGGAATACACAGGGATCTAAACTGAGGTAGTTAGCAGTTTAAATCTTAAAGCCTTCCGGCTGGATGGACAATTCCACGAATGTTAGTTCCTCTCACATTTGCATTAAAAAAATACACACCTCAAATTATTCTTATTTTGTATAAAAATAAATTGGCAACTGTATACTTAGAAAAATGCCCCAAAACAAAATGTTCATCCACCCCTACCAAGGATGAAGCTTGGTCTGCATGTGCTACGAGACAGCACCATCCCAAGTATAGAGTTCATGAGTGAATCATCATGGATGGGGTTTCTTCAATGCCAGACTATGACAGCAAGGATGCTGTTTCCCCTCTCTGTGGTCACAGAATGAGCCACTGGCTTTTCCTCATAGCACACCAACCCACTGACTACCCATGCTGAAAAGTATTCCTTATCCTGAGAGCCGATCTACATGTTGCACCCAGGGTGTCTTTTGCTAATATGGACCACAGCACTTGCCTCCATTTTAGGATTATGTGACTGTCCTAATGAATAGCTGCCCTTCAAAATTTACCAGGACATCAATGCCCGGAGCACAATTTGAAAACCACAAGATGAATCAACAGGGCAGTAAAGATATCTGTCTCTCCTCACTGTCTCTCACAAACAAGCGCGCTCTCTGGCAGAGCTCAGAAGAAATTGTTTACTTCAGTAGTGCATTATTTCTTGCAGTAAAGAGGTAGAATGGTGTTAGTACTTTTTCCAGTGTAACAAGAACAGGTCTGTCTGGATGCTTCATTTGCTGCATCCCATTGCCTCTATTTACAGAGGAGGTGGTGGTGGTTGTGGTGGTGGAGGAGGAGGCATTGTAAAGTGAGCAGCAAGGAAAGGAAAACAGAAAAATCAAAGAGGCCAGCCCCCAACAAGAGAAAAAAAGGAGAACAAAAATGAGCTGCAGAGACTCAGGTTAGTTGGAGGGGGACAAAGGCCTTCAACAGAAGCTCATTTGGGGTGTCATCACGTAGGGAAATAGATCACAATCTGGACTGCTTCTGGCACAATCCAGTGTCATCTATTTCCTGACTATCACATGACATTCAGGGAATTGTGCTCCAGTCCAACCCCTATCCATGGCCAAACTGGGCATTTTTAGTCCAGCCATAGGGCTACTACTTTTGGGGGTCAGGCTGGAGCAATTTCCCAGCAGATTGAAGGGTTGATTTAAGGGAGATCGCTCCCATTAAAGAGGCCCTTTCTGGTGCAATCAGGCAGCCGTCTGATCACATCCTTGATTTGGAAGCTGAGAGGTAGAAAGGAAGAGTTCACAGCAGAATGTTGGAGACAAACATTTAAATGTAACAGTTGCAGCTGCACTCCCTAGCTAGTCAACAGCAAGATATATAGACTTCAGCCTGGGTAGACTGGGATTCCCAGTTCCCTAGCTGAGAGCTGACTATTGACTGGATGACGTAGATCATTGGTTCCCAACCTTCAGTTCTTGGACTTCACCACTAGCTGTACTGGCCAAGGTTTCAGGGAGTTGCAGTCCAAGAACACCTGAGTTACCCAAGGTTGGAAACCACTGGCATAGATCACAAAAGCTGTTTGTCATATTGCTTTTCCTATATAGTTGTTTTGTGTTTGTTCCATTAATGTACAATCAAAATCTGGCAACAGCACTTTTTTGGACTACATTACCTGGTGTATTCTGTGAGTTGGAGCTCCATGAAAAAGGAATTTCCCAAGGTCTGCCACCTGACTTCTTGGATATAGCTGATATGTGTAAGGAAACAGATTCTTTCTGGCATTTCATTAAACAGTTGTTCTGTGATCAAAAACACAGTCTGTGCCTCCTTAATAGGTGAAATATGAGGGTTTGTGACTGGGCACAGGAAAGCCGGTTCCCTTCTGAATACAGCTCCAAAATGGCAATGAAGCAAATTCCGCCTTGATGGTCTTTGCCAGAGCAGTGCTCCTTGCCTAGGTATTGCCAGAAAGAGTGTGCCCCCTTGCTCAGTGTACTCCATGAATAACTGAAATGGGAACAATGCTAACATGCAGAGACAGCGTTTCCCAAAGGAACACTCCTGTTATTATTAATGCAGGTTGAGTGCCGCCTTGTTGCTTCAAGCATAGAGTCAGCATAGGGTGGTGGCCAAGCACACCTTTTGCAAGGAGAAGTTCCCAGTTGAATCAATGCTGCCTGAAAGGATCTCAGGTCAAAAAGGTGGGGAACACTTATGCTTAAATCTTATACTGATTCTAACTAAAACTGGCTCAGAATGACAGCAATCATTTTGGGTTTGGTTCATTCCCATCAAAATGTGTTGATCTAATGATGGTGATGCTACGATTTGCAAAATGAATACAAATGCAGTGTAATATATACAGAGACCAATGCTTATTTGACATAAATGTCAGTAGGAGGGGAGAGCAAGAGAAATTGAGCCTTCAGGATCCTGTTCCATATTTCCCATTTTGGAAAAGTGACTTTTATACCATTCCCTGACATCTCTAGGCATAATGGGCTTCCTTAGTCTGCATATGTCTCTAACACATGTGAATGTGAAAGCTAAATACCTAGTTGTTCTGTGCTGTCAAGATTTATAGCAACCCTAACAGGTAAATGAGATATTTTAGGAGTGGTTTTACCAGTTCTACTCTCCCAGTCAGTTTCCATGGTCAAATGGGAATTAGACTCTGTTCTCCAGAGAACTAGTCCATCACTCTATTCACTGCACCACACTGGGAACCACAAAATAAGGGATAAGGAACTCCAAAGAGAAATGGGATGAATTCTGCACCACACTGGGAATCCACAGATACCCAGTACCAGCAGCAAAGTCTGTACAGGTAGTTTGGTGCTTTTAGTTATTGGAGGTCATAGGGCAGAAGATGCACCCTTTTCCCAAAGGCACTTTGCCCGCTTTCTGATGGTTCGCTGCAAATGGTGAACAAGGATCTGGACATCCATTATGCAAATGTGCTGAAAACAGAGCTTTTAATGTAATGAGTATCATTCATAAATCTGTTCCATTTTATGTCTACTACAAAATCTGTTATTAAAAAACCTTGCTAAATATTTTACATCACTTTTAATGTATTTGTTCAGAAAATACGTGTACTTGTACATGTCTAACTCTAACATTCACATTTTGTCTGCTTTTGATCATTAAACAAATTTCTGTGCACATTGTTACCCAAAACACAATTTTGGTGTACATTTTGAACCAAGAACTACATCACAAAAATGATTCCTATCGTCTTATCATTGTAGCAGTCTGAGAAGAGTAAATCAGGTCAGTTCATTTAAAAACATAGGCCAGTATTCTGTTCAATGTTTACACACACATGGATCTCCAACCCCAAAAGTTGCCCCAGTTATCTGAGAAGGTCCTGGTTGCACACAACCCAAGTACATGGCCTTAACCTCATCAGACTGCCATGGTAGCTTCTGCAGAGGAGTTCCACACACATAAACACTGAGGAGGGTACCAGCCATGGTTTCGGGGTGGGGGGAATACTCTCAAGTGCTCTTGGTTTTAACTATCTAAGCCTAAGAGAAGATTAACACTGAGGAAGAATAGAAGATCACAGTAGAAATGGAGGTAATAGCCCTCAGAGAAAGATATTGCTTTCAGAGAGAGAGGGACATATAAGCTTCCAAGACCACTGAAGTGTTGTAAAGCATTTGAGAAGAAGGCTGTGACAAGAGTTACATTTCTGGGTGATTACAGCGTGACTCACAGGTAGTTGTGTAAAATAGGTTGACAGCAAGGTTCAATCTGAGGCTGTCCTATCCCTTTTATATCTTTCAGTCTCTAGTGATTTTAATCACCCAAGATGCACTGTTTGATATGACTTATACAAGAATGTTTTCTCTTTCATCAGAAAGAGGGGGAAAGCTGCCAATCAGAAATCTTCTGTAAAAGGATTTAATAGATCTGGAGTTTAGAGAGGAAGAAAGCTGTGAAAGTTTGCCCAATAGGAATCAAAAATTGCAAACCTTCCATTACACAGGTCGGCCAATCCCATTGTCTCCTCCAAAGATACTACAATTTAGATTTTTCTTATTCTTCACACAGGCATAAGGATCCTGATCACAGTTGCTCTTTGAGTCAAACAAGACAAAAAGATTATAGAGGTGCTCCTCAAGTAAGGAAAGGTGTCTGTCATAGCACATGACTTTTCTTGAATTGTATACCTTGTATTTAACATGATTTATGTTGTGCCTTATCAGTGGTTCGCAAACAGGAGCTTCAGTATCATGCCTTGTTGTTGAGGTACATATGTCAAAGGCAGCATTTCCCAACCTATTATTTGCAGGACCCTAAGATTCCCTACAATACTGTCAAGAGTTCCGTGAGAATCTTCCATGCTCCCATTTTGGCCTCACAAAAATCTTGCACTGCACATGGGGGAAGGGAGAAGTTGAGGTTGCAGGCAGAGTAGTATGCTCCCCATTTTACAGGACATCAGCATAGCCAGTTCATGAGAAGGGAGTCACCACCCCTTTGTCAGAAGTGGGCAACAGCCCCCCCTCCTCTCCCTTCTCATCTCCTTTGGGCAATGGAACATAGCATAAAGGTGGGAAAAGTGCCTCAGAGGCTGACTACCAATGAGCTGTTTAGCCTGCTGTTTGGAGTGCTGAAAGGACAGTCTGGTGTGCTCTTAAAGACAGCAGTAAGACAATGTGTTTGCTAGAATGCACCAGCCAGCCCCTAGAGCATTCCTACCTGCACTTTTCTGACCCTTGTCAAGCTTCTGCTTTTCTAGTGCAGGTAAGATTGCTCTGGTTTGGATATTTCAATTTGTCAATACTGTGAAGTGGCTTAATAAGCAAGCCACTTCAGGATATTGCCAAATTAATCACTTCTCCTGTTCAGCAGATGGCAGAGGAAGTGAAAAACAGTTTTTAAAATGTGTGTAGACTATTGCTGGTGCACTACATCAGTTATTTTTTTAAAAAATAAAATCTTTTCTTTGCCTTCTCTTAAAGGGTCAGTCAAAAAAACTGCCTGCAGACGAAGCCACCACCATGGATTTGACTGCAGGCAGTTTCTTGACCAGCCTTTTCAAGTGAAGCAAAGTCTACATACAGTTTAAAATTTTTCTTTTCTTTTCCCCTCCCTTCTGCCAAGCAGGGGAAAGTGATTAATTTGCCAATATCCTGAAGTGACTCACTGATTAAGTGATATTGGCAGGAGTCATTTCCATGTGAACGGTCAGGGAAGATTACATCGTTCTTATCAAGCCCAACCATTCTCAAATGGCCTACACATATCTTGCTCCCTACTGCTAATGTAGAACTGGGTTTGTGTGAAGTGAAGAACAGGAAAAAGTGGTGACTAAAAATTTGTTAATGTCTTCCTCAAACTCTTTACAAGGGAAGCTGAACCTTAAACCTTCTAAAAGCCAGTGGGAAGGGTAAGTGCTGACCAGGGGATTATTTCTCTCTCTCTCTCTCTCTCTCTCTCTCTCTCTGATGTGGGGTTCACAAGCAAGACTCTTCAGACAATTTTTTTGTGACACAACTTGCAGTCATCACTGCCTCTGATAATTATCCTACCCTTGTGCCTTATCAAGACAGCATTCTGATTAGTGACTGGCCCATGTCTATGGAATTCTTTCTCTCTGGGAAAGTGTTGGATTGGGACTGATGCCTTCATTGGGTGCTACCTCCATTTCTTCTAACACATGAGCATGGGAATGTTTCACATGACCTCCTTCATTGTTGCTTTCCTCATGTGGAAAGTGATGCATTTGTCACCGTACACAATGCAAATTCACTGGGAAGGGTTCCAAGCAGCAAGGGGAAGACCCAACAGGAAGATGCACATGGTTGTTCTCTAAGTTTCCTTTCACCACAAAAGAGAGACAGCAGAACGTTTCATAGAATCATAGAGTCATAGAACGATTGAGTTGGAAGGGGCCTATAAGGCCATCAAGGCCAACCCCCTGTTCAGTGCAGGAATCCAAATCAAAGCAGATCTGACAGATGGTTGTCCAATTTTCGCTTTAATGTTTCCTGTGCTGGAGCACTCACCACCTCCCAAGGCAATCGATTCCATTGTTGTACATCTCTGACAATTAAGATGTTTTTCCTGATATTCAGCTGAAATCTGGCTTCCTGTAACTTGACCCATTATTATGTGTCCCACACTCTGTGATAACTGAGAACAGACCCTGTCCCTCCTGTGTATGACTACCTTTCAAGTATTTGAAAAGTGCTATCAGATCTCCCCTCAGACTTCTTTTATCAAGGCTAAACATAACCAGTTCTTTCAGTGTTTCTTCATAGAGCTTGGTTTCCAATCCCCTTATCATCCTTATTGCCCTCCTCTGAACTTGTTCCAATTTGTCAGAATCCTTTTTGAAGTGTGGTGTCCAGAACTGGACACAGTATTCAAACCAGGGCTGAATAGAGGGAGACTAGTACCTCATGGGATTTGGAGACTATACTTCTGTTAATGCAGCCTAAAATAGCATTTGCCTGTTTTTGTAGCCACATCACATTGTTGGCTCATATTCAGCTTGTGATCTACAACAATTCCAAGATCCTTCTTACTTGTAGTATTTCTAGGCCAAGTATCCCCTGTCTTGTAACTGTGCATTTGTTCCCCCTCCCCCGGTGTAGAACTTTGCATTTATCTCTGTTAAATTTCATTCTGTTATTCAACCCAGTCCTTGTCTGGGTCTGTGCTGCTTCTTATGTGTTTCCAGATCTCGTGTGGTGTATGGGGGGTGGCTTTCCACAAATGGGGAAAAGCAAATGGCAATTTTCATTCAGTAGTGAGACCAAGACTGGATTAAGCACAACACCTTTCCTCTCCAGGTGTTCATCTTCGGGACATGGCTCAAAAGGATGAGTGAAATTTATTTAAAAGGAAAGGAAAATTAAGCAAATAAACAGATATTGCAGAAATAAACAAACAATTCCAGATTCACATAAATGTGAAAACAGCATACAGAATACCAAACAGTGACACCAGGACAATAAAGAAACATACACTCTCCTATCCTTTACTTCTGTTAAGGTCTAGTCATGAGTAGCATGGGCACAAACCTTTGCCTTGGAAACACTCCTCTCTCAAGATCGGAGTGAGACACCAAGCCACTCTCTCCCTTATCTTTTATACTGTTGAGGATTATCTTGAGCAGCCCTTAATCCCTCTCTTGATCTTCCCTGGAACAAAGGACATCCTGAGGGCACAAAGGGATCTCTGATATTAAGCATCCTACCTGTACCTCTTGCCTTCAATCTACACATCAAGGCTCTCCGATGATAATGAAGGACAATGGGTTCCCAACTCAAAGGCCCTGCCATTTTGCCAGGATACAGGAACCAGTAATACACAAAGCATAGCGCTCAGAGATCAACCTCTTCTGTATCACAAAGCTTTTTTGAAGTCCTTGCCAGTCACACAGGATATAGTGAAAGGGTGCAAATACAGTTGTTTTTCCAGAGTAGACAATTCATCTTTTCATGATCTGAAAGTCCAGGTGTCCTTCAATTTTTATATAGACCTCCCTTAATTTATCCACAGGAGGTTACATGTTGCTCTCAGAAGGATTTTAGGAGGATTATTTGCCTCCAGCTCAGAGAACACAAGAAAAAGAGAAGTGGGAGATTGCTACTGTGAACTTTGGTTGTGATCCCATATTGTTTTACTACTACTACTACTACTATTACTACTACTACTACTACTACTACTACTACTAATCTTAAAATTGCAAAGCTGGAAGAGGCTCTATGGATCATTGAGTCTGAGTTGGGGATGGGCTGGTTCACACATGCCTGTCCCTGATCAATGCCTACCCCCACCTTTTTAGTTCCCTGTCAGAGGCTACTGTTTTGGCTCCATTTTGATTCTGTTCCATATTGTGTGATCACTGGAATCAAACCAAAGCAGATGGCTTAATCTATTCCTTTGCTTAAACCACTTAATGATTCTGAGAATAGGAAAGTTTCCTTCCTTTTCCATTTTTTTTTCACTGTTGCCAATGCATCAGCGATGCTTTGAAAGATCCTCTTTCTAAAAAGCCCAATCAAAACATCACTGATGCACTGTTTCGGTTAGGAACAATTAAAAAGAAACAGAAAGCTTTGTCTCCTTTCCCTTCTGTGGAGGGTGTGGTAGGGAAGCTTTCCCTTTCTCAATATTGTTAAGCAGCTTAAGCAAAGCACAGAGGAGACAGGAGAAGGATTTTATTGTTGTTTTCTTTCCCTTTAAATGAGAAGGTTCCCAACCTTGGGTCCCCAGATGTTCTTGGACTAAAACTCCCAGAAATTCTGGCCAGCACAGTCAGTGGTGAAGGCTTCTGGGAGTTTTAGTCCAAGAACATCCGGACGTCTAAACAAGGTCGCTTGAGGTACGGTGTGATCAACCCTTGCATGTGGATTCAAGGATCTCCCCAAATGATGTACCATATCTCAAAGCTCCCTTGTTTAGCACAATCTACATCAATCCAGGCCAGGATAATTGGGCTATCTAGTCATACCTTAAGTTTAAAAAAAATGAAGAGGGAGAAAAGTAAATGCAAGAGTACACAGCCTGGGTAATAAGCTACCAATGGAAGTCTCTCACTTTGTAGGGGAGCTAAAAAAACAAAAACATGGAAGCTGCTACAGCCTGGGACCCCACTCAGAGATACTCAGCAATAAGAGTTTGCAGGAGAGCCCTTGGGCTTCATTGAGAGAGTGAAGCTGTCAGTCTCCCCCTTTGGGGCTGAGCATCTTCCTTTTAAGGTATGGTTATTTTCGTTTCTCCACTTTCAATCACATGGTATATTTTTAAAAATTATTTTAACATTTTTTAAAAATCCCACAAGTGCCAAGTTTAACACAAAGGATCTATGGAAGGTGCTGCTCAACCCCCCACCCACCCCCATGAGGGGCCCTGAGCTCTTTGCTGTGTCCCGCAACCACTTTAAAAGTGGATAAATAACCTTGTTTGAGTCTTTAGACACTTGTCCCAAATCAGTGTACATTCATGGATATACACAAATAGGTAGGACTTCTTTTAAAATCACAAAGCCCTTTTCCTATGTTACAGACATTTGATCACAAGTATCAGAGGAGGGTTCTTGACAGGAGGGCACATTTTAAAAGTGAGAAGGCTACTCAATTGCATTATTGGTTGTTTCCATGCCCTAGTCTTGTGCTTGTACTAATTTAATTGCAAAATGGAGAAAACAAGCAAGCAAGGGGAGGGGAATTAGCAAATTGCCTTTGACCACGTGTGCAGATGCTCAGACATTCAGATTAAATGAGAATTGCAATTAACAAAAGTGGATGTGATAACAGCCAGCTCAATTTGAAGTGCCTCTCAAAATTTTGTGTGTGTGTGTGTGTTTTGAATAAGAAGTTATTTAGATTCTTATAGTTTTTGATGGGATGCATGCACACACGCACACACAAACACAGAGTTTTCTTGTTTATTGCACAAAGTTTCAGTGTTTGAGCTCCTGTAAGTGTAACCCCTTTTAGAAAACTGCAGATTGCAAACCACTTGGGTGTCTAAAAGGCCACTCAGTAAGCCTTCTGGTCTTGCTGCCTCTCAGGAATGGAGCAAATTGGGGCAGAAGAGCTGTCAGGTACTCGGGGGAGTGGGGTGGTGGTGGCTCCAATTGTACCACTGGGGACATTGAGCTGCCAGGCCACCATTCCTACAACAGAACTAGGGTCTCCTAGTTCAAATTTCACTCAGCGTTGTCATAAAACGTTGGCTTTCCAGCAACAAGGGATGGTTCAATGTGGAAAAAAAACTGTGCCGACTGTGTAAAAACTGTGCTTTTACCGGGCGATTTCTCTCCCTTCCCTTTCCCAATGATCCCACATCTGTCCCTATTATGCAATGCAGGAGACCAGCAGACTAACACGGGCTAAAGATCAAAAGCCCGGTGCATCATAGGAACTGCACAGTTGTCCAGTAGGGGTGTGCAAAGATCATCTGCTAATGATCTGCTGATCTGTTAACAGATTGTTGTGGTGGTTGCATTTCTACCTTGCCCTTTCACAATGAGATAACACTCAAGGTGGATGATGACCACCATTAAGAAATAAAAACAAATTCAGTGACAGAATCATTACAAGCGATTGTAAGCAAACATGACCCTTCAGATTGGTTACACCTCTAAACAGTTAAAATCACTGCAATAAACTAAATGACATAAGCCATTTAAAAAACATGTCTCTTCACACCTGTCCTAAAAGCAGCAAAAGCAAGAGAGAATGGCAACCCCAAGGAGTACCTTCCCCAGTCTGGGAGCCATGCAGGAGAAAACCTCTCTAGTGGGCTTGTCAGGCAGGCTTCTGCAGCTGTTGTTGTTCTAAGAAGCCCTCTCCTGAAGATCTGAACATCCCGATGGAATCATAATAGATATGGACTATGACTCCTGAGCTACTATGGGCATCTGCCAAAACACCTCTCTCATTTTAGGGTGATATCCTTTTGTTTTCTTTTTGTTCCGGTTTGCTTTAATCATCAGAGCACACAAAACTGAAGGAGGCTCCTTGTTCTGTAGCTAGCACCAAGTTCCCGGTTTCACTCTTCCAGTTGTCAGGAATTGACTGGATGAGGGCTAACAAACTGAAATTTAATGCAGACAAGACTGAGGTGCTGCCGGTCAGTCACAAGGCAAATCAGGATCCAGGGATCCAGGGTTGCACACCCCTTGAAAAGTCAGATCCGCAGCTTGGGTGGCCTCCTTGACACAACCCTGAGCTTGGGTGCACACTTCTAAGCAATAGCCAGGGATGCTTTTGCATAGTTAAAGCTGGTGCACCAGCTGCACACATTCCCTTAGCCTGCCTTAAGGGAATCCAGGCTGCCCTTTGCAAAGACGGCAGCTGCAGCTTCCCTACCCTAAATGAAGCCGTAGCCGCCATCTTTTCAAAGGGCAGCCAGTCTCCTTTTTTACACGCCGTGGCTGTGGAGGCCAGATGGAGACCTCGGCCGCAGCAATTACAGTAAGGGGGTGTTGGTGGGGGTGGGGAGGCTAAGGTAGGGAGAGGAAGGGGTGGGGGTAAGCTGTGGGGGTGGGTGGCTGTGAGGGTGGGTGGCTGCCTATCGGGCCCCCGATCAGCTGATTGGCGGCCAGCAGGCAGAATGGTGTTTTTTAATTTTTTTTTACAAAGGACGAATAAAAACGGGAAAATATTCGTCGAGCCATATTAGTCGGGACTTAAAATTTTACAAATACAGATCGATGAATATTTAACAAATCGGCTATTTTTGTCAAAAAAACCGATCCGTTTTTATATTCATCCCCATCTCTAATTACTACAGTTTCACTGGCTGCCAGACTGTTTCCAGGCTCAATTCAAAGTGCTGGTTGTTTCCTTTAAAGCCCTATATGGGTCCAAGCTATTTAAAGAATTGTATCACCCCATATGAGCCTTCTCAGCTTTTAAGATCTGGGGAGGCCTTTCTCTCCATTCCACCAGCTTCCCAAGCTTCTTTGATGAGTACACAAGAGAGGGCCTTCTCAATGGCTGCTCCCAGACTTCCAAATGTGTTGCATCAAGAAGCCAGGTTGGCCCCCTCCCTCTTGTCTTTTTGCCATCAGGAAAGATGATCAACCTTCCTCTTCCGGCAGGCTTTCAGCAATAAATGGGGGTCTAAGGAAAGTTCTATATATGAAATTTAGATATTTTTAAATGTTTTCGATATATGTTTAAATTTGTTTTTAATCTTGCTTAATGTTCAATTGTTTAACATAGGTTTGTATAGAAACTTAGATTAGGCATCCTTCAGTCTCGAGAGACTATGGTAACATGTTCTGAATAGAGGACTTGGAACAGTGTCTAGTGTGGCTGAGATGGCCAATACAAGAGTGACAATCCCTTCCACACTGAAGACAAATACAATCTGTCCCCTGTCCAGCTCGCTGATTTTGCTCGTTTCAGGACTGCCTCTTTGCCTCGGCCTCCTGAACAAGTGCCTCTCCAAAATGGGAGAGGCCATGCTGTACCACCTGCCTCCAGGCTGAATGCTCAGATGTCAAGGTTTCCCATCTGTTGAGGTCCATTCCTAAGGCTTTCAGATCCCGCTTGCAGATATCCTTGTATTGCAGCTGTGGTCTCCCTCTGGAGCGATTTCCCTGCACTAATTCTTATAGAAACTTAAAGCGGTTATTATTGCAGTTTTACTTTTTGTGAGTCACCTTGAGCCCCCTATAGGGAGAAAGGCAGCAAATAAATAAATAAATAAATTCTTCATCTGGCAGCAAAGCCGCAAAGCCTACCTTCCCCTACTATGCGTTCGGGGGAGGGGGGAGGTCAGTTGTATCCCATTCCCTGAAATTCCAGGCCAAAAAAGGAAGAACAGAGCCCTGGCCTTTGTGATGTCACATGGTGTGCAGGCCTTGTGATGGCACTAGAGGAACAGAGGCTTGTGTACCAGTTGCAAAACAGTGGCCAAAATCCTGTTGCACAGTTGCTCAAAAGGCATACCTTTTAGCAGCAAATGGCTATGAGATAAGAAATCTTCATAGACATTATTATTATTTATTTAATTTGTATACCGCCCACCAAGCTGAAGCTGCTCTGGGTGATACAAAAGATCTGTTGCACACTGAGCGGCATGACTCGGTATGCAACAGGTAACTCCTATGGAGGTTTCTTAACTAATAGCATTTTGCCACAAAATGGTATGTATTTTGCATAACTGCAGAACAGGATTTCAGCCTCTGTGTGTTTGTGTGTGTACATGTTTGTGTGAGGGGGGGGGACAGAGAGAGAGAGAGAGAGAGAGAGAATGAGAGAAGATGCACATATTCTGCACTATCTCCTTTTTAAAAAAAAAAAAAATACTATCTACACCCAGTCCACTTCTCTCACTCATGCCTTTTTGGTGTACTGAGATTAAAGAAAAGATGTACAGACACTTGTTTTTATTGAACCAAGTGAGCCTTGTTGTCAGCACGGCTCACCTGAAGATTTATCTCCCTTCCTGGAGACCTGTGAAAGTATGGCCATTTCCTGAGCCTCTACGCCCACTGCAATTTCTAGCAGCTCTAATGCAGGAGACTTTGCCTGCTCCATGTCTTCCCTCACGGGGAAAGACGTGGACTTGATGAAGCACATCTCTGGTGTTCTCTGCATTACTTCATCAGAGGTAATTGTGGAGACTAACCCATCTATGCTGGCTTTTCCTTTCAGGAGAATGAGCAACATCAGGAGGGATCTCTGCCATCCTCCGTGGCCAGTTTGCCCACACACCTCGAGCCTTCCCAAAGCCAGCAATATCATGGGGACTCTCCAAGCCAGATGGATTGGAGCTCGTGAAAAGGGCTGGGATGGGGGGTGTGTGATTCCTCGTGACCTGTGGCAGGTTAAACAAGAACTCTCCTGAGTCTGGATTAGGCCAGGGTGTTGAATGTCTACCTGCTCTGTTCTTTGAGATCTCACCAGAATGGGAGTGGGAAATCATGATACTGATTCCTGCGGTTGTACATGAAATGTATAGATTATCCAGACTGTGTTAGGGATGATGTTGGGTAGGCTGAGGTATCACAGGATTCCATTTTGTCTATTTTGCTGCAGCAGACAAACATGGCTGTTCCTCTCGAAAGTGCAAGAAACCAATTTTATAGCAACCCCCCAAAAAAAGTGGGGACTCTTTGTTATCACTATTGCCATAATTAATGAGGGAAATTGCACTGGAACACATCTTTGAAAAAGCACTGAAACAAACCAAAGATGGGGATATCAGACTTCCATTTTGCTGACAGCTTGCCTTCAGATCATTTCCATCTATTCTTATGCATGCAAGGAGAGACACATTAGAAGTTGCCTATTCAAAAAGCTTTCTATTGTATTTCTCTGCTACCTATAAAAACACCCTTTAGAAGTACTCAGAAAAACAGAATACTCAAGGGGGGAATTGCTGGAGAAGATTTCACTCTATTACTTTGCTTTCATCACAACATGACACACCTTTGGTAACAGACAAATTGGTAAGAGAATTGAATAGAGAAATATCCCCCCTGCGGCTCAGCAAATGTTTTTTTACAAAACGCCACAGTAAAAATTACAGAAGCAACACCCATGGGATTCATTATCAAAGTTGTCAGTTCCCTGATGGCCAAAATGGCCCAGGCAGTTGCAACCTTTGATTATTAAGTGAAGATTTTAGGTCCAAGCTTTCTCCGGCACACCTTGTTGTTTCCTTGACCTAAAGCTCAGCTTACTTTGACAAGTACACGAATATGGTAGCAGCACAAATGCAAAATCACATTTAGGTTTTGTCATTTTTGTGTTCCCACTGCTCTATGATGAATAATAAGCAGGGACTTGATGACACAGAGAGAGCCACGTGCTAAGAAGAAACCGACATTACAACAGTCAGCCATTGCCCCAAAAAGGAGAGATAAAACCTAATTTTGCTTAAATGGAAATCTCCACCAAAGGTTGAGAGGGTCTGTGTGGCTGAAATTTTGAGTTAAGTGAAAATATTTCAAACAGAATGGGGGTAGGGGAAGAGACAGATTGTAGGGAATGTATCTCATATCACTGTTACAGATCTTGAAATACTTACTTTCTTCGACTATAACTTCTGAAATCATCCCCTTAGTATGATCTACATATGTATCATGTTTTGTTGGTAGTGCAATGACCGGTACAACTGGCCAAAGATACATTATGTCAATACTCTGTCCAAAGTTAAGGCCAACCCTTTGCCGAAAAAGTAGAAGTCCATTCTGGGAATGTTCTGGTTGTCAGAAGAAACTGGATCCAAATTATTCTTAGACTTTCCCCAAGTATGGTTCAAGCTAAACAAGGAAGGGCATCTTGTTCTGACATCATTACCTCATGTCCTGAGAATCGGGTGAAAAGACAAGTCAATGCTACATTGGGAAGGATCTAAACCAAGAATAACGCTATGGTGGGAAGGATCAATGCTGCATTATTTAGTTACGTGCCATCAAGTCCATCACTCTATCCACTACACCACACTGGATACCAATACTGCATTGGGAAGGATCAAAACCAAGAGAGAGAACTGTTTTGTACAGCTATCTCCCCCAGCCCCCCCCCCCCCGATTCACTGGGGGATTTCTTGAGCAAGCTGCCATATCTCAGACCTGTTCTTGTCTTTGTGTGGTATAAGGAAGATAATAAAGAGCATCATCATCATCATCCTTGTGACGTTTGCCCTTTTGCGGCCCCTGGTTATCTTCCAACCACAGAGCACACAAAGGCAAACCTAACCAAAAACACCTTTTCCACACGCTGCCACCAGTTGATCACTAAATCAACATACTTTTCTAAAGAAAGATGAAGGTCCATTCATCACTGTCTTTTAAAATAAAACAGGTTTATTGATTACATATGTTTTGATAATTATTCATACGTATCTTCTTCAGGTTTATCAATCATCAATAACAATCTTCTATTTGATCTTACAGTTACTATTCACTCTTCTGACTAATCACACCTCAGATCTCCCAAATATCTCTCTATCTCTAACTCTCTCTCCTGACTCCACACTCTACTCTCACTCTTCTCTCACTGCACTCTGATCTCTCAGGCTCCGCCTTTTAATCTCTCTCTCGGCTCCGCCTCTCCACCACATCAGCATAAACATGAATAATGCATGACTTATTTAACATAACAAGGGTGAACACCACAATCCTATTTTGCTAGAGAAAGTTGTTAAATAATTATTGTAATCGCTCAGTAGTAACTTAGAGCACTGAAAGGCGAACCTCGGCAGGAAAGCGAGTAGAATTCAAGCTCTGAAGTAGGGATGAAGAGAAATTAACTTACTTCTTGACATTCATATATGTACATTCTAAGGTAGAATGTGATACACAACAATGGCATTTGACTTCCGTATGAGGCTTGTGCCTTCGCATCCCATATTTAATATATGACCATATCAAATAACTATAGAAAATGTACACAATATTTAGTGACTCTTTGATATCCAAAATGTCACAGTATCTGCTATTGGACGTGTATATGCAAATAAATCTCCCTGATCTGAAAACATATCATAATAGTAGAGATTCCTGAAAGTGGGGGCAAGAGTTTCTCAGACTACAGCTCCCAGAAGCTTAAGCTAACAAAGTCAATGTTTGGGGTTGTGGGAGTTTTAGTCAAAAAACAACACAAGTGTGGGAACCTATAACAAAGGTTCCTGATAGTGCTAATCACCCTAATTGCACAGGTCCATTGAGAACCACAGAGGAAACCAGGCTACTTAAAGCCTAGAATATACAAAGACTCAATTGAGTGAAGCCTCATTTATGTATTTGGGTGACTATCCTGGACTCCTGGTTGCAGGGAACTTTTTAAATATATCCAATTCAACATGCTTAGACAACTACCTTTATGCCTTTAAAATTGCACTATATCTGGTAAGGTCAGGATAAATGGCAATCTCCCCACAATCTGCTTTGATAATGAATTTCACGCACCAGGTTGCTTTGATCCCATAGTTGAGAACAACTGGAAGAGGACACTATCCACAGGGGAGGCACCACCTTGAAGGACATGCCTTTGAGGTGTTCTCCCAACCATGTGTGAGAAGAGCTACTTCCGACTCTGCATATCTGGAAGAACATTTAAATGACCCAGTCCCCTAGGCAGTGGTGGATCATGTGAGTCTTTCCCAACATTCTCCACCAGATGAGCATTTCTGGTATTATCCACTCATCTCTACAATTTCGGAATATTGTTTCCAAACATTGCAATGCACTACCAGGAACATTTTGTAACAGCAGAATATAAAGCCAGAGATATTCTCCTATATTCAGATGAGGGGTTGCTGTACTAAAAGAGAAGCAAATTGAAATTAAATATTTGGACATCATAGTAAGCCAAAATATCTGTTTCTTCTATTCGAGACCACACCGAGTTATTCTAAATTAAATTTCCAAAGGGATATGTTTTCAGATTGTATGTACCTCATGGCTGACAGGGATACTACGTAATTAGCTATTTATATGCAAGGAATACTAGGGATAATTAGAAACATGGATTACAGGAAAAGGCAGTCACGCTGACAGAGGGCAAAAGAAGCCAACATATTAACTCAAATTTGTCTATATGCTCATATGGTTTTATCATGTGTCATTTGCTTTGCATTACATTAATACTTCATTTAATATGGTGCTAACGCACAAGATTGTAATCTGTTAATTTATAAATTAAACATGTATCCTTCTAAATAGAGCAGCTATTGGCCTGGCAAATCAGTTAAGCCTCCCGGAAAATGTTAAATTAAGTTACACATGCTCTTGGGCTCATGAGAGATGGTCTGTGAATTTACAATTACTGTGACTGGTTCCATTCAAGCAGCCTAAGTTTATTTGTTCTACTATTCTGTACTACTACTACTATTATTACTACTACTACTACTACTATGTACTACTATTCTACTATTCTCTGCAGCTCCACTCATCAGCAGTATCGGTCACCCTCATTAGTGCATATGCACCAACACTGTAGCCTACAACAGAAGTCAAAGACAAATTCTATGACGATCTGGCAGCTGCTATCAAAAAAATCCCCGAGAGAGAGCCGCTGTTCATTCTTGGAGACTTTAATGCTAGAGTTGGTGCTGATCACAATTCTTGTCCCACCTGTCTAGGCTGTTTTAGCATTGGGAAGATGAACAAAAATGGCCAATGCTTGCTGGAGTTTTGCTGTTATTATGGTCTTTGTATCAGCAACACGTTCTTTAATATGAAGCTTCAACACAGAGTCTCTTGGAGACATCCAAGATCGAAGCATTGGCATCAGCTCAATATGATCCTCACTAGATGCTCTAGCCTTCCTAGTATTACGATCACACACAGTTATCAGGGTGTTGATTGCGATACTGATCACTCCCTGGTGTGTAGCAGAGTCAAACTGCGAATAAAGAGATTGTATCATACGAAAAAGGAAGGAAGACCACGTATTAACATCAGCAAGACTCGCGATCAGAGAAAAGTGGAGGAATTTGCTCAAGTGTTTCAGGAAACTCTTCCAGGCCTGGCTGATGCAAATGCACATGAATGATGGGAACATTTCAAGAACGCTGTTTATAACACCGCCTTGTCCACATTTGGCAAGAAGACCAAAAAGACGGCCGACTGATTCGAAGCCCATTCGGAGGAGTTGGTGCCAGCCATCGAGGATAAGAGGAGAGCTCTAGCAGCATACAAAGCCTGTCCTAGTGAGTACAACTTGCAGGTTCTTCGACTTGCTCGTAGCAAAGTCCAACAGACTTCCAGGAGATGTTCTAACGATTATTGGCTTCAGCTCTGCTCTCAGATACAGACAGCAGCGGACACAGGTAACATCAAGGGAATGTACGACGGTATCAAGCAGGCTTTAGGTCCAATACAGAAGAAATCTGCTCCTTTGAAGTCTGCTACAGGCGTGATCATCTAGGACCAAGCACAGCAGATGGACCGCTGGGTGCAGCACTACTCTGAGCCATATTCTAGAGAGAATGTAGTAACCAAAGAGGCATTAAATAACATTGAGTGCCTGCCTGTCTTGGAAGAGTTGGACAGTGAACCAACTTTAGCAGAAATAAAAGCAGCCTTGGATTCCCTCGCCTCCAGCAAGGCACCGGGGAAGGATAACATCCCTGCTGAAGTGCTGTAAAGAGAACATCACCACTGAGCTGTATGAAATCTTTTGTCTTTGCTGGAGGGAAGGACATTTTTTGCTGGACATTTTTGCAGTGACCAAATCATGTTTGTGCACCTTTTCAATTGTATGCATTGGACTGAGATCTGAAGCTGCATAAAAGAAAGAAAAAAATTATACAATTCTATATTCACCTTACCCTCCTAAAAATTATAACAACATCATAGCAATCTCTTTTTCTTCTCTCTAACATGCTTCCTTCACAAAATGACCATCAATTACAGGAACAGGGGATTCTCTCCCTTTGGCTCCATAAATGTGGTTTCAGGAGACCTTGGGCTTTTCATTGGCATCTGAGCTGTAAATCTCTTTCAGCTTCAAGCTTCCTAGTTATTCTTTTACAACAATTTAATTTTGGCTTCCGAATGAATGTTTATTTTAAAAAAGAAGAAGTATCAAGGAAATATTCAATGCCTTAGGGAGCCCAGATTCAATCTGATCATCACTTCAAGGATCCTCCCTTCACTTCTGATCACCTTGGAAACTGAAACTGACAAATATCCCACTTCAGTTTGGATTCTGAATATTTCCAGACCCAAAGCATCTCCCTAGTTTGAGCAGATACGTAGAGGACTGCAAGGTAAGTGCCTTAACTTTGAGTTTTAATCAAGCACAACCAAAACCTTGCTCCTACAATGATTTAGAAATATTAATAATTATTATTACTTCCACACATGCTGCCCTCAATTTCTTGAAAGGAATATGCTTTGGTATGTCATCAGCATATAATAAGATTTCTTCCTTGGCTCACATTCAATGCCTTCACAGCTGAAAAGATCATGACAGTTCTACTACCACTGCAATGAAGGAACCTTTAAGGAGGAAAAGGAAACTGCAAAATAAACAGAGTGGAATTTAGTATAGTAGATGCATGGGATAAGGATGGAGGCAGTAGACCAGAGTAGAATTTGTCAATAGAATAAGATGTCCAGTTACACATCACCCAAAATTGGGAAATTCAGCATTAGAAACTGACAAATCGCAGATGTGAATACAATTTTCACATGCTAATTTCTACATGCAGGTGTATATTTATGAATAACTGGCGTCATTGAAATAGAAGTTCAATACCTTTCAGCAAAGTGGGGAAGGGGCAAACAGTGACCAAATGCCCTCTGTGTCTGCTCTACAGTCCGGAGGCCGGTTGGTGGGCAAGCTCAGGATCTTCCAGGTAGTTCTTTCTCTTTAAACTGCAGACATGAACTGGACAGTGTCACATCTCCAGGGAGGCATCCTCTTTTACTACTATCACACTCATGAGTTACACACTACCCAGGTAGTCTCTCTCTGTTTGTCTGTCTCTCTCTCTCTCTGTGTCTCTGTCTCTGTCTCTGTCTCTGTCTCTCTCTCTCTCTCTCACACACACACACACACACACATCACTTTTAAAAATCCAACAACTTAATTCTAGACCTTTTACCACAATTTATCTTGCAGCTCCCTGAAGAAAGGGGCATAATTGCCTATAACTTATGAACTGTTTAACATTGTCTCTTCCTTATGAATTTATGATCCATAAACACATTCAGCTGTGGATCTAGACTATCCAAGAGGTATTGCCATCCTGCACATGTCTACTCAGAAGTAAGGCTGATAGTGTTCAAAGGGACAGCACTCTTCTGTGAGGGCATACAAGACTGCAGGTGCTGACACATTAGAGGTCAAATTATTGCTATTTTCTTTTCTTTTTTTATCTAATTTTTATTATTTTCAATGGGGATAGGATTATGGGGAAGGGAATTTAGGGTTGGGTGGGTAGGTATGGATAGGGAAAGGATAAAATTCCAGAGAGTGAGATAGTACATTTACATCAACTTATAGAATTATACTAGAGAGATAAAAAGAAAAACAGCAAATTTTCCAGTATTACTATATTTACTCGTCTATGTTTTCCCTAGTTGGACCTTCACATTCTTCTTTAGTCTATGCTTTCCAGGCTATCTTTCGAGTCTAATTATGAAATTATTCTATTATTGCTATTTTCTTTATGTGGAGCTACACTTAAGGTTAGATCCAGGAGCTGCAGCAGGTGAAGAACACTTTGGCTAGACTACTGAGTGGGGCAACCGGCCAGCAACGTACTGTCTTTGTACTGGATGACCTGATTTCTATCATGCCAGATTTAACATTTTGTTGCTAGTCTATAAAACCTTAACCACCTTGAGTCATAGTAACCTAGGAGACTGCTTTCTTCCAGGCTTCTTTTGAGATGATATGGTTAAGAGCCTCTTTGTGATTTAGAAGTCCCATCTGCAGTTATTTCAAGCAGGGTGTTCAGAGTTCAATAATTTTCCCTCTGAGATTACCAGGGTTGTATCAGAGCACTACCTGAAGTCTTGGGGAACTACTATGTTTCTCTGATTCTCCAGGAAGGAACACATCTTTCAGGGTGGGCAGAACTAGAGGAGAAGAAAATTTGATTTTTTTTTTCCCTAAGTGTCTTTGAAGCCTAGACATTCATCTCCACCATGCATTCCCAGTAGATGTCAGTGTTTACTGGCTTGGCATGAAGGTGTTTGTCTTGCTCCAAATGGTACAATGAGCCCACTGCTAGTTCTTCTCCAATGTTCCTTCCACTTCCACCCTTTTGGCACACTTACTTTTGATCCACTGTACCATTTGGAGAAACATGGGAAGTGACACACCAGCATTTCATCTCATGAACCTTCCTGTTGCTCAGACACCTCCCCCCGCTAATCTCATCTCTGTGACATCACAGGAGTCCACTCCATGGACTCACGTTTTGGCCCTGAAATATATCTCAGTGAATAGGACGCTGTTCACCTGATAGCCTTAGATATTGGACAGGTATGCATTGATGTTTCTTATTCTCAGATACATGTTGAAGACAAATTTATGCATGCAAGCCTTCCTGGTATAATTTGGCAGATCTTTCCGTTCATATGATTTTCCATATTGATGTTTCATATTGATATTTAATTCTCTATGTACATGGCTTTGAAATCCATAGATCAAGGGAGAACTATGCTGATGGATCTGGGAGCTAATTTAACCCTTTCCCCCAACTCCTACTGTACACTACCACAACCCTACTGCTGCCACACAGTGGTGAAATTTGGTGGCAAAGCCAACTGGAAGTGAAAAAAAAATCCAATTATGTTTCTTTGAAAATTGGCCCCCTCCCCTCAGCTAAAAGAGACATGTAGGAACCTGGTGACTTCTTACCTAGAGGATTCCATGAGCACTATTTTAATAGAAATGGGGGGGGGGGGCACAGAAGCCACAAAAGTAACCAGGGTGGTGCATGCCTTCATATTATCAACTCCTGCAAGTAGCATAAACAATAGATGCAAGTAAATAAATAAAATGAAAGCTTATTCAGAAGTAAGTCCTCTTGGGTTCCATAGAATTTACTTCAAATCCACGGTATGAATGCTCAGAATTGCATTACAATGCTGGCATCATTCTATTAAGCTTACAGCTTTCAGATTTGATACATCCAGAAATTTTGTTATGTGGGATGGTGTTTACAACTATTAATTACTTTATATGAGAGGAAAATGTGTTGTTCTAAACTACATTCCTAAATTATAATCAATGGAACATTAATCTTAATTGCAGCAATTCATTGTCATGCTGGAACAATTTACTCCCGATAAAGCCATGCCCTGTGATTTAGTGTAACTATTATTTCTTGGTTACTTTCTCCATAAAAGCTATACAACACTTTTCTTTATGCCATAGTTTGATGATCCTGACACACTCTTCAAAATTTTTCAGTTTTGGGTACAAATGCATTGCAATTTCAGCCTGAATGAGATATGTAAAAATGATCTTTTTATAGAGAGAGAGTGGTCACTTTTATCATTGTTCCTCTCGCAATGTATAGCCACTAGCTGAAATCCTGTTGGAATAAGCCAAAAACCAATGGCAGGACTGCTGGCAATATTTTTCTGATATTAAAGGCACCCTCTCTACACAATACCAAGGCTCCCGAAGGCTTCCTCATGGCAAAAGGAGTCCCTGGGGAGCCTCAGAACCTGAAGAAACGGGAAGAAGAAATGTTAAACTATTCTGTGCAGAATAAAGTTGCACCAATAGGATTTCAGCCACTGGGAAGAGATTACTGCATTTTAAGGTGTGTTTCTATATTAATGCTAAATTTCACTGAGGACATTATTACATGTCATAATCTGCATTGGGTTCACCATGCTGCTGCCAGAGACTTGTGGGCATCTCCAATCTCAGCTGCCTGCCCAAAGTTCCTCATCCACACAACCTGAAGGCTGCAAGATGAGGCCTTACTTTGGCTAGCCAAGCAAAAGAGGCAGCAGCTTCGCACCTTCCAACCAGCCCTACTTGCTGCTTGAGCTCAAATACAATCCTTGATGCTGATGCCCCCACTGCTGTAGGAGACTATCGGGACCACACACTGGAACAAAAACAAACAAACAAACATGACATTTTGTTGTTTAGTCGTTAAGTCGTGTCCGACTCTTCGTGACCCCATGGACCAGAGCACACCAGGCCCTCCTGTCTTCCACTGCCTCCCGGAGTTGGGTCAAATTCATGTTGGCAGCTTCAATGATACTGTCCAACCATCTCGTCCTCTGTCGTCCCCTTCTCCTCTTGCCTTCACTCTTTCCCAACATCAGGGTCTTTTCCAGGGAGTCTTCTCTTCTCATGAGATGGCCAAAGTATTGGAGCCTCAGCTTCAGGATCTGTCCTTCCAGTGAACACCCAGGGTTGATTTTCTTCAAAGTGGATAGGTTTGTTCTCCTTGCAGCCCAGGGGACTCTCAAGAGTCTCCTCCAGCACCACAATTCAAAAGCATCAATTCTTCGGCGGTCAGCCTTCTTTATGCTCTCACTTCCATACATCGCTACTGGAAAAACCATAGCTTTGACTATGCGGACCTTTGTCGGCAAGGTGATGTCTCTGCTTTTTAAGAAGCTATCTAGGTTTGTCATTGCTTTCCTCCCAGGAAGCAGGCGTCTTTTGATTTCGCGACTGCTGTCACCATCTGCAGTGATCATGGAGCCCAAGAAAGTAAAATCTGTCACTGCCTCCATATCTTCCCCTTCTATTTGACAGGAGGTGATGGGACCAGTGGCCATGATCTTTTTTTTGATGTTGAGCTTCAGACCATTTTTTGTCCTCTCCTCTTTCACTCTCATTAAGAGGTTCTTTAATTCCTCCTCACTTTCTGCCATCAGAGTGGTATCATCTGCATATCTGAGGTTACTGATATTTCTTCCAGCAATCTTAATTCCGGTTTGGGATTCATCCAGTCCAGCCTTTCGCATGATGTATTCTGCATATAAGTTAAATAAGCAGGGGGACAATATACAGCCTTGTCGTACTCCTTTCCCAATTTTGAACCAATCAGTTGTTCCATATCCAGTTCTAACTGTTGCTTCCTGTCCCACATATAGATTTCTCAGGAGATAGATATGGTGGTCAGGCACTCCCATTTCTTTAAGAACTTGCCATAGTTTGTTGTGGTCCACACAGTCAAAGGCTTTTGCGTAGTCAATGAAGCAGAAGTAGATGATTTCTGGAACTCTCTGGCTTTCTCCATAATCCAGCGCATGTTAGCAATTTGGTCTCTAGTTCCTCTGCCCCTTCGAAATCCAGCTTGTACTTCTGGGAGTTCTCATGACATTAACTTGATTTAACTCATCAGTGTAACTGTGCCCTCCATCTTGCAAAGAGACTGGGCACTCACCTAAAAAAGAGCAGAAGGTTGTAGGTGATACAGATTTGCATCAAATTTGCTTGAGCTCATGTATACATGAATGTGTTTATATGTATGTGGAAATCACTGTAGCTTAAGTAGAAATACAATATATTTCACCATTGGAAAGAGAAAAATCGATCACATCAGTCTTCTCACAATCTCCCCTGAAGTAACAAATCTTGCCTTGTAGAAGTGCATGCTGTTTCGCTTCATCAATAATGTATGTATGTGTATATAAACTCCCTCTATGCACACAAATGAGTGAAGAGGCTAGAACATTGATAGTAGGTGTGTGTCTGCGAGGCAAAATTCCCAAATAAAATCAGCTAAATAGGCTAACCACTGAGATGCTGATTAACTATATAACTGACTGACTATACCGTAAATCACTTAAATGATAGCACAGATGGAGAAGGAGAAATCATTAAATTGTTTAATAACTTGCAAAACAAAAATAAAGAAAAAAATGAGAACATACATCAAGCTAGGAAATATTTTACTATTTTAAGCAGCCTTTTTCTTGATGACTTCGCCTAGTTACAGAGAATGAAAACCATCCCATCTGTTGGGCCAAATTCGCAGTCATTGTTTTAAAAGTGTTATTAATGGAGAGAATTATTTCAGTCTTAAGCTGGAACAGACACATAGCAGCCTCCCAGACATCTTCAGGACATATCCGACATCCCAAACATTATCCCTAATATGAATTTTGGCAAACTTAAAGCCTATAGGCTGAAGTGTGGAATATTCAAGCAGCTACTCCGCATCGCTATGCCATAAACATAACATGCTTTTAACCCCAATTGCATCGTATTGTGCTAAGCTGTTATTGCTACTGTTTCCTATCCCCAGCAAGCAAAGCCATTCCTTTCCATTAGCATTTCCAAAAGCTAACACAATATGGGTGTGAGGAAGATCTGATGATATCTGCTGAAACTAATCAGATCTAATCTATACCTGGATAGAAAAGCCTGTTAGGTTCCAGTTACACAACCAGGCATTCTCTCATGGAATAAAACTGGGACACACACACACACACACATACATACACTGGAGCACATGCTTCTGTATACACGTACCTAAGCTTTATTCCTCAGCTTTAAATTCATTCAGCACAATTCTTTACTCTTTGCTCTTCCCCTCAAACTGCTAGCTCTTATATCAAACCCTATACTCTCTTCTCTCTCTCACCTCCATACCCCAGGCTGCTGGACATCAATTATACAGTAGCCAACTGCCACATTTTCAGCAATGGAGTGAATTGTAAACCAAACTTCTTGGTGATTCATGGCAGACTCAGCAACAGAGAAATAGGCTTTGTGGCATCGTCTGGAAATAAATCCAAACAGTTTCAGATATTTCTACTGTGTAGTGACTGCTACCGTTGGATCATTTGTGGAGACTACCGATGACAGCGCCACGCCTTCTTCAAAGGGTCCGTTGTATAAGTTGGCTCAACCTCACAAGAAGCCTTTGTGACACTGAAGACATTGGCACAGACATGGAAGTTCTTTTTTCATGATAGTGCTGATCTATTTAGTGAGCCCCGTGTGTCTTATAGAAGAAAGCTATGAAGAAGGATGTTTGGCAGAAATCAATAGAGCAGTGCTAAGGGATTGTGTCTAAAACAGTATAGGCAGCTTGTGAATAGAGCAGAGGGGATTCCTGTGATGTCTGGCTATATTTAAATCTTTCAAATCTGAACGATTGTTATGAGCCTACCCTGGCATGAAGATAATCAGAAGAGGCCTTTCTCTCAGTCTCACTACTCTTACGGGTTGGGACACAGGAGAGGGTCTTCTCTGTTGTTGCTCCCAGACTCTGCAACTCCATGAAATCAGTGGAAGTGTGATTTGTTTCTTCTAATACTCTTAACTGAAGAACAATATTGTTCTATCTGGGATGGCAGTCCTCTTCTCCTGAGCATGCAGTTTCTATAGACTTAGCCATGAAGGTGGAAAGATAAGCCACATCAAATCTGGCAATCAATGGAATAGCAGATATTACAGCCATATCACCCTCTCATCAGCTTCTAATGTGCCATCAAGTCGGAACCAACTTATAGCAACCTTAACAGGGCTTTCATGATAAATGAGATATTTAAAGAGTGGTTTTACCAGTTCCACTTCCCCAGTGAGTTTCCATGGCCAAGTGGGGACTTGAACCCTATTGTCCAGAGTCTGTGACTCTACCCACGACACCACATTGTGAATCACCCTGGGTCTTTAAGGCTTAGCAACTATAGATCATTCTTGGGGCAAATTTCCAAGAAAGAGGGAGCTAAATGTAGGACAGAGGAGAGAGGGAAGATAAAATGCAACACTCTGAAAGATCCTTCCTCGTCACTCTAAGAGAAATGCCTGGTAAGCTTGCAAATGTAAATACTCCACAGAAGCAGACAATAGCTCCATTTCATTTGGGCAGCCTGCAACACACAGCTCCTTCACCCATACACTTATTTATTTATTTATTTATTTATTTATTTATTTATTTATTTATTTATTTATTTATTTATTTATTTATTTATTGGATTTCTATCCCGCCCATCTAGACCAAAGGTCTACTCTGGGCGGTTTACAAATTTAAAAACAATAAAATCAATAAACATATGTTATAGATCCAAGGTGGCAAAAGTATAAGAAATTAAGATACAGCAGGAGGGAAAGCCTCCCCAAATAGCTAGGTTTTAAGTTTATTCCTGAAAACACCCAGAGAGGGAGCCAGGTGGATCTCCACTGGCAAGTTGTTCCAAAGGCGAAGGGCCACTGCCGAGAAGGCCCGGTTCCTCGTTCTTTCCTTCCGGACCTCCCTCAGCATTAGGCCCCTCAGCCACCCGGCCTGGCTGGAATGAGTGACTCTGGCAGAACTGGGTGGGAGAAGGCGCTCTGCCAGATATCGAGGTCCTAAACTGTTTAGGGCTTTATATGTAATCGTAAGAACTTTGAAATCAACGCGGAAATGAATGGGCAGCCAATGCAAGGCGGCCAGAGTGGGGGAAATATGATGGTACCTTTTCACCCCAGTAAGAAGTCTGGCCGCCGCATTCTGTACCATCTGAAGTTTCCGCATCAGTCTCAAAGGCAGCCCCACGTAGAGCGCATTACAGTAGTCTAATCTTGAGACTACGAGCACATGGACCAAAGTGGTGAGTGCCCCCACATCAAGATAGGGATGCAGCTGGGCAATCCACCGAAGGTGGAAATGTGCGGAACGGACCACTGACGACACCTGGGTCTCCATGGTGAGCGCCGGGTCCAGATGTACACCCAAACTGTGAACATTACTCTTAGTGGTAAGAGTCACACACACACCCCAAAGGAGAGGGAGTTTCCCAGAACACTGATGTCTGGGACACCCACCTGAAGGACCTCCGTCTTGCCCGGATTCAGCCTCAGTCCATTCACCTGCATCCATTGCTGAACAGCCCCCAGGCAGCGCTCAAGGGATGAAACAGCATCCACTGTTGTTGGAAAAAAGGAGATGTAGAGCTGAGTATCATCAGCGTACTGATGACATGAAGCCCCACATCCCCTAATGACCCCTCCCAGCGGCCTCATATAGATGTTAAACAGTATTGGGGAGATAATCGAGCCCTGTGGAACCCCACAATTGAGGCTCCACGGGGCCGAGAAACTCTCTCCAATCTGCACTCTCTGGGGACGGTCCTCCAAGAAGGAACGGGGCCTGGCAAGAGCAAGGCCACCAATTCCCAACTCGGAGAGCCTCCCCAGGAGAATACCATGGTCGATGGTATCAAAGGCGGCTGAGATATCGAGGAGGACCAGCAGAGACATTTTGCCCCTGTCAGCCTCCCTCAGTAGGTCATCAAACAGGGTGACCAATGCCATTTCCGTGCCATAGCACGGCCTGAAGCCTGACTGGAATGGATCCAGGGCATTGGTTTCATCCAGAAGAGCCTGCAGCTGATCGGCCACCACCCTCTCAACTACCTTGCTGAGGAAAGAAACATTGGCGACGGGCCTATAATTACCAATATCGTCCGCCGCCAAGCTCAGTTTCTTCCTAATGGGCCTAATGAGTGTCTCCTTGAGGGCAAGGGGAACCTTGCCCTCCTGGAGAGACCCATTAATTATTGCCGTAGCCCATTCAGATGTTATAGGCCTGCCTGCTTTGATTAGTCAGGCCAGGAAAGGGTCAAGGGAGGAGGTGGTGGCATGACAGCGGTCAAGCACTCTGTCCACCATGTCTGACATCACAGGCTGAAAGTGGTTAAGTCTCATCGGGCAAGACGGAGCGCTGGACGTCTCTGCTCAATCCACTGTTTTCAAATAGGGGGTAAGATCCCGGTAAGAAACTTCTAGTTTCTCAGTTCACTACCTATATCTTTCTCTTCCTCCTCTGGGGCTCACTTTAATTATCCTCTTGCTTGCTCTTGCCCCTCCATCTGGTTCTAAATCACTGTGCAATATGTTTCCTACAAAGAGAAATAGGCCAGACAGCAGTACAGCACGAGCCACCTTTGTGATCCCTCCTCCTTTCCTCGCCCACTGTCCAAGGACCAACCCCAACTCCACACAGACCATATCCAGTAACAGCTGTATAATCTGACCTTGCTCAACTGAAAAAGTAGCAAGTTGCAGCCATATCCATTACAGGCCAAGAAGGAAGAGGAGGAGGAGGAGGAAGAAGAAGAGGAAGAAGTTCAGTGTAGTTTGTTACTACAAAGTACATCTTTTTGCAAAGGAAACCTGCATCAGTTAGTACCAACTTCTAGCGAGATGAACTATCTGAGATGAAACAGATCATAGAAGTCAAACAGTGAATGTTGGTCTGTAAATTTACAATGTTAAAGTCTGTTAGAGAGACTGAAGAGATCCTAGAGCTGAATTTACACAACTATATTTATGTTAAGGGAAGAAGCCTTAAAATATGTTTCCAAGTTCATTTCAAACTGTCCCTGGTAAACTATTAGGAGGGGGAGCCTACTACTAATGCAGTGTTCTTTTAAATCTAACAAACTATTTAAAAAAATGGTAAATCACTTTCATTAAACCAATTGATGTTGGCATCTAAATTTGGGATTGCTTTTCCGTGAAATCCATCATTAATACATTTGCCTCTGAGTCATGCCATTTGTACAATCATTTTCTGTTGAAGGCTAATTAATCTCAGTATTCACAATAAGAACAGAAGAGTTTCCTTCATCAAATAAGATGTTCCTTGGATGCTTCGTTCTAACTAAATTGTACTGTGGCTACCGCAGGTGTAGAAAGTAAGGTGGCCACTGCAGCATAATGAAAAGGAGGACATGGGTGACCAATAGTCACCAAAATGGAGAAAGTTCATCATCAAAAAGGAGAATTTTTGCATTAAATTGGTATGTGCCAATTAAACTAATATATGCAAATATAATCATTAGGCTTAATTATTCTAATTTAAGTAGAAACACTATAAAACTAGCATCTGGATAGATGACATACTAGCAGAACTATTCCAGGTCACAGAAACTGAAAATATCAAAGCCCTCAAAAGAATATGCCAGCAAACATGGAAAACAAAACAATGGCCCAAAGATTAAAAATGTTCTATCTTCTTTCCAATCCTCAAAATAGGAGATGCCAAAAAGTACAGTATCCATTGGACCATTGCACTGATGTCCCATGCAAGCAAATGATGTTCAAGGTTTTGTAACAGTGTCTTTTATGGAGCAAGAAATATTAAATGTTTAAGCTGGATTCAGAAAAGAAGCACTAGATATCATATAGCAAATATGCATTGGCTATGAAGTGTGCCAAAGAATTTCAGAAGAAAGTCTGTGCTTCATAGATTACAGCAAAGCCTTTGACTGTGTAGATCATGAAAAGTTCAATCAGTACACACAGAGAAAAATTACTTAAGGCCGTGAAAATGGAGAATATTTTGAAAACAACAGAAACAAAGGCCCAATATAAGAAATAACAATTTGAAAATAAATTAAACAGCTGGGAAAATAAACCACTACAGGGACAACACAACACTTGAGAAATATTGATAGAAAGCATGATCATAATTCAGCATGGGCATGGCTAAAACTGGGAACCATTAAGAAAGAAATCGAAGGCTTGATTTTTGCTACACAAGAACAAGCACTCTAAACCAATGTGATGAAAGCTAAGATTCAAGGAATTAGTGCTAACAGCAAATGTCGAATCTGCCAAGAAAAAATGGAACTGTGCCACACCTCATCTGTTAATGTCCAAAGACTGTGCAAACAGATTAAAAAATTAGACATGATAGAGTGGCAAAATTAGTACACTGGTCATTATGCAAAAAAATATAACTTGCCAGCCTCCAAAAACCCATGGGAACATCAGAGAAGGTGTCAGAAAATGATGATGTCAAAATCTTGTGGGATTTCTGGATCCAAACTGATAGGCACCTTCAACATAACACACCAGACATAGTAGTAACAGAACAAAAAAAATGTCTGGATCATTGACATTGCAATTCCAGGGGATGCCAGAACTGAAAATCAAGAACTGGAAAAACTAACAAAATACAGAGACCTGGCAATTGAAACCTCTTGCTTGTGGATGAAACACACTTCAGTGGTCATTGAAGCTATCACACCATCAGAGCTACAAAAAACAGCAATTTTAGGAACAGCTACAACGTCTGTTAAATATGAGGTTTTTGGTTAAAACATGTATCTGTTATATAATACCAGTCAATTTTTTTATCATTTTAATTGACTGTGTCAATTTTTGAATAATAATAATAGTGTGCCATCAAGATAATTCTGACTTATGGTGACCCTTTTCACCGTTTTCTAGGTAGAGAGGTCTCAGAAGTTGTCTACCATTCTCTCCTTTTGGGGTGCCCAAGGTTACACAGGCTGGCTCTTCTGGAGTGCCTAGTGGGGAATTGAACTCCCAACCTCTGGCTCTGCAGTCAGATACCTAACTCACTGAGCTATCCAGCCAGCTATACTATTGCAACAGCAATGCTTAAAAAGAAAAACAAAGGTTAAAAATAGGCACCTCATCACTTGCTTCCATAATTACAGTCACACCATGAGATAATTAAAAAAAATGTGAGGCAACTTTGTAATCACCTCAGTGGGGTAGAAATTAATAGTTGGCTAGGGGCACCATTCCTGCAGACAATACAAGATGTGGAAAAACAGGGTCAACATTTTGTTCCTATATTATCTTCACAGAATATTAGTTCCATTCCAAGAGGAATAAAATAAAATTAACTGGACTATTGGCCAGAGTCTAAACTCTGGAGTCATCAGAATTGTAATGTGAGGAAAGGAAGAGAAAGGAAAAAGTCAAGGCCATACACTCACATTTGAATCCAGTTCAGGTATCTGGAAAGCTTCAAATGTAACTACAGTCATGGCCAAAAATATTGGCACCCTCGCAATTCTGTCAGAAAATGCCACCCTTCTCTCAGAAAATTGTTGCAGTTGCAAATGTTTTGGTACTCACATGTTCATTTCTTTAGTTTGTGCTGGAACAACACAAAAAAACAGAGAAGAAAAGTCAAATCTGATACAAGCCCACACAGAAACCCAAAAATGCACTGGCCAAAATTATTGGCACCCTTAACTTAATATTTGGTAGCACCCCCTTTGGAAAAAATAACTGAAATAAATCGCTTCCTATAACCATGAATGAGTTTCTTACACCTCTCTACTGCAATTTTGGACCACTCATCTTTTGCAAACTGCTCCAGGGCCTTCAGATTTGAAGGATGCCTTCTCCCAACTGCTGTTTTGAGATCTCTCCACAGGTGTTCTATGGGATTCAGATCTGGACTCATTGCTGGCCATTTCAGAACTCTCCAGCACTTTGTACAGTGGACGCTCGACTTACAGACGGCTCCACCTGCGGACTTTTCGACTTACAGACTTCTCCGGCCGCAAAATTTCCCATCGACTTGCGGCCGGAGAATCGACCTACGGACCGGAAGGGGGAGGCAGGGAAAGCGCCAAATTCAAATTTGGCGCTTTCCTCGCCTCCCCCTTCCGGTCTCCAGGGCTTCTCCGTCGCCATGGGAGGCCTCTCGGAGGTCCCCCCTCGCCGCCGATCGTGCCTGCCGAAGCCCTCCAAGGGCGGCGGTGGCAGACGACCTCCGGAGGTCTTCCATTGTGGCGGAGAAGCCTTGGAAGGCCTCTGGAGGTCCCCCTCGCCGCCGATCGGCGGCGAGGGGGACCTCCGGAGGCCTTCTAAGGCTTCTCCGCCGCCATGGAAGACCTCCGGAGGTCGCCATCCGCCGCCAGCTTTCCCAGGGTACACCGGGCCTACCAGGAGAGGGCTTCCCCTGGTAGGCCCAGTGTACCCTGGGAAAGCCGCCGGCGGCAGCGGCGGACGACCTCCGAGAGGCCTCCCATGGCGGCGGAGAAGCCCTCGGAGGGCTTCGGCAGCGGCGGGAAAGCCCTCGGAGGGCTTCGGCAGCGGCGACGGCGGCAGCCAGGGACCCCCGTGAGGCCTCTGGCAGCGGTGGGGAAGCCCTCGGAGGGCTTCGGCAGCGGCAATGGCGGCGGCGAGGGACCCCTTCGGACCAGTAAGGTGCTGCTCTTTGCCTTTATTTCCTTTTTTTGGTGGGGGTGGTATTTTTTCTTCGGCCGGTTACGGATTAATGGGTTTTCAATGCATTCCTATGGGAAATGGACCCTCGACCTACGGACTTTTCGACCTGCGGCCACCGTTCCAATACGGATTAAATCTGTAAGTCGAGGGCCCACTGTAACCATTTCTGAGTGCTTTTTGAAGTGTGTTTCGGGTCATTGTCCTGCTGGAAGACCCATGACCTCTGGTGGAGACACAACTTTCTGACACTGGCCACTACATTGCGCCCCAAAAGTTTTTGGTAATCATCAGATTTCATGATACCGTTCACACAGTCAAGGCATGCAGTGCCAGAAGCAGCAAAGCAACCCCAAAACATGTTTGAACCTCCACCATGTTTGACTGAAGGGACTGTGTTCTTTTCTTTGAATGCCTCATTTCTTTTTCTGTAAACAGTGCCATGATGTCCTTGACCAAAAAGCTCTCCTTTTGTCTCATCTGTCCACAGTACGTTCTCCCAGAAAGATTGTGGTTTTGTCACATAAGTTTTTGCATACTCCAGTCTTGCTTTTTTTATGCCTTTGTGTCAGCTGTAGTGTCCTCCTGGGTCTCCTACCATAGCGTCCCTTTTCATTCAGATGGCGACGAATAGTGCGAGCTGACACTGTTGTACCCTGCGTCTGCAGATCAGCTTGAATTTGTTGGGAAGTTAATCTGGGTTCTGTATCCATCATTCGAACAACCCTTCGTTGTAATTTTTCAGTAATTTTGTTCTTCCGTCCATGTCCAGGGAGGTTAGCTACAGTGCCATGGGCTGTAAACCTCTTGATGAAATTGCACACGGTGGACACAGGAACATTAAGATCTCTGGAGATGGACTTGTAGCCTTGAGATTGTCGATGTTTTTCCACAATTTATTCTCTCAAATCCACAGGCAACTCTTTACACTTCATTCTTTTCTCCATGCTCAGTGTCACACACAACACAAAGGTTGAGTCAACTTTTCGCCATCTTAACTGGTTGCAAGTGTGATTACTATATTGCCCACACCTCTTGTGACAGGTGTGTCTAAATACAAATTAAAGGAGCATCACATGCTTAACAAGCAATTATTTCTTACAATTTAGACAGGGTGCCAATAATTTTGGCCAGTGCATTTTTGGGTTTCTGTGTGGGCTTGTATCAGATTTGACTTTTCTTCTCTGTTTTTTTGTTGTTGTTGTTGTTGTTCCAGCACAAACCAAAGAAATGAACATGTGAGTACCAAAACATTTGCAACTGCAACAATTTTCTGAGAGAAGGGTTGCATTTTCTGACAGAATTGCGAGGGTGCCAATATTTTTGGCCATGACTGTACAACCTGTGGATGTTTAACTGATACCAAGATAAGGCTCTTCTCCCTTCCTCCCTGTACACCATTTTCTTTTGTTTTGTTTTTAAAAAATATGTTCTGTTGCCCCTCCTTGCTTTTCTTGAGTGTGTTGCTGTGGCTGTGGTTCATGCTGAGATGTTCCTTCCTTCTTCCACTGTCTTTTCAGGAGAAGGAGGAGGGAAGGTGGTATTGCACCATGATTTGTGTGCACATGTGCACACACACAAACACACAGCAAAGAAGGAAGGGAAGGTGGAATGGAAGGTCTTCCTCTTGAAACAAATAAAACTACCCACTGCTGGAAGAAGAGGAGACAGTCTGTGGACTGGAGGGAAATAGGAGGAGTAGGAGAAGGGGGAATGAGGTGTCCTGGTGTGAGAGGACACCTCACCGCAAATATATATGACTAGATGGGCGGGCTATAAATGTAATAAATAAATAAATAAAAGACTCAAGGAGATCTTAAAAAAAAAAGCCTATGCATCACTGCCTTCTTCCTCAGGTATGGATGGTGACACCTCTGTACAAGAGTCAAAATGGAAAATGGTCTTGGCCAAATCTGGACCAGTGGCCCACTAGCTGGCAGAAGGTGACACTCCTCTTTTGCATACTAATTCATGGAGTGAACTTTTCTCTTATTATTGACAGATTAAGGAAGAAGCAGCACCCTTCAGAATACATGGGAAGAGACTGGACACCACCACCCCTGCCTCTACTGGAACTCTTAAGGACTGTCCCAAAATGAGACATTGGCACAAGGAAATGACCAACAACAATCTGATGGCTGTAAAAGTCTGGCTGCTCTTTCTTGTACTTGCAATTTTAAGGGGAACCAGTTTGTTGTTTGTGTTAATGCATGATTGTAGAAAACTCTGCTGTATATGTCTTGGGGTTATCTGATGAGCAATGTTAATAGAATAAAGGTTGCCACAGCCCATTCTGTGAGTGAACGTCATAATATGAAGTGTTTTTGTCACACTAATGCTAATGCTGTATTTTTGCCAGCTTGTACCAACATGTGTTTTTTGTACTGGTGTTCGTACACTCCAAGCCACTTTGAGCACATTGCATGGAAAAGCTGCATACGCATTAAAACTGATTAATACAGAGCTTCAGAATTTAGAGGCTATTGTGCATATTAAGCCCCTTTGTTGCTCTTATCTCAAAGCCAAACAAAATCTTTCCACATGCAGCAGATAACATATAACAAATATTTCACCATTTTAAAAATGAACAGCAGACAGGAGTGGCTACTTTTCAGATACAATGGGATGGATGATTGGCCCCTTCTGGGCATTTTTCAGTTAAAAATGCAATTTTCCTAATACATTTTTCTCCCCCGATACTTCTTTCCATTAATAGCTGGGGCCATAGAAGTGGATGAATCAGTATATTTAAGTTTATCTGTGTTTACTCAGGACTACAGATTACTCACAAGATTTAGCCTGTTCTTTCATAAAACTATGTCCCCTGCAAAGTCCCCCACATTTTAATTAAAGAGTTATTTTATCTCAAAATAAGCATTTCTAAATGCTTTTGCTTTCAAAACATGCATTTAAAAAGTATTTTTGAGCCAAGAACTGTGAAAGAACATTCGGAAAATGAGAACATGGGTATGTACATTCTAAGTAGGAACAGGCAATTCAGATAAAACCAGTTCAGTCTGGATTTTGAAAAAGATAAAATTCCTTAAGTTCCCCAAAAGGAAATATAGATACCTTTGGCAAGTTGTTACCAGTGTCTTCCATAGAACATCAATTTTTTCTCTTACATTAGAGCCCTGGACATTATTAGGAGCAACTTGATAGGTTTAAAACCACAAGGTGGTAGTTGAGTGACCTGCTGTGTGATTTATGATGTGTCAGCTACTTTGGGTAGGGTTACAAACTCAGGGTGCTAAAGGCACGCACCTGATTGCAGCAGAAATGGACATTTCATGGTAGTGATCTCCCTTAGAGTGACCCTACCACCTGCCAGAGAATTGCTCCTGCCTGGCTCCCAAAAGTAGAAACCCTATAGCTGGACTGAAAAGGCCCAGCTTGAGCATGGATAAGGGCTGGGCTAAAGTATGTTTCATCATATGTTGTGTGATTGCCCGGAAATAGCTTGAACTGGACCATGCCACAAGCAGTCCAAGTTGTGATCCATTTCCTCATGTGATCACACTCTCAGTTGTATTTCTTCCAAATTTTTCCCCAGCCAACATTTCCCATCTGCTTTGTCCTTTCATCTATGGAGAGGATATATGACATCTTATTTTTCTACCAGCAGCCAAGTGCTTCTAATGTGGTTTTTCTTCTTTCTCCTCCAGAGTGTCACACATTTCCTACCTCTAGGGCCTTTTTAAGTGTTGTCAAGTTACTTCCAACTTATAGTGAACCAGGTAAGGTTTTCAAGATATGGGAGATGTTCAGGAATGACTTGCCATTGCTGGCCTCCAGTGAGTTTCCATGGACAAGCAGGGATTTGAACTGAGGTCTCCTAAATCCTAGTCCAATCCGCTATGCCACACTGGCTCTCTAGAGCTCCCTGGGAGAGCTTAAAATGTGGAAAGCCACAGTTGTCACAAAGCAGTAATGCAGGGATGGAGTCCATCTTAAAATGGTGGCAAGTCAACCCTCCTCTAAACATAGCATGGACCCAATTTGGCACTTCCTCACTCTCTAGAACAGTGGTTCCCAACCTCTTCTGAGTCACAATCCCCTTTTAGAATAGCCAAGTAGCCTAGGACACATAGGCTACTAGGCTATTGTTATGCAAACACCCATTGTGTTTGCATAAAAATGTGTTTTTAATGGGGTAAAGTCATCCCTTCACAGAAAGTAGAGCCTTCTTTCTCCCCCCCAAAAGGACTTGTTTCTCATACATACAAATATACACTAACTTTAATATCCCGCTCTGAAAGGTCAAAGAAGAAATTATTTAACAAGGGCTACAACACATGACCAGAGACCCCTAGAAAACACTTTGTGATCCAGGTTGGGAAACACTGCTCTAGACGTTTTGGTTTGGTTTGGTTTGCTATTTTAAAGAGAAACAATGTTATATTATAGGACCACATAGAAAAAGTATCATTTGGTTTGGGTTTTAGTCATACTACCTGGTGCATGCTTCTTCTCTAGGGGAAGCCAACAACCCAGCCCTACATGAAAACAATGTATGTATATTAAACACACACACACACACACACACACACACACACAATAATTCCAAAAAGTGCTATTACTTCTCATTAGGACAGAGATTTTAAGAATCCATGCCTTGTTCCTCTTACTGTGATGCTTTCAAACAGAGAGCAATGGTGGCGGCTGAGGTGGATTTGCCCATTAACAATCTGTCCACATTCAGGGTATTTCTTTCAGTTGAACTCTCAACTCTCTTCCGCTGAGCAACTTACTAATTAAACACCACCACAGAGAGCAGAACTCAGGGGGCTGCTGGTGAATTCTCTTTTGCAAATGGAGCTTCCTGCTGCTTTACTACCCCTATGGTTAAAATGTCCCCTCCTCCCCATTATGCTCCTCTGGATATTGAATTAAATGTCAAATATAATTTGGCGTAAAAACATGAAGGCTGCAGCTGCCCTCAGAGCAAAGCCGACAGATGCTTGATACATCATCTCAATGGGGAGCTATAGAGAGACATATTGCTCCTCAATATATCAGCACAAATGACTCCTCATAACTTTTTTGTTTTTTAATGGGAAGGCTTTGGAATTTTTACATCGTATCATGTAAGCAAAAGGCACTCTTTTGCACAATTAGTTAAAGACAAACTCTGGAATTTTCCCAACCAGACCTCATCGCCAGCAGGCAGAGATTCTGAAACCACTTCTGGTTCAGGCACTAAATCTGAAGACTCTGATCTGATGCTGGTAAGAATATCTTCAGTCCTAAACAAGTAGTAAACAACAAGGGTAGAAACAGGGACACAACTCTGAAATGAAGTTGGCATCCGGATGGGTCCATTTAGGTTGTGTTTAGTAAGAAACAAACTCTCTGGCAAGTCACAGTCCTTAGGCAAAGATGCTCACGTTTCCCACTGCTAACACCATCCCATTGCACTGCCTCTTGCTTCTGTTGTGCCTTTCCCTCTGCTCAGTCTATCTCTTCCCTAGTGCTTTCTCCATGGTACTTCTTCCCTCCTCCTCTTAGACACTCTCCCCACTGGATCACCTCTCTTTCTTCTTCATTTTGCTCTCTCCACCCCTGCCCCCATGTATCCTTCTGCTGCCTTTCCAGTTCAGCTGCTGAAGCTCCTACATGGGGTTGGGGTGTGAGTAGATTAGAGGCATGGCACATATGGATGGAGAGGACGAGGCCCTTGATGCACACACAATAAAAAAGAACATGATGGTCGATCTTTAGGTGGAGAGGAAAAAAACAGGGAGGGAAAGCATGCTACACAGCACAGCTCCTTCCCTTCTGCCCTGCCAGCAAGTATCTGGAAGAGCTAAGGAAATGTCAAAATGTTCTCTGCCTGTGGAGTACCAGACTTATTTATTTATTTAAATTATTTATATGCTGCCTTTCTCCCCATAGGGGACCCAAGGGAGCTTACAACAGATAAAACAACAGACTTTAAAACACTATATCAAAATCATATTTAAAAAAACAATTAAACAGATGTCAAGATTTAAAATCAAGTTTAAAAACAATTCAAAAAGCATTTCAAAACCTGTAAGTTAAAAACCAGCCTTCCCGAGATGACTTAGTCATAGGACTACTTTTTAAGTGTAGTGCAAATATTTCCTGAATGCCATGATGACTTTAAATTTACCTTCAGTGGAAAGCCCATAAAAACGGATAGTTGAAATTCCACCTTCGTTTCTAGTGGGCCTCATTTCTTCTCACTGCTGTTTTGCTCTGACCCACCCCTTTCTAGGTTGCCACTTCAAATACATTTGCAACCCGAAAGCCATTCAGAGTGCTTCTCCCAGCACTCTTTTCTTCGCTCACCAAACAAACAGCATTTCCTATGCTGTACATTTTTCTTTGAAATACACTGCCTGAATATTCCAGCAGCTAGGATGAGCAAGAGTGCTTTCTCTCAGCTCCATTTTCAGCAATCACACTCCACTCGGGCTGTTTACATTTCTTACCACGGAATTGCCAGAATGAAATTCCCCTCCTGCTCTTTGGTTTTATTCTTCCATTGCCAGTAAGGGGGGGGGGGGATAAGAAAAAAGATACCATCGTCTGAGCAGCCATACAGATGAGACTTTTATGTCAGATAGCACTGTGTAACAGACACACTCCTTACACAGAGATGAGGGGCCTTTCCCCCTCCTCAGACAAAAACAAACACATGAAAAAGAATGGGAATCTGCTGCTGGGCTGCTGTCATTCAAAGAGGTTTTGTGTGGAAAAGGTTTCTGACAGAAATAAGCAAACAAGCAAAAAAGAAAGTGCAGGGTTTGGTGGGTTTTTTTGTTTTGTCTGAATTTATTCTCAGAACCACACTGCCTAGCTTTCAAAATGTCGAATTTGAAAACTTCAGTATAGGAATGAGGAACCTTTGGCCTTCCACATGTTCTTGTTCACAAAGCCCATCATATCCATCCCTTCAGGACAACGATAAGCAATTGTGGGAGTTGTAGCACAAAATATATTGAGAATGGAACTGCTCAGTGGTTGAGGTATCTGGCTGTGGAGCCAGAGGTTGGGAGTTTGATTCCCCACTGTGTCTCCCTGACAGGAACTGGACTCGATGTTTCATAGGGTCCCTTGCAGCTCTGCAGGTCTAAGATCATGATTAGAGATGGGGACAAACCACCACAATAGCGGTTCATCCTGATTTGTGGTCTGTCAAGGTTGACAAACCATGAACCATGAATTTTGTCCCCGTAAACCGACGAACCACAAATTGGTTCGTCAGTTCATCAGGTTTGTGAGGGGTTTTTTAGACAGCTCAAGGCAAGCCCATAGGAGAGTGGGAAGTCCATAGGCAGAGAGGGAAGACTAGCCATCATGGCTTAGCCTTCCCTCTCTGCCTGTGGGGGTGTGAATAAAAATGGCAAAATATTCATCCCTTCGTATTCATCAGGGTCTCTGGAGTTGATGAATACGAAGGGACAGAAAAAATGAATCAGCAATTTTAAATGAATATCGCAATTCATTTTTTTATTCGTCCCCATGTCTAATCATGATTATGATTGTGACAGGCAGCCTCACTCAGTGTCAGCAAGGAGAAGCTGATTGACCAGGGCGGAATCAATCACGACTTGCCAGGTGGGTTCAAGGGAAGTAAAAAGGAGTCTGAGGGGGAGAATGTTCAGTTGAGAAAGAGTTAAAAGTCAGAGAGGGCTGGGGGTAGGTTGACACATAGTTTATTAGCATAGTAGTGTGGGTTTCCAAAAGAATTGTCTGATATAGTTATATTGTTGAGAAAGAACTTGTTATAGTTAAAAAGTTGGTTCCTTAAAACACAAGAAACTGCATGACTAAGAATTGTGCCATGTAACCCTTACGCTTCATAAAATAAAATACATTATTGTTTCTTTTACAATTGAATCAGTTTGGCTCTTATGTTTTGGGCTTAAGAATAGCTGAGGAAAGGGACTAGAGGGTTGGAAAAGTGATTAGCCAGGTGGGCTGGTCACATATTTTGGTGGCAGTATCCAGTAGAGGGTTAGGGGTTGGTTTGTTGGTTTGCTGGTTTGTTTTTGAAAAGCCAGGAGAGGTCTGAGAAAAATCCTAAGTGGTAGGAGGTGTAGAGTCCAAAGATCTAGGAAACATTTTGGAGCTCCTGGAGTGGTCTCGGGCAAATCCTGTGGAGTAGGATTTATAGTCTTAGTGGCTGGAAGTTCCAACTCAGGAAAGAGTTAAGAATTTATTGGAAAGAACAGTTGCCCTGTCGGCTAACATGGTTCTCTGAGGTATACATTTACAGTATTGGTAGGAGAACGAGTGGAAAGTTGGGGGAAAGACCAAGTAATTTAGGCAGTGTTCTCCTGATAAACGTTTGGGTAATGTAAGGAGATACTGGAAAAACAAAACTTAAGCCAGCAGGGAGCATTCTCCAAAGTAAAAAGCCGTAAGTAAAAGTGGTAGGAGAACTGCTGAGAGGCTGACTGAGCTAACTACTATTAGTGCAGTAAATTCCTGAGGTTAAAAAAAATGTGTAAAGTAAGGAGTTACTGTGAAAGCTTAGCCTGGACACAGAAACAAGTGTCAGGATCAGTTTGAGTATTTCCTGAGGTAATAGTAAGGAAATATGAATATATACCTCTCAAAAGGACAAAAGAGATTGAAATGGAAACCCAGATTCAGGAAGTAGACCAAGCTGATGTTGAGAGAATGGATGAGGTTAAACCTACAAGCCCTGTGGTTAGTGAGAGCCCACAGGATTTAGAAACATAGAAATTTGAAAAGAAATTTGAGCAAGAAATAAGGTAAGAGAACTGGAATTAACAGAAGCAAAAAAAGAAAAAGAAAGGAATTGGAAAAGGAAAAAGAAATGGAAATCAGAATAGAAAAGATGAGATTAAGGGAGAAAGAAATGGAATTTCGATTAAGGATGAGGGAATTCTAGAGGTGTGTGGATATGATATGGATCTTTGGAAGTATGTCCTGTGAAATTAGAATGGGTCTTTGACACCTCAGTACCTACCAAGAATCTTTTTTTATTTGTACCTATTGTACTTATTGGGACAGAGATTGGCAAAATCACTTTTTTGGATAACTCCCAGGATTCCCCAGCCAACAGGGTCAATGATTATTTGGGCTGAGAGTGTCTGGGAAGTATAGTCTTCAAGTTCTGTTGAGAATCTCGTTCTCCGCTACATAGCAGTGAAATAAAGCTACAGCTGACACAGGTGAGGATTTAGAAAGAAGATGCCACATTGGATTTGTGCTTGTGTGTGCGTGCATGCCTCTCTGTGTTGAATCTTAAGGAATGTGTGAAAGCGGAATGAAAGGTTATCCCTTTTCACATTAGTGTGACAAATTAGAACTCAGGAACCCTGTGTTTGAATCCGCATTCAGCCATAAAAACTCACTTGGGGGGGGGTGCAACTGGTAAAACCACTCCTTACATATCACACTTATGTCAAAAGTTCTATTATGTTTGCTATAAATCAGTTCTGACTGACTAAACATCACAGAGAGAAAGAGAGAGAGAGACATGGCAAGGTGTACTACTATATCCAAGAGCAACAGGATTGCTTAACACACACAGGGCAGGTCATGTGGCACACATTTTACCTAATGATAGGGCCAGTCTGAATGTTCACTGGTTCACATCCTGTTACATAACTTACACCACCTAAAAATGACATAAGCAGCAGGAAAAGATTTTCAGCAATTGAAGAGTTCCACTTTCTAGTCTGTAGCTTCCATGCAATGAAAGGGATTGCCTGGGAAATACAAAAGCCACAGGACACAATGTTTAGTTACCAAAAATTGTCTCTGCTGGTGATGTCATGGCCATTCCACAGGCATGAGCTATGCAACAAGACTTCCATCACTGAGATCTAGATTTGGGAAAGCAACTGCCTACGGCACAGCCTGGGGAAAGCCTACCAGGGCTAGTTCCTCAGCTATCCACCTATCAGTTAGAACAATAATACAAACAGTTCGTCTTCAGTTGTAAAGCTGCTACCAATGAACTGCTAGTTAATGATCTGTTATTATTCTAGGTGTTGAAGATGAGGATAATTTTGGGGAAATGACTTAGCAAAATGGTTCAGAGGAACAATAGTCATAAAACAGGTTTTATACGAAGCAATTGTGATTGTTACTGTAACCCAGCTCCTGCCCCAGTTGTGGAGCCTGTGTTTTTTTATAACTCTCCTTATGCTCGTGACAACACTAAAATATTGCACATCTGTGCATGATCCATATAAGAATGTACCACTGATATCCAATAAACTTTTCATTTGAGTAAACATAAGAGAAGCTGATATCCAGTGTAGGATAGTGGACAGAGTGATGGACTAGGACTTGGGAGACCAGGGTTCAAATCCCTGCTCAGCCATGGAAACTCACTAGGGGAGTGGAACAGGTAAAACCACTCCTTAAGTATCTCACTTACCTTGAAAGGTAAGTGAGATATTTAAGCCCTGTTAGGATCTCTATAAGTTGGTTCTGACTTGACAGCACATAACAACAAGAGAAGTTAGTAGCCTCCAATCCATTTCTTTATAAGCCATTTTCCCTTGACCCCCTCTTTTTATTTAATCCATTACTCTGCTCTAGAGAAAAGATAGATTAATAATATTGCACTGTACAGGATGAGGCATGCATATTCATGAATGCTCATGAATTATTTGCAAAATTCAATTGAGACAACATTCATCTCAGAGGGAAGCAATTAAAGAACTTGGCTTGCATGGTGATAAATCACAAGTGAAACTTCAGTTCTTGATCACATGCAATCTGAAGCATGGTGTGTTGAAAAGCAACATATTACAGAGTATTCAATATCCCTAAGAGGTGGCGAAGAGGGGAAAAACCTTCCCCAGCCCTTTAAATATTAAACGTTCAGTCTGGATCATAAAACATTCCTGTTTATAAAAGCAGGAAGTACAAAAAGTTCAAAAACCAGTCATTAGATTTAATCTGAATAAAGAAAGTCAAAGTAGTTTAAAGGACAGTAGTTTTTTTATATAAAAATGATCATAATATATGTGAACTAGTTTTTGAAATCTTTTGATGTAGAGTAGAAATTAATCAAAGGGCATATAGCAGTGTTTGTCTCTTACTGCTACAAACTCAGAACAGCAGCATGAAAGGAATGGGTGATGTCATAATCTAAAAAAAAAAAAACACCCTCTGTAAGATTCTGGCACTTTCTAGATTTCAGTCTTCTAATGATTAAAGGCCAACAGTATTTTGCACTTTGCACTCCAGCAATTTCTTTCTCTTGGGACATTGGAGAGGCACACTGGCCTCACCAACCTACTGTAGATCTACCAATAATAAAGAGACAGGGCCACTGAAGGGGTACCATAAGAAGAGATTGGCATGAAATGAGCCAACAATTAGAGAACAGAGGGAGGGCGGACAGAGTGGCATCAAACTGGAGTGAGGCATGGGGGTTCACTTTACCTTGGACATATTTCCATTATTGCAAAATGGTGGTCTGTGATGGCTCCTCCAATCCAGATGAAGAGAACACTCATGGGGTGAGAGGCAAGGGATTTGACTGTTTGCCAAGCTAATCCTTTCCTATATGGCAGTGGTTGCCAACCTTGGTTCCCAAAGAACCCTGGCCAGCACAGCTAGTGATGAAGGCTTCAGGGAGTTTTAGTCCCAGAACATCTGGGGACCCAAGTTGGGGAACCACTGTTCTATAGAGATAATCTACCTGAGACAGGGAAGAGAAATCTGCAAGGAGCTGGCAGATGGACCCAGTGTGGGCATGTGTAATTGGAAAGGGCAGGCAAAACCCACCTGATCTTCCCATCAATAATCCCCCAAACCATCCATTTAGGCAGTGTTAGAAAGTTGAAGAAAGATTCTTTGTAGGCACAAGAGGACATACCCTTGATAGGAATGGAGTAGTCATCTGTTTTACCTCTCCATTCTAAAACTGTTCTTTAAAAGGAGGGGGGAAAGTGACAAGGTAGCCCTCCAGCCACCTGGGAATATAAGTGGCACTTTGAAGACTGCAGGGCATTATGGGAGAAGGTAGATTGAGGTACAAAGTTGCACCCTGATTGGACAGCTTGCTCCAAAGTGCAAAGCAAACAAATTCCCTTCCCATCTTTCCCTAATCATATCAGGCATCCTCAAGGTGATTGTGAAATTGAAATACATCCTGTCTTTGTAAGGCAGAGGTAAATGTATAATCCTAAAAATATGAGATTTCCCCCTCCGCAAATACTCCCTTTCCTTCTTGTTCTTTTTTTTTAATGAAACCACATGTTTTATTGATTAGAAAAATATTATTGGCATTTTGAGAAATGCCGCTCAATATAAGAATCCATGCGGTTCTCATAGAAAACTGATGGACAGATCCCAGTTTCAGTTCAGCAGTACTGTAACCCCACCCCACTGCCCAAAAGCAGACGTTGAAATCTCCCGAAAAACCACCTACAAGAAGACACTGAAAAAATTATTATAAATAAATATGAGGGTTTACCGAGTGTGATAAAAGAAAAAGGCAGAACTTCTGAAGTTTCATTACTGAGAAAAAATGATTGCAGGGATTACCAGTCAGTGGAAATAGTTGTGTCTTTAAAAAGGAGAATTTGGCTCAAGATCAAGAAGGTTAATGTACCTGAAATGGATTAATATAATTTTTCGGCTTCCTGCAGTTGAGATTCACAGACAGTTTGTAGAATACATTATGAATGAATTATTTATTTAAAAAGAAAAGAAAAAGAAATAAATCATTCTGGATAAAAGTGAGAATCCTATTAGACTGAAGATTCCCATCTCTGGATTTGAGTGCAATCTAGTTGCCAAGGAATACAGTCTCTGGAGACTGTCCATAGATAGCCTTCTTTCCTCCAAAATTGACTTGGAAAGAGTATACTATGTTCTTAGACATATAAGTCTGTGTATGGTTTGTCTTTTATTTCTTCTGTCCCTTCCGGTTGCATCAATACAAGTTACTGAGGCTCAGGTAACTTATACCAAACAGAAGGAGAGGGCCAGTGCATGATTTATGTGTCATGTTGACTTTAGTGCAAGAATGGGTGGCCTACCAGATGTTTCTGCAGTACAAGTCTCATCATTCCTCACCATTGCCTGTCTTGATTAATGCTGATGAGTGTTGCAGTCCAACAGTTTCTGGAGGGCATGTGAAATCTCTTAAGTGTATCTTAATACCATTATTCTATCTAAGAACTGCTAATTTAACTCAAACGTGATCAGAACTTAGAGTGAAGTTGATGGTACTTAAGTTAATCATACGACTTAAGTAAATCATAACTAACTTAAGACTATTTTCAGTTAATGTCATTAGGTACGACTAAATCTGGATTTAAGTTTGTTTTTGTCTACACAGGCTCAATTGGAACAGGCTGGAGCCAGCTAAATAGGGTCACTTAAGGTCAGGTAGAGGTCTAATATACCATTTGGTGCAATTCCTGCATCCAAGTTACATATGCAGCTCAAGCACCCCTATTTGGTCTGGCTCCTTTAAGAAGGCAAAAGAAGAGAGAGAGAAACCTCCATCCTTGTCCCCTCCTGCTTCTGAGAAAAAGACTGTATTTTTTTTTTCTGTAAGCAATGCAGTGCATCAGCACTGCCCTAATTAGTAAAAAAATAAATTGATGCATCTTCTGTGTGCTGCACAATCCAAAATCAGACAAGATTTTGGCTGAGCTTTAGAAAGATGTTACTTTTTAGCAATCTAAATAATAATATATATATATATATTTTCCAATCTTCATTCTTGTCTTTTTCTGCTTCCAGCAAGAAGATTTCAAATTCTTCTGTAAACGATGCAGTACATCACTGTGGCCCTGACTTTAAAAAAAAAAATTACTTCCTTCCCATGCGCCATGGAGGAACAGAGTAAGGGTTTTTTTAATTTCCCTATTGAATTTCCCAATGTTCCTATATCATTAAGTCATTAGGGTGTCTGTTTAAACCACTAATGATATGGGGATATTTAAACCAGCTTAGAACTTAAAGCAGCAAGCACACTTTGGTTCAATTCTAGTAATCCTACATGCTAGAAATGAGCCAAAATATCAAAAAAGTAGTAAATTTAAAAAGTAGTCGTCCCTGACAGGGACCCAGAAAGATGTGTATATGAACACTCTGGGGACAGATTGTTTCATGCCAGTATTTATGTTTATTTATTTATTTATTTATTTATTTCATTTATACCCCGCCTATCTGGTCAATTGTGACCACTCTTGTCCAACAGCTGGAAAAAGGAGCTAATCAGCCTGTCCCTGCAGTGGATCAAACAGCTGGACAAATGCTTGTCTGATCACACCCTGAATTGATCAAATTAATTCCTATCAGAAGTTGCCTAGAATGTAGAGGTTTTCCAGGAGAATCAACTACCAAAAATTAGCATAGATTTCAATTTCACTAAAGCCTTCTTTGCTGCTTTTTCGCACTCTAAAGGAAATAATGGTTTCCATCACAGTGAATAGAGATACGTTCCATTATTACGCATTAATGCCAACATGATATTGAACAGATAGTGTTAATTAAGCCATTCAGTTCTGGTTCAGCATTTTAAGACCATTCTTTAAATAATTACACTGGTTTTTCTGCTTCTATTTGTCTTAAATGGAAAAATGTTGAAAGCTTGTGTACAGGAGTGCTGCACTGATAAATGCCAGTCGTTCTTGGGTTTTTATTTCTCCCCTTGTCAAGGTTGCAAATGATGCATAGGATACAATATGGTATTTGTAAAAGAAATCTAGATCATATTGTTTGAAATGCTAGCATGTATCTGTAAAACCAGCAGATAATACTTACTGATGTGGGAAATCACCACATTAGTAATATACTCCTTTACTAACTCACAGGGGCTGCATTTCATATATTTTGCAGGTGGAAGGTCAGATTAATCAGAGCAAAGCCCTTTATCTGCTCAAGTGGCTACTTGCCAGCCTTACAATTAACAAGAATTGTGATTTGCTACCCTAGGAAAACTCATAGAAAAATCTATTAGAAGATATTGGAAGTAGGTACAAAGCTTACATAATTCACTGCAACAGTAAAATTGGTTGAGAGTGAATAAGTTGATAAGAACTGATAAAGAAAGAGTATAAATAACAGTCCAGGAGTGTTAGTGAAAGAGAGGGAGCACATTTATTTATTTTTGCTTATGTTTTAATTTATCAAATTTATTGATGTTACTGTGGCCAGGCCGAGTTGTGTCTCGTCCGCTGTGTTGCCTGAGAGTGACGGTCTCTGTAGTCCCACAGGTCGGAACCCTGTAGCTGATGATGCCTGTCTAGTCCCGGATAGGTGGGGCTCGTTAGCCTTGGAAGGCAGCCCATCTAGGAGAAGGAAAACTCCGATTTCAAAAGGCTTCAGGAGTAAACCTCAAGGCAAAATCCGGAGCCGGAGTCCTGGAGACAGTTCATGACTGTACGCAGTCACGCTCTGGCAACTCCTGCGACGTCGCTGGAACCAGTTGTATTGGCTCTTGCCTTTCCATTGGACTATTTCAGTGACGTGGAGGGGATTTGCTGCTTGGGTAACAGTCTATCCTCTATATTTTACCCAGGCTTCGTGCTCTGGAGAGGACATTCCAGCTTCACATACAGCGTCGAAACAAAACGGGAAGTAGCAGTTACCGGTTATAAGTCTTTGCTCGATTGGCGTAGAGCATGACGCTGGGGCTATTTCCGACGGTGGGAGAGGTCATTGCACCTCACTAGGTAGCTATCACCTGCCTTAAGCTGGGCAGCCCCCAGCCTGCACCATGCAACAATCATAAGAAAACTTCTGCCCTAAAGTTGGGCACCTGGAATGTTCGGACAATGACCCCTGGCTTTTCTGACAACCTGCAGGAAATAAACGATGCGCGCAAGACAGCTGTCACCAACATGGAACTGAGTAGGCTGCACATGGACATTGTTGCCCTGCAAAAGACGAGATTGCCAGACTCGGGATCTGTCAAAGAAAAATATTTCTCATTCTTCTGGCAGGGAAAACCATTGAATGAGACCAGGGAATACGGTGTTTGTTCTGCGGTTAGAAATACTCTGCTCAGATCCATAGTTCCACCTGTTGCGGGGAGTGAAAGAATCCTGTCTCTGCAGCTCCACTCATCAGCAGGACCGGTCAGCCTCATTAGTGCATATGCACCAACACTGTTGTCTACAACAGAAGTCAAAGACAAATTCTATGACGATCTGGCAGCTGCTATCAAAAAAATCCCCAAGAGAGAGCCGCTGTTCATTTTCGGAGACTTTAACACTAGAGTTGGTGCTGATCACAATTCTTGGCCCATTTATCTAGGCTGTTTTGGCATTGAGAAGATGAACGAAATGGCCAATGCTTGCTGGAGTTTTGCTGTTATTATGGTCTTTGTGTCAGCAACACATTCTTTAATATGAAGCTTCAACACAGAGTCTTGGAGACATCCAAGATCGAAGCATTGGCATCAGTTTGATTTGATCCTCACTAGACACTCTAGCCTTCCTAGTATTACGATCACACGCAGCTATCAGGGTGCTGATTGCGATACTGATCACTCCCTGGTGTGTAGTAGAGTAAAACTGCGAACAAAGAGATTGTATCACATGAAAAAGGAAGGAAGACCACGTATTGACATCAGCAAGACTCGCGATCAAAGAAAAGTGGAGGAATTTGCCCAAGCGCTTGAGGAAACCCTTCCAGGCCCGGCTGATGCTAATGCACCTGAACGATGTAACATTTCAAGTACGCTGTTTATAACACCGCCTTGTCCACATTTGGCAAGAAGACCAAAAAGACGGCAGACTGGTTCGAAGCCCATTCGGAGGAGTTGATGCCAGCCATCGAGGAAAAGAGGAGAGCTCTAGTAGCATACAAATCCTGTCCTAGTGAGTACAACTTGCAGGTTCTTCGCGTTGCTCGTAGCAAAATTCAACAGGCTGCCAGGAGATGTTCTAACGATTATTGGCTTCAGCTTTGCTCTCAGATACAGACAGCAGCGGACACAGGTAACATAAAGGGAATGTATGATGGTATCAAGCAGGCTTTAGGTCCAATACAGAAGAAATCTGCTCCTTTGAAGACTGCTACAGGCGTGATCATCCAGGACCAAGTACAGCAGATGGTAACGTGCTCTGAATAGAGGCCTTGGAACAACGTATAGTGTGGCTGAGAAGGCCAATTTGAGATTGACAATCCCTTCCACACTGAAGACAAATACAATCTGTCCCCTGTCCAGCTCCCTGATTTTGCTGGTTTCAGGACTGCCTCATTGCCTCGGCCTGCTGAACAAGTGTCTCTTCAAATTGGGAGAGGCCATGCTGCACTGCCTGCCTCCAGGCTGAATGCTCAGATGTCAAGGTTTCCCATCTGTTGAGGTCCATTCCTAAGGCCTTCAGATCCCGCTTGCAGATATCCTTGTATCGCAGCTGTGGTCTTCCTCTGGGGCGCTTTCCCTGCACTAATTCTCCATACAGGAGATCTTTTGGAAACCGACCATTAGCCATTCTCACGACATGCCCGAGCCAATGTAGACGTCGCTGTTTCAGTAATGAATACATGCTAAAAATTCCAGCTCGTTCCAGGACTACTATATTTGGAACTTTGTCCTGCCAAGTGATACCAAAAATGCGTCAGAGACAACACATATGGAACGTGTTCAACTTCCTCTCCTGCCGTGCACAAAGGGTCCAGGACTCACTGCAGTACAGGAGTGTGCTCAGGACACAGGCTCTATAGACCTATTTTATTCAATGTTTATAATTATTTTATAATCACTATTCTTTATTCTTTATTTTATTTTTAGATGTTATGTTCTTTGCTTGCTGTTTATGTGTTTTTTAATTGGGGTTGTTGTGTATTTTGTGTGATTGTGATTTGTTTGCCACCCAGAGCAGTGGCTCTGCCACTAGTTGAGCAGGATAAATAAATAAATAAATTGTACTTGAGCTTGTAAATACACATTTTGCAAGTAATAATTCACACACATTTTCTTGCATGAAAAATAAAAGAAGGTAAAACAGATATTTTTGGAGACAAAAACATTGTGGTGCCTTATAGACTAACTGCTTAATGTGAGCTTTCATGGATAAGTCCACTTCCTCAGACACTCTTAGGTCTGAGGAAGTGCACTTGTGCGCAAAAGCTCACATTAAAATATAGCAGCTAGTCGTTAAGGTGCCACAACCTTTTATCTTCTTGATTTTTTAGTTTTACTTTGCTTTTGCCTGTTATGCTAGCACAGAATAACATGGCTACCTCTTCTGAAACTACAGATATTTTTGGAAACGCTGTTTGTCAATCTCGCATAGGGACAGGAACCTAAAAGATATCCAGAAGATGAAAGGGTGTAAAATTAAATCAACGCTTTTGGAATAAACTCCAGCTGTGATGAACACAGGCTTCTGATTTTCTTCTTGGAGGTCTACTAGGTTCTGCAGACTCCTCAGGAGGGGTTCAGGCATCAGTTTATCTGACCAGACACTCTTACCCTCCACCACTTCCCTGCCATATGAACCAATACGATGCACTAGCAGGTGTTATTCTTAAGAGAGAATACTAGTAAAGTCTTTAGAAAATGGCACACCAATCAAGTATAATAAATCTGATTTACGTTCAGGGTTTTATAGTAGATAATGGAGTTATACCAAGTAGTTGAACATAAAACGCTATTCCGTAAGCATGGCAATCTTTCATAATTTACAAAATAGCATGTTACGTGAGTGGAGACTATCATACATTCATCTATTCTGCTGGATTGTTCCAAGGTTTTCATTTCAACCTGAAGCATCAGCTTGTGAGGGGTGCAAGGATCCCCTCAAAATCCCACCACAACCCTGTTGCAGTATTACATTTTTCTTTCTGTGCCTCACAACATAAATATTCTACCTTCAGAACTTTAGAAAGTGAATAGAACTTTGAGCACCAACCTGACCTTTGGCAATTGTTGCTGGAAAGTCACAAGGTTGTCTGAGCTGAATATGTACACCATCTCCTCTTGGTCTCCCTGGAGAGAAAGAAACACAAAACAGGTGGGTCCAGCACAAAACTGGTATGGCCGTTGCTTGCTCAGACCCAAGTGTGCCTTCCTGTTCCTCCATCCTCTTTCCATATATGCCATACTGATCACCAATAAGGCAGTAGAGTTCCATATGCTAAAATGGCTACTTATGGCTCTGCTACTCCCCCCCCCCCCCCGAGCTGTATGCTAAGGTGACTGAAAAGAAACAAATGCAGACAGGACCAGATGAAGGTTGAGTAAAGCAGCAAATCCCCAGCCAAATACTCTGACTTTCTCCTCAGGAAGGATCCAAGGTGGCTTACATCATTAAAAGACAATATTTAAAGCTTAAAAACAGTAAGTATACAGACACTAAAAAGGATCAAACAAACACCAGCCTAAAAAAAACTAACCAAAAGCAACACCAAAAACACGTTCAAAACAGTAAGGCACAACCATCCATTTAAAAACCCCACTCAGGCAGCCAGTCGCTAAGGGAAAGCTTTCCTGAAGAGAAAGGTCTTCACCTGCCTATGGAAGGACATCAAAGATGGGGCCAGCCTGGCCTCCAGTGAGAGGGGGTTCCAAAGTCTGGGAGCAGCCACAGAGAAGGCCCTCCCCTGTGTCCCCGTCAGATGCACCTGTGGAGGTGGTGGGACTGAGAGAAAGGCCTCCCCAGATGATCTTAACACCTGGGCAGGCTCATAAAGGGAGATGTAGTCCTTGAAATAGCTTAGGCCGAAGCTGTTACATCTTTATAGGTTAGAACCAGCACTTTGAATTGTGCCTGGAAACAGATTGGGAGTCTGTGGAACTGCTGTAACAAGAGGGTTATGGAATACCTGTGACCAGCCCCAGTCAGGAATCTGGCTGCTGTGTTTCGGACCTGCTCAGGTTTCCAAACTAGAGATGGAGGCTTTGTATTCGTAGACAAATATGAAAACCGGTGGCACAGGTGGCCAGCCTGATTATCTCCTGCCCCCCAGAACCCACTGGTCCACTTACAACATGGCACATGGCACATGTGTCCAGCCTCATCGTCAACACACCAATCACAGCAGTAGCCTGGCTGCTGCAGCCCTGTCTCCCTTCTTGCCCCGCTACTCCACAGCTGAGTGGGGAAACTTGTCCTCCCGCCCCCTTGCCAGAGTGGCTGGGCAACCAGGGAGATGGAGCTGCAGCAGCCGGGCTGACACCAGCCACATGTGTTGTGCACCACGCTGTAAGTGGACCAGCAGGTTCTGGGCACAGAAGATAATCGGGCCAGCCACTTGTGCCATCGGGCTTCATATTCATCTCTATTCCAACCATGTCTTAGAGACAGCTCCACACAGAGTGTGTTACAGTAATCCAGCCAGGATGTCACTAAGGCATGTGTCACTGTGGTCACATCAGACCTCTCCAGGAATTGTTGCAGCTGGTGCACTAGTTTGATGGCACACAATTATCATTATCATTATTTCAACTCCAAAAAATCATGGTCATCACCCAAAAAGAACAAATGAACTTATCCCCACTTCCTGAACAGAGTATGTTTCCAACAACATCATCATCCCAGAGTTTATCCATAAATAAAACAGAAATACTCCCCCATTCTGTCTTTCTTTCTTCTTCCTCTTCCTTGCTGAGTTGCCACTGGATTATTTTTTTAAAGTCCCATAAAAAAAGGGAACACCTGTACGATTCATTTTACTTCTAAAATCCTCAGAGAAGCATTGGCAAGACTACAGAACACTTTTCTTTCTCTGCTACAAGTTCTTTTTAGAGGAGTTCCACAAGAGAACAGGATTTATCAAAGCTGCTTAACGCCTCAAAGCAGTGTAAAAACCATAGGAATAAATACGCTGAATTGCCACCTCATGTGGTTTTGCCTGATGGCGCACAGTTGAAGTTGCTAGGCGGTTATTAAACAGACCTGAGAGTCCCAGTAGTTGTGGAAAAAAGTCTACGTGCCCAGTTTAACCTGATAACCAGTTGTGATCCTATTTGGGAAAGGCAGGGCTGGCCACCATTCAACAGGCTTTAGTCAAATCCAGATTAGATTACTGCACTGTGCTCCATGTGTATCTATACAGAATCAATACCAGATTTAGAAACACTCCTCATGTTATATCCCCAAACACTTAAAATGGAAGGGGGTGGAAAGCAGTTTTAGGTTAGAGCCTTAAGTGCTTCTTGACTGATGCTAGTGATGGTGATGGTGATGGTGAAGGCAATGGTAGTGGGGGTGGTGAAGAGGAGAAGGATACAGAAATTGTGTAGAAACCTTTAGCTCAAGCTAGTGGACCTGTTGGCTACCCAAAGCCTTCAAAGGAAGCAGTTCCCAGACTGTATAGAAAAATCAGTTGTAGGAACATAGTTATATCATTCAATATCTTATTCTTAATTGCAAAATGGATGAGATAAACCAGACAATTTACTATCATGTCAAAAGTTTAAATGTTGCCTACTGCACCAGTATGACTAAGTGATGTCAGCAATGGACTGCGTAGGTGTATGAGCCAAGTATGCAGCACACAGGCCATTTGAGATCCCATCCCATATCCCAAATATGACCTTGCTGTTGCAGGTCAGAGCCATGTGTTCCATAAGACCTACCCTCCCTCTGGGCACCTTGCAAGTTCAGCTGCAGGTAAAAAGCCTGGTTGCTGGGACTGCTACTGCAAACATGCCCCCCCCCCAATGGGTCTGCCAATGCCCTTAGGACAGCAGAGACTCACAGCATTATAGAGCTGGAAAGAACCCTACAGTCCCCATGTCCAAGCCTCTACTGTAGTCATGCAGATGGGATGTAGAGATGTTCCACCCCTCCTTGATGCATGGTATGGAAAAGGAGATGGCTGCCCCAATTCCATTCTCAAATACGTGTCTTCCTGTTCTTTTTTAAACATCCACAACTTACAGCAGAAATAGGATGGAATGGATTAAGACTGAAGCACATAATATGAGTGACGCATAGGATGGCTTGCAAGGATGGATGGTGCCCACTTGAGCATTCAAGAGACTTCCTGTGTGACAGCAACCTTAACAGCTAATGCATAAATTGTATGATGCACAGGTTTGTGCATGTGTACAAACTTTCTATCTACAGGGTCTGTAGACATTTTATTATTGAATGTAGTTTCAGGGGGAAGAGAGAGGAAGTCATTGATAACTTAACAAACATTCCATGCATCATTCTGGAGAATAACCAGATTGCATTCTTTGAGGCTAAACAGATGAAAAGGAGGAAAACCCACTTAAAGCTGGCATTTTAATTACCTGAAGTGCAGTAGGAAATGGAATATGCAGAGTCTAGTGTACTTCTCCAAATGGGCAACCTTTGTGCCATCATTTCTCTCTCAGTGGCCTATTTGGTGGTCTACATTCCTCAAGCTCCAGAACAAGGTTCTCCCTTCAGGTTGTGCTTTTGTAGTCAAGGAAAATCAATAAAACAGAAGAACTCATTAATGCTTTTCTACCTGGCTACAGCAGGGGAAGAGGAAGGGTAGTAGGGCTCACTCTGCCACCTGAAAAACACTTCCCTGAAATGTTTCCCTTTAGACTAGATGTTGAAACTTGAGTGGTTTAGGGATGACCTTCTTGTTTGGGGTTTCCTGGATGTGGAGCACCTAGTTTGGTACAACAGCCTCTCCCTCTTCAGACAGCTGCTTTCAGATGATTAAAGTGAAAATGAAGGGGGCGGGACTCAGCACATGTGCTCTCAAAACAACTGAACTGGGCTTTAGGATCAGAATGATTTCCCTGAATCCATTGAAAGAATCTACACTATGCAGAGAGCCAGCAATCCTGTTGAGGCCCTAGTTGTGCTATGGGATGGCAAAACATGATAGGCCATCCATAAAAGCACTCTTGAGCACCCCTCCAGCACTGTGGAAACTCAGCTGCTCTCTTGTTTTCTGGGGCACTCCAGTGATTAAGGAGACTCAAAAATGTCTACAGCATGATTCTGTAAGGTTCATTGTGAGGCCAACTGGGCACACATAAGAACATACAGCTGTGATTCCCACAGGGAAGTTAGGGAAGAAGAAAGAATGGCTTATTTTGCTGCCTCCATTGTGTCCTCAAGTAGCCATTCAGCAGAGCCTTTACTGGACAGTTCAAGATTTGTTTCAGCTACCCCAGGAAATCCAATGTTTATTTATTATTTGTTTATTTAAAATATTTTTATCCCACCTTTCTCCTTAAAAAGGACCCAAGGTGGCTTACAACATTAAAAAGACAGTATTTAAAAGTTCAAACAGTAAGTATACAAATATTTAAAAGTTTAAGAATGAATTCAAATATTAAAAATGGTAAGTAAAATCAATACTAAAACACATTTAAAACAACAGAGCGCAACAGTCCACTTAATAAACCCTCTCGGACCACCAGTCAATAAGGAAAAGCCTGCCTGAAGAGAAAGGTCTTTGCCTGCTTGTGGAAAGACAATAAAGACGGGGCCAACTTGGCTTCCCGTGGGAGGAAGTTCCAAAGTCTGAGAACAGCAACAAAGAAGGCCTTCTCCTGTGTTCCCACCAAATGCACCTGTCAGGGTGGTGAGACTAAGAGAAAGGCCTCTCCCAATTATTTTAAAGCCTAGGCAGGCTCACAGAGGAAGATGCAGTCTTTTAGATAGCTTGGACCCAGGCCCATGCTGGAGCACGTAAAAGCCTGCTGTTACAATTTTGCAGGACATTTGAAAGACAACATTGCCACCTCCATCCTGACTTGAGTGCTGCTTTTAATATGGCATCTGGCAAGGTGTGCAAGGTGCCTTGCTATTTGGCATCAATTTCTTTTTTGGGGATCCTGGGGACATAAACAAAACACTTGTGGTTTGGCTCCCTAAATCCATGCCCGTACTAACATATTCAAGCTAGCCATGTTTACCAGGTGGATGGTGAAAATATCTGTGTGGTGCAATGGTGCCTTGGCAGAAGCACCCACTCTTGGAATAGCCATTCTTACATCCGGACGTCTAGACATGTGAGCTCCCACTTATGAACTAATACTCCTTTTCTGTAAAGGTGATTGTACAGGTGGTGGGGATAAAGCCTCAGACATTTCTGGAGGACGGTTACTGTGACAAAATGTCCAATATTAAAGATTTACCACTTCATTCACATTTTTCCTGACTAACTGGCTACATCAATCTGAGAACTGTACTGTGGGTTCTGAATGTTGTTGTCTAAAAAAGTAACTTCTCTGAGGAAAAGTAACAATTAGAAGCTTTGTTAAACATGCATTTATTGCCTGCACCATCTTTTATAGTTAGGAGAAACCCAGAATTTTCATACAAGAGTGTTTTACTTAAAAATAAAGGTTATGCGCTTCTAAAGTAACATTTTGCTTTGGTTGCCAATTACTTACTCAGCCCAGTTCAAGGCAATGGTGTAACTTTATAAGCCCCAAATGCTTTGGGACCCACCAATCTGCCATGTTATGCACCCTTTATGAACCTGTCCAGATGTTAAGATCTTTATGAGAGGCCATCTTGAAAACACCAATAGCTGGACTGAGGTCCTTGGCAGATGTGCGGGAGAGAGCTTTCACCTGCAGGGCTCCCAAACTGTGGAATTCACTCCCTCAAATGTTGCAAACAGCTTCCAGGCTCTCTTCTTGTAAAAAGGCTGTGAAAACACATCTTTCAAAACTTTCTTGTGATCGTGTTTGATTTATGGTGGTGTTTCTAATTGTTTATAGATGTGTCCATTTTATTGGACTTCATGGTCTTCCTTGATTTTAATCATTGTATAGCTGAATCTGTTTTTACTGTTGCTTTATAATGTTTTATCATTGTCAGCTGTGGTTGCAACAATGAGTTCATGTCATCTCAGGGGTCTGCCCAATGGCACTCCGAGACAAGTGTCAAAGACACCAAGCAGGACTTTTTCAAAGGTTTTATACTCAAGAACAGGAGCTTTTGCACAAAGTCTCCAATCAAGGGGAGAGGAACTTCTTAAATACGGAACCGTGAGCCACAATTCATCACTTCGTTTTAAAACCGACAAACAAATGGTTTCTAATACTTCAGGATTTATTATTATTATTATTCATACATTCCAAGGGGTAGATAAGTAAGACCAAAACTTTGAACCGTAACATCCTTCCTAAACTAATCTCCAAATTATGCATTATCACCAACATGCCACAGATGGTTACACTTAGGTCAGCACGTATGCATAACATTATACAGATATCGAAGGGTCTTTTTAAATGGTTACATAACTGCTAAGCAAGAAGCAAAGTTTAATTAATATTTATAACACTGTCTTGAGCACTGCCTATTATTAAACATAATAATCATGATCATAACATAATAATTGAAGGACTATCAGAGGACTATCCTCTGTTTCAAAGCATCTCTTTTTGAAGGCTGACCAGTCTAAACCCAATTCCAGATTAAAGAAAAAGGAGAGAGAAGATGTGAGGTCTTGAAGGTGCCCATCAACAATTAGCACATGGACAGACAGCATACTCAGGTTATGTCCAGTCCTGTCCATGCACCAGTAGAATGGAAGCTGTTGGTGGAACTGATGCCTCCTCCCTTGCCATAAATCCTTAAAATCTCCATAAATCTGCTCCAGAAGCTCAAAGAGATCCTTTAGAGCAGACTGGCAGCTGTGGGGGGAGGAAAGCAAAGGAACAGCCTGTTGCATGAACACCTATCTGCTCACATGATAGTGGATGAGACTAGGCACACAGGTCAACTGCTCAGTTCCTCTCCATTCAAATTATAATAGTGATTTCTAAAATGTCCCTTGAAGATTTAAATGTAAATATGTGTGATGTGTACAAATCTTCTAGCTTTCTCCCTTTTTAATGGATTTCCTCTTTATTTGTTATGTGTGTTTTGCCACCCTAGACACTTTGACCTTTTTCAGTGCTCTGCCTAGCTTCTCTCATGTCCACACCTAGTAGCATTTGGAAAGAGGCAAATTTAGACATGAGAAAGGCCAGAAGAGGATAAGCTGAAGGACTTTCCATTTCACTGTTCCCTTAAGTATGAAGCTGCCGGTTTATGAGAATGGTGCAGATGAAGAAAGGGATTGGTGTCTGAATGGCATAGGAAGGACTTGAATGTGTGGCCCTCCCATGAGGAGTATACCATGTGGAATCCACTGAAGGATCTGAATCCTATTTGTAGTCTAAACTAGAGTTGACACATAAAATCAGTGGGGTTTAATGAATAGTGACTCACTATTTGATGACTGAATTCATGACTCTGGTTGGGAACAGAAGCTGGACTCAAACCGAGGAAACAATATGTCTTGTACTGGTAATGCAGCCCTGTGTGGTAGATAATTAGTAAGAAAAGAAGAGCTACAAAAAACCTATATCTGGATCATCAATGTTACATCTCATGTTACAGCTAATTTGACCCACAATCTTCCCTGCGTATACCTTTGAGAAGAATTAGCTCTCTGAGAGGTAATGTGGATGATTGTGCCTTGCAGAAAATGTTCATAATGGGTTCTGCCACTCTAAGCCAAGTCCTAGTTTCTTTCTTTTTAAAAGGAAAAAGACTCCCTTAAACACACACACACACACACACACACACACTTTTACAAAAACAATGAACAGCAACAAAGGAAAATTTGACATAAACATATAAAGATGATTTTTCAATGCTAATTAACAGTTCAGCAGTCTAGCACATGGATATGTTCATTTACAGATGGTTGTCCTTAGTTAACTGCCTTACCTTTTCTCAGGATGTTTATAGAACCAGCCCTTTGTGATTCTGTTGCCAGCACCTGTAAGCCACTTCACTCTCATTCCCACCTCTGTAGACATATACAATGTGAATATTTGATCCTGAATATTGTACTCGTGTCTGAGGAGCTGGATCGTAATCCATGAAAGTGCATGCCAAAATAGTTAGTCTTAACTATTTTTCAAATATTAGTTTTAAAAGTCCCACAAGATTCTCCTCTGACACTACCTTATTTCCAGGTAAGGTAACATGGCTGCCGCTTTCAAAAAGGAAGATAATGTTTAGACACTTGTTGCGTCCTTATTTTCCCTTCTCTGAAATGAACGGTGACCTGCATATACTTTATGTATCTTTTTGACACAAGAGTCCATTTTCAGTGGTCAAAATAATACGTGTAGGGGAGGAACATGGCTGGGCTCATAACCCATTCACCCCTCACCCACATACACATGCATCCCCACCCCGTGGAATGAGGCTTCAGATTTCTTCATGTTCAACATGAAGGCTCCAAGCAAGATTCTAAACATATACCGCTGAACATTCATGCAGACCGTCACGCTCAAGATACAAAATTTATGGCTGCTTCCAAAAAGAGGACTCATGGCACTAGCCAATGAAAAGGCTCTGGGAGCTATTCTGTCTTTTATCTTGTCCTTAATAGATTTTCTGTGGCAAGAATGAAGTTGGGGAAAATAGTGGAAAAACATGGTTTCCAATGAAAAGCAACAATAAGTGTCCTACCCAGTAAATTTTCTCACCTGAAATGAGGCATTTGCACCACAAAAGCCCAGTTCGGAAGTGCTTTGAAGTGAAGCTACTACACACAGGAGATTGGGGTTGGGTCTTCTGTGTTTACGTTTTAAGCCCAGACAGGTACCATGGAGCACCTCTATACAACTAATATTCAGGTATGTTTCAATTTTTATCATAGCTTCAACAATGATTTCTCAATATGAATCAATCAGCATCAAAGAAAATGGTACTCAGGAACTTGAGTTTGAATGTACGAAATACAGTAACCCATTTCCACACACACACACACACACAAAATTCACCAGTATTGCAGAATACAAATACCACATGTTGAATTCATTCAGTTTTTCCACAACATCATTGCTACGGCCCACTAGTAAAAATGCTGTCTGTGTTTCATTAGCGCGGGATAAAACAAAAACAAAAAAACAGTCAAACATGATATCTTACACAATTGATTCCTTCCCCCTGTATTCCCACGCACAACACTTATAACCAGACCTGACAGATCTCATTTTAAAGATGTTGTTGTTTGAAAGAGATAATTATATCAGCCACTGAAAAGCAGAATCTTTTATTTATTTTTTTACAAAATGCAGATGCAAGAAATGTTCAACCATTTAAAATGGTTGCCTTCTCAGTGTGATGCCTATTCATGTACTCCTCCTGAGGATGAGATGCAAAATGCAGTATTCAAACGTGCTGTGTTGACAATGAGACATGCAGAATGGACAACTCTTGGTGGCCACTCCCAGGCTTTCTAGCTCCCTCTTGACATCACCAAGGGAGGAGGAGATACCCCTCCTCTTGTAGTCCTTTCGTGAGCAGACAAAACACTTTTTATTCAGATGGGCTTTGGGCAACGGATTGGGAGCTGAGAAAAGAGCCTTTTATTGATTTCCTTTTATATTTCATCCATGTGCTGTACATTTTATGTTAATTTAATTTTGTCTTGTGCTTTAGCTATGTGTTTTTACTGAATCCAACTTGTGAACTGCTTTGATACTTTTGGTAGAAAGGTGGTATATAAATCCAAAAGACAAATGTAAATAAATAGATTGAGACTAGGAATCTACCTGCTTATCCCACCTCCAACACATGTACCCTGTTTCCCCGAAAATAAGACCTAACCTGAAAATAAGCCCTGGTATGATTTTTCAGGATGCTCATAATATAAGCCCTACCCCAAAAATAAGCCCCAGTTAAGTGAAACCCCGCCCTCACCATTGTGCAGCATTGTGCAGCAACCAGAAGATGACATGACTGTATTTGAATAAATGTAGATTGTTGGACATGAAAAAAAAAAATAAAACATCCCCTGAAAATAAGCCCTAATGCATTTTTTGGAGGAAAAATTAATATAAGACCCTGTCTTATTTTCAGGGAAACACGGTATGCTCATTTTACCTTCCTAACATAGACAGCACCCATTACAACAAGCAAACTCAGTTTAATAGTTTTTAAAAAAGGAAAGTGTGCTGCTTATATACACTCTCTGGTAGGTTTACAATTTAATTATGCAGGCTACATATTGCTCCCCGTCCCCCAATGAGCTGGGTGCTCAATTTACTAATCTTGGAAGGCTGAGTAAATCTCAAGTTGGCTACATGAGCCCATTGAGATTCTACTCAGGTCATGAGCAGAGTCTTCGCTGCATACTTCATTTTAACCACTGCACCACACGGCAGTGACAGATTCCCACTCTTTGATAGGTTTGTGTTTGATAGGTTTATGTAAAAGAGCCTCCGGTGTGGAAACCTTAGTTCTTAACACCCAGATCAGACAAACTTCCACAAGTCTGCTATATTTTGAGCCCCTATACATAATTATTATTACATCTCTCAGCACCAGTCCAGCTCAAGTTGTAGGCGACTAGTTGTTAAGTAAGGCGGTGATATACCAGCCGTGGAGCTGAATTTCTGTGCAGAAGTTTACTCAGTTTCAAATGCTCAGATGTATTATGAATGGAGTGTCATTTCCCTGAGACATTCTTCTCTGCCTCGGAATGCAAAATGAGATTCTGTGCAAGCAATGTTCCTACTCATCAGGTTGCTTTGTAGACTCACGCAAAGTACATTCCATGATGGAGAACTTTTCACTGAAGAGCTATCCAGATTGCAGAGATGGAAATGGAAAGTACTTCTGTGCTTTCAGTCTGGCTGCAAACGTAAGAACACCCAATGCACTGGGAATTATTTTTAAATAAACATGTTTATGGCTGCTCTGTAAACCTGTTTTCCTTCCAGTCCTGGATACAATCTAGCATGGTGAATAAGCTGGATGAGTATCATAACATGGATAGGATTAACATATCCAAGCATTTGATGAGACCCAAATGGCTGATTTTCAAGCATCTGCTTTAGGCCTATTGGTTATCACTATAAATTGTGTTCAGAGAGCAATGCTGTTTTATATTAGGTTTTTGGGGGGGCCTTTCAACTTTTATGTATTACCTATGATGCCCAGAGCTTTTCTTTGGAAAAGATATCTAGGAAATGAAAATAACAACAACAGCAACACAAAGCAACAAAGAAAAACATACTTTGCAGATGCTGGAGTTTCATCAACAAGCAATCTCAAAAGCACCGAAAATACAAAAATTGTGAAGTACCAAACATTAAGGCAAGAAATAAAAAGAGTATGGAAGCAAGATCAAGGTATCCTCACCCCCGTACTAATTTCAGTAAGAGTCATTCCAAAATCTTTGGTTACCAGTTTAAAACAATTGCCAATAGCTGCTAATTTCTTTCCTGAAATCCAAAAATCAGTGATTCTGCAAATATCTCAACTCACCCGCAATGTTTCAGGTCTTAATTCCTATTGTTTAAACTTGAACCTTTGGTCTGCTCTGCCCACTCCCCCAGGCACCAGCAATGCTGAGAAATAAGAAATGCAATATAATAATAATATCATTTTGGTGAAGATCAGCTTAGCTACACATGCAGAACAGACATCTGCAAGAGACAACTGAGCCGTGTCCATCTGAGTAATTAAAGGCAAAGAATTTTGAATATGGAACACAAACATGCCTCTGCAGATGCTGAAAGCCAGCTGTCAACCTAAAGAATTACTAGCACAAGAATCCATCCATTCATAATACTTTTAACTCCATCATGCATTTCCAAAATATATTTATATATTTTATAGCTCACTCTCTGCATTAAGAATTGCACTTAATTTTTAAAAAATATTACATGTGGAGATGTTACTTTTAGCACTTTTAGCATGACACATTTCACAGTATTAACTAACATAAATACTTTTCTCAGGCTTTGGATTGGATTATGGGATGAATCCATGTGACAGGCCCAACTACAGAAGAAGCACTGATTCAATGGGACTTTGGGGAGTCCACATCTATGTAAGGCCCATTGATTCAGGGGCAGTCGCTTCAGCTGGATAGCTCAGTGGTCTAGGTTTCTGACTATGGAGCCACAGGTTGGGGAATCAATTCCCCATTGTGCTTCTTGCTAGTAGAACCAGCCTGTGTCGCCTTGGGAAAGCTGCACAATTCCAGGGCGCCCTGGGAAGAAGGGAATGATGAACCACTTCTGAGTATCTTCTACCTAGAAAAACCTGAAAAAAAATTGCCATGAGTCAGAATTGACTTGTCGACACATGATTATTTTGATGATGATGCTTATTTATTTACAGTACTTATTTATTTCATTTCATTTTTATCCTGCCCAACTAGCGGCAGGGCCAGTACTCTGGGTGTCTAACAAAACAAGATGGAATAACATAATATAATAATAAAAACACCAATGGAAATAGAGATAAGGCATCATACACAGTTTATTTATTTAAAATATTTTTACCCTGCCTTTCTCCTTAAAAGAATCCAAGATGGCTTACATGATTAAAAGACAATATTAAAGTTAGCAATAGTGAGTATACAAATCAAGGATCCAACAGATACCATACAAAAACATAAACAACCACAAACACATTCAAAGCAGTAATACAGAACAATCTGTTTAAAAACCCCGCACAAGCAGGCAGTCACTGAGGGAAAGCTTGGCTGAAGAGAAAGGTCTTCGGCTGCTTACAGAAGGACAGTGAAGATGAGGCCAGCCTGGCCTCCTGTGGGAGGGAATTTCAGGGTCTGGGAGCAGCCACAGAGAAGACCCTCTACTGTGTCTCTACCAAATGCACCTGTGAAGGTGGTGGGACCGAAGGAAAGGCCTTTCTTGATAACCTTAACACCCGAGCAGGCTCATAAAGGGAGCTAGCCTGGGCTATTATTTAGGGCTTCATAAGCTAGAACCAACACCTTGAATTCAGCCTGGAAATGGTTTGGCAGGCTGTAACTCATGTGTGTGTGAGAGGGGGGGAGGGAGAGGGAGAGAGAGAGATGTAATCCCTGTAACTAGCCCCAGTTGGCAATCCAGCTACTACTAAGAATAACAATGTTGCTTCAGAAATCAGATTTAGCCTGTATTTTCCTTCCAGTGAACAATCACAAAATAAAGCACACTACACTGTAGATATGTGGTTTCAGAAATGTATGTAGTCTGGTCATTTTTCATCACCTTGGGGAACACCTCTTCTAGAAAGCTGCTCAGTGCATCATCTAATTTGACCTTACAGCTGCATCACTGGGAGAAGGAATGGAAGAGTTTTCCTTCTCCAAATAATCTCTCTTCTGAGCTTGGAAAAAAAAAACTTGGATGGGAAGGTTTGAGTGGAGAGATGGTCAGAAAGGAAAGGTTTAAGATTTATTTTATTTATTTATCCACTCTCCTGTCTTTCTTCCATTCAAGGTTGGAGCTTCATGCAGCTGTTCTTCATTTTTCATAATTCCTCTAGGAGATTTTGCCTGCTTGCACGCCAAGATGTTGTGATTTAAGTGTGGGAGGAAAAAACCCCACCTGCCTCTCTGTGAAATGTGCTAAAAACAAACAGTATGGAAGTGAACAACAACCCCTTGTATATAACCCTAGACACTGCAGCGCTTTGGAAAACAACAAACACAATGTCTCTTTCTTTATATTTTACTCATTAACTTTTAAAAGCCTCCACTGGCTGTGCAGGATTGTTGTAGCAAACTCTAAATGATGTATGAAATGTGAAAGGAAAGAGGTTCTGCTTTGTTGTCACCAAGGTGGGGAGTTATGCTTGGACTTGTAAAGGGTTAGGAGAGCGCATTGGGGCCTTTATGAGAGCGAGAAGAAGAACAAGAGGCATCCGTTGCTAGCACCATATGCCTCCCATTCTACAAATAAAGTGGCTAGCAAATGTAAGAGTGATGTATAGTAGCTGTCAGTTTCAGGGCCTTCCAGAATTTCTACTTAGAATTCCATGCATGGTCTTGACTCAGGATAATTTTTCCCTATCACTGAGGCTTCATCTCTCAGCTTCCCCATTTTTGCAAAGAAGCAGGTGACATAAATCACTTTACTGTAGTATGTAAGAGCCAAGCTCTCGTGTAGGCAGGACCAAGCTTTAAGATGAAGCAACCAGACAGCACCAGGATGGAAGGATCATTGAAGCCAAGGATTGGTGGCAGAGTGGTGCAGTGTAGGGACCAGACGGCTGTTCTAACCTGCCATTCAGAAAATTCTAGTAGTTCAGGCTGATTTCTTTACAGTCTGGGACAGAGCACAACAATGACAACACAGGTTGAAGCTGGCATCAGAAAAGGATTCCATCTATTTGCTGCTCTTGGTTTGGCCAAAATCCTATTATAGACCAGGTATTTATCCTTGACTTATGCTTCCCATTCAAAGGAAGTTACACTTGTTTGTAATGTGATACTCACACAAAGCTTCAAGGCTACCTTCTCATTAAAGCTTAACTGCAATCACAAGTATATATAAATCTGAGACTGTTGTGTTCTTCATATTCAGATACCTTTTGCTCAAATTTGTTCTTAAAGGTGGTTAGGAAAAGGTTGTAATAACAAGAGATGGCATCTCTGCAAAACAATGGGACAAGAAAGAGGGTTGGTTTTCCATAACTAGGATGCTGCTAGCTTTAAAAAATAATAATTGGTAATCAGAACTTCAATAAATAAGGAATGGTATTTATTTTGAAGAGGAGGTACTAGGCAATATATAGTTTCTGTTGGCAATTAGGCAACAAAATAAAGCTGGGATACCAGATAACTGCAAAAGCTATTTATTGCAAGCTCATCAGTGTTACTCAGGAAAAAACACTTCCATCAAGCAACCACACAGAAATAACTGCAAGCACACATTCCACTCTTTGGAAACATCACTCTTACTCTTTGGGGTAGCTCATTTCTCAGATGCTCTAGAGAACTTCCAACATCTCTTCATGTGAGAAACCTGTTAGATGTGGGAAATGAGGCACCATTAAGACCACTGAAACATAGAAAGGGTGCAGCCAATCCTCCATCTTTGAGCTGCCTGCCATAGCTTGGAAAAAAAACACTGTGTGGCACAACAAACAACTAGCTTGTTCTCAAAATTTGGTCCCACTAAATATGAGTTGATCAAACCCATTATTATTGCAGTGTGGATCCAGCCTTCCCCAGAGCCTGCCATTTAGACAGGCAGAAGGCGATGGAAGAGGAGTGTCTGAGAGCACCTCAGGCCCATTTGGACTCCAACAAACCAATGGGTACCAACAATGTACCAGTGTGCTTTCAGACCATAGGCTTGTAGAGGAGTCACATGTACATAGCTGCGTTGCCCTCCACTCTCTGAAGCACTTTGCCCTAAAAGGGGGGTTGTTTGTAACTGGATGATAGGTTTTCTCTCTCTGAGTAAAAATAGGGTTTCTTGGGGTGGTCTTGCTATTACCTTCTTTGAGGCAGGGGTATTTACATCATCATTTATTAATACATTTGTCGCTCTTCTGGTTCAACTCCTCATGGCTATCTTGAAGAAACCATGACGGGCTAAAGGTGAGGAAGCCCATGGTTAAAGCATCCAGTTCAAAGGAAGTTGTGTACCCTGCAAAACCAGTCCTAATCTGAATATGCAGGCATGTATGTATTCAGTTTCCTGAAGGAAGTTAAAATATCAGATTTTTATTTCCATCACGGAATAGCCTGGGCAAAAGCATGAAGCATCAGTTGGAGATCTTAGCTTTTGCTTTGAGTTTCTAGATAGGACTCAGCCTTTTAATGTATTTTTCATTGTTGAATGATATTTAATGTTTCATTACTGACTAAATTAAATGGGCATGGCATGCCTTGATGGTTCAGTGATATTATCCAGCTTGAGGAAACGTGTTTGAGGATATGAAGGAACATCACAATGCCCTGAGCTTTTAGCCTATGTGCCAGTATCTCCATCTTAATATGCAATCCACACTCCTAAAAGACATCTTTTCTTTCTGCCCTCTGCAAAACATTAATATTTTACAGAGGCGAGCAACACATACTGTCAATGCCAAAAGTTTCACATTATGCACAGGGTGAATATAATAACTCAACACTTAGAGAGCTCTTTTTATCTTCAAAGCGCATTAGCCCAATAAATGAATCTGACTTTGTGAGTATTTTTCAGGTGAGACCTTTAAAGACTGAAAGCTTGTTAGCTTTCTGAAAGCATTAATGTTCTCCAGGCACCATCTGTTTGGAACGGTGGGGCTTGATTAGATCACTCCTTCCATTCACACGGAAATCGTTGTGATCTAGTCAACCACATGTTGCCTTTAGATTGCTACATTTTGATCCATTTGGTCATGATGCACCCCTTCCCCTTCTTGCTCTCCAACTCCTTCTGCCCCTTTTGTAAGCCGGCTGGGAAACAGCCTGCCTATGTTTGCTTTGTACTAGGCATCCTTCAGTCTCAAGGGACTATGGTAACATGCTCTGAATGGAACAGTGTCTTGGAACAGTGTCTAGTGTGGCTGAGAAGGCCAATTCGAGAGTGACAATCCGTTCCACACTGTAGACAAATACAATCTGTCCCCTGTCCAGCTCCCTGACTTTGCTGGTTTCGGGACTGCCTCTTTGCCTCAGCCTGCTGAACAAGTGTCTCTTCAAATTGGGAGAGGCCATGCTGCACCGCCTACCTCCAAGCTGAATGCTCAGATGTCAATGTTTCCCATCTGTTGAGGTCCATTCCTAAGGCCTTTGGATCCCGCTTGCAGATATGCTTGTATCGCAGGTGTAGTCTCCCTCTGGGGCAATTTCCCTGCACTAATTCTCCATACAGGAGATCTTTTGGAATCCAACTGTCAGCCATTCTTACGACATGCCCAAGCCAACGTAGACATCGCTGTTTCAGTAATGTATACATGCTAACAATTCCAGCTCATTCCAGGACTACACTATTTGGAACTTTGTCCTGCCAGGTGATACCAAAAATGTGTCAGAGACAATGCATATGTAACATGTTCAACTTCCTCTCCTGCTGTGCACAAAGGATCCAGGACTCACTGCAGTACAGGAGTGTACTCAGGACACAAGCTCTATAGACCTGGATCTTGGTATATGCCATCAGCTTTTTGTTAAGCCATACTCTCTTAGTGTGTCTAAAGAACATGGTAGCTGCTTTGCCAATGCGTTTATCCAGCTCGACAACTAGAGAGGGAGTGTCAGAGATCGTTGAGACAAGGTACATTTATTTATTTATTTATTTATTTATTTATTTATTTATTTATTTATTTATTTATTTATTTATTTATTTATTTATTTATTACATTTTTATCCCGCCCATCTAGTCATTTTGTACATGAAATCATGAACAACCTCCAATTCTTGTGTAGAGATGGTAATAGAGGGAGGTGAGTCCACGCACTGGCCCATGACTTGTGTTTTCTTCAGGCCGATTGTTAATCCAAAATCTTGGCAGCCCTTGCTAAAATGATTCATAAGTTGTTGGAGGTCTTCAACAGAATGGGCAACAGCTGCATCATCAGCGAAGCAGAAGTCCCACATGCATTTTAGCTGGACTTTGGTCTTCACTCTCAATCTAGAGAGATTAAAGAGCTTTCCATCTGATCTAGTCCGGAGACAGAAGCCTTCTGTTGCAGTTCCAAAAGCGTGCTTCAGCATGACAGCAAAAAAGATCCCAAACAGAGTTGGCGCAAGGACACAGCCCTGTTTCACTCCACTTTGAATGTCAAATGGATCTGATGTTGAGCCATCAAAAACTACAGTGCCCTTCATTTCCTCATGAAAGAACCATACAAAGCTTGTCCTAGTGAGTACAGTTTGCAGGTTCTTCGAGTTGCTCGTAGCAAAGTTCAACAGACTGCCAAGAGATGTTCTAACGATTATTGGCTTCAGCTCTGCTCTCAGATACATACAGCAGCAGACACAGGTAACATCAAGGGAATGTATGACGGTATCAAACAGGCTTTAGGTCCAATACAGAAGAAATCTGCTCCTTTGAAGTCTGCTACAGGCGTGATCATCCAGGACCGAGCACAGCAGATGGAACGCTGGGTGCAGTACTACTCTGAGCTATATTCCAAAGAGAATGTAGTAACTGAAGAGGCACTAAATAACATCGAGTGCCTGCTTGTTTTGGAAGAGTTGGACAGCGAACCAACTTTAGCAGAAATAAAAGCAGCCTTGGATTCTCTCCCCTCCGGCAAGGCACCTGGGAAGGATAACATCCCTGTTGAAGTGCTGAAGTGCTGTAAAGAGAACATCACCACTGAGCTGTATGAAATCTTTTGTCTTTGCTGGAGGGAAGGTGGAGTACCACAGGACAGGAAGGATGCAAACATTGTCACATTGTATAAGAACAAAGGCGACAGGGGTGACTGCAATAACTACCGTGGCATCTCAGCATTGTAGGGAAGCTGCTTGCCCGTGTTGTGCTGAAGAGGCTCCAGGTGCTTGCAGACAGAGTCTATCCAGAATCACAATGTGGATTTCGAGCTAATACATCCACCATTGACATGATATTTTCCCTCAGACAGTTGCAGGAGAAATGTAGGGAACAACAACAGCCACTCTTTGTGGTCTTCATAGATCTTACAAAGGCCTTTGATTTGGTTAGCAGGGACGGCCTTTTTAAAATACTTCCCAAGATTCGATGTCCACCTCGGCTCCTATGTTTGCATATGGGTAGGCATAATGCTGGGGTTTTATGCACACAAGGGGAGAGGATATGGAGTGTCATGTTTCAGTCCTGTGTTTCTCCTTTTCTCTTCCTTTTTTTAAAAAAAACCATTTTTGGCAAGTGGCATAGCTCATAAGTGATGCGGTGCAATACTGGGAGAGTATTTTTTGAAAAGAATAAAACAAAATTCTAATGAAAATGCCTGTTTTCACTTCAAAATAGCATTGAAGGTGACATAAACAGTCACAGCCACACCATATTCACCTCTACACATCACCACTGGTGTGTAGGAAGAACGCACACCCAACCCCATATTGGAGCGATCTAGGCCATCACACCACAAGAAAAACATGCTTATTTCTACTGATCCTAATCATTCCAAAGAAACAGTAAGCTCCAAACCTGGGATGGATTGGTCCCCATTAGGGACAGGTGGGAATGCTCTAACAAGATTGTTGTATAGTCAATGTTTTTAAGAGCAATCCTAACCATTCCAGCACGGAGACACAGAGCAGAATAAACTCCCGTGTAGTCGATCTCTAAGTCCCATAGATAAGGGAGAAGTTCCTCATTTTCTTCACTGGACAAGCTAAATGGACAGAACCCATAAGGAACTCATGGAAAGAAAAGTTCTAATCCAGTTTACCTAACAGAGCTATGGCTACCTATCCCCCCTTCTAAATTTGCATTCCAGAGTTTGGGAATACCTTGCAATTAACACTTTCCCCCAGGAACTAATCTATAACTACATGTCACTGTGCTTCTAACTTAACAAGAGCTAACTAACATCACTGCTTTTAGGAGGCACTTTAGTTAGTTATTTTTATAGTTCAAGGGGATACGAAATGAATGGTGGAGAAGGAATATTACTGGCTTAAGTTCTGGCTCACGTTGTGCTTTGTGCTGGTGTCTCAGGTTCCGTAACGGGCATTGAAATGAGGACAAGGTCTGTGTGGATAGGTGGACTGTGTCTTTTGTACCATAGCCAAGCAGCTCACAGCATTCAGGCTTTTAGAAAAAGGCTATAAATTACTCATTTTATTTACTACAGAGAAACAGGAAAGTAAAGGGTTATTTTTTTTATTTTATTTTTTTATTTCTTTATTTTTACAATTGTAACTCTACCAGTAACTAACGGTGGGAGGAGGCCTTGGGATTGCAAGTTTAGTTAATAACTTTTTAAAAATATATTTCCAAGTTCTGGCACATAACTCTAGAACAGGAAAGCCCTTGGTGTGCAATGACTCCTCTTTCTACATCCCCCAACCAGCATTCTCTCTAAGTTTCTGCTGGATTTTTTTGCATGCTGTTCAAGTAGAAGTTTCTTCCAAACAAGAAGGGAGGGCCGATTCTAGCCTTCTGCTGTGAAGTGTGTGTGCATTATGATTGATTGCATTCATTAGGAAGGTTGACTGTTGTTTCTTCCCTCGTCAATGGATCTGTTAGCCAACAAGATAACCGAGCGCCAGCCAAGGTATTCTAGTAATTACCAAAAGTTCAGATAAAGCATTTTGCAAAGCAGCCTCACCATAATGAATCTCTGCTGATGTAAAGCATGCCGATCATTATCTATTAGCAACTGTTCTGCAGGTAGCATGGGAATGATCCCACCAGAAAAGGAGAAGAGTTCCTTCTTAGTTGGTTTTAAGATGACAGTGGACACACGTTGACCACGTATGTTAAGACCTTTTACCACAGTCCAGCCACCAAGTCTAAGGCGTTGATTTTTAAATGGAAAGATGAATATCAATTTGATATTCTAGCAATTCCAGTTTTGTCCAATGGATCCAGTTTTCGCATTTGGTGCAGCAAGCTTGTGCAAAAGAAAAGCAAACAAAAATCTCCTTTGTTGCCTCCTCCTGTCTCCACCTGCTTCTGGTAGGAAGTTTTCCATCTGTCTTTAAAAAAAAAAAAGTGGTGCAGCAACTCTGTGCTGCCCTAACACACTTCAGTTTTTTTTCTCATTTCCTCTGCCCCTCTGTGGAGCTGAGGAAGTGTTTAATTTGCCAATGTCCTGAAGTGGCTCTCTCCTTAAGCTACTTCATGATACTGCTAAATTGACAGTGAACTGGTACAGACCAAATAGGCTCCCTTGAGATGTAAAGAACAATATACTTGACATCTTAGCAACCCCATTTTGCCCAATCCATTCCACTCCAAAGAAACCATGTCTACAAGCCCTCATTCCAAAAGATATACACGTAGTTTAAAACAGTTTCAAAATGGAAAACAATTGTCGTGATTTGCACACAAGAAGCTATAAATAAGAAACTTGTTGTTGGGGTACATTTCATCATTTAAAATGACATTCCAACCTAGGTCTCCAATAGCAAAGCTATTTTTCCATCCTTTATAGGTCACACAATCTACAGTCTAAACCAGTAGTCCCCAACCTTGGGTAACTCAGGTTGTTCTTGGACTGCAATTGCCAGAAGTCTGCACCACCAACTGTGCTGGCTGGAGTTTCTGGGAGTCGCAATCAAAGAACACTGGGTTACCCAAGGTTGGGAACCACTGGTCTGAAGCATACTAGGTGCTCTTTCGGACCATGACTCTCAGGCTCCCAGCAGTGACCAGGCTGACTGGGGTAATTCTGTGAGTTGTGTGTTACAAAAGTAACTTTTCCAAAGTCCAACACAAACAAAAAAGGAGGCAGCTTCAAAGCTGCACTTTGGAATAGGTTTTCTGGATGCATCCCTGTTGATTATCCCCGTATCATATCTCAAGCATTGATCCTACCAACCAGATACTGAGAACAGACAATCAGCATGAATCTTCATTAGCTTTACAGAGATGGTGAAAGGTCCTCTAAACAGGACATGACAGAAGATGGATTATACAGGATGTTAAACAGACAATGCTAGAACAACAAGCCAGTGCATAAAGTAGTATAATGGAGAGTCTTTGAACTCAGTCTAGTTTATATCCATATAACTCCAAAGCTGCCTAAAACTGGAGAGAATACACAGGGACAATGTTCATTATTTAACAGTCCCTTATTATTAATGCCACATGCTATTTGGTAACATCAGTGGGACAGTGATATGGAGCAATGGGATCCCATTTCTCTTTGGTCATTAATAGGGCAAGAGATGTAGGCTATTTCTGGGGAATTGTTCACGTTGGTGTCTGGCCCTTTCTTCAGTTTGGGACATGAGCCATTATCCTACCATTAGCTCCAGCCAGAGTAGACCCACTGACTCAAAGAGGTTTACATATGTTTTAATTTATCACACAACACTCAATTCTACTCCTTAGTTGAGATGAGTAATAGGATAATGGCTATGAGGGTTGTCCTGTCCATTAGTCAGTCTGTCAATAGGAGCTGTCTGATGCTAAGTTGATTCTCACTAAAATCTTCCTTAACCATGGCTTTGTTGTGGATAAGAAGGCTGGCCTGATGTGCATAGCAAGGACCAGGATAGGTGATTAGTTTGTGTAAGAAAAGGAGGAAGCCCAAGGGCAAAGTCAGGGAACTGCTGCCATCTATAGGGGTACAGGAAATGAGAGGCATGGGATGAAAGTATCCAAGGCCATGGAAATTTGCAGCTGGATGGAAAGGTAGGTCTGCCATCAGAAAGGGCATTTTACCACTGAAGGAGCTGTTGCTTTACCCACAGTGCCCTTCCACAATTGATGCTCCAATGGCAGTAGAAAGGAAAAGGGGCACACGAGAGACATAATGAGGAGGCCAGCATGAGCCCACAAGGGCCAGGGTGCAGTAGGCCTTCTATAATGATTTGTGCCACACAACCTCCTTCAAGTTGCTCTGGAAGCACAATAAGTAAGGTCTGAAAGGGCTGCTGTGGTTCTGAAAGAAGAACATGCTTCAAAGTGAAGCTAATTGTAGAGAGGAAAGCAGGAGGGGGGGGACTTAAGCTTTAGCCTTGCGTTTCAAGGGTGGTGGGAAAACACACACCAAATGGCTATGATATGAAATAAACCCCTGTGAATTGCAAGTTTTTCACACCACGTTTTAACCTGCAAGGAACAGCATGAGGAACTACTTCACTGTGTTTGGTTTCATATTGTTCTCTGTCTCAGTATTTTGATGGGGGTATTCCCTCTGGGGCTGGGACGATGCACTTCACATGAGCCCCCTGGTAGGTGTCGCTGTCTGTGTGATGGTACGCTCTCTTCCCAATCAGATTCTTATTTGTGTTTTTAGGCTATCTGTTCTTTCCCCCTCTCCACCATCAGAGCCATGCCTTGCTATTTCCAGTATGAGTCTGTTCATATTGTCTCTCCTGGCATTTACTGAACATGCTTTCAAGACACATGCCGTCAAAACACTGTGAAAACCATGACCAACTCTGGGCATATGGCTCAGGAACCAATTGTCAATTCACTGTGTGTCGTCCCTGATGCGATGATGACAAAATAGAATGGTAGCATAATACTGTCCTAGTACAATCTGCACCTCTACTCTCAGCCAGCATTGGCAGAAAGGAAGAGACTGTGTCGCCAGGCACATGACACACACAGTGCCGGGGAGACTCTGGTGGATGCCAAGTGTGACTTTGTCAGCTGAGTTCACTAAGGGAGTAGCAGACATCTCAACAACATATAGAAATTTGTAAGACCTAAGAAGGAGCAATGGAGAAGATGGGAGAAAAGAGTAGGAATAGCACAAAAGGGTGATAGCAAGTGAAATCAATTAGTATATAGTGGGAAGAAGTGTCTCACAGGTAATAATAACTATATGTACAACCCTTCAGACACAAATTGCAAAAAAATCATATATTTATATTTTTTCCAGATAAATGTCCCAGAATTACAGCAAAGAAGAAAATCTATGAAAAGGATTTTAGGCATTTGTGCCGTGAACATGCAGCAGGTATTTGATTTCTTCATCACTGCTGCATACATACTGCCAAAATCAAATGATAGTTGAAAGCAAATAACTGAAGTTTAGCTACAAGTATTAAGATTTAAACGTCACATTGCAAAGCATAAGCAGTTGTCCATCTTCTTAATATTATTCACGTAAAAATATTTTAACTATAGGGATATATGTGCTTCATACCTATTCATTTGATTTGTCTTATTACATCTTAATATAACTTTGGCTAGTCATGAGTCAGAGGTGTGATTACTTTCTTCTAATACCTGCCTATCACCATTTCAGCTCAGACTGAGACTGAGAAATAGAGCTGCTACAAATTCCAGGTGAGATACTGCTAAAATCACCACTGAGATTTTTATGGGATATGTCTAGGAAAACCAATGTGCTCATTTCAAAACATCGCTTAGACTTCCTATACTGTAGTTGATTAGGGAAATGAGATCTGTGATCAAGTGATGTGTACAGTTTTTAAAAAATATATGCAAAATTTAGCACATTTGGGAGAATATTCAGAAACAATGCATGGGCCTCATCCCATACCCAAAGAAACAAAATATGGAGGTTGATACATGTGGGAAACTTCTGCTTAAAGGCTGTAGCTGCATTCTGTTCCAGTGACGTGCATACACTCCTGGCAGGAAGCAGCAGCTGCCAGCAGGTGGGGTAACCCCTTCTTCTGCCTTTTCGCTTAGAGGTAGAGCATAAGATCAAAGGGTTATTTTAGCCAATCCTAGTTACGATTAGGTAACTAGTATCCTATCTGAATTCCAACAACATACTATGTAAATCATGCTAAGTAAATAAAAGAGCTCTCAGGGCGTTGCCTGTAGGCTCCGCTGGCTCAGACATCCGCTGTCGACTCCTTTGTTCTCTCTCTAAGGCAATTAGCCTTCCTTTGTTCCGTGATCACCCACAGATACAGACCAGACATGGAGGCAGGAAAAGGAGGAAGTTGATAGATGCACATTTTACAGATGCTCCCAGCCCTCTACAGCCATCTCCAGGATCAGAGGAAGCTTAGCTCTGGATACTATTTGCAGCATGTAATAGTGAGAGAAATAGCTAATGACCACATATCTTGCCTACAGATTTGACAAGAGACATTAGGTCAGCCCTAGGGTAAAAAAGTCTACTGGACTAGATAGGCCTGTGTTCTGCTTCAACAGGCCTTCTCTGTGCTTGACTTTAGTCATTATCTACGCACACTGGCCCTTTTCAACATGTGGAACTGCTAATCTGAAGATAGGAAGGCTGCTGTGTCTTGGTAGCCTTTCAGATTTTGGCTCAGATTCAGAAACTACATGGGTAGAGCACTCTCTAGTACCCTCCACACATTTTGATAATAATTGAATAGTCTGCTGTACCAGGTGTCTGCAGGTTATACCTTGGCACCTTCAGCATTGAGGCATCATGATATTAAAGACTCTGATTATCATTCCCTCTCCTTGGGTGTCAGGAGTTCTGCTACTGGGCTTTCTGGGATTTTAAAAACTAAGTGGGACAGCTTTAGAGGTCCACATTCCCCTTTGCTCAGTAGTTCTAATCCAGATTAAACATTGCTGTAAATGTAAAAAGCCGATCCCAGCATTTTCTGCAAGATGGATGATTGTTTTAGGAAGGTACATTGCCCAGAAAAGCAATTACACAGCAAATCACCCATCTACATAGGTTTGGAATAAGCACAGCACAGACCTTATATTTATATCCATTTCCCACTTAACGCGATTTGCCACAAATCATCTCTGAAATTAATTGCTGCAGCTGCCTGCTGTTATTGGGCTGGCTCTCAGGTATCTCTGTTGGGGGTCAAATAAAGTAATTTTAAAGCACACCTTCTATTGCAAAGGAAGGAAGGAAGGAAGGAAGGAAGGAAGGAAGGAAGGAAGGAAGGAAGGAAGGAAGGAAGGAAGGAAGGAAGGAAGGAAGGAAGGAAGGAAGGAAGGAAGGAAGGAAGGAAGGAAGGAAGATGAGGCCATGGTTTGTGTTACATTGTGAACTGTTCTATATGTCTAAAAGAGGATACCATGACAGTAAAGGCCATGTCTGGATGTTGAAGAGTTACAGTTTGGAGTTACAGTTACAGAGCTACAGTTAAAGAGGTTGTCCTTGAACCTAGAAGTCAATAACCATCCATAGACTTAATTGCCCTTTCTTTTAAAATGCTCTAATCCAGTGGTTCCCAGCCTTGGATCCCCAGATATTCTTAGACTACCAATCCCAGAAAACCTGGCCAACACAGCTAGTAGTGAAGGCTTCTGGGAGTTTTAGTCCAAGAACACCTGGGGACCCAAGATTGGGAACCACAGCTCTAAGAGGATCTTCTGGCATCAGGGTATTTAACTCAACTTAATTTAGCAGCTGAAAGAAAGCATGAAGCAGCCATAGGTTGAGATTGCATAGCCCTCCTTACCACACGTTTTGACCAAGAGATATATTTTCCCCCTGCCACCCACAAAACGAGGGCATGGATGAAGTGTGTGCTGATGTATGTGTCCAGAGCTCTTTTGCATCAGGAGGTGGGGTTACTAACTATCTCAATAATGTTGGAATGACTGCAAACTAAGTTCCTTCCACATCACTTGAATGCATTTGGAGAACAAAAACATGAGAGCTAGCAGTAGTGAGATTTGTTTGTAATGTGGCTTTTTTCCAAACCAACATTGCTGCATTTCTAGGAGAGGCATGACTGGAATCCACACCACACCCTCATCCCACACAATCTTGGATTTCTTCTATTACTGGAGTGAGGCAAGGATATGCTACTGGAATGGTACAATACATCACAGCAGCTGCCCTGCCCATTAGACAAAAGGCCCATAAGACAAAAGGTCCATCCTATTCAGCATTATGTTACCTCACTGGCCAACAGAATGTCTCTGAAAAGCCTGTAAGTACAGGAGTGCACCTTCCAACTCATGTTCACCAGCAAGTGGCATATGGCTTCTACTATTGGAAACATTAGGCATCATGAGCCAGTCAGGATATTGCCATCAGGGGTAGCAGTCAGCAATGGAGGCTGGTGGTGCCAATGTCACTAAGCAATTAATCTATTCTGAGTTTTAGCCTCCACTTTACAGGACGCTATCCAAGGTGCTTCACCCTAGTCTCAAAATAAGATCAGCACCTAGGATAGCTCCCATGTTGTTAAACAGATTCACCATCCCATTGACATTGAGGTCATCAGCTGCACATGTGCCCACTTCTCAGCTCAGAGGCGGGGACATGCATAGAGGTGTAGGTGGCCAGCTGCCTAGAAAAAGAGATTTTTTTAATTTTTAGCAGTCAGCGTATCAGGCCACAGGGAGGCTTCTGCACATTTCCCCGCCTCTCAGCTGAGAGGTGTGGACATACACAGAGGACATACCCAGTGGCTGGCTCCCTAAAAAAAAAAATCTTCTACAATTTTTTAAAGTTTTTTAGTTTTTCGTTTGTTTGTTTGTTTAGCAGCTAGGCTATCAGGCCAGCTGAGAGGCAGGAACATGCACAGAAGCTGCCAGCCTGCAGGAGCCATCTGCATCTCAAGCTGGCAGCAACAGTGGTGGTGGTAGAGAAGGCAGTGGCAGGAAACAGTAGGGAGGCAATGGGGACAGTGAGAAGGGGGCAGGCTGTGGGGGCAGGGAGGTGGCCGGGCTTGTTTTTTGGTTTGTTTGTTTTTTTAGACAGCCAACAAACAAAACAACAATTCAATTTGTTGTTCATTCAAGAAAAAAATCATAAATTTGTGGTTCGTGGATCATTTTGGCAGTTCATACCCATCTCTAGTTTGCATTCATGGGAAATCATTTTATGACTATCACATATGAGAAATTCTAAGTGGGCACCCACCTGCAATTTCTGGCTGTTGTTCATATCTATAGGAGTTATTCTTTTCAAGGAGCCAAAGGGGAGGGCAGTTTAGTGAGTCATTTTGAGGGAAGGCTCTCTCTTGTCCCTTTCTGGCTGCTTTTCTCCTGTCTGTAGCCCTTCCCCCCTTTTTTTTGGAACCTACCCCATCACCAGCCTAATCAACTCTGTCACCCACACACCAGCATGGAGCATTCTAAAACCTAGGATACTGCATCCCAGACATTTATAACCTGGTATGTTCTGAGTGATAGCCACTAGACATTTCTAATATTCAATCACCAAAAGAAGAAGAAGAATGTTAGTATCAAATGCTGGCAACTGGGTATGTAAGATGGAGACACTGACATACACTGAGTACCTCTTTCCAGCTAGATCACACCCACTGATCCATGATCAAAATTCCACTGCTTTGTGTAGTAGAGAGCACTATAGTGGGTCCATGGAATCAATGGAGATTTAGTGAGCCTGCTCCTCGGTAAGTTTATTGATGGGAAAGGAGTGATGTTTGTGGATTCCGAATCAGGCCATCCAGCCTGACTGGAAAAACAAATCAAAACATAAAATCATGAAAGCCTTGCCCCAAGATGATTGCAATTTGATAGCTGCCTCAGTGATATTTTTGTGAATAGGCCAATGTGAAATCAAGGCAATCCAAACAGATGTTAGGGCTGGTTATATATCTCTCTCTCAGCTGTTCTCCTATGACCTTGCTTCAGAAAGAAAACTTATCACAGAGTAAATTGGAGAAGAAGAAAAATGCGGTGCCAAGACTTATCAACTCATTATAGTTGAAAGGTTTTTGGAACAACAAAATACCATGAACCGCAATTGGCAAGCGCCGAGCTGGTAAGCAGCTGTTCCCTGCACATTCCTGACTTGTTTGCTGCCAACATGTTTAATCCTTCTGCCAAAACAAGTGAATGCAAACTGGATGCTGGTCAACTCAGGTGAAACTCAAGATTGTTGCTGGTGATAATGGCTGACATTGCAATGACTGGAAGAGCTGCTCCCAGCCACAATTGAAATTTGAACTCAAGGAAAACACAAAGCATTGCAAAACATTGCAGCCAAAATGGCACATTCTCATCTAGAATAGTCATCTTTCTGAAGTCATTATATTGCCTAGTTGGCCATTGGCCTAGTCCTGTAAGATGGCCTACATCAACTTGGTTTACTCCACATACATCCCTTTCACTAGTTTTTCTTGGCGATGATTACCTGACCTAAGTATCCCAGCCAGGGGACACTTGAAAGCAGAAGAGGGAAACATTTCCTATGGCCAATGGTGGGGGAGGCAAATATCTGGAGAACCCAATGGTGTCCCACCTCTGCTTTAAACCTTGAGTAAATAAGAGGTTGTGTGTTGCATCCTGGTGATCACAATTTGGTTTTCTTTTACATCTGTTTCCTATGTTCTCTGGTCCCTCAGCCACACTGTTTCTACATTTACCCATTCATTGCTTTCTATATCTATAGTAAGTATTTGATGAAGAACAGTTATATCAATGGAAGCAGTGATATGTCACCCCATGCCATATTCCTCTGAAAATAATCTGGAATGAATGGATAGATTTCCAAAACACCCAATGGGCATCCAGAAAATCAATCCAGACTATGGATCAGGACTAGATTAAGGCCCCTCCCTAAGCATTATAGAGCTCGCTCAGATGGGCATTTGTCAGATGGTCCACTGCTTGGAAATTTGGTTCACTTTTTTTCCCCAGAGATCACACAGTGTAATTGTCGGACAGCAGTCCTACCTGCACCTTTCTGAGCCCGTGTCAGAGGCTTCTACTTTTTTGGTGCAGGTAGGATCACTGTGGTTGATTACTGCAAATGAACTAAAAGCAAGTCTTCTGGTTACTAAGGCTCCTTCCATTTTTTAATTTCTGATATTGCGAAGTAATAAGTGAGCCACTTCAGAATATCAGTAAATTGAACACTTTCTCCACTCCTTGGCAAAGGGGCAATGGAAGTCATTTTAAAAAAAAAAAACTTCAGTAGACTATCATTGAGGCACTGTATCACTTAATATATATATATATTCTTTCTTTGGTTTCTCTGAAGAGCCAGTGGAGAAATTGCCCACAGCCAAATCCACATATTTGGTTGTGGGCACTTCTGCTTCTCTGCTCCTCTGCTCCACCAAGGAACAGAGGAGGTGGTAGATTTGATGATATCCTGAAGTGGCTTACTTATTAAGCCATTTACCATGGACCAAATAGTGTTGCTTGAGCTCCAATATGCCATTTGGACATGAGAATCACACCAAATGTCATGTCGCACCTCCACTCCGCCCTAAGTGACCCTATTTAGTCCGCACCAGCCTGCTCTAAAATAGCTAGCGTAGACAGTACCCATAGGTTAGAGTTTTTTCCACTCCGAGGCAGGCTTCATGCTGGAAATAAATCCTGCCCACCAACTAAGCCCCAATTTATGTTATTTACTGGTGGCAACTGGAAAGTGAGTCTTTATGGCACAAATTTGGAAGTTATGCTCTATCTCAGAGGTTTCCCTCCAGATGCTGGTGTACCACTTCATGCCTGACTATTGGCCATGCTGACTGGCAATGGAAAGAACTGGAATCCAGCCACCTGGGAAGGGATGTAGGTTCTCCACTCTTGTTCTACATACTGCCACCTTTTTGCTAGAGCCTAGAGTCTACTAAGGAAGATCTGTGCTGGTCAGGACTCTGATCGATTCTCATTTCCCAATATGGCCAAACTGCCATTAATTTGGAGTCTCATCTGAAATGATCATGCAGCAAAAAAATCTGCATTTCCCACTAGTTCCTTTTTGGTAAGTTGATCAATTTGTCTCTTAGCATACCACTACTGCCTTTGTCTTTCCAGCATCATCTTTCACCTCTCTGCTGTCTTCACTACCCGTTGATGCTATTCCTTTCTGTAGATCAGCAAAGCACTGTCAGCAGAGGCATTTGTCTTTCACTGACTTCACAACTTCAGTGTTTTGATTAATCACAAACAGAAAAATAGAGAGGACTTTCCTGGACCGGGGATGTAGCAATGGATGGATGGACAGATGGACAGACAGACATTCCTCTCTACAGAGTGGGGAAGAACCATACAGAATTGCTGCCAGCTATAATACGTTACGCAGACATAATACAGGATCCAGAAATGTATTTATTACTGAAAGGGACAGATATGACCCACCTAAAGTGAAACATATGTCAGCTTCACTGAAGTTGGTACTAGTGATGGTACCAGCAGCAGAATTTACTTGCAGTGACTTCTGTGACATTTATTATTGTGGAGTCGTCAATATCAATAGTAGAAAGACAAATTTACATATGGGCCTTCTGGCCCTCCATTTTGTTTGTTTGTTTTGTTAGGTGGATTGCTGATCAAATAGTCTAAGGTGTTTCATACGTGTGGTTAAGCAATGGTCTTCTAAGAACTAGAGATCTCTTCTGAGAGTTTTCAGGAAGATGCCCGTCAGACTCTGGAGAAGATGACATTGTTTCTGTTAAAGACATTTGCTTTGGAACTTTCAACAGATTGAACTGGACGAAGAGAGAAGGCTGAGATGACCACGTGCTCTCTGGAGATCTGCTGCAGGTTGGAATAGCGTCCATTTCCTTCCAGGTTGCTCTGCCTTTTTATTTGCGAGTAAAGAAAATATTACAAAGTCTTCACACCACACTTTTAGTAAATCATTACAAACATATCTTTAAAATTCATGGCGGGGGAATGTATCATTGTCTTAATGCTAGGCAAATTGGGGAAAAAATCAACCATTATTTGTAGCTTCATTTCCCCAGTTGGTTTATTATTTCTCATATTTATATCCTACCCGATGTCAGAACATCTCACAGTGAACTATAACAAGAAAATTAAAAGAATTTGCAACAGTTTTAAGCCAGAATCCTTCTGCTTTTTATCACTCATGGAAGCAAAATCACAGCAGCTGGTGTAGCTAATTGATAAGGTGCCTGTTACATGTTGGTCGTTTGCCTGGTTATTCATTGGTTGCACAACGAGCATGCAACCAGCACCTCATCAATTAGCTGTGGCAGTTTCTGCAATTTTGCTTCCACAAACTTGTGGTAAAAACTCGTGGCTTTTGTATCTTTCTAAAATGCTCTTGCTTTACTGCTTCCCCTTCCCAAACTGCTAGCACTGCTTCTGTTCTAATGTCTCTTCAAAGAGCTAAAAACTGATTTTCTTAAACAATAATGTAGAGTTTTGCACCGAGCCAAATTATGAACTTTCCTGTAGACATTCATAGAAAATGTCCCATGTATAAAGAAGCTTCACAGTGGCATGTGTTCATAATTTGTGCAAGTATAATTGCTATAATTCATTTACAAATCATTTGATTACAATTATTGTAATGTCTACAACACACTTGCACCTTTCCCTTATGTCAAGTCAAGTCAAGTCAAATTTATTGAAGAGGTCTATGGACCATTTCATCAATCATTCACCATATACAATAACATTATCAAATTTTATAAACTTACAAAGTATCAGCTCTTACATGAAAAAAGAAAATTGAATCACATGTATCTCATATATAAACCAAATACTCAGAATTATATCAATCAGATCCTCAATCTAAGATGAATTACTGTTAATCCCATAAAACCTTTCTTTAAAATCCTCATAAAAATCTGCTATATAATTAAAAAAACATACATTTCTTTTCATCCTCTTTCTTTCTAAGGGAGATTGCCTTAACCGCATAAAGAGCAACCCTCTGTGTTATGAACATGCTGGATCCACACAACAAGTATTCTAATTTCCTCTCATCATCCCATGTCCTCATCCTATTAGAGCGGGGCAAAGTTATGTTTTCTAATATTAGCATACAACTGACAGTGCAGCAAATAGTGGGCAAGATCTTCTACTTTATCATTCCCACAGGGGCAATGTCTATTTTGTACAGGTATGCCCAAAAAACAACCCCTCTGCATCATTGTATCCATTTGTTCAAAACGGAGTCGTGTAAAGGCCACACGCAAGTCTCTTTTCATCGTAAAGGACAAATATTTTTCTTCCTGAAACTGGGCTTTAGCCCTAGCCAGCCATTTCATAGATTTTACAGGTGCTAGTGCAGCTAGGTCCACCTGAGCTCTAATATCTAAAACTCTTTGTTTAAAAACATTTTTATATTACAATTGAAAACATTTACAGCTTCAATACTGTAACCATAGTTTGTGAGCAATTTGAAAAAATTTTGAGAACCAAGATTTTTGAGGGGGTGTAATCATTTGCTCATTAAGACATGCCTTAGGGAGCCTAGAGTAATTCATTTGAGCTAACTTAATCCAATAATTAAATATCCTAAGGTGGCATGTGTCTATTACTGATGAGATTCCAAGTTCAGCTCTAACTGCTTGGGCTGGAGAAGTTCTTGTCACACCCAGGATCGAGCGTAAAAATTTATTCTGTGTTGTTTCAATTTTCTTAGTTTTAACAAATCCCCAAATTTCAGAACCAAAAGTTAGCATGGGCAATACCTTAGCCTTATAAACCTTAATAATCGGCTGTAAAGAACCCGGATATCTATAATTCAATAACTTATGCAAAGTTTGCACACAAGCTGTTGTTTTGATATCATTCTTCTTTAACTGGGCGATCCATGATCCAGTAGACGTAAAAGGCTATGCCCAAGTAGTTATATAATCCTACCTGTTCAATTTCTTTTGAATTCAGAAACCACTTGTGCCATTTCTTTCTTTTACCAAATAAAACCATTTTTGATTTACTGGAATTGATTACCAAGTTATTTTCTTTGCAATAAACACAGAACTTTTTAAGCAATCTCTGCATGCCCACTTGTGTTGTTGAAAGTAAAACCATATCATCTGTGTATAGTAGTATATTAACTGGCCTGGCCGAGATTTTGGGCATGTGAAAATCAAGATTGTGCATGGTTGGGACTACATCATTAATATAATAATTGAAAAGGAAAGGGGCCAAAATACAGCCCTGTCGCACTCCTTTGGCTGTGGGGATCTTGTGAGTTAGGATATAATTTACTCCTGTTCTTACTTGGAGACTTGTGTCTGTATACAAGGCTTTTATAAGAAGAAGAAGTCTCCTGTCTATATCTGTTTTCAGAAATTTTTCCCATGGTAAATTTCTATTGATGGAATCAAAGGCTGAAATTAGATCAATGAATGCAGTATATAGCTGTCCACCTCTTGCAGTGTATTTGGTCATCAGATGCAAGAGTGTGAAACAATTGTCAATGGTAGATTTTCCATGTCTAAAGCCTGCCTGTTCTTCAGCTATGACAGAATTTTGCTCAGCCCAATCCTCGAATTTCTGTAGCAAGAATTTAGCATATATTTTTGCCACAATATCTATTAAAGTTATTGGCCTGCAATTTCTCGGGTCCTTTCGAGCACCTTCTTTAAACAATGGGACCACTATACTACGCTTCCAGCCTCCAGGGATACACCCCGTGTTATTTATATGGGCGAACAAACCCGCCAATAAGGTAGCCCACCAAATTATTCTATCCTTGAAAAGTTCAGGTGGGATTAAATCTTCTCCTGGCACTTTATTATTCTTTAAAGATTGTATAAGAGAGATAACTTCCTGGGTAGTGACTGGCTGCCATTTGGGGAGAAATCTGCTTTTCTCTTTTCCCTAAATAGGTCAGTATAAAAGGCTTCCCATGCTGAGGCAGCTATTGGAATCTCAAAATTATATTGAGACTCACCTAGCTTTCTAGTTGCCAAAACTGTGTTGAGTTCTTATTTCCTGCTTCTAATTCTAAATCTGCCCAACTTTTCATGGCATAACTAGCTTTTTTTGCTGAAATTAATTTTTTATATTCTCTCCTGGCATTAAGCATAGATGAACAGGCTTTAGTTTCAGAATGGGAATGCACTATTCTCATTTGTTTTCTCAAGTGCTTTCTCTGTCTATGGCATTCGGCATCAAACCAGGGGGCCTTTCTATTCTTATGATTGTTTGGTGAAGCCTGTGATGTCAGTAGATATTTAACCCTAGAGCAAATGGTTTGAAATGCATCCAGAATGTGGTTAATGTTTGACAAAGGAAGCATATCTTACTTCCTAGCATATTAACCACTTCTGAATTCAGAAATAAGTTAAGATGTAGCACGTCTACTTGCTGCCATCTTAATCTTTTTTCCTTTACTATGCCCAAATGTTGAGTAACCTGTTTGTCAACTGGTGTTGCTTTTCTTAAATCTGATTCAAGAGTTAAGGATGACAATATGGGTTGGTGGTCACTGTCTTCTTTTACAGCTACTGAGATACCAGGAAAAAAATGACTATTTTGTCTAGATACACAAATATAGTCAATAACACTACCGGTATACTGCTTGAGATATGTATAAGGATAAGGTGATTGTCGATCAGAAGGACCAAGAATCTGTAAATCAAACCTTAACAATATTTTCAGCAGTTTTTGTCCAGCTTTGTTTAGTTTCTTATCCATAGAAAACCAGCAAAATACCTCAGGCAGTTCCTCTTGTAATCCCCATAGCTCTACAAATTTTTAAGGGGATGATCCCAAGCAAGCGTTAAAATCACCCATCAGAATAATTAGGGCATTTGGAGTTGTTAAACTTAACTCTTCAAGTAAGTGCTCAAGAAGTATCCAAACCTCTTTGGAGTAATACTATGAATTTAGTGGCGGAATATAGATGTTTACCAAAAACAAAACTGAATTTGGTGTAAATAGTTTAACTACTAAGCAATTTGGGGGGATATTATTATTTGTCACCAACTCTCCTTCCCATAAAGGGACGTGGTGGCGCTGTGGGTTAAACCGCAGAAGCCTCTGTGCTGCAGGGTCAGAAGACCAGCAGTCATAAGATCGAATCCACGCGACGGAGTGAGCTTCCGTCGCTTGTCCCAGCTCCTGCCCACCTAGCAGTTCGAAAGCATGCAAATGCAAGTAGATAAATAGGTACCACCTTGGTGGGAAGGTAACGGCGTTCCGTGTCTAGTCGCGCTGGCCATGTGACCACAGAAACTGTCTTCGGACAAAACGCTGGCTCTATGGCTTGGAAACGGGGATGAGCACCACGCCCTAGAGTCGGACACGACTGGACTAAATGTCAAGGGGAACCTTTACCTTTACCTTACCTCCTTCCCATCCCAGGTCTCCCTTAACTGCAATTAGCATTCCTTCTGTTGCTCTCCCTTTATTTTTAAATTTTTGAGCTGGGACAAACCAAGATTTATAGCCAGGTAAGAGGTTCCTATCTTTGTTTGATAGCCAAGTTTCTTGTAATGCAATCAAATCAAAGGTTGATAAGAATTCAAAGAGTTCTCCCCCCATGGGGAGAAGTGTTCCACCCGGCTATATTCCATGTTACTAATTTAACTGGAGTTACATGTTGTTGCATATCGCTATTCAGTATTGCTGATGGATGTTTGCTAGGTTCAGAAGGCTTTAAAGAGATTTTAAGTGTTAGTAGTGCTTCATTTTGTATCGGGTTACTTTCATTATTGCTTTATGTCTGAATAGGACATTTGTGCTTAGTGTCCCATTCCATGATATTTTAAACCTACGCACAATGCTTTAAATTCTTCAGAACTTGGGAAGCTGACGTTACTGTACTAATACAGAACATAACAGGCACAAGGGATAAGAATGTGCCATTGGTTGTTCTGGGATATTTGCCCTACAAATCCCAGAATTCTCCATTTTGGAAGACATATCTGACAGGCAGATATTTACAGGCTGAAATCCTGTTGCTTAATCCAGTAATTGCACTAGAGTAGGCACACTGAATCAGCATGCAGCTCATTTAGTATCGTGGTAATGACCATCACAGAGAGGATCCACTGACCACTCAGCCACACTACCCTTGCTCTCCTGGTATGGTTGCCTACCAGGATGGTACAATGTGCTAATGGTTGGGGAAAACTTCTTGTGTGACTCCCTCCTAACTCATGTGGGCCTGTTTGCTCCTTTAGTGCTCCAGGGAGAGACCAACAAGACCATACGTTTTCACCAGAGCACCGACAGAGTTCTGACTCCTGTCCTCTGAAGATGCCGGCCACAGAGACTGGCGAAACATTAGGAAGAACAACCTCCAGAACATGGCCAAACAGCCCTGAATACCCACAACAACCAAAACTATAAGTTGTTGCTTGTGACCGCAAACCAATCCTGCAAAGTAGGAATGCCAAAACAACCACAATGTACTCAAAATTCCAGTGCAAGGCACCTTCTTCTGTACCACCAAATCCTTTCTTCTTCCAGAGTGATCACACAGCTGGAAAAGTTTTGTTTTTATTTAAGGTATATCAAAAAGACACACACATTTGTCAGATGCTAAGATAGAATGCTTGACTCCCCCAGGAGTCCTAAATAGATACATAGACACACACCCCCGAGCAAAGATCAGAAGCCTATTGTTAATCACAGCTGGCATTTATCCAAATGAAGGGTTAATCCCAGAATGAAATCAAATGATCACAGACAATCATATTAATGTTCATCTGAGTATCAAGATATGAATCTTTTCATGTTGCGATGATTTCAGGCAACATCAGCTTGTCTATCTACCAAGCTTCGTCTATTTACATTATTTCTAGGTTCCATATGCACACAATTATTTCAGAGTTGTAACCTCTGAAAGTTTTTACTGCCAGGTAAAAGCTGTAGGCACATTTGCTTCAGAATACATGAAAACTGAACTTAAGTTTTAGGCAGATAATTAAGTTAAAAAAAAGAGCAAAATATATTTTTGGAATAAAAACGAACAATGAAATTATTTCAATTTACATTATAAAAATGCAAAAGCTTAATAGCCCATACTGGCAGAGAATACATCTCTAAGTAGTAAAATTATTAAAAGGTTAAAAAAAGCATTATAGTAAGCCTTACTTTTAAAAGCATGGAAAAATATGAAAATGGTTAACAATAAAAACACATAAAGTAAAAAGTGTTAACTTAGTCTCTAAGCATGTTAAGAACACACACAGAAAAACATTGTTTTACACAGCCTAATGTAAAATCTATTGGGTTGTGTCAGGATTTGTTCCTTTAAGTGAACAAGGGGTTAAATTTAATATTGTAGTAGAGAATGCAAAGTCATTCCTGTAAGGTCAAGCCAATGGATGACTGATAGCATACAGATGGGACAAGCTTATGTAATGCTTGTTAAACATGTTCAGCTGCCATGTGTGCAGTGATAGGCTGCTCTCAGTATATAAGCAAGTGTATGAGAGCACCATTTTCCCACTCAGTTGTGAGTCTGGTGGTCATTTGCTTTACTTGAATATGTATATTATGTTGCTCTGAGATGTCTATGCCAATGTATATGTTGCCATGTACTTATGTCTGACCAAGTCTAATATATAATGTTATAAGTCTTATCAGAACGTGCATTTTCTTACGTCTGCGTCTTTGCTAATGAAGGGGAGGATTTGAAGCAACCAGATAAGAGGCTCTGTGTAACATGTTATCTTGAGTTCCAAGGTTTGTTTTTCCCAAACAGAGTGCTCTTACAAGCTTCATATCCGAATCTGACTCCAAGCTTTTGGAGAGGCAATAGCCATATCAAGCCTCTGGAGTTGGCCCCACGCCAACAGGTTGTTGTTACCAGCATCTGAAAACAAAACCCACAGCCATATCCTCCTTGATGACTGGTACCCGAAGAGGCATGGCATTGTGATTAATATTTGCTCATTCATGACAGTGCGTGTCCTATCATCATATTTATAGCTCATCTCAATTGTTTTGATTTCCCCTTGTCTTGTTTTGCTAACTTAGGATTTTTGACAGTAGGAATTTCTACATGTTCTTGTTCAATTTAAATCTCCATTGACTCAGATCTCCCTCTGTTTCCCGAAGTTGACAAAATGGTTTACACAATATTTTATTTAGGCTATCTTTTAACTTTAGGAAAATGGTACCTTCGTTTTTGATACTTAAGTATAATGTATTGTCAAATTTCCCAGAGTTCAAATATTAATACTTTCCCAAAAGTTAGTGCTACTTCAATAAAATATGTACAACCATTTTTCAGTAATTGTTCACAAATTCTGTAACCTTGATCTGTGGTCAGTTGTTTTGGTACACTCAAAGTGTTATGAGATGACTCATATTAGCCATTCCATAGTTCTAAACTGCATTATACTTTTAAGGCCTTTTTTCCTGCACCCTCCCTGATCCTTTTAAATTCTTATAACACACAAAATTTCAAATATTAACATTTTCAAAAGCAGATTCAAAGCTTCCAAAAAGATCAAAATGATATGAAGGAAATCCATTATAAGAGGCAAAACACAAAAGAAAATTTACTTAGTTATGTATTTATTTTATTTGTTTCATTTATATACTGCTCATCTGACCAATAGTCACTCTGGGCGATTCACAAGCAATCAGAAAGCATAGAAAAAACATAGTCAAAGAACACTGAATGAACTAAATTAAACTCAAAACAAATATTAAACAAGGTTAAAAATGGCAGCTACTGAGTAAAAGGCTGATAGTCAACAAGTTCTTAAATTGGAAGGTTTTGAAAAGCCTGGTGGAATAAATGGTTTTTTTTAAAGTTTCTTTAAAAATGCCAAGGAGGGGACCTGGCAAATTCCAGTTGGTTGTACATTTCAGAGGCAGAGCTCAACTGCCGAGAAGACCTGGTTCCTTTTTCTTTCTTTCTATGCTCCATTGGAGTTAGCACACTCAGACATTCAGCCTGGGAGGAATGAGTACGATGGGTTATCCCTGCTAGGAGTAGGAGTTCTGCCATGTAAACTTATTTAGAAGCTAGGCAGCATGGAACCCACAAAACAACAATAGAGCTACATTGTCCCCTCTCCAGATCTTTCGGTCGTTTCCACCAATCATATTCCCCTTTTCACAGAAGCTTCTGGTAGATAACTTTTGCAAAAGTAACTTGGTTCTTCCACTTCCCCTGTCCTCGGATAACACAGATTCTAGCAATTAAGGTACCACAGGGAAGAGGTGTCTCTGGCCTTGAAACTCCAAGATAACATACCAACCTACCAACCCATGTAAACAATTTTCTCTAATTAGAAGGCACTTCTCTCTTCTCCTTGTCAGTTCAACCACCAGGCACACATTTTCACAGAGCACAATTAACCTTCTTTTAACCAGATTTTGCCAAGTTCATCACCTCTGGAAGAAAGGCCTAAGCTAGAAGGCTTCATGGCCTAAGGCTAGGCCATGAAGTCTTCTAGCTTAGGCCTTTTGCCCAGGTGAGCCACATTTAAGTGACTGCTGGATAGCTCAGTGGTTTAGGTCTCTGACTGCAGAGCCAAAGGTTGGGGATTCGATTCCCCACTGCGCCTCCTTGACAGGGGCTGGGCTTGATGATCCAGAGGGTCCCTTCCAGCTCTGCAGCTCTAAGATAGGTGTCTGCCAGGCAGCCCTGTTGGCAGGGAGATACTAAGATTATGGTTCCAAAAAGTAACTTTCCAAGCTCTGATTCAAACAAAATCTCATCAGTAGGAGGAGGATTTGTATGACATTTCATATTTTCTCTGCAGGAAGTTCAAACATGTTTATGAGTAATCTGGCCTTTCTCACCAGATTACTCACAAACATGTTCAAACCTACCCATAAACTCAAACATAGGTTGCAGAAAAAAAATATTACATGTCATAGAAATCCTCCCCCTACTTCAGGTCATCTTAGAAGTTAGGCTGGGTTCTATGTTGAAATCTAGTAGTAAATTGTGATTAAAGTAGCTTCATTGAATCAATGGAAACTTACCTAGGTTCACCAAATTCTCACTAATTCAATGGGCCTACTCTAGCTGTGACATGCTACTGGATTTCAGCCAGTCGATATGTGCTTTGTTTTGGTCTAGTCTTTTAACACAATGTCACCAAGATCATCCAGATTTTTATTTTTGCATTGGTCCGGTGTTAAATATGTTGCCTCAACACAGCCTTTTGCTACAGGAGCAGGTATTACTGATTAAGTCAGGCCAACCCCTTGTTTTCAAAAATTTCTCCATGGTCACGTAAATAAGATCTCTTGCTGAAGAACAGTGTGTTCAGATAGACAATACTGGCCTTTTCCGTTAGAGCTATTCATGTGTTTCTTAGCAATACTGAGTTGTGCTTTAAAGTGGGAAAACCAGTTCATCCAAAACCTCAACTATTTCATGAAAACATACAAGCAAAGAGGCTATTTTGATAGCTGAGTAACAGAATGCTGCTTGCTGCAGGTACCATGTTCTCACTGATCATGGAGTGCTTTGGAGGAACCCATGCCAACTGCTCTGTAGAATTTGTTTCATTTTCAAAGGAAAAAGGAGGACCATCCATGGAGGTAGCCTATAATTGATAGTTCCGAGGAAGGAAGACAGATTGAGGTTGTGCATTGTGTTTTCCTCTAAATAAGCAGCTGTAACTTTGTATTTTATAGGGCTCTTTAAAACTAAATCTAGAACAGCAGGCAGCCTATTCAAAATGCTAGTCAGGCGACAGCTTCATCCTTTCCTCCCTCCTCGGTTCTGAATTTCGCATCAACAGGGAAGTGTAGCTGACATGAGAAAGTCGTGTTCACCTGCTGCATTTTGCTTAAATCTTTTTGAAGCATGTATTGGTGGGTCTAGTGCTGAGAGACTGTTTTCGAATGATACTTTAGCACTCACCCGCTCACACGTATTCTTCAGCCAAGGAAACTTAGATGTGTCTCTTTCCAAGATGGGGTGTTAGGGATGGGTTGATTTCCTGCAACATTTCTGTTCTGAGTCTGAAAATTCTCTTCTTGTTTACCTTAATTGATCTCAAGGAGTTTTCATCAAGTTTCCAATGAGACTATGGGCATTCTACCATATATGACATCCATTGGATTGGACTGATTCTATAAAGAAGTCCAGATTCTCATATCTGGATATAGCTCTTCCCAGTTGCACTGTAGTGGGAAAGGGAAATGTGTGGCCCTCCAGATGTTGTCCATCTACGTCTCCCACTATAGTTCATCGCTTGCTATGCTTGCCAGGGCTGGCAGATAGGGATGGGATTTTGGATTTCTTGGACTACAAATCCTGTAATTCTCCACCCTGGGAGATCCACCTGAAATATCCACACCTACAAGCACCTAAATGTACCTCACCTAGAGAAAAGGCCTAGATGGAAAAGCTTCATCACTTAGCATAGGCTAAGCTTCCTGTTTTGAAAGAAAGCCGTCAACTAGCAGTGGGTGCGCCACTTTTAGATGTCTATAGGTATCGGTCTGTCAAGTGGAACTCCCATAAAGGAGAATTATGGGATCTGAGTCCAAGACATTCCAAAGTCCAATGCCTACTGGTAGCTTCAGTGCAACAACATGTTCCCTACCCCTCCACTTCCAAATTGGACACCTTGACATAGAAGGGGGTCACGAAGAGTCGGACACGACTTAACGACTAAACAACAACAAAACAAACATAGAAGGAACAATGGGAGCTGCCTTACAAAGTAAAACAATTGGTTCATTAAGCCTTTCATTGTCATAGATCCTGCATTGCCTTCTAATCTGCAGAAGATTAGCTCGTAGAAGAATAGTGCTTCTTCTATGAGCTATTTCTTCTTTGATAGTTACATTTGTGCCTTTTTGACAGGGGCTGGACTTAGTGATCCATAGGGTCCCTTTCAACTCTATAGTTCTAAGATTATTAATATTATTAATATAAATATTTATTAATTGAAACAGCACATAAATATTCCCAGTCAGGCACAGACTGGGACCGATGAACCAATGACACTCTTGTAATCAACCCACTTCAGGGTGCATATTATGCAAATCCAGCCAAGTCATTTTGGTTCAGGAGGCAGAAGATCCTATAAAGCCCATCTTGGATTTCAGGCAGAAGCCCTTCCAAAATTCATATCATTTTCTATCTGATATCCTCAGGTGGAGAAAACAGGGATCCAACCAGAGACCTTTCAGAGGGTAAGTATGTGCTCTGCTGTTCAGCAGTAGTCCTCTCAATTATTGAATTCACATCTTTGATACCTTTTCAGCCTGAAATTTTCCTGCCCATTTTAATAGGAGTTTTTAAATATTTTATGCTATTCTGTTATGAAACCGAAGTGGCAAGTGAGGTCCTTCTTATTTTTCTTTTTTATAGTTTTATAAAGGTGCAATATCAGAAATAGCCACTGGAAGGCACCAGGTGATGCCACTACATCAATTTCCTTGTTATTTTTCGGACTGGCTAGTTGCAACAATGGAATGTATTAAAAACATACAACATAATGAATTACTTGTGGGACCAGAACAACAGCAAAAATGGTAACAACAACCTGACTGCCAATAAATAATGACGACAGCAACAAGTTCCTTTTAAAACGTAACATTCTGAGCTCTCTTGTAGTTGCAGTTTCCAGTTATGACAAGAAATTAAAAAGTTATTGGCAGTTTTTTTAAAATGAAATGTAACTTTAAAGACTCACAGCACAACCCTCACCCTACCAGTTACACATGTGTTTTCTTAATTGGTCAGCTGGAATCCCCTCCTAACAAAATGTTCACACCTTGGTAATTTTTTCCAGTTACAGCAATAAAGAAAGTTGCAGCTATTTTGGAGTTTTACACAATAATCTATTCTGAAGGCATAAAGCCTCTGCTTCTAAATCTTGCTTCCAGTTCAGGATGTCACTTAAAGCAAAAATGGTTCTGAATCAATCTCAGCAAAAGCATAATGTTTCCAAAAACACCAAATTGTTGTGTTGTGTATTTATGAAATATACTGTTAAGCTGCTGTGAAGGGAAGATGGAGTAATGCTTATTTTTAATAAACTGAGGTGCAAGGTCTTAGCCTCTTTACAAATAATCTCTCTGTTCTAGAAGAAATCTCTCTTTCCTGATTTTAAATTTGCAGAAAGCAGGTGCTCAGAAAAAGATACTTAAAAATTTATTTATTTATTTGATTTATATACTGCCCATCTGGCAGCCAAGGCCACTCTGGGTGGTTTACAACAAATAACAAAAAACAACAGAGTAACAAAATAGCAAATAGGGACATTAATACATAGGGGTGAAAATCAAAAATCGTAAAGTGAAGTGAGGATAAAATTATAATACAATAAATACAATTAAAAGCATAGAAGAAAATAAAAACATGGAGCATGGCAGTATGATAGAAGTTATATTATTGGACACTATTATATCAGAGTGTAGCTTATTCAGGGAAGGCCTGTCTAAATAGCCAGGTTTTTAGTAGCTTTTTGAATGTGCCCAGTGAAGGGGCCAGGCGGACTTCGGGTGGAAGAGAGTTCCATAATTGTGGCGCTACCGCTGAGGAGGCCCGATTTCTAATGGTTGTTTTCTGGGCCTCTCTCGCGGTCAGAACGCTCAGTCGCCCTGCCTGCGACAATCTTATAGGATGGGCAGACCTAACTGGAAGAAGGCGCTCGGCCAGATATTGAGGTCCCGAACCGTTTAGGGCCTTATAGGTTAGTACCATCACCTTGAAACTGGTACGGAAGCGAACAGGTAGCCAGTGTAAGACGGCCAGGGTGGGAGAGATATGGAGATATGTTGGTATTTTCTAAGCCCACTCAGAAGTCTGGCCGCCACATTCTGGATCCTTTGCAGTCTCTGTAGCAGCCCCAAGGGCAGCCCCACGTAAAAAGTATTTTGTACATTTTCAAAAGCACTAGAATTGATTACACAACTCTGTATTACCTCCTATCTGTTCTTTATCAGCAGGGGCCTGGCCACAGGGGCAAGGCTGTTCAATCAGTGAGATTAAACAAGGAGATGTTGGGTTCTAAAAGCAACATACTTCCTAATAATGTTTTTTGCCTCACATTTAAGAGGGTAAGTGCATTGGCCATTTAAACCTTTATTTACCTTGGATTGACTACAGATTAATTTGAATTAAAAAAAAAACAGCAACTAGAATCATAGAACAACTGAGTTGGAAGGGACCTAGAAGGCCATCAAGGCCAAACCCCTACTCAATGCAGGAATCCAAGTCAAAGCAGATCTGACAGATGGTTGTCCCATTTTCTACACAACCTAAAGTTCAATATGGGAAAGCCCATTGTAGGACCGCCTCTTCTGAGCAGGGAATTGACTCTTTTTTTTGTTCAGCCTGCAAGGATGGTTTAAATTTGTTGTGATCAGGGTGACAACGCTTTTGTCCATTTTCTGCCAGTGATTGCCTAATGAAAGGGGTGCTTGCACAAGTGTCAGTTCCCCTCGTCCAAGCACCCCTACTCTCCACATAGTGTCTTTTTTTAAAAAAAGAGGTCTCAACTTCGCTCTGGAGCATACTTTCCCTAGGGCACTTAGGAGACTCAAATAAACAAACAAACAAAAAGAGAGGTGGGAATGACCAATTAGCACTTGTTAGCACCTAAAGGCAGTGGCTGCTGTCAGAGCTCGATGCAGATGGAGCTCTCTGCCTCTGCCCTGCTAACTCCTGTAAATTGCCATCTGGACAGCTAAACGAAGAAAACACAATGTGATAAACTGTGAATACACAGCAGATCAAACTAGATTTTTTCCCCACAGTACATCGCTTCCCGCACCCTACATCACTCAACGACTCACATAAGCAAAGGTGTTTGCTTATGGGGAATTGTTCTTCAGGTGTGTTTCCATTACATACTAGTCCTTTTAGAAACAGAACTCCCAGCCTCTCATAGGATCCTCTTTGATTGGTTTAAAACATACACACACACACACACACACACACACACACACACACACACATATGCACATTACAATAAACATTTGCTTTTCAGATATATTCTCTTCTTCAGAATAGGCTGTCATAGAAAGCAGGGAAATGAAGGTCTTGGGTGGGGGGAGCAATCTTCCTCCCATCAACCTAACACCGGAAAGAGGCAGATATCTTATGACATTTTGCAGATAAACAAAGAAGCTTTTTATTCAGATAAGTTTCAAATCAGCCATCGTACGGCCTTGGCAGTGGGCGAGAGCCGAGGCTGGAATAACAATTGGTTGCCTCCTTCGGTTTGAGACAGCATCCAGCCGCAGAAATTTGTTCCAACTTCTTACTTAAGCTATAAATATTAAGTCTGAAGGGAGGAAAGTTTCTTTGGCTTCTTGTTTATTTCTTATTGTATCTTTGTTCATTTACAGCTTCACATGCCATGCATCTTTAATAGAATTTCACCTCTCAACCCCCCTCAACATTTCTTTGGAATTTCACCAATAACAGAAGCAGCACAAAAAAACATACCCTGATTTGGAAGAATAAAGTTGCTCATTTAATGGAGACCGTACCTAACCAATAGATTAGGAATGATTAAGAGAGTCAAACTGTGAGTGCTATAGTATAAGGTGAATAAGAATACAGTAGGACCATGGTATCCAAGCCCCAACCCGTCAATGCCAAAAAAATGGAGTTGTCACTATACATTGCATAGTCTCTCGCTCCCTCTAGTGGCCAGTTCTGGTAAATATACCCTGGAAATACATATAAATACATATTTCTGAGGGGTTTTATTTAGTATTTTAAGGCAGCAGATTAGTGAATCACTGTTCCTGTGGATAGGCAGGTTCTACTCTACACAGATACTGAGCAGTCTACTCTCACATGTTCAGCAGGTGGTATGTGTCATCAAATTACTTCCAATTTATGGTGACCGTAATAGTTTTGAAAGCATGTGGTATACTTAGAATCATAGAATAATTGAGTTGGACGGGGCTATAAGGCCATTGAGTCCAACCCCCTGCTCAATCCATGTCAAAGCAGATCTGACAGATGGTTGTCCCATTTTCTCTTTGAATGCCTCTAGTGTTGGAGCGCTCACCACCTTCCAAGGTCATTGGTTCCATTATTGTACTGCTCTAACAGTTATAGAGTTTTTCCTGATATTCAGCCTAAATCTGGATCCCTGTAGCTTGAGCCCATTATTACATGCCCTGCACTCTCGGATGATCAAGATGGTCCTGCCCCTCCTGGCAATCAAAACATCTCGCTTGTGGATGAAACACACTTCAGTGGTCCCTGTAGTCATTGGGGCTTAGGGAACAATATCAAGAAATTTCACACAGTACTATAAGCAGCTGTAGATCTCAGAAATAACACCATCAGAGCTTTAAAAAATAGCAATACTAGGAACAGCATACATAATGTGCCAATATTTAATGGATACTTAGGATTTTAGTTAAAACTTATATCTGTTAGATAATGCCAGTCAATGTCTTTAAAATTTTGATTAACTGTGTCTGATATTTTGTAGTGGTAGTCGTCGTCGTCATCGTAGTGGTAGTAGTAGTAATCTTTAATTCTTGCTGGAGAAACTGAAATTACAAGCACAAAAAAGCATTGGTTGTTGTAGGTTTTTCGGGCTGTTTGGTCGTGTTCTGGAGGTTTTTCTTCCTAACGTTTCGCCAGTCTCTGTGGCCAGCATCTTCAGAGGACAGGAGCTAGAACTCTGTCTGTGTTCTGGTGTAGTTTGTGGGATTGTTGATCATTGGATCCCGGCCATGGAAGCCTTCGAGAACACATAAAATTATTATTATGAGAAACCTTTGCAAAACATCACATGAAAATGAAATTTAGAAAATGACATGAATATAATTTGTACAAAATTGTACCTCATTAAACACAAGTTGAGTGGGAAAAATGGGAACATATTATATTCATATAATTATAACTAATGAGAAGACTGGTGCTACATTTCACTTACAAGCCTTGTAATATTGGGCTTAATAGCTGAAACTTGTATTCTGAGTTTTGATTCTACATTTTTCAAATGGATTCTTTACTTATTTTTAAGATAACGAGAGCAGAGAATGATTTTCTACACAAGTGTTGTTACGAAAGGCATCAATACTTTCATAGCCCTCTTTGATAGTTCTGGAAAATCTGCTTGTAGGTAAGCCCACAAATTTGGAAGGGACTATTTCTTTGAACTACAATTTCAGACCACCATCTATGGATATTTCTATGAGCTTGTCTTCCTCTGCTGCTGTGAGCCCCTCTAGTTCATACACATACATATGTTCATACACATTAACTGAAAATAGATCTGTAATCCAGTTTTTGCTTGCATCAGGAACAGGAAAATATTCACAGAAACTATGCTGAAAATCTTCCAAATGTCGTACAATAAGTGATGTGTCCTCCTCAGACAACTCTTCATCAGTGAACCAAGAAAATTTGTGAGGTTTGGAAATGTCTCATCCTTTCAGTTCAATAGGCAATGATGCCACAATTCCAACTTTTTGATCATCACTTTGATCTTGTCTTTGGCTTGAAAAACTATAACCTTTTCTCCTTGAAGCATATTTTAATGGATGAAGATATCTGACATATGCAAATTTGACTAACCAGAAAAAGTCTGTCAGACAATTGCTGAGGTGAAATTGCTTCTCTATGAGGAATAATCTTATCTCATCTCTCAATCCCTGAAAACAAGACAAAACTTTATCTCATGATAGCCAACAAACTTCACAGTGGAGCAGAAGTTGGTGGTGTTCACTGACCATATCCTTGCAAAGCTGTTCAAAAAGTCTTGAATTCAATGATTAGTTTTTTTATAAAATTGACCATTTTGCCTGATTCATTTCAGGTCTGCTTCAGTTTTTCTGATATCTTCTTAGCAACTAGAGCTTCCTTATTCATGCAGCAATGGTACCAAGACATCGACGGTATGATTTCTTTAATCTGTGTTGCAAGTCCAGTAAGCTTTCCAGACATTGCTCATGCCCCATTTGTGCTAATTCAAACACATTTCAACCAATCCATGTCATGAGATGTTACAAACTAATTTAAGCTGTTAAAAACTTCTTCAGCTGTAGTGTGTACCAACGAGGAGATGAACAGTACGTCTTTGACAACACTTCTCTCATGCTCATATCTAATCTAGCACAGTAAGGTCACTCTGTTTATTATGTCTGCTCTTCCATCCAATTGCAGTGCAAAGTAGGGGGACATGCAAATTCTTTCTAATAATAGTTCCTTGATATTGGCTGACAAACCGTCAATTTGCTTCTTAACTGTGTCATTTGACGAAGGTATTAAGGAAAGGTCCTTGGCAGCTTTCTCATTGATCAATACAGAAACCATGATTTTTGCAGCAGGTAATATAAGTGCTTCAGCTATTTTCCGATTTTTGCTGTTAGTTGAGAAACGTCAAACGAGGCCCTCACTACATTTTCATTGTTACAACCAGCTGCAGTCTTTTTTTACCATTTTCTTGCATACCCGAAGCTCATGCTCCTTACTTTTGAAAAAATCGATGCTCTTTGTGGCACGTTCTTTATGTTTAGTATCAAGATTTCTTCGCAATTTTGACAGTTTTGTGGCTTTGTTGGACAATACCTCATAACACAACACACAGTATGGCAGTTGCTTGTCTTCGGGACCTGTACATGTGAAGCCAATTGACAAATATTCCTTGCTATAACAGCTACACTTTTAAAGATGACTGGAAGAAGCTTCATTTTGCTTTGAACAGGATACACCCTCATCAACATCATCAGTTCTTTTACGATTCAAATTCACCCAGCAATCCATTCTGAGGCTCAGCCAAAATGTATTGTTATGAAATTCACTGAGATAATATCAAGTCACTTTACTCAACAATAACCAAATGGTTTTATTAGCAGAAATTGAAGAAAAAGCACGATCATTAAGTCCATCTGAACACCCACTCACATTGACACTGATTGACTCTGACTCTCTCTTCCCACAGCTTATGACTGTCTGCACAGTAGCAAGAAATGTCATGTGCTGTCTCTCAGCCACTCAGTGTCATTCACTCACATGTTCTCACCATGTGCAGAAATATCAAACAGTTATTTGCTGTCAAGCAGTTATTTTCATATCCAATTTTTACTTTTGTTTGTTTTTTAATGGAGGCAGTAGGTTAGAAAAGCCAAGTTTAACACAAACAAACAAGGGAAATTAAGATATTTCTTTTTACATTTCCTTTTCTTTCTTTCTTTCTTTCTGCAAAAGATCATAACATTTCTTCAAACCTTCGTGGACCCTCTGTGGGGACATCGTGGTCCACTGGGTCCACAGACCACAGGTTAAGTACTTATGCCCTATAAGATTGCCTATATTTTCCACAGGAAATGTATTTGAGTTTATTTATTTTTATCATGTTGGCTTTAGTTAGAACTGTGAAAATCTCTCAGTTTCAATTTTGTTACATTTTTTTTTAATCCTGCCTGCATTTTCTGCCCATCCTTGTTTTCAAAACTGTAGTGTTTTCCCCCAACCCACACACTTCACGGAAATTCATGTGTACTTGAGTAGACACTTTTTCTAATGTACATATTTAAAGCATTTCCCCTGTTGACTCAAATGTGTGTTTTTCAAAAGTACTCATTTTAATTGTGTGCATTTATTTCTCCATAATTCAAATGGGGAAAGGAGATGAATCTGATATGGGTGGTTACTGGAAATTGAAAAATATCCACACATTTCATTAACAGTCTGGAAAGCCACTAAAGGGATTTTTTTTTAAAAAAGGTTAATGTGAATTTATTTCCAAGCCCTTCTCTCAGCAGAGAGTACAGGAAGCGTTGCTATGACATGTTTATGCAATATCCATTTCTGAGGTGCTTAGCAAAAGGAAGAGGAGCATGTGGTTTCTCTCCGGAACTTCCTCTTGTCATTCATCCCTCTTTATTTAATGTATAATCAGGGGATTGGGAGACAGCCTTGCCACTGTGGGGGTCATAGATATATTAGGCTATAAAATGGTTTGTTGCCCACCTTTTGTTTCCACTTGTCAGTTATTTGGAAACTGATTCTAGTACCTCTAGAAATAAAGGGGATGATTACATTTTATCGGCAGGAAGGGATGCATAAGACCCATAATGCTCACAAAGAAACAGCTGTTCCTTACATCGACAAAGCCTCTGTACCCTCTTTGCCTCCCCACATGTTGTGAAGGAAATAGCAAGAGAGTTTTAACAAAGGATTAAATACCACAAGCCCTCGTTATTATATTCAAACAATGTTTTCTAATTGCCCTCCAAAACAGGAGAGGCTTTTGCTATTGAACTAATGTAGACCTATTTAAGACAAGCACATGGGGCACAGAGAGAGGAATTTGGCAGGAATAAAAAATGTATTAATCTGTGAAGAGAGACCACCATGCTGTGGTTACCTGGCTCAGAAATGGTTTTAAGGTCACGTACGGGCTTGGGCATCATTCACATGTGGCAGAGAAGAAAAGGGGTGAAGGAATGTCACTCTTTTCTGGGAATATTGTTAATGTCAGAAACACCAGATTTACCTAAGGATAGTTTTCCAATCTGAATTTCTTCTCAAAATTCTGGAGCTTTGAATCCCTAATCCTGAGCCTCGTGGCGCAGTGGTTAAACTGCTGTACTGCAGCCAAAACTGTGCTCATGACCCAGGGTTCAATCCCAGGTAGCTGGCTCAAGGCTGATTCAGTTTACTATCCTTCCGAGGTCGGTAAAATGAATACCCAGCTCACTGGGATGAGGAAAGCAATGTGTAGCCTGCATAATTAACTTGTAAACTGCCCAGAGAATGCTTTAAGCACTATGGGGCAGTATATAAGCAGCACGCTTTTTCCCAAGTGCAAATTGTGCGTTAAGGATGTTCAACTCTGCCATTAGTGTGCATGCATGCACACACATTCCAAATGTTGTTCAAAGCACTGTGATTATGTTCAGCATTTCAGTTGGACTTTCTCTTCAACTAATCATAATGCCCCCCAGCCACAAGACTACAAAGAACAATGGTGTCAGGGAGTACTCCGTAGGAATGCTGAAAGCTCAATAAGACACTTCCAGCCTAGCCTAACCTCCCTGAGGGTGGTGGCTCCCCTGATCGAAAAAGGAGAAACGAAGAATATTAGACCAGAGGAAATCTGAATGGCAGGCGTGTCACAGTGTGCTACCACAGTGTGAAATCTACTAGATCTGTGGGTCCCAACATTGGATCCCCAGATGTTCTTGGACTACTGCTCCCAGAAATCCTGGCCAACACAGCTTCTGGTGAACGCTTCAGGGAGTTTGAATCCAAGAACATCTGGGGACCCTAGGTTGGGAACCACTGTAATAGATTTATTTCACTTCCTAAACTTTGTGAGGTTAGGATTGTATATGGGCTGAATCCTATTCCTTCCCACAGTGATCCTTTGCCAGGCGTTTTAATCTGAACAACCTTTCAAGGCTTATGAGTAGAGATGGGGACAACTCACCATTTTGGCGAGTTGTCCCGCTTCGTGAGTCGTCACAAGTGAGTCGTTCATGTGTGAGAGAGAGTGTGCTCATTCGCGCACGAGAGAGAGAGAGTGCTCATTCACGCATGCACACGAGCGCGGGGGGTGCCCCGCCTTCCCCAGCCAGTCCGCGGGGTGAAAAAGGTTGGGGACCCCTGGGTTAAAGGAATCCAGGCTGCCCTACCCTAAGTGAAGCCGCAGCCCCCATCTTTGCAAAGGGCAGCCAGTCTCCCGTTTTACATGCCGTGGCTGGGAGACCAGAAGGAGACCTCGGCAGCAGCCATTAAGGTAAGGGGGTGTTGGTGAGGGTGGGGTGGGGGTAGGCTGTTGGGGTGGCTGGCTGTGGGGGGGGGGTGGCTGCCTATCTGCTGCCGATCAGGTGATCGGCGGCCGGTAGGCAGAATGGTGTTTTGGTGTTTGCTTGTTTTTGTAATACGAAGGATGAATAAAAACAGGTAAATATTCATCCCTTCGTATTCGTGGGGTCTCTGGAACCCACGAATATGAAGGGATGAATATTTAACAAATCGGCTATTTTCGTTGAAAAAGCCGATCCGTTTTTATATTCGTCCCCATCTCTACTTATGAGTGTGACTGACTTATTGTTTTGTGTGTAATTTGCAGCAGAAGTGACTGCTGCCTCACCTCTCGAAGCTTTTTAAGGCAAAGCATAGCTTGCCTCTGAAAGCTGCACCTTTGCAAACTTGTGGTACACAAGGATAAGTTAAATATGTGCAAAACCACACACACATTTTAAAAAGATAAGCAACTAAAAATACTGTGCACTGAAAAATATACAGAAAATGTTCTTTCCTAAGTGGGAAAGAGGTGTAAAAACATGAATATATTATACTGTGCCACATCGTCGTCTCCATGCAGAGAACAACTCCATCAACTGAATTTGGCCATCATTCCATTTGTTTTTCATAATAATTTACTGACATTCGCAAATTTCTTCAGAAACAGAATGGGAAGAACACGTGAGGAACATGGAAGAAAGTGAGAACAGCAGGTCTGTTTGTTCGTAGGTTAGATCAGTGGCTTTCAGCCTTTCTGGGTTGGTGGCATACAATTTCTACTCACAGATTAAAAGAGAGTATATATCCAGTGCACCTCTACAGAAATCAGTGACATGAATTACTTTAAGAGGTTGCAGGAAAATTAATTAATTGATTATAACATAAATAAATGCAGTGCATGCCCGTTATAATGAGAATTAAATAAATAAATAAATGAACCTGATTAATTAGGAAAATTAATTAAGTAGCCACACTTTCTGAAAGGCAAAAACCAAACACGGCCTCTGTAGTTTTTCATTTTCTGCTGTCTGAAAGAACACTGGCAGCCAAATTTGACTCCGTGCTTCCGCTTGCATTTTGCCACTTGAGGATGGCTTGATTCTTCGTTATTTTTTCCTCTCCTATCACCTGTCTGCTGTGGATTCTCATGCTGAAATCTATCCCAGAACATGACATCGCTGTTGAATAAAATTTCCTGTGGTTTCCTAGGGAACCAACATCTAGACATGAACGTGCAGTTCACTCCGAGAAAAGATGGGACAAAATGGAAGCCTGTAAGAAGAAGGAAACGACATGGGTGGGAAATGAGAGAGCAGCATTCAGGCCACAGTTAATAACATATATATATATATCACACACACACATTGCCTTTTTTTAAAAAAAGATGGCATTAGGAACACTATGGTAGCTGGTATGTATGCGCAGGGAGAGCTTTTGTTCAGTCGGGGAAGAAAGAGACATGTAGCACCTAATCTGCTCACTGGGATACACTGCCCCCATATGGCAAGTGAAGGGAGGTGAACCTGTCATCCTCCAGTGGCTGCTGGAATATGCTTCCCATGATCCTATTGTTCATGCTAGTTGAGATCCCTGAAGCACTAGAAGGTATCTGATTGTCCTAGAGTGAATTTACCTCTTTTCACGTTTTGCAGTGGAGTTTTCTCAGTGGTCATTCAGAGGCAAATAGGGGATTCAGTGATGTAAAGGATTGAGTGGCAGGAGGGGAAATGCTAGTAGGAAGAAAATACTCATTTACCATAAAGTGTGGCTTCATCTTAGGAATCTCTCTCTCCCACCTCAGCTGTGAACATGTGCCACAGGTAAAGAGGTCAATAAAGGAAAAGGTGGTGTAGAAAAAGGAAGCAAGATGCAATCCTGAAACTTCTGAAAAAATCCACTTATTTTTCTCTGATTCTACCTAGCATAAAATTTGCTTTATAGCTGACATTTCTTGTGAACAGTGGTTCCCAACCTTGGGTCCCCAGATGTTCTTGGACGACAACTCCCAAAAGCCTTCACCACTAACTATGCTGGCCAAGATTTCTGGGAGTTGTCATCCAAAAACATCTGGGGACCCAAGGTTGGGAACAGCTGCTGTAGACCAATGGGTAAAAAGGACATAACAAATACTTTCCTTCCCTCCTCCTTGTACTCAAGGAAAACGGCGTTTCAACAAATCAAGGCACTCCATTAAACCCATTTGTTGTTGTTTCAACTTTGGCTGCGGTCAGACTAGAGAAATGCTCCCTTCTTTCTCGCATCTTCTGCTTCCTGTATAATCATGCATTGTGGTCACGTGACATATACCTTGTGATAGTGGTTCATTTTTTTTTTTACCTTTCCACTTTTTGGCGGTACCTTTGTCTATACCCCTCAAGCGGGATATATCCCCTTCCTTTTCTTGTGCCTTTCTCTGCCCTCTTTCCTTTTTATTTATTTTTTAATTGTGTGGGTACATCACTATGTTGGCAAAACATTCTTGCTAACCACGTACTGATCTGGGCCATTTCTTTCTGATTCCATGCTTCATTACCCTCTATGGAGGAGAACCCACAGCAGACTGCAGTGGCGGTCAAAGGACTGACGCTCCGTATTTGACACAAGTATACCAATGCTCCATTTGAAAAGTAATTTTTTCAAAATTAAGGGAATCAAACAACAGCAGGTGAGGGAGGTGGGACCGCATGCCATATGCGTAGCAAATGAATTGGTTTTGGAGTACACAATGGGATGTTGGTTGTACTGCATGATGAAAGGTGGAGCAAATATAGTAGTAGCCTCCCAGCAGGCTGGATTTGGTGCGGAGACAGAAAGGAGGGAGGACAAAAGAATAGATAATGGCCTTGTGTCATCTCAGTCAAAAAAAAAAAGGGGGGGGTCGAAATTCACGAGAGGTAACTTGAAAACATTTTGCTGGTGTGACCACAGCCTTATATACCACCCCATAGTGCTAAAGCACTCTCTGGGTAATGAAGTCTGGCAGGTTTATGATGGTGTAACTTTATGTCTTGAAGATCTGAATTCTGGCCTCTGTAAACATTTAATATTATATCTGACAATATGCATAATATAAGACTGGTGAAGAACTGGCTAAATAGAAGATTAATCCGTGATTATTCAGACAAAAGCCCCACGGAATGAGATGTCCTGCCTGACAACAAGTGCAGGATTGCCGTCCAACAGCACGGTTGTTTATGAACAGATTGTGTTTATAATGTCTATTAAGAAGAAGTTCTCTGAATTACAAAAAGAAAGCATACCTCTACATAAAAAAGAAGATTATGCAGTTTTCCCTTGGTGCCGAAAAGAACAAAATGGGGGCATCTTGCAAGCATCTTTAGGGAGCCCCATCCCCAATCCAGGCACTGCCACTGAAAAACCTGTTTGTGAAATGCAATGTCTTTCTTATAGTGCTGAGTCAAGCATCATGGTCATATCAACTGCAAATGCAAATATTAACTAATTAACACAACATAAGCATACCCCATATCTCATATATATCTAGATATAGATCTAGATATAGATATAACCCTCGTAATCTATCTTTATAGTAAAACATACAAAAGAGGCCAAAAAATGGTAAAGCAGCAAAAGAGGCCGATATGGAAAGGCAATACATACTTTAAAAAAAACACCAGGTGTCTTTAACACATGAAGACCGTCAAATCTTCTCCTCAGTTTTTTGGAGACCCAAATTTGTCATGGTCAGAGAGTGGATAAATAATTTTAGCTTTTACTATTAAATTATCCTTTAATAGATCTGAAATATTTTTGTCATAGGTTCTGAACATCCAGAACAGTGTAAGAGACAGGGACTAGAATCCTATTGGTGAGTGCATAAGGTTTGCATAACTTGGGATGGACAATTGCAGTTAATTCACCAGGTGCCAGAGTGAACCTCGGTTGTGCAATCAGGTACAGTGGTGCCTCGACTTACGAACATCCCTACTTACGACCATTTCGAGTTACGACCAGCTCCGGCCGCAAAATTTTGCTTTGACTTGCGGCCGGAGCTTCCTGTTATGAACAGAAAAAGGCAGGGGGAAAAGGCGGGAAATTCAAATTGCTAACCGTTGGTAGGCGAAGAGGCTGCTTCTTTGTAGCTCTTTCGCCCCAACGGTTAGAGTGAGTGCGATCGGAGGAGGCTTCGGACTGCCTGGTAAGGTAAGGTGCTGCTTTCTGCTTTTTAAAAACTGTTCTGGGTGGGTTTTGCAGCATGGTTTTGGGCTTGGGGGGTTATGTTTCTGTGCTGTGATGGGTCTTCGGGGGTTTGTTTGTTTTTTTTGGGGTTTTTTCCCCATTTCCGATGGGTCTTGGGGGGGGTTGGTTGCTTTTTGAGTTTCCCCCCCCCCATTTCCGATGGGTCTTGCACGATCTGCTTGCTTTTTGCTTTGCTTTCTTTGCATTTCTGATGGGTCTTGCACACTCTGCTTGCTTTTTGCTTTGCTTTCTTTGCATTTCCGATGGGTCTTGCACACTTCGTTTGCTTTTCTTCCCCCCCCCCCCTTCAGCCGGAAGGGATTAATCGCGTTTCCGATGGGTCTTACAGTGATTTATATATTTTTTTTGGTGATTTTTTTTCTTCGGCCGGAACGGATTAATTGCATTTCAATGCATTCCTATGGGAAATGGTGCTTCGACTTACGACCATTTCGAGTTACGACCGGAGTTCCGGAACCAATTAAGTTCGTAAGTCGAGGCACCACTGGACATCATGAGGGACGTGACTGAGACCCATCCCAGCACCTTGTCAATTAGTTGCAATTAGCTGTGGCAAATTATGCAAACATCAATGGGATTCTGGCCAAAGACCTTCTCCTACTTGAGCTCCATGGATACAAAGCTGATGTTTTATTGCCACTTAGCAAGAGAATCCCTCTAAATATTATGAAGGCATGGCCTGAAAGCTCAATGTCAAAAATGCTTTTCTAAATGAAGAAACTGTCAACACATGTAGATAATTCTCAAATCTTTGCGTTATTACAGAAAATACAACTGTGTGTAAAAGAATGATTTGGGGATTGTTTCTAAGTAAAATCTTACAGGCCATTCTTTAAATAACTTCAGATCAAATCTAGGCTCCTTTTTTACGAACCCCAAGCATGAGATCAGGAGCTAACATCTGCATTTCACATTTAGCTGCCTAGGTAATCTAGCTATATAATCTCAGCTGTTCTAAGAAACATTTCTTCAGAATCCTGAAATCTTCCATATTAAAATATTAACACTTTTTTTAAAAAAAACCTACAGAGATATGTAACCCTTCACTGGGAATATATGGGAAATAAATAAAGTGAATAAATAAAACAATAATGGCATACTCCTGGACTCTGTCCTGATACTATTTGCCAAAGCAGGGTAGAACTTTGAAACTGTTGTTTTGGGTGGTTTCCAAGTGATCTATTTTTTCAGACCCCTGAAGGAGCACTTCTCCTGTTTATTTTCTGACAGTGGAGACAAACATCTCACCACCTTCAGTTCTAGTGTGAAATACAAGTCTACTAGAAAATGCAGAGGCAACGAGATGGAAGCATCAGCTGTCCCTATTAGCTAACTGTGTACTAAGGTACTTAAAGGACTGCTGGATAGCTCAGTGGTTTCCAGCTCAGTGGTTTAAAGCATATCACGGACTCAATTGCTTGTCTCTCCAAAGACCAGTAACAGGATGATAAGGATGTGTCCCAAAACCTGTAACTTTTGTCTGAATAAAACAGGTCTGGCTTCCTACAGATGCACAATATTATTCAACAAAAGGGAAGGCTGGATGGGGAATCACCCTCCCTTTTGCTCCCACTGGATCCCTCCATCTGGTGCCCTGTGCCTATGGGTTGAACTACACCTCCCACCATTCTAAACCAGAGGCACCAGTGAGCAGGCTGACTTGGGAAAATGAGTGTCAAAGAGTTCAAGGCATCTCCAGAGCACTGAGAGGAGCAAGACAGTAGCAAACGCCCAAAGACTATTTTCTTCAAATGTTCTCTTTTCCACTTTTCTGGGTAATTAAGAAAAAAAATTACTTGTGAAAAGCAAACAAACCCTAGTCTGCAATAAGATCCTACATACACACAAAAGCATGCTGCATCTCTCCACTCAACTGAGCTTTGTGGCTCCAGTAATCTTCTTATTTTCTAGAAGAGTGAAGCCAAGAAATCTTATGCAAAGAAAGGGTGAAAGCTCCCTTTTTCCCATTAGAGCTGACACCAAGCTATATCAACTCAGTGCATTTAGCATTTAAATATGTTAAACGACTTTGGACTTTAATTTTCACAAAGAATATTTGCTGCCCAATCCTATAGTCTGACATAAGAGGCTTAAAAGAGGAAGCAAGAGTGCAAGCAGATGGAAGGTCTGGTTCGGTGTATTTTCTGGTGATCAGACAACACAGAGGAGATCATGCACCAGCCTGACCCTAATCCATGCCCAATCCAGACCTCTGTGGTTCAGCAACACGGCTACTCTCTTTTTTTGTGCTGGACTATGTGTACAGAAGGGTCACTTTGAATGAGACTGGACCCAGCAATGCAACCCTTTTCAGTTCAATCCAAAAGAACCCACCTTCTTTGTCTAATCCTACCCTAAGGTTATACATCAGACTTATTTATTTGCTATACTTGTTCTTATGACCTTCAGGTCTAAGCTAAAAAAAATTGGTACAGCTCCTATCATCCCCAGCCTATACATATATTAGGCAGAGGGGTGGGTGGGACTTTTTGTTCTAATACACATGGAAGGTTGCAGGCTAGGAAAGGTTGCTTTAAACTGTGGGCTCATATTGACTAACAAGTTTTATTCACATCATACCTTTTTTTGTCTTTTATGAGATGTTCATCTAAGGCAGCGATGGCGAACCTATGGCATACGTGCCACAGCTGGCACACAGAGCCCATTCTGTGGGCACACGAGCCATAAGTCGCCATAGAGATATACTTACGCGTCCTCCGATCCCAGATTTTGGCACTCCCCTCTGCTGGTGCAGTGGTCCAACGGAGGGGTGCAATGGTGACCATTACTGGTCTACCCAATTGGGGATTGGAGGACCAGTAAGTATTTCTTTGTTAATACCACCCATAGGAAAAAAAACCAAGCATTTAACCCTTGCAGTGCAGGAGCAGTTGCTTTTTCTAAACTAAAACCTCAGCATTCGGGTTTTAATTGCAGTGTTGGCACTTTGAAATAAATAAGTTGATTTTGTTTTTGTTTTTTTAATTATAATTTTTATTTTTATAAACTACAACATAAAATACATAAACCAAAATACAAATCAATTGTGTTCCCCACCACGCTAGTCGGGACCTCTTGCAGTAGTATTCTTCTTCCATTATCTTTATTATTATTCTTCCTTTATTGTCCTCTTCTCCGTAACTGCATTGATTCCTGATTTGGAACTTTCCCTTTTCCTTTTGTTAGCACATATTCAATAAATCTGCCCCATATATCATAAAAATTATTTTTTTATCTCTCCTTTCTTAACCTTTAAATTACAAGTTAATTTATCATTTATAGCAATGTTCCATATTTCATTGTGCCATTCTTCCATTTGAAATTCACGTTTTGATTTCCAATTCCTAGCTATTATTAATCTGGCTGCTGTTAATAAATTGGTAGTCAACTCTCTAGTCATCATATCATATTCCACATTTATGAATATTGATAACAAAGCTATCTCAGGATTAGATTCTATATCTCTTTCATATATCAGTTAATTCCTTAAAGATTAGTTTCCAAAATCTTTGTACTTTTTCACTTTCCCACCACATATGAAAGTATGTACCAATTTCCTTCTCACATTTCCAAAAGACATTCAGAGTTAATTTTATTCTATTTTATCGATGTCAGATACCATCTTAAACTTAGTTTAAAAAAAATTCTTTTATTTCACTGACATAAATTGTAAAACCCTCATTTTCCATATCTTCATCCATTCTTCACCATTTATTCTTTTTCCTAAATCTTGTTCCCAAACTAGCTTCAATCCTTCATTCTCAATCTCTTCTTCTTCTAAATCTAGCAGAAGTCTATAAATTTTACTTACTACACCCTTCACTGACTCATTCATCTGAATATCTTCATATGATAATAGAAATTGTTCATACTTTGTACATTCTCTACCTTTATTGTACTTCTTTACCCATTCATTAGTCCATCTTTCTAATTGCATATAATTCAACCATGATATATTCTTATTTTGAAGAATTTGTTTCATTTGATCTTTCGATCTCATTTTATCCAACCAATCTTTTAATCTAATCATTTTTTTCCCTTAAATGATTATAAATAGACTTTCATATTGGCAGGGAAATTCTCTATTTCAGTCACTAATCCTAATGGAGAGTTAGATGAACATAATATTTTTTATACTTATACCACACATTTAACATAGTTTTTAAAAAGGGGTTATTGATTTCGCTTATTTTATGTTTTTTAATTATACCAAACAAATGTTTTTCAATATCAACCTGTAGTTCTAATGATTCCATTTTCCACCAAATTAACCTTTCTGGGTTATATATAATTTCCCCAATGAACCTCAGCTGATTAGCCATATAGTAATTTTTAATATTTGGTATACCTATACCTCCTTTTTTATTGTCTTATACCAATGCCTTTTATTTATTCTGGCTTTCTTCCCTTCATTACAATATCTATTAATCAGTCCTTGCCAAAATTTAAACTCATCTTCTGTTAACTGTACTGGTAAAATCCTAAATAAAAAATTAATCTTTGGTAAAATCTTCATTTTCATCAGCGCAATCCTTCCAAACCAAGAGAGTTTCAAACTGGAATATTCCTATAATTTCTTTTTGATATCCTTTTTTAGTTTATTATAATTATGTTCCTTTATTTTCTGAGTATCCTTTACTAAATCTATACCTAAATATTTAACAGATTTACATATCCTAAAATAATATTTATCAGCAAACTTTTCTTGTTCTAATTTATTATGATTAAACAACATTATTTCAGATTTTTGCCAATTTACACATAATCCAGTTATTTTTCCAAATTTTTCTAAATGATTTTTAATTCTATCCATACTTTCTAGTGGGTTTTTAACTGTCAAAAGGGAATCATCAGCAAATAAGTTAATCTTTATTTTGTTATTCTCACCCATACTACTAATTAAATCATCATTCCTTATTGCATTTGCTAACATTTCAATAATCAAACAAAACAGAACTGGAGAAAGAGGGCAACCTTGTCTAGTGCCTCGGTCTAGAGCTATCTGGTCTGTCATCCCGTCATTAACTATTACTGCGGAAGTGTTCTCCAAATATAGTTGATCTATTACCCCCCTAAATTTCTTTCCAAAACCCCAACCCTTTAAAAGAATCTTTAATGTTGGCCATTCTACACAATCAAATGCCTTTAAAATATCTAATTATAAAATACCTGCCTTTATCTTATCTTTTTCTATATTATATATAATATTCAAAACCTTCCTAGTTAAATTCACCATTTGTGGTCCCTTTAAAAAACCATTCTGATCTTCTTTAATATATTTTGTAATGAACTTATTCATTCTGTTTGCTAAAATTGCTGTAAATATCTTTGCATCTTGATTTAATAACGAGATAGGCCTATACGAAATTGTATCTGTCAGATCTTTATTGGGTTTTGGGATAAGAGTTGTTAATGAATATTTCCAAGATTCTGGTATTTTCTCACCTTCCAATATTCCATTATAGTGTATTTTCTATAACTGTAAATAACTGTAATTTCTATAACTGTAAAAAAAACTATTTTGCTTCTCTGTGCTATGAATCTTTTGTTCTGCTTATGAGAAGGAAGAAAGATAAGAGTTTTAAAACCCCTTGCTGGACCCGGGAACCATCAGAGACTAAACTATCAGACCGTAGCCTTGAACGTCTTAGACGAAGAGAGGCAGAATCCCCTGCTCCTAGAGAAGCTCAAGAAGGTGCTGGAAAGGAGGGAGAGGGGAAACCTCTCTGAGCAGTTCTATAAAAGCAAAAATGGAAAAACAGATGACTGAACTAACAGCTTGTATGAAAGATCTAGCCAAAGATATACCACGCCAGATAGATAAAAAACCGGAACAGGTGATTCTCAAAATGGATGGTTTAATGAAGGAATGTCAACAGATTGGGAAGGACATGAAAACAGTCCAGGGGGAGATGGCTGAAGGCAAGCACAGTAAAAATTGAGGACAGAGTAAAACGAACAGAAGATTTATCAAAACAGAATGAAGGGAAAATAAAGATACAACAACAGAGGATGGATTATTTGCAAAAGAAAATAATCTTTTACTTGGAAGATAGCTCAAGACGTAACAATATCAAAATAATGAACTTTGAGCTGCAAAAGGGAGCTGACCTTAAACAGGAAGTGGTGACCTGGATAAATTCTATAATGAAATCTCAGCATGTGTCTGAAGAAGATATAGAGAGAATTCATTTTGTTGGGAGCCCCAGAAATAAGAGGCCAAGACCTATAATATTGAAATTTTTTAAATGTGAAAAAAGAACAATTCGAGAGTGACAATCCCTTCCACACTGAAGACAAATACAATCTGTCCCCTGTCCAGCTCCCTGATTTTGCTGGTTTCAGGACTGCCTCTTTGTCTCAGCTTGGTATATGCCGTCAGCTTCTTATTAAGCCATACTCTCTTTGTGAGTCTAGAGAACATGGTAGCTTCTTTGCCAATGCGTTTATCCAATTCGACATCTAGGGAGAGGGTGTCAGAGATCGTTGAGCCAAGGTACACAAAGTCATGAACAACCTCCAATTCTTGTGTGGAGATGGTAATAGAGGGAGGTGAGTCCACGCCCTGGCCCATGACTTGTGTTTTCTTCAGGCTGATTGTTAATCCAAAGTCTTGGCAGGCCTTGCTAAAACGATTCATGAATTGTTGGAGGTCTTCAGCAGAGTGGGCAACAACAGCTGCATCATCGGCGAATAGGAAGTCCTGCACGCATTTCAGCTGGACTTTGGTCTTCGCTCTCAATCTAGAAAGATTAAAGAGCTTTCCATCTGATCTAGTCTGGAGATAGACACCTTCTGTTGCAGTTCCAAAGGCGTGCTTCAGCATGACAGCAAAAAAGATCCCAAACAGGGTTGACACGAGGACACAGCCCTGTTTCGCTCCGCTTTGGATGTCAAAGGGATCTGATGTTGAGCCATCAAAAACTACAGTGCCCTTCATTTCCTCATGAAAGGACCTGATGATGTTAAGGAGTCGAGGTGGACATCCAGTCTTGGGAAGTATTTTAAAAAGGCCGTCCCTGCTAACCAAATCAAAGGCCTTTGTGAGATCTATGAAGGCCACAAAGAGTGGCTGTTGTTGTTCCCTACATTTCTCCTACAGCTGTCGGAGGGAGAATACCATGTCAGTGGTGGATCTATTAGCTCAAAATCCACACTGAGATTCTGGATAGACTCTGTCTGCAAGCACCTGGAGTCTCTTCAGCACAAGACGAGCAAGCAGCTTCCCTACAACACTGAGAAGAGAGATGCCATGGTAGTTATTGCAGTCACCCCTGTCTCCTTTGTTCTTATACAATGTGATGATATTTGCATCCTTCATGTCCTGTAGTACTCCACCTTCCCTCCAGCAAAGACAAAAGATTTCATACAGCTCGGTGGTGATTATCTCTTTACAGCACTTCAGCAGGGATGTTATCCTTCCCAGGTGCCTTGCCGGAGGTGAGGGAATCCAAGGCCACTTTTATTTCTGCTAAAGTTGGTTCACTGTCCAACTCTTCCAAGACAGGCAGGCACTCGATGTTATTTAGTGCCTCTTCAGTTACTACATTCTCTTTGGAATATAGCTCAGAGTAGTACTGCACCCAGCGTTCCATCTGCTGTGCTCGGTCCTGGATGATCACGCCTGTAGCAGACTTCAAGGGAGCAGATTTCTTCTGTATTGGACCTAAAGCCTGCTTGATACCATCATACATTCCCTTGATGTTACCTGTGTCCACTGCTATCTGTATCTGAGAGCAGAGCTGAAGCCAATAACCATTGGAACATCTCCTGGCAGCCTGTTGGACTTTGCTACGAGCAAGTCGAAGAGCCTGCAAGTTGTACTCGCTAGGACAGGCTTTGTATGCTGCTAGAGCTCTCCTCTAATCCTCGATGGCTGGCATCAACTCCTCCGAATGGGCTTCGAACCAGTCTGCCGTCTTTTTGGTCTTCTTGCCAAATGTGGACAAGGCGGTGTTATATACAGTGTTCTTGAAATGTTACCATCGTTCAGGTGCATTTGCATCAGCCGGGCCTGGAAGGGTTTCCTCAAGTGCTTGGGAAAATTCCTCCACTTTTCTTTGATCGCGAGTCTTGCTGATGTCAATACGTGGTCTTCCTTCCTTTTTCGTGTGATACAATCTCTTTGCTCGCAGTTTTACTCTACTACACACCAGGAAGTGATCAGTATCGCAATCAGCACTCTGGTAACTGCGTGTGATTGTAATACTAGGAAGGCTAGAACGTCTAATGAGGATCAAATCGAGCTGATGCCAATGCTTCGATCTTGGATGTCTCCAGGTAACTCTGTGTTGAAGCTTCGTATTAAAGAACGTGTTGCTGACACAGAGACCATAATAACAGCAAAACTCCAGCAAGCGTTGGCCATTTTCGCTCATCTTCCCAATGCCAAAACGGCCTAGACAAGTGAGCCAAGAATTGTGATCAACACCAACTCTAGCGTTAAAGTCTCAGAGAATGAACAGTGGCTCTCTCTCGGGGATTTTTTTTATAGTAGGTGCCAGATCGTCGTAGAATTTCTCTTTGACTTCTGTTGTGGACGACAGTGTTGGTGCATATGCACTAATGAGGGTGACCGGTCCTGCTGATGAGTGGAGCTGCAGAGACAGCTTTCACTCCCCACAGTAGGTGGAACAATGGATCTCAGCAGAGTATTTCTGACCTCAAAACCAACACCATGTTCCCTGGTCTCATTCAATGGTTTTCCCTGCCAGAAGAATGAGAAGTTTTTTTTCTTTGACAGATCCCATGTCTGGCAATCTCGTCTCTTGCAGGGCAACAATGTCCATCTGCAGTCTACTCAGTTCCATGTCGATGACAGCTGTCTTGCACACATTGTCTATTTCCTGCAGGTCATCAGAGAAGCCAGGGGTCATTGTCCGAACATTCCAGGTGCCCAACTTTAGGGCAGAAGTTTTCTTATGATTGTTGCATGGTGCAGGGTTATCGATCTGCTTGTTGGCTTTCACCCTAAACCCCACACACCCCATGAGGTTAACAGACCGTGGCGAGGTAGCACCTTACTGGCTGGGGACTGCCCATCTTAAGGCGGGCGGTAGCTACCTAGTGAGGTGCAATGACCTCTCCCACCATCGGAAGTAGCCCCTGGCATCATGCTCTATGCCAATTGACCAAAGACTTATAACCAGTAACTGCTACTTCCCATGTTGTTTCAACGCTGTATGCAAAGCTGGAGTGTCCTCTCCAGAGCACGAAGCCTGGGTAAAATAATATGGAGGATAGGCTGTTACCCAAGCAGCAAATCCCCCCTCTCCATGTCGCTGAAATAGTCCAATGGAAAGGCAAGAGCCAATACAACTGGTTCCAGCGACGTAGCAGGAGTTGCCAGAACGACATGAACTGCCTCTGGGACTCCGGCTCCGGATTTTGCCTCGAGGTTAACTCCTGAAGCCTTTTCCATCGATGGATATGGCCACAAGGCAATGGAGGTTTGAAATTGGAGTTTTCCTTCTCCTAAGGTGCAGTACGGGACCTAAAAAAAGATGGGATATAGAATGGATATGGGGAAAAACATAAGGGTGGCTACTTTAAATGTGAAAGGCCTAGGGTCTGTAACAAAGAGAAAAAGAATAGAAACATTATTGAAAAAGAATAAGGTGGACATTATTTACTTACAAGAGACTCATCAATCAAAGGATGGAGTTAATGAACTGAAACTTCAAAATATACATATTTATGAAAAAGGATTTGGGACTACCAAATCCAAAGGTGTAGCAATAGTGATCTCTTGTTGTTGTTGTTTAGTCATTAAGTCATGTCTGACTCTGCATGACCCCATGGACCAGAGCATGCCAGGCCCTCCTGTCTTCCACTGCCTCCCGGAGTTTGGTCAAATTCATGTTGGTAGCTTTGATGACACTGTCCAACCATCTCATCCTCTGTTGTGATCTCTAAACACTGTGAAATTGTGGTAAAAGAAATAGTAAAAGATAGTAATGGTAGATATTTAATAATACAGGGACTAATGGGGGAAGAAGATTATACGTTAGTAAATGTTTATGCACCGAATGTAAATCAAGGAGAATTTTATAAAACTGTTAAAGAGATGGAGAGGGTTAGAAAGGGATATGTTATTATGGCAAGAGACTTTAACATGGTTTTAGATAAAGTAAAGGATAAGTTGATTTTGTGTTGCAGTTTGGGCACTCGGGCTCAAAAAGGTTCACCATCACTGATCTAAGACAAGACTTTTCTCTTTAGGCAAGCTTTCCCTTAATAACTGGCGGGCTGAGAGAGGTTTTTAAATGAATGGTTGTTTAAAATGTGTTTTAGTAATGATTTTATTATTGTTTTTAATGTAATACTTCTTTAATTCTTTTTTAATACTTGTATGCCTATTGTTTTTAGCTTCTACATATTGTCTTTTTAATGATGGAAGCCACTTCCGGGCCTTTTAAAGAAGAAAGTCAGGATAAAAATATTTAATAAATAAATAATAAATAAATAAAGATGGGTGTCATGCAAGCTCATGGGCTGCAACTTGCCCTCAAGGGACATTTGGGGGGGGGGAACACTCATATCCCCCACAACCCCTTAATTATTTTTTTAAACAAAAATATATATTTTAGCCATTAGAGGGTGCTATGGGGCTTTGTCAGTTAAAAGAATGGAAAATCTCATCTGATGCCTCTCCCCACAGCTTCTTAAAAAAAACAAGTGGTCATGAAACTCACAACAAGATTTCTGACTTGTCCTGGCCAATCAGATTTGCTAATTGTGCATTGGTTACCTCCCATTAGCCAACCAGAAAACAAAGTGAATTTGTGAGAAAACAAACAGATGCTAAAAGAAACAGACCTCTGATCCTGCTCTTAGGGAACTTCACTTCTAAATACAAGTAGTGTGGCTTTAGGACTGCCTGTCTGGTGAATTCATCATGGACATGGGGTCAGACTTGAATTAGAAGCATCCTGTCTTATAGGCTTCTGCTACTGTGTCAGTATAATGCTATCCAAGACTAATGAATCTATGTGTTAGGGGCTGAAGCAAAGTACGTAAATTGACAAATTATGGAAAAGAGCTGTTCGGCCAAGTAGAGCTCTCTCATGGCAGAAATTAGCCAGCTGTCCCTGGACATATGTCATCTGCTTTATCTGCACATCGCTTCTGCTTTCAGGGTAATTGGAATTTGGAAAAAGCATACAAGTGTTATAAAATGCTAGTATCCACCTCAGACATTACGTTACCCCACATCCTCCTTTAAACATTGTACAGATGGAAATGGGGCACTGCCCACAATATCTATTTTCCTCTTAATAGGACTGGAGTTTGTATGTATGTGGGGAAGGATATTTGTGAGGGCTTTGAGAGAACAGGCCATAACAATTAGGGTGATGGTGGCCATCTTTCCTTGTTTCACCATTTCTCTTTTCTTTTTCACTTATTGGGGTGGGGCACATAATAGTGCAAGATTATTATTCCTTTTCCAGAAGTCTAGAAACACAAAAATACCATCACGGACTTGGGCAAATAGTGTGTCAAACATGTCCAAAAGGAATGGAGTTTCCCACCTCTGCTGTACTAGATCAGCAACTGTTCAAAAATGGATCTTACGCATTGCAATACATACAAGGGCAGGCTTGCAATATGAAGTGGCTTAGTATTCCTGCACATTCATGCATGTTTGGAGGCATGATGAATATGCCTTCAATTTAGAGATTTAACTATTTTGAGGTATGAGAGAGAAGATATTCCCCAACGGCAAAAAACAAAAACAAAAACCCTTCAGGAGTCAAAGGTGCCTTAGATGCCCTGTGGAATAAATGTTGCCAAAGCAAGGATAGGGGGATGAAATCCTACCAATACTCTTGGATGTTTCAGTAGCTCCTGATATTATTGGCCACTTGGATACCTCTGGGGGGGGGTGTGTGTGTGTGATTTTTCATAAATGAAATCTTGCTGCTTAGTGTAAGAAAATTTATAACATTCAGTCCATTCCGTTGCAGTTCTCAGGGACTCTGGCTTGGTACATGCGCACATGCCCCCCACCAATCACAATGGGGGCTGTTTCTTTGCTAGCTAGAAATGGACTGAATGTTACAAATTTTCATACACTAAGCAACAGGATTTAAGCCACTGTGTTGGAGCTGTCCTGTTCCAGCCAGCATCCTAATTCCAGGTGGTGCTACTGAAGGATTATTGCTTTGTCTGTTAGCAGTTCAATATCCACATGAAACTGCTGGGGAAAGTTATCCAGAGATGTGGAGTGAGATATCATCCATTTACAGGTGACACTCAGCTCCATCTCACCCTTCATTAGATCCACCGCTTCTCAATTAGTCACTGGGTACAGTCATGGACTGGATGAAAGCCAATAAGAGTCAGGTATACAGCTTGTTATGTCACAATATGAAAAGAGACAGCTAGCTACACCCTGAATGGGTTATGCTTCCTTGAAGGAAACAGAACTTGGATGAGAGCATGAACAGGACTGCTGTATTCCTTGGGTCATCGGTATTTCTCAGCCAAGCTTACGTTATGGATTGTTTTTAGGATCAAATGGGGAGAAGGTAAAGCACCCATGTACCTTGCTGGTCCCTATAAATAAATAACAACATTTTGCCATGTTCATTGAGATTCTCATGTTATTCTCATGAGATGACTATTATTTTTCACCATCAGTTTTTACTGTTGAATAAATACCAAAACACAGCCCTGCGTATCTGTGAGAATAAACCTCCCCCGTGAATTAAACATTATCCCCTGACCTGGAGGGGAAAAAGCAAAGCAAGGGTGAGCTGCAGAAATCGGGGGGGGGGGGGGAGGGGCGTGGTAAGGTGTCATTTTCTTCAAGATGCAGACTGAATATTTTATTATAACTGGAAAATATTTGTACAGTACAACAACATATATTTGCTGATGTCTGCTTCTAAATCAGTAAAGATATATCCATTCCTATGGACATTTTTATTTTTGCCAATTTTTACGTTCACTTGAAGTAGCACCTAGCTAAATTCTCAGCTAAATTCTGAGAAGCCTGTGGGAAATTAACTAGAACTTAATATTTTTGGAAGGCCATAGCATCATAAAGTCAAAGACCTATAGGATTGTAGAGCTGGAAGGGACACCAAGAGTCCCGAGCTGAAATCCTGTTGCTCCATGCAAAACCAGAACAACGTCAGCAGCAGCAACAAATTGCCTCTGATTTTGATTACCTTGGTGATTTTGAGGTGCACTCCTCCTAAAAGTTTAAGGTCATAATTTGGAGCTGATCTCATATCCAGCATTGCCACTGGAGACCCAGTGGTTGGTTGGTTGGTTTTTTCATTTATCCAGGCACAAGCAAAATCTTAAACATTGAGAGTGAGACCCCTCCAAGATAACAATAATGTATCCTGCTCAAACATTGAAACAGCTAGGTAAGCCAGACATATCAAGCCCTCAACCTTGGATCCTACCCTGATCTGTGTTTTCTAGAAGTCATGTGGAGATATGGCCTATATAAAATATGGAAGTAATTGTCCTTTTTTAAAAAAAATGTCAGTTTAATTTACATTTTATTTATAAGTTGCATCCAAGGAGTATAAAGAAAAACTTGATGGAAGCAGACTATGGTGCATTTTCTTGTCAAACGTCATTTTCAGGGACAGTGATTATTTGTTAAAATTACAACCCAACTTTTATTTTTCTTCAAGATATTGAAGGACAGGTAATTTCAGATGAGTTCCCTAAAGTATCTTGGTAAAGAATCCAAAATTCTAGACTAAAACAGCCTCTTGGTCTATTGTAGCATGGCTCCTCTTACATTCTCAAATACAGAACCAAAGAGATTTCAGTTTTTCATTTTCTTCCCTTCAAATAGTCTTGATTTCATTTTCCCCCAGGGGATACGGTAGGTAATGATCTTGGCCATGCCATATCCTTCCTACCATATATTGTGTAGTTATATCCATGGGTGTGGTTTCCATCTTTTCTCACAAAATGACCCCACCTCCCCAGAACCACTTCACTTTAAAAAAAAAATGAGAGAGGGCTCATTATATACATTTACCAACCAAAGCCTCTACTTTACCTGCTTGGCCAGGGGAACTTACAAGGGGTGGGAGGGCGGGGATAGAGTGGTCACCAAAAAGGAGGACATGCATCACCATAAAGGAGGACAGCCCTTCAAATGGAGGACCATCTTCCCCAAAGGAGGAAATGGAGCCATCCTATTGACCATCCATTTATCTTTTTTGCAGTTTTCTTCTGGGGGGGGGGGGGGGAAATGGCAGCCGGCAGCCGTATCAGTCTCTTATTTCCTCCAGCCAGAACCTGGAGCCTGTTAGAGTAGTGAACCAATAGGGGTTGTGATAAGGAACAAATGTCAGGGTATAGACATCAATTTATCTTTGTGTTTCCCGCATCTTTTGTACACTTGTTCCTTTTTATATATGTATAAAAAGTCTTGCTCCCAGGGATGTTAAAATGAATGAAGACCTTCTTGAAGATGAGGAAAAATAAATTATTAGCCCTCAGGGCTGTAGAAAATAAATAGGAAGGCCTTCTCAGGGCTAAAGAAAATAAATTAAACATAAAAAGATGCTATTTCAGGGACAAAGATTTATCTCTCTCTCTCTTTTTTTTAAGGCTGTGAAAGGACCCTACTAATATTTCCAAGGTTCCAACCAGAAGCACTTGGGTTTGTTTTTTGTTTGTTTGTTTGTTTGCTTTGTTTCTTCTTTGTAAAATTTGTTAGGCTCTGTAATATTGAGTATCCACAGCACCCCCATCCTAAATTTCAAAATACCGGCTGCTTTTGTCACTCTCTCTCCCCCCCTTTCCTTTTCTCCCCTGTTGGACTATATGGTTCCTCCCCCTCCTCACAACCTTTCTAGAAAATTAGACTAGCTGTGCCATTTCCTTCAGAGGACACTTTGCATATAAGAAGCAAAATTGTGCTATTTCATCTCTCCAACTGTCAGGGTGAGGATATTCCGATTTATCACACACTCCTTTTCATCAGCTCTCTTCCAAAATTGTTCCGTGTAGGGCCTGATAGACTGTTGATGGTATGTGTGTTTTCCATTTTATTCCCCCTAGGAACACAAAGAACAGTTTACAGAATTTTGGCACCATAATGGTATGCACGGTGTCATATAAATGGCTTCTAGATAGGGCACGGAGGAGGTGTGTTGCATTTTTGTCTGAATTATGCTAAAAGTTTAGAAGTTATCATATATGCCTCATGATGAGTTTAACAGTGCAATCCAGTGTCTATTAACTCCAAAGTAGGTCAGATACCTATCAATAGTAAGTAAGTATTGGGTAAGCATACCATTCACAAGGTGACACAACATAAGGGAAAAACCCAGAAGCTGACAAATTGTTTTTTCATCAGTTAACCTCTTCTCACCAAAACAAAAAGCAATTGTCAGGGCTATTTTTCAACAAGTGTGAATGATGGTGAGGGTATCCTGCAGACCATCATTCAAGCTGCCCTTTGCTATGTAAAACCTGGAAATATGACAGAATATTGGCACCAACACTCTGCTAACATTGAGTAAGACCATCCCCAACTACAAAGCAAAAAACAGTAATTTCACAGCTTAAGTGAGTGAGCAGATGGGAAACCTTGACATCTGAGCATCAGATGGCAAACCTTGACATCTGAGTGCCTGCAGGCAGGCGGTGCAGCATGGCCTCTCCCATTTTGAAGAGACACTTGTCCAGCAGGCCGAGGCAAAGAGGCAGACCTGAAACCAGCAAAACCAGGGAGCTGGACAGGGGACAGATTGTATTTGTCTTCAGTGTGGAAGGGATTGTCACTCTTCTCAGCCACACTAGACGCTGTTCCAAGACCTCTATTCAGAGCACGTTACCATTGTCTCTCGAGACTGAAGGATGCCTACTCCTAAGTGAGTGAGCTTATATTTGTTCTCTATTCTTTCTTAACTTTCTTTCAAAATAACACATGGATACAGAATCCCTTTGCCAGCACAAAAGAGTTAAAAATTCAATGGGGGTCTGATTGATGGGTTCAAAAGTTCAGATTGCCCCAGATCTGGAGGTGATTTCCCTTTTGAAATCTTGGGTCAGGAGCGTGGCTTCAGAAATCCTAAGATAATGTTTACTGGAAGCTCTCAAGGCTTGGACAAACAGAATTGCTCTGTACTTATGTAATGCAAAAATACTTTGAATATGCCTGACAAAATTATATGCTAATTCCCTTGAGATACATTGCAAAATGTCTCACTTTCTGGAGGACTATCATGCCATTACTTCAATTAAAGCAAACCCATTTTTCCCCTCCTTCCTTAATAGCTGTGAACTTCTGATGACCTGTAATTCTGCCTGACCCATAAGATATATTGATTCTCATCTTTTCAATTTATATGATCTATTTTAAATCTGGGAATGTTTAGGGCTGCCTATTTCTGAATGTGGGGCAACAATTTTACTTTTAAAAAATCATAATTTGAACACTCTTTCCCCAAACATCTCCAAATTTGGCACAGAACAAGAGCAGACTTACTCATACATATGTGCCAAATTTCATGCTAATCCAAAGTCCAGTTTCAAAGGTTTTTGTTTGTTTGTTTGGGCTGCCCCCAATTTTTAGAATTTCCTTGTAGAATGTCGATTTACTCTGCTTCAGAATAATATAGGTGCACTATCGTACAGCTATAACCAAGGATCTAACCAATGTATGGCTCTAGTGGATATCTGCCTGATAACTTCGGTAAGGATATGGACAAGTTTTGCAATAACATCTTACCTCGTTGTCTTCCTGTTCAGAACCTAATCATAGATATTACTACCACATTCCCAAAAGATACAATTTACACATTTCCTATATCTCAAAATCCACTCATTATTGAGAACTGTAAGAAGAAACTCCAGACTTTCACAGTCTGACTACTCTTTTGTCCCAGAACACCTCCGCTGTGACATCATCTCTGATTTCCATCTGTTCCTTTTCTTAGTCAGCCATAATATGATGCCCTTAAGGGACAGCATCAGCTTGTTGCTGGATGCAATAAAGACCCCAAACGAAGAGCTTGCACAGATCTGGAAGAGATCTAAGCAGTGGGCAATCATCAAACAACTGTGTGGCACAGTTGGCATTCAGTTATCAGGACTCCAAGAATATGGAGTTTTGGAGACACACAGCACCATCTTCCATGTGGGCCCTGCACCTTCATGAACCAGCCAGGTACAGATCACTGCAAGATGTGTAGTCTCCCTCATAGCTAAGCCCCATGTGGTTTAACATTCAAGGTGGCCACTGCAGACCAACTGGCAGAAATACACAAACAAACTCTCAGGCAGGCAGGACTGTTCTTCCTCCTGGGATGAGGCATCATGCAGTGCCAGTCAGAATAGGCAAGTGGGGGAGAGACCTCTATCACAAGCACTCAGTGCTGTTCTAAGAGTGGTAGCTTCCAGTTAAATAGGTTAATCCCCTGGGGAGAAGACCACAGAGGCCTTCTGCCCACTGCTGCCACCTTCTCTTTTCTTTGCTGTCAGTATTGGAGGAAACCATAGGGAATGTTTCCCTTTAGTTACAATCACATAGGTAGCTCCTCAACTCTATGGGCATATGATAAGAGTAGCCATGACCCCCTCTTAGCTTGCATGCTACCAACTTTCCTCACCTTAAATCAGTCAGTGAGGCTAGGCAGCAGTGTAGAAGGGATGACCTGGTCCCCCAACACTGGCTTGCTTTTTCTTACTCTCACGCTTTGCATTTAGCCCCAGAGTTGCTAGGTTAGCAGTGCCTGAATCACTACAGTCTACTCTCCTAATCACAGCTTCAAGATTGAGTTGATTGGCAATACAGTGGTCTTAGAACCATGGCTAAACCTCAAAGCACCTTGGTGCTAGAAAGAAGAAAAAAGCATCCTTCTCAAGTCTGCTTGTGGGTGTCTCTGGCTGCCTGTTGACTATTCCTTGTCCAGCTCAGCCTTAGGGACCTTTGTTAACTGCGCTTCCCTGATGCTTCCCATCTAGGCAACAGGAAGAATCAGTCTCACCTGAATCTCATAGTGGGGAACAGATAGCTTCCTTGTCTGGAAGCAGGCACCATCTTGGTCAACATCGTCCAGGCTGTGTTGGCACAGGGCAATCAAGGTGCACGAGCAATTATTTGCCTCCGTTCTCCCTATGCCATCTTCTCTTTACATTTAAAGTTGTTTCCTGGTATCTGTAGTTGTGAACAGGCAAGATTTATGAGTCCCTTCCTCATTCCTATTAATAACTTGAGTATAATCCCAACAGAGCAAAGCTAAATGTGGCATTTGTTTGCATCCTGGAGCTTCGTCTTCCTTCACCAAGATCCAGACACAGTGCAGCTGACAGACCAGACGTTTTCTCGCCTCAAGGACTGTAATCTACCTACTGCCCACATACTCACTTCAATAGTGCCCTCCAGCTCCTTATCTCTCAAACGTGTGAGTTTGTCCATTCTCAGCTGTTCAGAGATCTGCTTTCATGATCCAAACCTCCCTAGCATGTCTGCCAGCAGTTTGGTTCCTTCTGCAGCAACATTTCTGCCCAACTGACTTGATTTCCCCAAGGCAAATCTGTCAGCTTTATTACAGGGAATAAGGCATTTATGTCATCTATTGGGTTATTGGTCAGAAAGAACTGCTGGATAGCTCAGTGGCTAAAGTATCTGGCTGTGGAGCCAGAGGTTGGGAGTTTGATTCCCCCATGGTGCCTCCTCAACAGGGGCTTGACTTGATGATTCATAGGATCCCTTCCAGCTTTGCAGTTCTGAGATGATGATTAAAGGATCCTGTTTCAAACCTTCCACCATTTCTCTTTTTAGGTGCATACCATAGCAAAATGTGTCTCTACCCCAGCTACCAGTCCTCATTACAGGCATGTAGACCTGGCTCCCCAACAGCTGCCATGAGGGATGTGGTCTCTCTGTCTACCCTGGCAGACATATCTTGGGATTTGTTGGTCAAATGTTTGCAGACACTTCATTTGGTCCTAATTATTGCTGATGGGATGTGTGATGGGGCTTTGCTTCTTGACTAGATTTATTGAACTCACGGGGCTGCCACTGCTCTCACTATACCACTTCTTTCCATGGTGCTTGATTGGTTTGGACTGGAATTAAGTGAATCACCACCCTGCAAATAAAAATCTATTGCAAGCACCTGTAAACATCCCTCTCACATTTCGTTGAAATGAAATCAATGAAATCACATTTAAATCTTCGGTTGTTGCTGTTGTTGTTTTTAAGGGGGAGGATAACTGAGAGTAATTATATCTGTGTTATTACTTCTCTTTCTCCAGTTACTACTTTGCAGTAGATGAATATCATAAAAACTGCACAAGATCAAATGTCTCTCAGATTTGATCTTATTACAGAAAGCCCGCAGCTTTCAGAAAAATAATTCATGTTGTGCTGGGAAACTATACTATGCCGCTCTGCACTGTATAAGACACAGCAGGAGAAGTCCAAGTGTGACATCTATTGACAGCCGTACATGGTTTGCACCTCACAGTCCCATACAAAGGAGCAGAGAACCACAGACTCTAGCCTGCTTTGTAACACTTCAGGGGACTTTGCAGGTTGGTCAGGCAATCAGCTGTTCTTATTCAGATGCTTCCACAGAGGGGAAGATGTTTGGGGTGTCATGACAGCAGAGGCATCAGTGTCACGAGGCAGCAATATGTATCAAATCAAAAGTCCTACTGTATATTGTTGCAGGCTTTCACCATGCATACCTGGAAAAGTTGCAAAGGTTAGCACCCAAAGAAAGAGAGTTTGTGATTGTCATGGTGATGCTATTGATGATTCACAAGTGTCAATTAAAGCCTCACAGGCAGTAGCCAATCAGGTTAACTAAGGGATTTTCAAATTATCAGAAAGTGTTTCCTTTGACTTTCTTTTGGACTGTTCTCTCTCCAGCTAGTCATGGGGGAAGTCTGAAGCCAGGACAATGGGAAGAGAGAAATAACTAAATGCAGTGAGTAGGATCAGGACTGTAATGAGTTAGCCACATCAGGGATGATGATTCTGTTTGATGGTGCTCATGATCCAGAAATGCCTACATGTGTTTCCTCAACCTTTGTACCATTTTTGTATTTGTTTAGTTTGTGCCCAGATACGTGCCTCTATGGTTTTTCCACCTTGCAGTAAGGCTTTGTATGAGTGTTACACTCTTCTTTTTAGATATAATTCATTAGTAGAAATAATCCAATCTATCCATCACTTGCTGCTTGGTTCATTTACCATGGTTAAGGAAGGCAGAAGCAAGACCCTAGGCTTGGAGTCTGTGTGTGCATGTGTATGTGTGCATGCATGTATACATGTGTGTATTTTTCTTTTGTTTACAATACATCCAAGAACCAGAGAAGGGAACAGACCTCACAACAGCATTCTCCCTTTCTCTATTACTAAGACAAAGCTCCCGTGGATGGATGAAGGAGGGGGAGGTGGTGGCAGCTACAAATTTAAGGTGAGATACCAGTAAGCTTTTCATAGAGACTAACCAGGGACTAAGCTCTACAAGACCTAACACAACTTCTGTTCCTTAACTTTCTAAAATATGAGGTATTTTGATGGTGCAGCTGTTTTATTGCTGCTGTTGTTGTTAAGGAAATGATTATTGTTACTGCAACAACTAGTGTTTCAATCTAATGAATGAATCACTCAATTTAGAACATTTTAAGCAACTAAAACATGAATCAGAATAGTCTGCCTTCAGATTTTACAATGTTTTAATTATTTTTAGTACAAGTTATATCCTCTCCTTCTCTTTCCTCCCCTACCAGAGGCTAGATATCATAGGGCCCATTCTGATTTTCCATACAGCTGCTCTAAACAATGATATTGTATTGTAACGAAACTGTTCTCCTAAATTCTTCAAATTGCTGGACCTCTTTTTCCATTTATTCTACTTTCAGCGACTGAAGTATTCTGACTTCTTGTATCTTGTGTGCTTTATGGTTTCTTGCTCTTTAGCCATTTGCCTTAGTACTTTTTCACTGGTCACTCTCTCAGTCTAAGAAAGTAGTACATCAAATAACTCTTTTTTTAAAAAAAAAAAACCACAATTCTATGCTACACAGCAGAATCCAGAGTACACAAGACTACACAATATGCATTCTCAAAGCTAGTTCTAAGTTTTTGTTGCATGCTACGTTCCTCTTCTTAAAGAAGCTGCTCTGGGCCATCTCTATTTAAAATACAACATTTGCCCCTGATCTTCCATCAGCCTCTAGTTGAAGCTTACTGTTTTCCCAACCTTTTGGACCAAAGACTGAGAAAGAAAAACATGGGTGAACTGACCACTCTTGGAGGGCTGAGTGTGTCTGCCTGCAGACTCTGCACCCCAGAACATGGAAGGCTGATGGCCGCATTTTGTGTCTTATGAAGAGAATTCAGTCCTGAGAAACTAAGTGGTTGCCACCCTATTTATTGATACAGAATACTATTGATATGCTGTCTGACATAATTTGAAGACTCTTGTTTCAAATGATCGTTAGGAGGGAGACCATTGCCTTGAGTACTGCCAGTGAGCTTCCCATCCATTGAGAGACACATCTGTGGTGAGAATTATTGCAAGTTGTTGTTGTAGGGAAAGGAGTCCATAACATAAGTGGTTGAGGCAACTCCACTATAGTAGGGAATGCTTTAACTGCCAGAGGTAGGAATTCCTCTGGATTCTGCTGAATTTTAGTAGCTCTAGTGAAAAAAATCCAAAAAAATCCATACCTAATGGAGACACTAAAAGTATCCAACTTTGTAGCTTGCCCATAGTGATCCATTGTCCAACTGGGCCTAAGCTGTGTTGCCATAGCAATTGAGTAGCTGTCTTTTTGCTCATTCCGTAATACAAAAGTCCAGGCTGACAGAAATCCTCAGCCCTTTTTGCCAACAAGAAATAGTCAATCGTGCTGTTCATGAAACAAGCCAAAGATTTCCTTGATTCCATTTCATGGGTAGAACAGTTTTAGATTTATAGACCATTCCATAGGCTATACATCTATAGGACAGTCCAACCAGCATGTCCACAGGCCTTTCTCCCAGTTGGAGCCAAAAATAGTACCTCAGTAACACAGCAGCAAGCCTTTGTTTGGTTAGGGAATACTCCCAGCTCTTCTGCATCCCCCAAACTCAGCAAGTTACTTTTTAAAACAAATTGATTGTGAAAATTGTTACAAAACTCAAAAAGTAGCTTGTTGCCATTATAGTTACCAACAAATATATGTCACATTGCTTGCCACTCTTCTGTCACTTTATAGTTCTTCTTCAAGAGGAAAAACCTAAAAATGCAAGAAGATGGCCTAACTCTTGAAAAAAAAACCTCTCAAAATATCCTCAGTAGGATTTTAGAACCTCCAGAAATAAGACCAAATCATTACTAATTATATAAAAGCATGTAAGTAGCTACATTATTTGCACAGGATCATCCTTATGCCCTTATTACTTCAAAAAAATATTGTATGTTACAAGTAACCTTGTTAGTTGTAATATGTTGCTTCAACATTCTGTCAGGGAAGCAGTTCCAAAATGATCCCAGTGTAATAATCCTATTGTTAAACACATGTATAATGGCACCATCCCAGGCCTGGAATATTCCTGCCAGTATTCCCAAGAATGATCACGAGCAAAAGCCCTGTCTTGGGGAATGATGGTCACTGTGAGGATATTTCCCATGCATTGGTAAAATCTCTGACACTGTTTTGTAAAAATGGTTTGAAGGTAGGAACTATTGTTCACGAGTGACGGCCATTCCAACCACTTAGTGGAAAGGTTGTAGTCCAGATTGTCTGAAGAACACCAGCAGCTGAAAACCTCATGCAGGTATTAGGGACATGATCAGCCTTGTAAGGCAAGTTGAGGGCTGGGCAAAACATAGGGAAGCCAAGTTTCCAACCTGCATACCCAGCTCAGCTACAACTTCCAAGAATTCCTTACCATTGACCATACTGGTTGTGGCTTCTACAAGTTCACCAATATCTAAGAACCAAAGTTTAGGAACCACAGAGCTAAGTGATAGGATCCTTTCAAGAAAATCGGGGAAGAAAGAATGTAAAGGAAGCAGTGCAGTGAGAAGCAAAGCCTTGCAGAAGGGACAAATTGGAGGCTCAGGGAGACACTCAGCAGCACTTCCTGAAAGGTGGTTTGCTCACTACTACCACCTTTCCCCCAATAACTCTATAGCCATTGGAGATCACTGCAAGTAGGTTTGTGTGTCTGTGCGTGTTCTGTGCCATCAAGTCAGAATCGACTTATAGTGACCCTAATAGGGCTTTAAAGGTGAGATATTTAAGGAGTGGTTTTAGCAGTTCCACTCCCCCAGTGAGTGTCGATGGCTGAGTGGGTATTTGAACCCTGTTCCTAGTCTGTCACTCTATCCACTACACCATACTGGGAATATACAAATCAGTTTACATTAGTAAATACTGAAGTCTGAATTCTCATAATAGCATTGTCCATATCATGCCTCCAAAGAGAATCGAAAAATACAGACAAGTATATTAATCTCCCCCACACATGCACACTTTCCATTACTACAGGAATAACTCCCAGTGCTATATTCTTGCCGTGAAAAATCTACCCTACACCAGCTACTTTGATAGCAACTTGGCTCTGAGGGGGCAAGAAAACCTAGGTGCATTATGTCTCTGTATGACAGATGATGTCATTGTCCCTGCTAATCAAAATGTCACATCACTTCAACCCTATGAGCCATGGCTTAAGTACAATGACAATGAAAAAGCCCAGTTAAGGCCCCATAATCCTTTGCAACACGTACAAAAATTCTGTAGTATACACCAGGGAGATCTACATCAGATGAGTCAATACAGAAAATGTTTCCTGACGGTATCCATTTTTAAAACTACTGAGCTGGTGGTGCAATGCATTTTAAGAGAGGAGCACTTCATTTGTAATTTTATTTTGCTAACAGTGGGATAAAAAGGCCTTCTATTTACAATATATTGTCAATATTTACAATTCTATTGCCAATACTTGATTTTTACTTTTCTTGGTTTTTTGCTGTTTATTCTCCCATCTTGATTATATTATTATTGTAGATTTTAATTGTTGTTTTTAAATCTGTTTTGTGTATCGTGTGTTGTGAGCCGCCCTGAGTAGACTCCTGTCTAGAAGGGTGGGATAAAAATCCAATAATAAATAAAATAAAAATAAATATAAGTGGCCAAAATCCTCTTGCTTAGCATAGTAAATCGCACTAGACTAGGCCCATTGAAAAAAAAAATGGGGATTCAACGAGTCAACTCCATAAGTTTCATTGATTACTACGCTAAAATAGGTTGCAGTCAGAGAAGGCTCACTTGAATCAACAGAACGTACAGTGCAGTTGATACACTAAATTCCCATTGATTTCATGGACCTACTCTAGTGTGATTTCCTGAGCTTTTGGCTCATGATCAACGATATCATTCTTGGCCTGTTTTACAGCTACTGAGTAAATCAGCATGGCTTAAAAAGAAAAGTAGGATGTTTCAGATGGTAAAACAAGTCTGCTCCATGTTTCCCCTCTAAGGTATGTAGATTGTCCTCAAAGAGTTTAGAGACTGTATATAAAGTAATGGAATTATGTGGTCAGGAAGGTTGTGTTTAGCATGTCCTTAGCCCCCTGTTGCCCATGGGATTCATCTTTTTTAAACTCCTCTCGCTTCACATGCACTACAGCTCTGCAGAATAACATTAGCTACCCCCATTGTCATTATATTACTGAACACATCCTTCTTTCCTTCGCACAGAGAAAACCGAGAGCAATAGCACTCATTAACTACTTACATTAAAGTCTTGACAAAAGCTAGGTTGGAGTGGGAAAACTCATTACACCTGATGTAAAGGGATCATTAACTGGCTGAATGATTATAGGATATTTGAGACGTAAGGAAAACGCAGAGAGAACAAGAAGTCAGAGGAACTCCTGTACAAGCTTAGGAACTATTATCTCTACAAAGTACTCGGTGTGCGTGTGTGTGTCTGACTTCAGTACTCAGAGTTTTCCAATACCAATCTAGATGTATTCATTTGTTTTAACTGGGGAGAACAGAAGCCCATAAGAACAGGGGTACAGAACCAGACTATTAATACTATGAAACTAGTATTGAGGATCTAACAACCTCTGATACTGGGTCGATCATGACTAGTAGCAGACATTAATGACTTTATCCTCCATGATACATCCTCCTGTGTGTGTAAGTTTTCCCCATGCTTCTGGTACCAGATTGGGAAATTTAAGGTAATTAAAAGTATCTTCTCCCTTTCCTTTTAAGTTCTGAGGTTTTTTAGGGTTCCCTTTTATCAAGGCTAACATAGGGCAAAACAAAGCTCTAGGAGCCTCAGAACCCGAAAGGGAGAAAAGGAAGCTTTTCATGAGTTTAAATTAAATGTTTCCAGTGCTTGATCCATGTTACGCTGGCATAAAGTTACATCAACAGGATTTTGCCCATTGAGTAATACCGTTAAAGAGACAGGAAATGCTCGTGCAACACTGCATGTTGGGGATTTTCCAGAGAAGAGCACAGTGAGGAAAACCAGAGGTGTGGCCTCTTACTATTATCTTTTTGCCACAATAAAAGTATTTCCTTCCTTCCTTCCTTCCTTCCTTCCTTCCTTCCTTCCTTCCTTCCACTACACTTGTCTTCTCTCTAGCATGCTGCAAATACTGTACTATCCTACCTTTAAAAAACAAACAAAAACTTTAGCCTATTTCTATTTTCCAAGTCAAAGTCCACGTCTTCAACGATAAATCCAGAATATAGCTCTATAGCAGTTCTTCTCACACTGTTTTTATTAGAACAGGAAACATGTCATCAGTATATTTTATTTACTATTTCAATTTCTATACTGCCCCATTAGTGTTGCCACTCTCTGAGCAGTTCACAATATACAATAAAATCATACTATATAAGTACAAAAAAATACAATAAAACCTGTCGCTAGCTAAAACTACCTTATATAAAAAATATACAAATTAAACCCATATGAACATTGCAGAACAAAATTCACATTAGTAAAAGGCAGCTTTATATAATTCAGTCTTAATTAGCTTCCTAAAAACACAACAGGAAGATACCAGGCAAACCTTTGTAGGAATGCTATTCCAGAGAGAAGGGGCTATGACTGAGAAAGCTCAGTTCCTAGTGCTGGCCTTTTTTTTTTTTTTTTAATCTCCTTGGGTGTAACAATTTTTAACATCAAGGACTGTGAGGAACATATGGGATGGCAGCTATTTTGTGGAAGAGACATTCTACCAAATATTGAGGTCCTAAACCATTAAGGGCTTTATAGGTTATGACTAGCACCTGAAATTGAGCACGGAAACTAACATATGTGTTCGTATCTTCTGGTACCAGTAATTAATCTGGCTGCCCTATTTTGGACCTGCTGAAATTCCCGTACTGACTTCAAGGGCAGTCCTACGTAGAGAGTGTTACAGTAGTCTGCTAGGAATCCAGTTCAGGTTTTAGCTGCATTGTACAAGAACTATTACCCAAAGGAACCAACTGTAACCCCTTGAACGACTCCAGTATCTGGAATAACCCCTGTGAAGTAAAGACCAAAACCCTGAGAGGATTGACAGCACTCTTGTACCTGGAGTCATTGCCCACTGCCACTGAAATGAAACTACCCACAGATAACAGGTGAAGTTTCTGCCTGCACAGATGATTCCATGGCTGGAATGGAAGGGAACATTTTCTATTTTAAAACCTATGTTCTACTAGAGAAAACAGGATATAGATCAAAGAAATAATATAGCCAAGTTTCCTGTGGGTAACACGGCAACACCTGGCTATGGTGACCTATCCCTCACCTCTGGCAGGATTATGGCAATAAAGTACTGCTGCCTTGGGAGATCCTTCTGAAACCTCACTTTGTCCTCCATAATGAATAGGACATTCTGCTTCAAGGAATACCGAAAGGCCCAGAGTAAGACATGCTGAGGCCCTGTGCTATGTCACATTTATTGGCCCCAATGACACTACTTAGAAAAAAAATGGTAACTCAAGTACACTGAGTTTCCAAAGCAGCAGTGAACTTCCATCTGAGATTTAATGGAAGAATCCATATCATGTGAGGCTTTTGTGGCCTTCCTGAAGAGATTTCTCCAAAGAGCCAGCAGAGCAAGATGGCACAAAGGAGCAGGCAGCCTCTGAGCATCTGGGACCTAGAAGGGGGCTGAGGAGAATGGCACAAAATGAGCAAGAGAACCAGGTGAAGTGCCCATCTACAAGTAAGGCCTCCCAAAGAATCATAGAATAATTGAGTTGAAAGGGGCCTATAAGGCCATTGAGTCCAACCCTCCGCTCAATGCAAGAATTCAAATCAAAGCAGAGCTGACAGATGATTGTCCAATATTCTCTTGAATGCCTCCAGGGTTGGAGTGCTTCCCCACCCCAAGGTCATTGGTTCAATTGTTGTACTGCTCTAACAGGAGGTTTTTGCTGATATTCAGCCTAAATCTGACTTTCTGTAGACTGAGCCCATTATTACATTTATTGTACTCTGGGATGACCGAGAACAGATCCTGCTCCTCCTCTGTATGACAGCCTTTCAAGTATTAGAAAAATGCTATCATATCTCCCCTCAGTCTTCTGTTCTCAAGGCTAAGCATTCTCAGTTATTTCAGTCTTTCCTCACAGGGCTTGCTGCAGTTTGTTGGCATCCTTCTTAAGGTGCAGTGTCCAGAACTGGACACAGTACAGTACTCTAGATGAGGCCTACCCAGTGCCGAACAGAGGGGGGCTAGTACTTCATGAGGTTTGGAGACTATACTTCTGTTAATGCAGCTTCAAAAAAGCATTTGCCTTTTTTTTTCAGCCATATTGCACTGCTGGCTTATATTCAGCTTTTGAGCTATAACATTTCCAAGATTCTTCTCACTCACAGTATTACTGTTTTGTTTTGTTTTCTCTAGGTGTAGGACTTTGCATTTATCCCTGTTAAATTTCATTCTGTGAACTGAATGAAGGGGTCGGCTTTTGAGTCAGGGATCTCCTGGAAAGGAGGAGACTCCTCGTTGGGAGATCTTCTTAAAAGGTCTGCAGCAGAGCCTTGGGTGTGGCCCAGCCAACCTGGCTGCCAAAGTCTCACCTGCAGACTGGAGGAGTTATTGCAAAAATGGCCAGAATGATCTTTTACTTGTGAAATCTGAGCTCTCCTTCTCAGCCTTTTGTTTCCTACTTTGCAATGAGTAACCTTGGTCTGGGTGGAATGTTTTGCCTTGTTGGATTTTGGTTTCTCTTTGCCAGCTTGCTCTTTCTGGCCTTGGGTCTTCATAATTGGAATGGGCTTACTGACTGATGGGACCTGGCTTAAAAAGCTTCCTATGTCTCTAACTGTACTTTGGGATTGTGGTGTTTTGTACTGAGTCATTGGCCCAATATATTTTTGACCTAGCCTTAGATGGACTATGCCACTGGGTTGCAACTGATGGGAAACAGAACAGGGGGTAGGTTCACCCATCAATACAGAGGAGAAGCTTTTTTAAAAAACCTTCTTTCTTTATTTAATAGAGTTCTAAATTGCCTTTTAAGATTAATTATCCTCCCAAGGCAGTAAAACTAAATAAACATCACACAAAATAACAGCATTAAAATATTAAAACAAGACATGGATCAATAAATGAGATAAAACATCCCATTCAGATCATCAGATCATACAGAACAGCACCCGTAGCATAGCACAAAAGCAGATTGAGATGATCTGCTGAAAATAAGAACAAATCAGTATATTAGAAGAGTGGTGGCAGATGAAACAGTGACCGTAGCAGAAATCATTCAAAAGCTGGCTGAAACAATGAGGAGAAAGCACCTTTCTTCTACCCATCAGGTAAGGGTACATGATCCCAGACCAATCTTTCCTCAGCCGGCCCAGGGCACAAACAGAGGGATAACTGTGATTGAAGGATGGGCATATTCCAAACAAGACCAGCCCCCCTTTAAATGGTAAAAGGAATGTGTGGTGTGGTTGATGGGGAAGATCCCTCCAGGAGATCTATCCGTCTTCAGAGGTCCATCTTCATTGTCACAAACACCCTGATCCTTCAGCTGTGAAGGTACAGTTTCGATATATATATGAAGCTGTTGTGTTTATATTCTGTAATTTTATTTTCAGCTGCATTCACATGAAGATTTACGTTCACATCAACTGAAATGTAAGCTGTTAGGAAGGTGTGCATATACTCAGAAACAGATGTGTGAATTAATGATGATTCCCTAAGTTCTGAGCAGAAAAAAAGAAGGTAGAGGGAAAAATATGTCTGGAAGGGCAAAATAATTGATACAATATTTGGCAGCTGTTCTCTTGACTTCACACTAGTGTTATGAAACAGCAAAGCTAGCAAAAAAAAACCACACATAAATGAATGAAATCCTTTCCAAATATTCATCTTTAATGTTTGGGTTTTTACATTACATAAAAATGATAGGTGGTGAAGCTCGGTTGTCAGTTAATAGTTGTTTCAGGTGAATAATATGAAGTACATTGTGATGTTCACACTAAAAATAGATTTACCTCAAGCAGCAATACCCTCTGGTTGTTACTGCCTATTAACTATTGTATAAATGAATAACTGATGAGTCAGAAGCAATGGCTCTATAGTAAAGATAGATTACATGTGAGAAAACCAAAAGAGCATTCAAGAAAAGAAACTTGCCCACCCATTGTAAGGAAGACACCATACAACAAAATGTACTATAAAGGCCACCACTTGATTGCAAGTTACTTTAACGGAGAAAGGCAGCATTACAATGAAATACACAAATTAAATTAAATATAATGGCAAGACAGCATGATATGCAATCAGTTAAACAAGAATAGGATAAAATGTTGTTGCCATGGGATAAATCGGGGGTAAAAGTTCCAGACAATTATGTACAACCTCTCACCCATGATGTTGTTGATGTTACCAGCTATGGGCTTCAGTCTTTAATCTGGAGTTTCCAAAACCCTCTGCCAAGCTTCTGGGGCTTCTTGTGGATCCCTTCTGACCCAGAGAAGCCTTTGGGAGCCTCATGACAGAGGGAGGAGAGTCTTTAATGTCTGAAAATTGCAGTCAACAGTCCCATCAAACTTTACACATATGAATTGTGCAGCAGGATTCCAGCCATTAAGACCGAAGTGCTAATGGAAGTAACCTAAATTAACCAAACTTTATCAGACAACTTTGGGAAGGATACTCCGTGGATCAGGGGCCAGCTCGCAAAAACCTGCTGCCTCAGTGACAAACTACACAGTTTCAGAAGTCAGGGTGGATTATACTTCCCTACATGTCTTCCTAGGCTCTCTGGTTGCAGATAACTATTACAGATACCAAGCACAGAAATTTCAGACAAACGTTCTAGGAATGTTTGTCTGTGGGATGTAATGAATCAAAAAGGAAAAATAATATTAGAACACTGCCTGTCTCAAGTGCGCCCACAGAGTCTGAATCACCCTCTTATTTCTTCTTCGGCTTTCTCTTATGCTCCGGTGCAATAACATCCAAGACATTTTTCTAATAAGCACCATCTCTGCAGACATGAAGTCTGAGTAGCGTATTTAGCACATAGTTAATTTCCACCCCAAAAACATATTAGCAAAATCTTATTATTAACAAACATAGAGCTAAGCCCCACGGACTGGATTAAAGCTTGACCAATAAGCTTGACACTGTGAATCTAAAATGAACACATCATCTGCCTGAGATGTAATTGGGGGAAAATGCATTTTAAAAGACAAATTATATGTCAAGGAGGGAACAGATTTAACACAGCATGGGAGGTAAAAAGCCATCTGCAGCACACGCGCAGACACACACACGTGCATACACAGACAAAGAATTGCATTGAAGTAATAGCTTGGTAAGATAATGTTGGCATTTTGGTAAACAATCCATGCAACTCATTTTGGAATGATGGGTGTGTGACACTAGTATGCTCTGACAATGGCTTGGGAGGGTAATTATACCATCTGAAGATTTCCAGAAGACTGTACAGAGACCCCGGTGGCAGAGTGGCCTGAGGGCACAAAAGGCAAGAGTAGGGCCCCAGGTGGGAGTGATGAGCTGCACTTGGAGGGAGGGCAGAGACTGGGACATGTTGGCGGGACCTGGTCTTAAAAGAGAAAGAAGAGGAAGAGAAGGGGAATAGTCACCCTCCACAGACTCAGAGGGGAGGAGTGGGCTGGGACCTTGCAGGAGCTCCCATCTTCTGCACTCTCATCAAGGATTGGCTGCTGCAGGACTCATGAACAGTCAAGTGGTTCCACTTCTCTGGAGGTAGAATATATGCGGGGGAGCCCACTGCTTGCGGCCTGACCCAGGCCCCTACAATGACAGTACAGGCACCCAGCCTGTACTTCAAGTCACCAAAATCACCCTGATACAGAGGTGGTGCTTGCAGAAGAAGAGCAGAATGAGTGCTTACAACAGGTCCTCCAGGGTGAACTTTTGGGATTCAGGAACCTGCATCGGCCCATCACTACCACTCTCCTTAAAGGGTGTCAACTGGCTGGGGTCCACACTGAGAAGTAGACCTCAGAGTGGAGATGCTGGGTGTTCAATGAATGGAATTTCAACCACCAGCACCTTCACTAATGGAGTTAATTAAGTGGACTGTTGGGACAGAGGGAACCAGATGCCCAACCAACCTTTCTACCCCGTTCCTCTACTCTAATAAGGACTAGTTTCAGTAGTGACAAGAGTCTGGGGTTCATGGAGTCTATGGTCAAGGAGTCCCTCCCAGCCACCCTCAACTTGGATAGGGGTGGCAGTGATCACAGTGCCCTCACAGCATTGCATCTCAGTGGATCTAACACTAAGTCACAGTGGTGAAAAACCTTGGAGGAATTCTATTCACTCTCCCAGGCTTCATTTAGCCTTTTGCATCGGTCATCACTGGTAGATGTGGACCTCACATCCATCTTTGAGTCCTAAATATGGATGTGTATATCACACCTGACACTTTATTCTTTCATATGTCTTTTGTATTGTGGTGCACCTCTCACTGGGTGAGGTGATGACAGATATATGTGCGGAGCTCCCTCAGAAGGGGTGCAATACTGGAGCAGATCCACACCACTCAGTCCTCCCAAGTCATGCTTCTTCAGGTTGCTACTCCAAGGGAGGCCAGGAAGTCATCAACTAGAAACAGGGCCTTCTCAGTCATGGCCCCATCAATTTGGAACCGGCTCCCAGTAGAGTTGTACCTGGCCTCCTTCCTCACAGTTTTTAAGAGGATGTTCAAAACAAGGCTGTTTACTGAATCCATTGGGAGCAACCTCTCTCAATGAAACATGGATTGACCATCATTATGTTGCCCGTCCACTGTCAATTTGGTTTTTTTGATTCATTAGTTATGGGCTGCTTTATTTATTCACTTGTGGCGGTGTATTTAGTATATTGTTTAAAATTTACTTTATGTTATGTTACACCTGCTTCATTTTGGATGTAAACTGCACAGATTAGTGTTTATCACTAATCAGTGCAGTATACAAGTTCAAAATAAATAAATAAACAAATAAATAAATAATCCACATAGGTGGAGTTAGTGTCCTAGCTTTGCTGGCCCTGGATATTCCATGACATTCTTTCATCTGCATCATCCCAGTCATCCTTGTCTTCTTCCTCCAGGTCTCCCTAGACTCTCTACCTCTATGTTCCCTGAGTCCCCAACCCTCTCCACTTTTTACTTCCTCCAGCACACACATCCACGGTTTGCCCCCTCAACAGCCCCCCTGAGTGGTCTTAAATTAGTTCCTTTGTTGTTGCACCTGGTACTAGAGGGCCACCTCCAACTGGGGCAGGGCTGTCCTGACAAGAGCCATTGGTCTGGCTGGGTCCTTGCTCCCAGTGGGGGACCAAGGATGTGCCGGTGTGCTTTGTGGGAGGCTCCAGGGCAGGCTTGACTCCTTCAGCTCCATCACAAAGAGGAATGTAGTAGGGTTGTGTAAATGGCAGTGAGGGACACTTGTAGTTCATACCACCTCTCATCTAGGTCAACAGGTGGAAATCATGCTGGAAATCCTAGGGCAGGTGGCCAGAGCCATGGCTTTGAATGGTTATATCAGAGTGTTTGGAACCAAGATGTGTCACCCTAAGCATAGTACAGTCTGCATTCTACCCCCTGAGGCTTAAATGTGTGGGGGCCCGATACCCTGGAACCTCCAAAAACTCAACATTATTTCTTGAATGGCCACTAGAAGGCATGAGGGGCTCTCAAACGTTTTCTTTTTTCAAGAACAATGCTTTGAGGAAGAGCGGAGGGCATGGGAGTTGTTCTGTGGTTGCTTGAGTACAGCTTTGAAATCTCTGAAGACTGCCCAGCCCAGGACTAGATGAAAGACACTTCTGAGGATGCCAATTCAAGCATGAGGGAGCCATGAAGGAACAAAGGGGGTAGGTGGCCTTTTGGTGCAAACATTGATAGCATACAATTCTGTATCTTTACTTAGCCAAACCAAACTGCCATCATTAACAGGAATAGAATCTCCTACAGCTGGTTGCAGAGAGACATGAGAGAAAAAGCAGAGCCGGGTAGAGAAAATAATTGTTACTCAGAGCTGTCACCATGTCTCAGGAACCCACGAAACTTGGCAGAATTAAATATAATGAACTGAGACCTAAGCACAATAATTTATTTTCAGATTGGTGAAGTGCCATTTTCTTCCTCGTTCAGAAAATTAACCTCTGCAAAAGCCAACTTGCGCTACACAAAATTAATAAAGCAGAGCATGCCGGCAATAACTTACACATGTTTATTTATAGGAGGTGTCTCCAGTGAGCAGGGTTAAGATGAAAAATTGGCTCAAAGGACTTTACGCTCAGAGGGATTTGCTTCTAATCTGGCCTTCCCTTCATACTGTTTAGTAGTGGGATTGCTAAAATGACTGTCTCCCCCTTTTGTATATGAGAAATTAGAGGTTCTTATACTGTTTTTCACAAACATTAGCTTAATTTTTCTCAATTGAGATGCCCTGATCCAGCAAGAAGCTTTTATATGTACATCCACTGCTGGATCAGAAAACCAAATACGGGGGAGTATCAGGTTAAGCTATATGGGCACATGCGTAGCTCCCAGGATCTCTGGTCATTTGCTCATAAGACTATGGCTATGAAAGAAGACTGAGGAGAAATATGATAGCACACTTCAAGTACTTGAAAGGTAGTCATACAGAGGAGGGACAGGATCTGTTCTTGATCATCCCAGGGTGCAAGACACATAATAATGGGCTCAAGCTACAGGGAGCCAGATTTAGGCTGAATATCAGGAAAAACTTCACTGTTAGAGCAGTATGACAATGGAATGAATTATTCCAGGAGGTGGTGAGAACTCCAGTGCTGGAGATATTCAAGAGAAAATTGGATAACCATCTGTTAGATCTGCTTTGATTTGGATTTCTGCAATGGGGTTGGACTCAATGGCCTTATAGGCCGCTTCCAACTAAATGATTCTATGCTTCCATGACAGGAATGTTTAATAATGTGTTTTAGAGCCGCATTGCCATATAATACCAGCTCATACTCAAGTAATTTGTAGCCTGCATAATTAAATTGTAAATCACCCAAAGAGTGCTTTAAGCATTACGGGCAGTATATATAAGCTGCACACTTTTTAACTTTAGCACCCTAGTAATCAGCAGTGTAGCATTCTGATGTTGTGGCTAGAGTACATTTAATCATGAAGGCATTAGCAGATGAGAAGAGTATGTGGCCATTTCATACACAACTCGGAGGTTTACCAATGGACACATCTTGTCAGCTTCACTTTATCCCATATTTGAGTACAGAATAAATAAATAAACCTCAAATCCTTCCATGACTATGAAGTAATTTGTGGACTTTGAGAAATTCTTCTAAAAATGAATTCAATCACAGTTCCTAGCTATATGTAGTTTGGGGAATATGCTGCCATAATTGGGAACACATCCTGCCAAATACTGTGCTCTCCAGGGTGATGAGGAAAAACATGGGCCATTGGGCCTCATCAACCATTTCTCACGTCACATGGTTCACCCCTCAATATTTAGATTTGTGAAAACTCATACAGAAAGAGAGGGAAGAGAAGGAAACTCATAAGGAGAAACTGGAGAAAGACAGCTCTTCATGGGGTCTTCAAAAAAAAATGCTCTTACTACTCTTATCCCTTTCCTTCTAATTAAAGTCTCCCCATGAGGGCAGTGGTTATTCATCCAAAATAAAAACAAGTCTACCAGGTTTCCCTTAACACAGCCTATTATATAAAGGACTTCTGTATCTATTTGGGGCGGGTGGTGGTGGTGGAGAGGAATGCAGCCTGTCCCGGGCTGTATTCTTTTGAAAAGACTATTCTTTTGAAAAGGCTTAACCAACAGCTCGCGCAACCACTTCAAAAATATGGACTGTGCACAGTGAGGATGCTTTATTCTTTGACTGTAGCAAAAACAGCTCTAGGGAGTTTCTTCAGCAGATGCAGAAACTAGTTCTGAACCAGGAGCCAGAGAGAGAACGAGAGTGAAACCCAGCAAAGGGTCTATTCTCTATTGTCTGTCAAATTCAGAGGACTGCTGTTGGGTTCTCTTAAGAAATCTTTTCCCACTCAGGTCAATTCTGTTTGTGAACCACGTCTGCTGGCAGGCTAAAAAGTAACACATTCTCCCTGGGCTAATAGGATACACCAGCCATGTGAGCCCTCATTACCACGTTACAACATGCCCCCACAGCCAGTGTGGGATAAAACAGAGAAGGCTCAGATGGCAAGGAATGAGGCATCTCTCAGAACAGAGCATAAGCTGAAAGCCTGGAAGAATTCCTCTCTTCAGTAACTGGCAGCTGATTGGAGAGACATGTACTAATTTGGCAAGGAGCAATGCTCTCTGTGTGGGGGGGAGGAGAACACACAGGCACAAATAGCCTTCTCTTTCCATGGCAGCAGAGAAGAGACCCTTTCTCCATCAGGGCTGCAACGAGGGTGGAGCAACTGGGACTTGACTGAGGGCATCAAATTTCAACGCACACTAAAATGTAGCAGTAAATCTACTGGTGAATATTACGAAAATCAACAGCAACCCTTTTCACATTCCCTCCCTTTTTTTGTCAGCATAACGATTCTCCTTTTGAGGGGTGCATAACACGTTCTCTACCTCTTTTCTCATGGGTTCTTGTGGCTAGGCATGGGATTTTTGGATTGTTTAGATTACAAATGCCATAATTCTCCATTCTGATCATTCCTCCTGAGCAACTGACACCTGCAGTCACCTAAATGTGGTTTATCTGAGAAGCTTCTTTACTGCCAGCTTCCTTTCTGTGCAGGAAACCAGACAGAATTAGGTCTAGCTAGTCCACTAAGCCTTCCAGGGCTACACATCAGGTCTCATTGTACTGGAAGATTTTCAAAAGCTTCCACACTCTGGTCAGAATCTAATTGAATATTTATGCTAGTGTGGGGACAATGGTGTAATTTGGAGCAGCAAATAGCCACTAATTAGTGAGTTCTAATTGAATTCCTACACATGGGCCATTTAATGTAACTCAGCACACAACAACTAGGCATTTAACTGGGGACTCATTAATTAGCAGCTATTCAGCATTCCATGTTACGCCATTGCACTTACGCTGGTGTAAATATTCAATTTGATTTGGGCCACTCAGTCCTAGAGTTAATCAAAGGGCAACTAAGGGGGTGACCACACTGATAAAAAATGCAGATAGGACTCTGGGATTGAGATGAGCTGATTTGCTTTTTTTTTTCTTTGACCACATGATGCAAAAGGGAGTGCAAATCAACTTAGAGTCATCCCCCTCTAGTTTTCCCCTCAGCCACTGTGAATACTATTTTTTTAAAAACAGATTCATTCTCATTGGTTCAAATGTGTGATCACTTGAACCAATGCAGAAAAGCCACTGTGCAAGCACACAAAGTCATGGGAATAGAGAGCAAATATTCTCTTCATCCGCAAGAGTTTTGTTTTCTTCCTTTCTTTTTTAAGATAATGAGATAAGGAAATGAGGAGGGAAACACTTGTTTACAGCTTATTAGATTGTTCCTTTTTTACAGTGTCACCTCCAGGGTTATAAATAGAGCTGCAAACAAGGCTCTCCTCTCTGCCTGTGTGGGAAACCTGGGGAAACCTGAATTACCCAGTATGTTTGCTCAGCAAGTGCATGAAAATTAATTCACATTTCCTTCACCATATAGTTGCACCCTAAGTCTAAACAAGCCAGTGCCGGAGCTCCCCTAACCTAGTTAGCTTTTAAAATTCAACAATGAGAAATAACATACAGAACAATATAAAACCCAAGTAAAGTTTGAAAACTGGGATCCTCCCACATTCTCAGACACTGGCGAGTGCAGGAGAGGTTCTTCTGAATGACAGCATCAGACTGGTAAATATTATTGTAAAAATGACTTTTCAGGGGCCCCCTAGAATTATTACCACTTGCATAACATCATAAAAGTATATACTCTTCCAATTTGGATTTGAACACACTGCCACTCAGTTTTAATTTAAACACATTTCAACCACTTTAAAGTCCAAGTTCCCACCCCATCTGTCAAAACACACAGCAGCAATAGTACTCAAATTAAGAAGAGCCATGTCATTCACCAGCCATCTCCTGTGCTGAATGTGTATCCTCAAAAGACTGTTGCTGTTTAGTTGTTTCGACACAGTCTAGTTGGCCTGCTAGGATAGTTCCAACCATTTACAGAAAGTGCTAGGAACAAGCTTCTTGTTGAGACAACAGCTAATTTCTTACACTATTTGCAACTTTCTTTCCTTGGAAATGTTGCCTTTCACGTAGTTTCTCTTGTAATGATTAAATCTGCAAAGAGACTTCACATATTCCCTTTGATTTCACACACACACACACACACACACACACACACACACACCTCCCTTTTTCCAAGGCTCTCATAAGCAGCCTCTGACACCACAGTGTAGTCTTTAATATATATTTTTTCAGGATGTAAAAAGATGGTTCTTCTCATTATGATCCAGATAGGATCCCAGCTAGTACACCACATGGGAGGGGTGAGGGAGGCGGGAAGCAAGGGAGACAGACAGGAAGAGAAAATGAGACAGTGTATGTTTACACCTTCTTGAAAACAGTGGGGAGTTCTCCTGTCGTAGTGATGGGGAACAGATAGTTCTCCAGATGGTGTTGGATCGCAGCCCATCTCAGCACTGGTTAGCATAAGTCATGTGAGGGGAGCTTGTTTTCTGTTTTCTGTCTTAGGCTGCAACTGCATGGTTAAATACTGTGGAATTCCCTCCACATATAAAAAGGGTTAATCTGAAGTGTGTGTGTATGTGTTTTTTTTTACTGACCACAGCGATAAGGTGATAGGTGATATAGTGCTAATCTCATCTATGTAAGAAATTTTAAACAATTTTTAAAAATCAGAGGAGAATTGGGGAAGAGGAAAGAATATGGGGCATATTCCCCCTGGTCCTGAACACCATGTCCCAACTACCCACATCACCAAAACACCACTTACCCCCATCTGTACAAGAATGTTTTACAACTAACCACATGGGAAAAGGCCTGTTTGAATTGAAAGCCCCTCAGCAGCAGAGGGGGGGAAAAAAACTACTTTGGGAGTGAAAAAGGGCTGGACCAATTTGTATAAGCCTTTGCATCATGTGGTCAGTCTGCCCTCACTCCCATCCATCACTGCATTCTTCACAGTTTCAGCAGCAGATCTGAAGAGGAGAAGTTCTGCTTGGGCATGGTCTCCAAGAAGGCAAGCAAGAACCTAGGGGTTCTTCTATGGTTCTGGTTCCTGTGTAGAGCCCACATGGAAGCATGGTCCTTCGTCTCTTCAGTCCTAGCGCTGAATCCCTTAAGTACGTAAGTCATGACAATGGATAGGGACAGGGCCACCTGCTCCCCTCTAAGTACATCCAGAGTGCTAGGTAAAAGCAACCCTGAACAGGGCTCCAGCCTGACAACATTCATTTGCAGATGCCTTCTTGAACTCAGAATAAGTTCAAAAAATTTAACTAATAGAAGTGGAATTTCTCATGCACCACGTTGTGCAAACTCCTATGACAGACTGATTTCCACATCTTCATTAGCATCTTTTGAATAGAACCACTTTTTCTCTGATTTTTATCTTCAGCTCCTTGGAATGAAAGGAAGCAGTAAGAGCAAATATGGGACATTCTTTGAAAGGCAGGGATAGGTGAGGATTTCTTTTCAGATTGTTTGTTTGTTTGTTTGTTTCAACTTCTTTCCCCTCCCCACAAGTGCAAACGCTCTCTGGGTAGTTCAGAATCCATCGAAGCATAATTATAAATCATACTGGTGACTTGACCTGGACTTGACTCAGGCTTTTTTTCTAGTGACTCAGACTAGCTCGTGACTTGGAACCCACCCAACCCCTCCCTTTTTTTCTCTGGCAAAAAGCTTGTTTTTAATAGGAACATGGACTTGGAGTTTTGGACTCTGGACTTGGTGCCAAAGACTTGCCAACATCCCTGACAAGTAGACATACACAGGTTGGCTGCCATCCCCATACCTCAGCATGAACTTCCACAATAAATATGCATGGCATTCCATTTAGTGCAGCTAAGCTTAATAAATGAGCTCTCTGAAAGCCCTTATTACGAAGTAATTAAGGGCAACAAATTCAACATAATTAGTTATAATTCTCTGATTCATCTCTAGTGTCAAGGGGGGAATTACCAGTATCCATGTCCCTTGGCTTGCAAACCCCTTTTTATTCATTTTGATTGCTTTTTGAACAAAAAAAAGAGAGGTTATTCCAAATACTTCCTTTTCTGTTCTGGGCACATGTAGCTTTAAATGAACAAAAAAAGAGGCTCCTTTATTTCAATCAATGGTGCATAAAATCTTGGGATTCCTTAAACATGAAGATTCATGCCCCAACCTCTAAGCTAATAGTTGCAGGTGTTGTTGTCTTCTATTACTTTATCTTTCTCCTTCAGGAACTTATACATGCTTTTCTCCACTGGTTTTTCCATTCTGCTGGTTCTGCTTAAGTCTGAGCCTAGACAAGTTACCATTGCACATAGGTGGCTTATAACTGGAGCACGTGGAGGGTTTCCCACCCAAAACGTCAGGATGAGGCATCTCCCCTGTCTTGTACCACGAGATGCTATGACATATGTTATTTGTTTTAGAGTGTGCTGAAAGGGGCCTCTTGTTTTCATTAATGCATGTGGGTAGTTTTGTATCATCTTCTATTGCCTTATTTGCTCTTAATCAATTTATCCCTGATGACATTTTGTGAATAGTTCTACATATGATAACACTACATATGGACTGAACTCCTGTTGCACAAACAGTGGAGCAGTGGAACTTTTAAAGGCAAATTGCATAAATGGAGAAATCTCTGTGAGCATTACCAGTTGCATGCTAAGTCATGTGGCTCAATATGCAACAGATAAATAGCTAAGGGAATTTCTTAATTCACAGCAATTTTCTTCCAAAAGTTATGCTGCTTGTGTAACTGCCCAACAGGATTTGAGCCAGTAAGTAATAAATTCATAGGTGCTCAAAAACACTGAATGTACAGTGGCATGGTCAAAAGAAACCAAGGAAAGCAAAGGCCAAGTGAGGAGGGAAATGGCAAAATGAAAAGGTAGCAATCAGAAGAACAAAAGGATGTTATTTCTGATAGGTTTGTACAAGACTTCCTCTTTCTAGCTGTAGCTGACATGGGACTGGGTCCCATAAAGACTAAAGATGGAGAAGAAATTAGTTTCACCCAAATTTGGGGACAAATACACCCTATTCGACCAAGAGAAGAACTAGAACATTTCTATGGCAAGAATTTTCAGAAATTCACAGTGTGGTATATAGTGAAAATGTACACAAACTGTCTATATTTAGGAAAAGTAATCACAAAAATGTATCCCTACCTGTGTATATAATATATTTCCCCTAATGGGATATATTATATTATACATATAGACATTATAGATATTTCATACACACACACACACACACGTGTGTGCGTGTCCATGTGCATAGAGCTGCATACACAAAAATACACATAAACACACACAGTGTGTGTGTGTGTGTGTGTGTATATATATATATGTATATATGTATACACACATATATATATACACACACATATACACACACGCGCGCGTGCACACACACACACACATACACACACACACATTATACACACACACATATATATATATATATACACACACACACACACACACATATATATATACATATAACAATACTGTCATTACAATGTTGTCATTACTGATACTATTTAACAATTGCATGGCTCCTTTAAAAAGTTAAAGCTATATATTGGCAAAAGATGTGTTTACTCTAACATGTTTGTACAACAATGTGTAGAAAAATACATACAAATGTTTGTGTGGAGTTGTTTGGTTTGTTGTTGTTTTAGCAAATTTGCAAATTGATGCAGGTAGGGGCAAAACAAATGCATAGTTAGTAAAATGGGAAACTGAAATTGACAGACCTGCCAATTTGTTCAGGCCAAAAGGCAGACGACTTCATTGCTTTCCAGAAGAAATCTGTTTGTGTTGACTGAAAAGTCCAAGTCAGGAGATGCAACTGAAAATCCCTGCTATGCCAAAGAGGGCCCAGGTAGACATCAGAGTGTGCACATTTGCACCAACATGAGCCAGTGGTCTGTATCTTGGTAGCATCTTTGCTATAAAAGAGTCACATGTTGTTCTATCCCTATAACGAGGTGAACAAAATTTTTTTTTTTAACCTATCACTATGGTCAAATTGTCTCTACTTACCAAAACCAATATAGTTAATTGTTGGTAAGAAAGGTGTAGTATTTTCTCTTGACTTTTTTCTTCTTTTCATCTCTTAAGGGAACAAGGAAATTCTTATTTCCTCAGATAATTTCTAATTCATTTGGGGTTTATTAAAATTCTAACGAACATTAGGTGGTGTTGAGGATCAGTTGCTTCCTACACTTCTTTAGCTGAACGCCTACTCAGATTTAGGGATGCCCCACAATTATTGGTAGATCCTTTCAGAAGATACTTGAAACACTCTCAGATCTTGGTGTCCTGCCCACATGAAGCCTGCTAGACAGTAGCAGTAGATTAAATATATTTAATAAATTTTGAGTGGCATAGTATGTCTCTGCCTTATACCTAATGCTATATAACATTTGTCTGAGAAGTCAACTTACCTAAGGGTCATTAAAATGAATAAGAGTTGTATGTGAGCATGACTATGACAAATCTGAGATATAAATACGCCTTTTAAACTGATGGGTAAAAGTTGGATTTTAAGTTAATTGAAATCTTAATTTTCTTCCGTAACAAGTAAATGGGACATGAGCTCAATAATGGAGACTTTAATTAACAAACTGATTGTTATAAATGCTTGGTTTGGGGGCCTTGTCATTACTGATAATGTTTAACAACTGCATGACTCAATTTTTAAAATGAATGTTATTTCTGAGTATAGAGAATCCTATTAATTTCATCTGTGTTCGTATTCTTATTATGCACACTGTTTTGAGATTTCATTTTCTTTCCTTCAAATCACAGTTTTAAGACTATTGTTTTGTTATACAGAACCAATAAACAATGTGATATTATTGAATAGATGTCATTGATCAGGATATAGATTGTGGCTCTGTTGACTGTGTACAATCAATAGCTTGTTCTATTGAATAGAGACCATTGATCAGCAGGAGAGCACACAATTAAGCCACAAACTGGGGGCTGGGGTGAGGATGCCTCACTCCTAAAGTTTTTGAAGATGCCCCTCACAAGTTGTCAATGGACCAACCATGGAATATGGAAGCCTGCACCTCACTAGGAACCAAAGATACAAACAGAAGTAGCCAAGGTTGCCTTCTCATGACCAGGAGGAGAACAATTTTTGTTTAACTATAAATGATACTTCAGGATATTTACTCAAATAGACTTTCCTGTCCCCACACACTGTTATCCAGATTTTTTTGAGATCCAATAGAGATAATTAGAAACTGTGTGAAAAGAAAACAAATGCATTCTGAACATTGAAAAATTGGGGGTTGGGGGTATGCATTCCTCATGGAAATTGTCTGTATGTCCTTGTCAATTTGATTTACAAATTGGATAATGGACTGGTTTTAAATCAGTACCACAGCCAAACTCTTTTCAAAACAGGTTTCTCTAGCAGCTTAGGAATGCTAGGAGGTCAAACAGCTACTGGATATTTTGAAGTGTAACTGGGATTGCCATGGGAGGGATGGTAGATGATCACATACCACAAAATCATACAGTTTTTGAGCTGGAAGAGACCCCCAAAGGTTCTCTCCTCCAATCTTTTGCCAAATCAGGAAGTCCACAGTAAAACTATTCCTGACAGGAGTCATCGATTTTGTTCTTGTTTGAAGACCTCCAATGAAGTCTGTCTTCCCTGCTCCAGATGGAACATAGATTACTCCTCAACTGTCTCTCATAGGACTTGGTTTCAAGCCCTTCATCATGTGGGTTGCCCTCCTTTGTAGATCTTCTAGCTTACTGAAATGGTTCCTGCTATTTTTCACAGTTACATTGTAAGGAGTGGGGGGGGGGGAGAGATGGCTGCTCGCATCACAGGTGTCTTGTGTCAAATCACACACCCATTGCTGTGCTTCCCAGTAACAAGCTACCAGAAAACCCTTGTTTTAAAACAAATTATTTTTAGGACAACCCTCAGATTGCCTTGTTAAGTTGTGAAATTTTGGGTGTACAGAGTGCTAAAATAAGGGAGTGTGGAAAAATTATCCCTGAAACTGAAAGTACTTTTTAAAAAATGACACTTGAACAACAGTTTACTGAAGTCATTACAAAACAATTAGCCAGCTTTCCAGCCAAGCAAAGTCATTGTACATAAACACTTTAAATGGCTGACAGTCAAGCCATGTGAGAGAATTATAATCATTGAAATAAGGAGAATACTGTAATGTGTTAATATGACATTTGCAGGTCCTGTAATTTGCACTTTCTGTAGTTACAGGACTCTGGTGTTACAGTGCCTTGGTGTGCCAGAGCCTTTATTTTACAAGTGTTTATTCCTCCAAGCTTTCCAAAACTTTTAGTCAAAATAATGACATTATGGTCATTGTGGCAGCCTGCCAGATTTTGACTTACAAACCCTTGTAGTTACAGGAATGATAGAGATTCCTATTTAAAAAAAATGTATTGGTGCACCAGACCCCTGGACTTCCAGGCACTGAAGAAAGGATTATTGATCATTGATGAAGGAGAGATAAGGGTATAAATAATGGACAGAAAAAATAGCCAGGAAAGAGCACCACATAGCAAGGCATGGATACACCACACACACCAGATACCAACAACAATTGTGTAGCAGCAACAGCAGCAGCAAATGAGGACACCATGGATTTTACAAGTGAGTTCACAGACAGTCCATGCTGCCATCTCTGGCTATAAAAAATATCCTGAGATTGTTTGGGTTGTAGTTTATGTACACTAATTTATACTAAACATCCTTCAATATCTGGGTTTTGGTAAAGTGCACACTTTGCATGTTCTCTGTATGTTCCATATATATGATCCAATGTTCAACCCTGCCTGGAATTTCTGAAAAGATTGGGAGAAGAGAGTGGGGAAAGGCTATGCTTGAAAATAAGAATGTGAAGAATATTTTCAAAATGTATCATTGCTTGCCAGATGGTGAATATCGATGCATAAAAATAATCTATTGAGAAATGGCTAACCTCGAATGCTCACAATGCCAGCAGCAGAAGAAGGCAAGTGATGCTTTGTTCATCCATTCTTCAGCACTTTGTGCCAACCATCACCATAAAAGCTAGAGCCTATTTCATTTGTGAAACAAGGTGCACAGACACACGGACAAACACTCACAGAATGAATGCAAAAGGCCAGACTAAATCATCCAAAAGATTGGAACAACCTATCCAGTGCTTCTGCTCTTTAGAAGTCCAAAGCAGTAGCTATCGTAATTTGCACAAAATAATCTGATAATCTGCTCAAAAATTGTTCTTGCACATGCCCAAACTCTTGTCAAGAAGGACACAGAAAATCTTGCCAATTTATAAGCAAGAAACTATTAGATGCTCTTAGTTTTCTCCCACATGAGAATTGGAACAGGCAATAATTTATATTCCCACATCCTTGAGAGCCAGGTGGGCCAATAGTTTGGCTCAGTATAAAGCAGATTCATTCCTGCAACAGAGGTGCTAGATTCATCACTGTACTCCAAACAACCATCTTTCCAAAGAACCAGCTGCCCACAAAATTTCACAGACCCTTTTTTTCCAGCATTTGACAATTGCTTTTTGACAGCAAGCCTGCTTGATATATGGGAGCAATTGTATTTCAAGTTCCATCATCAGTATGCACTTGTATTTAATGTCTGATGTCTCTTAATGGTTCACAATATTATTGCACCAGTATTTGATAGCAGGCAGTTTGTGAAATTTCACACTGATGCCTGCCAAAACTGAAGTAGATGAGATGCCTAAATGCGTAAAGCCCTGTTGCTGTTGGTGTTGAGGTGCATTTGCAGATTCAAGGAGACAGGGGGGGGGGGGGGAATCAAACTTTTGTTGTGACATTTTAATGTTAAAATTGAGGATCTGAGCTATGCTTGAATCTTGGTACACGATATGGGCTTGAGCTGCCTGATCTCAGGCCAGAACGGCTAAAACCAACCTTACCTGAAATGAACTACTCAGGAGCTTCATTACTGTCAGCTGGGAAGGCTCCAGTTCTCCAAGCTGCTCGCATTTCTAAATAATTCAGCTGGAAAAGAAAATATACAACCACTTGAAATGAAAGGAATCAGTGTCTGGGAAGGAGCCTCTATCAATTAACTCTCCATTGATGAGAACTGAAGTTGAAACACCGAAAAGATGCAGTGTTGTTATAGGCTTATTAGCCCTCTGACAAGCCCGGGAAGAAGGCTGAGAAACACAGAAGCCGTTTGATCAAAGCAGATGGATCACACTTGTGTTTCCAACTGATGACGATCTTTCTTCTTGGTTGGCAGCTTCCAGAAAAAAGAAGCCAGGTAGAATACAAAGAGCTGTCATTCAGACCGATCATTCATGTGTCTTCAGGTGCATGCTTAGCACGTCAGCTGTGATGGAGGTTTTATGACATTTCAATAAAGCAACACAAGCACAACCGCATAATTCAGATTTCTATTACATGTTTCTTTCCATTCTCAGACATCCGTGATGCTGAATGACATGCTACATATTCAATTGTTAGAAATTACGGGGCTATTCCATTATAATTCGCATTCATGTACCCAGACATGTATCCTGGGTTCCTTCTGTCACAGGAATACGTTGTACAAATATTCAGTAGTTCTCAGGGATAGAGGTATAACTGAAATACATTTTCCCCCACTCACTTATTTCCTTTTCTTCGCATGATTTCATTTTCCTGATCAGATACATTATTTTGAATTAGAATCAGATTTTAAATCTGTTTAGATTTTAAATTCTCAGCAGACAGCAAGACTGAATCTGTGGAGCATTTGATGTTCCTAATTTTTGTATGAGATGGTTTTTTGGGTAAAATTGCTACTCCATAGCCCAAAGGGAGTTGGCATAACAAAGCATGTGAGTTGGACCAGAGTAATCTGGATTCAAGTCCCTATGATATTCCATAAGTGACCCAGGTCAAATTGTTGTGATGAGAGTCAAATAATTTAGCCTAGATAAGCTTTCCTTAGCTATTTCAGCAAAGACAACCAACTAGTAACTAATGAATATAGTGTGAATAACAACCTCGCTCATGATTTTTTACAGATACTGGTTGTAGGTTTCAGGCTGCCATGTCTGCTACAACATGCCATTGATCCCTCAGAGACTCTCAGTCTGAAAGCAAGACAGGGTACTTTCATTGACCTTTTAAAGGGCTTAGATGGCTTCTATTGCCTAAAACAGTGACTCCCAATCTTGGGTCCCCAGATATTCTTGGACAAAAACTCCCAGAAGCCTTCATCACTAGCTGTGCTGGCCAGGATTTCTGAAAGTTGTAGTCTAAGAACATATGAGGATCCAAGTTTGGGAACCAGTGGCCTAAAATCTGTCCTCAGCAAAACACAGGAACAAAGGCTGGTTATCATATTTTATATTTTATTTTTATGTTAGCCATCTCATAAGGACAATGACCTAAAAGGCAGCCTGTGAATACTTGTTATATACTCTCTCTCTCTCTCTCTCTCTCTCTCTCTCTCTGTGTGTGTGTGTGTGTAAATAAATCAATAAAGTGATTTGTAACATCACAGCAATGTGCTAATGTTTAGAACAAGCTTCCAGTTAAAGACCTCCCAGTCTGTGAAGATATAACCAGAATTTCTGAATTTTGAACCTCATTCTCCAATATAACAGCTGTTGCCAGCTAAAACTGTCCAGATGCGGTAGAATTTTCATACTTTTATTCCCAATACCAAAGAGATAATGTCTGATCATTCTATGCATAAAAAGCTGTCGCAAATACTCCTGTCACTCAAAGTTTCACAAAGAAAATATAATTTGTGTGTATTCGTCTGCAGTCTAGACAGATGGAAGCACAGCAGGTAGATAAATACAGCCATTCTCTTCCATGAATGCCTTCAAAAGAAAGGTCATAGATAAGTCAGTAAGTAAAGAGAATGGAGATTAGGTGGAACATCTGTTTATTTAGGATAGGAAGGAGAAATATTCATGGCTATTCAATAGATTTCTGCTCACAGTCATATCAGTGGACATCTGCTTAATTCTGAACTCTGAGCAACCCCCGGTATTAGCCTTTTGGAGAGTGGGGAATGGAAGAGCTGCACCATTAACCACCAGGGACAGTTTATTCTATTCTATAATGTCTTACGCAGTATGTGATGCATCTTCTGATAACAACAAGGTTTCAGCCACTGAGCAACCAAATGTCAGGAGTTACTGAATGGGAAGAGAGATAAAGCACACATTGTGAGGAGTTCCTTTTTCACTGCTTCCTATTGAAGGTTTTTCTAAGCCAGGATCCTCCAGATACTTTATACCACATTCCTCATCAACCTCACCTAACACAGCCCATGACCATCAATGGTAGAAGTTGTACTACTAGGCTGTCCTAGTGAAAAGAAGCTAAATGCTTGATTCCTGCTTTGCAACTGCAGTGGATTCCAAAACAAGTAGAGGAGGACAGAACTTGCAGCGTACCAGCCAAGAAAGCAACACAGCTATTGCTGTTTCAAAGAGGTACTATTCCGTGTCTGATGCAGCAGCTGGGATGCAGAAGAAAGATGTAGATTTTCAGATATTTAAGGGCATTTTGCTCTGTGAGAGGAGCCTGGCCACTTTTCTAAACAACGCTCATCGCTGTTGTTGTGGCACATATGTGGGTGACTGCAGGCATGAGGCACTTTGCCTCCCCTCCCAAGGAGGCAGGCCCTTTGGTGCCATGACATTCTGGTTGTCCTTTGGGTGTGGGCGGGGGTGTGCTCTTTTAAGCTCTGTCTGCCCCCATGCCATAGACGACCCATCCATCTGCCCTGCAGCCTGGTGCCAATGCCAGCGGGTCACTTCAGGGCCAAATGGGGATTTCTGGCCTCATCACACCTGATCAGTATACTAAAGAAAAGGAGGGCAGGACTTTTATTGCCTATACCTTACTAGGTGCCTGTGGGGAACATAGGGACAGACTGGAAAATGGGGCTCTTAAATAGGTCACTGTGTTAGCAGGTAACATGGGGAACACAGTGGTGCCCATTGGAAATAGTAACTTTCAGTCAGTTTCTGCCTGGCAAATATCTAGTCCCTGCTGTGATTCTTGGGGGCATGCATGCACACGGATCTGGTATATATACATGTCTCCCACTCCCGCTCCGAGAATCACAACAGGGACTTTTTATTTCCCAAGTAGGAACAGACTGAAAGTTATGATTTTTCTAGGACTGAGCAACAGGATTTCAACCACTGTTTTGTTTTTACTGTTCACCAATGGCTTACCTACAGGATTGGGAAATGTGTGCAGGTTAAACTGAAGTTCAGATAGTTAACTTAGAGCCTGTCCACATTGGCATATAGTTATGATACATGGATCCCTGATAGCATTTGGCATGGGGAAAAAGACCTAGTTCACGCCATCTTTCCCCTTAAAGGGCTGGCCTGCATCTTTCTGGCACAGGGTTAGGACATGCAGTCTTTTGGGGATGATTCACTGAGACACAAAATAGCTCATCGTTCTGTCATCACAGATGGGTACCAAGAGTCAAAACAGATTGCACAGAAGATGAGGACCTTTTAAGCACCGTTCAGATCGCACCAAATTTCACAGTGTGGACAGGCCCTTATCGTCCTTCTGGTGAGGCCTCGTTGTAAAAGAAACAAAATCCCCATAAGAATGTAATTGCTGGATTCAAAAACAGGAAAATAAGTGGGAGGAGCCTTATATGCCATAGAGTGCCTGAACTAAGGTAGATAGTCCCTGTTAGCTGTCAGGTTTAACCTTCCTCGCCCTTGAACTATTGCATGCAAAGTTACAATACCTCCAACAACGATGACAAGAGAGGTGGTTGGGAGGGACCTCCTGCCCTTGTTCCAGGAAAGCCCCATTGCATGACTGGAGCAGTTAAGTTACAAGTAAAGCTGTGGCCCTAATTAAACCTTTCACTTGTATCTAGCCTCTTTATTCCAGGAAGGAGAACAACTGATCTTGCTTCTAGAAGACTGGTTCCCATCTTGGGTAAGCCAGGTGTTCTTGGACTGCAACTCCCAGAAACCCCAGCCAGCACAGCTAGTAGTGAAGGCTTCTGGGAGTTGCAGCCCAAGAACACCTGGGTTATCCAAGGTTGGGAACCACTCTTCTGGGGGAGTGGGAGCAGAATCCAATTATGCAAAGGATTTGCTTGCATATCAAAATCAGAGTTTCAGTTTCAAACACAATATTTCTAACATTGGCACTTTTCACATTTATGTTCAAGATGTGAGGTTTCAAACACCAATCAGTCCCCATCCCTTGCCACCACTCAGGTTTACCAAAACAGTGGAATACATTTTGCAAGCTTACATTTGAAGAGCACCTCCCTCGGACTTCCCATTTTGAAGTTAACTAAATTGGCAAGGTATCTGGAGGCAATCCACTAGCTCTTCTCCAGCTGCAGCTCCTAGTGGGGATTAGTCCTTGGCTTCCACATAGACACTATGGTGTCTTTCCATGGTAACCAAACATGAGGCAAAAGTTGCCTCATAGAACAAGGCCTAGATAACAGAGTGGGGACAAGGCACTGCCTGGCAGAGCATGACAGATGGCAAGCCAAAGATACCTAATTACAGCTGGTAAAGGTAAAGGTTCCCCTTGACATTTAGTCCAGTCGTGTCCGACTCTAGGGGGTGGTGCTCATCCCGATCTCCAAGCCGTAGAGCCAGCGTTTGTCCGAAGACAGTTTCCGTGGTCACGTGGCCAGGGCGACTAGACACGGAACGCCATTACCTTCCCACCGTGGTGGTACCTATTTATCTACTCGTATTTGTATGCTTTTGAACTGCTAGGTTGGCAGGAGCTGGGACAAGCGACAGGAGCTCACTCCGTCGCGTGGATTTGATCTTACGACTGCTGGTCTTCCGACCTTGCAGCACAGAGGCTTCTGCGGTTTAACCCGCAGCGCCACCATGTCCCTAATTACAGCTGGGGCAACCACAACAGCAGTTGTAGTTACACCAGCAGTACTGGAGGAGAAATAGGGAGGAGCCCACCTGGAGAAATTCAGGAGCCTCCTCTTAGCCTTTCCACTAATAGGAAGCTGTTGGCTGAGCTTTGCCAGCCATAGATGGAGGCTTCCAAATAATCCTCTAGCTCAGCAGAACCCACATGCACATAAGAGGGCCAAACCGTACATTACAGATAACCTGTTCTTAGCAGAGGGAATTCTTTAGGTGCCTGAAGACAGGTGATTGTCACAGCAAGGGTTTTTCACATCTCTCATAGTCTGTAGTTCAGCTTTGCTCGTGAAGTGAATCTGGAGGCTGGCACAAATAACCTCAAAACTGCCAAATGTTATATTTATGACAAACGTTTGTTCCTAGAGTGAAAGGGACCCCCCTCAGATGTTTTGATGGATCATGCTAACTGGTAGATCCCAGCATTAGCTGCCCTCTTTAAACTGAATGATAGAACCAAGGAACTCCCTGATGATTGGTCAGGAGCAGACAAAATCTTTTTGCACAGGAAAGATTCAAGATCTGTCCCAAGATTTATCAGCCCTTAAGCCATTTTCTGGATCTGTCAAAGACCTCTGCAGGAGACCCCTTTCAAGTAATCTGGAAAGCTGGATGGACTCAGGAAATCTTCTGGCCAAAGAGCAAGCAGGTGTTTGTAGTAATATATATTACTAAATGTTTTAAAAGCAAGCAATGATCACCTGCCATACCATTGCCTCTAAACTACTTTTGCAGATTTTTGAGAAGCCTTTGATTCTATTTCTTGCCCTCATCTCTGGCACTAATTAGCTCTCAGGGGTTGTAAAATAACATATGTGTCTGGGTCATGCAAGGGGGCTCTCTTTCAGATGCCAACCTTTTTAATAAGGAAATGTGCCGGGGTGCTTATTAGTACATCTTCTGTTTAACTTATCACTTAATAACTTTCACTAATAACTTAATGATACAGTTCGGCCCCACATTTTATCAGGGAATATATAAATATATATAAATAGTATTGCCAGTAATACTATTATGTTATATACACAGGCTGTTACCCCAGTGATTGTACCGCTGTATGGGCATATTAAATGATTGCAGTTTTGGATTCAGAATAACTTAACTTCCTGGAGAAATCATTGGAGGCAGTCATCCGCTAGTGGCTTATTTTAATTTTCCATCAGAGCTCCTCCCTAATTCTCACAGAAGCTGAGGATAGGGGCCGAGAATCCAAGGCTACCAAAATGTAGCAAATTGTTTCTGACCGTTGCCTAGTTGCCTAGCTGCTTACATGGGGCAGTTGCCTAGCTGCTTACATGGGGCTACAAGAGTGCACATTTGGAAGTCACCAGGGACCTAACTGTTGCTGCTTATCAGACTACCTTCACACGAGGGCTAATTGCTGTAGTAGCAGATTGCAACTATACGTATATATATATATGTTATATACTGTATATATCTATTCATCTATCCCTATGGCCTTAAGGAGATTCTGAGTAAGTGCCAACAAAATACCCTGCAGCTAATGGGGATCAAAGGATAGTTTATCGGCCAAGCTGAGATGAAAGCTATGGTCCCCAGAAACTAGAGGATTTGGTTCACTTTCTCTTAAAATGTCCCTGTATTTTGACTCAAGAATATCCTGTATCCTGATCCCTTCTTTTCTGGAACTGGATATAATGGCTGAAATTCTTTTGATTAGAGTAGTAAGGCACAGTACATTAGACCCATTGAATCACTGAGGATTCAGTGAGTCGGGTCTTCTGTAAAGTCAATTGGTTCAAATGGGCCTACTCTAGCCGTGACCTACTTTTAGCACAGTAAATTACAACTAGAATAGACCCACTTGACTTAATGGAACTTGCAGAGGAGTTGACTCATCAAATCCTCACTGATTCACTGGGCCTACCCTACTATGACTTAACATTCAGCCAATATTTTCTTGAACTGCCCTGCATTTGTGTTGATAGGAATAGATTATTACACAACATGTTGTTGTTGTTAGGTACCTTCAAGTCAGAACTGACTTATAGCAACCCCAATAGGGTCTGTCAAAGTAAGTGAGATGTTTCAGGAAGAGTTTTACCAGTTCCCATTCCCCCAGTGAGTTTCCATGGCTGAGCAGGGATTCAATTCCTGTTCTCCAGAGTCCTAGTCCGTCACTCTATCCACGACACCACACTTAGGGCTGCTAAATATGTTTAATTAGCTTTAGAGAGGAGGTAAGTTTTTATTCCCTCCAGTGATAACATATGCTTTCAGATCTTTTAAATCAACATCTATTTAATTCACTATGTGCTATTTCGTTTAAGTGTATTCTCTGTGTTTGTTATTCTTAAACACTGCTTAACTATTGTTTGTTAATCTGCTCCCATTCTTTGTTTCTTCAATGTTCATGCAAAAAGCCTGACTGACTTTCATAATAATACCGTGTTTCCCCGAAAATAAGACAGGGTCTTATATTAATTTTTGCTCCAGAAAACGCAATAGGGCTTATTTTCAGGGGATTTTTTTTTTCATGTACAACAATCTACATTTATTCAAATACAGTCCTGTCATTTTCTTCTGGTTGCTGCACAATGGTGGAGGGCAGGGTTTCACTTAACTGGGGCTTATTTTTGGGGTAGGGCTTATATTATGAGCATCCTGAAAAATCATACTAGGGCTTATTTTCAGGTTACGTCTTATTTTGGGGGAAACAGGGTAATAAAAAACCAGAACTGTAACGATGAGAAAATATCTGCTTTAGATCTGTGACAGCTTGAGCCTATACAAGGTTCTGTGTTGTTTTCAGTACATTGTACTTAATGCTTTTAAGTTCATTGACAGCTGAAGGTGGGTGGATCCTTCCATTTCCCTCGAGTTCCTGCTCTCCCATCCTTCAAGTGTGTTCCATGCTAACTCTGTGCAGATCTGTGCGCATTTTTTCAAAAGGACATGCTAATGAATGCATACCCCCCCCCATTGACCAAGCATGTTTCTTCCTGTTTTCGAAAAATACACTGTGTTTGTATTTTTCAGTTCAAGCTCAACAATATACACATATCGGCCCATCAATTCTATCTGTTCTGTCCACAATGGTTGGATTGGGGAAATCTTGGGGGGGGGGGGGGGGGGGAACTTGATGCAGCAAAAATTCCCACACCTGTCCTAAAGACCGCTACCTCAAGGACTCCTACTTTTTCTGGCACACAACAGGTGTTCCAGAGGCCCAGCAGTAATCATGAATGTGTCACACACGCAACGAGGAGAGTGTCAGCAGGGATAACCTACTCACATTATTGACTTTTAAAACATCTATTGCTTTTAAGAAAATGGTGCACATCAAAACCTGTCAGACGTTCTACTTTATTTTCTGCACACACACACACACACACACACACACACACGTTTCCTGTGGAAGTTAAAGTCTGTCTGTCTCTCTGTACTTCTGCACTTTCTCCCAGGTACAGTATAGGAAAACAGGGTAACTTACTGAATTTAAAAGCTAGATACAGATACAAACAAAATATGTCATCTCAGATGTGAGACCCACTGAACTCCATGAGGCTTTCCCTTGGTGAGTGCATGAAACATCGCAGCCCAAAGGCTTTACACGGTCACATCGCCGCACGAAAAGAATGCCGTTGCAATGCAAAACTTAAAAGGAGCTCCATTTTTCTTCAGTTTTACAAGGGACACCTCCTCTTCTGTTTAACATGATCTCAGCAGTCAGTTGGCCTCCCCACTCCGGTGGGCGTCTCTGGGGAAAGCGAGAGCATTGCCCTCATACACAGTACATTGCTGAGGGGAGCTCCTTTCAAAGGGTTTACCTCAGGTGCCCTTCTTTTCCGTGTGCTTCACTTTTCTGAAGGTGGCTCTTCAAAGGGTTTTGCTTTTTGTCATCGGAAGGGGTAACTGTCTTCAAAGGACTTCATTTAATATTACTGAAGGAATCTGAAGGCATCTGGATATAAAATACTTTGAAATGCAGCTTTAAAATTGGATGAGCATGACTGTTCCCCCCCTCCGCCACCAATGCTGGAGTTCCCTTTTCCCCTTTTCCCTTTCCTTCCTTCCTTCCTTCCCTCCCCCCTGAAAAAAAGGGAAATAAGTCAAAGGGAAAGAAAAAAAGAGGAAGCAGGTTCTAATAGAAATATTCTCCCATGCTTGGAAAGAGTGTGGATGGAATGGGACCGAACCACCATCCTATAGCTGCCACTCCCCTACATGTCAAGTTGGAGCATTACTTGACTTCTCAGATCAGTTTGGGGATGAGAAGAGGAATGGGTTATTATACCCCTCCCGTTCCTTCTGACTCAGGGGAGTTCAACAGTCAGCATCCTTCTTGGGAGTGCAGTTTTGGGATTCCTCAAGGCTAAGGGTCTTTATAAAGGATCTGGAAAGAAATTTTTAACAAAAATGAATGTAAGAGATGGGTGAATGATGTCACACAGAGGCCCCCTGATCTGATTCAGGTATCAATTCAGGACTTTGGAATGAAGCCCAATTCAGTTCAGAATGAGCTCTGCCCCATCTGATTTGATGTTTGGCCTAGAACCGATGTGTAACCTTCCCACAGACTTGCCTTTGAAAACCAAAATAACAATAAACTTTTGTTTGAGCATTGGTATAAATGAAGATTGGAGATACGATAAATCCTAAAGAGGGGGGGTGGACATGTCAAATTTCAAAGAACTAGCTTTAAGGTTTTGCACACTAGTTTTCTATCCCCCCCCCCCATGAGTTTACCTATGTTTCTAGTGTAGTTACTCCTGTTTCATAGAATTGTAGAACTTGAAGGGAACTCAAAGATCATCAAGTCCTGAAGAAGTAACGGGGTTATTTAGGAATCATAGCATAGCACCAGCCCATTGTACACTGCTAGTGTAAACAGCAAATATTCAGTTCAGGGAGAACTGAAACGGTCAGATTCTTCCATTCACATTTAGCATTTGGTCCAATGGTTCCCAGCCTTGGGCCCCCAGATGTTCTTCAACTAAAACTCCCAGAAGCCTTCATCACTAGCTGTGCTGGCTAGGATTTCTGGGATTTGTAGTCCAAGAACATCTGAGGACCCAAGGTTGGGAAGCATTGATTGATCCTTTTTGCCTTTTATTCAGCCATGCTAGTTCTCAATTGCAATGGCTAGTTCTCTTTTCCCTTCCTGGGGAGTCTCCTCATTTTTAACACTCACATGCCAGACAAATACAATATGGTCTTCTCCCTGCAAGATATAGCTTGGCATTACACATTTTGAAGACAGGCCCTACATCCTTCCTAAGATTGTTCCCCTTCCACCACAAAGAAAATCAATGGTCTTCTTATTTGGCCTCAAAGATCTTTTACACCTCACTCTAGTCTTAGTAGCCAGACAGACTTGTACGTTTTTCTTTCTTTCTTCTGATTTGTGTTCTGTGATCTTAATGGAACATGTAACAATTGGGAAAAACTGGCCACCAAGCAGAAAACTACTAAGTGAATTGAATGACTATAATTCCTTTCATATTGAAAATTGTTCACAATCCAATTTATTTTTGAAATTGTGTTATAAACATACTTGTCAGCATTTATTTTAGGAAGAAGAGGTATGTGGGTAGGGAAGGTTCTATCAAATTTTCAATCAAATTTCACAAGGTTTACTTTCTGCCAAAAAAATTCTTTATTCTTTGTCACTTCTGGTGGTTTACCAAGTATCTTAGATATTTCTACCATTTTGACTTCAAGATGACTTTTATTATAGTTTAAAGGGCTGCCACATCCCTCTGGGAAATGTTCTTGGTCAAATAGACATTTTTCCATCTCATTTTTAATGTTTTCTCTTTCTAGTTGGGTGCCATGGCTGGTTTTTTTTTTTATGACATGCTTGTGTTCTGCCACCTTCAGTTCTGACAATCATGTTCTTGGTATCTGTATAAAGTGCTTGTAGTTTTTGCTTCCATCCTGGTCTTTCAAGGTCTTTACAGCTGTTGACATTATAGAACAGAGGCACAGTGCCCTTCTTTGGAGCTCCTGGCTCTGGAAGCAAACTCTGTCTTGGTTCCTGGTCCAGAACGAGGTCCTGGAGAACGAGATTGTGCACATATGAGCTTGTTTGATGATACTGGCCTTCAGGAGTAACATGTGCTCCTTCTTGATGGCAACAGGGAGAATGTAGTTGAATGTAGTTGCAAATCTGGGCCACCTCCTAAGCCATGAACATGACCCTTGTTAAACTGGGCAACACCCAAGTTGATATAAAATTTTATTTGAGATCCAACACTTATACTGAAACACACTGCATAAGCAGGTTGCTGTTTACTACAGTGGTTCCCAGCCTAGGGTCCCCAGATGTTCTTGGATTGCTGTTCCCAGAAATCCTGGACAGCACAGCTTGTGGTGAAGGCTTCTGGGAGTTTCAATCCAAGAACACCTGGGAACCCAAGGTTGGGAACCACTAGTTTATTACCTATAGCCAGCTACTGTGATCAGGTGTACTTAATGTGGAGACAGACACTTTTGGCAACTGCCAGCTTCAGGTCAGACAGTGCTGGTGGCTTGAGTCAGTGTGTTCCTTTCCTTAACCTTTGTGGGGCCTGTTCCCTACTGAGAAGGCAGTGGAAGCAGCACCACTTAGTTGCAAGTGGTGCTTGTGAGAGTACCATCATTGGGCCCATTCAATTTTTAATGGGTGCCATCCTATGAAGGAGTGCACTCTAGTACCCTGCAAGCACTGCTCCCTCAGTTTGGGACAACTCAAGAATACTGTTATTCTGCCATAATGGTTAGCCGACATATCTGTAGGCCATTCCACTATCCATCACCCACAAACTTGCCCAGTACCTGAGGCTCGCCTTGGGTTGTTATTGTTATTAAAAGAATCCATGCCAAAAGAAATTAAAGTGATTTTAAAAACACACCCATTTAGAGAAAATAATATGAAAGTAAAAGATAAACCAGACTGCTGCAAAAAGAGGGGGCTTGCCTTCATCACAACAGCAGCATCTGGTTGCTATCTGAAAACATGGACTTTAACGGGACTTCTTAAAGGCTTTGATCCCTCTTTTGCTTTTTGCTTTCTCAAGTAAAGGCACACAGATTGATTTCTGAAGTGGAGGGGTGCAGTTTGAACAAGAGGAAGCCTTTACAGCACATGCTGCCTCTCCTTTCCCTTCCTTTCATTACTGGAGCGTCAATTAAAAGCAAAACAATAGCAAACCTGCAAAAACCTGTGTCGGTTTTTACTTATTTACTGTAGATACGGGCGGATTTGTTTTAAGACTTCAGAAAGGGTTTTCCCCTAGTTCAAATGACAAGAAGGAGAGGATGTTAACACATACTGTTCAAAAACAGTACAACGGTACAGAAAGATTTAAGGGGGAAAAAGTGGATAGGTACATATTTTGGGTGTAAGCAGCTAACAGTGCTGCTTGTTTTGTTCTTAATTTAATATTACATCAGAAAGGCTTCAACATTCACTTTCCCAGAAGATCCATTAATCTCCAGCAGAGAAATTCTCATCAGTGCACAGGATCAGAGGATCCCATCCTTGTACAAGTGTCACATTTTCCATTGATGTCTAGAACTCTCCTATCAGGAATGAGTTTTTCTGAAAAGGCAAGCTTCCCTTTCCACAGCTGCCTTCTGTTTATAGGCGTTCCAAGGTCTTTCCACAATTTTCAACCTACAGGTCGGTGGGAAATACTTAGAGTGTTATGACACAGGTGTTTATTATCCCCTTCCAACAGAAATAATATAACTAGCACCTCACTGATGCTTATAGTACAGTGATTCTCAGCCTTGGGAGGTCCCCAGATGTCCTTGGACTAAAACTCTGAGAAGCCTTCACTACTAGTTACGTTGGCCAGGATTTCTGGGAGTTGTAGTTCCAAGAAGATCTGGGGACCCAAGGTTGGGAACCACTGTAATAAACAGCAACCTGCTTATGCAGTGTGTTTCAGTATAAGTTTTTGAATCTCAAATAAAATTTTATACCAGCTTGGGTGTTGCCCAGCTTAACAAAGGTCACATTCATGGCTTAGGAGGTGGACCAGATTTGCAACTAATGCTTCCATTCAATCACCTCAACCCTGTCTCCATAAAACCATGGAACATCTGGGGTCCAGGGTTTGGAACCACTGTTATCAACCACTGTTATCATAAGTAGCAAAGTCTGCCGATGGCCCACTGGTGTGGGTTTTTGCAGTGGGGAGGGTGTTAAATGGTACAGGGCCAATTGTGACCTATTAAAAATGTCATAACTGGAGGGTTCCCAGGGCTACAACTAAACCCCTTTGCTAAAAAATAAAATGGTGGGGCAATCCTGGAAAATTGGGGCTGAGGACAGTAAGAACACACTTCGTCCATCTCAATATAGAGCTTTAAACTAGGGATGGAGAAACAGATGTTGAAGTCCATCTGCCGTTATCTGCAGTGTCAACTTTGTCAGCTTGGGCAGAAATTGGATAATAGTGGAGAGATACTGAGTATACATTTTAAAAGTGATTTGATTCTCTCTCTCTCTCTCTCTCAAGCTCAGAATCATAGCAAGATGTTTAGGCAGTGCAAGCAGGATGGCCACATTCCTATCTACAGATTAGTCAAAGGAATACAAATCATTTATTTATTTATTGCACCAGAATGTGGAAGGATGGTACTCCTTGAGCATCCCTAATCCTGACTGCATCCTGCGTGACTGGCATCCCTCTCCAACACGTGAGGGAATACAAATCCTATGCTCGCCGGGAAGGTTGAACTCTGCAAGGCATTTGCAATGTGACACCTATTCAAAATCCACAATGATAAAAATATTTCATTCCTATAATGAAGTTCTTCTAAAAGCTATAGATATGCAAGTGTAATTAATGTTCAAGCACTATCTCCTTCTCCATTCCCTTTCCAATTAGCACTGCACAACAGAGATGCTTTCACACAATGGATATTTCTTTTTTGTATGAACATGGCTGTACCCTTGTACATTTACCCCAAATGTGTTTGGCATTGCAGCCTCCTATTCAAACAATACCTAAGGGAGTACCTGCCACAATAATGACACAGACACTGATGAAGGGCTTCTTATTAGAAGATAGTACTAATACATTCTTACAACAGTTGGTGCTGTTGTCATCTTCTTTTTCTGAAGTAGTGATGTGTCAGTATTCAAAGTAAGACACACAAGGATGTTGTCAATTGATGACCTTGCCTGTACCATAAGGGACATATACTTAAAGCATGTTTTTGTATGAGCTCCTTGATGCCTTGTTCTGTAATTTAAGAAGAGTCTGAAAAGGTGGCAATGGCTATCTTGGCCTTATCTAAAAATTACTAGAAAGGTGAGGGACTGCGACCCTGCAGTTGATTTTGCACTTCAGCTCCCATAATCCATCATCAGCAAGTATGCTAGCTATGACTGATGGGAGTTGTGGGCAAATGACATGTGGGCAAACAGTTGTTTGCCACTGGGCTGATATATGGCAGAAAGTGGCTAAAGCTATAGGGCAAGGATGATCAATTTCCACTTTGATGGCTCTACATGCCAACCTTGGAGACTGCACCGCCGTGGAAAAAAAATGATTTTGAAAATATATTTTAATTTTAAAAGCCTCCTTGTGCTCTCTAGTGGCCAATTTTTTAACTTTACAAATTTGGGATAGTGTTGGGGAAGGGATACCTAAAACATGGTGAAATTGTGCCCAGAGGGGACAAAATATCCCCTAGGAGTGGGACAAATAAAAATTTTGAGCCAAAAAACCCGATTAAAACTAGGGGGTTGAGAGCTGCTTCTGGGGCTGCATGAGGACTACAGAACACATTTGCCCCCTTCTGGTATGGGTTTTGCTTGAATATCTTTAAAGACGTCTGGCCCTGTTGTTCTTCTGTTATGATTTTCACCACCACCACTACCATTATCACACATTGGGATAATCTAAAATTTGCAAAGTTAAAGAAAAACCCAACCCAAACCTTTCAGAAAAACTCCTGAAAGAATGTGGGGACTAAAAAAAAAACAACTTAGGATCCAGCATACTAAGTGGCCACAGAATACTGGGTGCCTATTTTGGAATGAGGACAGAAAACAGAATTGTGGGGAAATAGTGGAACAGAGTGTTCTAAAAGAGGGAGTAATTGGCTGGCTGAAATCATGAAGGGAAGCACTCTACACTGCAGCATGTTGTGACAGGTCCCTAAAATGCATCTAAAATGTATTAAGCATTATCAAACTAAGACATTGCCCCCAGATATCCAACATAGCAAATGGAAAACAAAATGGTGGAAGAGGAGGCAAACAACCACAGTTAAGCCCAAGCTATATGTTACAAAGAGCCCAGCATTGAAAGGTGGGTATTTGTTAATGTCCCAGAGATGAGATTCAGAGAGACCTTTGTGAATTAGCAGTCATAAATTCAAATGAAACCTGTGTTTCAGTCCATTGCAAAATAAAGAAAGCTAACCTGTCAAATATAGGAGGTAAGAAAAGCTCCTGTTGTTGACAACCAGACACATTCTCAACCCTTAAGGAATTCCATTTTCTACTCAGGGACTGCTTGTAGCATATTGTTTGACTGTCAGGCTCTGGTTTCTAAAGTTTTCAACTTCCTTACAGTGGTTGCCAAGAAAGGGAACAGTTCAGAGAGGAGAGGAGCCCAACAGCAGCTAATATCTCAGCTGAGCTGGTAGAGCAGTTCCCAATTTCCCATATCTCCTGCTGGTGCAGCCAGGTAGAAAGGATTGGGAGCAATGACACGGAGAGGGGCAGAAGAGTCAAATGGATGCTGGTCTCTCAGGCAGAAATATCACACAAATTACAGGTCACATCTGCACGATGCCACTTAAGCCCGCAGCTTGGAATGTACTTTCTTCCCTCTTCCCCTGACCACATACTCTCTCTCTCATTCTGCCCTCCCACCCACTCACACACATATATGCGGCCCCACACACTGCATGAACATGATGTCAGTAGTACAGATGACAGGCTACACACAAGCAGGAACCTCTGCTCTTCGTGTATATGAAGAAAGCGGTGGTGAAAGAGGGCGAGACTGGCCATTCACCATGAATGTTTGGAAAAGACCACTTTTAGCCATGCCTTAATAGGGCTCTTGTTAAGACATGTTTCTGTTGAAATTCTGTTTGCAACTCCACATGCTGTCTGCGTGTGTGCGGGGCAGGCGGTGGCTGCGTGCGCACGTTCCTATTCCTTCGGCCCTCAAAAATGTTGGAAATATCCAGTGTGGCCCTCACAGTCAAACGTTTGGAGACCTCTGTTCTACTGTATAGCACAAGAAATTTTACCTCTTCAATACTTTCTGCTAAAACTAGCATTTTCCTTGACACACTACATTTCTATGGGGGGGTCATGTTATTGAGGAGGGAAGCTGTGAAGCTTGCAGTGCCACACCTGTATTCCATGAAGAAACGGTACCGTGTGCTTTCACACTCTGTGGATGCATCCATTTTAGGGGCCCTTCTGAGTCATAAAGCTTGCTTTATTTGAGGAATGGGAGGAGAAAGGGCAGCAGAGGGAGAACAGATAAAGCATTACACACGCTTTCCCTGCCTCCTTGCTCTTTGCCCTCACCAGCACCAGTGGTTTTGGTTTTGTTTCAGTAAGACCCTGGACAAATCAGAAAAGGGGGCTTTGCCATTCACTTCCCCAGGATCATAACTGCTGCCAGAATAATGACAGCTCCTTTCAACATGAGGACATAGATGTGGGAACCATCCGCTCTTTTTAGCATTTTTTGGTATTGATCCTGTTGTAAATCCGACCCCAGATTAACTTCTATCCTTTCACAGAAAAGAGATTATACTTAAGAACCAACATGGCACATTATAACAAGGTTCTCATAATACTGATGCAGTAAAGTAATTGTGACACAGGGCAGATATTTACTTTTCTACTTTGACTGCATATGGAAGGAACATGGCTAATGCTCTAAATTCATTCCTTGATCTTCTGTTTCATGGACGATGATCACTATGGCAGTGATTATTATGACTGATTCATGATGGGGCGGTAGAGCATAGGTAGAGTGTAGCTTTTAATGTAACTGAGCTACAGGGCTCACAAGGCTGGAATACTGTGAAGTTTTAATTAAAGGGCATTATTAAGTCACAACTATATGCATTCCAATTCCCTCTGAGCTTAGCAACAGCCCTTGTAGGACACTAGCTAGGGGACTGGATTTCCTCTGTTTTTATGCCTAGTATTTCGAGGTTGCTGGGGATTTCTCGGATAGGCAACGAAGATCCACAAGCTTTATAAAATACCAGCTCCCATTAGAAACAGAAACTACTAGAACTGGTTTGTCACCATATAGATCAAGACAGCAGCCTCTTCTTGAGGGTGTGGCCGTTGTCATGATGTGCACTTCCAAAACATGTCTCCTCAATGGGCTAGTTTACTACACACAGGGAACTTGTTACATACAAATTTCGATATATCCTCATGAAATCATCACACTTCGCACTCATGCTGCAGCAGTACAATCCAAGTAGCATTGTCCTCTTCACCTCTTCCTCAGAGCAACCCAACATAAAACTGAGCACAACCAAGGAAGTGACTTTAGAAACTGGCCATAAAAATAATTCTTAGTTTGTTCTTGCACAGGGCGGCACAGTGTGTTCTCACAAATGACTTCATTTCTGCTCTCAGGAACTGTAAAATATTGAAGGTTTTTTTTAAATGTATTTGCTTGGGTACTAATTAACCAGCCCTTTTCTTGCTCTGCTCATGTTCTAAAAATGAAATAGCCTTCATCCAGGTTGACAGAACACCTGTCTCACCCATCGCTTCTGCACTAATATCTTGGGGGGGGGGGGGGAAATGTAGCAGAATCTAGAACTTGAAAAATAAACCTCCTTTCCCTATCAATATTTTTTGAAGCAAGTTCACCAGGGAAGGCAGCCACCATTGCTGTCACATGGCTGCCCTTCAATATATATTTTTTCCATGGCCCAAGTGTCAATACATTGGTAAACTTATGTCAACAGCTTTAAAGGCTGTTGAGTGGCAGGTTCACTGAGTCCAATGCATTGTTTGCAGAGGAAATTGTTTTCATCGGGAAACACTACCTGACATATCAATGCTTTAAAAAAAATAATTAAAGTTAAGGGGCTGCAGTGCCCCATTAAACAAGAGAAAAAATAAATCAGTAACATGGTATAGCCGGCCATAATGATTCAAACAGAACGAAATGAATTGGTAATGTTAAAACACATCGGGACATTCATCCAAGTATATATACCACACGACTGCAATGCATTACAACAAAGGTATGGAAAGAATCATTAGAAGTGAGTAATATTTCCCTGGTGTGACCACAGCCTTAGCTGCACTTTGAAGGAGGGCCAGCCAAAGACATTTTGCCCACTGAGGCAAGGATAAGGTGGCCCTCGTTATCCATCCCACCACCTGAATCAGCAAATAAGTACTATGTCATCACTACTGGCAGGATATGGCCTTCCACCTCAACTGAGGATGGCAGGTCTTTCGAGGGAGAAAACTTCATCCTGTCACCATCCACTGCCATCTGAGATGAATGCCACCATCTATATAATGGTAGGGTATAATGATCTTCTTCTAAGATCAGCCCAATACCAAGATGAAAGTACCATGACAGCCACCTTTTGTTTACATCCCCACAGTTCACAGCCTGGAAAAGTTACATTTTTGGATGACAGTTTCCTCAGTCCCTCAGCCAGCATGACAGATGGTTGTCTTCAGAGAGATACAGACCAAAAGGAGAAGTTATTTGGGTCTGTTGTTGTTATTTACTTATCCCACCTTTCTGCCCTAGTGGGTATCCAAGCCATTAAAAAAATAAAATAAAACCAACAATTAGTTAAAACCAGTTAATTTAGATTCAAGATAATAATATATACATATTTCAAAGCTGTACGTTTTAAAAACCCTCCCCATTTCAATTGCCTCCAGAAGCCTCTTTAAAGAGGTTGGTTTTCAGCTGCTGGGGGAAGGAAAGAAGGGAAGGGGCCAACTACACCTCCCAAGGGAGAGAGTTCCACAATCTGGGAGCATCCACAGAAAAAGGTCTCAGGTCCTCACTAGAGGTGCTTATGAGGGTGGTGTATCTGCAAGAAGGCATTTTGAGGATCTTTATAAGCATGGGGGGGGTGTTGTTTTACAGGGAGATATGGTCTTCTCCACATTTTGCCCCATTGCATCCCCAGCAAGATCAAAATGTCTCTTGAGTCATATGGTGGCCATTCTAGACATGAGTTGTGGGCTGTGTTCAGTTTGTTGAGCCAAGTCTAGGGTGGAGTTAAGGCTTCCTAAAGTCACCACAGACAAGAGTACAGGTTCACTGTTGCTGTTTTGCCCACAATCCTAATGTGCAAGATGGCTCCTGCCCTTGCTGCTGGGGAAAGTAAGCTTCTCTGCACCCCCATCCCCACCATACTTGAGTGGAACAAGGAACACCCAGCTCCAGGATTCCTCTCTGCATTTGTTTCAAGACAAATGGAGGTGGTCTGAATTTGGTCCTTTTGGAGTCAATTTTCCATTAATCTCAAAACAAATAGTCTCCCCTGAGAGAAATCTCCGCACATACTACGTTCCCTATGGCTGGCTATATAATCTCTATTAGGAATGGGACTACTGCACAGTTTTGCTTTCTCTCATTTTCACTTTTGTTTAAAAATTCAAGTTCCTTCCTTCCCAGAGATGCATAAGTATGTCATTGGCCAATTCTGCAAGAACCAGCTGAAACAGTCTGCACCAGCCAACATAGGGGACTCCTTTGTCAGAAGAATGGTGAAGTTCCTGTGGGTTCTTGTCTGAATTTCATAGGAGCTCACCAAGGCTGCTGAATCCTATCTCTGTAGACTTGGAGAGCTCTTTTAAAGTTCAGCCTAAAACCTGGAGAGGATGCACTGCTCTCTCTCACTCTCAGTCTCTTGCTCTCTCGCTCGTGTGCTCTCACTCACTCCAGCCACCAGTGGAGGCTCAAATTGTGCCTGCCTGCCAGATAGATGTTGAAAATGAGGAACCTGTCAGAAAATAAGAGATGGCCACTGCAATTAAGTATGAGAAATAAGGCTGACCACACAAGGGTTCAATCCCAATCTGTCAAGAGCTGAACACTCAGAGGATACACAAGATGGGCAAACCAGTATATTGCAGGGCAAATCCAAACAGGAGATGCAATTTGATCATTAAAATGCATAAAGCATAATCCCTCCAGATAGGCCATTGTTTCAAAGCTTTGGGGCCTGGCTAGTCAACTGGCAAATGAATTCCATGTTGATTGCCTGAAGATCAATTGCCAACAAAAAGCAAGGTAATTCTTCAATTTGTAGAGCTATGAGAAGGTGGTGGGAAGAGATGAAACAATTCCATCACGAAAGAGCCCCTTTGATTTTGTTTCTGTCCTCTGTTTCCCATAGGTTCCAATTTATTTAATCTTCACTTTCAATCTAATTATTTCTTAAAGAATACAAATATTGAAGAAATTTCCAGAAGGCTAGGAAATATTGGTGGCAAATATCAGTAATTCTTAACCAAAATGCAATGCAATGAAATCTAAACTCCATCCTAATCCCATTTGTTCAAGGAGGCTTGATCCAGATCAGTGTCTTTTCTCCCATATCTGGAACTGGTTACCGCCATGTGTATGTGATTCACTTTCCTTCTGCTGCTTGTTTCGTATTTGGTAACCTTGTGCTTAAATTCCCACCATTTTCTTGCAATTGTTTTGCCTTTCTTTCCAGAACCCATTCCTTGACCTCAGCGGCTTGTGATAAAGAACATGATTTTCTTTACTATTTTGAATCACGAGGGGCAGTCTTTTAATTACTATGTTAATTACTGCAGCTAGACCCAGCTCATATGCCGAATGTAAACATTGCCTCTTTAACTATAAAAACTAGGTTTATGACAAAGGGTGGAATAATGTGTAACCACAGCCTTACGACTCTGTCTTAAAGGAGCGTTCATTAGCACCCTGCTTTGGGATGCACAGTGCATTCTGCTCGTTACTGGGGGGAAAGGCGCTTTCAAATTGGCCCTGTTTTGAAAGCGTCACACTGCACTCTACAGGGATCCTTCTCCAAGTACAAGGAGAGATAATCCTTATTTGATTTCACAGAGAGAATCACAGGGTGTTATCCATGCCAGTGCAACAACAGCTCGAAAAGCCAGCTAGACGTTTAGGGGCAAATGTAATCCAATTGAAGTCAATAGGAGTTTAGCCACTGACTTCTGCAGAATCCAATCAGAAGTCCTGGGTTCTTTCCACATCAACAGGCGCCAAGAGCTGTCTTTCAGATAAAGCATGTCCAAGTCAAACACACAGACACACACCAGGGCTGCTTCTTTTAAAAATTGCTTCCCTGCCCATTCTCTCTGACAATTTTCGCTGGATTTACTTGGCATAAATGCAAGGCAGAACCATCTGAAATGGTCTTTGTTTGTCCAAAGGAAAATATGGAACAGTCTGCCGACTGTAAATGAAAGCTGATATGTTCCGTTCTGATTTAATTAATGAAAAAAAGTGTGTGGGGTGTTCACCCAGAAGCCATTGGCTGGTTAATCAAATATAGATTTTAACAAGTCAAAAAACGGGTATGAATTATTTGGCTTATTCTCATAAATCTTGTTTCTCCTTTTCATCAGAGCTGCTCTGCTGTTCTACCAGTGTGTCTGGAAACAGTAATAGGCAAGATGTGGACCAATTAAAGGTAACTCGGGGCCAAAATATATGTTCTAGACAGACCATTCATTAGCATCTGGAGTCCCTTAGTGTTCCAAAGCCATGATTCCAGTAAGTTTTGGTGACTGATCAATTGTACTCACGAAGTCCATACCTACCTCCGTCTGCCCAGTCATGAAACAAAGTCATCTAGTTTCGAAACCACAAAAATTCCGAAATCCTCATGCAGTGACAGCCTGATTTTTTCAGAGAGTGAGGGAATTCTCTCTTCCAATGATGGGCTATCTATAACGTTCAGCCTTCAAATGGTACATTATAGATAGTGAGTGGTTCGTCAGAGATGGTATTCAATTCGTTCATGGCAGAGTTGCACTGCACCCAAGGTTTACAGTATGAGGTAGCATTTGAGCTGTTTTTGCCTTCGGCAGTCCCCGTAGCTTCTTTAGAATAAAGCCCCTTTGTCAGCTGCCGTCCTGGTCCCCAATTTATTTCCAGGCAAAATAAAAAGTACTGATTTCAATATATCAGGTTTGAATGAAAGGGGAGCCACATACTTTCGGGAGCACTGAGATGTCCTGTTATATTTAAAGGTATTGTTTATTTTGGTTTGGTAAGAATGTGTAGGGGAGGGAGGGAGTAAAGGAGCATGGAATGTTTTTAATGGGAGCGTATGGGAGAGACAGTGGAATCTGGGGAGAGATAGTGTTGCGTTGCCAGAATAGAAGTGGGGATAGAGCTGGCATCTGGGTTTGGAGCAGAGTTAAGTTCCTGTCTCTGTGTCACTGTTATGTAGTCCGTTGTGTGTCTGTTAGTCCTATTCCTTTACTAACGAACCATTATCACTTTGTCCATTGTCTGTATTCCCACCAGGTCATGGGGCCAAATATAAAGATGACAATTGTATAGTCTCACTCTTACATCTGAGGAAGTGGACTTGATCCATGAAAGCTCACACTAAAATACAGCAATCAGTCTTTAAAGTACCACAATGTTTTTATCTTTGGTGGTTGTGTTTTTTGTTGTCGTTGTTTTTTAATCTGATATGCTCATGCAGACAAACGCAGCTACTTTTTCCAAGCTTTGGGATAGTCCTAGCCATGCCAGCTCCCTGCCACTGCCAAACTCTGAATAACCATCTCTGCAAAATAAACTGTAAATCTCTAGGGAAGTGTAAGACATTCAACAACAGCCTAATGCCTATCGTTTGACACGGTCCATTTCTTGTTAACTATTGTTTTAAAACATTTATAACCTGCCATTCCATTAATGCTTCCCAAGACAACTAATGAACAAAATTAAAACCATATGTCAAGCAGCCACCTTCAGTCTCCTCTTCGTTCTCATGCAGCTTATTAAAGTGTCATGGAGGCCACAGCCTTGTGGCCTTTCTGGAACATAGTAGAGCTCCGTACGTGGGATGCTGTTGGTACTGCTGCTTCTGGCAAGCAGGAGATAAACTTCAATGGATGGATTATTTGAACACCAGGTTGAGAGATAATAGTGCTACCAGGTTCTGTTGTAGTGACCTAGAACCATTAAAGCTTTAGGCAGTCTCCAGTTCTAAACTTGGCAACTTCATTCATTTTTTTCCCAGTGTCCTTCTTTGTGGGACATAGAGCGTAATAGAGACGTGGTTCCAGTGCAGGAGGAAAAGTCCAAATGGTGTTCTCCATCCAGTGGAGGCCAAGATGTAAAAACAAACTACAGTAAATGCAATTTGTTGTTAGATGACATCAAATCCCTTGTGACTTATGAAAACCTTAATAGGGGGTTTAAGGTCTGGGAGATGTTCAGGGAGTGGTTTATCCCTGCTACTTGCTAGTGAATTTTCATGGCTGAATGGAGATTTATACCTGTGTCTCCTTAGTAGTAACCTAACACTTTATCCTTTAGACTGCACTGGCCCTCCATGGTAAATAACAATGCTGTAATGGTGTCCCTCATATCTTTCATCTGCCTCTGGATAGAGCTGGCTGTGGGTCAACTTTTTTCTGAAAATGTATAAATAGTATTATTGTTTCTTCACAGCTTAGGTGCAGCTTCTTTATTGTTGCTACCTAAGAGCTGATCTAATCACTTTTTTTAACTCGAAGGGGAGTCTCTGCTGGGATGCCCTGTTGTTGTATTTATATACACCCATTTAGTGATAAGCCACTACTCTTTACAAAAGTCAAACACATATGCATAACTTCAAATCCAAAATTATACATAATAATGATAACAAAGCCAAACATAAGCATAATAAAACATAACACACACCCTTGACAATAACAACTAAATCAAATAAGGTTATACAAGTTGGGTCGGAGAGTCTCTCACATGGAGAGGATGCTTCCTGAAAGACAGAAGGGAGGGAGCTTGGTATACATTAACAGGCAGCAAGTTCCATAATGTCATGGCCACCACTGAGAAGGCCCACTTCTTGGTGGTCGTCTTTTTAGGCCTCCCTCAAGGTAACCACCCCCACAATGAAGCCTGAGGTGATTGAGTGGTAGAAGATCTTAGGGAGAAACACTCCGATAAGTACCAAGGTCCCAAAACCATTTAAAGCCTTATAAGTTAACACTTTGAATTTGGAAGACAATGCTGGCTTGCCAGAATCAGGGAGATATTCCATATATAAAAGCTCCTGAGATCAGCCTGGCAGCTGTATTTTACACCTACTGCAATTTCCATATCACCTTCAAAGGGAGCAGTCTACCCTCTAGTTCCCAACCACAACCTTTTCACTTAATTTCTTGATTTCTCAACCGTTTTCCCCCACTTTTCAATATGCCAGTGCCCAAGACAGTTCGCAAAAGCAATGTAGAAATATGATTTTTAAAACTCAATGAATTGTCTTGCTATTTCTGGGTTTTGAAGTGGTAGAACTGACAGGGGTGGGGCCAGAGTTTGGAAAAATTAAGTTTCTGTACAACAGCTCTTTGATTCCTCTAGTCAATATGAGCTTGCAAATTTGGCTAAGGAAATAATACTTCTAGGCTCTGGACTGTGCCAGGGAGTAGATTTAATTAGATAATTCCACTTCTAAAAAAACTGTGGCTGAAATCCTGTTGCTCAGTTCTGCATACACAACAAAGATGGTGCCATCTCCACTGATTAAAGTCTTCCTTTGGGGATTTTGAGGTCCACAAAATTTCATCACATTGTGTACAATGGGATGTACACCTTCAAGGAGTAGTGATTTTCCTTCAATCAGCAATAATTTGCTGATGACGATGACATCATCTCTGTTGCTCTCATGAAGCTGCACAACAGGATTTCAGCCAATACTTCTTTATTTTCTTTTTTAAAAGCTACATGGAAAGATATCCGTTCATGTTTTCGGATATTCATTAAACAAAAACATCTCAATAACTACTTCCCAAACTGCTCTAGGCATTGGTTATGGTGGTGAATGAGAGGAAGTGTTCCTTTATTTATTTATTTATTTATTTAACTTATATGCCGCCCATACTACCCAAAGGTCTCTGGGCGGCTTACAACAGTTGTCATGAGCACTGTCCAATCCTCCCACATTTGTGTGATGAAGCAAGAATAGATGCATACCTGTTCATCACCAGGCACTCTTGTCTGGTAAAGCTACTCACACCTGTTTTCTGTCTTTTCCAGGGGATGCTTCAACCCCTATAAAACCCTTGAAAACTGTTTATCCAGGGAGGCAGACACAAAAATGACCCTCACGTGTGCCACAGACACAAAGACAGCACCTCCAGGCCTCTGGAAAGCTATTGTCTGGGTATACAGCTGGAATTCAAAGCAGAAAGCCTCACAGAGCAGCCCTCATGTGGAACATAAGAGATCCTAAATGAACGCCTAGCTACAGAAACTCAATAGTGATGAGTGTGCTTTGTTCTTCAAAGCAAGGTAGGAAATGTCCTAAGACCAGTGAAACAGGCCACCGAACAGAAACATCTAAACTACCTCCATGAGCTTTCTGAAGGGTAAATGATGTGTTAATTGAACCTTCTCCAGCTCATTGAACTAGACTATTATAGAAAATTGACTGACCTCTGGCTTCCTGCCCTTTTAGTATTTCTTTCAAGATATCCCAGCCAAAAGCTGATTGTCCTTGCTTTCTGGCTTCCTTTCTTGGGGGGGGGGGGCGGTTGGGGAGACACTCATTCTCCCAAGAGAACAAAGGGAATGGGCAAGAAGAAAATAGTTCAATTTTACTACAAAATTACTACAAAAGTTTACCTTCCAAATGTCTCTCTTTAAAAAAAAAAGCTAATTTTTCATCTTGATTGCTGGAAGAAAGGCAGATTATGTGGCATATAGTGAGACAGCCAGCTGAGCTATGCATTCTCCTGCCTCATTTCTGACTTTTGTCCAAATTGTCTAACATTGTTTGGAACTGCTTTACTTCTAACTTTTCATTCCTGTCACAGCATTTCCACTTTGGTGTGTGATCAGTTTCCTCCTGGATGCTTGCATTAAAGCTTTCAGTTTTTTCTGGTTATGTTGATGGGTTTTCCCAAAATATTTTTCTGTCAAACTTCACTTTATAGCCTCTAACTGCCTGTGCTACATCTTGCCTTAGTAAAAGTTTGTCATTTCCAGAGCAAAACACTTTGTAATTAGAGATGGGGCCGAAGCGCCAAAATGGTGCTTCGTTTTGGTTCGTGGGCCATCAAACTTAATGACCCATGAACCACGAATTGCCCCCCAGTGACCCAATGAACAATAAATCAATTTGTCAGGTAATTTTTTTGCTTTCCCTCCTCTTGCTATGCCCCACGAGATATAGCAAGAGGAGGGAAAGCAGGGATCAAAGCCATCCTGCAGCCGCACTAAAGGCAGTGTGGCTGCAAGATGGCTTTGATCCCTTTTCCCTTCCTCTTGCCATGCCCTGCGGGGCACAGGAAGAGGAGGGAAAACAGGGATAAAAGCCATCCTGCAGCCACGGGCAGGGGGATCCCTTTGATCCCTTCCCTCCTCTTATGCTGCGTGGGGGCATAAGCAGATAGGGAACAAAGGGACGGATATAAAAGGGTTATATTCGTTGCTTTGTATTCGTTGGGGTCTCTGGACCTCAAGAATATGAAGTAACAAATATATGATGAATCAGGGATATTTAACAATATCCTGATTCATTTTTATATTCGTCTCCATGTCTACTTGTAATTGTCTGACTGAAAATTTCCTATTCCTGTTCACTTTAGTTCACTCACACCAAATACTCAAATGTTTAAACATTCAATTTCTTGCGTTATGGTTTCCAGTTTGCCTTGGTTCATACTTAGCACATAGCATGCTCCAACTGTATGTGTCATGCAATGTCAGACTTTCTTTTCTCCTCTGTGAAAAGCACCTTACTTCTCTTTAAAACTAGATTTACACTAGGTAATTCCCCTTCTTGTTCAATGAATGTATCTGAACTATAACATCTAGATGCCTTTATTACTGCAGTCTAGAGTTTATGGTATTTCCAGGGGCTTTGGGGAATTATAACTCAAGACTGTCAGAAACCCCAAAGATGGAAAATAGTGTTGTGTTAATAGCAACTGAATACTTCCAGGTATATTTCTTTAACACAACACTCTAAACTTCAACTGAAAATATCATCTTGATTGGAGCTGTTGCTTCCCTACTGATTTTCCCTCCCAAATGACTATTTGGGTCTCAGTGGCAAAATCCTTCTGCACCCCCTCCACCAGCAGTTTGACAAATCAGTTCCAAAGCTTTAAAAAATGGCTTTGGTCTCTCATGGATAAAGCTTAAAAGATTATGTCATTTGAGCAAAACCACTGTACAACGTGGTTTTGCTCAAATGAAATTGATCACACACCAAAACAAGATGTGTTGATAATTGCAGGTGACTGGAGCATTTTGGAGCAAGAGCTGCAGCCTCTCTCCAACATGAAGCCAATATGAGTTGTATTGTTGCTTTCCAGGGTGTGACTATCTCACCTCCTCCCATAAAAGCAGCCACAGCCTTAAGAACAGTAGGAGAGGTCCTGTTACAAATTCTGCTCACTCTAAGATTTCTGGGGTGGTGGTGAATGAAAGGAACCTCTCTATGCGGCCCCCATGTTATGGAACTCTCTGCCTCTAAAGTGCATCTGCCTCCTTCATTACATGCATTTTGTGAGCAAGTCAAGATTACTCAGCCCTTTGGAAGTAGATGAATGCCATGAGACCTTGGGGTTTTTCCTTTTCGTCCAGCTACATATATTGATAATCAGTATGAACTGAGCTTTCAATATCATTTTCTTCATATGTATGTACCCTGCCCATAGACCATTAGGATGAACGATGGACTATGATTTCAAATGCTAAATAAATAAATAAATACAGCAGCCTGGTCACCTTGAGCACCATAAGGACAGGATAGTTTCAGAATATCATTTTATAACTCAACCCAGCAAAGAATTTCAGGAAGTAATGGGCTCAATTTGTGCTGCAGAAACTCACTTTCCAAAGAAGGTAATTGAGTACTTCGGTAATATCTCTACATAATGTAGTTCTGATGGCATTGTAAGGGACATGGTTGTATGGACTTCTTTCCTGGGCTGTCAAAAGGATTTGTCCTCCTGATTAAGGCTCTAAAAGAGCAATTTATGTATATGAAGTAATGCACATAAAAGATCTGCTGTGACTTTCTTCTGCCAAAATGAAAGATTTCCTCAGGGGGCCCTCACGCCTCTTCAGTAACAAAATGGAGAGGTTAGTCTTGATTTAATTTTCCAATTTATAAGCATCTGATCTGTGATGACACTCCAGTAAGGTAAAGGAGACAATTTCCATACCAAATTAGTGGCTCTGTGTCTGAAAGGACAGGAAGCAGATTGTGCAATATGAGACAGGAAGGAAAAGCTGTTTTTTTCCCAAAGGTACTTCTGTGCCACCATATACTGGGCTCCTAAGGATCAAGAAATGACAAGTCCCCAGTTTTGCCTTCTCAGATTTTTTTTTCCTATCCATCTTTTGCTTACTCTTCATTCAAAGGTAAGGAAAGGAACCATGACACAGGAAATGAAGCATTAAATTACTTACAATACCGCTTGCTTACACGGACAACAGTGTTATGCAGATATATCCTAGGTCCATGAAATGAGTTATTTCTGCAGCTGGTGAAGTATGCATCTCACTTGTTCATGTAGTCAGTAATTTTGTATTATATTATACTGTACTGAAATAATCCTCACCAACAAGGAGAAAGATAACAGTACAATTTAATGTTTCTGTTTTAATGTTCCACCAAAGATCTGTATGAATTTCTTACCTTAATACGGCTTGTACAAGTATGCAGCTTAAGTCTGTCATTTGGGCTTGCTTGCCATACATTTTATATCATGGGGGCACTGAATCCTCAGTCAGCTACAAGGACAAGAGTACATTGTGATGAGCTCGGCAAGAAATCTTGGAGAAGAATGCAGGTTCTGTCCTGTGGGGCCTCCTGGCAAATGATACCTAATTTTACAGCACCATCATGCAGGGTATGTTTGTGCACAGGAACTTTCCTCAGTGTGAACAGCACTGGACATTAAAGTACCAGCATGGGTAATGAGTAACCTGAGTGGGAGCAGGGGAACAAAGAGATAGATAGCAAAGAGGACCTTCTGTGTAACAACTGTAAGCTCAGCACTACCCCTACATTCAAAATATGCTTACAGAGTCATCATCTGTTACATATTCTGTTCCCAACTCCTCATCTAAACATTCTTTATTCCCATGCTTTGCTCACAACTGCTGACTCATGTCCCAACACATGAATTAAGCCTGTACAGATCAAAGACATTCACAGAGGAAGGAATGAAGATGAAACCCAACGGTGGGAATGAATGTGACAGCTCTTTCCAGCATTTAATCTGTGGCATGTCATCTGTTGGCGAAGCAAAACCTTTCTGCATTGTGAATTGCTATCAGATAATATGAGGTGTTAGCTAAATGACAGACAGCTCTATCTGAGAGAGAAATATAACCATGCCAGCCTATTTAGCAAAGTTCTGGCCTTCAGATAATAAAAGATGCCCTTTGGGACGTTATCAGCAACAAGACACCTCCATCAGCTTCAGGAAAGTAAGATACAATAGAGTCCAATTTCTCAGAAGACTTTCTTGCCTCTAGGACTCAATCATAAATCCTAACAGTGGTGCACCATTTGTTTGTTTGGGTTTTTTTTCCCCCCAACTCCAAATCCCAGAATTCTCCAAGAATTCACAAGGCAGAATTGTGGGAGTTCCAGGCCACAAACACATACCTGCAGACACCTTCATTCCACTTACCAGGAAAAACCTAAGACCTCCTTCTAAGCCTTTTTCAAAGCCTTCATTTCCTACTGCAATTCTTGCTGGGGGTGGTAGAGTCACTGTTTTTATGTAGACCTTTGGTCTAGATGGGCGGGGTAGAAGTCTAATAAATAAATAAATATGTTCTGTGGAGGACACCTCCTAAAGAACCACACACACACCCTTAGGAGCACTGTGACAGCTTACTCTCAGGAAGCATTGCAATAGGAACTGAAGGTATAGAGGAAGCTCTAGAAAAGGCCCCGGGTTTTTCCTGGTGATTAGACTCCAGTTGCCTGCAGGCATGCGTTTGTGACTGGAGCTCCTACAATTCTGCCTGGGGAATTCTTGGAGAATTCTGGGATTTGGAGTCTAGAAAAAAGGAGGAGGAGGAAGAATGGCACAGTCCTGATTCCTAATTTTACCTCAGTGAACCCATGTGGAATTCTAGATTTTTTTTCAAATCGAAGATATTGTGTTCTAGGCTTGAAAGAAGAGCAAGACAACTCTATCTCTACACAGAAAGTAGGAGATACAGCTCAATTGTGCTGTGTACATTTTGTATACTGACAGTGCATCTCCACTTAAAAGGATCAGGTAGCAGGGATAGAAACAGATCCATATCTGAGATTCCAGAGAGCCAATCAGAATAAGCAGTACTAAGCCAAAAAGACAAATACTCTAACTTTGTACCAGCCGAGCTATGTGAAGGATTGTACAACCCCACACGAACCTTCTTGGCTTTTAAGATCGTCTGGGAAAGCCCTTCTCTCAGTTCCACTGTCTTCCCAAGCTCATTTGGTGAGGGAACGCCTTCTCAGTGGCTGCTCCCAGGCTTTAGAATGAGCTGACTGGAGATGTCAGGTTGGCCCCCATCCCTCTTGGCCTTCCATCATGAAGCAGAGCCCTTCCTTTTCAAGCAGGCTTTTAAGCAATAGGCGTCGCAAGAATGCTTGTTTATAAACTTACAGATTTTAAAATGTTTATAATTGTTTTTAATCTTGATTGCTAATTTTAATAATTGTTTTGAATATGGTATTGATATCTTTTTAAATCAGTTGTTTGTTTTGTAATTTTAGCTGTTGTGAGCCACCTTGGATCTCCTATGGAGAGAAAAGTAGCATTTAAATAATTTAAACAAATTAGGTTTTTTACAACTCCCAGAATCCCCCAGGTAGATTGGCCACTGACCAAGCTGGCTAGGTCATTCCATTCTCTAGGTCACCTGTAGTCCAAAAAAGTAACTTAGCTTAGTTCAGGGCAACAGGAAAGTAATATAGAGACATATTCCAAAAGGAAGGGCGGGGGGGGGAAGCTTCGAGAGGCCCTTATCTTTCGGAGATGTGGTTCCATGAATTCATCACATTTTCCTGCAGTTTCCCCTATGACAGTCTGAGACTGGAGCTAGGGTGCATGGCAAGAAGCATTAATTTTGCCACTTGGAAGACGAGGCAGGAGATCAGTCATCTACCTGAAGACATGATTGGCAGCCCTGTGAAGCTGACCGAAGCACCAGGCTTCTCCATCAGTGACTAAACGGATTGTCATGCCGTCTGAACCACCTTATTGCTAAAGGCAAAGAGCTCGGCTGCAGCTGACAGCTTAAAAAGGCAGGCAGGAGAAAATGGCTAGCAGGTGACAACAGGCACAATGGTTGCAAAGCTGCTGCTGGCCTGCATCTCCCTCCAAGAAGTGGACAGGCTCACATCCAAATATTATGGCTTTCCCAAAGTCGTAATTACAATATATCCACTCAAGCTCGTCTTCGCTCTGCAGCCTTCCCTTTGTCTTCTCTTTAATCTCTTTAATGTATTATAATTATTTTGACAGTGTGGATCAATTATCTCAGAGCAGAGAAACAAATTACCATCATTACCTCTGATTTTTTCTTTCTTTTATCTTTTCTTTGATCTGTTTTTCCCCTAGTCTCTGTGCGGAGAGAGAGAGAGAGAGAAGGGATTCTCCTTGTTCATGGCTGTTCTCCCTTTGTTGTCTGAACATACATCTACGTGTCGGTCACCTGTCAGTTGTAGAAAGCCCTGTACCTTTCCAATTTCTCTCTTGTCATTACGCTCATTACCTTCTGAAAACTGAAATTAGTTTATTAGACACGCACCTCTCAAGGAATGGTTGGAATTCATTGTGCCACGACATCTTCCACCTCATTTGGCTTCTCCGATGGATATGCTTTTTGAAAATTAATACTTAAATTGACGGTTAGAAAGAGTATCCCTTTCTTATAGAGTTAATAAATGTTATTGTTCCAATGCTGAGCTGAGGTAAAATCTATTTAAACCATCACAGGCCTGACAGGAACAGTTCCAGATACAACAATGGTTCGGGAAAGTACAAAAGAAAAAAAATGTACTTTTTCATCTGCTATAAAAAACCTATTGAAATGCATTAAAAGGGCAAGGACGTGAAAAATCAGGCCACCTAAAGAGGGGAAATGGCTTAGAAAAATGAAGAATAACGTCAAAAACTATTTATTTAATTCATTCATTAATTTCATTTATATATTGCCCATTAATGCAATAGTTCTCGGGGGTTAACAAAATAAAGAAGCAAACAAGAACTAACACACAATAATGCAAAACAATTTTTAAACAGATCCCTCAGGACATTGGTGCATGTCCTAGTGATCTCCAGGATCAACTACAGGATCTCTAAGAGGGGCTTCCCTTCAGGTTGACCCAGGGACTGCAGCAGGTCCAGAATGTGTTTACCAGGCTGATGGCAGGTGTGAGTAAATTCGATCACATTTCCAGAGTAAAACACTTTCTAATTGCCTGACTGAAAATATCCTATTCCTGTCCACTTTAGTTCACTCACATCAAAAGGTGGAGCTGGGTAATAAGCCTTAACTGATTATAGGCCAACCTGGTCACAGCTGCAATCTCGGAGACCAAGAAGAGAGCTGGATCCAGGAACATGCCCAGATTCAAAACATGATTGCTAAGCAGAAGGACTGTCCTATCCAGCTTAGGGAGGATGCCCCCTAACCTATCAGGGGGACCCTCCCAGGAGGAGAATCTCTGTCTTCTCCAGGTTCAATTTGAGCCTGTTTGTCCTGGTCCAATCCAGAACTGAAGCCAGGCAGCAATCAAGCATCGGGACAGCATCCACTTGCAGAAGATGAAAACACATCAGTGTTATGGTGACATCTCACTCCAGATTTCCTGATGAACTTTTCCAGTGGCTCAACATAAATGTTTAAAAGCATTGGGGAGACTGTTGACCCCTGAGAACCCCACAACTGAGGGTCCAAGGGGCCAACAACTTGTCCCCAAGCTGTACTCTCTAGACATAACCCTCAAGGAAGGACTGGAACCAGCTGAGCACCAAACCCCCAGTCACCACCTCCGAGAGCCGGCACAGGAGCCTGCCCATGGTCGACAGTATTGAAAGCCATTGAGACAGCCAGCATAATCAACAGGATAAGTCATCCCCTGTCAGCCTCCCATAAAAAGTCATCTTCCAAGGTCGTCTTGGTACCATGCCATAACCTGAATCTAGACTGGAGTGGGTCAAGGCAATTCTACTCTTCCAGGTAAGTCTGGAGCTGAATCATTTTTAACCTATGCTTGAATAATGTAATGTGTTCAATATGTATAACAAAAATAAAATCTGAAGAATTATGGCACTTGAAAGACTAACAGGTTTATTTCAGTGGGAGTTTTTGTGGATAATAATCCACTTCCTCACACACATGGACCATAAGAGGTTGTTGTTGTTTAGTCGTTTAGTTGTGTCTGACTCTTCGTGACCCCATGGACCAGAGCACGCCAGGCCCTCCTGTCTTCCACTGCCTCCCGAAGTTGGGTCAAATTCATGTTGGTTGCTTCGATGACACTGTCCAACCATCTCATCCTCTGTCGTCCCCTTCTCCTCTTGCCTTCACACTTTCCCAACATCAGGGTCTTTTCCAGGGAGTCTTCTCTTCTCATGAGATGGCCAAAGTATTGGAGCCTCAGCTTCAGGATCTGTCCTTCCAGTGAACACTCAGGGTTGATTTCCTTCAAAATGGATAGGTTTGTTCTCCTTGCAGTCCAGGGGACTCTCAAGAGTCTCCTCCAGCACCACAATTCAAAAGCATCAATTCTTCGGCGGTCAGCCTTCTTTATGGTCCAGCTCTCACTTCCATACATCACTACTGGAAAAACCATCGCTTTGACTATGCGGAACTTTGTTGGCAAGGTGATGTCTCTGCTTTTTAAGATGCTGTCTAGGTTTCTCATCGCTTTCCTCCCAAGAAGCAGGTGTCTTTTAATTTCGTGGCTGCTGTCACCATCTGCAGTGATCGTGGAGCCCAGGAAGGTAAACTCTGTCACTGCCTCCATATCTTCCCCTTCTATTTGCCAGGAGGTGATGGGGCCCGTGGCCATGATCTTAGTTTTTTTGATGTTGAGCTTCAGACCATTTTTTGCGCTCTCCTCTTTCACCCTCATTAAGAGGTTCTTTAATTCCTCCTCACTTTCTGCCATCAGAGTGGTATCATCTGCATATCTGAGGTTGTTGATATTTCTTCCGGCAATCTTAATTCCGGCTTGGGATTCATCCAGTCCAGCCTTCCGCATGATGTATTCTGCATATAAGTTAAATAAGCAGGGGGACAATATACAGCCTTGTCGTACTCCTTTCCCAATTTTGAACCAATCAGTTGTTCCATATCCAGTTCTAACTGTTGCTTCCTGTCCCACATATAGATTTCTGAGGAGATGGATAAGGTGGTCAGGCACTCCCATTTCTTTAAGAACTTGCCATAGTTTGCTGTGGTCCACACAGTCAAAGGCTTTTGCGTAGTCAATGAAGCAGAAGTAGATGTTTTTCTGGAACTCTCTGGCTTTCTCCATAATCCAGCGCATGTTAGCATAAGAGGTAAGCCTATTCAATTAGGCAGAACTATTATTTAGTTATTATTTATAACTTTTTCAAGCTCCTTAATTCTCCAGTTTGAGTAGCATCTCCTATGCTGGGAGATGGGCAGTGTGGTCACCATCAAAAGATACCTCACCCTGATTGACAGGTTCAAAAGTTCAGATTGTCCTCGATGTGAAGCTGATTTCCCCTTTGAAAACTTAAGTGAAGAGGTTGTTTGGTCTCAGAAATCCTGAGAGAATATTTACTGAAGATACATGGCAAAATAACCCTTTCTGGGGGACTGTAACTCCATTACTTTCTTTAAAACAAAGCATTTTTTTTACTCTTTAAAGCAAACCTTTCTTTGACCTTTATATCTAAATATCTCCTTCCCCTACCTATGAATATCTACAAAGTTTCATTTTGCAAAGCTCCTGCTGGCGAGTACTAAAAATGTTCAGTCTTATAATAAAGTGGTTGTTTCTCTTTTTTTAAAAAATACCTTTTTAAGGATCAACATTTCAGCCCCTGCAGCCTGGATTCTTTCCAAATTTAAAAAAACAGGTAGAGCCAGCCAAAGACTGGTCTTTTCAATTTATATGAGCTATTTTAACTCAGAGTTGCCTATTTCTGAACTAGGGGTACAATTTTGCTTTTTTAAAACTCATAAACCCTTTGCCCAAACATCCCGAAATCTGGCACTGAGCAACAGCAGACTATCTGCTACAATTATGTCAAATGTGGTGCTGATCTGAAGCCAAGTTATAATTTTTTTGTTTGGATTGCCCCATTTTTAGAATGTTGGTTTGTTCTAACAGCACAGGATCATTGCTGCATTCTCACGGAGCAATAATGCACTTTTGTTTAGCAATAATAAGGTATTCCAGGAGTTTTAGTCCAAAAAAATAATCTATGTAAGCTCTGCGCTAAAGACACCAGTGTCATACTCCAAGATATCACAGGCAGCCTCTCACCATGGACAAGGGCACCAGGACCCAGTCCACCATGCAGGGTATTGAGTCCAAAGACACTCACTGTGCAGCTGGCTGTGACCAAGCAGAGGCAGGAATACCGAGCTGGGAGCCAGATTGCTGGACCAGGAGCACAGAACCAGAACAAAACGCTGAGATGCAGGAGACCAGCAGAAGCAAGCAGGGACCAAGGCAGGGGCAGGAATACTGAAGTCCAGATGCAGAGATGCAGGCAGCAAGAGCAGTAGTACTGTAATGCAGGGACTCTGAAGCTCAGGAGCAGCAAGGCAGTCAGCACAGCCAAAGACCTTTGTTGCTGAGGCAAGTTCTGGGAGGGAGAACCACTCCTTAAATAGGCCTTCCCTCCAGATTTCTGCGTGAGCCTCATGAGTGGCCCAGCAGCTGCTCCACAGGCAGAGCCTGAGCCTGCAAACACCAGGCCATTCCTGGGTCAGGCTGGCCCCGATCCTGCAGCTGGCAGGGCAGTGTGTGCCAGATCCTGACAACCAGGATGCTCCCAGAAGAAAGGAATAGTAGAACTGTTGCCCCCTTCTGATTATTCTATACCTAGAAAACCCTGGAAAGGGTTACCATAAGCCAGTATTGACTTGATGCCTAAGAATAACAGCTGAAAAATAAGTTCCCTAAAATGCATTAGTTCCTTAATTACAGGATTGCTATTAAGAGCAAATTGCAAATCAGAGTACAGGCTGCCAAATGCCAAGAACATTTCAAAGTTTTCCAGGATGTGGAAACCAAGAAACAGACTGAATGTAATAAAGGCTCTTTTTAAAAACAAACTTCAAGCTGGGTAAATATGAAGGATTTACTATTATCTGATAATTCCTCAGTTAGAATTCATTCCTTGCTCTTAGGATCATAGGATCTTCTTCAGGAGAAGTTATGACGCTGTTGTCTGAAATCTCATGTATGTATTTTTCCTCCCCAGGGACTCTCCGGCATCACCTTCCTGGCTCCAACAGCATCAGAGAAGATCAGGTGGATACTGAAGAAACAGTAAGCTCCAGAGACTAATGAATTTAATATACAGAACATCCTGCATCCTGGATCTAGAAAGGAGGTCTCCTGTGGGCTCTGTCTCATGGTGTGACCCAAGGTAAATAATTGTGTTTTCAACATTGTGCACTTTAATGCATTGTCAAGCATTTGAAGCTGCAAGGGATAAACGGCTGGAAATCAAATATTCAAATTCTGCATGACATGAGGAAGTGGTGTTCAACCATATAAATACACCTCGGGTAATTTTAGCATAGGGAAAGATGCCAACAAAGAACAGAGTAACTGGTAGGATGAGGTTTGCCCAGGTGGTAAGGACTGCTCCACAGATTTTTACCCATGTAAGTTTCCATCAGTGTAAGAAAGAAGTGTACGTGAGTGTGAATTCAAACTAGTGTCTACTTTTCGAATATTCATCCCATTTCTGAAAGCTTCCTAACAGATTTGCACTTAACAAAATAAACACTTGGCCTGAGGAGGACACACAGATGGAATAAGATGTAGGTTACATTGCATGAGGAAAGTGTGACTAAAGTAGAGCTCCTAGGAACACACCACAGGAATCACCAGTGCTTCTTGGCCCTGGCTTCACCTTCAACATTATCAGGTCTTACTGCTGCAGTGACAAACAGAAACAACATGGATTGCCACTCACAGGTTACATCTGATATTAAAAATGAATTGCCATTAATATGTTAAACCTTCTGCAAAATCAGGCGCTTAACAACATGACAGTGGACACTAGAAGCTACAATGTTTCTTGGCCCTTGATAAACAAAATGGTAGGTGGTACTGGAATCAATGAAAAGCAGAGGAGAAGCCGTAGTAGGCAGGGCAGAGCTGTGGAATTCTGGTTTGATCCCAATTCCTCTAGTTATAAAACTTAAACCTTAACCAGAGAGGGTGCTATAGCAGCAGCAAGAGTGGGAAAAACAAACAATGCTGGCTGAATAGCCGAGTGAACTAGATCTCTGGCTGCGGAGCCAGAAGTTGGGTGTTCAATTCCCCAATGTGCCTCCTATGAGTAAAGCCAGCCTGTGTGGCCTTGGTCAAGCTGCACAATCTCGGGATTCTCCCAAAAAAAGGGAACAGTAAACCACTTCTGAGTTCTCTCTGCCTGGAAAATTCTGAAAAAGGGTCACCATAAGTCAGAATTGACTTGATGGCACAGTTGTTGTTGTTATTGTTGTTGTTGTTGTTGTTGTTGCTACAGTGGTATTGCAGACATTGGAAATCCCAGCCATGGACAGGCATGTCTATGAGTAAATAATCTGCTTCTCCCTAATCTAATGTGTTCCTTCCATGTTCCAAAATGTGGACATCTCTCTTCTACAAAGAATAAGAACTGTGATGGGTTTAAGTGGGGCCAGCGATACCCTCAAGTGGGGTAAAGGAACCTGCTGGCATTAGTGACAAGAGGCCCCAATTATAAGTGACAGCTCTTACAGCAAAAGTAATTCTCTAACCCGACCCCATACAGACTGTTTTCTGTCACTCCCCACTCCACCCTGTTTATAAAAAATAAAAATGCAGAAATTCTGGTTAATTATCTTGGAAACGCACTTCAAATATTAGGTAAACACGACAAATGAGATGTAAATGAAGGCAGTGGAACAGCTGTCAGCTTGCTTGCTGATTAATGTTCTTCAGAAGTCACAACAATTAGGTTCCAACATGTTGCCCACTCCTTTCCCTCCTCTCTCCCTTGCCCATTTGGAGTACAGCGGTGGCAATAGTGGCTCTCAGGATCTGGAGTTTCTCCACTTCCTTTTGCATTTTAATTTGTTTTCTACCTAATCAAAATTGTTACCTTCTTATGTGAGTTGGCTGGATAGCTCAGTGGTTTAGGTATCTGGCTCCGGAGCCAGACATTGGAAGTTTGATTTTTCACTGTTCCTCTTGTGAGTAGAGCCAGCCTATGTGGATTTGGGCAAGCTGCACAGTCCCAGGACACCCTCAGAAGAAGGGAAGGATAAACTACTTCTGAGTATTCTCTGCCTGGAAAACTCTGGAAAGGGTTGCCATAAGTCAGAAATGACTTGCTGGCACATCAGTATTATTAATATTTACGCCAGTGTGGTGTAATGGATAGAGCAATGGACTAGGACTAGGGTTACTGTAAATTTCTTCTGACTTGACGACACATCATACACACATACTTAGTTATGGCTGTATCTTCATCTCAGAGTCTGTTCGTGGAATAGCATGGCCACTCATAGCATGACCCAAAAAAGAGGACACTAGAGAAGACAGGTATGCATCAAGTTTGCACATACCGGCTGATATCCTGTTGCATAGTATAGTAAGTTGCAACTAGAGTGGACTCATGGAATTAGTGGAACTTACAGAGGAGTTGACTCATTAAATCCCCACTTTAATTGTGATTTATTTCACTTTGTTGTTCAGTCGTTAAGTCGTGTCCGACTCTTCGTGACCCCATGGACCAGAGCACGCCAGGCCCTCCTGTCTTCCACTGCCTCCCGGAGTTTGGTCAAATTCATGTTGGTAGCTTCGATTTATTTCACTAAGCACCAGCATTTCAGCCATTTTTTCAGAGGTATAAGTACAAATTTAGAAATAATTATTATAATTTAAATATCTGCGTAGCACCGTATGTATGGAAAGACTATGACCAAGTGCTCCACATGTCTTTTCTAGCTGCTGCTCACACGCTGCCCTTGGATGGTCCCATGGCTTTGTTGGAAGACTCGTCCAGCAAGGACGAAGTGGAACCCCTGAAGGATACAGCAGGTCCTGTATCCTTAGCATCATAGATGTCCTACACTGAGGCACCTCAGCACCAGAAACAGATGCTGGACTGAGAATGCATGAGATCCCAGTAGGAGATCCCTAGAAAAGAGCCAGGCTGCAAAGGAAAACTCCTCTAGTGGCGGGTTCTGGAAATGATATGGTAGAAATATATTTTTCTTGTGAACACTATACATAGCATGGTCTCTAGCTCCTTCTAGTGGCCAGTTCTGGTGACTTCGTTGTTAGAAATATATATTAATAGGATTTATCTTTTAATATTTTTAATATTTTCAGACCATGGATAAGTGAATTACTGATCGCAAGGGTAAGGGAATCCTACTGTATTGCAATTGATTTTTCTGTTGTTCTAATCTTTTTTTAAAAAAATGTTGCAATTGATTTTTCCATTGTCTTTCAAATCCTTTGCAAGCCATCTTGGATCCCTCTGTTGGGAGAAAAGCAGGGTATGTGTGTAGGTATGTATTTATGAATAAACAAACTAATGAATGAATAAACAAAAGGAATATCAGGGGGCAATTTCTTGCCATCTTCAGAGGCAAGAAGAAGGAAGTTGCAGTTAGGGATGGGATTTTCATAACTCTATGACTTCCAGTCCTAGAAATCACCTAGAACCCACTAGGACTGGTAGGGAAGAAATCAGAAGGCAAAAGAGCCTTTCAACATCCCTATCATGCTTCTCTCCATGTGTATTGGATGGAAAGCAGAAAGGAATGTCCCTTTAGTTGCACTGCTTCCTGGGAATCATCCCAGTGCCCCATGGGTAAGATAGTCCCATTAAACCCATTAAACACTACAGGAGGAGCCTCTCACTGAATTACACACAGCCTGCTGCCATGGAGCAATGAGGTGACTCCCAGAAAGCAGTGCCATTGAAGGGTTGCCTGTTGGATATATTGCACCCTTATATGATGCCTTTAAGAGGTTTTAGTTGGGAGGGACTTTTCTTGACTGTGGTTGCTGTCAATCTGCGCAGTAGCAGCCAATAGTTCTCTCTCTATCTCAGAGTTATTTTTCCTGCCTTTTTGTCAGTCAGGGTTCTGTTTAGTTAGAGTCTGTAAATTAGCAGTTAGTGTTTTGTCAGTGTGAGTTATGGAGTCAGAAGTGAACAGTTAGGGTGAAGCGTTCAGTCAGGAATGTAAGTAGTCAGTTAGTCAGTACTGAAGTAAATTAAGCAGTTAAGCTCAGTAATGTAACAAGTTAACATTTCAACAAAATATGATGTTTATTTTTAAAGGAATGCTAAAAAGGATAAAAGAAGAACTGTGAGTAAACAGAAACCTTTTATTCTTTCCAATTAACCAGAGTCTCTGAGTGAATGTATTGAAACAAATAAATGCCAGTTGAGGTAAACTAACAAATAAGCAGTGGTTTACTAAGGGAGCCTCTGTAGGTTCCTGCCATTTTTATCGACCCTCTTCTTCTTTCCAGCTGAATCTTACGGAGAGAAGCAGAAAATGGCAGTAGAAAGACATCTGGTTTCTCCCCTCCTAGTCTCAGAAGTCTGCCTGGAGGATTTCGAGTGACATCAGGGACTGGAAGTCCTAGAATTATAAAAAAATCCCATCTCTAATTGCAGTTCTTCATCCTAATTCTGGATGAATCTTATTTATTAATCTTTCACCAGACTTGGGCTGGGCAGCCCTTCCGACAGAAAACATTTTCATACAGAAGACTGCCCTTGGACAAAGGAAATGTCTGAAGCACCAAGCCACCTGGGAGCAGCTTCTTCCCATGTTAAATTCATTCTCCTGAAACTAATGCTGGCCTACCCATATTCATCTAGGACCTCTGTCCTTCAGATGACAGAATAGATCTATGCAGACACATAAAATGTTAAGAATGGCCTTATGTTCACAAACACCTAGAAGATATGACAAAATTAGCCCTAACTTCCTGGTGCACAATGGGACGTGGTGGCGCTGCGGGTTAAACCGCTGAAGCCTCTGTGCTGCAAGGTCAGAAGACCTGCAGTCGTAAGATCGAATCCACGCGACGGAGTGAGCCCCCGTCACTTGTCCCAGCTCCCGCCAACCTAGCGGTTCGAAAGCATGCAAAATGCAAGTAGATAAATAGGTACCACCTCGGTGGGAAGGTAAATGGCGTTCCGTGTCTAGTCACGCTGGCCACGTGACCACGGAGAATTGTCTGCGGACAAATGCTAGCTCTATGGGTTGGAAACGGAGATGAGCACCGCCACGTAGAGTCGGACATGACTGGACAAATTGTCAAGGGGAACCTTTACCTTTACTACTGAATCTGCAATACTACATGAAGTAGTTCTGAGCACAGCTTGGAAAGCTTTCATGGCTACGATTCCTATCCAGCACAATCGGTAGCCAAAAAAGTAAAACTTTTCTTAAGTCTTGTTCTAAATAGCTTTTTATAATTCTGTCACTCTACTCTCATGCACTTGTGGGTTTGGCTACACTCTACCATTGCTGCAGTACTGATTTCTGATTAACACACAGGTGGGGGACTCTGAAAGTGCCACCAGCCAGTCACTTGTAACACCTTGCTAGGCATGAAGCTAAAGCAAATTGTCAGTCCACACCTCAACAATCCACAAGAAAGAAAGTGTGAAGTTTTAATAAGAATCAGCGCTCTTGCGGCATCATTTGTAAGGGAACTAGAATAATATTTATTGTTTCTCACTGCATATCCACTACTTGTCAATGTTTACAAATGTATTAGCAGATGATTTGGGATTTCTCTTGCTTTAGAGCTCTCTGAGGAGATATTTAACCTCAGAAACAAAGATCTTCTGACCTCTGTCTCTTCAGCAACAGCCCCTCCCCTCAAAAAACCCTATGAAACTGTTTTACAAATGGAGGAACCATTGCTTCTATCGAGGCAGAATAGACTCTAAAAAGTGGGAATCTGGTACCTGGATATTTTGGGCAGTAGAAGGATTGGGGTGTAGCTGTGTTAGTCTGTTGGGTATCTGGGTGACATCCATCTAACCCAATATTCTGTTTTTCACAATGGCCAGCTACAAGCAAAGCTCATAGAGATTAGCTTTGGGACTAAACCTCCCAGAATTCACCAGCCAAGAAGGCTGGTTTTAGCTGAGGATTCATTCAAAAAAGGTAAAATGACCAAGGTACATTTGTCTGCTGTTTTTTTTTTAATTTCATTTTGGTTTTTGCCCAAATCATGAGGAATTGTCAGTGTGCTAATATTTAGTCATTTAGATCAATAAGGGATATGTTCCTCACCTAAAACAGAAGTCCTGCCTCTTCTCATTAACTCCCGATCCATCTGAGACTAAACTACCCAGGGTTTTCTTAGTGTCTGCATTGATTCAGATTGTATTCCTAAACCTTTGCTAGAAACCTGAGCATACTTCATGCTGCCAGGTTAGTAAGGCTAATAATTTAATATACGTTGTGTTTACTCTACTAATTTCATAATTTCTGGACCAGAATGACTTGAAGTGAACTTGTGAAATGATAAGGCTTCAGTCCTGGGCCCAATGACATTCATGTAAGTACCACTAAAATGGGAATTTGTTTTGATGAGTGCATCTGAGTACCAGCATCCAAGACTGTGCTATAATATGCTCATCTTAATTTGCAAAGGAGGTGAGGTGAATTTGAAGGAGATCCTGCTTGATCCTGCTTAGCTCTTGGAAAGACTGCTTTCCTTCTTCTAATTATCATTGCTACTGTTCAGGAAAGTGCTGTGGATAGCTACACTTGAGCCGAAGGAGGCCAGAACAAAAGGGGAATGTGGAGAGTTGATAAAAAGCAGTTAAATTGGGCCTCTTTCGATGTGTTGACCAAAGAGATTTGAAAGTTCATGTAGAATCATTTTACTTCTGACTCACCCCCCTAACTGGTTTTAGCTGAGGATTCATTCATCTGATTGTCTGTAAAGGTGTGTGGATGTGTGTTTTTACTCTACAACAGTGGCTCCCAACTTTGGGTCCTCAGATGTTCTTGGACTACAACTCCCAGAAATCCTGGCCAGCACAGCTAGTGGTGAAGGCTTCTGGGAGTTTTTGACCAAGAACATCTAGGAAATCACTGGTCTACAACTTGTAGAATTCTTCAGGCAGCATATTGTATGGGCCATGATAGACAGATAGATAAATAAATAAATAGATGGATGACACTTGTACATGACACCGGATCAAATGCCAGGGTGAGCAAGGATGGAATTTCAACTGCAGCTATGGGCTGCGAGAATAAGCAAGACCAGCATTTTGTGTGCATCTCTACCTCATTGTTTTCATTTGAGATTGGTAATTTCATGTCTAAGTACCAGGAAACAGATAAGTAACAAATGTAGTAAACTACCATGCAAGAAAAGAGGGCTGCTTCATATGGAATAGTCCCTGCAGTAGTTACAGCTTTAGGGGTGGCATTCCTTGGTTCCCTCTTTCCTCCGAGGCCCCAGGAAACAAGCTGTCCTGGAGAGCCCCCTCCTTCCTAGAGCAGGTCTTTAAGGGTACAGGGGCCTGTAAGGAAAATGAGAGATCCGTGATAAAGAATCTCTCCCTTCCTGCATTTCCACTGGCACCAGTAGCCTACAAGTGAAGTTCCACTTAACACCGTTAAGTTGAGAACCAAACTGTTATCTTTTATTCAAAGGCTCCAATTTCTCTTTATCTGAACTAGCTGATACAGTTGGTAGGGCAAGCTACTAATTAACGAGGCATGCTTTGTGGGGAAAAGGCCAATTTGCAGTCTTATTTCTCTCAACCGAAGTGATTTAGCTTTTGAGCATGCGGGAACAAAACCTGAAGCGAAAATATCAAATATGTATGCCCTGCACCACCAGGCTGACGTTTCATATCCTGAAACTGAAAAAGAGCCAGGGAGAGGTTTCTTAATTTGGCTGTTGCCAAGATATTTTGATGAGGATTCTAGTAATCCTCTTTGTTCTTTTTTTGCAACAGCATTTTATGATTTCTTCAAATAACACCAGGGAAGTAGTCTTTAGAAGCTGAGGTTCTTAATGGGGACTGAAGAGAGTAGAATTTCAATATGATTGTGCAGGAGGGGGCACTAGAAGGGTGGATACATATAGCGATCTTATATACATTTGCATTTGCATCTGTATTTGCATATATATATATTTAGGGCTCTAAAGACTATATGCTTGGAGCTGTTTCCTTTATGCTGTAGATCTCCTACCTTGGTCAATAAATACTCTTGGGGCTTTGTTCTTATGTGGCTTCAAAGAGGCATTTGCATGGCACAAGTAGTTGCCCAAGACACATGTGGATGTACATTGTGAATAGCACTTCCACCCTCCTGCATTCCCGATCATTTCCAGACCTCCACATTACACGCACAGAGGTGCGGAACAGGATTCCAGTCAAAGACTTGTTACTCCAGTTTATTATCATGGGAAATTTCTAATGGTTATAACTTTTTTCTTTCTCATTAGCAGGTACCTCTGCCAAACTATGCACGCCAATGTTTTTGTGCCATATGCCTTTACATAGTAATCATCTAAAATATGGGATAGCCAATAATTTCTATTTATTTTATTTATTTTAAATATTTTTAAATATTTCTCCTGACAAAGGACCCAAGGCTGCATACGTCATTAAATGAGAATATTTAAAGCTAAAAACAGTAAGTATACAAATGCTTAAAAGGATCAAACAGATGCCACACTAAAAGACAGTAGACATCAATAATGCATTCAAAGCAACAAGGCACAACCATCCATTTAAAAACCCACGTGGGCAGCCAGTCTTAGAGGGAAAGCTTGGCTGAAGAGAAAGGTCCTTATCTGCTTGTGGAGGACAGTAAAGTCTCTCTCTTTTTTCTTCTCCCTTTTTTATTTTGTGGTGTGGGGGAGGGCAAAACTGGAAAATATACATAATTGCCTCTTCCAAGGTCATCAAGACTAAGCTTTGGGAGAACACCTGTAGGGATTTTTATGCAGGAGCAGGATCCACTTTTCCTTCTCCCTAATTAGTATTTGTCATCCCACCTAACTATCAGGCTGTGCTGCATGTTTGCCCACAGCGGTTCCAAAGTCTTGTGACAATAGAATTAACACTAACCATTGCCACTTGCTTTTCTATCTCCCACATCTCTCACTATCCTGCAAACAAAGAAAAAAGCTTAAACCGTAAATCTTTCAAAAGTTATAATCCCTTCTCAAAAGCACAGCAATTGGAGAGCCCCTGGTAAAATGTGTCCTAGGATAAGAAGGTGGACCTGTCAACCACAAGAATGCCTTCTCCAACCTTCCTCAGTCTGAGCTTTTGCACAGAAACAAAGGACACCTAAAGGAACCTTTTCTGGATCCCAAACAAAGAAAGTTTCATTTGGGATCTACAGGTAGGTTTAAGAAGGAACTGGCTGGTTGGATAACTCTGTGGTTTGGGTATCTGGCTGCCAAGCCAGAGGTTGGGAGTTCGATTCCCCACTGTGCCTCCTGTGAGTAGAGCCAGCCTGTATTGCCTTGGGCGAGCTGCACAGTCCCAGTACACTCCCAGAAGAAGGGAATGGTAAACCACTTCTGTGTATTCTCTACCTAGAAAACCCTGGAAAGAATCATCATAAGTCAGAGTCAACTTGACAGCATACAATTATTATTAAGAAGGAACAGAATTTGGCTCAGACCTCCGGCCACATCCAAATCCAGTGCACATCACTAGCTGCTCCAGTGAAGTCATATGGTTGCATCTGTTACTTAAGAAGCTAGTGGTAGCACAGCCAAAAATAAATGTATTAATAAGAGATGGTGAAATTGCTCAGTACTTAAGCCACTTAATTTGACCAATGGTACTGATTAAGATTTGCTGCCCAGGTTCTAATGTAAAAATGTAAATCCTGTTGTGTTATCCATGAATTAAAATTCCTAGACACAGGGCAACAGCATCTTTGTTTAAGATCATTTTTCTTATTTTCTCTTGTCACCACCAACCCACTCCCCAAAAAATAAGGTATTTGATTTTAATAAGGCATCTTCTGCTAATAGGCAAAAACATCTAGATATTTCTTATCACCACTTTAGAGTGCACATTTTCCTGTTAGAATTAGGACAGCACCCCGTTTATGGTGCAGATAAATCATTTTCATTGGATAGATTAACCAGTGGAAGTTTGGGCTGACTAATTAGGGAGGCCTATTATCATAACTGAAGCAAATTTTATTTAGAGGTGCTGTAAGTCGGGGGCATGTGTTGATTCTCATGTTGTAATCTGTAGTAAAAAAAAGAAATTATTAATGATGCTCTTTCCCCCTTAATGAGTGCTACCTCTCATTTAGTCCAATGCAAGTGATCTTATATTTCTCCGCTATATCTTTAAAAAAAAGCAATATTATTGTAATTCAGACATTTAAATCAATGTAACTGATAAATTACTAAATCAGTCGGTTAAAGGGAGTCCTAGCTCTTACCAAGGCTACATATATACATACATAGATACATACATATATATATATATATATCACACACACACACATATATATACATACATATATACATATATATATATATATATATATATATACACACACACATACATACATATATATATGTATGTATGTGTGTGTGTGTGTGTGTGTAGCCTTGGTAAGAGCTAGGACTCCCTTTAACCAACTGATTTATATATATATAATGTAGGCGCACAGCTAGCCAGCTGATGGATACAAAAGGATTTCTAACCCAAACAAAACTGGTAGAGGCTGTATGAGTACTAGGGTGGAGTGAGAGATTGGAAAAGTGACACAGAGAGAGAGAGAGAGAGACCATGCCAAAGGGCAGAATTGGGTGAGTCTGGAAATAACATATTATAATAAATAGAGATAGGGTGAAGACAAAGAGAGGAAGTGGAGGTGCTCTCAATTCACCAATGAAGGTAGACAGATGTTGTTGTTCTGTGCTGTCAAGTAGGAACCGACCTATACTAACCCTAATAGGGCTTTCAAGGTGAGATATTCAAGGAGTGAGTTTCCATGGCTGAGCAGGGATTTGAACCCAGGCCTCCTAAGTCCTAGTCCATCACTCTACCCAGTATCCCACACTGAGTATGAGAGAGAGAGATGAGCCCGTTAAGACACTAAAAGCCAGAATTCAAATTTCTGCCATGTTCCCCAATATTTCCAACACCCTAAGCTCTATTTCTTAAAAGTATATGAAGGACACACACAATGAGGGAGCTGACAAGCTCTGCCCTGCTCCCATTGTTGCTTTCATGGAAGTGGACTGTCTAAAGGGGGCTGTGCCAGCTCTTCACATGAACCTGATTTTCTGTCTCTGTATGTATTTTTGCTCACAGGAAGAACTTAGATACGAGACAAAGCTCTCCTCTCCAGACTGTGGTTTTCAGACCCCCTCGTTGCATGTGGTCTCCACTCACGTTCACTTTCAGTTGAAGAGTGCTTCTACTAGATTCTGTTCTGTCACCTTGTGTTTGCAAACCCAAGAAGTGCTATGCAGGTTAAAAACGGAAAGACTTGTTTCTTTCTGTCCCGGGGTTGGCTCAGAGGCAAAGACTGCCACTTTGGAGATTGAGAGTTCAGTGGATCGAATCCCAGGACGTCTACCTTTTAACTGCTGGATACCTTAGTGGTTTAGATCTCAGAGCCAGAAGTTGGGTGTTCGATTCCCCACTGTGCCTCCTTGACAGGGGCTGGACTAGATGATCCATAGGGTCCCTTCCAGCTCTGCACTTCTAAGATTATTATTATTGAGCAGTGTTTAGCCGCCGCCACCCCATAATAATGTACATTACTTTCTTCCATGAAAGTCAGTGGTCGCCTTTCAAGGGTCTATGTGGAAAGCAAACTTTGGGAGTTGACCTGTCAGTGAGGGCAACTGTGCTTTCTCTTCCTGATGTGCGTTGTCACCTGACAGGCACCCTGCAGGGTATTGCCTATCTCCCTCCCATTATAATAGCAGGCCTTTTGTTAGTGGCATTAATAAAAAGCAGTGTCAGGGCTTTTGTGTGACTTTGCATGACAATCTGCATTTATGCACGGTGGGTGGGCAGAAGCCAAAGTGTCAATTGCTGATGTGCCATTCCAGTAATGTAATATAGCAAAGGCTAGACAGCCGGATGACCAAGGACAAACTGTCAGAGCTGGCATATCATTGTAGGCCATTTTCCAAAACAAGGAGAAAAGTGGTGAGAAGGAGGAGGTGGAGGAGGAGAATCAGAGATGAGAAGTTCTGAAATTTCTGTTTCTGAAACGTTGCCACAACTGATGACATCATCGGCCTTACATGGCGTAGTGGCATGAACAGGACTCCAATTTTATTTTTTATTTCGTGGTCACAGAACTCCACCAGAGCTACCCTCTCTACATCTCCATTTGCTTGCTCAATTATACTAAAAGTTAAGAATCCTTTCCATGAAAATTATTCATTTGTTGGATATTACTGTGATGATCCGCACAAAAACAGATTCTGTTTCAACACTCCATGTCAGGCCTCGTCTCTGCTAGCAATTCAACAGGCATATCATGTCCACCTAGTTATCTCTCTATTGTCTTTTAACTTCATTAATTATTGTCTGTTGTATCACAGTATTGTTTTTGAATTGTAGTTTTTGTTATTGTGGGGTATTGAGGGTCTGTGACTTTTGATCTAGTGTAAACTGTCCAGCATGGTACTTATACTAATGGGGCAGTATATAAATCGAAGGGAGGGAGAGAGGAAGGGAGAGAGGGAGGGATATTCATTTAAATCAACAGGAAAAATACCTATGGCAGTGTTTTCTTCTCACAGCTGATGGGAAACCACATGCTTGAATGCCCCCTCCTCCATGAAAACATCCTAACAAGGAAAGTTAGCATGTGAAGAAAGAGAAACCCAACACAGATATAGTGCTTAAAGGTGTCAGATTAGTGATGGCAAAACTCAGGTTCAAATCTCCATGAGTGACCATGGGTCAGTCACTCTCCCTGTGCCTTACCTCTCTCACAGAGTGGCTGTGAAGACAAAAATGGAGAGGAGGATCATGTATACTGTTTGAGCTCACTGGAGAAAAGGTGGGATAGAAATATAACAAATGAAGAAATGATGATTTAGCTTAAAACTTGGCTTTGAAATACAAGTTTTCCACTTAACAAGTTGTGTTGTGTAACCATGAAGAAGGTGTAACCTCCACTTGCATTCAAAATCTTGTAGAGTCCAAGTGGTATGATCTTTGTGCTATTATACAAGTTTGAATCAGCTCTGAAGTACACTCAGTTGTGTAGCAGGGACAGGGCCACAGGGATGGTTGCTCTGGGACAAAATTCTTAGGGGCATAACATTTCAGCCCTGTCATGGAGCCATTGGGTGAAGCAGAGCAGACAGTGGGCAAGAAAGCATGCTCCCCTCACCTCCTTTCTTCTGGCCGCGGCTGCCTTGCTCACTCCCCCACTCTGAGCAGGCAGCAGAGGCAGCCAAACAGACTTGCCTCCTTGGAAAAGGTGGCCCAGAGGGCGAAGGGTGGCCTGGAGCAGCCGAGCCTCCATTCCCCAGTGTAAACAAAATGGGCAGGCTACATGAAGTATTGAGACCTTGAGGGGGCGCAATACTTACCTTGCCCCAGGTGCTGGCAACCCACACTACACCACTTGGTTCACTTGTTTTAACTCCTAGTTTTAATTTCAAATTTCACTGAAATCTGGAATGTTATACTGTAACATTTACACTACATACACTTTTGTATGCAGTGGGAGTACTACAATTTCACATAGTTACGGTTTCATAACAGGTTATTGTTATTTTACATTGTCTTCTCCACACCCATCTCTTGCTTTATTTTATTTCATTTATATCTTTTTGTTCCTCCATTGAGGGTTTCTTTTTAAGGCCACGCTGAGACAATGTCCCAAGAAGGTACTGATTAGGCCTGACAACTTTAACCTCAGTCAGGTTATTGCATGGTGTACCTTCAGCCATGCACCAGCTGTTTAGCTTGTTCATTTATTTCTTACTTACCAACCACATTTATGTGGCCACCCACCAGCCTATGTTCTCTGGGTAAACTTCCAAATAGAGAATAGAATCTGATGTTAAAATACAACACAGAGATTAAAATACAACACGAAGATTCTCATCTCCTCTAAGAATTGATCTTCAAATTAGCAGTTCAGACCTTAATCTTTCAATCAAGATACTTCCAAATAAAAGCCATCCTTATGTGTCGGCTGCTGCTGTGCTGTAGAAATCTCCAGGCTGTAAAAAAATTGTTTCAGAAAATGAAGCAAAACTCATCTTCCAGATTTCTCACACACCCTGCTCTTCTAAATGGCCTAAAATCTTGTGAACTTGAAGGGTAAAAATGTTCGGCTAAAAGTAAAGACAGAAGAGAATTTGGCTGACATCAAGACACTTCACAAAACTGCTTCCCAAAAGTTGCTACAGGAGAAAGTGCACCTGGCAAACTACACATTTTCAAGACTTGTGGTGCATTTTGGAGAAATAAAGTATGTTCTAAACCAGGCAAACATTTTTAAACTATTGTTGTTTAGTCGTTAAGTCATGTCCGACTCTTCGTGACCCCATGGACCAGAGCACGCCAGGCCCTCCTGTCTTCCACTGCCTCCCGGAGTTGGGTCAAATTCATGTTGGTAGCTTCAGTGACACTGTCCAACCATCTCGTCCTCTGTTGTCCCCTTCTCCTCTTGCCTTCACATTTTCCCAACATCAGGGTCTTTTCCAGGGAGTCTTCTCTTCTCATGAGATGGCCAAAGTATTGGAGCCTCAGCTTCAGGATCTGTCCTTCCAGTGAGCACTCAGGGTTGCTTTCCTTCAGAACGGATAGGTTTGTTCTCCTTGCAGTCGAGGGGACTCTCAAGAGTCTCCTCCAGCACCACAATTCAAAAGCATCAATTCTTCAGCGGTCAGCCTTCTTTATGGTCCAGCTCTCACTTCCATACATCGCTACAGGAAAAACCATAGCTTTGACTATGCGGACCTTTGTCGGCAAGGTGATGTCTCTGCTTTTTAAGATGCTGTCTAGGTTTGTCATCGCTTTCCTCCCAAGAAGCAGGCGTCTTTTAATTTCGTGGCTGCTGTCACCATCTGTAGTGATCATGGAGCCCAAGAAAGTAAAATCTGTCACTGCCTCCATATCTTCCCCTTCTATTTGCCAGGAGGTGATGGGACCAGTGGCCATGATCTTAGTTTTTTTGATGTTGAGCTTCAGACCATGTTTTGCACTCTCCTCTTTCACCCTCATTAAGAGGTTCTTTAATTCCTCCTCACTTTCTGCCATCAGAGTGGATCATCTGCATATCTGAGGTTGTTGATATTTCTTCCGGCAATCTTAATTCTGCTTTGGGATTTATCCAGTCCTGTCTTTCGCATGATGTATTCTGCATATAAGTTAAATAAGCAGGGAGACAATATACAGCCTTGTCGTACTCCTTTCCCAATTTTGAACCAATCAGTTGTTCCATATCCAGTTCTAACTCTTGCTTCCTGTCCCACATATAGATTTCTCAGGAGAAAGAGAAGGTGGTCAGGCACTCCCATTTCTTTAAGAACTTGCCATAGTTTGTTGTGGTCGACACAGTCAAAGGCTTTTGCGTAGTCAATGAAGTAGAAGTAGATGTTTTTCTGGAACTCTCTGGCTTTCTCCATAATCCAGCGCATGTTAGCAATTTGGTCTCTAGTTCCTCTGCCCCTTCGAAATCCAGCTTGTACGTCTCGGAGTTCTCGGTCCACATACTGCTGAAGCCTACCTTGGAGGATTTTGAGCATAACCTTGCTAGCGTGTGAAATGAGTGCAATTGTATGGTAGTTGGAGCATTCTTTGGCAGTGCCCTTCTTTGGGATTGCGATGTAGACTGATCTTTTCCAATCCTCTGGCCACTGCTGAGTTTTCCAAACTCGCTGGCATATTGAGTGTAGCACCTTAACAGCATCATCTTTTAAGATTTTAAATAGTTTGACTGGAATGCCATCACCTCCACTGGCCTTGTTGTTAGCCATGCTTTCTAAGGCCCACTTGACTTCACTCTCCAGGATGTCTGGCTCAACTATAGGTGGCTAAAAAGGGATGTACTACTATTTAATTGTCTAAGAAGAATAATTGTATGCCATCAAGTCAGTTCTGACTTATGGCAACCCTTTACAGGCTTTCTAGGTACAGAGTACTCAGAAGTAGTTTACCTTTCCCTTCTTCTGAGGGTTCCCTGGGACTGTGTAGCTAGCCCAAGGCCACATAGGCTGGCTCTATTCACAAGAGGGACAGTGAAAAATCAAACTCCCAATGTCTGGCTTCAGAGCCAGATACCTAAACCACTGAGCTATCCAGCCAACTCACATAAGAAGGTAACAATTTTGATTTTTGTCACCTACTAATATAAGACTATGAATCCAATCAGGCTAAAGTTTGTGGGCATTTTTAGCCAGAGACCTTAGCCTGCTTATTAGATGTTGTTAGACGCCATCTCCCATTTGCCTCAGGGCAACAAAGCCAATGGTGAGTAAGGACAAGAATTCAGATCAGCAATATCTGAAGGACCAAAGGGTGCCAATCTCTGCATTTGCCCCTCACGCGTGCTTGTGGTGGCAATGTTGTACATACCAGAACATGCAGGAAAGAGAACATACAATAAAGATGGCCACGATCCCTTTGCCAGCTGGTGGTGGGTGTTAGGCACACTTTTCTCTGCTTCTGACAGGAACTTTGCTGCAGGTGTAAGTGAAATATGCTTTTCAGAGAAATAAGCACAGCCCTGGTTCTGTAATGCATTGTTATCATTAATGCCCTTTCTTTAAGAGGACCATACATGTCACCGATTAGAACAACGGCAGGGACCTTGCAATACTCCAGATGTTGCTGGACTGTCAAACCACTGGCCACACTGGGTGGGGATGTTGGGAATGGACATCTACCAACCTGCAGAGGACCTCAGGGATCCTTGTTTCTCCATCTGAAGCTAAACAGTCATTGCACAAAAACACCACTTGCAGAAACGTTCTGCACTCTGCTCCCTCCCACCATATGTGAGAAAGCTGAGATGTTTTATTCTTATTCCTCTCTTAATCTCCAGTGTTCCTTGAGCTTTCTTAAATATCAAAAATTTTAAGACTCCTTTTTTAAAAAAAAACTCTGCTTTGATGAAGACTTTTATAATAATGAAATCTAGGTGTAAAAATGATTTTTTTAAAATATATTGCAATAGTTTTCAGAAGGAACAGGCCATATTTGATACTTCTACGATTCACATCATGAAAAGATTTTGATTTTTTTTAAAAATCCTCCAGCAGTATGCATAATTGGGAATATAAAATGTGGAAAATGTTTCAGTCTATCTTGTCTGTTAAAAGACATGTCACTATTCAGGATTGTATCCAGCTGTTAGTTGTAAAGAGGGCATTGCCATCTTCATTCACAACTCCATATTCTGTTTTTTATTTACAGTATGCTTAGTTCTCAGGAGGGCTATCAGGATATAAAAGGTTTGGAAACCAAGTCCTTCCTACAAGAAACAGGTGAGGGAGCTGGGCATGTTTAGTCTGGTGAAGAGAAGACTAAGAGGTGATAAGATACCCATCTTCAAATACTTGAAGGGCTGTCACATGGAAGATGGAGCAAGTTAGTTTTCTGCTACTCTACAGGGTAGGAACCAAAGTAATCGACTTACATTACAAGCAAGGACATTTCAATTCACTTTACTAATGGTCAAAGCTATCTAACAATGGAATGAACTGTTCCATAGGGTGATGGATTCTCCAAAGTTTGGCGGTGTTTAAGCAGAGACTGGGTAACCACCTGTGAGGGATGCTTTAAGTAGAGATTTCCTGCTTTAGGAACTCAATGAACCCACTGGTCTTTTCCAGCCCTAGTCTTCCATGATACATCCAGCTCTTCTTTTGAAGGCGGGAGGGGGGGGCTTTCTTCTTTTGTTCCTTTGAGTCACCGAACACTTCTTTATTGTTTCATAGCCTCAAATACACTTACCACATAATTAGAAATTGTCCTTTCTCAAGTAGCAAAAGACATCTCTTTGTCATAGAACATGCTGTTCCTTGCCTCCATATCATTCCAGCCTGCTTTGTTTTGTGATTGGTGCTCAGAAGATAAACACATGTTTGGTTTGCAAGTTTGATTGGTGGGGCACACAACTTTGGGGAAATCACGGGAGAGGAAATGTGTTTATCCAGAACATATTTAGTTTGACCCTTAATGGCTTATATGAACCTCAGTGGCCTCATTTTGGTTATAGACCTCTCAGTGCTCTCCGAGTTTTCTGCTAGAAGATGTGAAAGGAGGAGCCGTGAGGAGATATAGTATTTATTTTTATTTTTATTTCCCTTATTTTTCTCCTTATTTTTCTCCTTATTTTTATTTTGCAAGCAATTTAGGGTTCTGAAAATTCACTTGGGAGTTTACTTCGCTCTCCACTTGTCTGTTTAAGCAGGCTTAGCAGCAGTTGTTACAGAAAGCCTTTGGCTTTTCTAGGAAGGCAAGTGTGCTTTGCCTCTCTTTCTCAGTCCCTCTCTCTCCTTCACCATCTTAGCAGTCTCTTTAAAGAAGAAATATAGAGTGTAGACAAAACTTGCTGAACTGGGGAATACAATATTTCCCTAGTGTCTCAAACAAAATGTATCCAGCAGATTGAACTGCATTGAATAGGTTGTACTCTGTTATTTTAGCAGCTGCGGCTAACTGAATTTCACCTTCATGGACAGCGGCTGCCAGCCACTTTGTCTAGAAGGACAAATTCTGCCCTCAGACATGCTAGCAGAGCTCTGGAGGAATCCTGTTTGGGCAATAAGTGAAGTTTCCAAGACTGCAGCCAATTAACAGCTTCATCACAAAGCTGAGGCACTCTCTGACTCTAGCAAGAATAGACCTGCTGAAATCCAGATAGACTGAACTGAACTTTACACCCAGGCGCTTCAGCAAAATGGTAAAATGGCCTATAACAGGATAATCAACATGCAAATGTTTTCCTTTCTTATTGTGAAAATGCAAGTTTACAGAAACAAAGCAATCTTGGTCCTACCTTTATGGTAGTGTAGCCTCTGCAATGTTGGTGCATGTGTGAAAGGATATGAATAAAGTGCCATTTAATGTATTTTAATTTGGCTGAAGTAACAAGTATTTGAGGTTATTTTGCCACATAATGGCTGAAATTCGGTTGGTTGTCATACTGAGTCAAGTGGAACTTAGGGAGGAGTTGACTCACTAAATCCTACTAAATTCAATGGGCCTATTCTAGTGTGACTTACTATGCGAAGCAACAAAGCTTCAGCCATTATGTGTAACTGAGTTTGTTCCTGTGAATATCTGCCTAGATAGCCTTGTGCTGAGTATAGTGAGAAGCAATGATCACTGCCTTGCTCTTTTCTGTCAAGGGTAATATCCTGGGGCCTCCTGGGGCTTGAAGTACTGCTGCCTCTGACACTATGCACCTACTTATTCTCCTGGATTATGGAGAGAAGGCCTTGTTTCAGGCACACCAACTGTAAGCAATGGGTGGTTGCCATGATACAGAGTTTTCTCTGTGGTGGCATCTCAATTCCTGGATTATAATGCCATTCCAAGAATATGAAAAAGTTACTTAATTTGGACTACAACTCCCAAAATCCCCATACCAGCATGCCCAGTAACCATCCTGGCTGGGTTCTTCTGGGAGTCGTATTCTTTTAAAAAAATTAACTTTACTAAGCTTTGTTCCTCTCTTAACATGTATGCCTAATACCAACTTTAACTTTTTTTCCCCCCATTTAGTTGTCAGGTGGAAGCTGCTTTTCCTGCAATGTTATTGGCAGGCTTCAGTGTTGACTTCTTCTATCCTTTTATATATATTTTTATCTGCTCTGTGTGTCTGCTTGTTTCATATTATAGATTCCTTTTTTCTAACCCTATCTCTATTTATTCTAATATGTTATTTCCAGACTCTTTTTCTTACAGATCTCAGAGTAACTGTTGTGGGAAAATAAAATTACAAATTGAGGTTAGAGAGAGAATGAGAGCTAGCTGATGTAAGCTACATTCCCAGATCAATAGGATTCAGTAAATAATCTCTAAACAGTTAAATTTTGGGGTGCTATTACTTAGGCCTATTTGTTAGTTGCACCAGAGTAAGTGGAATTCAAGAAAACATGAGACTGGCGACCTCGCTCCTAAAAGTAATTGCTCTTATTTAGATATTTCTTAAAAGTGTTGATCGTGCCATCATCATGATCATTTTAGAACTGAAGAACTGGAAGGGACCCTATGGATCACTTAGTCTAGCCTCTGTCAAAGAGGCACAGTGGGGAATCGTACTCCCAAACTCTGGCTCCCAGCCAGATACCTAAACCACTGAGTTCTCCAGCGGTTCATGTCTAGCCAATGTGGTAGGCACTAGCTGGTGTATATCCCACCTACATGAATTAGATCATGTATTACTTATTCTATATTGCAGCTACCATATATTGTATTGCTCTACCTTTCAGTCTGTATATCACACACGCAAATGCACACTATCGGGCTGGAAAAGTCACTGGTCATGTTCACTTAGAGGATCAGGTAATTCTGGTAGCTGTTTTCCCCAAAAGTAACTTTTTCCAGCTCTGCAGATGGAAGGATGGATAGCTATATGGATGGGTAGACACACATTATTCATTAATGGGAGTGTGTCTGTGCACACACACATACTCTCTCTGTATTAGATAGTTTGACAGATAATGTAGATTCATGCAGGCACAAGTAGATAAGTAGATAGCTAGATGGACAGACAGATATTGCTGCTCTTTGTATTCATGGTATATATTATAGCCGCAGCCATAACAATTGCTTTGTGTTTGGGTGAGAAGTGGTTAACTGACGAAAAGAGGAATCAGGTTCTGGGATTTTTCCTTGCTTATTGTTTCTTTGTGAATTGCGATGAGCACAAGAGCATATCCTGTACACCATCTTGATTGCTGACATGGGTGTCGTCAACATTCATGCTGCCCTTTGTTATGTAAAACCTGACATATTTTTTTCCTGTTGGCAATGTGGCATGATGTTGTGCAGCGATATTGGGCCATTTCCTGGCATTTTGAATTGTGGATAGAGAAGCACAATATCCCATGTTCATAAACCAAAGGTTTTTTGAAGAATTATAGATAGGTAGATAGGTAGATGGATGGATGGATGGATGGATGGATGGATGGATGTGTGCCAAGGATGTCTCCTGTAAAATAATTCACCATTCTCCTTCCATTTGGTTAAGAAGAAATTGCCATCAAAAAAAAGAATTTCAGAGAAGGAAAAATGTTGGAGAAATTCTTATAGATGAAGTTCAGGATTCTTATTATTTTATGAAATGGTGGAGAAGTGTGCATGCCTCATCTTTCACTGTAAAGCTGCAGAATGATGCTGCGCTGTGCAATACAAAGGAAAAAACAATGCTGGGTTTTTTTTCTGCAGTAAATTCAGCAATATCACCAAACAAAATCTAAAGGAGAATGAGGCAGAAAAGTGCAAGCCTCTTTTATGGGGAAACAGAATTCTTGTGAAACTGGAGGATATATTATTTCTTTATTCATATCAGAGCATTGCCCAATTTATTGACATATATGAAACATGGATAAAATTAAAAACACATTAAAATCTTAAGAGAATTAGACTGTTTTTGACCAGGCTACTTCAATTAGCATTATATTAGCCATTTGCTAGTTCTTCTTTTGTACACTTGGTGGGGCATAAGCTGATTGAATCAAACTCCATTGATTGAATTTCTCCACAGTCACAGAAAATTTGCCCTGTATCCATTTTACTTGATTATTCTTTAATCTTCCTACTTTTTGAGACATTGTAAAGCATCAGGAGGCTCATCTTTGGGAACCAGACAGGAGATTTGATTAATCATATTGTCTGAAACACTAGGGTTGGTCTCTTGCTAAGACATCACTGGACCAATATCTATTATACTGCAGCAGCGTTCATATGCTGGCCAGAGCTGGAACTGCAGTTCTTCAGTGTATCTTGAGCCATGTGATTTGAAGAACCAATTGTGGCCTGAATGGCTATATATAACTCTTGCTTCTCACTGAATTTCTCAGACTGAGCAACTTGCTTGCCAGAATAAGAGCACAAAGTGTCTTGCATTGGGGGTTTCTCCTGCGTCGGCTTTTCATCTGCCCAACCTGATTCCTGGTTACCAACCTGTCTTCTGACTAAGCTTCTGTTATCCACTGCACTAAAATCTCTGCCCAAAGTGAAATTCAGCACCCTGGACAAGTCCTGCCAAGTTTAGACTGTACCGCAGAGTGGATTCAATGCCTCTGTGAAATTTAGTCATGAGCCTCCAGTGGTTTCCATGTGTCATTATAATGATTCTTTTTTAAAGTAATTGGCAGGCTCTGAGGATGGAGAGCTGCTGGCTGAGCAACCCTATCCCAAGCTCCCTGAGAGCACAGATCTGGGTGTGGAATTCATGCAGCTATCTTGTAAATTTGTGTGAAGGCCAGGTATTCCTTGCCCCACATGACAATCAAAACAAAGCAGTTAAGGAGTTGCTTAGTTCAGTGGTTCTCAAATTGGGGTCCCCAGATGTTCTTGGACTGCAATTCCCAGAAGCCTTCACCACTTGCTGTGCTGGCCAGGATTTCTGGGAGCTGCAGTCCAAGAACATCTGGGGACCCAAGTTTGAGAGCCACTGGCTTAGTTTTGGCTTCATTATTTAGTCAAAACAACTGAGCTGACATGGAATATTTTGGCTGAATTCTGAACAATCCAGAATCCTTTTTCCAAATCAAGCTCCAGCCTTTATAGAAGATGGGAGGAAGTTAGAAGCTCAAACATTTCACTCGGCTTAATCAGAGTCTGGTTTTACATGACTCCTTTGTCATGAGTCACAGGGATTCTGATTTATTGGCATTCTGGTTGGCACCATTATGGCTACAGCTGAGAAATGACTGGAGGGTGAATCCCTGTTTATACTTGTGTGGGTGAACTGTGGAATCTGAAATGTCTCCTCATGGCTAATGAAGCAGTGCAAGAGTGACACTGAGACACAAATGGAAATTCTACAGAGGTTTGTAAGAGAAACACAATGTTTCACCAGATCACCAGGAAACTGGTACATTGTTCAAACTTTAAGCACTATCCCTCTGAAGGTACCCTGACATGAAGTAAGAAACAACATTCAAAAAACAGAGATAATGGTTGAAATCTGTTGCAGCATGGGCATCTACTAGCTTTGCCAAAATAATTGGAATGATTCAGCCCAACTCAGCTGTCAATACACGAATCTACATCTAAAGCATTCCTGAGACATGGCCATCCAATTTCTGTTTATGCAAAGGAGACTCCATCACTTTCTGCAGGAGTCCATCCCACTGCTGAACAATCTTACTATCAGGAAGCTCTTCCTAACAGGAGTGCCTCTTTTCTGGGCTGTGGAGAAGAAATCCATTGGCCGGTGGGTCATTCTGGCAGAGCTCAAGAAGGGACTAAACAGCTGCAATTACCAAACCCATTAAGAAGGAGGGCTTGGTCACATTTGAGTCTTGGATGGCCATGGATGGATTTTTTGCCGGTGAAAGGCACCCTTAAATTCAACTTCCCAAGGAATTGCATCTCCTGCCTTGCATTTTTCTTGCAGTATAGCAAACTGGCAGCATCCTAAATAGCTACGTGACCAAGATGGAGGACTGAACCCAATGGTTTTTTTTCTACCCAGTTTGCAGAGATGCCTGTATTTTACTGTTTAATATTTTGTTGTCTATTATTCAGCACTGTAAAAAACATTAGCCATGACATGGTGCGTTTGTCTTAGTGACAAATGAACAAGCATGTAAATAAACGATCCATATTAATTTTTGCTTCAAAAAACGCAGTAGGGCTTATTTTCAGGGGATGTTTTATTTTTTTTTCCATGTACAACAATCTACATTTATTCAAATACAGTCATGTCATCTTCTGGTTGCTGCACAATGGTGGAGGGCGGGGTTTCACTCAACTGGGGCTTATTTTTGGGGTACGGCTTATATTACGAGCATCCTGAAAAATCATACTAGGGCTTATTTTCAGGTTAGGTCTTATTTTCGGGAAAATGGTATTATACTTCTGACTGGGAAGCCTTGGCTCCTGTTGTAATGCCATTGCTGAGGATCTAACATCTTCACACAGGGAGGCATGTCTGTCTCTTTCAGCATGAATAACCCTCCTTTCAAAACAAAACAAAGCAAAACACCACACTCTTGTGGCACCTTTAAGGCTAACAGATTTATTTCACTAACAGATCCACTTACAATCCACTTCTTTTCACTCACAGAGTACAAAGCTAAGAATGCCAATTTATATACATGGCTGAAGATGACAATTGCATTATTAACACTGGTAATGAATTTTCACTGTGTCAATGGTACAAACAACTTGACAATACATAATTAGTTGGTGCGAAGTGTTTGAGGCAAATATAACATAATTATTCTTTTGCTTTCGCAACATCGAAGCACTGGCGTTTCTTCAGTTCTGATCTCAAGGTGAAAGCTGGATGTACTAAGACTAATACAACTTTGGGGCCATACAAAAGTCTGTAGGGGAAACTTTCTTATTAATACATAAAGCATATTTTTACACTAGATATATTTTACATTTCATCATCAATCTGTAGAGGAAGGGAAAGTTTTAGTTCTGCTGATTATTGAAAATCCCATGACCTGGGGCAACAGAGAAAAACTCATGGCCTTCCTAATATTCTTGGGCTCCATCTCCCATCATTCCCAGCTAACATGACTAATGGTCAGCAGTGATAGGAGTCCAGCCACATCTGGAGAGCCACAAGTTGCTTACCACTTATTTGGGGAAATAAGTGGAAAGGAGCCAAGAAAAGTACAGCCTAGAAATGAGGCAAGTGATTCTGCCACATGCAGTGGAACTCCAGCATTCAGTACCCCAAGTGTGTGTGTGTGGCAAGGGGGCGTCAAGAAGTTTGATAAGGCAGCTGAATTTCATATATTGATTCATACCCATGAGCCAAATTCTTTAACAGCAGGTTTCCTAGTAAAAGCTATATGGATAAAGCACATTTAACCTAGAGAGAGAGACTGTTTCTGGGAGCAGGGGCGAGGCGACAATAAAAAGGCCATTTAAGCTTGCAGTTCATGGCAACTAGAATAATCCCCCCATATCTTCATTTCCTACTACGTGCATTTGTGGCTTTAAAAGACGAAGCATATTCCATTTCCAAAAATGGGTTAGAATATGATGATAGCCAAACTTCTTATTATTGCTCCTACTGGTACTATTTCATTAGGAGAGGGAAGGACACATTTAGTTTTAATCTCTCCCTGTCTATAGAATTAAATCACCGTGCTTGTAAATTATGCATGTGAAATTGCCAACAATTTGGGCTTGTGCAATTTCCAGTAAAATGTGCTAATCCTGAATTATGTGATTTGCACTGTTCCAGATAGACTAATTTGTCAAGGCTGACTAAATCCATTCCGTGCCTCCTTAAAGGTGTGGATGAATTTGATTCGGAAACAGATTTACATCCTTGGCACGAAGCAATAAAACTGTTGGCAAATTTCTCCGATCTAACCCATAAATTCCCTCCTTTTTCAGTAGTGCTAAGGTCGCAGAGAAGGGTAGCAGTACCACATCTCTGGTTAAAAGGGGAAAAAATAGATGTGAAAAAAAATGCCCACTCACAATTGTCCACCCCGAACATTTGTGTCATAGGTTATGCTAGGATAATGGGGAAAGGTTGGACTGGGAGGAGAAGACGTTTTATACCACTGGAGAAAGAATATATAAAGTGGAAGGAGTGGAAAGAATGAAAGCAAATAAATCCAGGAGTAGTCATAGGATTTTGGGGGAAAGAAGTGCTGCTGAGGTAAATCCATCCCCCCATCCCCCCAGTTTCAATACCCTGTTAGCAAAGATGGAGTTGGGCTGGGTGCACGGGCATTTGTTCCCATTAATGTGACCAATGTAATCTAGCTTCCTACATTTGATGTGTTTTATGACTTTTACATCTTCATTCATTCGCTTTACTACTACTTTGCTCGTTACTTGTTCATTCCAGGAAACCGTTAGCATTCTGCAAGAAATCCACACAGCGAATGCTTCCTTTTTATGGTTGCCTGTGTTAAAGTCCGTGATTCCATCCCATACAGTAAAACTGAGAATACAGCGTGCTACATTCTGTGCATTCTCAAAGCTACTTTTTGGTTGGTGCATTACGTTCTCCATCTCAGGGAAGTTGCTCTTTGTTCTGACTTTCATTATGTAGCTATGATTCAGTAACCAGGGCAAAGGATGGAGGAGAGTTACCAGTGAAAACAATTGCATTCCACATGCTAGTGGTGCAGTGAGGAAGCTCTCGATGTCCAGGGCCCACTTTTCTGGCCCCAGGAGCCTGTGAAGACCATGCCTTCCAGATGAAACTGGAAGGGCCTGGAGGATTGTTTCATAATTTGTTTTGTTATTTAACACTCCCTTAAAGAAAGGGAGGCTGGGAGAGGGAGAAGGAAGGAAGGAAGGAAGGAAGGAAGGAAGGAAGGAAGGAAGGAAGGAAGGAAGGAAGGAAGGAAGGAAGGAAGGAAGGAAGGAAGGAAGGAAGGAAGGAAGGAAGGAGAATCATGGCCCCTAAGTATATAATGTTCTCATTTTGGCAGGGGAGAATCAGTGGATCCCATTTTCAATTTCCAACATCGCTGACTGAAGGCAAATACCAGCAGTTGGAGGATGGGATAGTGAAGAGCATAGAAAAGTGATTATTTAGACTACAACTCCCAGAGTCTTCAGTATCCCTTGTTAGCTGGGGATTCTGGAAGTTTGGGTCAAAAAAGCAAAACTTTTCAGAGCTCAGGCACAATGTCTTTATGAAGCCACATCAGATTAACACAAATTCTGGAGCAATGCTGATGACATTCTTCTAGGCTGTTGGCATATGCTTCTAGTTAGTTAGTTAGTTAGTCAGTTAGTCAGTTAGTCAGTTAGTTAGTCAGTTAGTAGTGGCATGCACAAACAGTCAAGCAAGTGATCAGCATTGCTCCCAGGACCCTAAAACAGGCAAAGGCAACTAAAAATAATGAAAAAGAGGGCAGGAGCAGTGGGATTTATGAAGACCCTCATCTTGATCCTAAACCACTGCTTTTGACCTGGAAAATCCTGAATATAACCTTTGACCCAATTATGACAAAAAAAAAGAAGTTTCAAGTAAGTGTAACACGGGAATACAGGTTTGCGCTTCAGTGGAGCAGAGATAGCAGTTCTTGAATGTATATGAGAAAGGAAAGGAAAGGAAAGTCGATTAATAAGGAATTTAATATGCCAAACTATCCATTCAGTGCAAAAGCAACATGGGACAGCAGTGTGCAGACTGGAACATTTCAGCATGCCATTGGAGCATCCAGAGGTTGGAAAAGTTACTCTTTGGAGTACAGTACCCACAATCCCCTAGCCAACATGGCCACTGGATGAGGGGGATTCCGGAAGTTGCTGGTATTTGTTTTTGTGTGAGTGCGTGTATAAACATGTGTGTAGAAATGGTAGTACAAAAAAGTAACTTTTCCAAGTTTTGGAAGATCTAATGTTGGACAGATTATTGTGGAAAATAAAAGAGCAAGTGTCTCTCTCTGCAGGCAAGAAACTAGCCAAGCCAGGAGAATCCTTCCTTTCCTCCTGCATCTTAGATTTCCAAGTGTCTATTCCGTTATGGGCTGTGGGCTGAGGAGGGGATTGGTTTTAGTTGCTGAAGAAAGCATAGGAACCTTGTAAATCTGTATCCTATCCGAAATTGCCAGTGGCTGATGTCCAAAAACTATTATATGGATAGATGCCCATTTAAAGCTTAAAGGGTATCATTCTAATAGTTTTAGTCGTTTATTCCTGAATGACTTCTTCAATAATTCATAAGGAATCATCTCTTTCTCAGAATCATGGCTAGAGCCTTGAGCACCATGTGCTAGTTTTATAGGTCTTTCCAAGCAGAATTTACATTTTGAAAACAAACAAAAATATGATACTGGTTTTGTACAGTGTTTCCCTCTTCGTTTCCAGAACAAAAATAAGACCTACCTACCTCCCTCCTAGAAATACGCTATTCTCAATAAGCTTTCCAGGAATTGATTCCATTTTAAAAACACACTCATTTATATTCCAGATACATCGGACTGCTATAAAAAGTAATTGGACCAACACAGCATGTATTGTGGCAAAATAAATCTGGCAGAGTAGGTGCTACATTCAGATTTACATATTGGCCTTGATTGAATTCAAGACTGAAATGAAAATTTTAGACACACACACACACACACACACACACAAAGGAGAATTTCTCTGAGGACAGATAAATAGCTAGTTGTCTATGGTTCTGTGTCCAAGCTGCATTTTACTATTTCTCTGAATGTGGGATGCCAACCCAGTATTTAACTTACGGGAGTCCACCTTCCCCAGCCCTTTGTGTATATTAGTTTGTAATGTTCTAGGCGGGCATGATTTGGCTCTCTACCCACATCTGGCTTTTTGCACAATTAAAGATGCCAATCTGTTCTCTTCATCTGTACTGCTTTCTTTCTTCAGGCTGTATGTCTAGATTTAGACATATTTAGTCCTTAGAACACAAAATCATCACCATAGCTAAGCTGCCTGTACTTAAAAACTTGGGCATCCATCTCTGTTCATTCCCAGCTGGCATCCAGGTTCAGTGGCTCATTGCAGTGGTGTTTCTATGTGTGTTGTACTTGTGTAACATTAGTGCACCAAAAGGGCAAGAATAAGGAGAGGGAACTTAGGGGAGAGCCAACCTTTGGAGGCAAGGCAAGCAGGGGAGCACCAGCATTGCAACTCATGAGCTGTCTTTGTTGTACAAGCACTGGAGCAGTGTGCAAGGCCTGGGAAAAACTCCCTATGAACTGGCAATGAGCCTTCCACAAGTGCTAGTAGCTTGGCACATGCACTGTAGATAAAGCTCCGCAGGATGTGAGCAGGAATGAAAACCATCAATGGCCAGATTCCTGTTGGGATAAGTGACATGATGGAACTCTGTGGTGATATCATCAGCTTCTGCAGTTTTGGGGGAGTTAAAAGCTTCTTATCTATCCCACTGCCAGGCTCCAGTGATCCCTAGTGATCCTCTTCATTCTAGGACCCCTTCAGGAGCCATGGAACAGAGTAGAGAATGAGTTAGAACTGGAAAATGGCTTGCTATAATTACTGTGGCTGCTGACATCACCAGAGTTCCGCAGTGTAACTTACACCATGAGGATTCTGGCCACTGTATCTGCCGGATGCATTTTATTGATTTCTTCCATTTGCACCCTCTTGCCATATTACTAGATTAGCTGGGGTTTTTTTTCCAAATTCTGAGGCCATTTATCCAGATTCCCTTCATGTTCATTGCCACAGTTGGGTGGCCCAGAAGTTGTTCCAGCTCCCCCACCCCCACCCCTGCTGTCCTCTTGCAGAAGGCCTGGCAGCAGGAGGCATGTAGGGGGAAACAGCCTTCCTCAAGCCGCAGCAGCGGTATAGGTCTGGGAAAGTTTCCCACATACCCTGTGGGAAGGTTGTGTGAAAGTTAAGTCCTAATGAGATTTTGGCAGCAACAACTGCAGTTGCTGGATACTTTTGGGGGCCAGTCTAGATGCCCCTCCAAAATGGTGTGGTCCTTCTTTTCCTGGCTCTGGGATGCCATTTACCTGGATTCTGAGCTAGCTTACCTGGATTTTCTTTGTCTCCATTTTCAAAAGCAGTTGACCCAGATGCATTTCCAGCCCCTGTCCCCTGCTATACCTCTGAACATCACAGAAGGACACACTAGGGCCCACTGCATCCCCCTGGTCTCAGGTTTTGGCCTGCCATTCTCAAGGAATGGGCTGCTGCTGACCTGGCTACGTAAGCCCTAGCTTCCCCCCACGCATACCTAATTCCTTTTATGATGGCCCGCTTTGCTGTCTTTTCAGAAGGTGAGAGAGGGGCGCCATTGATGAGAGATTTCCTTATGAGCCCTGCAACTTTTTCCCTTCCTTATGGAAGCACTGTGCATATTCCAGTGTTATGCATGAGAATTTCCCTGTTCCCTGTTAGAAACAGAATAGACTGGCAAGGCTTATCTTTCCTCTTTTATTGGTTGACTTCTGCCGTGAAAATGTTAGCTATATTGGTGAGCAGCTAAAGCTGTATTGGACAATAAATCTTTCACCTGTTGGCTCCGTTACAGCTCCATTTGCTTTCTTTTTAGCATGCCTTCTACAGAATCAGAAGTGTGACCATAACTGGTGATGGCACATCAGGCACCATGAACTTTTGGCCCCAGCTGATCCTCACAGGAGGGGATGGCTTGTTTGTTTTTTCCAAGGAAGCTTGGAAAGGAATTTCTCTCCAGTTCAGGCTGGGGAGGGTGTCCTCCCTTATAACACATGCATTACATGATGCAAATTAGTTACCCACCTCTCCTCCTCTAGTGGACGCATGGGGTCATCCATTTCTAGAGATCCAGGGGCCTCACACACACCCATGCATGCACACACACCATGAGTCTTGAAGGACAGTGGCACCATCTCAAAAAAATATTTATCTCTGAACAAGTTTTAAAGGGGGGGGGGGTGATGAGAAAGAGAGGCCTCTTTCCATTCTCCAATAGCTGCAAGGAGAAGTTACATTTTTTAAACTGTTCTTAAGCTTTTCCCCATAACGCCTGGCTTTTTTTTTAAAAAAAAGCTCCTCTACCTGAAACAGCTCACAGTGGCAAAAAAAAATTTTTTTTTTTAACTTTGCCATTTTTAAAATTAAAGTTTTGATGATAGCTGTTGAGGGTGTCTGGGACTGCACTTTATGGGTACAGAAGGATGGACCTGAACTTTGCCCTACCCCCAGGACAGACCAAGGAACCAAACAGAAAATAATAAGCATGAATATGAATTAAGGGGATAGTAACTGTTCTTCAAGATAGTAAAAAGATACTGCCTCTTTGAAACATATTCCTTGGACAATTTTCTCCTACAGAGGCACCCCACCCCCATAAAAAAAACCACAGCAGTAATATGTGCAGCTCTTGATAATGACCTGTTACAGGAACTTTTAGGAAGTCTGAATTTGATGGTGTCTGGAAGATTAGATAGGATGAGATGAAGCATAAATATTATAAACAGTAACCCTCAGATTTTGTGGTAAAAGCCATAGGATACAACGCTTCCCCTTGTGCTCGAAATACATCCAGCTTACATGGCTACAGGTTATTAAAGTGGAGCAGACCTAGCCATCTATACAACATTATTTGTTGAGTGTCACACTGTGGCATTGCAGAGAAAGCAAGTTCTAGGCAAACAGCTTGAAGTTTTCAGAACAGATGTTCATAGCAAAGTGGCTTTTATTAATAGGTAGAATTCCAAGGTCAAGAGGTGTGCCAGGAACGTTTGGCTGGCTAAACCGTATGACTACATTAGAAAATGGTACATACTTCTATGAGATTCTAAAATGCGGTAAATGCCTCCATCCATTATATTTAGAGCTGTAGTTATTGGGGGGAACACAAGAATACCTTTTTTAAAAGAAGTAGAAAGGTAGATAAAAGTTGACAAAATAGCTGCTTCTCCATTCACAGTAGTGAATCTGAAATTCTCTATTTGAAATTAATCAATGGAATTTTGAATGTGAAATCCTACCTCTAAATTGAAAAGTTGTAGAGTTCTCCTAGCCCCCATAACTTGTATCCAATACAATGCTAACAATAATAATTGTGTGCTATCCAAGTGTGATTCCACATTATAGCAACCTTTTCTGGAGTGTTCTAGATATAAGAGCACACAGAAGTGATTTGCCAGTGCTGCAGGACTGTGCAGCTTTCCCAAGGCTACACAGGCTGGCTGTTCTTCTAGGAAGCACACTGGGAATCAGCCTACTGACCTCTGGCTCTGCAGCCAAGTATCTCATTCACTGAGCTCTCCATTCAGTTAAAATGATACTAGTAGAATGAGAATCCCCACAAGTTCACGGGCACTAGAACACGCCATCATTCAAGGGGCGGAAGTTGTGCAAGAGTCTGAGGATCTTGCGGAATCACTTGTACATCCATTTGCACAACCAAACCAACATCAGACACCACCCTCACAGAAACTCCAAAACTGCAAAGCGACTTGTACAACAAGTTTAATGCCACTACAATGACAGCATTGGATACAGAGATAGAAAGAAAAAGATACTACAGACATATGCTATGGAAAGCCTCAGATATAATAGATCATACACCTTGACTGTCATATACTAAACAATTTCATGTGTCATCTCTCAGATATCATCAAACACCACATATAATTACAAATACGACTGCTGACATAACAAAGGTCAAACTCAGTCTTCCATGAATGGACGTTGTCACTCCTGAGTGAATGCTTGTCTATTTGCAAATACCAAAAAGCCCCCCCCCCCTTCTGCAGCCACTGTTCTCGTCACGTTCCACATTGATGAAGTTCTGAGGTCAGGTTCTCCGTCACATGAAGGTGAAGTCAAAAGCTGCAATGGAGAGCAATAGAGTTAGCATGCTTGTTCTTGTGTTCCCCCTTTGCATGTTGTTGAAGACACAGCCCTATTCAAACATTTTTTTAAAAAAAGGAAGTGATTAAATTGAAAGTGTGAGAAGGGACAGAGTTCTAACCCCACCTCCTTTCTGTCCCTGTCTCCATAAGAAGGGGGACAGACTAAAGAGGAGGCACCTTAGACATCTCCACATGATCAGGAACCCTGATTTTTAATACAAATAAATGTATGGAGGACAGGATTCCTAAATCTGAGAGCCTTTCCAATCATTAATGAGCATTTCATCACATTTTTGCTCCTCTATGAACACAGTGATAATGACCTCACCATAATGTACTGTATTATTATTATTATTATAATCTTAGGATTGCAGGGCGGGAAGGGACCCTAGGAATGATCATGTGCAGCCCCTGTCAAGGACACGCAGTGGGGAATTGAACTTCCAACCTCTGGCTCCGCAGCCGGAAAGCTAACTCAATGTATATAGTATACAGATTGCTTGGTGCAATCATATATATGACATTTTTAAAGATCTTTTGTATTGTATGTCAAAGAAGATTAGGAAAGGTAAATTTCAGCTTCTATGAAAGAGGGGTTAATTCTCTATGCAGGATATGAATCCCAATAAGCTGATATCAGCACAAATGGAGACCTCTGATATTGAAATACATTTCATTGAAGAATCCAGCTCGAATATTTCACTCCCCACCCCAAAGCTCATAAATGTATGAGCCCTGGCAGACAGTCTGACTGGGGAATTCCCATACCCATGAGAGTTTTATGGGATTATTCTTTTATTTAAATGAAAATAAAGCACTTACTTCAGCAACCTTGGATCTGTAGTAGCTTGGGGCGGGGTGGGGAAGAGCACATTTGATCAAAGAAACCTGCACACGCAGGAAGATATATTATTATATACTGTAGCTCTAAAGTTTAAGATGGCCTATTTTAAACTTCAGATGTCTGAAGGTGCAATTGAAGTTCTCAAACTCTGACCACGTATCCCTCTCCCAAAATCAAAGGAGTTCCAGCTCCTAATTCAGTAACTTCACAATTACCGACTAAAAAGGAAACACTCTGACTCATGAATGGGAAATCTGAGCAGATCCAGGGACCAGTTTCCTCTGCCTCTCTGCGGCAGGCCACCCCTTCCATGCCACCATCATGCAACTTGTTGGTGGCAAACCAAGAACAAAAAAAACCCTCAAAGCAAGCCTTTCCTTGCTTTGTCCTGCTGGACCTTTTTAAATTTGTTACTGAAATGTGGCGGTAGAATTTGCCAGCCCAATTCAGCAACATGATTTGGATGGTTGGGGTTGCAAAACAAAAGGAAGCAGGTGCCATGTTGCCTACACCTCTTCTAGTCCAACATTAAAACAAATGTTCTGCCTCCATTGAAAACAATGAATATTTAGCCCCCGTGTCCTCTTTGGTAAAGGCTTCTAGACACTGCAGCATCACAATGTTCACCTTCCTCCATCCTACTGCCAGTCTGGGTGGACACATCAAAGGGCGAATGGGGCTCCTTTACCTTTAATAGTTGAGTAGAAAAGGAAATTCCTGCCGCCCTTCACTTGTTATGCAAGGTACAGGTGTTTCCTTTAAAACCTCCTCTTCCAGGTGATTGTTATAGGCACAGGAGCCTTCTCCTCCTTTTCATGGACTCACTCTTAGCCACTACCAGCAGCAATGATGGGGAACAGAGGCAAAAAACAACAGCACCAAATTAAAAAAAAAAGCCAAAACAGAATGCCATATTATCATGGTACAAGGAAAGTTCTGGGGAAATCTAACTGTACCGTTCTTATTTTCAGTATTAAATAACATTATTATTTCCTCTGTGGCTCATCGGCATGAACATTTTGTTTGTGACTACTGTGGAAACCCCAGTTAGAGGGTTCAAATCCTTATAAGAGAAATATATGCACAATTTTGTTGTTCTTGCCTCTCTTGATTTATTGCTCAGAATGTTCCATTACTTCTGATGCATTGGGAGTTCTCTTCCTCTAATTAAAACAACATTTTAAAGTGTTCCATTTGGATATTAAACAGAGCATGACTGGGAGTTTGAAAGAGACTACCAGCTGCTGAGGAATAGCTCCACCATCTCATTCAACACATTCTACATCTTTCTCTCTCTCTAATAGGATATGAATTTATTTATTTTTATTTGACCCTGATCTGACCCTATATAATTGAACAACAACATCCACCACACCTTGCTCAGCAGTTCCCCATATGGCACAGTAAGCAAAGATACCGGTGCCAAAATGAAGATCCAATTACAGACGGGGAAGGTTGCTTCATTATTGTGTTTGATGCTGTAATTAAATTTTCTGACTGCAAAGAGTTGCCAGCCCTGCCACATTCTGGAATCTGGGGCATCTGTTTGTGGGAATAATATGAGACTTGGGGAAATACATCAAAAGTCTTTAGATTTTATACTTCTGCCCCACTTGGGGTTTTAAATTTGACTCCTTGTGGATGTTATTTTCATTCATAAAAACGGAAAGGGAGACAAGGGGATATCGCCTTTGCCTTCCCAACCCCGGAATGAAGACGCGAGATAAGAATTATGGGTTAATCATGGGCCACACTTTATTAAACATAATCCATGTTGCCATCCTTTGGCAAAGGGGGGTCCTGCTGTAGTGCGGAATCAGGTTTAAGCACAGAGGTCTCAAAGGACCCCTTAAGCAACAAATGGGCAAGTCCCTGGCCCCAAGTTCTCACGGTCTTAAAGACAGCGAGAACCCGGCCAGCCCCAATTTGACCACCCCCCGGGCCTCAAGTCAGCTTCTCCTTGTTGACTGTTGGTCCGGGTGTGGCCCCAGCGCATCTTTCCCCCCAAGCGCTGTAATCGCACGATCCGCAGCGTGGGGAGGTCAGATGGGCTATAGCTTACCTGATTTTGCAATGGGACTCACCAACAAAACCTGTTATATCCACACTACCCGCCACAGCATAGGGAAGAGCCAAGCTAAGTCCCATGCCCGCCATCGAGTTCACCAAGCTCCAACAGCAGGCCCCCCTTGATGTCTTCAAGGAAGACATCCAAACCTCGTTTGGACGGATGTACACCATTGTTCCGAAAAAACTCAGGCCTATCCATTCGGATCCTCAGGTGACCAATCACCGATCCAAGGCCACTGCAATCAGCTCTGCAGACTACCCTGCTAACACTACTTCATGCAGCATTAGCGGGCCAAAAATGCCTCGCATCCCTCCATACCAGCCGAGGGATGGTCGTTGGCCATACAGTGTTCAAAGCATGATACAGTGCCTTCACCGATTGGAAAACTCAGGCCTATCCATGGATCCTCTGGTGACCAATCACCGATCCAGGCCGCTGCAGACAGCTCTGCAGACCACCCCGCTAACACTCTTCAGTGCAGTGTTAGCGGGCAAAAATTGCCTCACATCCCTCCATGCTGGCCGAGGGATGATCATTGACCATACAATGTCCATAGCAGGGTACATAACCCTCAACCATGTGATGTCACGAATCGCATCAAGGATCAGGCTTTCCCGCAGATCCTGGTCCGGTCGTTACCACCCAAGTGTATTACCAACACATCTGGGGGATGTTGACCAAAGGCAGCCGCATGGCAAGGTTGGCCTCACAGCATCCCACAGCATCCCTTCCATTCGATAAGGGCTCTAGCTCCAAGTCCGAGACTGCTCCCCATGGGGACGTGGCAGCGTAGTGAGCTGCCCAAAAACATAGCTGCGGCCAATGATCATGATGTGCTTCCTTCTCATCATCGTTATGGTATCTGCAAGATAAAACAAACCGGGCCCCTACCTAGACGTCAGGGGGTGCCTCGCTAATCGGCCTTGGATCGGCGGATGCGAATCTGCACCATCCCATTGACTACCCTAACATCCTGCCATTGCATAACTACGATTTTATCTTCCTTTCCAGTGGCAACACTTCGCTAATCCTGAGGGCGTCGAAAAAGTTAATAAGGACACCACCCTGAATAAAGCGACTTCATAATCATCTCAACAGAGAGCCTACCACTGCTTATCAATGCTTTCTAATAGTCCCGGCGATATGGGTACTCTCGAATCTTTAACTCTGCCTCTTTCCTTAGACCAACCTTCAATCATTTTCCTAAAGTGGTCGTCTGAAGAATAATCCTGATACTCATTAATTTTAGTGTAGAAAGCCAGCGCCAATAACCTACCCTGTATAGATCCTGGCGCCAAACCCTTCCTGTTTAGATACACAATGAACTGTTGAAGATGCTCCACTGGGGCAGGCCATGCTGGTTCTAAATCAACTAAGTTCCTAAACTCCAGAAACTCTATACTCACTGCCGAGTACCCTGTTCGAGTCCCCGGGGCCAGGCCAGGCCTATTGTCCTTTCGCATCATCACGCCAATTTGCCAAACCTCTGGGGGAAGAGTCTCCGTGAACTTGTTGGCTCCTAGATCTAACTTCCCTGAACCGCTCGATCCGTTTATGCATCAGCTAAGCTATTATCTACACCTGGTACATGTCCAGCCTGCACCAGTGTCATGACCCGGTCTGAATGCATGTGAGGTTATTAATTACATAGACCACCGCCAGATTGTCCACCAAAACGTACGACAGAGTTCACCCATTCCTCTTCCCAAAGCCACAATGCACCAACTATTGGGAAGAACTCGGAATTGTCAAATCTCTGGTGATTCCTGCGTGGTGCCATTCCACCGGCCATTTGCCTGCGCACCATCTGCCACTAAAGTAAATGCCGAACCCTAAGGAGCCTGAAGCGTCCGACTGGACCTGAGATTCAGCCTTAAGCGTCTTGTCTCCTCTCCAAAAGGAAATGGCATTGCACTCAGCTAAGAACTAACCCCCCAAACCTTCAAATCCTCTCTCATACCATATGCAACTCTAGTCCTGTGAAACGGGCGATGGAGCCCTTTCACCTTGCAAAGCCACGCAGAAAGGCGCGACCCCGGCGACCCGACTTTACAAGCAAAATGTAAATGTCCTACCATCTCCTGAAGCTCCCTCAGGGACACTTTTCTCCTTTGCAACATCGAGGCTACTCTGACCTTAAGGTCAGCCAACATGACGTCTGGTAGCCTAGACGCTTGCTGTACTGTGTCCACTTCAATGCCCAAGAGCGTCAGGGACATGGTTGGTCCCTCCGTTTGTCCTCAACCAGAGGTACACCTAACTCTTCTGCCATTGAACGAAAGGTATCTAGCATAACTTTACACCTTCCCGTATTCCTTTCACCACAAAAAGATAAGCATCCCAATAATGGGCCACAGTTACATCCCACTCTACACCTAAGTTTCCACTCAAGAAGTTCCTGAGGGATGGCATCGTTAACCGACTCCCCCTCGGGGTAGGACAGATGATGTATCGATCTAAACTCACCTTGTACCTCCTTTGTTGCCACTTCCAATGGTGAGACCCACCGGGTCTCCAGTGGAGCTGTTGCAAATGGTCCCAACACTCTCCTTCCTGTGCTACTTTGGCCATTTTTTCTTGACTGCAACCTCCATGCCACGTACAGATTTAAGGTTTTGGGCAAAGAATGCCTTGCGCTCCGCAACTGCCAGTATCCTAGAGCCTTTCCTAAAAAAACCACCAGTAAATAACTTGCCTCGCTCCTACTCAGGGATTCTGATTCAGGGCAGTCTTTCTGCTCCTGGACTTGCCCAGGCTTCAGCATTGCCATCACCAACAACCTGTATTTCACCTTTCTCTTGCAGTAGCCATCACTTTGGATGGAGGTTAGCTGTTGGTTATAAGACATGAAATGGAAAGACTTGCTTTATTTTCCCCAAAGTGTCACCTTCCTCATTTTCTTTTATAGGGTTTAAAGGTGCTTTGTTAGAGTATCACCACAGGAAGAAACACACCTGGTTTTGGTCTTTCTAGCTCAGTATTGTCAAGCAGGAGTTTTTTCAGCCGTACCCAAAGATGCTGATATTGAACCTGAGGCCTTCTAAAATCAAAGCAGCTTCTCTCCCACTAAGCGACATATCCCTTCTCCTATCATGACTTCCCAATAGACATTGAAACAGGATCCATAACCAGGGTGCATGAATCTCCAGTGCTGGAGGCATTCAAAAGAATGTCAGATCTGCTTTGATTTGGATTCCTGCATTGAGCAGGGGGTTGGACTCAATGACCTTATAAGCCCCTTCCAGCTCTGTGATTCTATGTTTCTGTGATTGATTTCCCATTCTTCACTGCTGCTATACTTAATGGTTCTTGGTTGCCACTTTAAAAACCAGCCTAGGCTGGCCATCACAAGCCTTGGAAATACACCCAGGATTTCACAGTATCACCCCACACCATGGAGACCTTGAGCTTACCATCTTCCTACTAATGCTTCCTAGCACGTGGGCTGGGTGGCTTCGCTGGTCAGCAGCCAGTCTATCCAAAGACTCAATCCTTGTCCTGTGTGACATAAAACTGAGAAAACTGTAACCCATAAAGGGGTAGCCACTTTCAGTCCATTTCCATACAGTATATATATATATTTTTATCTCTTTGCTGCTTCATGCTGCCTAGCATTTCCAGTATTCAGAAAGAAAACAAAGGTGCTTAAGGGATTTTCACAATTATTGAACAATATTATTGGTAACCCTCAGTGTTCAACAATCATTTTATTGTTTTATATATTGTATTATTTTATAAAAAGGTTTTAGTGCATCTTTCTCTTTTTATTGTAACCCACTTCTGGTTTGGTTTGTTTTCGAATGGAAAGCTATATAACTTTTTCATACAAATATCCAAACAAATATTTGTTGTTGAAGCTAACATATAAATACTGTTCTTTGGCTAGAATTTTGTTCACTCTGTTGTTGACAGCTTGCCATTTCTGAACATTATTCATGCAATATGAGTCACTTATGTTCTCTAAATTTAAGCAATGTGGTTCTTCGCTTCAGTTCAGAATTGGCTCAGATTCACAATGTAGGAAATTAAAATATTAACTAACTTTGGAGTCAGTTGTGAATGTATCCTCAGAATACAAATCTTTAACAGGGATTGTGCATGTTGTTGTTGTTGTTTAGTCGTGTCCGACTCTTCGTGACCCCATGGACCAGAGCACGCCAGGCCCTCCTGTCTTCCACTGCCTCCCGAAGTTGGGTCAAATTCATGTTGGTTGCTTCGATGACACTGTCCAACCATCTCATCCTCTGTCGTCCCCTTCTCCTCTTGCCTTCACACTTTCCCAACATCAGGGTCTTTTCCAGGGAGTCTTCTCTTCTCATGAGATGGCCACAGTATTGGAGCCTCAGCTTCAGGATCTGTCCTTCCAGTGAACACTCAGGGTTGATTTCCTTCAAAATGGATAGGTTTGTTCTCCTTGCAGTCCAGGGGACTCTCAAGAGTCTCCTCCAGCACCACAATTCAAAAGCATCAATTCTTCGGCGGTCAGCCTTCTTTATGGTCCAGCTCTCACTTCCATACATCACTACTGGAAAAACCATCGCTTTGACTATGCGGACCTTTGTCGGCAAGGTGATGTCTCTGCTGCCCCCTTAAAACAGCAAACACGTGTGAACTGGTGTCCATGGTGCTGATTCACTCTGACCCATAAAATTAGATCTTTAAAAAATTGAAACAGGACTGGCTAAATACCATGTAATTACTCACCACAATATGCATACAGCCAAACGATAAGCTAGTTCAATATATTTCTTTGGAGTTTTAACATTATATTTTACTATATTTTTAGCCAAATCAATTTTATAACCATTTGTAAATCACCTTGGGTCCTGTAGTGAGAGATAGGTTGATTGATTGATTTCATTTTTATGCCTCTTTTATCTCAAAAATTGCAGCCCAAAGTAGTTAACAGAAACCACCACCACAACATGTCACTTCACCTGACAGTTTTTAAGACATGACTCCTTTCTAGGCTTGAACTTTGAGTCCACCCCTGCACCAGCAATGCTGAGAAACAAGAAACGTATTTTATAACAAAGGTGTAAAAACAATGATGACAACAAAGCCGTCAAATTGATTCTGACTATAGGCTGAAATCCTGATGCCTTTTTAAGCAGACAGAAGATAAACAGTGTAACATTCACTCAGTTCTGGTCAGAAATTGATGAATACCTGCTGTGATTCTTGTGTACATCTCAGCATACACATACACTATGAGAACTGCAGTGGTGATTCTTTAATTGCTGGCTGAAAGTGAATGAATATTATGCTGTTTGCTGTCTACCTGCATAACAAAGCAACAGGATTTCAGCCATTGTGACCTTCTCAGGGTTTCCTGGGTATGAAGTACTTAGAAAGTGGTTTACCAGTCCTTCTAGTGACACTCAGGGACTGTGCAGTTTGCCCAATACTATACAAGGTAGGGTATTAACTAAATGGATAAATTAATAAGTATCCTCTCCTGCCAATCACAGATGGGATGGGAATTGGCTTAAAAATGTAAACCAAGAGACTTTGATTGTTGGGAGGTATATATATATTTAATAAATATATCTTCTAATTATCCTGCTCCCAGAGTAAACAAGGAATATCTGAGACAGCAGCATTATATGTGGGGGAAAATACATTATGAAAAAAGACAAGTAGGTTTTCCTGCCCCTAACAGTACAGAAGACACCCAAGGAGATTTTTACTGGCTTTCGTGCAACAAGATCCACAAGGTTTAGTGCTAGTCCAAATCAATCAAATACAAAGAGGGGCAATACTTAAAGTTAAATGCTTTGCTGAATCAGGACTTCACTAAAGCAGTATGTTTATCTCAGATCTACAATGTCTGTCCTCTTATCAATCAATACTTATTTTCAAGAAGATAGCAGTCACACTAAATGAACACTGGGGAGTGTAACATATTTTACCTAATGCAGAGGGATAGATCACTGGAGGAACACTTCAGAGCCAGGTAATAAACTTTTCTTCAGCATCCATTCTTTTGCCTGATATATGTTCCAAGGGCTCAAGGCAAAACCCTTACAACTGATAATTTAACCCCAGTTAACTCTACATTAGTCCATTCATACTCTTAAATTTTTGGGCTAGTGCCACATCCTTGGAAATAAAAATTGTCATGTGTGTAGGGTAAGGATCTGTGGTTCTGTTTTATTTTATTTTTTCACAGAGGTGTAGCTATATCAGCCTCCTGGTTCAAAGGCAACAAAGACTGCTGTGCCACCTTAAACACTTCCAGATATATAGTGGCATAACAGGCAAAATCCAAAGAAACAAAACAAAACAAAGACAAAAACATGCGGCACCTTAAAGACTAACGATTATATTTTAATATAAGCTTTCATGGACACGTCCACTTCATCAGACATATGGAAACAGAATGAAATGTAGAATGAAATATCAGTTTCACAAGTAGAACATTTTTGTTTTGTTTTGCTTCTTTGGATTTCTGCCTGATATGCTTGCACAGACTAACATGGCTATCTCCTCCAAAACTACTATAGTGGCATTTGCTATTTCAGTCTGGACTGTGACATCTAGTAAAACAAACTCCAGTCCATGAAAACGGTATACCACAATAAATCTGTACATTTTAAAGGTGTCACATGATCCTTCAAGGGCTTTCTTTAAAGAACCTACTAAGCCTGCATTCTGATGAATGAGTCTTATCCTGCTACAACAAAACTTGAAATACAAAGCATTCCTTTGCTTTGTAATTGGAAATTATTCATTTTGGTCATTGAAAGGTCCATCTCCCCCCCCCCCCCCGGCTTGCTTTGGAGTCTCGGGTTCCAGATATATCGTTGTCCTGCCCAGATAGATACGAGTAAGAAGGAGAACCTTATTTGCAGAAATAAACCAAATATTGACACAGAAATAGATGTTGTTTTCTTTGAGTTTTTCATTGAAATTACAGAGTTTGTCAAGCCCAAAGCAGACAAAGGGGTTGTGGAAGCTCTCTTCCCTATAAAAATGGAAATCTAACTACAAAAGAAGTCTTCCATCAGAGGTGGGCATCTTCAGAAGGTCGATCCTTCCCTGGATCTCAGTTCTGAAATCTGAGGATGATATATATAACCAACCATGCCTCCAGAAACATTTGGAATACAACTGGCCATTTAAAGGCTTTGTTGGTCTTGTGCAGGCTTGTTTTTCACCCAAAATAACTTCTATCTCCATTTGCTTGCTTTAACAGCTACTTGAAGCCTAAAAACAAGGCTGGATCATAATAGCCTTTAAATGGCCAGTTTTACCCTGTGGAGTTTTCTGGGGTAAATGCCAACCAAAGATTATCTTGGGGAATAGTTTCAAACAGTAGTTCCCAACCTTGGGTAACCCGGGTATTTTTGGACCTCAGGTTTCTGGGAGTTGTAGCCCAAGAACACTTAGGTTACCCAAGGTTGGGAATCATTGATCTGGAACCTTGAGGGCCCTTGAGAGGGGCATATGCAGCACCTGGCCACATTTCCCCCACTCATGTGGTATATTATTCAAAATTCCCTACAATGCTCTGGGAACCACCCAGGAATAGGCTTCCTGAAGTAAACTTGCTGAGGAACCTAAATGGTCTAAACCAGTGGTCCCCAACCTTGGGCCTCCAGGTGTTCTTGGACTACAACTCCCAGAAGTCTTCACCACCACCTCTGCTGGCCAGGATTTCTGGGAGTTGAAGTCCAAGAACATCTGGAGGCCCAAGGTTGGGGACCACTGGTCTAAACAGTCTTTACCATGTGCTTGTAACATACTGAGGTTGAGACTATGAGGTTGAAATTATGAGATCATCTGCCTTCTGTGGAAAGTGGATGTGTGATCCTGTCACAAGGCAGCTAAGCCAAGTTGCTCTGGATAGCCCTTGAACACATCTACACATATCAATAGATGCCGAACAGCTTCTTGTAGGAACTGAGCTGACATGTGAATGAGGGACTCTGACAAAAGTTCTTAAGTTATAATTTTCTTTACAGTTCTAATGAAGAAGGGAGAGCTACAGCCCCTTCCTGCAACCATGTCTCAAGGCCAAAAGCAGATAAGAATTGTTGTGCACTCCATAAATAAAAGAAGGGGAGACAGAAGCCATTTAACCTAGGTATATGATGAGATTGCCTCTTCTGAATAGGCATTCATTCCTCAAATGGCTAGGTATTCCTAATACTTCCAGATCGTCTTACCTCCATTTCCCAAGTTGAGACCCATTTGCCATGGCCATTTTAATACCAGAAAAACCATGACATGGTGACATCTTCCTGTATTTTTGTGTGCTAAACTGACCCTGAAAATGCCCAATACAGGATTGAGATTGCTGTTGAGATGTTTTGATCTGATCATGTAACAGAGTAGATTCATACTAAGTCTCTGATTTCTGGTTTCATTTTCTTGGTGTCAATTGTTCTGGCAAGTTCCAGCCCCCTCCCAACAGAATGTAAGAATATTCACCTTTTGTAGATCCCATGTTCCATCACAATTGTTTTCTCACAATATTTAAAATGTTTAAGATAAGTCTTCTTTCCTGAATTAGTCACAGGATTGGTTCCAACCATGATTGGAAAGATATGATTAGACAACATAGCCAGTTAAATTCAGCTACATTTTGCACAGTGAAGGCCATTGTGTTTTTGTGGGTCCATGGCCGAAAAAGGATTCAGGAGACCTGAGTTCAAATATCTTCTTGGCCATGGAAACTCACAGGGGAGGGCATAATTATGGCAAACCACACCATGAACATCCCACGTACTGTACCTCAAAAACCCTATTAAAGATGCCATAAATTAGAAGCAACTTGACCACCAAAAACATACATACACATTGTGTAGAAGTGGCCAGCTTGAAGTGGTCACCTCAGGAAGCAGGTTTCAACTGTTGTGAAAGAGCAGGAAAATGGTAGCTATTTAATTTACTCTTGTGATACTTTTTTTCCTAAGTTTGTGGAGAAATTTCTGCCTTGGGTGCCAGAAGAAGGTGGATTGCTTTGCATATGCTGCATCTTGAAGTGAGTGAATAAATCAGGAAACAAATAACAATTGGGGAAAAATGAATGAAAAATTGAATTTGATACTGGTCTTGCCCTTACATCATGAGATCCACTGATGACAGCCAGAAAAAGAGTAGAAGCAAAGGAAGTGAATAAGCAGACATTTTTACAAGGAGTCACACACAACCACAAACACAGAGAGATGTCGGGAGAGAAAGGTGCCATTTTTCAGCACTGCTGGAAAGTGTTCCGGGGAAAAAATGTTCATGTTGACTCAGCTCTATTAAGAGTGTTTGCAAGATCATTTTGGCTGAAAAGCTGGAAAGAAAATGCTTCTTGTTGAAATCAAATGAATGGGCCTGAGTATTCTCTTAATAGGCAACATTTTGCAATGACCAAAATAACTGTGGTTCTTTATGAGTCTGTGATTTGTTATGTGTGTGTGTGTGGCACTTATAGCAAATACTACATGCAGCTGATTCCACTAAGCCTATTCCAGGTCACTGACTTTGTTCTGGCAAGAAAATAACAATAATTCAGAAAATTTGAAATACAGTTTCAGCTGAAGTTTGCCTTCAGAGAACTTCTGAGGTGAAGGTTAAAGGTTCCTGCTTGAGTGAAAAATTGATGGGATTTTGTGGGAAGAAAACCATTATTCAGTTGGACAAGTCAAGTTCCTCAGAAGAGCACCTGTTGCACAGAGGCTCCTTGAGCCAACAGAAAACAGTGAGGTAGGTAAGGCTCTGCTAAAGCTGTCACTGCCCTGCCCCTTAAAATGCATATCCTATTGGGCATCTCCGCATAACATAAAGTTAAGCCATCATAAGTGTGCCGGGCATTACACACAGAAAATTGTACAATTCAATTGTGCAATGGATCACATGGTTCCTGTTGTAACCAGTAGCACGAGTTGCCTGCAGAAGAGCTTTGTGTATGGTACTTCTACTTGGTGTGATTACAGCTACTGCTTGCATGATGTCAAGCTTAGCATGTGTATCTATTGAATAGGATTTAAGCCAATGGATGGTAATTTTACAATATAACTAACTGTTCTGGGGTGTATAAATGTTTTGTCTTATTTTGGTCACATTAGGAAAAGTGTGTGGGAAAAGTAACACATGTGATGCCACTAGTGAGCATTCTGGGGTGTCTCTTTCTTTCTTTCTTTCTTTCTTTCTTTCTAATATTTTTAAAAAGGACCCAGGGCAGCTTACATCATTAAAAGGTAAAGGTAAAGGTAAAGGTTCCCCTTGACATTTAGTCCAGTCATGTTCGACTCTAGGGGGCGGTGCTCATCCCCGTTTCCAAGCCATAGAGCCAGCGTTTGTCCGAAGACAATCTTCCGTGGTCACATGGCCAGTGCAACTTAGACACGGAACGCTGTTACCTTCCCACCGAGGTGGTCCCTATTTATCTACTCGCATTTGCATGCTTTCGAACCGCTAGGTTGGCGGGAAGAACCGCTAGGTTGGCGGGATCACCCGCCACATCATTAAAAACACGATGTTAAAAGCTGAAAACAGTAAATTATTCAAATATTTAGAAAAAAATAAACAAACGTTATATTTAAAAGGTTAGGTAAGAGCATTAATAAAACAGATTTAAAAGTAAGAAAAATACAAACCATCCTGTTTTAAAACCTCTCTTCGACGGCCAGTCACTAAGGAAAAACTTGCTTAAAGAGAAAGATTTTCCTCTGCCTCTGGAGGGACAACAGAGATGGGTCCAGTCTGGCCTCCTGTGGGAGGGAGTTCCAGAGTCTGGATGCAGCAACAGAGAAGTCCCTCTCCCATGTCCCCACCAAACATATCTGTGAGGGTTGTGAGACTGAGAGAAAGGCCACCCCTTACGATCTTAATACCCAGACAGGTTCATAAAGGGAGATGTGGTCCTTGAGACAACTTGGATCCAGGCCATTTAGGGCTTTATAGGTTAGAAACGGCACTTGAAATTGTGCCTGGAAATGGATCAGCAGCCAATGGAGCTGCTGTAACAGAGGGGTTACGTGATCCCTGTGACCTGCTCCGGTTTACAAGTTTTGGACTTGCCGAAGTTTCCAATTCACCGAATTGCTGCCACAATTCTCAGGGAGGACAGTGTATCCATGCACCAAACGAGCATGAGGGACCACACACACCCCCGCCACCTGAGATAAGTGGCAGCAGTGGTTTGTTTATCAGGGAGAACAGATTGAAAGTTACACTTGGGCTTATGCTACAAGCAGGATTTTAGCCATAGCTGGGTATGACTTTCCAGAATTTCAGTCAGAAATAGCTACAGGTGTTTCAGTCAGGATGATTCCAGGAAGAGAAGAGGTGACTCGGCCAATGAAAAAGCATCATGCAGCTATTTGGTTTCCATCCTTCTAGAATTTGTTCTAGTAAGGAAAATAAAATGATGGTGAACCTTATAGGAAAACATGCTGGGGGCTTACAAATTTGATGAGACTGCCTGCCCACTGGAAAAAAAAGTCTGTGTTTGAAGCAGGGCAACTGCAGAATAAAAGCCTTTTTCTGGGAACATCTTTAATGTCTGGTGGATCCTACCATTTAGAGCTGACAAATTTGGGGAATGACTAAAATTCAGACCCATGAAAGTTGACAATCACTTTACTAATGTCTACTGACTATTTGGGAAATGTGTTCAAGTTTCAGATGTTCATGGAATTCATTGTGGACTGTGTGAGAAGCTGGGGAGGGCCCTAGCACCTGCATCTCAGCACCTCCAAGTGCTCAGAGAGTCATGCTTGGGCTACTGACCACCTCAGAGCCCACACATGATATTGGCGGGTTCCTCAATGACTGGCTGCACAGCAACAAGTAGATGCTACTCAAGTGGCAGTGAGGGGTTAGGGAGGAGGTGGAGGAAGACAGCTGTGGACAAGGTGGACAGAGGAAGGAAAGCAGAAGGAGATGCTGGAGGAGCTGTAGCCCTCCCTACTTTAGGAAGATACTCTGACAAGAGCCTTGAGGTAAAGGAGGCAGCTGAATGAAAACGTCCAAGTGCAGGAAGACATAATGGCAAAGGAAGGAAGGACACCCAAGTCAGCCCTTTGGATCTCTTCCTGGGGTGGGAGGGAAGGGCAGGGGAGAAGACCTGTCACAGGCCTGTGTGGCTTCTCAAAGCAAAAGTTGTTGCATATGAGACAAAAGGAGCATGAACAGTGGGAGGTGTTCCTGAAGCATTGCACATTGCTCATTCACCATTGCACACCCTCCCCCCCCCCCTTGTTGGTAGGTGTCACAACTTCTTGCCAGCTGAGGGAAGTCAGTCTTGGATGTTCTTATCTGCCTAACTGCCCTGCTCTTGTATGACGTACCTGTCCAGCTGCCCCATTCCTGTTTGGACCTGCTCACCTTGCCTGGCTGCCCTGTTCTGTTCCTGAACAGACTTACCCATTTACCTGCCTAGCTTCTCTGGGCCTGCACAGATGTACTCATCCTAACGTTCAGCTCCAAGACACTACAGTAAAGACTGAAGAGCAATAAGACCCTATTTCCCCTTCCATTCTTGGGAAAAGATGGAGGCGACTGGTGCTCTTCCCATAGAGAGAGCAGAGGGCATCACAAAACCAAATCTTCTTAACAAATTTATCAAACATGCAATGTAACATTCATATTGCAGTGAGGGTAATAATGTGCTTGATCTTCTGCAGTCATATAGAAAATCTTGGTACATTTTGCAAATATTCAGACATGCACATACCAGCAGATGCTGGCAATCAGTATTCTGTGTTCACAGTTTTATTTACTACATTATTTTAGACTGATGGCCTACAGCACCTTAGAACTTTAAAGGAAAGGGTAAGAAAATTATAGTATAGAAGTATATAGTATATATTATAGAAGAAAAAGTATAGAAGTCTCCAAAAGAGTTCAATAACTAGAGATGGACAGGTCAACACACAGGCTCTTAGACCTTGAATAACAGGAACATCTGTGATTTTACTTATGTGGTATTCCCTTTGCTGGTACAGAACTATTCCATGCGTAGCTGCAAGAATCAACTCATCCCCTGGTGGCTATTTTTCTGGTGATGTGTTTCTGATGACCAACTAGACTTATCCTTTTAAAAGAAGCAAATAGTCCATTTCCAGGCCCATATTCTGAGTCTTACCAGCTTTTTAGGACCTTATACAATGCACATTCCACTGCCTTAACCTTCAAGATGCTACAGTGAGGCAGCAGAGTAGGACTTTGCAGGTGGGAGGATTCCATTATCCATTATGGATTTTTAAAAAAACACCTCTTTTCTCAGATATCGTAATGTTTTCAATACTAGAATGGGAAAAGATTCAGGCAAATGTCTAGCTGCATGAAACAAAACGGGCATAGTCTTCATTTGAGGTCTATAGCATTCCTCTAGTGCAGTTATAAATTAGTTATAAGCATAATGAATGCTTGTATAATAGGCTGATGCAGCTGGGGAAACCCTTGATAAGAGCACCATTGCTAAACAGCCAAAGCTACTGAATCTCTAAAGGTGGCATATTCATATAAGAGAATTTCCATACATGTCTACTCAGAAATAAGCCCCACCAAATTCAGTACAGTTTGTTCCTAGAAACTCAGGCATTCCATTGCAGCCTAGCTGGTATACATCTTTATTTTCCATCATGGGACCAAAACAATTTTTTTAAAATAAATATTTTATTGTATTTTTTCTACTTTTCTATCCGTCGCAACCAGAGTGATTTATTACAATATGTTCCATTCATTTAATCTTGTCTTATACTCTCTAACATAATATTAATCTAATCTATTCTACTTAAATTGGTGTAGATTTCATCCAGGTATAAAGAGGTTCCCATTCATTATTATCCAGTCTATCATTTAGAGTATCTGTCAAAATATCCATTTTTGCTAGTTCCAAAATCTTCTCAATAAATTCCTTCTTTGTTGGCACCCTTGTAGTCTTCCACTTACTGGCATATACAATTCTAGCTGCAGTTATCAGGTGTAAGGTCAAGTAAGTCTTGTTTTTTTTCGAGTGTAGCTGGTAATATATTCAATAAGAAAATTTCTGGTGTCAAAGCAATTTTAACCCCTAAAATTTTCTCTATCATTTCATGAATCATTTTCCAAAAGGCCTTGGCCCTACTGCACATCCACCACATATGATAGAAGCTCCCTACTTTCTTTTCACATTTCCAACACTTATTAGAAACATTTTTATACATTTTTGTTAATTTCTCTGGTGTTACATACCATCTGTAAAACATTTTGTATATATTTTCTTTTAGATTTATAGATTTTAGTCATTTTAATATTTCGTTCCCAAATTTGTGACCAGGCACTTAGTTCTGTATTATGACCCATATTTTGAGCCCATTTTACCATGCAATCCTTCATAATTTCATCTTCCATTTTTTGCTCCATTAAAGTATTATATAAACCTTTATCTATTTTAATTGTATTTTAATTGTTTTATCTTTTTATTGTATTTTTATTGTATTTTAATTGTTGTAAGCCGCCCAGAGACCTTTGGGTAGAGTGGGCGGCATATAAGTTAAATAAATAAATAAATAAATAAATAAATAAATTTTTCCTCTGAGTCCAGCAACCCCTTATCCAAAGGTATTTTGTCTTTCTGAAACCCTGTAGCTTTATCTTTTACATATCTTGATTTCAACAAGTTTATCGACCACCAATCTAAGATAGTACATTGTTCTGCCAGTTCATCTTTGTTCTTTAGATTAAATCACTGTCTAATATCTCGGCATATCTCCCATTTGTCCCTTGAGATGTTCTTGCCGGATCAGAGAACGCTTCTAATGGAGCTACCCATAATGGTATCTTTCTATAATGTTGTGCCTTAACTGTCTTCCAAGCCCATAACAGAGCTCTCCTGATCAAATGTAAATTAAATGTTTTACATTGTTTATCAACAATTTTTTTAAAGGTGTGGCACTTTCATTTTGTCAAGGCAGATGTCCCATCTAAATGTGCTTGACAGAGCTGTGCATATGTCATTTTCCAGCTATATCTTAGTGTTTGAAAGTGTGCACTCTGTATTAAGTCAGTTTTATTTCCCTTATGTCCATAAACAGTTTTCTTGGCTGGATTACGTAGCTATAATCTCTTTATGATCTTTACTGTACTAGCTACAGGTTTTATATGCCTTTTTAACCTGTTCTTCAATAACTTTAATATAACACACTAAGCCATTTCCTACAGGTTTTAGTGATGCTCTAATCAAACACAATAAAATATCTATGGCCAATTCATTTGCAGATAATCAAACACATAAAAAAAGCAAAGTAGCTAATTTCCAGTTACAGTTCCTTCGATACATTGCAGGTCAGTAGATTTCTATTACAGCTTAGTTTACTCCAGGGGGAATAATTACTCACATTTGCAGAGGTCTGTAAAGATGGTCATCTGGTAGAACCTACATTCAAAGTCCTCTTCATTGAAAACTCTAACTCATGTATCAGTATTGCTGTCTTCTACAGTACCGGTCTTCCTGCCTCTGCAGAGATGATCCATAAACCACACCTCAACCTGCTCTCAAGCCTCTCCTTTCCCTCTCTCCCTTCCAACTCAGTTACAAGAGCACATGCTTTGCCTGTAGAATGCCATAGGGTCAACCTTCTGTGACCCTCCCAAGTAGAAAGATCAGTGAGAGAAGAAAGACTTCATCACAGCATCATGGAACTATGAAGTTCAAAAGAACACGAACGGTCGGGAATCACATAACAGCTAAGATGGCCATAGCAAAATGTTTGCACTGATAAAATTATCAGGCATCATTAAGAGGAAAAAAAATCACTGTCCAGTCAAATGTGATTATGAAATTGCATCTTTGGAAGTAATTACGAAGTGGGGCAGGTGATGGAAACAAATGGGCAAGGAGTGCCCACATACAATGGGAGAGGTGCTTGTATTTTAAACACTAATGTTCAGAAGAAGCAGTGAATTCAACCCAGTCGTTTCCAAAATGGTTGTGAATTAATTCTGCTCATTTGTGGTCTTCAACCTCAAGGCCAATAAATCTGTCACAGCAAAAGTGCAGCCTAGTCATCCAAGATTCAGATTGCCCCCTTGTTCTCTGAGCTTCCCTTCAGCATGTTCCTTTCTGGCTCTCAAAAGTTCCTTTGTGATGCATGCTTAATTTGTTGTCATTTATGCAAAAGTGGCCTTTTTGTTTTTGTAACTGTCAGGTAACATCGCAAACAGGCAATACAGGAAAGAGCTATGAAATGTACTGTGGCCTTGAGCCTCCTTAATGAAGACGCTCTCAACAAATATGCCCTCACCTTGCCACGTTCTCCCTCTAATGCTGTTTAAATATCCATCTATCACTTGAAATGAGACCCTGGAGATCTTTTACTTTGACTGGCATCTGGTTTTTATAAAAGATGTTCCAGGGAAAAGGCTTCCCCCAAGCAAGAATTCTGGGTAATCAAATATGTTTATTTTAAGTTTGATAGGATGTTGCCACACACAAATAAGCATTGCTATTCTCCTCAGGAACAACCTGAAAACAGGTTGGCCAACATCATCTTTTCCTCACAAAATTGTTAATTGCCTATTATGAAGAATATTTTGCATGACACAAAGTTGTAGGTATTGTTGCTGTTTTCTGAGTCAGGACTATTTATCTCTTTGAAGCCAGTGGAAAAACAAAAGCAAAAGCTTTTTTTCCCCCTTAAAGTCACAGTTTCGTTCAGTAGATCCTGTGGGGATTTTGTTCCCCTGAGGTGCTTGTTAGTTCGAAAGCAATGGCACTCTAAAAAAACCCCATGATAGAGAAAAAATCTTATCCTGTTACAACAGGAGTGCAGAGCCATCATCACCACTGAGCATTAAGCAGAGCCCCAAGCTCAAGCTGAGGTTAGCAAATTCCCTCATTAGGCCAACAAAATTTATAATCCATGAGGTGGCTTGGAGATGATTTTTGTCATTATAGACAATTTTACTGTACTTTGGGGGATCTCACTCTAGTGAGATAGGCTTCCTTCTTGTGCTGTAAATTATTTACAAGGTTTGGAAAGAAAGAGAAAGGAGGCCTAAGTCCCTGAGGAAGCAAGATGGAAACGACACAATCCTTCAGGGCCAGGGAAGTGAGAGCAGTAAGGTGGCTGCTGACCTAGAGGCTTTTTGGGGGATGGGGGTGGGTGGGAGATGAACATCTGCGGAGGGAAATCAGGTGGATTGTACAGTTTCACAAATGAACCTCTTTCTTTGGTGAAGGAGCTATCATTCCATTATGAAAAAATTAGCTCGAAGTAGAAGCAAAGCTGTCAGTTGGAACAGCATATTTGTGTGAGGAGGACAGAGGAGAGGAAAGTGAGGAAGGGGAAAAAGCAGTAATAGGCAGATTTGTCTGAGTGGCAACAATACAGGAGGGCACCTGAGTTCGTGGCACTTTATCAGTCACATAAGCTTTAGCGATGCTGCTGTTCATCATGGTAGTTTCTAAGCAGCTAATCTTTATCTAACTGTGAGAGCAGACAGCTGCAGTGCTTCTTTTATTATTAAGGGCTTATTTCTTGTCTGTACTGCTGGGTTTACTGGTTCAATTTCAAGTAGATTTCAAGTACACTGTGAAAGAAAACTCCCTCCTCACTCCAGAGTTGTGACACAGAATCAGGCCAAGCAGGAGAAAGGGCAAGGAAGGCCTCCTTTTTGGGAAAACCCTGCATGCTGTTGTGCCAAATCTGGTGCAGAAGAACATATGTGATGAGAGTTAAGACCTGGACAGGAAACAAAATCCTGTTTTGATTTCAAATGCATGCTTCAAATTCATACTACAAATGTCTGGAAGTCAGTCTTCAAAGGCATATCACCATCTTGAACCAAGATGGACGTGTTTCTGAACCTACAAAACCTGTATAGACAGAAGCCCTGTTTAGGAGTTCTGCTCCCTCATGTAATTGTAATCAGACATCAGAGAGCAGAAAGAAACTCCACCCCCAGCTCTTCCCCTCCTCTGTTGCCATCACCATCCACCACCCCAGCCCTAAAATTAGGCATGGTGAGGCAGCTCCCTCCAGTAGCAGATTTGGGATGTCATGAACATACAACAAACTTAGTAATTTAATTTGTTGCCAAAGTTTGGAAAACTTTTTTGGATTACAGGTCTCAGAACCCCAAAGTTGCCACTACCACTGAGAGGTTTCTGGGAGTTTTAGTTGAACAAAGTACCGCGTTTCCCCGAAAATAAGACAGGGTCTTATATTAATTTTTGCTCAAAAAACCGCATTAGGGCTTATTTTCAGGGGATGTTTTATTTTACAGTCATGTAATCTTCTTCTGGTTGCTGCACAATGCTGCACAATGGTGGAGGGCAGGGTTTAACTTAACTGGAGCTTATTCTGGGGGTAGGGCTTATATTATGAGCATCCTGAAAAATCATACTAGGTCTTATTTTCAGGTTAGGTCTTATTTTCGGGGAAACAGGGTAAGCATGTCCATGATATCTTTGTTGTTAGTGTTCGTTTACTGCCAGTGATGGGGAGCAGTGCTGAAGGGATTCAATGTCTCTATGCCGAAATAATGTCGCCAGATTTGCATGCTATCTGGCTTGACTTAGGTTCAATTTCATCTGTTGCTCTGCGCTAGGCAGCAGACTCTACTGGGATGACCCTTGAGTGGGATAATGTATGCCATAAGAATCTATTCTCCTCAAGTACATTATAGATTTATGAATTAAGTGTACATGTACAATAAATTAAAAAAAATTAAGAAGAACAGAAAGAATAGAAAGGGAGGTGAAGTTGCAGTCTATGTCAAAAATACATATTCCTGAACAGAAATACAGGACAACGAGCTTGTTTGTCCCAATGAAAGCATCTTGATTAATGTAACTGGGATGAAAAACAAAAGGACCATGGTAGTTAGAGTCTACTACCCACTGCCCAATCAAAGAGATGTTAGCAAAAGATGCTAAAAGCAATATATATATTCTTTTATATATATTCTTAATGTATGTGATTAGTAAAAGAGAGAGAGAGAAAAAACAGAAGCAGTGGCTCAGCTACTCAATGGGGGTGGGGAAATTATAACAGATAACAAAGAAAAGGCAGAAGTGTTAAATTCCTACTTCAGCTCAGTCTTTTCCCAAAATACAGTTCTATGAACCTAAGGGCAAATGTGAAGTACAAAGAGAGGGGAAGGGAGAACAGCCAGAGGAAATCTCTGGGGACACAGCAGTGCAAAGCCAGAAGGGAAGGCTGCAAAAGACTGGCAGAGTACACACCACCAACGTTCTTTGTTTAATTGCTCAAACCAAATCTAACTGTGTTCATTGGTTTTGAAAATCCATAACAGAAAAGCTCTCAATGCACCTTGAGAAGATGGCACGATATTTAAAGTCTCCTTGACTTCATTGGCCTGGGCTATGTGTTTCCCTTCTGCATGGTTGAAAAAGCAAACTTTTAACCAAATACGAACTCACTCTCAGCATTGCTGCTGAAATGGCTCTAACAGCATCTCAGTGTGTCAGGCATACTAGCTAAGAGATTCATACTTTTGCTAATCAGAAAACAGCACAGACACTTAGCTGATTTTTGCATACTCTGTGTTCTCATTCTGTGACTTACAGCAGCTTGACTTTTTCAGTCAGCTACAGGAACCAGTATCTGAAGAAAGTTGGCTCGCTGGCTTGCCTTTCCTTTTCCTTTTCTTTTTCAGAAGCAACTGAGAAAGCTCTCTCTCTCTCTCTATCTTCCCCCCCCCCGCCAAAAAAAATATGCTGAGTAAAATCATTTTCAAAGATGCCAAGAAGCAGGAGACAGTGGTTTTCTACCACTTGGGCAACATGTTACATTTTAAGTGAAGCAAAGGAAGTATAAATATATAGTGGTGCAGTTTGAGAGCCATCAGCAAAACAAGACATTTTGCTCCCACAGACTTTTGCCTGTTTTCCACTAAGGTCTCATGAAGATCTCAAAACCTCACACTCTTTTTATTTATTTATTGCATATACCATACAGGAATTACAGGGTGAAAGCTATCAGCAGCTAGGCTTCAGATGAAGGCTGCTTTGACTTATCTTATGAGGGTGATAGGAGCTCAAGTGAGATGTCATGAAAGGGCAGTGAATTCTTGGTTGCTTACAGCCAAATTCTGCTCAGCTTATGCTGAGCAGCTTGTGCTGAGCAGCAAGTCTCATCAACAGTAATGCAGGATTGTGCTGCCTGCAGAATTTCTACCAAACTGGCAGCAGTGGTCTCCATGAAGTGACCCTCATCTCTACTTGAACAACAACAACAACACTTGCACAAGCAGCGCAATCTATTACTATGTAGCTCCTCACAGTTACTATGCTGGCAAGTCAACAGAATAGTGGCTATAAGGTAATTAATGTGATATTGTGTTACTGCCAAGAACAGGAAAAGCTGCTGAAGGGATTTTCTGCCTCAACTGCCCACCCGATTTGACTAGCTTTGGGTACTCTGTGCTCTGGACTTTTGTGGATGAGGTGACAACTGCTACTCTGCCTCAACCAAAATGTCTGCATGAACAGAACTTGGTAACATTACTTTTTTTAAATTCCCCAGCTGTGTAACTTTTCCAAATCTGGAGGTGGGGGCTGCACATGCATGCACACTCATATATGTACACATATCTCAACTGAGACTAGCAATCGTCTTCTAAGCTTTTCCTCTGCTTTGGAAGAACCACTTGTAGAAGTACCTTGTGGGTGAAAGCTGGAAGAAAGACCTTCAGTTCCCCTCCAAGGAATCCTGCAACTGACTCGACTCTTTTCTCACTGGGGAGTTATCTTTGGAGGCAGGAACGAAAAGCCTTTGTGCCATCTTGTCCTGGAAAATCCTGATGGATGACAATTTCTTCACTGCTAGCAGAGAAAGGGCAATGGGTTTGAAATCAGTGAGAAAACACCAGGTAGCACCTGAACAGGCTGACCATTAGCACCAAGTTGCAGTCCAGCCATGTTATGATGTATGGTACAATAATTATTTCTAAATGTGCCTGGCTAGCTAGCTAGCTCTCCTAACATATGCAAATTTATGCATATCAGAACCTCTTTTCTTTTCTTTCCACTGATGCATAGGTAAGTCACCATATTTATGACCAAGTAAAAGTGTACCTGGAAGGACTGTTGCACACCTGTGCTGGTTCAGCCTGTTGTGCGTTGGAGGAAATTTTGGTAACCACACATGTAAGCCCCACTCCCAATATAGGCAGCACACATTTGGCCTTGATGGTGCTTCTCAGTTTTGTGACCCCAGAAACTGTTGGGCATCAGCTTCCAGAATCCCCAGCTGATGTTCAGAGGCTTTTGGAGTTGTATTGCAAAAAGATCTGAGCACCTGTTGGGTTTGACCAGCACAACAGGGACAACAGTCCTTGCTGGGTATAAGTTAGCCTGTGAGTATCATCAGGAAGAAGACAAAAGAGGTTCTGATTTGCACTCTGAACCTCCTCAGTGAAAGGCATTTGGTCTGCTAGAAGTTCTTAACAGAGGCACACCTGCTGCTCTGCTGCTATGGCAGTCACAGTATGTGTTCCCTGCATATGTTTGTCATACACACATACACTTATCCTTTCAACAACACTGGGGTTAGGAGTGCCAGACACCCCTGCAATTCAAAATCCATGTGTAACTCTTATGCCCCCAGCTGCAAAGCATAAACAATTGAGAGAGAGAGAGAGAGAGAGAGAGAGAAGAGAGAAAAAGCCTCTATCAGAGGGGGGGAACAGAGGTGCAATCTTTCCTCCTCCCACCCCCAATGGAGCAGCACACTGCTATGACCTCCCTGAACCCACAACAGCCTCCTGGCATGCCCCAGCACCCTCTTCAGCTGCCATGTGGAGCTGCCATGTCAGGAGAGGGGGCCAGCCGGGCCACCACCATCAGGCTGGGGATGGCCACATCGGCAATGACGGATGGCTTGGTAAATCCAAACCCCACCATTCTCAGGTCACTTCCTGGGAAAAAAAACAGGAGCACAGTGTTTATTGAATATTTATTTATTGAATATTTACTTATTTATTTATTTAGTGAAATGTTTAATTATTTATTTGGGGAGGGATCCAAAACCGTGCTGCTCAAACCTGTGCAATTCAAGGGAGAAGTGTATATACATACTCTGCATGTAGACAGTTCAAACTCTGCATACATCCATGTGTGCAATTACAATTGCGCACCTTTGTACACTGACCTGAGACTCAGCCACCTGGAAATCAGTAGAACTCATTTCTATATAGACAACCACAGGCCTGCAATTGATTCTGCTTAGGTTTCACTTTTATTTTATTTTATTTTATTTCCAGCCATAAGGAGAGCTGTATGCTATGCAGGACACTGAAGCCCCACCTCTAGTAACTGGAAATCTGCTTTAGCTATCCTGTCTAGCTTCAGGGAATTTGCCAGGCTTTGCCAATGTATTTTCAAATATGCCCTCCACTGTTACAAGAGCTGAACAAATAACTTTTCTTTAAAATGAAAGTGGGGCTGTTTTATTTGTTTGTTTTTTAAAAATTTAAATTCAACCATATTGTGTGGACGTCCAATATTTCTGCAGTCTGTGCTCCTATGGAACTGCAACATAGACGCAGCCCTTGGTATCATAGTACAAGCAGTGCATCCATGACAACTTATGCTGAGGGTGCAATCTCAGAGAGAGAGAGAGACTGCAATCTGGACTGTTTGCACAGTGGTCCGATGCCTCATCTATTTCCCAGCAATCACACAACATACAGAAAAATCCACTCCAGCCCGACTCTGACCTGTGCCCAAGTTGGACCTTTTTTTTTTTTCCTACCTGTAAGACTACTGCTTCTTGGGGTCAGACAGAAGGGTCATTTTAAGAGCAATCACTTCCTGCTTAACCACCCTTTCTGATGTGATCAGGCACATACCTTTTCACCCTCAGACTCTTCTTTTGCCTTCATTCTTCTAGTCTTCACACACACACACACACACACACACACCCCCACCCCTCTAAGCAAGTTCACACCGACTGTCACTCACGACAAACTTCTGCTTCACACAGCAAGTGACCTACTTTGGTATTTGTTATCTCTCCTATTTGGGTAGAAGAAGCGCAGAATAATGAGTTGGCTGAATGCGCTGGCCTTTCTCCCTTCAGAATGGACCTCTAAATCAAGCCTGGAGAGCACTGGCTGAAAATCATTCGGGGGCTGTCGGCTCTAAAGGTCATGGCGTGAAATAGTGTAAGATCATTTCGCCCTGGTTTATAGCGGAGCAGTCGCAGCACGGGGGGGACCACACGAAGAAGTGCCACTTAATTTTGCTTGGCCAGCACCTTCTGAGCCTTGGAAAGCAAGGGGGACAAAGGAAACTGAGGGAAGCTGTCTCCAAGATGAATGAATCCAGAAAAATATAGACCACAGTGGCATATAAATATACTTGGGAAAGGCCTTTCTTGCATGTAGCTCTTCTCAAAACAAGTGTGTTGCTGCTTTCAGAGTTTATCAGGAAGGTCTTAATTCCCTGTTGGCTGAAATATCAGATAATCGTAGACGCGGTGTGGTCTACAGTCTGGCCTGTGGGAGTCACCCCATTGAAACTTTTATAGGATATATTTACTGGTCCTTCGTTTCCCTTACATGCCCCAGGAATGATTATTGTCACATAGATTTGTGTTTTCCTTAACAACTGCCCATCATTGTCATCATCATTCCTTAACTTTATCTATTTGATTTATCTATTGCCCCATTAGTGCATGCACTACTCTTATCTTAGTATTTAAACAGTTTCAACATTGGGCATACTGCTTTTTGAAATAACATCTAAGTCACCAGATGAGGACCTTGTTTTTAAGGTGGAGTTAGTGTTATTAATGGTTCAGGAAGCAACCTGTGATTTGCTAGACTTTCTGTTCCAAGAGGTGTACCACCTGCGCATGAGAAGAAGGGAACATGTGTCTACATGGGACTTTGTTTGGGCACAGACATGTTGGGGAACTTTATTCAGTCTGTATTTCTAAATGGACCAGTCTAATTTGCACTTCCAGAACTAATATAATGATTACAATGTGTTTATCCTTCAGATTGCACACTTCTGCAGACTTCATTTTGTAGTGCAATTCTCCATGCAAAACCTGCATACAAACTGCATATATTTGGGAAAGTATATGAATACACCCATCTCTACTTGTGACTGTATACTAGGACTGTGCACCAGATTCAAGCAAAGCCCTAGTTACTGAGTGAATTGGCCTCATTCAGACTGATCAAGGTTGAAATGGAATGGCCAGATTTGGTTCCAATACAAAACTTGGCGAACTTACAAATCAACTTGGATCCTAAGCACACATTTCTCCAGACTTTTTTTTGAAAAAAAGGAAAATGTAACGTTGTCAAATAGGAACATTCCTGAAGTAAGCTATCTGAAATTTGGCAGACTTGGTGGCCTGTTAAGCCTTTGTCATGTCACCAAATTTCATGTACTGTATATCAGAAGAAAACCAACAATGTTCCAGCCATTTTGGTTTTCCAGTGCAATTCAATGAGAAAGCTTTACAAATTCAGACTTGGGACACAAATTGGCTGGGCACATCTCATTCCAGATCATAATCAGGCTCCACTCTAAAGCCCTGGTCTCTAAATTGAATTATAAGTCTCATGCCCAGCCCTACTGAATAAAGGATGATGCTTACCTGTGAAGCTTACATGAACCAGTTCTGTACCATTTGCAAGATCTGGCAGCCATTCTCTCATGTTTCAGGATGATCTCACTGGATGCAATATAACCAAAGGTCCTCCATCATTTTTGCAAAGGAATCACAGTGGACCAGGTGGAGAGGGAACAGCAACATCTCAGCACTGGAACACTAGAGGCTCAGATTGCTGAAAGATAGACTGTTTGTAAAGGCTTTATAGAGAAAGAAGCCATTTCTGTGAACACTGCCATCTTGTGTGTCGTCATCATGGACTACCGTAACTACACATGCACTGTTAAAAAAAGAAGTCTATAAGGATCTCTGAGCCTCAGGAAAATCCTCCAAATATGAAACAAGCACCATTCTTAACTTTATTTCAAATGTAGCCTGTTTTTATTGCCTTAGTTAAAGAGCATCTCTAGACACTGCGCTTCTCACACTAGCAATCGGAAGGTAGTGCACAGCTTTTCTAGGGACCCCCCCCCCCCCGTTCTGTTCTTCAGTTCCATCTTCCTTTTTTTTTCCTTCATGGATCTGCTATCATAGGAAAAAGATGGGAGAAGCCATGAAAATGGGAGGAGGGGATTCTACTGTGTTGACAGATATGGGAGAAATTTGCAGGTGTTATTGTTTCTTCTCAGGGAATCAAGACTTCCAAACTTAGCCGAATAGGTTCAGGGACCATTGGGCAAGATCAGGCTTTACATTTTTAGGATATCAGCCTTCCTGCGAGCCATTGTTCTGAAAATGACAGACTGCATGGGGGTGGCCTAAATGAAGAAACCTGAACATTTTCTGCAGGGTGGGGAGTGCTATGGTGATTGTGGAAGGCGGTGTCCTTCAGTGAAAGGAAGAATGAGTCTCCTGTCTCCCTTCTCCCTTCCCACCCACCCCCGGCAGCACTTCGGTAACAAAAGGTGAGCTGTTTGCTTGTACTAAGAGAGTAGCTAGATGGTAGAAGCAGGCAGTGGTGGTGGTGGTGGTGGCAGGTGGCTGTCAGCTGACTGGTGGTAGAGCAGGAGAAGGAAGATGGCAAGCAGGCATGTACAGGGAGGCAGATAATCATATATAGGAGCAGCCACTGGGCTAGAGGAACCCTATCTCCCCAACACTGAGCAGGATCACCACCCTAAACAACAGAAGGCATTCGAGATACAGCTCTGGATCAAGTGAGCAACTAGTTAGTTCACAAAAGCAGAGGCTAGGAGCCTCATAGTGCAGTGGTTAAACTGCAGTACTGAAGACTCTGCTCATGACGTGAATTCGATCCTGACGGGCTCAGGTAGCCGGCTCAAGTTTGACTCCGCCGTCCATCCTTCTGAGGTGTGTAGCCTGTATAACTAAACTGTAAACTACTCAAAAAGTGCTTTAAGCACTATGGGGTGATATATAAACAGCACACTTTGCTTTGATGCAGACGAAGCTTTCAAGACAGAAGTAGCAAAGAAGAACAGGCTGGAAGTGGAAGCTGGTAGAAGAGAGCACAGGAAAGAGGTAGGAGTATTTGCTGGGTGCAAGGAAGAGTTGATGGTACCAGGGTACCATCCACTGGGCTCTGCTACTTTGTTCTTGCTATAAGCAGGAACTGGCAGAGAGAGAAAGGGCTGAGAAGCATCCAGATCCCTGATTATAAAGTGATTAAGCAAAACCCTCACATTCCTTTTGGTAGGTGGGACCACCGTAGTAATCAGCAGAAGGTGTGCTTAGAGTTCTGGTTAGGCAGGAGAATATAAATTGGCTAGATGAAGCAATGGCCATGCTGGTTGTGGGATTCTGTGAACTGTAGATCTAAAAAACTGGACATTCCCCTGTCTGGTCTTGGTCTATAGTGTTTTTTGTTGGCCAGCCAAGGCATATTAAACAAAACATTCCATACCTAATACCCTAACAAGGCATGTGCTAATAGAAATGTATGCAGCTGGGTGGATGTTAACTCAAGGCAAAGAGAGGTGAGAGAGAGAGAGCTTGCTGTCAACCAGCTGTAAGATTTATTCTATATTATGTTATTAAGCTCAGGATCTAAATCTGGCTTTTGTTCCAGCGGAAGCCTAAAGGGATTGCGGCTAATTTCCAGCATATTTAGGAGAGTACACTGAGCTTTCCCTAAAGAGCAATTTCATTAATTGCTTGGGAGTATTACTGGACACATAATCCTGTCCTTCACTTACAGAGTGCCAAAGCTGAACCATTTTCCACACACACATACGCATCGCACATTAGAACAGTGATGAAAGTCTACCTTCTGTGGGACTCCCAGTGTTATTGACATACTGTTTCTCTGCAAAGTTCACAGGATTTCCAGAAAGGGATTTATTTATTATAATTTGAACATGCACAGCTTCCCTGCCAGGCTTCACCTTAATCTCAGTTAAATAGCAGCATTATTTCATAAGTAATTCCAAACACTGATAGAGGGGATCCCAGGAGGAGAACCAGGGTTGGGCATTGTCTGATGCATTACGAAGCTAATATGAGAAGGATTTGCCACAATTAGAGGAAGAGATTAGGTGGGCGGCGTGCAGAATGTTTGACTAATGGAGAAGTCTCTCTCTTTTCTTTGTGCCGTTTACAGCCATTTTGTTCACATTTAGCTGTTTTATGTTGTCCTGAAGCCCTGTTGCACTTGTATCAGAACATCTCCTTAGGAGCCAGCCGGAAGGTTTTTAAAAATGCAGCTATTTAGACAAGCACAGGTGAAATGCAAAGGTCAACTTTAAATTCTAACGCTGGATAGAGAGCGTCGTCTCAACATTGAGCTCTGTGCAATGCAGCCCTTTGCATGTCTACTTAGAAGTGTCCTTTTTTGTTTAACGAGACACGATCCCATGGGTGTATATATTGAATTGAAGTCGTAAATGGATTGGCATTTTTTGATCGCTTTGACTTTGGCGGGCATCACATCTGTAAACTGATCAAGTGTCAACTGTGATATCTTCTCAGGTTTGAAAGCCTCTGGCATGCTAGCTAGGAATCAGTCACATGTACCCACTGCTGAGGCCTGCCAATCATCAAGGTCTCTTAAATGCTGATAAATATCAAATATTGCATTTCCAATGCCAGTACCAAATATATGGTGAACATTTGAGAAATGGGAGCCCATTATGTCATTGAGTGCTACTCGTAGTCAGGTAGGATTTCCTGATTCTGGGGTATAAAAAAAAGAAATATATAGTGTAGCCCATTTTTAGGTTGCAAGAGGAACCAAACTAGTTTGCAGCATAGATCTAGCTCTGTATCATCAGCTCAGAATGACTGCAGCTGTCCAGGGTATGGGGCAGAATTCATCACCACCTCTGCCCAGAGACTCCTTGTATTTCTTGGTGGTCCTTCATCTAAAAAGCAAACCATACTGCTTGTATACCACCCCACAGTGCTTAAAGCACTCTCTAAGCAGTTTACAATCTAATTATGTGGGCTACACTCATTGCCCCCCCACCCCCCCCAGCAAGATGGGTAGTTAATTTACTGACCTCAGAAGGATGGAAGGTTGAGTGAACCTCAAACTGGCTACCTGGGATTGAACCCAGGTTGTGAGCAGAGTTTTGGCTGCAGTACTGCAGTTTATCCACTGGCCCATGAGGCTCTAGATACTAACCTTTCCTGACCTTGCTTATTTTCCAAAACCAGACAGGATTGATGTGTTCTGGGTGAGATTAAAAAGGTTTACACATCTTTCCACTAACAGCTAGCTTTTTATTTGCAGGCATTTTAAAAAAATGATGGAGAGACATTTGGTCATTTACCAACATCCAGAGGTGTTTGTTCCCATACACAGGTTTACTGCCTCCATAAAAAGTAGGCCCCTAAGTATGGGGAAGGACATCTAATCCCAGTAGTCTTACAGTAGAGGGATGTCATACAATGCTAACTCTCTTAATCCACAAAAATGAGAGTAAAATGTATAGGGGAATGTTGTTGGCCACCAAGAAGTGCACCCTTAAGAGGTTCTCTGCTGAGTGCTCTTCCCTCTCTTTCCTGGGTTGGTGGTAACTGTTTTGTATGTGTTGGTGGTAACTATTTAGTTTGTTGTTGATCTGTTTGGTTTGCTGTTGATCTGTTTGGGCAGTTGACAAGTATGTGTGCAATAACAAAAGCAGCATACACGTCTGTAACTTCAAGTAAGCATTAGTAAAGAAATGTTTCTTATTAAGATTTGAAGTTACAGTTAATGAGAAAGGAGTAGACTCTGGGAAACTTGTAACTATTCTCCTTGACGAATCTCTATGCCTCCACTGTGTAGCAAAATGGATTTTTTCCAGAAATTCAAAACTCTGCAACAGAAACAGGGGACATGAGAATCCCCTAAGGTGAGGAGTTGAGCATTCTAAAATGATGAGCAAAATTAGATCAAGGATCATGCTGTGCAGTTGAGCCCCCTCAGAAAATATTTATAGGAATTACACTAAAAATGAACAAGCATGAAGAATATGACTCAGCTTATATCCTGAGCAACAGTATGTCAAAGCTTCTGCTTGACTGTGTGCAACCCAACACATTGGTTCAATGCACCAATGTGTTGGGTTGCATAAGAAATTATGCATAAGAAAAGGTGAGTATGCTACTCCTCCCATCCCACAGTGGCCTGGCAGATGGGGAAAGAAGCAGAGTCTAGCCCCGCAGTGACTCCAATGAGTGATTCACTCAATTCGCTCCCCTTCTCCCCCTTTTAGGCTTTATAGCTCCCTGTGGATTTAATCACGGAAAAACAAGTTTAACAATAAATTGTTTCTTGCAGATGATAAGCGGTTGAGTGAGAGTCAAACTGTGACTACATAGCATCCAAGAGTGCGCCCTGTTATAAAGAACAGACTTCATTTAAACTTCAAGCCCAGGCTATCAACCCAGCCCAATATCTTGGAGCAGCCTCCCGCAAGAGGGGCTGAACACAAAGGACTCACACTCTTGACTGAAGCAAGCTGCACTAGAAATATACAGGGCCCTGCCCATTTGCAACTACAGTTCACTTCTACCTCATAGTCTTTGGATTAATTTGACCCGATCTCACTAGGTAAAACATGCTGATTCCAGCCCTAAAAGCAGCACACTGTTTAAAGGACAGGAAACTCCGGCGTATTCTGACAGAAGCTTGCCTCAATCTATATTTTCCTACTTCACTGGCTTCCTTTTGCAACTGGTCATTCGGCGGATAACAGAGCTTTGCTTGCACGTTTGATGTCTCAGGCTGGTGACGCTGAAAGGTTTGAGTGCCTGGAGGGCTAACATTATAAAAAGGAAGAAATAACAATTGGCCTTAAAGTGAGATCAGATCTTATATATTTATTTGAGTACTCTTTGCCTTTGTTTTCTCCCTTTCTCTACTATTTCAGGCACCGTTTATTACCACTAACAATCCAGCAGGAGTTATCTTAAACGAAGGGACCAGGTAAAAGAGAGAACATAATGGAATGGGGCAGAATGGGGACTTCTTAATAAGTCAAAAACAGTGGGATGCAATGGACAAACATCAGAACAATATTTTAGACTCAAACTTTAAAAAATATTACCCTTTCATTAACCCTTTATTGCCCCCAAACCCACCAGAATGGAACACAATGGACCAGAATGACAGTGAAGTATGATGATCAAACCAAATTCATGACGCATGCATGACAAGATGAGACAGATGCAGCAAGACACTCATCATCCTCAGGAACAACAGTACAGCACCGTTCCAGGCAAAAAAATCAATACTCTGAAAAACAGCCCAGAACAGTGACTTCTTAGTAGAGAATGCCCAAGGAAATTCACCCTTCCCATTTGATTAGAGGGGACTAATGCAACCCGACCCCAAAGCAACTCCTAAGGAAGCTGCAGGCTTGAATTTACAAGAGCTGAGCAAGGCAGTTGAGGACAGGATGATGACAGCAACAACAACAATAACAGAGCAAGAGAAACACAGTTGCCAGGATGGTGCCAAGTTGCACAGGGGATGGGGGAAAGATGTGACCTGTTGCTGTGTTCCTTTTTTAAGTTCCATCTCCAGCTTCTAAGCAGGGACGCTGAAAATTCACTATGCAGCAACTTTCCAGCATATTCTAAAGGGAGCCTATAATCACTGAGGTTTGAAATAACTCGGTCAGCATCATAAAATTCCTGCAGTGATGGCAGGTTGTGGGTTGCCCTTCACTCTGAAGGGTTAATGCACTTTTACTCTCATTTAAGGTTGATGGAGCTAATGTAAATTCTTATTAAGCTTAGTCAGCTGTGACCAGATTACAGCCTGCTTTGGTTTGGTGTTTTTGCTAGGAAGCTCTTAACACATGCACAGCCCCACCACCAAGGTGAGGTGTTACCAAATCTCATGGCTTATCCTTGGGCTGGGACAACTATTTCACATCTGGTCGCAGCTTTGAATTGTAGAGAGGTGGGGAAAACTGCAGCCCTCCCTATGTTTTGACCTGTAACTCCCATCAAACCCAGCCAGTATGGGCCGTACGGACTTGGAGGGCCACTAGATTTCCTACTCCTGTTATAGTACTTTTAGGAGTTCGGCTCTGTCTTTCCTCCTGCACTTCATATTTTGCTCCCACAAAGAGAGGCTCCTTGTTCATATCTCCTCCTTATTGCCCAAAATGCCTCATCTGCAATGCTGCCGACAGTACCGCTTTGTATTGATTTTCTCATCCCACTGGACATGTTTTAAAGAAGGGGTGTTGTATCAATGCTATCTCTTCCTTAGCTCTTTCTTTTTAAATCTGATTTGCTTTGAACAAAGGCCTGGTAGTCCACATGGTTATCTTCAAAGCTAAAGTTCAGCATGGCTGTGCGTAGCCCTCAGATTCACTAAGATTGCTGTGAGCAGCATCTGGAGTGGGAAGTGTTCCACTGGGGAAATATTTTCACTGTGGTGAAAATTACTCCCCCTTGCCCAAATGATGCTGTCCACGTCCAATGGAGGTGTGTGTGTCTATATGCTGTTTTGAAGCCTTTAAAAAAATTGAATAATCTGACATACCTAGTTCATCCTTTACCTATCAAATACCATTAAACTCCATGTGCAGAAATATAATGGAATGGAAATTAAATGATTTTGAGAAGGATAGCCATTTTTCTCCACAAACCAAGACAGAATCTTGGTATGCTTAAAGAGTAGCAAATTTATGATGGCATAAACTTTTCTTGATGATAGCCCTGTGGATTAGATTCTCAGACATGCTTGTATGCCCTTCAGCATAGAGAGGGAAATGTATACTACTGAGGTTGGATGTAAATTAAAAAGCAAACAAGTGAATAAAAATAAAAAAACTACACTCACAAACTCCTTACTTTAAGGCTTAAAATAATGGAAAACCACTACAGGAGTAACTGTTAATGAGAGAAGCAATACTTAAACCACTGGTGGGAAACGCTTGGCCCCTTCCGGTGTCACTGAACTCCAATTCCCATTTGTCTCTTCCAACTTGACCAATGGAGAAGAATGATAGGAATTTCTGGACAATCACAGCCAATCACAGTCTTCATTTCTAAGTTGAATTGTCATCGTCTTCTGTTTCTGAATGTGTGATGGAAGTATGTCCTGGCTATGGAACTTTGGAGGCTCCTCCTTTCCTTTGTTTCTTGCACCAGGAATGCCCTTCCCTCACCCCCTTTCAAAGCCATTCCCAACACTTTCTGGGGGGTGGTTATTTGGAATACTTGTTCCTGCCAAGACTGCTGATAGGTAAAATGGCACTAGTGGACCAAAGCCACTTTTTAAAATGCAAAACTAGAACCAAACATTGTTTTATAGCAGCTTTCCCCAGCCAAACCCCTTCTAGAGGTATTGGACTACAGTTCCCATCATCCCCAGCCAGCCAGCCCCCATTCTAGAAGTATTGGACTACAGCTCCAGTCATCCCCAGCCAGCATGGGCAATGGTTATGCCTGGCTATGAATGCAGGGAAATGTCATCCAACACAGAGCTCAGAAAAGGGCCAGTATTCCCAGAATCCCCCCGGCCAGCATGGCCTGTGACTGTCTCAACTTTTCTGGGCTTTGGTCCAACACAGGTAGAAGACACCAATTTGGGAAAGGTTGAAACAATGTTCCTTTAAAAGAGGGGGGGAAGAGGAGGGTTAACCCAAAGAGGGCAGTGGCTTCAGTTGAACTGTTGCAATCTTTTCTCCCCTAGGAAGGTGATCGGCTCTGACAGGAGGCACGGATGTCCAGTGAACCATATGCTTCATGCTGAGAGTACTTAGCGGTTTGCTGAGTCACCTGCCAAGGCGATTCATGAGCCATTTGCGTGGGGAGAAATAAGACCCGCAGGCACTGAGGAGGGCGCCTGGGCCCTTACAGCCATAAAAAATGGCATTAGGCAATGCAAACTCATCAAAATAGGCCATCAAACAGCCCATAAAAGAGATGAAACAATATGAGAGGCATCATAATGGAAATAAGTACAGTATCATTTGCACCTCTCAGGCGTATCTCACTAGCTGACTCGCAGGTTGAGAATCTCTCAACCACATACCCTTTGTAACCCCTCTTATCCAAGCTTCCTCAAAGGTAAACAAGAGGCTGTTCAAACAACAGGCTCTTCCTTTCTTGCTGTAAAGCAGAGAGCAGCAGCTTCAGGCCTAAAAGCCAAATTGGGTCTTCCCACCCCCTGCTTAGAAACACCTACCCCACTCCAGATCAACCAGGAGGTGAGAGAAGAATGGCCGGCTGGTTGTACTCTGTGTCCTCCTTTAGAGAGGCCAAACCTTGGTTTTAGAGCTAGAAAAAGTGGCTTTTTTCGGACTACAACTTCCAGAATCCTCACATGGTGGATTCTGTGAGATATAGTCCAAAAAGTAACATTTCTAAATTCTGTAGTCAAAGCATCCTATGTTTCAAAAGCCCACCCCACGTCACCTTTGAAAATAAAGAGCTATAATGGCTGAAGTTGCCTGACAATAACAACTGGATATCTCAGTGGTTGAGGCATCCGGCTGCAGAGTCAGAGGCTGGAAGTTCGATTCCCCAGTGGGCCTCCTTGACAGGGGCTGGCCTTGATGATCCATAGGGTCCCTTCCAACTCTGCAATTCTAAGATTATTATTATTACAAAGTTATTACCAGGACAGCAAAGTGAACAGGCACAGAGGTCACCTGGCCCCATCTTCCACCATGGCATGTACTACATTTCTGTATAAATAATTATTTGTTGTTTAGTCATTAAGTCGTGTCCGACTCTTCGTGACCCCATGGACCAGAGCACGCCAGGCCCTCCTGTCTTCCACTGCCTCCCGGAGTTTGGTCAAATAATTATACCTTTTTATAAATTTGCATCAATACATATCCATTAGCATATGGAAGTATTATGCAAATCTGTGTTATCATGTGTCCTTTTTGAGGGAGAGCAATGTTTAAATCGCCATCCAGAAGAGCAGGATTGGCATTCTTCACCCCTCTCATCCTACTCCCCTCCCACAATCAGGGCCCTTGGTGATTCCAGTTTCATGGGGGACTCTGCTATTTGTATAGTTCCTTTAAAGTTCAGACTAAAACCCAGAGCCAATTTCCCACCTTCTTGAAATCACAGCCACATCTGACCTAAGTTGGCTTCCCATCAAATAAGCTGCTGTTACAGCCAGCCCAAGTTGGTCCAAGCATGATGACTCACCCAGTCATTTGACTGGCACCAGGGGACACCCCTTCTTCTTAGCAGGGCCAACCTTGCCATGCAGCAAGATGAAGCAGCTTTCATCAGATGGCGCCATGGGCCCCCAAGGGCAGAAGACAGATGAAGGCAGCAACAGGTACCTGAAGGGTGCAGTGAAAATTTTTCAACCTATGGGTCTTACCCGGGAAGACAGGTGGCATGCAGGCAGCAAATATCCTGGTTTGGCACTACATGTAGATAGAGTAGCTAGAGGGGCACCACGTGCTTCCCTTAGCTTTCTAAAAACCCTCCTGGCTTTCAGCAGTGACATACTCTAGTCTTCCTACTCAGGCTTGTCAATTTGTCATGTATTCTCTGCACTCAGACAGCAAGGGCAAACAGCTGAATAGTACTAGAAACTCTCTCCACCTTTTTAGAAAATGTTGTTCAGCTGCAAGTTGACGCAGGTGGGAGAGAAGCCTCTTACCATCTTCCAGGTCCTTTTCCAACGTTAAATTGCCCTCCCCAGCTGTTTTTCTATTGGCTGATAGAAAAGTACCAGGATCACCCTCCATTTAGTATTTCATTTGAACCTCATATCTTTAAAAACTTGAGTATCTCTTGCTTTCCTTTTCCCTCCCTATTTTTACTTCCTTTCATGTCATGTCTTTGTGTGACGTCTTTGCCCTGTAAAACACAGGTCAGAGGTGGTCTTGTCTTGCATTTTACTGACGTGAGAGCTATTCTGACAAACTTTCCAGCTGCAGGGTTTAGCTCACATGCTGCCAACCAATAAACATTTATCCCAGTAAATTAAAAATTAGCTCAAAAAGTATAATTTTCCACTGAAAAAAATGATCAGAGGGGAAATATTAAGCAACCTGTGTCTTTCCACCCTCTCTTCTATTTCAACACACCCATTTCCCAGTCCAGCTGCAGCTTTTATAAAAACCTGCTTGGAGGAGAAAACTCGTGAAATACACAGGGAGCATTCTGGCTTGGTGGCAATGTGGTAAGGAAACCAACTTCAGCTGACATGTTTGTTTGTCCAAATATGCAAAAGAGAAAGGTAGCATGGATGCAGAGAGTTATTACACCTGTCATTTCTACCCTTGCAGGGCAAACTTGCTTCTTGGGGTTGTTTGCATTTTTGCTCCTACATCTTGAGACAGCAACTTCAGCCCTCTAATGTGAAGATTTCCAAGAAAGAGATGACAAGTATTATTGACTACAGACAAAAGATAGACAAAGATCTTCGTGTACCAAGTCCAACACTGAAAATTCTGCAGCCTGGAAAATGACTACCTGTAGCTTCATAGACAGCAGGTCTTTTTTATATAGATATAGACACACACACAACTTTCAAAAATGTCATTGGACCTAGTAAATGAGTCAAATTTGCCTCCTTAGAAACATGACTCACATAGTGGCAGCAATGGCACTGTTCTCTCTGTTTCACAAGTACAGGACTCTGTGCTCATCCTTAGGCAGACAAAGTGGTATCACCTCATGGGAATCAATAACACAAAGGTTTCTGTCAGCAGGCCTGGATTTGAAGAAGCACATGAAACTTTGGGGGCAAAAACTAAAACCCCAAAGCATTGGGGAGGGGGACTTTATGACAGTGCATATGTTGGAAACAGAAGAGGGAGAAGGAGACATCCAGGCACGTGGTGAGCCTCCCTCCAGGCAAGGAGGCTTTGTCACTTTGGACAGGTGTCTCTGCTAAGAAGGTAAAGCCTTAACAATGCAGACTGGGCTGAATGACACCACAAAAACAAAATTGTGCAATTGGGGTAAAGTGGAGCCGGAAGAGAAGTGGAACAGCAGAATGTATGATTATGATTCTGTGGCTATTTCTTTTATTTATCACATCTACTCCTCCATCTTCCCTTCAGTGCATTTGTGTGACATGCATGACTCTCCTCTTCCGCACTTTATGCTCCCGACAACCCAGTGAGGTAGGTCAAGCGGAGACAGCACGGCTTCTCCAAGGCTACCCATTAAGTCTGACATCCCAGTGGAGCTTTGAACCCCAGATGTCCTGAGGCCCAAAGTCTAACCCAGCCATTCTCAACAGGGGCCATATGGCCCCCTAGGGGTGCTGGCACATTTGAAGGGGACCACAGACCAGAAACAATTCTTCACACACCACCTTATAAGGATTGTTATGCAACTTATATAACCCTGATTTGGCCTATATTTCTTTCATATTGTGTTTATGGCCATGGCCAAAAAAAAAAAAAAAAAAGGTTGAGAATGGCTGGTCTAACCAACCACTGTGCCACACTGGCCCCATGTAAACCTGAAGAATGCATGCAACCCATGCAGTTCCACAGTGAGTATGTTAAGTTTCAGGACTCGGATTCTGAACCCTTGGGAAAGAACACAAGCCTGGGTGAGAAGGCAGGAATGGTTGGATTCTGACTACTGGAAACATGCCAGAGTTCTTGTCTCCCAAAGTATAAGTGCAAGAATGCAGACATCAGAGCCGTCCCATTTTTGTTGAACTCTATCAGCCCAGTCATCAAAGCCTGAGCTTGGAAAAGTTACTTTTTCACTATAACATCCAGAATTCCTCTGCTGCAAAGAAGGGGATTGTGGGAGCTGTACCCCAAAAGATACCTATTCCAAGATACAGTTGGGGGATGATGAGAGTTACAGTCGAACAGTATCTGGAAATTCACACTTCACTAGCCACGCTAGTCTGTCTCAGCATGATTACAAAATTAAAGACAGAAAACATGAAAAAAGGAGAGAAGGGGAGAGCCAAAGACAAAAATCTTCTGGGACCTTCATATCTTAACATTCCCATTCTTGTGTTAACAATGCATTGTCACTCTATTGTCCATATTTTCTCCAGGTCATGACCCCATGACCAGGGGATACCTATAAATAGAGACAGCATAGGATGAGCCCTCTATCTTGTCTGAGGAAGTGGATTTTAATCCACTAAAGCTCACAGTGAAACATCTGAAGTTCTTGAATTTGCCGGGGCATCCTGTCCTTTTGTTCTCTTTTCCTTTTTTGCATTTGAAAAATCCACCCAGTCTCCTCCTCTAATGAAGCACCTTCTGCTGACATCTTTTTAAAAACATCATTGGGAGCCTCTAACATTAGCCAGATAGAATGACTGGCTAAAATGCTGGAGATTAAATCCTGAGACCTTGAATAAAGAGTCCAGAATAAATGGGGACAGGCAGATGTCATATTCTCTCACACACACCTGTTTTGACCTTGGACAGTCTGCACAAGCGAAAATGAGAACAGATCAGAGCTTGAAACTGTTTGTTCAGGCTACAACGCCCAGCGTCCCCCATCCAGCATGGTCAGTTGGTGACTTGTAGCCCAGTCTCTGGAATGACGATTTCCCAGCTCTGGGATGAAGGGGAGAGCATTTTCCATCAGTGGATGTTTTGCCAGTTGGCTCTCTCAACGTCACCCACCTAAGAGGATAGCCCTACCATGAATGCTACAAGACAGAGCATTTTGTGTAGCATTTCCCAGTCCAACCTTTATGAGGGATCTCCAAGGTATATCCACAAAACTGGTGTAGTATGGGGAGCAACGGGCAGCGAGAACAGGGGAATTCTCAGGGCTCTGAGAACCCCTGGGTTTTATTCTGAGTCAGCGGACCCCCCGAGAAAGGGAGGGCAAGTTTTCCACAGGAGAAGTGGGCTTGCAGCAGGGAAGCTGGAGACGCCGGAGAATTCAGACTTGCAATCTGCTTTTTTCGGGAGTTTCTTTTCCTCATCGCAACTGACTCATGAAGTCGCCATGATGAATTGGTGAGTAGCTGCCCGGAGAAGGGGGAGATATAAAGATTTATGATCCGACTACATGAACAGAAGTTGAACGGCTATTTTTTATGGCAAGTAACAGATCAGATGTTGTTGTTTTTTCTTGGAAGCTAATTGTGAAGATAGATCTCTAAGCAGCAGAGAATCTTTGGCAATGTTGGAGTCTTTTTTTACTGCGTCACAACTGAGAGACTTGAGAAAGTGAAACTAACTTTTCCACCTTAACCCTCCCTCCCTAAGAATTTGGCTTTTTATAAATTAGAAGCTTGAGAACCTTGAATATCTCTGAATAATTTAATCTATGGAACTTTGCTCTGAGCCATAAAGGTGGATTATAAATCAAATAGTCATTTCTATGACCAGAGTGTCCTCCGCAAGACTTTGAATTTCGGGCTGACCAAGGATCCATGAGGGGAATTTGAGCAATTAGTCTGTTTGACTTTTATGGTTACGGATGGGAGATTGAGGGTGAGACTCTTTATTGGAATTTACAATGGAGGCCTGTCTTCAGGAATTTCAATCCGATCTCATCAATCATCTCAGAACTCAGATTTTAGAAATGAAAGCAGAAATTCAGACAACATTTCTTGGCTTGGATATTAAGACAGAGATAGGAGACAAACCGACCAATTTCACTGAACTTACTGAACTGCCGTCATCGGAGACAGATGGACAGACTATTGTTCTTGGGAAGCAGGAGATGGGAGACAAACCGACTGATTACATTGAATTCACTGAACGACCGCTATCGCCAGAGAGGGAGAGAAAGACTGTTTTCCTTGATGACATCTTTAAAGATGGGAAAAGGAGGGGTGGAGATAAGGGGGGAAAGCATGTTGACATTATTTCGATTGAAAATAATGTAAAAGGGAAGGCATGGGTGAATTTAGGGGCAGAAATTTATGATCAGAGATCGGATAGATCTGCGTTGCTTCAAAATCAAGACATCGATTATATTGGGAGGAAATTAGTAAATCGGATAGAAAATGCCTTAAAGAGATTTCATAGATGGCATTTTAAAACTGGCAAAAAGGGAGCAAGAGACGAATCTTGGAAATATGATACTGGAGCTGAGAAGCAAAAATAAAAAGGGAGAAAGTAACCTGCTGATTAAATGATTAAAAAAAAAAAAGGGAGAAAGTAACCTGTTGATTAAATGATAAAAAAATTTTGGTTTGAGAGATATATAGTCACACATAAAGCAATATGAGTAATTATATTATGAGCAATTTTGGCCAGGTGGGAATCTCAATGGTAGACAAGCATATGTAATTATGAATTTTAGAAAGGTCGATGTAGAATAATAATATTAGATGTTTTTGTGTCCATGGTACATATATAGAGATTAAATATGTGTGAATTATTATGGTGATTATATAGACAAGATTAGGTATACAATATCTTTTTATCTGCAAAAGTGGAGATCTCTGAGAAATGTTTGACCTGGCTTGGAGTTTTTTGGTGGACAAGCAATCTTTAAGATGAAATTAGGAATGCTTATGATGAGTATTGGATAGAGGGGTATGCAGGTGAAAGAATTTATAGAGATTTCATAGATGGCACTTCAAAGCTGGTAAAAAGAATGCAGGAAATGAATTCTAGATTTTCAAGGCTATAAGTAATCAGAAATCCCTGGTCTATACATGGAGCTGAGAAATATAACAAAAATTGGAAAGTTACTTGCTGAATGTCTCAAATGGTTGATAAGTACATATAACGCTTAAATTAGAATACATATTTTGATTATAATTGTTTAGAAGTTATTGATGATAAGTTAGAAACATAAAGACACCAAGTAATATATGAATCATAGTCTGTCTATGCAGTTAAGAATGGTTTGAATATAAGATCAATATAGATCTAAGTTTATATATTAGATAATGTATGTATGTTAATTATTATAAAGCTAGGAAGTCATTTTTTGATCTTAATAATGGTTTAAATATGTTTAGTAGGGTAATATGGTGTATGTAGTCAGAACTATATACCAGATGGATAAGGCCTAAATATGTTAGTAGGGTAATACGGTTTATGTAGTCAGAATTATATACCAGATGGATATATGGAAATTATCTCCCCGCGTATATGTCTGTGTTTGTTTTGTATGTCTGTTTGAGTTATAATAATAATAAAAAAAACAAAAAAAAAACTGGTGTAGTATGTTGGGCACTTCCTGTAAAGTTCAGGCTAAAAAATCAGAGTGGATTCATTGTCTACGCAAAACCAGAGCCTCTAATATCATATATACAGAGAGAGAGAGAGAGAGAATTACTCATTTTCATAGACACATGCCAGATAGGACAGATGGCGCAGTTGAAGTGCACAGTGGGGCATGTTAACCAGTGTTCACTCACAACCAGGAAAACTGGCTTCAATGAGTTCAACTGCAGCCCACTTAAGCCTTAGAAATTAGCCGCTGGCTGTATCATAAAAATCTATTAATATTCCCCAACACCAGTTCTGGGAATTAACCATTCAAATTGTGTGTCTTAATGAAGATTGTTATCATCAAATCTAAATGCTAACAATCAGTTGGCGAAATCCGGTGGAAGCGTCCATCATAATACAGATGTTCCTAGAAGTAAATAGCTTTGACCTTTCTGGCAAGCACAGTGCATTTTGCCCAGGGATGTTTAGCTTCGTAACAGACTTGAGCAACTCAAGGCAATCCCTAGATGGGCAAGGCTCTCTCGTAGCAACCATTATCTTGAGAAAGCTGTGTTTCTTGAATTTTACTGTGCAGTCTCTTGTTATTACACCCTTTCCCAGCAACTACAACCCTCCCTTTGATCCACACTGCAACCCTAGGAAGTAGTTTAAGCTGGAATGAAGGGGCCAGCTCAAAGTTACCTCTCAGGTTTATGGCTGAGTGGGACTTTAAAACCCATGTCTTCCCTGTTTTAAGGTTCACCTGCCATCTACAACTACAGCACATTGGCTGGCTCTCTTATGCTCATGTGCCTTCCCTACTCCTCAAGACGGAGCTGGTTTATTCCTGCAGTTGAGAAAAGTATCCAAGACACTGTTCTGCACACTTGCAGAGCTCACCTATGTATTACACAGAATAAAAGCAGGGCATGAGGGTGAGGGTCATCGTTTTAAATATTCCACCATGCAAATCACGTGTGGCACAGATTTCTGCTCCCAGAAATGTCTCCATCCTCCTGGGTCCCCAGAGCTTCGCTGCTGCTGAAATTCTGCAGAGCAGGAAGAAACAAAAGGAGACCCACTTTTCATCTTTAAACTACTTGTTTCCGGACCCCATAACTCACTGAGAAGCCAATGGAGACGTCTGTAAGTCTCCAGGAAGTGCTTGTTGGCTGCCAAACAAGGAAACCACTGACCTTGATGAGTGAGGGCTTCTCAGACAAGGAGCCCAAAAAGGTAAATTTTCCAACCTCTCTCTTGTTTGGATTTTTATTTTTTGGAGCCAGGAGGCGAAACCACACCCTTGGAAATCTCCATCAATCATCTGCTGGGAGAGTTAGTGGAGGGAAAAGCCGTCAAGGGGCATTCTGGAGTTGCTGTTGTCATTGTTACCTGCCACCAAGTCACCTTTGACTTATGGGAACCCCATAAATGGGAGATCTCCAACATCTCCTGCTCTCCACAGCCCTGCTTGGCTCTTGCAAACTCTGGGCTGTGGCTTCCTTTAGAGAGTCAATCCATCTCCTCTTTTCCTGCTGCCTTTCACCTTTCCCAGCATTATTGTCTGTTCCAGAGAATCTTTTCTTCTCATGATGGGCCCAAAAGAGGAAGGCATTACTTAAAACAAAAAAACAAATAAAACCTCCTGTTTAAATCAGGTTTAGCCTGTTTTGAATCACTGTAAAAACAGGTGAACACACAAGGCATGTGTAAGCACAAATTAATTTGACTTATTCATGGATAAGGCAAGATCAACCCAAGAAGGCATCTCTTCACTTAGTTGGCGCACAAACCCCGGAACCAGAGGCTGAAAGACAGGCAGACAAAATATCTCCACCTCTCTCTTGCCCCCTCCAGCCAGCTGGTTTCAGCTTATGTCTCCACCTTCAACCTGTCCATGCGTGCACGTGTTTTGTTTGCACATCTGCAGTGTGTGTCAGCTGACTGCCGCCACTGGGTTCTCCTGCACACGTCAGCACTCACAGGCACTCCTGTGTGCAGAAAGACTTTTCTAGCACCAGCTAACTCCACTGTTCCCTATTGCACTTCCCTCTTCTGGGCATGCACACATACACATTCACCCACCCACCTGCCTCTCTGAATTCCAGCCTTTGGCTGGAGAGAGAGCAAGAGCAAGAGAGCACACATGTGTCTGGCAAGGATGTCCCTTTGAAAAACAGAGGATTAAACATTTGTTCCAAGGGAACGCAAATGGTGATTCAAACACCATATGACTGCCACAAGACTCGGAGCCAATTTAACTTGACTACATGTAAAACCAACACATAATTCAAATTATTGCTTTAATGTAAATGAGCCCTCACTTCAATGTTTTTGCCCCCAGAGATAGTTCAGGCTTGATTTGGTCTAAGACCCACTTTTTTGTCTTTCTGGCAGTTCAGGGTACTGGATTTCTTTTTTATTGTTATTATTTTGCCCTCTGCCCTTTTTTAAAAAACTGCTGCAGCAAACAGGAAATATACCTTTGGCTGTGCTAGGTAGAGGATTCTCAGAACTGTACTCTCAAAAGCTAAGCTTGTCCAAGGTTTTGTTGTTGTTGTTGTTGTTTCCCATCAGCTAGAGCTGTTGAGGGTCATTTCAGGATTGCCTAAAGGAAACTAACAGCATAAATGTACCTTTCGTTTCTACTGTTCTTTTGTTTTATCTAGCCCCCCTGACTTGTCATCTGTGAAAAAATTCAGATCATCGGCAAACCAGCCAGATAACACTATGTTTACATATTTCTTTTCTTATTCATAACTCATGCAGCTTCAGTTTAGTAGTTTGTTCTTATCTCTTAACACTATCTCCTTTAAAAAGAAAACAAAAGAATGTATACATGAATTCGGCTGATGCCATCAATAGTTCTTTTTTATCTCTAATAAACACCAGGCAAGGTGAGTGATTGTATGCTTATGGACCTTTATGATGAGTTAGAGGAGAATTTTAAAAAAAAAATACATTTATATTACAGACTTAGGTGGTAAAATTCTGAATGCTTCTACTTTAGATCCTGTATGGAAGGGAGATTTTTTTTTATCTCTTTATCTACATACATGTTTTAATGATTACCTATATAGAAAGCTTCCTGAATTTAGTGAACAAACACATTTGAGTGGTCTAACCTATAGTTGGGGAGTTGAACGTATGGAGCATTTTAAAGTTATAATGTAGCCCATCTTCTCTCAAGCAATTATGTCCATGGTGTCAGCATTCTGACACACAACATGAATCCTTGTTGAACTTACTTACGCTATGATTATTTTTATTAGGATATTTAGAAATCCCCATCATCCAAAAAATAAATACATCAGGGCATGGAGCAATTATTATAACCCGTCGGGTCATATAGACAAAAAAAGCAATGAAAAATCATAAAATAGAATCATCAAACCACATCCAAAGACTACAAATATAAGAAGCCCATTTGTGTTGTCATCTTAAACTATTTAACCCTCTGACTATCTGAAAATGCCCTGTTTTGACCTGGCACTGATATGATTACAAAGGTAATGCCCGACACCTCTCTATGGAGAATAAATTCCTCAAATGGGGTCCCATCACAGAGAAAGCTCCTGCCCAAGTTGGCCAATAACAATCTGTAGGTGTCCCCTTTCATCTTAACCCACCACCAGGCTTGTATAGGGAGAGTCATTCCACCCTTGATATGTATGAAAAGGCACTGCTAACATAAAGTACTGGCACTCCTGTATGCACAAATAAGAAAACTAATTAAAAAGCAGCTATGGGAAGCTAGTGACTTTGGCTCAAATATGTCCTATTATCCGATACAACGAGATACAGGTTTAACTAGATTGTATCCAGTAAGAGGTAGACCTGGACTCCCAGCAGAGAAATTACGAGTAACCAGCCATGATGAGGAAGGCTGTGTTTGCTTTCTTTGCCATCCTCATTCCCTCTCAAATCAGAAAATTGATAGCAGATCCACAGAGCACCTGATTGTCCGTGGGTGGTTAGAGAGTTCCAAATTGAATGGGGTTGGGGGGTATTGTTGTCTGCCAGGTGATGAAGCACTAACGACTCACCAGCACGTTTGTGTGGAGTGATGGAAAACATGATTTATTTCAAATGTCAGGAGTAACATTGCTTTTCATTAACCGGGAGGAACATGAGGAGGATTTGATCTGAGCCCCATGTGGATAAATGTACTGCAGCAATGTATAAGAACAGAATGTCTGCTGTTTTCTTCTCTCGTATGCGTCTTGGTTTGCCCTGCAGGGCTCACTGACCAGTTAGGAACCTGGTCAGTAGCAGCAGCTGCTGCTGCTGTTCTTGCAAAGGGGCAGATGAGTGAAGGCAGAAAGTCTTTCTCCTCCACCTCCAAGGCAACATCTCCTCCACCCGGTGCAACATCTTTTCAATGACTTTTTTAAAAAAAATTGGGAGGCTCTTCTCAGCTACCTCCTTTTGACAGCACCTTGTATCATTGCCATTTTTGGGGGCAAAAGGTAAATATGTCTATAATACTTGCAAAAAACAGCTATACTGGACATCTGAATGTCAAGATTTTATGACTAAAATTAAACACAATGACTGAAATCCTGTGGTAAATCCATAGTAAGTCGCAACTAGAGTGAGCCCCTTGAATCAGTGGGGATTTGGCGAGTCAACTCCTCCATACATTCCATGGATTCAACGGGCCTTCTCTAGCTGCAACTTCATATGCTAAGCAACAGGATTTAAGCCAATATTTACACTTGATGTCAAATCTTGTTCGGAATATTTTAAAAAGTGACCTTTCCCCCCTGCTTTTCTTGTCACCAAATTCAGAGAGGGAGGTTACCAAAGATATTCTTCTCAGAAGGTCCCATTTTAGAGACAGAACAGATAATGACAACTGTGTTGGTGGCAAAACTGAAGAAGATAACTTATCTTAATTAGAATGTTGCCCTTTCTCTTCACAATTTGCAATTCACAGAGTTAGATAAAAGCAGAGAGTGAGGGTAACATTTAGAAAAGATTCAATCAGCTTCCTTGTCATAAATTAGTTTCAAACTACTGCCCGCTGTGCTCTCAAATCCATCATTTTCCTCTGCAGGAGAGTTTCCAAAAGGTTTTGCAATCATGTTCTCTTTTGGATTTTTCAGCAATGTTTGTGCTCTTTGCCTCTTCTTCACTGTGAGTTCCAGTCTCCCAGAATTTTAAAATTTTAATGTTAATTTTAAATTAGTAAATACAAAAACTTAGCACTTCATTGTGACTCCAAGTTTGGTGAGATGCCTGCTCACACACCTGATTGAGCAATCAATCACTGCACCCGGACTCTGGAACTCCCTCAGGAGGCCATGGTTGGCCCCTTCTTTGTCGTCCTTCCGCAAGCAGAGAAAGACTTTTCTCTTCAGGCAGGCTTTCCCTCAGTAATTGGCTGTCTCCAAGGGTTTTTTTAATGGAGTATTGTGCCTTGTTGCTTTCAATCTGTTTCTGGTGTTGGTTTTGTTTACCATCTTTAGTGTGGTATTCATTTGATTCTCTTAAACATTTGTATATTTCCTGTTTTTAGCTTATATTGGTATTATATATCATTACATTCTAATGATGTAAGCCACCATGAGTCCTTTTAAAGGAGAAAAGTGGAGTAAAAATATTTTAAATAAATAATTATAATAAAAAATGCAGCCCAGCACCTCATCAATTAGCTGCAATTGACCACAGCAAGTTATGTGAACCTTATGTGAACACCAACAGGATTCTGGCCAGTAAAAATTCTTTCAGATTTAAAATAAGCACATTTGTTTTCTTGTCTGCAATTCATAACAGTTCCTGAAGTGGAATGCAGGAATGGTTTTTCAGACAGAAGTGGGCTACTCTCTAAAGAGACAAGACTGGCTTTAAAGGGCATGGGGTTGAGGGGGGTAGGGTTAAAAATGATGCACTCTTTTGAAATCTAGCAGTTACTGGATCTGTCTCAAGACCTAATCTGACCAAGCAGATCCTTGGGAAAATTCTAGCTGAATGTGATTTTATAAAAGAAGTCAAACAATGGCATAACTACTGTTTTTTGGGAGAAGATCCTTAGATCTCACATTTCTTCCTTTGTCTTCCTGCACCATCTTCCTTCACATACTGTATTGCCTGTCATAAATAATAATAATAATATATGGGTCATGCTGGCTGGTGGATTCTAGGAGTTATAGTCCATGCAATAGGCCATGTTGGCTAGAGGATTCTGGGACTTGTGCTCTAAAATGATGCTTTTCCAAGCTCTGTTGGTGGTGCAAAAGGTGAAGGAATGCTTATTTCATGGAATGGCAGAATTGGTTTACTCCCACATACCTCTGCTTAGGATAATGACTTTAGTTTAGCTATTCCCCAATTTTCATCTACCTTTTGGCTACAATGTATTTCTGCAGAGGGAATGAGTGTTTGGAGAAAAGACTGAATGCCTTAGGGTCCTGAGCAAAGATGGGCACTAATTAAGAAATGAACCACCAAATTGTTAATTCATTGATTCGTATTTGTACGAATCAATGCCCTGATGAATACAAATTAATGAATTTTAGTGATTTTTGATACATCTATTAGTTCGGCTATAAAATGCCCCCCCCCCAAAAAAAAAACCCTAGAGACACCAAAGTTACAGGGAAGCTTCCCCTGACTCTCCTTTGCAATCTCTCCAAGTTTGGTGAAGACTGGGTTTCAGATATCCAAGTTGTATCCAAGTTTACTGGCCACAAAGACCCCCCCTAGGAACATTCCTCTCAGGCAACTAGAGACACAAAAATCATAGAGAAGCTTCCGATGACTCTCCTCTACAATCCCTCCAAGTTTGGTGAAGATTGGGTTTTCCCAAGCCAGCTGCTAAAGGGTACTTTCCTGGGGGGACCCACTTTGTAGGTGTATAACTTCGATGCCTGAACCCCAGTCTTCAGACACCAATTATTCTGAAGCTGGTGATGGGAAGACATTTTTTGAAAAATTTACAGATTGTACTTGCAGAACATTTTAACATTGCAGAACAGATTGTACTTGCAACAATATAACCATGTTTTTCTTCTATTTCTTTTGTTTGTCAGGACTGGGGCCATGCTGGAACCATGAAACCTTAGTGTATGCAGGATTGGCCCTATCTCTCTGGGGAGAACTGCTCTAGAGATTGCAGGACTGGGTCCTTTCCCTGAAGCTGTTGCCCAGCTCCTCAGGAGTGCCACCTGTGGAATCTGAGGACTGGGCTATATGAGAACAGGCTTTCCCTACAGACCTTTGCCTCAGCAACTAAGGCCTCTGGTTGTGCTGTGGTGTTATTCCTGTCTTGCCTCCTTGTTCCTGCCTGGTTGTACCTGCCGAGTCTGCTTACCCTGTACTTCCTGCCTTGCCTCTCCTTGCATCCCTGGACCCTGCTGCCTTGATACTGTTCCTCCTGACTTTGACTCCTGGACTGTCTGACCATGATTTGTGTCATCCTTCTACTTGGCTGCTGTTTGGACTCAAAACCAGGGGCTTTGCCTTTACTGCGGTATTCAAGGCCACTATGCTGCCACCTATCCCACCAAGGTTTGACCCGCCGGAAACGGCTCCTCCCGGCAGTTGTAGGGGGTAGCCTACCGGGAGCTGAGCCTTCACCCCAACACTTGGTCATACCAGTACAATTATTGCTACCACAGGGGGCTATCATTGAAGGGCTGGCTATGATAGACTTTGGGGCTTCATCTAACTTCATGGACATTGAGTTTCTGAAAAAGCTTCAGATCCTGGGCCGGCCCAAGCTGGTCCCTGTACCAGTGGAGGGATTGGACGATACCCTCCTTGCATCGGGTCGGGTGATGCAAGAAACAGAAACATTGGGTATGCACGTGAGCTCTACTCACCAGGAATGGACTTCATTCGATCTGATCAGTGCACCCCACTTCCTAGTAATCCTGGGGATTACCTGGTTAACGGAACACGACCCTGCAATTTCTTGGGCCCAGTGAACGGTCCATTTCCCATCCACCCATTGTCAGGAAAACTGTTTTCAGGGTCCTGTGGTCAAGACTGTGGCGGGTACTGTAGCTGAAACCTTGCCAAAAGACTGCCCCCAGAAGCTGGAAGTCACGATCCCTGAGCCGTACCAGGATCTGGCTGATGTTTTTGAAAAGAAGGGGGCTGAGATGTTGCCCCCACACCGGCTTATGATTGTCCCATTGATCTCCACCCCAGCGCAGAGATTCCTTTTGGACGAATCTATGCCTTGTCTGCTCCTGAACTGGAGGCTCTCCATGAATACCTGAAAGACAACCTAGCCAGAGGGTTTATTCGCCCATCCACCTCGCCTGCAGGGGCACCTATCTTCTTTGTCAAAAAGAAAGATGGGGGATTGCGCCCTTGCATTGATTACCAGCAACTGAACCAGGTAACAATAAAAAACCGATACCCCCTGCCTCTTATCCCAGAATTGTTCGAGCGGCTTCAGGAAGCTCACATCTTTTCCAAGTTAGATCTTCGTGGAGCATATAATCTGGTGAGAATCCGGGAGGGTGACGAGTGGAAAATAGCATTTCGCACTCATTACAGACATTTTGAATATTTGGTTATGCCGTTTGGCTTGTGCAATGCCCCAGTGACCTTCCAACACTTTGTCAATGACATCTTCCAAGATCTCCTGGATCATTTTGTGGTTGTCTATTTGGATGACATTCTGGTATTTTCAGACACCCTGGAGGAACATATTTCACATGTCTGGACAGTTCTTCTCCGCCTCTGGAAGCATCGCCTGTATGCCAAGCTGGAAAAGTGCCTATTCCACCAGACCTCTATGGAATTCCTGGGCTATATTGTTTCCCCAGAAGGGTTACAAATGGACTATCGCAAGGTCCAGGCCATCATGGACTGGGAATTCCCAAAAGGGGTAAAGGCTCTTCAGCGATTCATGGGCTTTGCTAACTTCTATTGCCGGTTTATCCAAGGGTTCTCTCACCGCATTGCCCTGCTCACAGCCCTCCTGAAGAAGGGGTCCAAATTCTCCTGGACCCCTCAGGCTCAAGAAGCGTTTGAGGGACTGAAAAACACCTTCACTTCAGCCCCCATCCTGGTCCATCCAGATCCTGACCTGCCATTGGTTCCTGAAGCCGATGCCTCCAGTAGTGCCATTGAAGCAGTATTGTCCCAGTACCAGGGGCCCCAGAGCCTTCTCCATCCCTGTGCTTACTACTCCCGGTGCCTGACTCCAGCCGAGTGTAATTACACTGTCTGGGACCGGGAGTTGCTGGCCATCAAATCTGCTCCAGAGGAATGGCGACACCTCCTGGAAGGAGCCAAACAGCCGGTGCAGGTACTCACTAATCACAGGAATCTGGAGTACTTCCGAGCTATGAAATGTATGCAATCGCGTAATGCTCGTTGGGCACAGTTCTTCTCCAAATTTGACCTCTGGATTACTTACCACCCTGGGTCACAGAACAGGAAGGCTGACACCCTTTCACGCCGAGATGACCGCGAAGGAGACACTCCTGAACGGACACCTATGTTCTGGCCTCGTAGCTTCCTATGAGGATCAGTGGCTCAGGCTTTCCTGCAACAAGTTGGGCAGTCCCTGGCGAACGACCCTTATGCCCAGATTCTTGCATCCAACATAGGACCCATGCCTGCGGATTTTTCTTGGAGGGATGGTTGTCTGTTCTTCGGCACCCACCTCTATATCCCAGAAGGGGACCTCCCGCTTCAAGTACTGCGGCAATGCCATGATGCAGGTCATTGGGCATTTGCTAAGACCACATGTTTAGTGACTTGGGCATACTGGTGGCTGACATGGCAGTCAGACATCTGTACATATGTACAGTGCTGTGATGTCTGTGCCCGGACTAAGGTACCTCACCAACGCCCCCAAGGATTGCTGCAGCCTCTGCCCACTCCCCCTCACCCATGGTCCATGGTGTCTCTCGATTTTATCATAGACCTCCCTCCATCGCAGGGTCACACAGTAATTCTAGTCATGGTGGATATGTTTATGAAGATGGCACATTTCATGCCTGCCCAAGCTGCCCAGTGCAACCCAGATTGCTCAGCTTGTTCTCACGCATATTTTCCAGCTCCATGGCCTCCCTGATGCCATTGTCACCTATCGAAGTGCCCAGTTTACCACCTGGTTCTGGACTGCTTTCCTAAAACTTCTCAGTGTGGAAAGGTGGTTGTCCTCTGCACATCATCCAGAAACAGATGGGCAGACAGAGCGAGTGAACCAGGTCCTCAAGCAGTATCTCTGCTGCTTCCTGAATTTCCATCAGGATGACTAGGTGGACCTTTTGCTCTTGGCGGAGTTCGCTTACAACAATGCGGACCACTCCTCTACAGGACTAAGCCCTTTCTTTTCAAATTATGGGCAGCATACACAAGACCACCTGGGCATACCGGCTGCCTTCCTGGTGCCTGCAACTGCCAATCGCCTTCAGCTCCTACACACCACACAAGTGGAACTCCAGCAGCACTTGAACAAGCCAAGGCCACCTATAAAGTGCAGGCAGACCGTCAACATCGGGAAGCACCCCAGTTCTGTGCTGGGGACAGGGTTTGGCTATCTATGAAACATTGCCATTCTCTGTGCCCATCTGCTAAACTAGATTACAGATTTCAAGGGCCTTTCCATGTTACCCGACCAATCAACCCAGTCACTTATGAGTTGGATCTTCCAGCACACCTCCGGATCCACCCCATGTTCCATCTGTCCCTGCTGAAGTCATTTACGGCCAATCCGTTCCCTGGACATCAGACCCCACCGTCTCCACCTGTGCAGGTTCAGGACCATGAGGAATTTGAGGTTGCCAGAATTCTGGATTCCAAACGCATTCGAGGGAGACTGTATTATCTGGTGGACTGGAAAGGTTATGGCCCTGAAGAGTGTTCCTGGGAACCAGTGGAGAACATCTATGCGCCAGCCAAGCTGCGGGCCTTCCACCGGCAGCATCCAGATAAACCTCAGCCATAATTAGGGGTGAGAACCCCCCTTTTTCTTTTTTGGGTAGCACTGTCAGGACTGGGGCCATGCTGGAACCATGCAACCTTAGTGTATGCAGGATTGGGTCCCATCCCTCTGGAAAGAACTGCTCTAGAGATTGCAGGACTGGGTCCTTTCCCTGAAGCTGTTGCCCAGCTCCTCAGGAATGCCACCTGCGGAATCTGAGGACTGGGCTATATGAGAACAGACTTTCCCTACAGACCTTTGCCTCAGCAACAAAGGTCTTCGACCCTGCTGTGGTGTTATTCCTGCCTTGCCTGGTTGTTCCTCCCTTGTCTGCCAGCCTCCTTGTTCCTGCCCTGCTTGGTGGTTCCTGCCCTGCCTGCCTGGTAGTACCTGCCGAGTCTGCTTACCCTGTTGTTCCTGCCTTGCCTCTCCTTGCTTCCCTGGACCCTACTGCCTTGATACTGTTCCTTCTGGCTTCGACTCCTGGACTGCCTATGATTCGCGTCATCCTTCTACTTGACTGCTGTTTGGACTCAAAACCTTAGCTGGTTGGTCTCTGCTTGGGCTGCAGGGTTGTTTCTAACTTGTTCCTGTGGTCTTGCTCTGGACTGGGTCCTGCTGCCTTTTCTACTGAACCCTGACATTGTTGGCTTCAGTTATAGCAACTTATTTTGTTTTCTGAACCTTTTCTTTCATTGCAGCCATTTCTTTCTCTGCATCTGCACTCTTCAGCAGTGGCTTAATCTGGAAGAACAGCTTCATCCAAGGCCAGTGTTGGACATTCATGAATGAGCTAATGTTGTATTGAATGGTAATGATAGCTTTCCTGGGGTGGAATCAATCCACAGAATTAGGCATGTGGTTCCCAAAAAAGCAAGATTTCCTAAGCAGGGTTCAGCAATTTTGTGACGCAGGACAAAGCAAAAATGAAATCCTAAGCTACCTTTAAAACAGGCTGTAACTACAGCATTTCAAGGTACCCACTTGAAATCATGTCATTGCAACCCACAGTGGCACCAGTAAAAGCCATTCCATCTTTTCAGTCCCTACTAGAAACTGAGCTTCTACAATTGGTTGGATAACCTGTGGTCCATCAGATGCTGTTAGACCACAGCTCTTGTGTCATCCCTAACTGTTGCCCGTACAGATTGTGGCTTATAGAAGATGAAATCCAAGAACATCTAGGGTCACACATTTTCTCCCTCTTTTTTACTGGCATCTGGGCAACCTCTGTTGAGAACATAATGCTAAATTATACAGGCATCATTCAGGAAACAATCTGAATGTTTTTAACATGCCACTATCAACAATCACGCAAAGACAGAGGGAATGCACTGCTGTTCAAAGCAGAGAATATTTTTATACTACATGTTGGGTCCAAATTTAGGCCTACTCTCTTTACAACTAGACAGGCAGAAATAGATTTCCCAACCCTGTCCTCCAGAGCTGGAACATTACATTTTAGGAGGAACTTGTTGCAGTTCCTCCTAATTTGTTGGAGCCTCGTGGCACAGTGGTTAAACTGCAGTATTGCAGCCCAAACTCTGCTCATGACCCAGGTTCAATCCCAGGTAGCTGTCTCAAGGTTAACTGAGCCTTCCATCCTTCCAAGGTTGATAAATTGAGTACCCAGATTGCTTGGGGGGGAGGCAATGTGTAGCCTGCATAATTAAAATGTAAATCACCCAGAGAGTGCTTATGAGGTGGTATATAAGCCGCACTCTTTGCTTTACTTTTAATTTCTTTGCAGCTACATCCCATCATGTAAGGTATTAACACGTTCTGTTGACCTTGCTCATGGGCTAGAAAATTATAAGGAAACAGTTTTTAGTTCCTTCTAGTGACCAATTCTAGTCTTGCATCTTGAGAAAAAAAATTAATAGAAAAGACAATAAATACTTCTTCTGCTGGTTCAGGTTGGTAAGGGAGTGACATAAATCCTGAAAAGCTAGCTGTTATTCATTACACATAAGCAACATATGTGTTACTTGTTACACCTAAAAGTAACTTTTAATCACCAATTACATATCTCACTATCAATAAGTAGCTTATTATAGGGAACTGCATTAACCATAACGTTGCTTCCACCCTGTGCTCTTCTCCTTTGAGAAGGACCTCCTGCCCCTTTGATCTTGATTAGCTAGAACTAGGATTCCTCTCACATTTCCTCTACCAAATGTATTTGTCTGATAAACACCAGCTTTCTTCTTTTCTTCAAATAAGTGTGAATGTGGTTTCTTTCCAAAAAGGGAAGGATGCTGTACTAACCAAACGATGCCGATATTCCGGAGGAGAATCCACATTTAACTTGGCCACTGTGTGCTCCTGCTTGGTCTGGTAACACATTTAGGATCCTTTGGCCAAGCCCTGCATGATTTCCCATCATGATGGTGGACAAAGGTGTGGAAAGAGCCTGAAGTGTTATGCTGAATGAGGCATATCACAGTGCAAATTGCTTGACGCTATCTAGTCAGAACATTCAGAGAAGAGGTTTCGGGCAGGATCCTTTGGGAAATAATAGAACACTCTGGCACCAGTTTACTTGAGCCTTGGTATGTCATGAAGGTGACACGACCATAAATCTTCATTAAGGCAACATGGCTTAATCTGTTTGCTCCGAGTTTGGAAAATCCCAGGAGCTGGAGTCAAACGTATGAAATGGAGGCAACCACTCCTGAGGGACTGATAGAACTGGAGAGTGTCCTCAAAGTTCGCACAGTAGGAGCCCCCCCTCATCCATGCTTGGCTGACAGCTGAGCAATTCTTAGCATATATCACAGGATGTGAAGGAGATGGAAAGTGTGAGGTCTCTTTCTGGTGCACTCTGTGCTCTGAGCAGGGAACAGGAAGTTGCACGGCTAGCCCCTTGAGGGAGTCGTGTCATCAGGGGAGGGAAGCAGTCTACAATCCAAGCAGACCCAAGACCTACTCAGATGTTACTCCTGAAAACTGGGACAATTAAATGGATGGTGAGGACTTCTCTATCTTCTTCATCATAATCTTCTTCTCCTCTATCTTCTTCATCATAATCTTCTTTATCTTCTTCTTCATTAGCCAACTTGAGGGTCTGATATGTTGACCAAAAAAAAAAAAGCCAAGATAATCCTCATCCGCATCAGAGCTTGGAAGTAACTAGTTAATTTTTACTAACTCAGTTTTTCCAGTAGTGAGTATGTAACTAAATAGCAGCACAACTGTCACTTAATGTTGAATTAAGCTTCCTCACCTTGCAGGATAACCACCACTTTTAAACACTGTTTGGGGCATGGGGCTGCAGCTTCCTTAAATGATGGATATTCGCACTAGCTTGTACCATGCCTTGTGCTGGTGGTTTGTGCTCTGTTGTTGTACACATTGAAGTGACAATGAAGTGAATAGAAGAAGAAGAAGAAGAAGTGAACAGAAGAATCCTGACTTGTAGGATTCACCTTTTTTAAAAAGAAAAGCAATAAATTAAAAATTACAGTCTTATTTTAGTTACTTTTGGAACGCAGGAAGGGGACTAAAGTCTTCCTTTAAAAATGTAGCTGTATTGGGTGGCTTGGAACAATAAGCAAAGCTAATTAATTTTAGAAACAACTTCCTAACTCTGCTAGCAAGAGATGATACTGGCCTGGAGGTACAGATAAATATTCACTGCAGATTTGAGTGACATTCAAACTTATCCCCTGGGAAGGAAAAGTGGGACTTGTAGCCAAAGGAGACATGTATAACACTGTTTGGCTGGCCTTCATGAAAATAAGGGAGTCTTCTTCAGAGTAACTTTAAAAAATAATAATAATAATAAATAAAATGTGATTCAGTAGGTCCAAAAAATGCTCGGTCAAATAAAAATACAGAAAAATGAACAGCGTCCTGGAAACATAGGAGAAAGGAGTAAAGCATTAAATGTAGAGGGAGGACTTCAGTATTTGACCCTGTGGTTCCAAACCTAGGCTATGGCTACAATCACACACATCTTCAGTCACTAGGGAGTCTGCCAGAGTTTGTCAAAGTTGTTTTCTTGGACTACAACTCCCACAACTCCACAGGCAAAATGGACAGGAGCAATGCTGGCTAGGGGATTCTGAAAGCTATAGTAAAACACACACACACATACAACCTGAGGATTTTTTCAGGATCTGGCTTATTCCCTGATAATGTTCCCAAGCTCTGGCAGAAGCTCTACTGAACACTGTGGCCCTTACTTTGAATTGCGAATGCATAGCCTGCAGTACACAAAACTACACAACAGATTATTCAGGACTGTAGTTCAGCACAGCACAAAACACATCTGTTTGAGATGCAAGATCTGACTACACAGTTTGAACCCGCTGCCCGATGACCCCATGATCTGACTCTATATCAGGCAACTTATATGTTTACACAGCGCCTGCATACAAAATTGAAGATGTGGGTGTTTGATTCAGAGATGTACTACAGCCTTGTGATGGACATTCCTGAGCCATTTCCCCCTCCCTGCTGTCACCATTCAGCTGTACAGTGTCATATGTAAGGTTGTGCCATTTATGAAAAATAATTTTGGTGCTTGCTTTCCGAGCACCTGCCTTTTAATTTGCTGCAGCCATCTCAAAACATCTGTCATTTCCCCCTTTCTTAATAACTCAGTAATTAAAATCCAGCTGAGAGCTCTGTTGAGATTTCTGGGTAATTAGGATATGCTAGAAGCCTGTGATGAGTGAGGCATTTTCCTGGAGCAGGAAAGATTCTAGTTGGGTGGCCAAGCACATGCCTTGTATACACAAGGTCCCAGTTTTCTTCCTTGCCATCTCCAGCTGAGCAATTAGGTATTTATTCTAAAAATATTTATATCCTGGCACCAAGAAATGGGAAAACCTTTCTCTGCTTGAGGGCCTGAAGAGCTGCTGCCAGCTGGAGGACAGGGTTAACTAGCATGATCTCCAGACTCATTTAGGAAAGCATACATGTGCTGAGGATCTGTGCCTGCCCAGGAACGTTGGCGGTAACACTTGAAGGCAACTTCTCTCAGTAACCCACAATCATACAGAAACTATTTCATAAGGCAAATCGTTGTGATTAGCAGATATGAGACACAGAACCAGTTAATAAAAACACCAGATGCTTCAGAAGGGGAGGAAATGGGGATTCAAAGCAGCGTTCTGGTCAAGGCTGAGAGAGGCTGCATTTAGAAGAGAGAAAGGAAGAGATTCAGGGCAAAGGGAGAGAAATCATCAGAAGATCTCTCCCAGTCACACCAAGGGAGAACAGAGGGAGAAAGTGGTGGAGATTACCTTACCCTGGAGGCAGATTTGAATTTTGGGTTCTGGGTGTTTTGGGATTACGAATTAATCACATAACAAAGGTTGGTCATTTTTTAAAAAAGCATGCTAAATGCAAGATGCATAGATGAGGAAACTAAGTGCTATTACAAATAGACGTGTTTCTGTCTGGCACCTCTGCTTAAAAAAAAGAAAAAAGGACGTGTGATGGACTTGTTGTCTAGTTTGACCCTGAGTTGCACTCACATGAATTGTGAACACAAAAAGATAGTGCCAGTCATGGGGGGACAGGATGTGAGGTCTCTCTTTCCAAAATGATTACATCTCCTCAGCGTTTGAGTTTAAAGGCTGTGAATTTAAAGGAAGCACATTTTAAAAGAACATGGCAGTAATTAAACCCCTTATTGGATGTGGAAAATAAAGTTGGGACCGCTTTGGATTTTTGTGGGTTTCTCGGGGCTTTCCTAAGGCCGTTACTGGGTGGAAGAATTAACTGAAGAACCGGCACAGACATTTGTTGCTATATCATGCTTCAGTAAAGCTGTCTGTGCCAAGGTCTATCTGAGGAGCTCATCTGTGGCCAAGCATAACACGGAATGAAATGTGTATCGATTAATAATCCACCACCTCTTTAAGCCTGTTCACAGGAGGTGAAAAGATGTCTATGGCAGTCAAGTTGGGGATATGAGAGATTTTCATCATAAACTTTTAACGGCTTTGACAAGCAGATTAAACCAGCCTCGTAAACATAGGGCACCACACGCCGCATGAAATTAAAGAGGTTTTCTACATACAGCCGAGTCAACTCTGTAACGTTCCACAGGCAGAATTAATCAAACCCATTCTTAGGGTTCAGCATAGGTTGTGTTTCAGACCTGACTGGGCTTCCTATGCTTCAGGTAAGAAGAGTGATTTGTGCCCCACATCCCACTGGTATGTGTCATGACTGAGGGGCATTGGAGCAGCAGCATTTTGGAAGACCCATGCCATTGCAGAAAAGACTGAAACAGAAAAGTGACAGGTGTGGCTCTCTGCAGATCAACTATAACATCATCACCTCAAGGCAAAGCATAGGATAAGGAGTCTTTCTGGAGAGCCATGTGGGCCACAGGAAATTGTTGAGATAATAGCAATCTTTATTGTACTAAGAGTAGCTATCAGTGTTGGTGTAAACTTAAATCGATTCTGAGCCACGTGGCAGTCATGTGGCGTTGGAATTGCAGTTTGTCTTCCCTTGAAAGAAATGTTTAATTTGTTGTTTTCAACATGTGCTCTATTGCTCTCTCTCCAACCCAAGGCTGGAATTCAGAGAGGCAGGTGGGTGTGTATGTGTGTGCACAGTGGGGTCTTGTGAATGCTGACATGTGCAGGAGAGCCCAGTGGCGATGGGCGGCCGACACACATTGCAAACATGCAAACAAAACACATGTACACACAGAGCTGAGGTGAAGGAGCACAGGCTAAAACTGGCATGGTTGGAGGTCAGAAGAGAGAGGTGGAGGCGTTTCGCCTGCTTGCCTTTCAGCCACCAATTCTGGGGTTTGTGCTCCAGCTCAGTGAAGAGTCGCCTCCTTGGGTTATTCTTGCCCTCTCCATCCCCCACCCCACCCCGGTACTGGAAGAAAATTTGAGCGAGCAAGAGAGTGGTAAGGGGGCTCCTGAAGGCTGCTTGGCTGCCAGATTACACACACACACACACACACACACACTTTTAACACAGCAACAACAGGGGTAGGTGGTTGATTAATGTGGACAGAGGCGTTCACATAGGGGGAATCAATTTAAATGAGTTGATTCCACATTTGCATTAAAATAAACAGACTTCTGGCAGACAAGTAAAGTAACTCCCTGCTGCTCCTCAAAAGCAAGATTCCCCATCCAATTAATCTGCTCTTATACATGCCTTGTGTATTTGCCTATTTTAACAGCGATTCAAAGCAGGTTAAACCCAAATTAAATAGGGTGTGGGTTTTTTAAAGCAAAGTAACCATCTTCTGTAACTACTTTAAATGCTTCTGATTGTTACCATACAAAGTGCTAGTTGCAAAGCAGGGAGAGTGATCTCTCCGCATTTCTGGTTTTTTCTGCTTTACACTCTGCTAACTAAAGGAATCTCCTGCCAACCTAGCAGTTCGAAAGCATGTAAAAATGCAAGTAGATAAATAGGTACCACCACGGTGGGAAGGTGTCTAGTTCCGTGTCTAGTTGCGCTGGCCACATGACCACGGAAACTGTCTTCGGACAAACGCTGGCTCTATGGCTTGGAAACGGGGATGAGCACCGCGCCCTAGAGTCGGACACGACTGGACTAAATGTCAAGGGGAACCTTTACCTAACTAAAGGAATACCCAAATTCCTAGAAACCCTTCTCTGTCTCTCTCTTTCTTTCTTTTTTTAAACCAAAATTCCCCAATAGAAATGTCTAACAAGGCTTTCTGGAGAGTCAAATAGGCACAAATGCTACAGTCTGAGGCATGGTTTTTTTCCCCCCAGAACCACTCTGGCAAATGTCAGAAAAATATAATCTTTCTCCTTTAGTACTGGGGAGAGGGAGGAGAAGCTGATACTAAATAGTTTTGTTCTCACTCTCAGGTCCCCTTCCTGCTTGTTCCATCATTTGTTAACCACCTTCACCCCCACCCTTCTATCTTCTTTGCTCTCCAAGGGCAGAGGGGCAGCTCTGCACTATGTACATAGAAAGAACAACATCATGAACTATAAAGGTGTCTTTCCCTTCATCAAGAGGTATCCAGCCTGATTATTTTTCTCCTTTTTCAAAGGAGGTGGTGAGACTGTGCAGGTCTCTCTACGTTTTTCTCTGCATTAAAAAATAAAAGTAAATACCCAGATTCCAAAATCTCTCCAGCTGGAAATGGCTCTGCTGGCTGAGAAATGCTGGGAATTAAAGCCCCAGAGAGTAACTTTTTTCCCAAATACAGGTCCTGCCTCAGATCCCAAGACATGGTGGGCAAAGTAGCCTTGGAGGTTGCTGTGCTGCAGCACAAGAGCTCGGTGGCTTAGGTCTCTGGCTGTGGAGCCAGAGGTTGGGAGTTCGATTCCCCACCGTGCCTCCCTGACAAGGGCTGGACCATAAGGTCCCTTCCAGCCCTGCAGTTCTAATATTATCATGACCATTAATATTATCATAATAGAGGCTTCCCATTCCTGTTTCCCTATTGAGAAATACACCACCTCTGTTATTGGGGGCAATAGAAATCCTACATGCCTAGGTGTTATCCATTGCCTCAGGATCCACAAGCTCTAATCCACTTTCCCTCCAGCTGCTAAGGAACCCCATAAGGAAATCACTGTTCTCTAAGAGCATGTTGATGCCCCTTTTCTTATTGGCACAATATCTGACGTATTGCTAATATACATTAATCATTATTATCTCTGCAGTGCATGATGCACCTTACAGAGGAAACTAAGAGAATTGCTAGAGTAGACTCTTTTTCCCCCCAAGTAGGTGCCGCTCATTTGACACTACTTTGCGGCAGTTGTATCAGGCAGCTTCCCTTCAAGGCAATGCTTCTATTACTGAGAAGCTGCTCTTTGCTGTTATTCATCACACACAAGCTGGGATCCTCTGGCTAGTCCCAAATAAAAGTTGATATTTTGGCTGGAACCCTGTTTGCGTAGGGGGGGTAAGAAGAAAACCTTAAAGTCTGGCTGACATCCTCAGCCACATTCTTTAATTTTTTAAGTTTTCTTTTCCTCACCCTATTGGGTTCTGAGGAAACCAACAGAACTCTTTCACTCTAATGAAGCCCTTTAGGACTGGATGAAGCCTTTGACATCCAAATAAGTGCTGTCAGTCGTTCTAGTGGGCCTAGTTTTCAGGCAATAAAGACACCCCCGCATACAAGGGGACATTTTGAGCAACACATGTCTTACAGATTTTTAAAAAAAAAATTGGGAGGGTATGGGGACCTTCAAGGGTGCTGGGGGTACAGAAATGGCCCCAAGGGTACATGTGGCCCATAAGCTGAGCATTTCCCACTCTTGTTTTAAAGATAGGTTTCTCATCCATGCAGTTGCAAAAGATTTATTTTTTTCCCCTCATCCCACTCATCTTTTAGGTGGGATACACACATTCCCAACAGAGATGGAAAAGAATGCTTGCACTTGAAACTAGTGTTTTCACACCTCCTAAGCCTCACTGAGAGAAGAGATGCATGAGAAGAATTCCAAATATTGTGAGTCTTTAAGGGTCATCCCAGGAAATAAAGTGTGAACAAAACCATGTGCTGTACCTGTTTTGAAAATGAAAATGGCTGATAACGTGCATAGTTCGGGAGGATGCACAAACATGCTTTAGTCAGTAGAGACACATCGTGTAAATTAGGAGAAGGGTGCATGTATTAGGAATGTGCACAAATTTCAGCACAGAATAATATCAGGAGGACTCACAACTCGATCCAAAGCGAGAAGGGAAAGAAAAACACAGGAGGGAAAGAGAGAAACGTAACAAACACAAAACAGAGATTTCCGCAGTCTCACTGCCCAATGAATTATGCAGAAAGATAAGGACGGGCTACAGAAGAATAGAACGGTTTTGCTTCCTTGACTGCTTGAGGTTTGCTGTGCTTTGTTCTGTTTCCAAGCTCCATGTAGCATTGTGCGTTTTTTTATACCAGCTAGCCACCGCCATCTGCTTACTGTTAGCTAATTGAGCAGAATTAAAATGCTAAAACAAATAAAGGGTCCAAAGCACTTTTTGGACATTCCCATGGACCCAGGAGCCGTTCGCTGGTGAACCTGTAGTCTGATTACCATCCAAACCCAGCTTTGGTGTCTGGAGCAGAGCAAGCCCAAGACGTGCTTGAGGCTAAGAACAAGATCTTGCCCGTTGCATGTAGAACTTGGACCGGTAGAGGAATTTTCTTTTCAGTAATGAGGATGGGAAACTGTCTTCCCTAGCACCTGGAGGCTGGAAGCTAGCTTCAGGAGGGAAGGGGAGGCTGCTGTTATACCCTTTCTCCTCCAAGATCTTGCTGTCCTCTGCTAGCATCCAGTGCCTGGGGCAGTCTCCTCCCTCTGCCTAATGGGAGGGCCGGTGCTGCGCTTCAGTCCAAACAAAGTCTTTGGCTCTGCCACACAGCCTTGGCAGTGTGTTTGGGGTGGCTGGGAGTTCTGCACCTTTTATCCACTGATGCTTTTCTTCTTTGCAAAATAATCTCCTGCTCCCAAGCTTCTTTCCCCTCTGTAAATAACCACCATCAGGACCCTCACCAAGGAAGTGCTCCCTGGCATAGCAAGGACATGAACCATGAGTTTCAACACCTTAAAAAAGTGAGAACAGGTTCTAAAACCAGAAAAGCCAACAGTCCAACACAATGCAAAACAAGATTTAAAAACTTCCAGCCGTTGCTTAATGGAGGGGGTGCAGGCATTGACCAGAGAAATGTAATCTAAGTCAGAGATGAGAAGCTTGTTGTATGCCAGCTGTTGTTGGCTCATAGTTTCCATTGTCACCGATCACTGGCCTTACTGACCGAGGCTTATAGGAATTACAATCCAAAATAAATGGAGGATACTAATTTTCCTAGCCCTCTGGGGCACATAGCTGTTTTATATCAGCTTTAAATGTCATGCAAAGAATCCAGGAAATATTTAGTTTGAGCAAGTTGATGACTGGTTATATTTATGAGATAGGGTGAAGTAACCCATCCAAATTTTAAATGGTGTTTTTCCTATGGAGCACAGTAGATTTTCTGCCTCAGGCACCACATTTCAGACTGCCTTAGCTATTTGAAATTCCTAGCTCAGAGATGAAGTTCACTACCTTCCCTGGAATATCTGCTAAACTCGTTATTCTTAACCAGTAGTTCACATCTGGTTGACAAGATTCGTGAGCAAACGGTCTAGGCAAATAAAGCGTTTTCACAGCAGTTGCTATACATTCACTGTCCTTCAACGCCGAGGTCCTCCAGCGAGTGTGGTATGATGTTTGTGAACCTGCACATCATGGATTTTCTGTGATATTTTGGCATGCTAATAGTAACACTGGATGCTTGGTGTGTGTGTGTGTTTTCTAGTCCCCTATTTTCCCCTCTCCATCATCTTACCATACATGACACATACAAGAACAGAATGCCTGCAAACACAGAAATGTCCCTGTTGGGAGTCAGCTTTCGTAACACAATGGGACTCTGGTTCTTTGACAGAGTGTTTGGTGGAAAGCTGGGAACCTCCCATGAGTCTAGACAGTTTTTTTTAAAAAAAAACACCCTTTCAGAACACCCATTAGAAATGAATTTGAAATGCATTGCTCAGTTATGATATAGGACATAAATAGCTCCTCAATATATTTAATTCTTCTTTTTGTTTATTTGCTAGGTGCTGAGGCTTTCTGTTTGACAGGATGCCCCTGTGACAGGCAGGGTAATAAATGACTCGTGCAATAAACTAACCATGCCCTCTGACCTGATGCCCACAGGCACAGCTGTCACTCCAGTTTCCATGTTCTCACAGCCATGTTTGTTTACAAGCCACAGGAACAAAGGAGCTAGCAGGAAGTACCGATAATGGATGTGCTGGAGAAAGCGCAGAACCATTTCCCCAAAAAAAGAAGCACCACAGTACTCTGCTTGCAGAGGCCTGGCATGCTGAATCAGACCTTGGCATACCAAAGAATTAAAAGATTTCTGGCTTCAAATACTATTTAATTATTTATTTAAAAATATTTTTACCCTACCTTTCTCCTTAAATGGACCCAAGATGACTTACATCATTAAATACTACACAGAGAGAGAGAGAGAGGTTTCCTGTGAACTGGAAACATATGTTAGGTTCCCTACCCTACAGAGAGACTTCATTTATAAGTCCCTGAATCATTGATGTTCAGCTGCGAGTCCATTGTGGGACCTAGTTTGAAGTCTAGGTTTTACTCCCTAGAACTCTAAATGGAGGTTTCCAGCTGCTGGTAAAGTCTCAGGGAATCTCAAGGTAAGGCAAGGAAGACCAGCAACATGGATTGTGAGTAGCAGCACAAGGCCTAGAGAACAAAAACAAAACAAAACAAAAAAAAAACCCATCCCGTGGACCACCTTCCCATAAATCCCAGCCAGCCATGTAGGGCCTTGTGATGACAACTGATTCATCGTGACATCATGCAAGCACATACATATCTGGAAGGTGCTAACACACAGGGAAAGCTGTCAGCTGATGCCTCACAGGTCTTTGCCAGTCAGATTCCTTGAGGACTTTTGGAATCACCGGCAACAGCGCCCTTTCTCATTCTTGGTCTCTCCTTTCTGTTCAGCTGGCCATGTGGTAAAGCAGATCCTGGGATAATTGGGGGCGGGGGAACAACTAGAGTCAAATGTGAGTGGAATCAAGGCTGTAATGAACTAGTCTGTGTCAGGGGCTATGATTCTGTTTGGTTGTGCTGATTACCCAATTACTAAATACGTTTCCTTGTTTCTTGTACTACTTTGGTAATTTTTAAAGTATTGAGCCCAGAGACCTGTCTCTGTGATTTTCGTACCTTGCCTTAACCTTTTGCTTTGAATGTGTTGTAACTCTTCTTTTACAACACAATACAGTTGGATCCTTCAACATGTTAACGGCCCTACACACGTGGGTGGTCATACACTAGACCTGGTGTTTTCCACTAAATGGAGCGAGTGTGGTCTGATGGTGACTGACCTTGTGTCAGTTCCCTTGTCATGGTCAGATCACCACCTAATAAAATGTAACCTCTCAGTGGCTCTCCCTCCCCTCAGGGAGCATGGACCTATTTTAATGGTCCGCCCTCGAAGGCTACTGGATCCTTTAGGATTCCAGGATTCCATGAGAGGGATTCCGGCTGATCTGACTGGCGCTCCTGTCGAGGCTCTGGTTGATGGCTGGTTTACTGCTGCCACCAGGGCTGTAGACACGATTGCTCCTAAATGCCCTCTCCGGTGCAGAGTTCAGCCTGCGTCCTGGTTTAATCAGGAGCTACGAGCGATGAAGCAAAATAGGAGAAGGCTAGAGTGCAAATGGAGACGGAGCCCTACAGTTTATAATCAGAAAGCTGTCAGGGTCGCGACTAACCTTTACTTTGCTAAGGTGAGGGCTGCTAGTCGAGCTCACATCGCTAACCGGATAAGTGAAGCTTCAAATCAGCAGGCGGAACTTTTCCGTATAGTCCGCGACCTATCCGGAATTGGTCTAAGTGATGGGCCTCCTTCTACCATTTCACCCGACCAATTTGCAGCATTTTTTAAATCTAAAGTGGAGGCCATCCGCCGGGAGCTCTCTCCTTTTTTGAATACAGTGGATCGAGCAGAGATATCCAGCGCTCCGCCTTGCCCGGTGAGTCTTGATCTCTTTCAGCCTGTGACGCCAGATATTGTGGACAAAGCACTTGATCGCTGTCGGGCCACCACTTCATCCCTTGACCCTTGCCCGGCTTGGCTAATCAAAGCAGCCAGGCCTATAACAATCGAATGGGCCACAGCAATAATTTATGGGTCTCTCCTGGAGGGCAAGATACCTCTTGCCCTCAAGGAGACACTCATTAGGCCCATTAGGAAGAAACCAAATTTGGCGGCGGACGATATTGGCAATTATAGGCCCGTCACCAATGTTTCCTTCCTTAGCAAAGTGGTGGAGAGGGTGGTGGCAGACCAGCTTCAGGTTCATTTGGATCGAAACAAATGCCCTGGATCTGTTTCAGTTGGGCTTCAGGCCGTGCCATGGTACAGAAACGGCATTGGTCGCCCTGTTGGATGACCTGTTGAGGGAGGCCGACAGGGGTAAAACGTCCTTGTTGGTCCTCCTCGAATCTCAGCCGCCTTTGATGCCGTCGACCACGGTATCCTCCTGAGGAGGCTCTCCGAGTTGGGAATTGGTGGTCTGGCGCTTGCCTGGCTCTGATCCTTCTTGGGGGACCATCCTCAGAGAGTACAGCTTGGGGAGAGAGTTTCAGCCCCATGGAGCCTCAATTGTGGGGTTCCGCAGGGCTCGATTATCTCCCCAATGCTATTTAATATCTATATGAGGCTGCTGGGTGGGGTCATCAGGGGGTGTGGGGCATCGTGCCATCAGTATGCTGATGACACTCAGCTCTACATCTCCTTTTTTCCAACCACAGTGGATGCCGTTCTGTCCCTTCAGCACTGTCTGGGGGCTGTACTGCAATAGATGCAGGAAAATGGGCTGATGCTGATCCCGGACAAGACGGAGGTCCTGAGGGTGGGTGGTTGGCGGTTTGGGAAACTCCCTCTCTTTTGGGGGGGTGACGCTCGCCGCGAAGAGTGAGGTTCGCAGCTTGGGGATTCATCTGGACCCGGCGCTCACCATGGAAACTCAGGTGGCGTCTGTGGTCCGCTCCGCCTATTTCCATCTGTGGCGGATTGCCCAGCTGCGTCCCTATCTTGATGTTGGGGCGCTCACCACTTTGGTCCATGCGCTCGTAATCTCGAGATTAGACCACTGTAATGCACTCTACGTGGGGCTACCTTTGAGATTGATGCGGAAGCTTCAAATGGTGCAGAATGCGGCGGCCAGACTTCTTAGTGGGACAAGAAGACATCAGCATATTTCTCCCATTCTGGCCGCTTTGCATTGGCTGCCCGTTCGTTTCCGCATTGATTTCAAAGTGTTAATGATCACATATAAAGCCCTAAATGGTTTAGGACCTTGATACCTGGCAGAACGCCTCCTCCCACCTAGATCTACTCGTAACACTCGCTCTAGCCAGGAGGGGCGGCTGAGGAGCCTAACGCCGAGGGAGGCCCGGAAAGAAAAAACAAGAAACCGGGCCTTCTCAGCAGTGTCCCCCCGCCTCTGGAAAAATCTCCCCTCCGAGATTCGCTTGGCCCCTTCGCTGGGTATTTTCAAGAGCCAACTCAAGACCTGGCTATTCAGGCAGGCCTTCCTTCCGGTCATCATTTGATTTATCCCTTTTTTCCATCTTGAATGATTTTCTTATTGTTGTTAAATTGATATTATTTTATTGTTTTTATTCCATTTTGTTGTGAGCCGCCCAGAGTAGACGCTGTCTAGATGGGCGGGATACAAATTTAATAAAATAAATAAATAAATATTATCCAGCCTGTTCATCACCTATCTACTCAGTTCACACCCTGGAGGCTTCCCCAGTTAAGGAGGCGAAAGCCAGCCATTTGGCTTAGGGTCCTTTTTTGCTTCCCAGACCACAAGAAGGGAACAGACCTCACAACATAATCTGTTCCCTCTTTCGGTTACACAGAGGTTCCACCTGGCTTAATAAAAAGAAGGTGGCAGCTACTAATCCAAGGTATTACACAAGAAATCTCTCCCTTTGGTTTTCAAGAGGATGGCCAGGGAATAAACTTTGCAGGCCTGAAAATACATCAAATGTTATGGGTGTTGCCCTAGTCCATTGGACACATTTTGTCACTTGCCCAACTGTCACTCCCCAAAAGGGGTCCGCCAGCCTGTGTGGTTTCTTTTTTCTGGGGTGCTCTCTTTGTTCACTAGAAAGATTTTAGTAGGGTTTAGGACCAGAGATGGGGATGAAGTGGCAAAATGGCACTTCGTCTTGGTTCATGGGTCATCAAACTTGACAACCTACGAACCACAAATTGCCCCCAAGTGGCCTGACAAACCACAAATCAATTCGTCGGTTCATCAAGTCATATTTTTTTAGACAGCCTGTGGGGCTATCTAAAAAAAAAGCCCTGGCCCCCACAGCCTTCCTATATCGTGTGGTATAGGAAGAGGAGGGAAGGGATCAAAGCAATCCATAGTTTCCATAGCAGACTCATGGGCAGTCCCATGTTACAGTGATCTACAGTAGTCTAAACTCAAGACTACCACTGGATGGACCAGCGTGGTGAGGGACCTGGTGTCGGGGATGCAACTGGGCAATCCGCCTCAGGAGGAAAAAGGCAGAACGGACCACAGACACTACCTGAGACTCCATTAATAGCACTGAGTCCAAAAGTATGCCCAGACTGCGAAACTCATGCTGGGCAGAGAGAGTAGCCCCTCCCCCACAAGGAGAGAAAGGCCCCCAAACCACAGACACGATGGGCACTCACACGTAGGACTTCTGTTTTGTCTGGGTTCAGCCTTAGTCTATTGCCTCTCATCCATCCAAGCACAGCGTCCAGACAGTGCTCAAGGGAACGGGACAGCATCCTCTGCAGAAGGATGGGAGGAGAGATAGAGCTGGGTGTCATCTGCATATTGCTGACACACAGCTCCAGAACCCCTGATGACCTCCCCCAGCGGCCTCATATAGACATTGAACAGCAATGGGGAGATGATCGACCCCTGAGGGACTCCACAATTAAGAGTCCAAGGGGTGGACACCATCTCCCCAAGTTGCCCTCTCTGAGGGTGGTTCTGAAGGAAGGAGTGGAGCCAGGACCAAGCCAGGCCACTGATCCCCAACCCCATGAGCCTCCCCAGGAAGATACTGTAGTCAACAGTATCGAAGTCTGCCGCGAAGTCAAGGAGGGCCAGCAGGGACATTTTGCCCTGTCAGTCTCCCTCAAGGAGGTCATCGTGCAAGGCAACCAATACTGTCTCCCTGCCATGATGTGGCCTGACCTGGGACTGGAATGGATCAAGGGCACCGGTCTCCTCCAGGAGTGCCTGCAGCTGATCAGCCACCACCGCCTCTTCTACATTGCTTAGGAAAAGGTACATTGGCCGCGGGTCTGAAACTGTTAATATGAAACACTCCCAAGTTAGCTTTTTTTTTTTTTTTTTTTTTTTTTGCAAATCAGCCTAATGAGCGTCTCCTGGAGGGCCACACTATTTCCCCCCCTTCCCTCCCTCTCTCGCTCCTTTTTCAATTCTGCCCCTCTCCCTACCAGCAATTGCACCCCAAAGAATTACTGTATCCTCTCGGATGCACGGCAGAGGGGCTTTCTCGATTCGCTAGGCAACACTGCCCTCTGCTGGTCCGAGCAGCAACACCGGCTCTACTCCCTGGCTTCGGAAGGCGGGGCGAGAAGAGGGAACGCAGTCTAGCGTCTGCGAAGGCCATACGCCGCTAATCAATTCAGGCGCGCCCGGCACTGTTAAGAGGCCCGACGCGCGGGAGCGCGCGCGCTCCTCACCGCCCTGCCGGGAAAGGAGGAGGGGGCCCCGGGAGGGGGCCCCGAAGGGCAGCCGCTGCCTTCCCTCCCGGAAGCATGGAGGGAGATTTTCCCATCCAGACTTCTTAGGCTGTTTGTCGCCGTTCAGCTTGGCGGGACCGACCGACTTGAGGCAGCCGCTGCCTAATGAGCTGCTCGGAGAGATTCCGGCTGAGCTGGGCTTGGCGGCGCGGGGGATAACGAGCAAGCCGAGAGAGCCGAAGCGGACTTCCGAGGAAGACCGGCGCGTGCAACTACAGCCCCTTTGGGGGGGGGGGGCGGGCGGGCATTTCCTTCTCCCCTTCCCACCCTCTTCCAACCAATGTCGTTCTCAGAAGCCGAAAGCGCGAGCGTAATGAGCGCCGCTCCTTTGGCGAGCGTCCCTTGGGATTCGGATTCGATTTGAGGCGGCTTTGCTTTCCGGCGGGGCGGCGCAAGGGCCGCTCTCCCTCATTTATCGGAAAACGGGAGGCTACCAGGCTTTGAACTCCTGTGTCAGCGCCTTTCGCTCAGGAAGATCAAAGCGGCTTGCGAGGCAATTAGTTAATGAGTTGGCCAATCTCGGGGGGGGGGGGGGTAGAACGGGAGCCAGGTGGGATGCTCGGAGGAGAAAGGGGGAAGAATGCCATAGGGAAAGGGGGGGGGGGGAGAGAGAGAGATGGTTTATTCTCAAGGGAGCCTGGCCCTCCCAAGTGCTCACAGAAGGCGTGGGGGCCATTCCGCTCTGTGAGCCCCATCCGGCCCCACTGTTTCGGAAGAGAGCTAGAAACTATCTTCCTGTACAGAATGGCATGTTTTTTTAAAACTGCGTTTAATGGCAGAAGGCACGCAATCATGCAGTCTCAGCTGAAATGAGCCCGTCCCTTGACCCCTTTTGTAACACAACCCCTCCCCCCAGCATGTCTACTCTGAAACAAGCCTCCCTGTGTTAAAAAAAAAAAAGCATCCTGCTCATGTACTGCCCCATAACACTCAAAGCACTCTCTGGGCAGTTCACAATTTAATTATGCAGGTGACACATAATTCCCCCCCCCCCCAAGCTGGGTACTCAGTTTACCAACCTCCGAAGGATGGAAAGCAGAGTCAACCTTGAGTCCATTGGAATCAAACTCGGGTGGTGAACAGAGTTTTGACTGCAGTTTAACCACTGAGCCATGAGCCCCTTTAACTGGAGTTGATTACAGGTGCTCCTCATTTAATGACCAAGTTGCGTTCTTTCAACTAGGTCATTAAGTGAACTGGTTGATAAGCGAGGAGGGATAATAGTGTTTAGAGGAGTAATAAATCACATGCCATTGAGAAGGGACGTGGCAAAGACGCAAGCACGAATTTACAAGGGTCATAAAGGATCGTAAATCCAAGCGGTCATTAAACAGGTAGGTTGTTAAGTGAGGTGCCTGTACATGCTGTCAACTTGCATCAAATTGTAGTGACCCTAATAGGGTTTTCAAAGTATGTGAGATATTAAGGAGCAGTTATACCATTGCCATCCACCCATCACCTTGAGTTTCTATGGCCAGGCAGGGATTTGAACTGAGGTCTCCTGAGTCCCACCCTGTCCCTCTATACTCTAAACACTCCAACTTGAGTTACTATCAAGTAAGTGTGTAAAGGTTTGCAGTCACCCACCAGTCCAAGGGGTTCAATATTTTAGATATTTGAAGTAAATAAAGAGACAAAACTCTTCTCCCTGGCATTTATAAGCCTTTATACTAACACAGGGGCAGTTGTTCAAGTTACTATAGAAAAGCTGGAAAAGAATTTTGCATGGAGCCAAATGGCTTAAAGCAAGGATAGACTACTGTAATGTTATTTGAATGGGACAACCCTTAGTGACTGTTGACTAGCTTCAGCTGGTAGGGAATATGTCAATGTTCAGATAACACATGACACCAATAATTTCACACATCTGCACTAGCCCCTATTTGTCATGTAGAATCTAGATAAACCTGTTAAGACCTAAGGTAGCTCTTAATTCAACATATCTAATGGGCTGTTCATAGTAACCAGCTCCTTTCCAGGGAAGAAATGACAAGTTATATTCAGATGTTTTTTGGTATGTTCCTCTTTGTGAGTGTGCACTTTGTGCCTTTAAAGCCCAGCAGCATAACTGTTGTTCATGAGGAAACATTGCAGCCATGTGGAGATTTATGGAAAGACCTAATCAATTTATCATAGTGAATGGACTTACTTCTCTGCAATTCTTTGATCTCATCCTGTGGATTAGTTAGTTTATGAATTGAATGTTACATATATCTTTCAATAGTAATACTGTAATTCTATCACTAACCTATAAAGCCCTAAATGACTTGGGCCCAAGCTATCTCAAAGACAGCATCTCCCTTTATGAGCTTGCTTGAATGTTAAGATCATCAGGAGAAGCCATCCTCACAGGTGTACTTGGTGGGGGCACGGGAGAAGGCCTTCTCTGTTGCTGCTCCCAGACTTTGGAACTCCCTCCCACGGGAAGCTAGGCTGGCCCCATCTTTGACGTCCTTCCGCAAGCAGGCAAAGACCTTTCCTTTCAGGCAAGCTTTCCCAGAGTGCCTGACTAGGTTTTTCAATTGGACTGCTGTACCTTACTGCTTTGAATGTGTATTGAGGATGCTTCTGTTTTTTTTTAGTATGACATTTGTTTGAGCCTTTTTAGTATTTGTATACTCACTGTTGTTAGCTTTAAATACTGTCTTTTTAATGATGTAAGCCACCTTGAGTCCTTTTAAGGAGAAAGGCAGGGTAAAAATATTTTTTAAAAAATAAAATAAATTAATTTTAAAAAAACTGTCGTGTTGGGAAGCAGTGGCTGAAAGAACTTAGCCTGCTGCTGGCTGTACTCCAGCCTTCTTCCCACAGAGCTGCTGTCTAAGAAGCAAACACTGCAAGCCTGTCTTTAATAAGGGGCTCTCATTTTGAAAGAGAGAGAGAGAAATGGAGCACTACTCAGTGACTCCTCCTGGGATGTTGTGCAAATTGCACCAGCTGTTCCATGGAAACAGGAACATGGTGTATACAAACACCAGAAAAGGCTACCTCTCCCACTACTGCTAATCCTATCAGCCAATATCGTTCTCTGTATAACATCTGTAGGTTCTGTTAGTTAGGGCAGTAAAGTGTGTAATCCCAGTGGCGTAGCAATGTTGCTGTAACAATGCAGCTCCTGTCATTCATTTTCAGAACTTCTAGTATGTGATTTGTTCCCCTATAGCGAATAACTCACAGGGCGATATGCACAAGAATAAAGTCCATATGAAAGGACACATGAAGGAATCAATTGAAATCAGTGACTAATTAAGAGAAGCAGAGGCCAAAACAGTCATCACAAAAGAAAGAACACTCTAAAAACATCACATAGAAGCATCTGTACAATACAGCAGAAATTTAAAAAAAGAACCAGAAGACCATCAAATCGTTTCATTGTGGGGCTGGGAGGGACCCCAAGAGTCAATTCTCAACTTCTGCCAGTCAAAGAAATCCACTGCTAAAACAACCCTGACAGATGGCCATTGAACCACCATTTAAAACCAAGAGTGAATGGGAGTCCACCACCTTTTGAGTTAGTCCATCCATAGTTTTACCTTCTGGAACTCCAGAATACAAACTTGTTCCACCTTCCATGTAGCAGACTATCAAATACCAGGAGACAGCTTGCAGTCTTCTCTCCATGCTGGACATACCCAATGTCTTCAACTGTTCTTCATAGGGGTTAGTTTCCAGACCCTTTACCATATTGGTTACTCTCTTCCAGATTTTCCAGCTTCTCATTCAACTGTGGTGCTCAGAACTGCACATAATTTTTCTAGTGAGTTGTGATTTTTTTCCCCTGCCACATCACACTGTTGATTCATGTTTAGCTTGTGACTGTTTGCCGGGAGATGAAGATGTAACTATAATAAGGACCCCAAGCAGGGCAAGTGTTCTGTAACTGAAGATGTTCCTGAAAAGTCCTCCTCCTGAGTAGCTACTATACTTTGTATAGACTTGGAGCAAGGCCTCTATTAACAATCTTGGGGCTTAAGTAGAAATAGATGAGAAGAGGCACTCTGACAGATACCGTAGCTCCAAGGCATTTATATTTTCAGAATATTCTCAATAACTTCCAACTCGTTTATTCTATGATTCTGTGAACAGCAAGGAGAGCCAAACTGGATCAGACCACAAGCCTAACTAGTCTAGCATTTTGTTTCCACGACGGCTGACAGGATGCCAGTGGCAAGCCCATAACGTTTATCATGTTCCCCAGCAAGCCGGATTCAGAGGCCTCCCTCTGACAGTGGAGGCAGTAAACAGACCTCAGTTGTGACCAGTTCCACAGCAATGGATAGCGTTTTCCTGTGTGTGGTTGTCTAAACCCTCATCCTAGTTGGCAGCCAATGCTACCCTTACATCTTGTGGCAGCAGATTAGCAATGGGCTGTGTGAAGAAACCCAGTGTGAATCTCTGACCGTTCTGTTTCAGGAGATGACCTTGGCTTTTTGTATCATGACTGACATCAACAAACTCTGCCCCTCCCTCTGCTCAATCCTTCATATCCTTCAAATACTATACCTTGAAGCTTCTTCCTGCATTGCTGGGATAGTATGAGTATATCTGCCCCCATGGCAGCCTCAGATTGTTTCTCCTCCTGAAACCAGGAAGTCAGCCACTTGGGAGCTGACTGAAAGCTGCTTCAGTGAGGTAGTATAGGCATTTTCTGCAAGGCTCCAGGCTTCCTCGGTTACTCAGCAGCAGAGGACAAAAAAAAGACAGTACCACTACACCTGCCATGCACAGGGATTCACAACCTTGAGCTCTGGGAAATTGGGTTTTGTTTTTAATGACAAGAACTCCATGCCTATAAGCTAACCTGTTTGGTATGTGTTATTTAACCCTCTTGTAGGTTATGAGCTCATTTTGTTGATCAGTCCAGAAAATTATTTGGAAGCACATTTTAAAAATTGTTGCCGCAAACACACACATTTGCTCTGCATAGTAAACCTGTGACATAGCTTAGGTTGGGAGTCAGCAATAGTTCAAAGTCTTCTAGTGTGCTTGGTGGCAGAAAGGGAGGATGTGAAGCTGGGCCTTCTGGGTCCCTACCTGCCATGTTAGTTGCTGTATCATACTGGCTCTCCTTCGCTTTTGCTCCTTTCCTTTGCTCCTGGGTCAGGTCCACCATCAGCATGTAGATTTGTAAGCATTACAGATAGGCACGCTTATGAAACTGTCTCAAGAGGCACCCACATTGTAGGCATTTTAGGAATATAAAAGAGCCGTTTTGCCATCAAAGTGCCACCCACGTAGGGGACTGTCTAGAAACAGGTGAAAACAAAAGAAAGATTAGAAAAGAAAAGAAAAACATGGCATCTTAAAAACTAACTGCTATATTTTAATGTGAGCTTTCATGGACAAGTCCACTTCCTCAGACCGTTGGTTTCTAGGCAGCAAGCAAACTGATATGTCTCTCCAAAGACAAGATTCCATATAATGCTGTTTACAGGAGGAAGGCCAGCTGCAAGCATGCCTCTAGCCCAGTAATTTTCTTCCTTTGCTGGGAAGAAGTGCATAGCCTTCTCTTTCCCTTCTTCTGCAGAAATCCTGAGACATACAGCCCCTTCCTTGCTGCTGGGTGCAGCTGAGAAAAAGATCCATATCCAATTAGTGTGTGTTGTGTGTAAATTTGGCAGGCCGCAAAGGAAGCTGGAGTGGTCAGGACTTTGCAGTGGGTGGGACTGAGAGCCCTGCTGACAACCCAGATGCAGGAGGAACCTTAAGAAAGTCACTCCCAAGATCTTGAGTAGGAATGCTAGGCCTGTGAGTGGCGTGTATTATTTTCTGGCCAGCTGGAGTCCTTGTGATCTACTAGGTTAAGAATATTAGTCAGCCAGTCCGTACACAACACCCAGCAAGCTGTTCTGAGCTTTCTGTTGGAAAAGTGGGATGAGAAACATTGGCTTCCTCCCGCCCATCTTCTGCATTTCTCCATCCTGCGTATAAATGTTAACCAGCAGATGGAGTCACTGTGGCTTCCATTTTCCATGGATCATTTTGCAATGGGGGTGTCAACCCCCACAACCTCTGTCCAAGATGAACCTGGGTAAATGTGTATAGATGCACCCTAAAAATCTCCCATCTCTCTCACTCCCCTGTCTGTCTCTGTCTGTCTGTATTTTTCTCCCCCCTCTCTCTTCTGAAGAAGGCGGTACAACATATTACTGAAGGTTCCATTGAGCAAAACTAGCCCATGCCACAGGTGGCTACAAAATTACCTGTTTCAATAAAACAACACAAATGAAATGACTGATGAACAAGTGGAGGAGCGGTAATGTTTAATCCTTAGCATTTAATTGAATGTTTTGTTTAACCTTTAAACCTGGTCTTATTTAGGTCAGGTAAGAATACACACCCCTTCACGGATTGCTGCCTTGTCGTGGCAAAGGGGCTTGAGTAATTCAGAGAAGCTATGGGCTATGCCGTGCAGGGACACCCAAGATGGACAGGTCATAGTGGAGAGTTCTGACTAAACGCGATCCATCTGGAGCAGGAACTGGCAAGCCACTCCAGTATCTTTGCCAAGAAAAATACATGGACAGAAACAAAAGGCTAAAAGATATGACGCTGGAAGATGAGCCCCTCAGGTCGGAAGGCGTCCAACATGCTACTGAGGAAGAGCGGAGGACAAGTACAAGTAGCTCCAGAGCTAATGAAGTGGTTGGGCCAAAGCCGAAAGGACGCTCAGCTGCGGACGTGCGTGGAAGTGAAAGGAAAGTCCGATGCTGCAAAGAAAAATACTGCATAGGAACCTGGAATGTAAGATCTATGAACCTTGGTAAGCTGGATGTGGTCAAACAGGAGATGGTAAGAATAAACATTGACGTCCTGGGCGTCAGTGAACTAAAATGGACGGGAATGGGCGAATTAAATTCAGACGATTACCATATCTACTATTGTGGGCAAGAATCCCGTAGAAGAAATGGAGTAGCCCTCATAGCCAACAAAAGAGTGGTAAAAGCTGTACTGGGATACAATCTCAAAAATGATAAAATGATTTCAATACGAATCCAAGGCAAACCTTTCAACATCACAGTAATCCAAGTTTATGCACCAACCACCGATGCTGAAAAGGCTGAAATTGACCAATTCTATGAAGACTTACAATACCTTCTAGAACTGACACCAAAGAAAGATGTTCTTGTCATTATAGGGGACTGGAATGCTAAAGTAGGGAGTAAAGAGATAAAAGGAACAACAGGTAAGTTTGGCCTTGGAGTTCAAAATGAAGCAGGGCAAAGGCTAATAGAGTTTTGTCAAGAGAACAAGCTGGTCATCACAAACACTCTTTCCCAACAACACAAGAGGCGACTCTACACATGGACATCACCAGATGGGCAATACCGAAATCAGATTGATTATATTCTCTGCAGCCAAAGATGGAGAAGCTTCAGAGTGCCTGAAGAACTATGGATGGAGGCTCGTAACATTGTACAGGAGGCAGCAACAAAAACCATCCCAAAGAAAAGGAAATGCAAGAAAGCAAAGTGGCTGTCCAACGAGGCCTTACAAATAGCAGAGAAGAGAAGGGAAACCAAATGCAAGGGAGATAGGGAAAGTTACAGAAAACGGAATGCTGACTTCCAAAGAATAGCAAGGAGAGACAAGAGGGCCTTCTTAAATGAACAGTGCAAAGATATAGAGGAAAAGAATAGAAAGGGAAAAACCAGAGATCTGTTCAAGAAAATTGGAGATGTTAAAAGAACATTTTGTGCAAAGATGGACATGATAAAAAACAAAAATGATAGGGACCTCACAGAAGCAGAAGACATCAAGAAGAGGTGGCAAGAATACACAGAGGAATTATACCAGAAAGATCTGGATGTCCCAGACAACCCAGATAGTGTGGTTGCTGACCTTGAGCCAGACATCCTGGAGAGTGAAGTCAAGTGGGCCTTAGAAAGCATGGCTAACAACAAGGCCAGTGGAGGTGATGGCATTCCAGTTGAACTATTTAAAATCTTAAAAGATGACGCTGTTAAGGTGCTACACTCAATATGCCAGCAAGTTTGGAAAACTCAGCAGTGGCCAGAGGATTGGAAAAGATCAGTCTACATCCCAATCCCAAAGAAGGGCAGCGCCAAAGAATGCTCCAACTACCGTACAATTGCACTCATTTCACACGCTAGCAAGGTTATGCTCAAAATCCTACAAGGTAGCTTCAGCAGTATGTGAACTGAGAACTCCCAGAAGTACAAGCTGGATTTCGAAGGGGCAGAGGCACTAGAGACCAAATTGCTAACATGTGCTGGATTATGGAGAAAGCCAGAGAGTTCCAGAAAAACATCTACTTCTGCTTCATTGACTACGCAAAAGCCTTTGACTGTGTGGACCACAGCAAACTATGGCAAGTTCTTAAAGAAATGGGAGTGCCTGACCACCTTATCTATCTCCTGAGAAATCTATACGTGGGACAGGAAGCAACAGTTAGAACTGGATATGGAACAACTGATTGGCCCAAAATTGGGAAAGGAGTACAACAAGGCTGTATATTGTCTCCCTGGTTATTTAACTTATATGCAGAATACATCATGCGAAAGACAGGACTGGATGAATCCCAAACCGGAATTAAGATTGCCGGAAGAAATATCAACAACCTCAGATATGCAGACGATACCACTCTGATGGCAGAAAGTGAGGAGGACTTAAAGAACCTCTTAATGAGGGTTGAAGAGGAGAGCGCAAATCATGGTCTGAAGCTCAACATCAAAAAAAACTAAGATCATGGCCACTGGCCCCATCACCTCCTGGCAAATAGAAGGGGAAGATATGGAGGCAGTGACAGATTTTATCTTCTTGGGCTCCATGATCACTGCAGATGGTGACAGCAGCCACAAAATTAAAAGACTCCTGCTTCTTGGGAGGAAAGCGATGACAAACCTAGACAGCATCTTAAAAAGCAGAGACATCACCTTGCCGACAAAGGTCCACATAGTCAAAGCTATGGTTTTTCCAGTAGCGATGTATGGAAGTGAGAGCTGGACCATAAAGAAGGCTGACCGCCGAAGAATTGATGCTTTGAACTGTGGTGCTGGAGGAGACTCTTGAAGAGTCCCCTGGACTGCAAAGAGAACAAACCTATCCATTCTGAAGGAAATCAACCCTGAGTGCTCACTGGAAGGACAGATTCTGAAGCTGAGGCTCCAATACTTTGGCCATCTCATGAGAAGAGAAGACTCCCTGGAAAAGACCCTGATGTTGGGAAAGTGTGAGGGCAAGAGGAGAAGGGGACGACAGAGGATGAGATGGTTGGACAGTGTCATCGAAGCTACCAACATGAATTTGACCAAACTCCGGGAGGCAGTGGAAGACAGGAGGGCCTGGCGTGCTCTGGTCCATGGGGCCACGAAGAGTCGGACACAACTTAAAGACTAAACAACAACAAAAGAATACACAGATGCAAGATGTCATTAAAAATGAAACTTTTTTATTTTAGTTATATCTTTTATGTAGAATTGAATGCTCTAGCTGTGCAGAAACTAACAATGTGACTTCTTGTCTTCCTTCAGGTCACAGATTCCCTGCCACCTCCACCCTCTCATCTCCCTCGAAAGGAACAGAAGAGGAAGGCAGGTCACTACCGTACTAGTACAAACAGCCTTCCCATCCCTCTGTCCAAAAAAATGGGTCAGTGTAATTCAGTACTGCATAAAAGCTATGAGTACAAAAAGATCATTTCTTTCTGGCTGCATCTATGTATTTCTATCTGATCTAAATTAGAGATGGGTTAAGAATTAAGTGAAATATTAAATTCAGCTTTTAAGGATTTGTATTATTCTCCCCATTTTTTTTTTTATTCAAGCAGTCCTTTTTGTAGCTATCTGTAGCATGGGCCAGGCCAATTCCACTGATCCAGCAGCATGACCCTAAACTTGAGTCACTTTGCACATAGGGTGACCCTGATGGGTTCCTGAGGCATGTGAGATATTCAAGGAGTAGTGTGCCCCTTGGCAGACACACCTGTGAGTTTCTGTGGCCAAGCAGGGATCTGAACCCAGGCCCTCGTCCAACATTTTGATCTACTGGGACGCACTGGTTCTCTCTACTCTAAAGAGAGACTTTCACGGGACAGCCCACGCAAGTCAGCCGAGGTTCAGCTTGGACAGCAGCTACTGGTGTGTTGTTTTGCTCAAGAAATGTTGTTATGCAAACACGACCCACAGAAGCCCATAACCAGTATTGTCCTTCTGTTGTTAAACAATTGTATTGAATTGAATTGGGTGCCGTAGGACTCAGTTGCCATGACTTCAGCAGCTGCCTTAGATAATGGCAAACTCCCATTTCTCACTACCTCTCTGATTATCATCTAAGTCTATGGAGAGAGGGGTCAAGAGGTTTTGAGAATGAATAGATTTTATCTTACAAATGCCTTAAACGATACTGTGCAGTATTATCATGATTGTCAGATGCGTTTGCAAGTATAATGCTTAACAAAAGTTGTGTTTTTCTTGCCCTTTGAGAGAGCAAACCAACTGAGATTTAATTAATGGTCAGAATCCTATAACATCCCCCTTCTACCATAAGTAGAGATGGGATATTTATATTCGTATCCTGGGGGATACGAATACAAATCTCAGCACTACAGGTGCCTGCAGAAGCCAGATCCTCCCCTCAGAACCGTTTTGTCCACTTATAGCTCTCAGCACAGCATGCACATCCATCATCAGTTGCATTATGCCTAGTTGCCACTTCCCCACCTTTCCGCACAGCCAACCACTCCAACGAGCGGGTGGGATGACGAGTCTCCCCACTCAGCTGCTGAGTGGTCAGCTGTGTGGAGAGGTGGGGAAGCACCAGCCAGGCTGCTTCCCGGATTGACACAATGTGACTGACGATGGCCGCATGTGCCACGTGGAGAGCTGTAAGTGGACGTGCCAGTTCTGGGGGGAAAGTCTGGTTTCCTCAGGTACCTGTGCTGCTGATATTCATATTTGTATCAATATCCCATCTCTAACCAGAAGTCCGATGGCATTCGTTTCAGGAGCCAGTTGCTGCTAACTAGGAAGTCACCATAGGTGCTTGGTGTTGCACACCAGTCATGCAACTTGGTGTGCAACCGCAAAAAAATGCCTACACTGACTTCTTAACTAACAGCAATGGGCTATTCAAACTTTTGCCATTGGGACTTGATGTTACCATATTTTTTCAGCTAGATTTTGGCCAGGGACAATCAAATGCATTAAACATTTTCATTGCCACCAAGTCAGCAATATGTCAGTTTCCCAGTTTGTAATATTTAACTTTCATTACTTCATGGCTGAAATCCTGCTATGTAACGTAAGCAAAGTCATAGGTTTCTGTTCATTCCTTGCCAGTCGATAAAGACCTATTGCAATTCTTGGGGGTGGGTGCACAAGCTGGCTTAGTGTGTGAGCAGGTGCCCCCAAGAATCACAGTGGGGCTCTTTATTTACTGCCAAGGAACGGACCAAAACTTACAACTTTGCTTACATTGTGCAACAGGATTTCAGACAGTTACTGATGGCAAGTATAGTGTAGAGTATAGTTCAGACTCCAGCTCAGGAGACTATGGCCATGGCAACTCACTGCGGGGTGGTAACGGTAAATCATTCCATAAATATCTCACAGACATCCAAAACCCTAATAAGGGTCACTGTAAAGTGGAATTGATTTGATGACACATAACACACACAGTTGATGTTGAAACCTAACATTTTAAGCTCTGCACTATACTCATGACTGGATTCTAGCTGCTTCTTATCTCAGTTCTTACTTGTGGGAGAAGAGTGTGTAAGCCGCCCAGAGTGGTAGAATATACCAGATGGGCGGGATATAAATCAAATAATAATAATCTAATAATAATAATAATAATAATAATAATAATAATAATAATAATAATAATAATAATAATAATAATAATAATAATAATAATAAACCACAAATGGCATTTTCAGATACTGAGCCAGTATTCTGGGCTTTGGTGTGTAGCAACTGTAAAGGATTTCAGCATAAAGGAGAAGTGGGGGAAGGCCTCTCTTCCAGAAATAACCTTTTGGTGCCTGATGCAGAAAATCCAGTTAGTGCCCCATAGGAGTAAAAGACAGCAATTTTTTAAAAAAAAGAGGAAAGGAAAAAAACTGATGAAATTGCTGCCTAAGAGAGAATGCCTTTCATGGCCCAGGGGTACGGGTAGATGAAAAAATTCTTGAGTTCCTGGAGAACAGTAACTAGTCACCTACAGCCAACATTTGGAAATCTTTACTGTGTTGGACTACAAGTCCCGATAACTTCTGCTGGCTGGGGGATTATGGGAGTTGTCATCTGAAAAAAATATTCCTTTAAGGTCTGCACAGATCACACTGGGAGAGAGGGTTTCTTCACCTCCCTTACTAAAACCTAGTCCTGTATTATTGTGGAAGGCAACATTTCCTTGCAAAATAGAAAACATTCCCAAACTTTTACAGGTAAACACATGTATCTAATAGAGGGGTGGCCCTCAGAACCTCCCAATTTTTTTTAATCTACTCAAAATCTTCCCCATGGGTTTAATGAGAAGGGGGGCAATTTAGCCATTTTTGAGGGCTAAATTATTTTTCAATAATTTTGAAAAATAATTTTTTGGCTACTAAAGCATGTAAGAGGGCTTTTTCAGGTTAAAAACTTTTTAAGTTAAAGCCTTTTTTTCATTTAACAAAAAATGTATTGTAGCAACAGTTCATAACTACTGCATCAATTAAAAATATATTAAAATTAGCTTCTTTGGACCCTTCCAACTTTAGTTCCATCCCTTTGGGAATTCAGTACTCAGGCTTTTAATAAATCTGGAAAACGGTCCTTGGCCCACAGAGATCACCCAAAACTGATCTAATTGTTCAACTGATTACTACATTAGCAAATGGTAAGACGGCTGCTAATAGCCTATGCGAAAATCTGATTAGGAATCACTTGTTTGCAGGGCAACCAACCACATGTTGACAATTACATGCTGGTGACACACTGAGGCACCTAACAGCCAGTGAGCTCTACTTACAATGTGATGATAAGTTAACCTTGTTTTGATACCTAAATAAAGATTTCAGTGCTGCCAAACCATATCTTATTGTACATCATATATATTCTTTTGGTAAAGCAGAAAGGTTGATGAAAAATAGCAGTCTCAAAAGTGGTCTAGATGAAGAATATATATAGGACAGTTTTTCTGAGGTACAGGTATATTCAAAAACAAGTCAACTTCACTGGAGTTCTTACAGTGATAGAGTTGGCTTCTGCGTTAAACCACTCTGGGATATTTTAGATTTCACTCACTTGGTTTAACCCCTTGGGGGAGGCGGGATCCAGTTTCAGATCTGCCACAAACATGTCCCATCACTACTGTGTGTGGAAGTGCCTGAACTTGGATCTTTCTAGGAGAAAGGTGGTATACACATATTTTAAATAAATAATAAAAATGAATAAACTGGCACCCTCCCATTCCCAACATTTCCAGTCAGCTTGACCTGGCTAGGGTTGGTGGGAGTTGTAGTCCAGAACATTTGGAAAGCTCCTATAAAGAATACTATTTATTTATTAAAACACACCTAATTTGCCCTTTATGCAATTGAAATGTGTACAAGAGCAATTGAAACAATGAACACAACAAATATGAATTGAAGACAGAGAAAAAGCACACAAAAAACACCCCCGTAATATAGAGCCAGGTAATTTTAGAAGGCTTTGACAAGAGTTTTGACCTGACACAATGTTACCCAAAACAATGGGAACAACAGGGAAGCAGCTCTGTTATGGAAGCACATTCCATAGCTGAGGTGCTATGACTGAGAAGGTTCTCCCACTTGTTGACAGTGTACCCAACGTAAACTGGGGAAGATCCAAAAGTGTTTAATTTCTTCCCAAGTTCAAATCAAACTCTTTATTGTTGTGGCCCGGGGGGAGGGGAACAGATCCATTTGCTTGCCACAATCCCCATAGTGATTGCTACACACACAAAGGGAGAGAAAGTTTTGCAAATGTTCTACACTTCTTGTGCACAAGAACCAGAAGTATCATCTTCCATCTGTATCTTGCATTGAAAAAAACTTAAAAGCTCAATATGACCTGTAGAGGACTCTGCCCCCTTCCTAACTGAAGAGGGACCCTCCCTACCTCACCGATAAGCCCCACCTTGTTCTCGACCTAGAAGCCCCACATGGAGGTAAAAGGTTGTCTCTGATGTGGTTCTACATTTGGCAAGCACTTGGAGCATCTCCAGTGTTCCATGTGACACCATCCCCTATCCAACACTTCACTCTAGAGCTACAATGCTGGAACAGGCAGAGGTGGAGGGAGTGCCAGAATCATCTTGAAGAACAGCAACAGCTGCAGCTAGCCTAGACCTGTACCCACGTGTGGATCATTCCCTGCCCTCACTTCTGGCATACAGGCCCTCACTTCTCCAGGACCCCAGCTTCAGCACTTCATGGCACTTGCCTGTAAGCGGAGGCACAGATTCCCACATCCCAATGTAGTCCTCTTGGGCTGTAGAGCAGAAGACTGGAATGCGGCCAGTGAACAGTCTCCCAAATGCACAGTTAAAGACTTTGTTGAAAACCTTGCCCAAGCTCTAATAAACCTTTCTTGGTTTAAACCACCATATGTCGAATCCATGGATCAGGGAATGAAGGAGGGGCCACCCATTAACCCAGCCCAGGCCCGTGGGCTCACAGTAGATCTCCAGCCCCATTTGTGGTCACTGAGACATTATATTAACCAAGGGTAGTGGAGGGGAGACCAGAGCATAGGAAAAAAATAAGCTTAGGAAAGGCAAGACATGTAAAGAGGTAATGAAAGCAAAAAGAAATACCTTTGCAGCAACAAGAAAAATTCTTAGAAGGAACCCTCCCTTGGAGATTATTGGAACAACAGGTAAAAAATCTAAATAATCCTATAGCAATGGATGAAATCATGGAAGCATGGAAAAAATAGAAAAACAGTAAGGCTCCTGGACCAGACGGATTACCTGCAGAATACTATAACATTTTCCAGGAAGAACTGAAGCCACATTTCAAAAAATTGTTAGAAGCTATTGAGATAGGTGGAAAAATACCTGAATCATGGAAAGAAGCCCATATATCTTTAATACATAAAACAGGAACGGAAAGGAACAAAATTAAGAATTATAGACCAATTTCTCTCTTAAATGTGGATTATAAGATTTTTGCCTCAATTTTAGCTAACAGGTTGAAAAAGGTGTTAACCCTGATGATACATAAAGACCAGACTGGCTTTCTACCTAAATGAAAATTGGCAGCAAACAGAAGAACAGTAATAGACAGATGAAAGATATTACACAAGAAATTATACAACAGAAAATAGCTTATAAACCAGAAATGTTTTTGCTGAATATAATGCCAGAAATCGTTGATAAAAAAATTAAATATATGTTGTCACACATATTTACAGCTGCAAGGCTGATCTGGGCCCAAAAAATGGAAAAATCAGGAAAATCCGAAGATAGAGGAGCTGTTTAAAAAATTATTAGACATTGCAGAAATGGACAGTTTGTCAGAGGCATTATGTGAGAACCCGGGAATATATGTTAAAGAAAGCTGGAAAATGTTTTTTTTTTATGATTGGGCCCGGAAACAAACAGGAGTAGAGAATATAATATATGTTATGGATTTTAGTATTTTAACACAGCCATGGAGTCAAGATTATATTAGATATTGTATTATTGTAAACACTTCCCTGTGTTTTATGTTTTGTTTTGTCTTGTTTTTCTTTCCCTTTCCCCTCTGTATTTGTATTCCTTTGATTGTTGTGTGTTTGTTATATAATAAAAAAACATTAAAAAAATAAAAAAAATTAAGAGGCGAAATGAGGTTAAGTTGAGACTAGAGAACTGAGGAGATCCAGAAAGACCAGAACTAATAAGAACCTCCTCCTGCTATTGATCATTGTGGATCACCTGGCCATCTGATTCAGCCAGTCACTCCCTCAGTTTCCAAAGGCTGCTCTGATATCTACAACTGCTTTCTCCAAATCAATGACACGGTGTTATGGAGAGCATATGGTATATAGCACAGAAGTAGTCAAGTGTATGATCTGTGAAGCAGTTAAAAAATCCCTGATTTGAACATCATCTGATGACTCAACTAGGTGAATTTAGGGAACTCACTGTCCCGTAACCTCCCACATCTCAATGTCTGTGATGCTATGGAGTATAGTACTGATCTGCCACATTAATTAGTATGAATCATGAGTGTTCAAGAAAACACGTGGGTTAAAATCCTTTTGCTTAGTTTAGTAAGTTGCAGTAGAATAAGCCCATCAGGCACCTGCTCTCTGAAGCTAAAGAAGTTCCCTCTCTGAGATGCAGGGGGACTTCCCTTTGCTCCGAGGAAGGATGGAGTTGGTGGGGAGAACACCACCCCCACCCCTGCTGCCTTTGGCAAATGGGGAATTTAGGAGTGGAATTTTTTAAAAAAAAAATTTATTTGCAACTGAAGAGTTGAAAGGCTGGGCTGCATTTAGTGCCAGGATGCAGCCCGGTCTGACCTGTGTTTATTCAGAAGTCAGTCTCACTCGCTTGTGTGGTCTTTATCCTATGTATGGATAAAGTAGAAGCCCCTGAGAGAGCTGAAAAAAGTGAAGGTTGGAGTGCTCTGGTGGCAATTTGGGGCAAATTATGTGGTTACCGGGGGGGGGGGGGGTAAACCAATATGCCCTCACAATGCACCAAACAGCAAGGCAAATGCCTGTCTGAACAAGCCAGACATAGCAACTAGAGTAGGCCCATTTGAATCAATGGAACCTATAGAGGAGTTGACTCACCAAATACCCTGATTCAATGGGCCTACTCTAGTGTAACATATTGTGTTAGGCAACAAGATTCCAGCCATTTTGATATAGTCCCCCATCCTCCTGACAGGCAAGAAATTCCAGGTGCAGCTACCAGTTTTTGCATCCTTTCAGAGGAAGATCACCAAGACTTTATGGTGAGGCGGCATAAACAGACACTTTGTGGTCTGAGGCAAATGATATGATTCTCCCACTCCATTTCCCAATCCATGTAGAAATTCAGTTTGAGTAGACTAGCAGTTGAATCTTACTTCCACACTATGGATACAACTTTCTTAAACTTACCTAGCAAGTTCAAGATATGACTTGTGAATGAAGGATTTCTAATTTGCTCACAGATCATACACCTGGCTATTTCTGTGTAAATTAACATTATCAAGAAGTTCATTCCACCCACCCACCCTCTGGAGAAGCAACATGGTAAATGAATTATATGTTTGCAAGGGTTATATATATCTGAATTTCTAAGATTTATAGTAAAAGGCCATAAAAATACCCGAAGGTGAAAACTATTGTGCTATAAATAACAGGAGGATGTGAATACTGTCTGATATTATATTTGCTGAACCACACAGGACTGACCTGTTCTAAGCCATCCCTTGGGTTCTAGGATTTCCGCAAAGGGGGAAAATAAAAGGTTGTGACCTGGGAAGGGGGAGCTATGCTCACCATTAACTTTAGAAGTTGATGACCTTCAGTGTGTAGACAAAGCTTCTACTAGCTAGTTGGCTTTCTTGCTTGCTTCCTTTTTTCCTTCCTTTTGTCCTCTCCTGGGGCGATGCTCAGGGAAATCACATGTTAGAAGTGTGGAAGATGTCATGTTAATGCCAACAATCAATTGTCTGGCTTGCACCCACCCATTGAACAGGCACACAAAGTAGGAAGAAATATGATCCTGTAAATAAAGCTAGGAAGAAGCATTTAAAACACAAAACAAAAAGATAGGCATTTAAAAAATGAAAGGAAGTAGAAACAGTGGTGATAGGGGAAAATATAAACCCAAACCTACTTTGATCTATTCAAAACATTCCACCCAAGAGATCAGTCACCCATCCCTCATTCACACACACACACACACACACACACACTGGCTAAAATCCCGGGAAAACAGTGTAACATTCACTCACTTCTAGGTGGTAGAATCCCCACTGGATTCTCGAGCACAAGTCAGGTCAATGGGCATGGGTACCCCTCAGAATCACTGTGGTGACCCGTTAATCGCCAGCTACAATAGAATGAATTTTACACCATTTGCCTTCAGCATGCATTAAAAAGGGACAGGATTTCAGCCACTCAGTCTCTGTGTAGCTGCCTAAATGGAAAAGCAAGAACCTAGCCAGCCTGATAACCAATGTACCACCTGCATCCTGCAACGCCTGAATGCGGAATGGCTACTTGCTTGGGTGGATGGGGAATAAACAGAATCTAATGAGTTCAATCTGAATGATCTCCAGGGAATTCTCAATCATTAGCATTTCCAGGACAGGTTTTCATTGTCATTGGGGCTTCATCTGTCAATAACATTTGCTTCCTGTGGTTCCTTTTCCTTGATCCCAATGCCAAATTGTGACATTTAACCCTCAGTACCAGAGCAAACTTACATGATTTGCAGGGGTGTATTTTACCAACACAACCTAACAGGGGCTCTTGAACTTCCGGTTACCTGATCTGGAAACTCAGAATAATTATTGTTTTCCATTGTTTAGATGCTTTTGACCAACTCCAACATGTATACCTGATAATAACAGATTATCCTCAGTACAAAGAGATCTTCTTTAACCTTAAAACTAAAAGAATGTGCTGGTTATTAGATATCTTGTGGTGAGCTCAGTAGCTTTCTTCTTTGGGAGAAATAATGCCTTAACAAATGTCATTAATGGTAATAAAATTAATGTTAACATGCAATTCCCCAGCTCTATTTAGAACATCAGGCTTAGCTAGGAATTGGGGAGGGGGGCTCTTTACCTTCTCAAAGGCTGATGGCTTTTGCATTACAGATTCCCCAGAATGATAGTCCATGTCATCAAGAAACCATCTTTGAACCATTGGTCCCTATAAAGAGACACTTCCTGCTTATCCAGTGTCATTTATATCAACCACTTCCACCCCAAAGGATATGTCTGGCATGGCTGATATTCATGACATAAACGCTGTAATAGTAGCATCCCTCAGCACATAAAGGCCTATTGTCTGACTACAAAGCCTAGTATGGTCAGGAGACGGAGCTGTGGGTTGACATAATAAGAATGACATCCTGTTGTCACGTTTGTAGGTCTTCTTTTGCTATCTCGATGCACTCAGCCTTCAGCTAATAAGTAGGTAAACAGATAGCAAAACCAAGATTTCTCTTCCTGAAATGGCAAGGTTCCTCAGTCACGCAAAACAAAAGCAAACACAGTGCCATCCTAAGCATGTTTAGTAAGCAGTGCTGCTGAGTTCGGGGTGGGGGGGGGGGTTTACTCCCTGAAAGCAGTGACTAGAACTTTGCCTTTAATAATTATGTTTTGAATCTGTCCTTCACGTGCCTCACCTATTAAAACTGTCCAAGCCACAGATTTAAATTCTGATTTGATGGTACAGAAGGTGTCCATCAATCCTACCTGCATCCAGCTGTTGAAGGCAATTACGCTTTATGGCTATTTTGTTCACAGCCTTTCTGGAGTTCTGTAACCACGTACTGCACTGGCCCAAGACTGCGGTGTTTACGTTAAGTACAGCACAGTTAATTATGACACATCTACTTTCTGCAAGACGTGCATTCACAGCATCTCCTTGACAGTGCAGATTAATCTGCTTCTCCTTTCCTCTACTCATGGGAGAGGCAAGCTTAGGTCAGCAACACCTCCTGCAGCTGCCACCTTTCGGTCTTCAGGTGCCGCTCAGGCCGGCTTCTTACGTTTGAACTGGGCTTGGGATCTCTAGGGATCGTTTCTAAACATGGTTTAGCCAGCTATCAGATATTTTTTTTCTTTTTTAAAAAATAAGTAAGGTCACTTAAGACCCCATATGAGGATGTCTCAGGGTTATTTAAATTTCTGGCCAACTTACTAGTTTGATCCCTGAATAATTATTTTATAAATGATGAAAAGAATCTGTAAATTCAGTTGGCATGCCAAAAATGCAAATCTCTCTGTTTTATTTTTTAAAAGGAGGGGTCTGTGGGTACTTCCAGGCAAGTTTGTTTTAAGTGAAATCCCTGTCTTGTTCCCATAATTCTACAGTAGATCTTGAATGCATGACACTTTAGTCTAACAACAACAACAACCATCATTATTATCTTAGAACTGCAGAGCTGGAAGGGATCCTATGGATCATGGAGTCCAACCTCCAGTCAAGGAGGCACAGTGGGGAATCGAACTCCCAACCTCTGACTCCACAGCTAGAGACCTAGGCCACTGAGCTATTCAATCTTCCTGTGTTTTCCTAAAAGGTAACTACTTTTTTGATTACCTTAATTTCCAACAAATAAATAAATTAGTTAATTAAAAGTCACTAAATAGATGTGAAGTGAAGACGGAGGTGACAGTAAAAGAAGGGAATGAGCCGTCCCCTCACACGTCTGAGGCAGGAAGAAGCGATAATGTAATAAATGCCATGACCAGAGAGATGGAAGGTCTAAATACAGGAAGAGGAGGAGCAGGAGAGATGGAGAAGGAGGAGGCAGGAAAGAGAGAAAGAGGGGTAGAGGTTTTCCTGATGACCGAGGGGGAGGAAAAAGGAGAGGAGAAGCTGGGGATCAGAGGAGTGGGTTAATCCGAATGTGAGAAGAAGAAGGAAGGAGAGTGACCTTATGTGTTCAATGTACTGGGAAGGGAAGAAGTAAAGAGAGAGAGAGGTGGCGGATTTGTGCATGACAAGGGGGTCATGGTATAGAAGTTCAGCTGGGAGAACTCAACCCCTTAGAATGTCCATGGGGACAAGGTCCTTGGAAGAAGGTGGTCCGTCTGGAACCGATTCCACCAGCTCAGATGCCTCAAGAAGGAGATTGGGCCTGTCACCCTTGCTGTGGGGCCATCTGCGCAGTGAGGAGTGGTCCAATGAGGAAACTGACCAACAAAGAGAAGTTCGGTCCATCCCTGCGTTGAGAGATCAAGAGTTAAATTGTGGACTTTCATTATCATGGACAGAGTTTCCGTTAGAAGCCGGTCCTGTTGGACCTGCTGAGGTTATTGTTGATTCTCCTACCACATTTGTTAATAAAAGTTTGATTGGAAGAAATATGACTCCCATGGTTAATCCCACCAAAAAAGAGGAACTGCTCAGCTTTGCTGCTGAACCCAATCACAATAGAGAATAGTTCCATACTGTATTTTGATCTGTTACACAAGGGTGACTGACACTGAAAGCACCTTCTATTGCATCAATAATGTGGTAGACCACACTTTTATAAAAATTTTATAAAGTATTTAAAAATAGAGATGGCATGTGGGATTATTGGTCTGTGGTTGCTTGGATTTATCCAAGGGCACTCCTTAACTCTGCGAAATTGGGATCGTCCCTCCCATACCTCCCTCCCCCTGAGAACGCTGACCTGCAAATTAGAGCAATATATCGGTTTTTAGTCTCTTAGTCCAAAATTGACAATACCACACACTCCAATGAACAGCTGGATAGCTTAGTGCTTTAGGTATGTGGTTGGGAGTTTGATTCCCTACTGTTCCTCCTTGATAGGGGCTGGACGTGCAGCTCTGCAGTTCTGAGATTATTATTATCTGAGAATAACCATAGCTTTGCGGCCATTGGTATCCAGGTCCTCCATGCTGCATCTTAAAAGAAAAACAAAAAACGGTGGATCGTAAGTGTCTTCAAAGTAACTCTTCGGTGTGTACAGTTGCCATCTGTCCAGAAAATAAACACCAGTCTGGCTTGCTAGTAGAGGTTTGATGATGTGCCAGCATCAGCAGGTGAACTTTTTCCTGACACAGGATGTGATTGGATGGCTAAATATTGTGTTCATATCCTGCATTTGCTTAAACTCACAATTCCCAACCACAATCCTTTGAAGAAAGTCAAGGTAGTTAATCTTGGGGCAAGAACCACCTGTAGCTCAATATAGGCTCTGCAACACCAAAGATCCTGCCTCCAATGTTTGCAGTTTGAAAGGGTAGCCGGGTGATGGGGGAGAGCCACTGCCAAGAGGCCACCTCTCTGTGACATCCAGGAGAGCCCCTTACAGCCAAACAGAGAGGCCAATACACAAGATAGACCAAGAATCAGTGGTCGGAATCCAATTACAACTTTATGCTTGCATGAGTGAAATGGGATAGGTTGTGGCAGCACATTGCCATTTGTTCACAAGGTACGAGGCGTGTGTCTCTGGGTGTGAGCTTCCTTGCACAACATTTGCTGTCATCATTTGAACTATTGCATTTACACCAGCATAATTTAGCGTTTGGATTCTGGCCTACGTTGGTATAAAACTGTTGTATAGTCCTTATGTAAATAGACTTTCTGACATAGGCTGTTTATTTGTGCATACTGATGTACTGAGATGATCAAGGGGTCAATGTCTGTTTTCAGGAAATCTGTGTTTTACTGAGTGTTCTTAATAGAACCACAATATTTTTTCAAACAAGTCTAGTTTTCCATAATGCATCATTTGTCCTTCGGGTCTCCCAGCATGCACAATTGAATGGAAACATTTTTGCTGTGAAAACAAATGAAAATAGCCAAGAAATGTTACCATCAAAACAACAATGAACAACTCCTCATTTTCTCTCTCGCACGCATTCCCACACACATAAAAGAGAGAAAGGAAGGACTGACTGATGTCAACAGGTCCTAACTGTCAACAAAGAAGCACTAGAAGGAGTGGTTAAATTGCTGTACTGCAGTCAAGACTCTGCTCAGGACCTGAGTTCGATCTTGATGGGCTCAGGTAGCTGGCTCAATTTTGACTCAGTCTTCTGTCCTTCCAAGGTTGGTACACTGGGTACCCAGCCTGCTGGGGTGGAGTGGGGAATATGTAGCCTGCATAATTACATTGTAAACTGCTCAGAGGCTGCTTTAAGCACTATGAAGCAGTATATAAGCAGCACACTTTGCTTTATTTTAGATATTTTCATCATTAACGTAACAGACCAATTTATTGATTAGTTTGTTTATATGCTGCTTTTCCACAGCATCCTCTGCCTAAAGCAGCTCTTTATAAACACCAGCTTGTCAAAATTAGGGGGGACATATTTTAGAAAACATTTAATGAACCAAAATAAGACAGAAACAATTCAACACAGATAGGATACTTCTAGTGTTATCATTGAATAATTACATAATAATATTAAATAATAGCAATAATAATTAAGAATAAATAATAACAATGCACATCAAAACAAAATCAATAAATAATAATTAAACATAGTAAAACAAAATGAACAAAGCTAGCCCCTGCATGCGCACTGCTAGCACTAGTCAAGTTGCATTCCACTGTCACAACAGCCTGGCTTTAACATAATGGGGCCTGGGGGGGGGGGGTCAACCTAAGTTGCATCAAAGGTAGCGGCACCATCTCTCCTTCAGAGATTCAGCAAAGGCAACTGGTGAGGACTGATGAGAACAAAACTTTAATATTGTTCTTAATGTATTTGTTTTATGCTTTTTAAATATTGTAGTAATTTATTATAAGGCTTTTAACTTTGTTTCTTTTAATACAGTAAGACACCTTGGATCCTTATATATATATGTGATATGATGCTTTCCAGGTATCAGCCATTGGTGCCAGCTATGCTAGTGAAAGAACCCTTTTCTTACACATGCTGTCCCCATAAAATGCAGACTTATTTCTTTCTCACAAAATCAGAGAATACCATTCAGTCTTTTGGGTAACAACAAAACCACAACCAGGAAATGCACAACAAAAGTTTTATGGGAGAAAACACAAACACATTCAAAAATGTAAAATGTTCTGGCATAAGAGGCTTGTGACTGAAGATGATGTTTTACGTGGAAAGTTTCACATTTCAGATCTTTTTTTTACCTTAACACATTTTTGCTTTGCATTTGTGGTCATGGCTTCATCGTCATCCAAAAGATTTATGCATTCCATTGCCAGTGTATCTATCTATTAGGAGCTATTGCTCATCTTGGTTGATACCATATTTGGAGAGTTAAACAATCAGGACTGAGAAACGTTTCCCCAGCAAAAGATCAGCAACTGGCAGCTGCTGGACGAAATCAGCTTCCATGGATAGCGCCTGGGTCAAGCTTAACAATGAGCAGCTCCATGTTCTGTTCCTTTTCATGGCAGTAGCAGCTTGCACTTCAGAGACAACCACGAGAGGTCCAGGTATTAAAGGAGTAGAATGCAGCTGCTGTAACTTCAGTCACAGAGAGGTCCTTACCACAGGCAGCGAAAGAAGACACTAATAAACTTTATCTGCCTCTCCACTATCTTTTTTCAGACTACAAATCCCAGAATTCCCCAGCAGTGGCCATACCAGTTGAGCGATTCTGAAAACTGTTCAGTGTAGCAAGTCATAACTAGAGCAGGCTCACTGCAATCAATGGAAGAGTTGACTCACTAAATCTCCACTGATTCTATGGGCCTCCTCTAGCTGTGACTTACAACAGGATTTCAGCCAGTGTCTAAATATCCCACCACTTAGCCTAGCTGACCAATAATTTCCTACACCCACAAAATTCAACAAGCACTCTCCTCTTGTTCTTGTTTACATAATAAATACTTTTGTAATGTGTCATGATAATTCACTAGTAGGATCATAGGAGTGGATGGATGAACCTGTCGTAATCCAGCCTTCTGCTTCCAGCAGCTCATTTACTCTTCACTCAACCTTTAACCTTGACCCTGAGCTGATAACAGAACACAGAGACACTTCCTTACAGATCCAGTAGAAAAACAGTTCTAGGTGACTCAAGTGAGCAAGCACAGCTGTGTGCTTCAAGGAAAGGCAAATAAACATAGTATTGTATCCTAGAAAGCCTCCTAAATATTTTTTCCTAAGGAAAGCCGCATCCACCATCTTTGCAAAGATGGCAGCGGTGGCAGCGGCCAAGGAAAGGATGCAATGGGGGCAGTGGGAAGGATGTGGAGGGCAGGCTGTGGGGGAGCAGGGGCTAGCCTACCCTAGCCCTTCCCTCTCTGCCTATGGGCCCACTGATCTCTGGCTATAGGGATGTGTAAAAATGGGTAACTATTCATCCCTTCGTATTCACTGAGGTCTCCATAACTGACGAATATGAAGAGAAGAATATTCAACGAATCAGCAATTTCTGACTAATATTGTGACTCTTTATTTGTCCCCATGTCTACTGACAGCTCTACAAAATGGATGCCAGAGCAGTTGCAAGGGAATATATATACAGTATGTCACAACCTCAGCCTGAGCCATCTCTAGCGTCTTAGCGATCTGAGTGTCCAGGGGTGATCTTGGACTTTATGGGTGATTCAGCCATTCTTTGACACCAAAAAAAGTCTGCTGTATTAATTTCAATTTTCCCCTTCCACAGGTCAAATAGCTGACCTTTTTAAAAAAACCCATGAACACTGTTTGGGACATGAAGAATCTGTTGGGGTGTTGCTCTGACCCAGGGGTGGCAAGGGGCTCCCTGCTCTACCCACAATAGCCCAATTCCCCTGGGTTTGTTCTATATTTACACATCTGCCAGAGTGCACATGCCTCCCAGAAACTTGTTCAAAATATTAAGGGTTTGAGAAGAAACCTAAAATGCTCAGAGAGTTGAATTCTCCACCTAGGACCACATCCTGATCATTATCAGAAAACAAAAACATGTATTTGCTGTTTTAATGATTACTGAAAGAATACATAGATAATATGATGTAGTGCATCATAAACATTTGAAAAGCACAAATATGTATGGGGCTGCCTGTGTCCTTAAACTATCAAGATGTTGAGATGTTCTAGAAAGACCCTTTTAAGGATACCATTACCTCTGGAATTCCACTCACTGGACACACCCAGACTGTGGAATGTCCTCCCCTCACAACCACAATTTAAGTTTCCATACCTCCTGCATATCAGAACAGCATGAAGGCACATTCAAACCGGCTTTGATGGTTTTTAACAAAATTATGGAATGTATTTGTTTGCCTGGCTAATTTGCTTTCAATGATGATTTTAATGGAGGCTGGTCCATTGAATACAAGAGCAAAGGGGGCATTGCCCACAAGAGGCTCAGCCTGTCCACTCTTCCCTTCCTGTTTTCTTCCAGCCTGTATAGGAAGGCTTGTGTGCCTGCTTGCCTTTCTGGGTGAATACCTGTGGAAACATATATCAATGCCTACCTCTGGCCTGGCTCTTCTTGTCTAATCACACTGCATTTTGTAATTATGTTAGTCATCTTGAGCCTTGTACGTTTCACAGAAAGGCAAATGAACAAATAGATAATGCAGATAAACAAATGCAAATGAACGAATAAATAGTATGATGATGCCACTTAGTTCAAATGACTGGCGAGTATCCACCAAACAGGAGCAAACTTAGAAAACATCTGTGAAACTTCAACTGTGATATAAAGTATCATCATTTCTATGATGGGAAGGAAGTCCCTCCGAGTTTTCCAGAACTTGCATAGCATGGTATGGGGGACTTTAACTGCTAAAGCAGAAGCATTAAAAAGTGATTTTTAGCACAGGATGCAGATGGCTCAAAAGGGTGACTGACACAAGAACTCATAAGACGCAGAACATCAGAATGCTACCATCTGATGGGCCCCCCAAAAAAGTACATATTATTAGAGTTGATCCTTCCAAGTAAAATAAATGGGGGGGGGGGGGGAGAGAGTGAAGGAAGGTTAGGGAATTCTCAGCTGAAAAGCCTCGCCGACAGGGAAGGATGCAATACAGCACCATCAGTGTTTAGAGCTGCCATAGCCAAAGCCGAGCTCGGCAGGATCAGGCCCAACCTCCGGCAAGAGAGGAGCAAAAGGAAGGAAGCAACTTCCGCAAGGATATATTTCCTAAATGGAAAAGGGAGCAAGACGGGCGAAGCTGAGCCACTTTCCCGCGCTCGGCAAGGCGAGAGGAAGTCCCACCCCCGCTTGGCCGAAGCGCAACTGGCAAGCCCTCCTCGGAGGATCCCTGCCTTTCTAACGCCGAGGCTGGCGCGCCCAGGGAGCAGGGAGCGGGGGGCGGGGGGCGGGGGGCGGGGGGGGGGGGAAGGAGACGGGCCGTGTCGGCGGAGGTAAAGCCCGTTCTCGAACACCAGGGCCCCGCCCAGACAAGGTCAGACTCGGGCTAGAGCCGCGCCCTCTGCCCGGGTCGGATCGGCTGGAGGGAGAGCGTGTTGGGGAGGAGGGGGGGGGGGGCGCGCTCTTTGCTCTGTTGCTGCCGCGACACTTTCGTTTCCAACCCGCGGCGGGCTGGATCTCCGCGGGCAGCACGTGATTCCCGGCCAGGAGCCAGTGGGACGCTCTTGACGGCGATCATCATCACCCTCACCTGGAGGGGGTGGCGGCGGGACTCCTCCTTTCTCAGATTCCCCAGCCGGCGAAGGAGCAACTGGCGGGGATCGCCAGGCGGCCGGAGGTTGACATCGGAGGGGGGTTTCTTGGGCGCGCCGGGAAACTCGGGGAGAGGAGCCAGCCATGGCTTTCGGGAAGAGCCAGAAAGATCCTTTCGGCACAGCCGTGGGCCACCTGATAGGTAAGCGGTGCCAGGCGGCGAGCTTGCCCCCTCCTTGGGCTTCGTGAAGCAGCGGGGGAACTTGGAGCCGGCGCTGCCTTTGGCCAAGGGCGGCGGTAGGGTGGTGCTGGGGCGCACGCGTTTTCCAGGCAGAAGGGTCCCCGTCCGGGTATGACTAGGCAAGACCTGGGAGGAACACACACCCCCCCCCCCCGGCGAGGTGCTGCCTGTCCCTGTGTAGACCCGCCTTTCCCAACTTTGCGTGTCTTCCTGATGGGTGTGGGACTACAGCTCCCATTCCACCGTGGGGGGGGGGGGAGGCGGAAGGCACCGCAGTCAGCGGTGGGCAGAGCCCTTGCCCCAGGTGAGCATTCGCGCACCCATCCAGGCACATTCACACAAAATGGCAATCAGTTTTCTGCCTTTGGTGAGGAGGCACAGCGGGGTGGGTGGGTGTGGATGGCTGTGGGTAGCCTGAGGTCAGGGGCAGCACTGCTTTGACCAAATAGACCCGCTGAGATCCTTGGCTATTTACCTTCTTCACCTCCTACCTGGTGCCACCTTTGGGTAGACTCATTTCTTCCTCCATGTAGATCAGGAGGGGACGGAAAGAGCTTCCTTCTCTCTGCCTTTGCTCCTACCGAGGATGGCTGGATGAAAAAGAAATTAAACTTCTTGCACCTTTAAATAACTATATGGAGGGGGAAATTTCAGCAAGTGTATCCTGTGTGAAAAGCGGCACCTGCTCAAACTTCCTCTTCTAAGCAACTGTTAACAATACAGGAAGCCCAGTGTCTGTTTTTTCATCAGGTCACCAGGCTCGGACTAGAAATCCAGGAAAGCTTCTGACTGAGGCTCCCATCGAGGTGCTGTTGTTTTCTTGTCATGGCAGGCCAAGGCGATCCAACAGATGGCTCCAGCTCCTGTTGATGTTCTTTCTGGCCAGTGGGGGATACCTAGTGGGATTGGGACACCTAGTCTGTTATTTGTTTACTTGCTGTTGGGCTATCACCTCTCCTGCTCCTGAAGGGATTCCCAGGCTTTGAAAAGCTATCCTGTTGTCAGAAATTAAACAGCTTCATTCTAATCTTCCTCTGCCTTCTTTTTAAAAAAATTTTTGGGGGGGGCACTCATTGTACTTTAGCGACACTAACAGGAACAGACTTTACTTTCTTAAGGCTGATAGGTAAGGCATTGGAGCCCTTGTGAGGACAGGGAAGTTGACACCCTCTTTCTGGAAGGGCTGAAGTCACTAGAGAGAACTTTAGTAAAAGTAGCTGAGGATCAGAAGAGGTTTTGCCTGCCTGTTCTGAATTGCTTCCTCCAGAACAAAGAGCCTTCCCTCCATTTTGGGGACGGTCCTTTCAGTACTTCTAAAGAGGGCAATTGCAGACAGTTTAGGCTTGTTTTAGTTTTGGCCTGGTGACAGATGGAGTTCTTCCTTTCTTTGGGACCCCTCCTGTCCCCTCCAGTCACATGCCTTAATATGGAACCAAGAACATTAGGGGCTCCTGTCTGGATTAGCTTTTAAGGCGGGGAGCCTTTGGACTTTCGGGTTTTATAGCCTGTGAGGCCCATCCTCCACACCCTACATGGTAAGTGATAAGAGATTACTGTATAGGACTTGTATTACAAAACAGAGGGGCAAAGTTTTTGCCACCCTTCCTTTGTAAGCTACTTCAAAAGTGACTTCTGGTTTCGACTTTTGGCCACCAGGTCCTATTTGTCAGTTCCCTTTTGCCAGCCCTTTTCATCTCATTTCAAGAGACTGCAAGTCACTGCTGTGTATGTACTGATGACGGAAAACAATGCATGATTTACCTCCTGTTTAAGTTTCTTCCGGCAGGAACAGGCATTACAGGTAGCCCCTGATAAGAAGAGGGGGTTCTTTAGGCTGAGCACACAGAAAGAGTGTTTCTCACCTTGCTATGTATTGCGATTGGCGTTTAGGGCTTGAGCATGGCAGTCCTTTGAAGTTTGATACTCCCTCAGTCTTTTGTGCATCTAGCTCTGATCATGGACTATTTATAACATCTTCTTCTGCCCTTGGTTGTGTGAGCAGTGAGAGAACTGCAGATATTATTTATTTTTTTGGTTACATGTACCTCCTGCAATTTATTTTATTTTATTTATTTATTATTGGATTTTTATCCCGCCCTTCTAGACAGGAGTCTACTCAGGGCGGCTCACAACACACTATACACAAAACAGATTTAAAAACAACAATTAAAATCTACAATAATAATATAATCAAGATGGGAGAATAAACAGCAAAAAACCAAGAAAAATAAAATCAAGTATTGGCAGGAGGGAAGGCCTGCCTAAAGAGCCAAGTTTTTAATTGGCTCTTGAAAACACCCAGCGAGGGTGCAATGTGGACTCAAGGCAGTCCTCCTCACAACAACCCTGTGAGGTAGATCAGACTGAGCGACAGTGACTTGCCCAGGTCACTCAGAGTTTCTTGACTCACTGGGACTAGAACCAGATTCTCCTAAGGCTTGGTCCAACTCGTAACCATTGTACCACACAGACTGTCAGAGACAGATCTTTATGTTGATCAACATGTCAGATACAGGGTTGCCACTTTCTGGAAAGCCAGGGAAATAGAAATTGGTCAGGGAAATTGGTCTGAAGTCAGGAAACGCCAGGGAAATTGGGATTAAAATATATTCAAGCAGTGGATTTTTGATCTGCTGCTGCAAGAGCAGGATCTGTTCTTGTGGCAACTGGAATAGAGAAGTAGCAGAATACAAGCAAAACTTCACGATGCCCTTTCCCAGCTCCACCTTTTTCTCAGCTCAATCCCCAGCCACCAGCCTCATGTGTTTGTTGAGCTCTGTCCCTGCATAATTTCCAAGGTCTGCCTGTAGCATTTGCAAAGCAAGGCCAGTTTAAACGTTTAGCAAGATGCAAACTTTAAACATCTAACTGTTTTCATCCCTACCTGCTAGTACTGCATTTAACTGACATATAAAGATAAGCACGTTTTTGGGTCATGCTTGTGTATGGAATGGATGTTTTGTCTCCTGCTAAAAATGTTGTGTCATTTGTTAGCATTCAGAATTGAAGTTTGTATCTTGGTGTAGTTTTTGGTGCAATTGCAGAACAGATGTTGCTGCAGTTAATGTTGAAAGAAGCTGATATTAAATCTCTTGCTTTGACAAATATTTTTGGAGTTGAAACTTGTGTAATTGTAGAGAGGAACATTTCAATAAGACTTGCATTAAAGCAATACAACCTATTCATTTTTTAACTTGTGGTTATATTTGAACGGTGGTCAGGGAAATTGACAAATGTTGGTCAGGGAAATGAAAAATAAAATTTCAGTGGCAACCCTGCAGATAAACACTGGCTCTCAGCTTTTATACTTTCTGTCCTCTGCATTCTGTCCTTTCACCTAGTGGTCCTTCTTCCTTACCCTGTGTTGTCCCAAGAGACTGGAGGCAATGGAAAGGAGAAGTTCAGTTTCCCCCTTGGAGTTTGTGTTTTAGCAGCTGTCGTTTTTTCTTAGCCAAGGCACAGGTGCCACCTGCTAAAAAAATCCCCTCTCTATACAGCAGTTATTAAGAAAGGATAGAAAGCTTTGCACAATCCCATATTCTCAGTTGCTGATGACTTGTGACTTGCTTCTAAAATTTGGGTCTTCTTTCTTTATTCGTATCGTGGCACTGCAGAATTTAAAATTATGGGTGTATGTGAAATATAGGTAAAATTAAATTTTAAAAAAGATGTTAAGATAATTAGTCTATTTTTGACTGGAAACAGGCTACTTCGATAGCATTTTCTTGGTTATTTGCTCAATCTTTTTTTGTACACATAAGTGTTGCACTGATTGAGTTTCTCCACAGTCTCAGAAAATTTCTCCTGTATCTAAGTAGCCCAATTTTACTTGATTATTCTTTATCTTCCCACTTTGCTTCAATGTCTATTCAATGACTTCCAGATGATCCAGCTAGAGTCTTGTCCTTCCGTATTCATTCATTTGGCAAGGTGTGTTGTTTTTGTTCTCCATAGGTTTATCTTAGCTCGAGATGTGTGCAGAAAACCTTTCCTCAGTTGTCTAGGGGTTGGTGTCCATGAAGTGTTATTACCTTATTTTGTTCATTTGTTAGTACTTCTCAATGTACATCTGGAGGGGCAAGGCCAGCCAAATCATAAACATTTTCAGTTGGGGATAGATTTCAGAAGCCAGCAATAATCCTGCATGATTCATTAAGAGCCACATTTACTTGTTATATCATACAGCATTCACATTCTGCTGTGGAGTAACACGGGGACAAAGTTGTTGTGATTGTTTATGGGTGTGCATTCCCATCTGACCCATTCAGTTTCCTAAGTATGTTATTTCTGGCAGCAGTTTTTTGTTTGTTTTTTAGACAATGTTTTTTGTAGGTCAGAGTTTGATCCAGAATGATGCCCAAATACTTTGGGGTAGGGCACTGTTCTAAAATCTTGCCTTCCCAGCTAACTTGGAGCTTCCTCCCTACTTCTCTGTTCTATAAGCAGAAGGTACAGACTTGTGTTTTTAAAGGGTTTGGTTTCAGCTGGTTGTTTTTATAATATAAGGAAATATGTTCTCATGCAGAGGTTAGCTGGTGCTCAATGGCCTCAAAGGTTTCCCTGGACTGTCAAGGCAAGATCATCAGCATAGATGAAATTCTTGGAATATGGGAACATCAGTTGATCATTTGTGTAAATATTTAAAAGTAATGGTGCTGGGAGGCTACCCTGTGGGAGACTGTTTCTTAGATTTCTCCAGCAACTGTGCCTCCCTTGAAATTCAACAAAGAATCTTCCATTTTGAAGTAGAATGGCACAGTTTCTACTAATCCAGGATCTTTGGTAAGGAGACAGAGCTTTTTGAGCAGCAGTTGATAATGGACAGTATCATGTGCCGGTATAAGGCCGACAAATGCTGCTCCAGCCATATTATGTATTTCAAAACCATCTTTTATATGCTGGGTTGGATTTAAGACTTAAGCCGTACAGCCAGGGTGGATTTGATTTAAATCACAATTTAAATTTTTAAAAATCAGGGTTTTTTGAGGATTTAAATAAAAAATCATGTTTTATTTAAATCAATTTGATTTAAAAAGAATCATTGATTTTTATCCACCCTTTACATGAGCCATCAAGTGACCCAGGAGATGTAATAGAAATATATTGGTTAAGTCCACTGAATTCATCCATGTCCAGTCAGATGAATTTCTTAGCTTTAAACCTTGCCTGACAGATGCTTATCTTCTCCCTGCTATTGTTTTCTTTTTCCAAGGAATGAAATTTTCTTTACAAAGTTACAAATTTTCTTTACAAAGTTGCAAAATGTAAATTAAAACATCACCACCTTTGAAATAACCAAGGGCATTGTTCTGGATTGCCCTAAGATGCATAGGGGCATTGACTCGCGAGCTTGTAATTAAAAGAAATCTTTTTCCCCCCAGAAAAAACTACTTTTGGAGCACTGCAGACAGAAGAATGGGGTCAGTTCATGCACATCTGCGACATAATCAACACAACAGAAGAAGGGTAAGCTGGTTAATCAGTTTTAGAAAGTTTGCCCTGTCAAGATTTCCCCGCCTCCAGTTTTAGAATTTTGACTCTGTACTGAAATAAAGACTTTTTTTTTCTTTGTGAACTTTTGCACTTGCCATGCTTTGGTCTCTGTGTTAAGCTAAGCAAAGTAGTAAAAATGCAAGAGCAGGTGATACATGTATTAGACAAGTTTTTTAAAAAATCAAACGAACAGCTGGCTTTCAGTGTTGATCCATCTTCTGCAGGCTGTGTAGTAAGTTTTTGTGGATCGTGCTGTATGTGTGTGTGTGTGTAAGTGTAAGTGTCTGTGTAAGTTACTTTTTTGGAGCATAACTTCCAGAATCTCCCAGCCATGGCCAGTAACTTTTAAGCTCTGGTTAAAAACAAATCAGTAAAGGCTCCTGTAAAAACTATGGGGAATTTTCCCCTGGTATAGTAAGTAGTAGTTGAGACCTGACACAGTGTTTTCCAGTTCACTTTGAAGTTGGCAAGTTTCCCACAGCCCTGGTTGCTGTGCCTTGAAACTTTACAAGCAGCAGATAACAAGTGACAATGTTTATCTCCCTGTTGCAAAAAAGTTCCCTTCTAGTTTCTTGTTAAAGACACAGCTACAAAGTCTGGTATAAAAATTGGGTGGTCATACTATATCCTTGCACATTCGAAAGCTATGGCTCCATCCTACCATCCTAGTGCATGTACTCTGTGACATCTCTAGCTGAAAACTTAGATTTTTAATGAATATGTTACAATAGGTTTGTGTAAAGTTTTAAGATGGCAGATTCCTGAGCACTTTAAAAACTTTAAAAATATAATAAGGCATTAGTTTTTTTCTGGTCTTGTTATGAGCCATTAGGTTGCTTCTGACTTATGGAGACTGAGAAACACTGACCTACAGAAGGTTCCATCAACAACAGCCCTCTTGCAAACTCAAGGCCTTTACTGAGTCAGTTCTTCTCATGTTTGGATTTCTTTTTCCCTGCTGCTTTTCCTAGCATTATCGTCATTTCCAGTTAGCCTTGTCTATTAGAGATGCTTGTTATACACCAGACGGTTGTAAATAGCTCTGTGCCATCTCCAGAGTTTTAAATTGGAATTCTTATCACACTAAATGAGTTAATGGGGTCTACCTGTTGTCAGAATGTGGTTGTTACCAAGAAACAATGTTGTGGCAAATGTTAATAATGAAAGTGTCACTACCAGTACTTTTTGCACTAATTTTCCTTTGGCTTCACTGTCTACTAGTCCATTCCCAGCCATATCTCATGTATATATACTTGAAATACCGGATAACACGTCAGGCAGCTGATGTAGTGGGTGGTAGTGAACAAAAGCTCATACCATAATCAATTTGTTAATCTTTAATGTGCCACAGGACTTTTCATTGGTGTTTTGCTGCAGTAGACTGACACGGTTGTCCTATGGTAAACTTTAAATTAGAACATGGGAAGGAACCTTGGAGAAGTATGTAGGTCCAAATTTGAAACTGCAGGCTATGTTATGGATTCAGTAGGTTTATGGCACCTGAAAGGGTATAGCTGACAGCAGCTAAGTTAAGTGACAGGGTGCACTTTAGCAATTTTCATGATAGGTAAGTAGGAAAATAGCAGTATTTAGACATGAGTATTAAGGATGGAATCATAGTCTGCATCATAATCCATCATCTTGGATCATTGTTTATTTAGTAATATATTGTTATGATTTTAAATTGTTAAATTGTTTCATCATATGTTGTTACCCGCCCAGAGTAGTCTATATGACTAGATGGGCGGGCTATAAATGTAATAAATAAATAAATAAATAATAACGTATGTTCTGTTGAAATCAGTAAGCTCTGGAAGTGCATTTGGCACTCAGGATTAAATTTCATGAACCCCAGCATATAATCATTTTGCAAGGAAAGTGTCTGAAGAAGTAGGTTTTGGTTCATGAAGGTTCATGCTGAAATAAATCCGGTAGCCTTAAAGGTGTCACAGTATTTTGCCTTTACATTCCTTTAATTTTGCCAGTTTGAGAAATCATGGTAGAGATTGGCCTAAATCCAGTTGCTAGTCCCAACCAGAGTAGACCCACTGAATGGGCTTTATAGAAGTGTCGACTTACTGTTAGCTGGACTAACTGTTAGAATTAATCCATTTATTACAAGCTTAGGTTCAGGAACACTGGACATGACAATCGTGAATTTCTCAGATGTGCTACACAGATTTGTTACCTGGAGATGATAGTTGTTAAATCACATTTTTACCCCACCTGGCCTTTAAGGAGCTCAGGGCAACACTTCCTGTGTTAGTCCCAGAGAGTGGTTGGATCAGGAGGCACTTTTCAGACTTCTTGGATTGGGCATTGTAGTTTTGAATGGAGGTGGTACTCAAGCCACGTGGGCTGTATAGCTGTGGTGTCCCTGGTATAGGAATCCAGCAGATCTGCTTGGGAGATCTAGCAGAAAACATCGTATTTCAGTTGTATCATTTGCCAACAGGAACCACATGGGTTTCAGCACCTAACTGAAGCGCGTCCTGATCCAGTCTGCTGAGGAATTCCCTGAGAGCTGTAGTATTGGCTCAGACTGGCTTTTAGAACAATCCAGTAATATCAACTTAATGGTAGGCAGGGTAGTTAAGACACTTTCTCTCTGGTGGATCCTGCCTGATCCTAAAAGTCAGATGTTTCAGACTGCCTCCAGAACATCCCTAGAGATAGCTAAACATGTCACATATTATTCATAGGTCTGTGTGGGACAAGACTGGTCATAGCGCTCCCCTCCAGCAGTGCTTAGATTCCAGCTCCTATTATCACTAGCTAGCATAAGCCATGGTGAGGACTGTTAGGAGCTGGAGTCCCATCACATTCCTGGGGCAGAGCAACTATGAAAGCAGTGTGACTTGCCATTTGGTAGGTCAGTGTGTCTTTTCCATGCATCTGCACAAGGAAGGAAGCGACTGTTGCTTGTCTTGTGGCAGAACCAAATCTGTGCTTTCTCACTGGTGGTTTTTTTTTTTAACTAAACACTTCTGAAGGGCAGCAAGTTGGGGAAGGCTGCTCAAAGTTCAGACTGTAATTAAGATGCAGTGGATATTCTTCTCAGCTGCTCATTCCTGCGTGCAGATGACAGGCCAGGCCAATGGGAGTGAATGCTTAGGCTCGCAGCTCTGAACCTTTTCCTTTATGAGAGTTTTCTTTGGATCACTGTAAGCAAGACTTTTAAAACATATTTGCAAGCCTTATGGCTGAAGGGAGTCAAATTGCCAGCTTGCCTGTTATTGTCAGTAAACATTTTCACCATGTGGTGAATGCATCTGACATTTAATATATGACAGCCATAACAAAGGGAAGGGATCCACCACTGTGAGTGTTTGCCCTTCTTCCTCTCTGCAGTTGGCTCAACCATTTTACGTGCATTTCACTGGTCAATCAGGGCAGTGCCCAACAGTCCACTTGCAGTACCCTCATGGATCACCAGGGGACTTTGCATCGCAGTTTGGGAACCACAGCTTTTGAGTGTTGGTTGTTCACCCTACAGCCCTGTGCAGATTTACTAGGAACTAAACCACATACTGTTCAGCTTTTAGATAGGCCTTGAATTGCATACCACATAGGTATACCTAGGATTTGGGGTTTTTTTTTTGTTTGATGTCATAAATGTATCCTCTGACCTTCATTGTAAAAAAACCAAATGCTTCTAGGGTGGCTTGTGGACATCGCCATTAAAATTGACATGATAATTTTGATGAGCCCTTTGCTTATATTGACCAACAGTGTTGTTCTCCAACCCATGCCCAGAGAGTGGCCTCACTAACATTTCAGATCTGTAGACTCCTTGGACTTAAAAGTAATAGCAATTTACGTTGAGGGTTTGAAATTGTGTGGCTCTCCAGATCTGTATTGAACTACAACTTCCAGCATTCCCCACCCTAGGGTATTCTGGCAAGGGCTGATTGGCATTGTAGTCTAACAACATGTGGAGCGCCAGCCTTGACTTAGGGAGTGGCTGCAGGGGCTCTGCTGTTTTCTCTGTGTGGCAAAACAGTCCTCTCTGCTGAGACAAAGGAATTACATATCCAAAGGCTGGTCACTTCATAGCAAAAGGTTTGTGGACTTGAGTGTTCCTTGGTCCTACCGTTTAATTGAGATGGGCAGCAAAGATATCTCTACCGTTAAGAGAACAATCATTGGCGATAGACCTGCCTTAGCACTTGCCCTGCCTCTTGAACTGAGTGTTTTTCCCATAGAGCAGTGGTTCCCAACCCTGGGTCTCCAGGTGTTCCTGGACTAAATCTCCCAGAAGCCTTCACTACTAGCTGTGCTGGCCAGCATTTCTGGGAGTTGGAGTCCAAGAAGGGACCCAAGGTTGGGAACCATTGTCATAGAGAAAGCTTAGCTTCTATTCATGTGAAATCCTTCTCTTACACATTCTTTCACTTCTGTGTCATCATCAACCTCCAGAAAATTATGGTGCTGCCAGTGCCTCCCACCCTGCTAAGCCTTTACATTTTTCCTTAGCTCCATCAACTCAAAACTTTTCCTCCTTCGGAATTTTGTTCTTACAAGCCACAGTAGTAATATAATGGGAGTTCCCTTATATTGGTGGCTTGTTGGTTGATTGTGCTTGTACTCGGCTCTAAACCACAAAAGCTCCCAGAGCAGTTCATCTGTCTTTTTTTTAAAAATGCAAGTTAAATCCAGCCTTCAGGATTACAATCTGAAAAGACATAGCATGCAAGGAAAAGGGGTGAGAAGGGAAAAGGAGAACGAGAAAACTGGCACAGCTTCCTGACCCTGGCTGAAATCCAATAGTAAGTTCTAACTAGAGTAGGCCCATTGAATCAGTGGAGCTTACAGAGGAGTTGACTCACCAAATCCCCTCTAATTCAAGGGGCCTAACTCTAGTTGTGGCACGCTACTGGATTTCAGCCCCTCTGAGGTTGCTCAGCAAGGCTGAAATGGTTGCTGGGTGACCGTTGGGCAGAAGCAAAGCCCAGAGGAATTGTCTTCCTAGGAGGTCCTGCTTTCCTGCTCTCTTTCAACAGCCACTGAAGAAGGCTTGGAATATCTGGAAAATATATTCCTCTGAGTACCCATTGTAACAAGGGACTAATCGTCGTCGTCGTCATTGTAGAACTGCACATCTGGAAGGGACCGTATGGTTCATCAAGTCCAGCCCTATCAAGGAGGCACAGTGGGGAACTGAACTCCCAACTTCTGGCCCCACAGCCAGAGACCTAAACCACTGAGCTATCCAGTGAATACTCTTGCTTTGTTTATGAGCCACTGCTGGAGAAAACAGTCCTGGGCTAGGTGATCATCATGTGATTCCCCCCTCCGAAGATCACAGACTGAGTGCTAGCTAGCTGGAGCATGTGATCTACTCCTTTCCCCTAACGTGATCTTGTAACCAAGTGTTCTGTATTTGTTTCTGTTTTTTTAAAAAGTATACTCACTGTCAACACTGGAAAGGAAAAGACACATTCATATCTCTAGGAAGTGCCTCAGTCCTCCTTTGGTGCAGAATTCTGAAAGTCAGGAGCAGGTTTTCTTCTTGCTTCTACCTCACCCTAGAAAAATGTGTGTCTGTATACACGGATGTGCATCCCATCCCCTGTAGTGCAGCCATACATGAGGTGGCGTTCAGTTGTTTATCTGCTAGCATACAAAAAATTGCCTGGATTGTTTTGAAGGTTCCTATAATTACACTGGAAGGGAGCCAGGATGCTTCTCTGGCTGCTGCTGTTGACACCCCTAGTCTTGCATAATTCACCACTAGAGTTTTGATAGGGCAATGTAATGTTATGAGCCTTTGACCCCACAGAATGGGAGAGAGCATTTAGGCAACCAGCTCCTTCTTTTCAATAAATTTCATCTGATGCAAGCATGAAAGCAGAGATTGATTGAATACATTACACCTCCTTTGATGGTGTGGTTGTGCTATGTGATATTTAAATACCAAGTATGGTTATTATTGAATCTACATTTAAATGGATCCCACTGCATAGGGAAGAGAGATGACATTCTGTTTCATATGAAGTTTCTCAGTGTAGTGTGCAGATCTCTTACAGTACACTTACCAGTTGCAAACAGAAATACAAATCTCGCAAGAGTATTGTTTGGGACTGCAGAAACCATTGGCTGTACTGGTTGCAGGATTTTGGGAGTTGTAGTCTAGAAATAATATTTTCAAAGATCTGTAACAGCAAGAGCAAACATGACCTTTCAGTCTTGCATTCTTTGTATTTGGTACGTAATGAGTCATATGTCTTGCCAGTTCCAACACTGTACTGTGACCAAAAGTCAGCACTCTGGATTCTTTGGTTATGAAGACTCCTAGCAGAGACCTACAGATTGGAGGAGGTTAAATTACTGAAGGCTGGGGATATTGGTGGTTACTAGCAGCACAGCATGGGTTAGAGCTAGGGTGGATTAAAAGAAATGTTTTTAAAAAAAATCAAATTGATTTAAATTATGATTAAAATTATGATTTAAGTTTTAAAAATCATTTTAAATCTAAATTGGGATTTAAATTTTGATTTAAATCAAATTCACCCATTGTAACTATGGGTGGGTTCCTCCCTACTGTCTAAATGAAGGCTATGGTGGCAGCATTGACAGTGGACCCCCTCCACCCAACAGTGGCAATACAGGAGTGAGTGAAGGTGTTATAATAGTTCTTTCTGCTGTTATTGTTTTTCTTGAAGCTGAGGTAAGCAATGACATTTTAGAAGGAACTTGGGAATTGCTGAAGTTGCTCTACTTTGTATCAGATGACAAACCCTAATTAGTTGTCATCAGAGGATAAGCCCAAAAATGTCTGACTTGACATTATAGATTATTCTAAGGTGGTAAGCATATTAAGGCTACACGTTCAATATGTTATACTGCAAATAATGTTTTTTTGTCTGCCTTAATGTTCTCTGAATACCCTTTTCATTTCGTCATATGAATACTATGATTGTCTTTTGCACCAGTAGAGTAGGAGAGGGACACTTGTAGGCATGAGATGTTAAATATTAATACCCATCATTCTGGCTATTGAAAATTGAGGATGATGGGAGACTGAGTCCAACATCTGGAGATCAACAAGTTTCCCTTACCCTTGCTATAGGGAGAAATAAGACACCGCACATGGAGGACCCATGAAGGTATAAACAAAACCTGCCAGCCACCCCAAAACTGTGGGGGTTCAGTCTTCAGTTACAGGGAAATGCCACCTCCAATTGTACACCTTCTTGGAGTAGACCCGTGTGTACTGAAATACAGTGTGGTTATATTAGTCTTCTTTTCAGTTTTGTGAAATTCGGATTCTGCATTTCATCCAGAAATAAATGCAGCAGCACATGAGTTCCCATACCCTTGCTTAATATTACTGAGTCAGGAACATGTTAAATCAATATTTCTTTTTTCTCTCTCTCTTTTTCCTTTTGTTTCTCATAACCTCAGACCCAAGGATGCCGTCAGAGCATTAAGGAAAAGACTTTCTAAAAACTGCAATCATGTTGAGATCCGTCTTACGCTGTCTGTGAGTACAAAACTCTTGGTTAAAGAGTTTGTGAACAGGTTGGCTCAACACTGCTGACACTAAGAGAGAGAGAGAGACGTTCTTTGGATCAAAGCCAGGGTGGTGAGTGTAGGGGAACATACTTGTTTAGAAATGCCCATGAGAAGAAGAACCTTATGGGGAAGAGATGATCTTTTCTGAGCCATACTTAGTGGAATGCCATCTGGGTTAGAGAGAAGCAAACTATTGTTGCTTGTGGAAGCATCAGCAGTATAACCTCTTGACCAGAGCTTGGAAAAGTTTATCTTTTGAACTACAGTTCCCAGCATTCCCCAGCCATGCTGTGATCATGTTGCCTGGGAATGCTGGGAATTTGAATCAGAACTTTCTTATGAAGACTAGTTAAAAATCAGTGGTTTTTTAAATCAAAAAATTCTGATTTTTTTGAAAAAGGACATCATTTTTTTATTCAAATAGGATTTCAAAAATTGTACTTAAAGTGCTATTTCATTTTTAAAAAAAAGTCCTATATGATGATAAATTTAATTTCAAGTTATCAGAATCCTGACTGCGTAAAGCCAATCACATAAGCAATTCTATTTCTTCAGCCGGGTGTCCATGACATTCCCTCACATCCACTCATTCCCTCACATCCACTCATTCCCTCACATCCACTCATTGAATCAACAGTCCTGCACCCAGTGGTGCACCGGACAGAAAGCCATCACACAGATGCCCTTCCACGCACAGTTTCCCCTAGTAAGGATTTTGGCCCATAAGATGTGATTATGGAATACTACTTAGAAATTCTAACTGGAGAGGAGCAGATCATATAATCTTTTTTGAAGGGTTTTGTAAATAACAGACCAATAGCTCTTGGACTAAAGACTCAATTTTATGGGACTCTAGAGGTTTCTGTATGGATTGTTAGACTGATCTTTCTGCCTCCCTTAGTACTCAGTCTACCAGATACCATCAGAACAATTTCCAGTTCTCAAACTGCTTTTGTATCTGTCAGAGCAGTGTTAACAGATCTGGTGTTGTTTTTTAAGTTTTCCTTACCTTTCTCTTTGAAAATACATTAGTTGAGATATTAGAAGTGCCTGTGAATAAGGTGATTGTTAGAGGTTGTGTCAATCTGGGCAAAAAGATTGTAAAAAATATTCAGGACTACCCTTTTTTGGTGAGGGGAGTCTTTTTGAATAGAAATTTAAATCAATTAAATTTAAATCAAATCCCCCTGTTTCTAAATTCTACTTTTAATGTTCTGACTTCTGTCTTCCCTGAACTGACCAGAGGAATAAGACAAGATGATGAGGAAGGGAAGGCAACCCACATCTGGGAGCATTCAGAAATGAAGCGTTTGATCCCCTTCCAACTTCTGAGTTGTATATTGCTGGGGACCACTGTAAAGTCACCATTCCTTTCAAGGCACAAGCAGTGCACCTCTGCAAAATGAGCATACCAGTTTGGGATCCTGGAAGTTTATTCAGACCCCAAATCTCTAAAAATTGTGCATTTATTTGAGAGGAAGGGCCTGTGAGTTGTGTGCAAAGGGCCCATCCCTTATTGCCATAGGATCGTTGTAGGCCACCCATACAATGTGGTGGTTTAACATTTTACTCAGAAAAATGCCTTCTCTTCTCTTTTTCAGATTAAGGAAAGGGTAAGTGTCATGCCATATTCAGGATGTTGTTGTTTCCCTGCCAACCCATTTCCACCTTGCAGAGTTCCATAGTTTAATGACATGACAAGATGGGGTTCCGTGTCGTTACTAATACTAAAAAAAATCAGTTGAAGGTTCTTCCAGATGGCGCTACTGTTACTCTTACTGTTACTGTTCCCTCTCTGCTGGTTGGTCATGAAAAAGCTCAGGGCTCACCAGGATACATGTCCAAACTGCATTTTTAAAAATTACTTCTTCGAAAGCCTCTTCTCCCTTAAGAAAATCTGGATATCTTTTACAAAGCCATTTAAAAGACCAACTCCCATCTAGAACTCTCCTTTCTGGAGTCATGTTGTTTGAGTTTTTGTGTGAAATTGGAACCTAATTAAAAGCTTCTGACCAGGGACACTTCACAGTCAGGTACATTTTGGAGAACTAATGCTCCATCTGAAAGAGTCCTTAGGCAGATACCCTGAACCACACATAAACAGTAATAGCTCTGACTCAAATATAGGTGCACAGGTGAGAGATCCTGAAGTTACAGTACAAGGAGATACCCCTGAGCAAGAATCCAAGGTTTCTTTATTACTTTATTGTAGGCAGATGAAATGCCCGCCCACTGCTAGAAAAATGTCTGAAGACATCCCTGGTTAAGGCAACAATCCTATGTTCACTTACCGGATAATTCATCAGGCCTTACGTCTAAGTAACACATCCTAAACTGGCCTGCAAATTTGTCATATAGCAATGAAAGAAACTAGAATTGTATATTATAGACATAGAATGTCTCCTAGCCCCATCAAAGAACCAGCCTGTGTGGCCTTGGGCAAGCTGCACAGGCCCAGGGTGCCCTCAGAAGAAGGGAATGGGAAACCACTTCTGCCGACTTTGCTGTAAGCTGGAATCATCCTAATAGCATGTAATTTTTATTTTGTGTGTCCTCACTGAAATAGGCGACAAAATGGAGCAGAGGAATGCAGTGTTGGGAAACATTACATTAATATCTTGATAGTTTTCTTAGTCCTGGAAAACAAGAAACACAGAATAGACATTTGATTAAAAGGCGCTTTTTTAGCTGGCCAAATCTTCGAGTGAAACTTGAAAAAGAAAAAAAGAAATAAATGTTTCCTAATGAGGTCATGATATCCTTTTAGCTGTAATCATACCTGCTCTGTTGAAGAAAAACAAGTTGGGACAGATGTTAATTATATGGGGATTAAAATGAAATGGCAGCAGGCATCATAAATACTATTGTAGTAGTGAACATTTTTACCTTAGCCAAAAAAAGAAAAGAAAAGTATACAACACTATTTATCAGTGTGGTGGTGGGGGGAACCCACAACTGGCAAAGCAGTCTCTCTCTGTATACCCCAGATCAGCTTTGAAGGGCTGAGGGGCCTTCCAGATCAATTTTGAGAGGGGGGTGTTACAGGAAAGAGGAAAGTCTTTTCTCTTGGGGAAGTCCCTTTGTGCAAGCAGATTTCTCCTTGCTTAATACTGGATGTGGCCCAAAGAATTTCACACAGAGAGCTCTCTGTTGTGTAGCCAGGGAATAAAAAAAGAGGCTGGATAGAGTTGCATAAAACAGGTAGCACAGAAAGAAGGCATAAAGAGCAGTTACTCCCTTTCAGCATACAAGAGTGGATGTTTATCTATTACAACCAATAAATAGCAGGGAGTTTTGGTTTTTTTTTTAGGATTGTCTAAACAACAATCAGTATTATGTAGGTTTTGCGGCCTAACCCTACATCTCAAATGTTGTGACAAACAGTGTACAGCTTTGCCAAGAATGAGCTGCATATTTGGAAGAGCTGGTGTAGTAGTTGCTGCAGACCCAGCAAACAAGCAGTGCAGTCTCTGGGCTTCTGGTCCGATGAGGCGGTTACTCTCAGCTGAAAAAAAGAAAAAGAAAATCCTGAATGAACAAAAACAGAAAACAAAAAGAATGTCCATAGATGGACTTCAGATGTCCTAATCCAGAATAAGATTTTTTTTTAATTTATTTTTTGCTGGCTTGATTTGCCATTCCCAGGGTCTAATCTAGCCATGTGTTGTCATATAGTGATGGGTTGGGTAGTTTGTGTATTGACCCACCCTGTCGTTTCCACCAAGGGTGGGGCCACAGAAAGCCTTACGTAGCCATCAGCCCATTTGTGTGACCCTGCCCCCCATATGATCCTCATCACCAGAATTTGTGAGGGGGATTAAATCAAAGAGAATGTCTCCTAGCCCCATCAAAGTTAACCACCTCTGGTTTAGACCTACATAAATGTTGTCTGAGTCAGACATATGTGACTCCCTTTGTTGTTTGGTAAATGATATAGCCACAGCCAACGGCAAAGGTGAGCACAGTTACCTTATTGGTCATAGTTTCTTATGCACCTGTATGGAATTTGGGGAATTTGTTTTTCAAAAGCATTATTAGCATACGCTAGGAAGTAATTAGTGAACAGGTTGACTGGCAATATTCTGTTATGAGCTAAGCTGCAGAAATCTGAATTTAATGAATGTTTTTGGGTTTTGCTAAGGATTTGGATCTGTTTTTCCTGACGTTACAGAACCACAATGACTGGTGGATATATTATGACTCTGAATGAGTATATTTTCTTCAATTGTTTTCCCTATTTAATTAGTAAGCTTCCTGAAAGCATGTAACATTTTCTAGATAAATATTTTGGGCTAGAAGGTGTTTTTTTCCCCCCGTAGGTTTCCCATAATTTACTCTCCTGTTATGCTTTCTTCTTGACATTGAAAAGAATCAAAGATATTTATTTTAATTCAGCCAGTTGAAGCACTAAATCACCTGTGACTCAGTAATTGTGAAGATTGCAAAAGCATTATTGGGATTTTGTATTTTACGGAGAAAAATATCAAGAAATTCTGTCCATAGTTTTTCTACTCATTGGTGATTGAAGCCTGAAATAGTTGGGAGAACTACAAGCTATCCATCCTGCCAGCTCCACCATTAGTGGAGGCCGGTGGATCCGAAGTGTGGGGTAAGGCAGAAAAGTTTTGACGAAGCTTAAAGACTGACATATTGATGGTATGCAAGCTTTTGTGGACCGTAGTTCCAGTGGACAGTCCAAATGAACAGGTGGTTATCAGCTTTCTTGGTCTGTATGAGTAGCAGTAATGTTGTTGTCAATTCTAAGCCTTAGTTTCAATGTTTACCTTTGAATTTTAAGTTGCTCTGTTGTAAAGGTAAAGGACCCATTGCCCTGCCAACATGGCTGGAATACGACCTGATCATATCTGACCATTAGCTTTGCTGGGGCTGATGGGAATTGGAATCCAACAGCATCTGAAGTGCCACAGTTTCCAAAACTATTGTTTTACCTTGAATGGATTCTCCAACCCAGTTTACCACTGGAAATCCTTTCTGAGATGAAGGTGCTACATTTATTTCTTTATCTGGTGTATAAGTGTACATACATAAAATAAGCCAGATCACAATTCCAACTCTGCCAAATTTCAGGATTCACATTGTTACTCAGCCTTCACTTGAGTGGATCATGGGCGTTTCTGAGTATACAAGCAAACAGGATCTGTCTATTAGCTTTCCGGGACAATAGAAGACTTCACTGTATATTCTCTACTTCAGCAGCTTCTAGAGATTATACACAGTGCTCAGTGGAGTTCTTGCCATACATGCATGTTCTCTGTTACTCCTGCCATCTTGTTGGAAAAGATTGTGGTGGACATTTGTGAGGAGACAGTTTTGATTTGGGGGTATGACTAAAATTCTCTGAATATATAGAAGTTGCTTCTACAATGTTCCACCCTCTTCTTTGCAACTCTGAGTCACTGTTATACATACATTTATGTTTAGTTCTTTAATATACATGTTTGCCTAACAGAAACAGCTTCTGCTTCCGCTTGGCATGGAGCCTCTGTATCAAAGTTGGCCTTCTTACTGTTTACTTTTCCTGCATGCTGAGCACACACTGCTCCAGTTGGTGAGAGGAATTATGATAACAGGTCTCATTGCCTTGAGATGTGTTATCTAAGAATTTATCCTGCAAATGTAACTGTGGTTTTTCCATTATGTGATGTGTAGGGAGGAAAAGACTCCATTTATATTTTCCTGTTACATGAATTGTGGTGCTTGATAACACCACTGACTGGCTGGAAGCGACTGCTGTTGGATCAGTAGCAGAGAAAATTAGTAGCTCAGACAGGGCAGCCAAAAGCCTGCCTTCCTTCTACCTCATTCCAGGTTTTTAACTCAGACCTTAGTTTCTTTGGGACTGAGGTGAATTCTATGACTGGGTAAATGGAAACCAAGGCTGAAGTCTGAGGAAGCGATTCTGTCGCATTGCGTGACCAAAGAAGGAGAGGAAAGGGAGTAGAGGACTGAGAGAGGTAGACTGCAAGACGTAGATGGTTCAGGATTAGGACAGGGTGGGTGCCCCCCAATCTCAGGCTGCCCTTCCATCCCACTTGCTCTGAGAGAGGAAGACCACACCTATTTTGGACCAGGATTCACTTGACCAGGAGAAATTCGATCCCATGAGGAGGCTAGGTAAGAAATTGGAGAGGGCCAGCTGCGGGAGATTATTTTTTTCTGTTTTCTTTTTTGGGTTGAAGATTCAGTATTTCTCAGAGTTCACAGAAGTGTTTATTGGGCTTTTGGCAAATACTTTCTTTCCATGGTTTTGGTAGATTGTAAGATACTGCTGCTGCTTCTTTATACTTCCTGCAGCCTCCATCAGATGTTGCTGCTTTTGTTAAGTTGGCAATTGGTGGTGGTGGGCACATTGTCCTCTGTGGCAGCCATTTTGCTTTCTCTGCTGGATGCAGAGAAGGAACCAATACTTGATCCTTCCTATGACAGTCCATTCACTTGCCTGCATGAAATTCTCTGCCCCCAAAGTGCTTGCATTCAGAATCAAATTATAATGGGAAAAAACATTCAAGAAAGCAGTTTTTCTCCTCTCAGTTAACACATTATTCCTTAAAACTCATTGGTAATAATAGTTCAGGACGTCAGAAGACCTGTTTGACATTAGGTTAAATTAATGTATTACATTCACTGACAAACCAGCCCTTTCTGGATGTTCTCATTCTTCATGATCAAAGCTCTAAATTGGATGTGCGAGTGTCTATGATTTCAGCAGGCTCTCCCCAGTTAAATTCCCCCACCCACGAAATATGCACAGAGGGAGAGGCAGAGCTTGCAGTTGTAGCTATGCTTCCCACGTCTTCTGTTTACCTCATAGGCTTCCTAAAGGGACTAGCACTTTTGTATTGGAAGTGGAAAGCAGGTGGGCTCAAATTGCTACCCTCCAGATATTTCCAGACTACAGATCCCAATATTCCTCATTATTGGGTTTGCTTCTGACCGCTGAGAGGAGTTGCAGCCCAGGAGCATTGCAGAGGGCTGCACTTTGCCCATGCCTGACATGGACTTTTGGTCTGATCCAGCCTCACCTGCTTGATGTTCTCCAGATGTTTTGAACGTAGGTGGCATGACTGGGAGCTGTAATGTAAAACATCTGGAAGGCAGCAGGTTGGGAAAGGCTATTCTGACAGCAGAACTCTTAAATTCATATATGAACCCATGTGATTTAGTTTTGATTATGGATTGGCTGTATTTATGTAACCTTTTCTCCATAATTAACAAGATTACCCAGTTTCAAGGGTTGAACATGCTCAATTCCTTGTCTTAAAAAAAATCCATATTCTTTGTTTTTGCTTACAGTTTTATAGTGGCTGGATGTATATGAAAGTGGCTTCGTAAGTACAAATTTCAAGAACTGCCTCCTGAATTGTCATTCTGTACAGTTTCTGTATTTTAGGCTCTGGATCTCTTTTATACAGTATAGATGAAACAGTTACAACTCTTGAAAGTTGAAAATATTTGACACAGATGAAGGAGGATTGCTTTCAGCTAGGGGCAGTCAAGATGGCTGCTTGATAGTCAGCCTCCTTTAGTATAAACAAATTCTAGGTGTGTCAGACCTGTTTTCATTATAGGTTATTGGCTTTCTGTGAAAATCAAAAGAACTGCTGATTTCACTGGCACTGTAATAGTGTCTTTGGCCCTTTGCCAGTGGGATTGTACGATATCTGCTGTAGTGGAAAGTGTTAATTGAAGGGCTCAGGTGCTCCTGGTCATTATAAAGAAGAATAGTGGGATTTGTGCATCCTCCCACTCAGATCGTAGTTCACAGATTTCTGTATTGGCAGCGCTGTGACTTTCCCAAGGAGGATTATACAAGCCCCGTAATTAACCCCAGTAGACTGGGCAGAATTACCAGGAAACTTTTTTTAGGGCAAAGATGGGATAACAACTCAGTGGTTTTGTAAATGCAGCAAATTCATTCCACTTCCAGGAACATCCATGGATGCTGTGGGATTTATTGCTGCAAGTATAGGAATGGGCCAGATATGCACTAATGAGCCACATGTATCTATCTTTTTTACTGAGAAGCATTTCACAGAACCCAGGTGTTTTTACAGATATGCTTATTTCCCCTAGATTGAAACTGAGTTAACTTCTTAAGCTCAGCCCAACTCTGAAGTTTATTGAGCAAGAGTGAAAGGGATCGTGTGATGTAATGTATATACTGTGTGTCTACGCACTTACATTACATATGTATATAGAAGTGCTACCATATTGAGCTAAGCTAAAAGTCACTTCCTTGGTGTTTATTTTGCTACAACTGTGAAGTTTGTTTCCTTTAGATCTGAGAAATATGTGGCTGCACAGATACCATTAGACTGAAGCAGCCACAAACTCTATTTAGCATAGTTAACAGGCAGGTTAATAACATGGGCTTGCTCTGTTTTCCATGCAGAGACTGTTACTGGTATGAACCACTCTGTTTCCCATGTTATGTCAACAGATTGGTAGCATTAGGGTATCACCTAGTAACTTAAGAGGCTTGACTGGTATAGCAGAGAATTAAAACATCCTTAGACGTTTGGAATGAAAGCATGCTATGCCTTACTTATCCAAGACATTGTTGCATTTAATATACTTAAATGCTTTAGTTTGATACGATATAATATTTCTTGGAATCCTTCTAATCCAATAATTGTTCCCTTTCTGGTTGCTGAGTTATACAACTGCACATTTATGGAACACATAAGACAGCTAAGTAAAAATACTGAGTGCACACCACCAAGTCAAACCAGACATACCAGACATAATTTTTAAAAGAAAAGAAATCATAGAGATAGATATTTCAGCCTGTGGAAGAGCTTGCCCTGGAAGTTGTTGGAATTACCCTCTTTTAAGCAAGTTGTCAGACAGGCTTCTGGTTTGACAACTATTATATCTTAGCACATCGAATGATTTCTGCCTTGTTCTGAAATATTACTTGGGAATCCAGGGTTTTGCTGCTAGCTTTTGTGGTTCTCGACAGTAATTACTCCTTTTACATTTTGACCTGTGGGCAAAATGCTGTTCGCTGAATGGTAGCCCAGTTTCCCAAGGCTTCAGCAAGTGGGTTGAACATTTATAAATTCAGGTTTCCTTCCCAGATACTGGAGATTCACTGTTCCTCTTTGCCTGCAAACGTCAGTTGCCTGGGGCACAGAAACTGCAGCAGCTCCCCCCCCCCCCTCTAACTGTGCAATAGGCTGCTGAAATGTCCTTACGGTGCTGAAGGAAATGGCAGAATGTTTTATTTGGAAAACAGTCCCCCAGAACAAGCGCTGAAACCTGAATCCAGGATTTTCTTGTTGCTTGCTAAGGAATCAAGGCCACCCACTGCTGTTTGGCCACCCATAATAAAAAAAACAGTAGTCACCCTCACTGCCTGAACATCCTATCTCTTAAGGCTGTTTCTCTCATCTATTTAATTCTTTAAAAGGCAAAATATTGTACTCCTATACTGAATAAATACATAAACACACATTTGGCTTTTCATGCTTACACACTGCCTTTCTGCCTATAAGGACTCCTGTGGCAGTTCAAAATCTTGACTATACACTGAAAATACAATATTTAACAATTTATTGGTTTTTCAATGTGTAGTTTTGTCAGTCTGTGAGGTGCTGTGAGCAAGCCAACTAATGAACAGCAGGGTCAAAATTGTTAAGAGTGACTAGAATACATAAGAAGCATCCCTTTCTCTGGCTATAGACTCAGGGCTATAACATGAGGGAGGAGAGTGCTTTTGATATTACATGGGTTGGGCCCTCTGTGATGTCATAGAGGCAGGGCAGTCAGGGGTCTGGAGGGGGCTGGAACTGCTTCTGAGCCAGGTTATTGTGGAAATGGGCACAGGGGAATCTGAGTAAATGGGCTGGGAATCTGGGTAAAGCCTAGCTAACCAGGTCATATGGCAATGAGGTCATGAGGGGCGAGGAAGGAATCTTTGAGCAGGCAGTAAAAAGGACCCAGCAGGCACATGGTTGTCGTCATTCCTACTGGGGCTCCCACCCTGCTCCCACCCTGTACCTATGATACGTTGGCCACATGGAGAGTTTCCCCAACTGCTACCAGCACTTCTGGAACACTTACTGCAGCCCACAGGGGTGCAACCACCAGCTGTCTCTCCAGTTGCCTCCCAACTCCTGGCTGTTAGGTGAGCCATTATTATGCAAGTGTGACACACATTCAGATTGAGGTGAGGTATGGAGTCCTGGTACTAGCTGGGAATGGGCAGAGATGAATGCCCAGGCTTTAAATCCATTACACAAATCCAAAGAATTCTGCTCCTCTAGTGGTGCTCACAGTGATGTTTGTCTCCATGCTTGGAGACCCAGGGAAGCATAGCTGTTCCTGAGATATCAGCTGGAGATAGGAAGCCTGGCAACCCATTCATTTTCAAGTCTTTTCAGTAGACAGTAGAGGAATTTTAGATCTGGCACAAGATGTAGGGTGGAAAGGGTCTGCATAGAAAAGCTTCCTTGAGTCCTTCAGGTTGTGAAGGGTCTATATTTTGCACATTCTGTGGCTTCCTGTACATAACAAGGAATCTAGACCAAACACAAGTAGATGTCAATCGGTTTGTAACACAGCACATAACATCTGCTTATAATAACTGTGTTTTGTCAAATCGTGTTTGACTCGTATGGCCCTTTCCAGGGTTTTTTAGACATCAAGTACTCAGACATGGCTTACCAGTCTGTCGTCCTGGTCGTGATCTGGGACTGTGCAGCTTGCCCGAGGCCACATGGGTGGCATGGCACATAATAACTCCATCCTGTGTTCCAAGTGATCTTGACTGGCCCCCTCCTGCAAGGCATGGTGGGGACTTGAAGCTTCCACCCCAGGCACTCCAACACACTGAGCTCTAGCAGCTTCCTCTCGGCTTATATCTTACAAAAAGATTATTCTGTGCAAGTAGAGAGCCTTTGCCATCATATCAGGAGCCTCTTGCTTGAAAGAACTAATGAATTTGTCTGACTGTGCCAGGGAGTGCGATGGAGAACAAGGGTTGTATGGTAAATATTTATGTTTCACTTGTGTGAATGTTTTAGTGTGGCTCAAGACTAATTGAAGGCCTAATTGCAGCATTCTTTTCTTACCCAAATCATTGTTACTGTGGAAGTAACTTCCATCAGTTCATTTGCAAACGCCTTAAAAATATGCATCCCCATAAATTCATCCTCTCTTGCTAGCTCATAAACAGCCCCGAAATCAGTGGGAAGGTTTTGCTGCTGGAATGGAGTGTGAGATCTAACCCATTAATTACAGTAGTTCTGCTCCAAAGGGCAACTGTTCAGCCTTTCCTGTCAAGAGGAAACACACTAAAGGGAGATGCCAACCTAAGTCCTTCCTGCAGTCTGCAGAAAATGCTTTGCCATCACTCTCTCTCTCTTCAAGGACTCTCTATAGCCAAATAGGTTAACTGATTAGCATGTCTTTCATTCATGCTGGCTTTTTAAAAGCACAGTTCAAGCCAAGGCTTTTGGGAAGGTCCTGCTTGCTGGCTTAGCTTTTCAAAGGGAGCCTTTCTCCCCCTTCTTTTCTTCTTTTTTTAAAAAAAGGTTCTGCATCCTTTAAGTTTTGGGTGGTTTTTTTTTTCTCTTTCTAATTATTTTGGCTATCACTGCATCTTTCTCTGCCTGCATCCATTGAGGAAAAGAATAGTTTTCAAAATCCAGAGTGAAAAAGACTGCTTTTAAAATGTTGCTGCACAGTCAAAGCCTACATGATCAAAGCATGCCGTATTCTCCCAGAATACAGTCTTGCCTACACTACAGCAAACACACTTGAATTATTTATTGGCACCTCTGCCACATTGAAGATTTTTTACTTCAATGTGCAGAGTGGGCAACGCTGGCCCTAGCTTTGGGGAATTGCCACAGCTAAAGAATTGTGCTGATGATTAACAGCATTGCTCATTTTTAACACTTTTCATTGTGTGTGTCTCAAGTACAGTGGTAACAAATGGCCTCATTCAGGTGTAATGCTAGGCTATGGTTTGTCACTACACAAATAAGCCTCAAATCGGTGCACTTCCTTCTCCTCTTCTGGCATGTCTGCGAAGAACAGAATAAAAGCTTGGGCTTCCTTTTTAAACTAACAATGATTGAGTCTTATGTCCAAACCTTGATAAACGGTGATTAGTCTTATTCTTTAGGGAAACAAGGGAATTTTAGACTGTGGTCTATGAGACCATGTTCTCTAAACCGTAATCAAGTTAGTCATAGGGGCTAAGATTCTGTTGGAGAAAGCCATCCACGCATAAGGACAACAGTGCGAAAGGTTTGTCCTCCTCGCTGGTCATCTGTCACACAGAGAGGATCTCTCAACTGGAGGAGGTTGAAGGGTATGATGGACAGCTGCAGAGTTGTCACTTCCATGATTACTTAATTGCACTACATGATCCTACAGCATTCTGGCCAATGTGGGGTTTAGACATAATTTGGTAAGCCCCAGTTAACTGAAGGAAGTAGTGCAGGCTTCCAGCTTCTTCATAGGATTTATGCATCTAATGCTGCAAACTGTACAGCGTATAACTCTACATGTCAAAGTTGTGTTTTAGTGTTTTTGCTCCGAACAGGCTCTTGTTGAAGCTGGGAAGGACATTATTCAGTAGTGATGACAGGATGATTTTCTTATTACATTATTCAGCCCCTGGAATGCTGTTCTTTTTTCTCTCTGCTGTTGAAAGCCTGGCAGCCCTATTATTCATTTTCTTGAAATAAATCAGAAATATTTCAATCTGTTCTTTTAGACAGTGGTTCCCAACCTTGGGTCCCCAGATGTTCTTAGACTACAGCTCCCAGAAATTCTGGCCAGCACAGCTAGTGGTGAAGTTTTAGTCTGGGGACTCCAAGGTTGGGAACTGCTGCTTTAAGATATGGTCCTTTTGCTTTTCCATTCCATTTCATATCCTCAGTATGGCTGGGTGGAACCCTGCTGACTACAGCTACAGTGTAATAATAATAATAATAATAATAATAATAATAATAATAATAATAATAATAATAATAATAATAATAATAACAACAACAACAATAAAGACACTGGTCAGAGTCTTATTGGTTGGTTACATTGACATAAATACAGTGGTGTGAATTGCAGCATCAAATTCCACTAATTATTGTGGCTGGTATTTCCCCTTTTTACTCACTCATGTGACTAGTGCATAAGAAGAGATGCAGGCAATTATTTGTTAACCACTGCCAATTTGCACTGCAGTTTACACCATTGTACTTACACCAGCATAAGTAATCAGTAAGATTCTGGGTCATTATAGCCAAAATTCTGTTGCTTAGTGCAGTAAATCACACTAGAGTAGGCCCATTGAACAGTGGGAATTTAACTCCTCTGTAAGTTTGTTTGATTCAAATGGGCCTACTCGAACCATGACTTACATAGTAAGTCACAACTAGAGAAAGCGTATTCAGTCCATGGAACGTATAGAGCAGTGGTCCCCAACCTTGGGCCTCCAGATGTTCTTGGACTACAACACCCAGAAGCCTTCACCACCACCTCTGCTGGTCAGGATTTCTGGGAGTTGAAGTCCAAGAACATGGAGGCCCAAGGTTGGGGACTACTGGAGAGGCATTGACTCAACAAATTCCCACTGATTCAAAGGGCCTACTCTAGTGCAATTTACTGTTCTAAGCAACAGGATTTTGGCCAGTACATAACATAATGAAAACATGAATGGAATCTGAACGCACCCTTCTTGGTTGTTTCTGCTGCCTCAAGGTTCAGAGGCAGCAGTGCCTATGCCGGGTGGCAGTTTCTGGAGGTTGTCACCCCGAAAAGGTAGCTGTTTCCAAGCTCTGGGTCAAAGTGTTAATTGAGGATGACTGTTGCCTTCACAGCTTTGGTAAACCTGGTGGAGAAATAGGATGATGCACTTTGTAAGCCTTTGCTCTTACATAAAAGGCCACTAGCAGAACTTTGACTAAGAAAGCTTTAGCAGAATGAGAGAAAACCTAGGATGACAGCTGGGTCTGGGATGTCAGTGATGTGGGAAGCAGTCCTGGAGGAGATGAAAGTGGGGGACAAGGACTTGTGTAGTCCAAGGGACTTGGGTGGTATTAATAATTCTCATGTCTTCAAGTCAATTTTCTAGTAGTTAGTCAACAAAGCTATGGTAGGACCTCTGTGTGGGTGTGCCATCAAGTCAGTTCTGAATTAGGGCAGCCTTTTTCAGGATTTTCCAGGTAGATTGCTCAGAAGTGGTTGAGCATTCCCTTCTTCTGGGGGCACCCTGGGACTGTGCACCTTGTCCGTGACTACACAGGCTGGCGCTACTCACAAGAAAGCACAGTGGGAAATCAAATTCTCATCCTCTAGCTCTGCAGCCAGACACCTAAACCACTGAGCTATTCAGGCATCATATGGGATTACTGCTAAAGAATTGGAATTAAATGAAGGTGCTTGGAGTGCTGATATAAAAAGTCTTCATAACGGGGGGGGGGGGGGATGTCTCCTTACAGCTCCTCGAGATGTGCATGCAGAACTGTGGCCCAAGCTTCCAGTCTTTGGTTGTGAGAAGAGATTTCTGTAAAAACAGGCTAGTGAAGTTGCTGAATCCAAGGTTCAACCTGCCGGTGGATCTGCAGGAAAAAATCTTGACCTTTATCATGGTAAGCTTGAACGCCCACACCCAGCTACCCACCTTTTCTTCTGCAGATTAAAGCATTATGGGTGTAATAAATATTTCATGATGACTGCCTTGCAGTGCATGGGAAAACACTGAGCAGAGCCTCCAGCTCATTTGTCCTCCATCTCCCTTAAGCTGTATATGGAGAGCAGCCAATACAGGGCTGTGCAGAGAGCAAGGAAGCTGGAGACAAGAAGAGCACAACAGAGCAGGCTTCCAGCCCTGCTTTTAAGCCATTCCTTTGTGGCCGTATGAAGCTGCCCATAAAGCAAAAGGTTTGGGAGTGAGTGCCACACGGAGTCTAGTTTTCCATGCTGACTCCAGCCAGCTGATGCCTTTTAAGGTAGGCTGGTAATGCCAAGCCAGGTCCTCTGAGTTTGCCCTACCTCCAGGGGCTCTGCTAAAGATTCTCCTTATGCCCCTTCCTCCTCCCACACCTCTTCTGGTTCACAAGGTGGGACTGGAGTGCCTAGTGGAACATCTCAGTCTCCAGGGAGTGTTTGGAGCTGGTGGGCTGAAGAGCACCACACCTTTCCCATACCCTCACCCTTTAGCAGGCCACAAGGGGACCTATGCACTGGGCCAGGGGGTTCTGGATGTCCAGTGGCTACACTTCTCAAAGGGCCCTTTTGCTGTCTCTGCCCACTCCTTCCCCTCAGGGTCTGCTGAGGGTGGGAAGTCTGACCCTGAGTTCCCCTTGTTTTCCTCCTCATCTTCCTTTAAGCCCGGTCCCCGCCAACACAGCCATACCTCCCACTCCCCCTACAGGTGTGGATTATTGAGTCATAGAGTTAGTTATTTGTTCAGGTCTCAAACCTCCTTTTAAAGGGCAGTGGATGGATTGAGCTGAAGCAGATTATAGAACTGCAAGAATAGGTGACCCCTTTATTAAACTACTAAAAAAATATATCAAACAATATGCAAACTTTCATGGGTCAACTCCACTTCTTCAGGCTATGCACCAATATGTTATGGAGAGTGCAGAAAAATTATAAATGAAAGTCCCCAAAATTAATGGCAGGTGGTTGTGCCGGGTCTGCTTCTTAGAGGGGAGTTAGAAAAATTGCAGGCTGCATCAGAAGTGTGGTTTTCAAACTACACCCCAGATAGCTGTTGGTTAGATATGTAGAACTGGTGTTGGTGTGGAGGAGGAGGAAACTGTATTAGGGGATGGTTTTATTTCCCCCTCCACACGCACACACACATTCTGCAGAATCACTGGAGCATCCCTCACCTTGGTTACCCCAATTTCCCTTCTTTTGAGGTTGAGATTCCTTAAGCTTCATTCCAGGAAGGAACAACTGTACATAACTGGAGGCTGCAGTGTCTGTTTCACTGGGTCTACCATGGCACCTTGGTGAATAGATTATTATGGGTATAAGATCTTAATGACAAATGTTCACTAAGACTGCTGTGAATTTCCCCAAACTTCTGTGAACTTTCCGACCAGACTTGACCACTAGTTTTAGGAATGCAAGTGTGTGTATTCACATAGGAATGTGGAGTAGGGTCCTCTCTCCATGGTAATGTAAATGCACCTCAGAGGAATGGATTGTCCAAGCTGGGGCAATTCCTGCTATGTCCTCTGTAAATAACTGGCATATATTTATCTGTGACTACATTCTTCCTCTTCATTCTGAGTGAGTCTAGGCTGATTCACACCACTATTTTTGAGGTTGGAGGTAATCATAAATCATTTATTTGCACAATGAAATACGGTCTTGTGAAAGTGCTTCCATGTGATAACATCAGTATTTAACATGTCCTACAGCCTGTTGGATAATTAGCATTTTCAACCCCATTGTGAAATATAGCCTTGCCTTGTATAGGGACTTTCAGAAGAACACCTTTTACTATGTCACAGGAAATTGTGTTCTGTAATATTTTGCAAGAGCAAAATATTCAGAAGAACTCTTGGCAGCCAATCCAGGCTTCTTAGAAGCCCACATGCAGGACAGAGAGGCAGAGCACCCCTCTTCTTCTAAGCTAATAACAGGAGCATGGCTAGGCAAAGGACAGACACTGGAAAGCTATCTGGCACCACTTGTGCAGTTGCCCTTCTGTAGCCATGTAACACAACAGGAATCTGGTCGATATCATTACTGGCCATTATTTATCTGTGAAGATTCTCAGTCATCCAGGTGAGGTTATCTGGAAGTTGAGTCATGGCAACTGGATTTCTTTCTTATTAGGTTGAAACATTTCGCTACTCATCCAAGTAGCTTCCTCAGTCTGAGGAGAGTGATATGTCCCCATGGTCTGAATAGGCTCGTTAGAAGGACTGGGGGTGAGTGAAAATCCCACTTCTGCAGTCCTTCTCCACCCATTGTTGTGGGCCGTTAACCGTTAATGGTCACATCCAGGGGGACGTGAAACCAACATGGAGGATATATCAGGGATCTCCTACTAACTCTCCTCAGACTGAAGAAGCTACTTGGATGAGTAGCGAAACATTTCAACCTAATAAAGAAATTCAGTTGCCATGACTCAACTTCCAGATGCTGGCCATTTCATTTCAAATGTTCAGTCCTTTCTCTAATTACAGAATTTTCCATTTATAACTCCAGATGGACTGCAACTCCCATCAGTCTTCACCATCGGTTGTGCCGTCTAGGGCTAATGGGAGTTGCAATCCAGCAAATTTGGAAGGGCCACAACTTAAGTGTACCCACGACCGACTGTGTCAACATGTTCACTGAACTATTTGCCCTCATTGTGTGGACTGTTCCATTGATCCTTTTTGGTAACATGCATATAGAGTCGTATCACAAGACCACTTGTAGGTTCGTGAAAATGGGAGGTTTAGGGGGGGAACTCATCTTGATGAATTTGTAACTTCAAAGTGTTACCTTGCTTGAGGAAAAGAAACTTCATTCGATGTCAGTAGCTGTTGCCTTTCTTCACAAACAGACCTGGGCCCGAGGATTTCAGGGTGCTGTGGATGTGAGTGAAGTCAAAGAGGTTTACTTGGAGCTTCTGAAGAAAGGAGTTGAGTTTCCATTCTATGAGATCAGCAAGGGTTCAACCAAGGTAGGGCCTTATCCTGGTGGCTGCTGATTGGTAACAGAATATGTTGTTGTTGTTTAGTTGTTAAGTTGTGTCTGACTCTTCGTGACCCCATGGACCAGAGCACACCAGGCCCTCCTGTCTTCCACTGCCTCCCAGAGTTTGGTCAAATTCATGTTGGTCGCTTCGGTGACACTGTCCAACCATCTTGTCCTCTGTCGTCCCCTTCTCCTCTTGCCTTCGCACTTTCCCAACATCAGGGTCTTTTTCAGGGAGTTTTCTCTTCTCATGAGATGGCCAAAGGATATACACATTACAAAATCTGCACACGCCAGGAAGGGATGCTGATTACTAATACACATTTTACACAATCACCTGCTTTGCTGAGGAAACCAGTCCTACCTTTCTGCCTTGGAGCATTTAAGAAAAAAGAGTGGGAGGCCTACTTTTCTTAAACAGGAAATGTAGAGGCTGAGGCTCTCCAAAGCTGCTCACGAGGTCCATAGAATTGTACTTTCTTCTTTAGGTTAAAGGAAATGAAGCATCTGGACTGCCCCGCAGGCTCTGTTTGTCTCCATCAAAACAAAAACAAAACCCAACATGTGCTGGCAAACTACAGGAGATTATTTGGAAGGGAAGGGAGGAGTACAAAATAGAGTCATAAAGCACATGATATACTTGAAAAGCATTGAAATGTTTTTTCCCAGCCCTCACACTGGTTGTCATGTTCTGATTGTTTCATCTCTTTTAATATAGGCATAGAACAAGTCTCATTTAATTGATTACTCATTTCTCATTATAAGTATTGTCTGTACCTTTATCTAGCTATAGAGCTTATTTGCCTATCACGACTGAATACGTATGTTATTTACTCAATGTAATGTAGGGCTGCATAAGCAAACAGCCATTTGCTTAACAGTTCATACTGTAAGTGCATACTGGGCTGGAGGGGAAAATGTCCTCCTCCATATTCTGCAGTCAGAAGCCATGCTGTCAGCAGAAGGACTTAGTTAGCTCCCATCCTTACTGTTGATTGTTACTGATTGTACTACGTGTTGCAGTCAGACCCGTCCTCTCCACAACCCTGCAAAGTAGCACTCTGGACTGCAGAGTTGCAGCTCCTCTTTGATGGATCCCTCTAACTCTTACTTTCATCTGCAGAATCCATTACGGTGATACCCAGTGTGGTATAGTGGATAAAACAACAGACTAGGACTTAGGAGGCCTGGGTTCGAATCCCTGGTCAGCCCTGGGGGCGTGGAACAGGAAAAGTCACTTCTTAAATATCTCACTTACCTTGAAAACCCTACTTTCGACTTGTGCCACCAAGCCCAGCTTGATGGCAAATAATAACAACAAAAACAGAGCCTCAAGAGTTGGTCACCACCTGTCTAACCTGTGAGAGGGTCAGGTGTGAAAATGAGGTCCTTGATATACTGCAGCATGCGAAAGGGTGTAATCCTGAGAAATCCTTAGCCCTTTTTGCCAACAGGAAACAATCAGTCATGCTGTTTATGAAACAAACAAAACATGTCCTTGATTCCATTCAATAGGCAGGGCCTTCCAAAGGTCAGTAAGCCAGCCCCTACTTCATATATCTATAGGCCTGTCTGAGCTACATGTCCACACATCTTCTGCCCAGTAAACCTTTAGACCCTAAAAGGAGGACCTGATTAACAAGGTGGGAGTGGGGAGCTGAGCAGCCTTTGTTCGGACTATCTTTTCGGACAAAACATTGATAGTTTTCTGCTAAACATGTGAATCTGAAAGTGGTCAGAGTTGTGATTAGTTCTGTATAGTGTTAGTCTTGTTGGATGGGCATGGGCATCTCTTTTTCTGGACAAAGAGATGAGATACCAGGTTAGGACACACACCCTTCCTATACGTAACAGTTTCCTTAGCTAGTAAGAGTCGCCTCTGTAGGAAGTCTGTAGATCTTGCTGTTTATTCCGAATGATTTAAGTAGTCGCAAATTAACACTCCCTAATTCAACAGGTTAAATCGTTTCACACTTTCAAAATTAACAATGACTGACTTTTGCAGTTTCTAACAGTTAATACTAATGTATTAATTTTCAAACCTAGCTTATCAAAATCTAGTTATTTGCCTGTTCTGATACTCTAAAGGTGATACATAAAGTATTTGATGACAGTCTTAAGTTCATGCCATGCATTTAATATATTTCCACACTTCTTAAATAGTTTATCTCCAGTATGAATAGACTCTTCACCCAACACACTTTTCTTAAAAAAACAAAGACCAGTGACATTCCTGAGCAGCAAGATGCAGTCAGCATTGTGTGTCTTGGGTTCTGTTGTTCAGATAAAGCATGGCAGGAAGTGGCTCTTGCAAGAATCCTCTCACGTGTGTTAATGTGTGTGTTCGAAGAGTGACTTCTTCTGTGAGCATTGTCTTCTGGTGGTATTTCTCTGGTTTAAACTCAAGGGGGAAAAGCACAAAACCCTAATTTATATTTATATATTCACAGCCCTTGTCTCAGACTTCCACAAAAGTGTCCAACGGTACCTCCATGAAGGTATTATCAAGAGCACTCTCACCAACTGCAGTCATAACGTTGATTCCTGAACAGGTACAAAAACTGTTGTACATTTTAATACTTTGCTGGCCAAAAGAAAGTGCTTTTGGCACTATTGACCCTGATTATTGGTTGCCATGGATTCTTCCTGTACCAACCTTGGGACAGCGAATTGTGGCTGGAAAAGCATGGGAAGCTTCTTATTAATGTCCGATTGGAGATTATTCTAGAGAAGCTGTGTTGACTTTTTTCCAAAAGCAGAAGGAAAAATAAAAAAGTTGAAAGGACGTCATTCCCCTCCTGAGAATTTAAAACTTGTATTCCTTAATTTTAATTAGGACTACCACTTGATAGTTGCTTCTTAATATTTTTTGCCATTTTGTTGTCTCGAACAGGTTGGAAAGCTCTACAGTGAACTGGATATGGTCAGAATGAATGTGAGGGTCATGTCAGCAATCTTGAAGGAAAACGCCCCTGGCTCTGAAAATCCAGATGATATGGAGCTGTTACAGGTAGTGTGTGCCTTTTTTGCTTAGGTATTTAGTGGAAAATAGATCTGATAGAATATGGGACCATAAATCCTAAACTCCGAAACTAGATTACTGAAGAGTAGTTCCAGTTCCACCTTGATGGAGGGTCAGAGCAGGTCACCCTACAAACCCTGCCCCCATCTCCATCATGGTCTTCTCTAGCAAGGTCATCAGCGTGCAGGAAGGGTGAGTGGACCCAAAGCTTTTACATTCCTCTCCTCTTTCCTTCACTTTCTCTGACGTTAGAGCTCTGTAGAATTTTCCACAGAGACACAGAAGGGGTTCCACAGTCAAATCTCCCCTCTGAGGCTAGAGTTCTGTCTCTGATTTCAGAGGGGGAATCCATTTCCTACTGTGACCTCTGAGACACTCTCCCAGAGCCAATAGGTTTATTCTCTTAAGTCAGTCTGTGGAAATTGCTGGTAAAAAATGAGCTTATTTCTAAAAAGAGGGCGTGTTTTCTTCATCTTAAGCAGCTAGGGATGAGGAGAAGAGCAAAGCTGGCACAGAATATCTGAAATTTGGGACACACAAGTTAATTTTATCAGCGTCTAGAAATATGCAGGACCACTGGATCAGTACCCACAGTTTTACTTATCCTCTGCTTGAAAATATTTAACACCCCCCCCCCCGAAATATGTGTTTCCAAGCAGTATGACCAGAACTGACCAAAGATTATGCAATATATAAGGTTTGCTATATCCGCAATATCTGGCATCTTTGGGTCAGGGGCCTGGATACTGTGGTCCTACTGCATAAATATTTCCCAACTTGGAGGCACTGAATTCAGTGATAGGTGAGAGTTTCCCTGAGTTTATGGACGTTTGCAACATTTTTCTGGAGCAACCAACCCACAGAGGGAGGAGCTTTGTTTACCAGACTTCAAACATTTCCAATAAGTACGTACATTGTTTTCTCCTCACCTCGCAACTTAACAAAAACAGCATCATTAAAAAGACAAGCGTGCCACCTCCCTAGTAAAAGGTTTGTGAGAAGCTCATTTCCTCCCCCACATCTATCCTACAGAGATATTTGTGTGTGGGTGTGATCTTCCCTCCAAAGATGGAGGATCCTGGTTCAAGCGAGGGGTGGACGGATCTACAGCTGAATTTCCCCATTCACCCAGGCCAGGTGAGGAGCAGGCAGCTGAATACCTTCAGGTATTTTACTCCCTGTACAGAAGGGCCCTTTCTGTAAGCATCCCTGAGCTTCTGGCTGGAGGTGATCTGGAGATCATTTTCTAGCCCTGAGGCAGATGGAGAGCCATTGAAGTACTTAGGATGATGGAACAAGATCTTACAGTGGATGCTAGTAAAAACATGTTTTGTTTTAAAATCTTGGATCAATTTTTGGAAGGCCAGGGAAAACGGGATGATATGGGATGATGGCTAAACACCCCAAAACACTCCTGACTATCAGATGCTTTGAGCAAGCAATAAAAGCTAGCTGGCTCCATCATGCTCTGCATCTTGTGTCTCCCGGGTGATTAAATGCTGGATTTGATGGATGTATCCACCACACATGTGGTGGCGCTGTGGGTTAAACCGCAGAAGCCTCTGTGCTGCAAGGTCGGAAGACCAGCCGTCGTAAGATCGAATCCACGCGACGGAGTGAGCGCCCATCGCTTGTCCCAGCTCCTGCCAACCTAGCAGTTCGAAAGCATACAAAATGCGAGTAGATAAATAGGTACCACCATGATGGGAAGGTAATGCCGTTCCGTGTCTAGTCGCACTGGCCATGTGACCACGGAAACTGTCTATGGACAAACGCTGACTCTACGGCTTGGAGACGGGGATGAGCACCGCCCCCTAGAGTCGGACACGACTGGACTAAATGTCAAGGGGAACCTTTACCTTTACCTATCCACCACACAGGCACTATTTGGCATTCTTGTGGTGGTTTCTTTTCTTTCCTCCTCCTATGACTGCTGCTGGGCCTCTTTTATTTCTACCCACACCCTTTCTCTCTCTCTCTCTCTCTTTCGTGCGTGCATGCGTGCGCACGCGCATGCACACACACACACACAGAAAATGAAAAAAGATGTGACTTAGCATGACAGCCGGCTTTTTCATAGACAGCCTGTCTGAGTACAAAACAAGGTAAGGAAAAGCACCACGTAGTTCCCTATGGGAATGGGCCAGGGCATCCGGACGACATCTGTAGTCCAGATGCCTTGGACTACAACTCCCATAAGCTCCAACCAATACAGCCAGTGGCCGTGGCAGACGGAGCCTGTGAAAGGTGTATGTCTAGAGAAGGTTGGAGACGGCTGGCCTTGATGTTTCAGACCATTTAGCCTCAGAAAAGATTATGTTAGGTGCAGGGGTTATTGTGGCAATTTTTAGAAGTACATGTGGCAGGGAAGAACTTTTTCTCCCTCTTCCATCCAACAGGTCAGGGACCACCCAGTGAAATGAATCAGCTAGATATTCAGGGGTCGCGAAGAGTCGGACACGACTTAACGACTAAACAACAACAACAAAGATATTCAGGACAGGCAACAGGAAGTCCGGTTTGGCACATAATGTTATTGCTGCTGTAGGGTGTGAGGATAACTGCAGGTTCTGATGGTTTAAAAGGAGGCTAGACAAAATCTTAGAGGGTATGCCTGTTAGTCATGACAGCTAAATGGAGCAGAGCTTGGAGGAGTTACTTTTTGCACTGCGGCTCTCAGAAGCATCTAGCTAGTTGGCCACCATTGGAAACAGAGTACAAAAGTAGGTACACTCCTGAGCTGATGAATAAGCTTCTTTGTCTATTAGTTTTTTTTTAAAAAAAGACAGTTTGAGATGCCGTGACATGTTTTGTCATCTTGTGCATACTTGGCATTCCAGAGGTGGAAGCAGAACTGTGGCATCCAGATAATCCAAGCCACTGAGTCACTTGGCATGGCACAAACACAACCAAGTAAAACTGGCCCATTAGACCCAGGAAGACATACATACACAGACACTGTAGTTACAACATTCAGCCTAAGTGCAGTGAACAAAATACATCATGATTTCCAAAGGCCAACCAGGAATGTGGGAATTGTTCCATGCTGTGTAGAAATGCTGCACAAGTTATATGTTTCTGACTTCATCCTGTTCCTAGGAGCAGACACCACTTCCTGTTTTCATCTCTCTCATCCCTGGGTAGTCCCAGTCTGTCCATAGGAAATGCTCACGCCTTTTCAGCAAGATATGGGGGACTAGCTCATCCCTGCTTGCCTTACAACCTACCCCGTTTACAACTCTTAGCTCCCCTCTTCAGCATCTGAAACTCAGTTTTATGACCACTTGCAACCATCAGTGGACAAGAGAGTCGAGAGGAAGTAGAAGAGCAGAGGTTGGGCAAGAGTACTCGGCAAGCAAACAAGAGGAGGTATCAGAGGGAATTGGGAAAACAGGGAATGAAAATTCTCCTGTAAGCAAATGCCTATCAACATGGAGCCTTTTAAAAACCCTAATCCAGGGTTTCTGAAACTTGGGTCCCCACATGTTCTTGGACTAAAACTCCCAGAAGCCTTCATCACTAGCTGTGCTGGCCAGGATTTCTGGGAGTTGTAGTCCAAGAACATCTGGGGACCCAAAGTTGGGAAGCACTGTCCAAAGCAAAGGATCTAATGGAAAGTAATGAATTAAATGCTGTATTAACTGCTTGTCTTCCAAATACCTATGTTTGTGTGTACTGGTGTAATTTAAGGTGCCTCTAGGTAAAGGTTCCCCTTGACATTTAGTCCAGTCGTGTCCGACTCTAGGGCACGGTGCTCATCCCCGTCTCCAAGCCGTAGAGCCAGCGTTTGTCTGAAGACAGTTTCCGTGGCCACGTGGCCAGCGCGACTAGACACGGAACGGCATTACCTTCCCACCGTGGTGGTACCTATTTATCTACTCACATTTACATGCTTTCGAACTGCTAGGTTGGCAGGAGCTGGGACAAGCGACGGGAGCTCACTCCGTCGCGTGGATTCGATCTTACGACGGCTGGTCTTCTGACCTTGCAGCACAGAGGCTTCTGCGGTTTAACCCGCAGCACCACCGTGTCCCCTCTAGCATCCACTATATCATTCATATGCTAAGAATGAATTTCTTCTTCTGTCCCTCTGCAGAAGCTATACAAGACATGTAGGATAATGCAGGAGAGAATCATGGAACTATTAGCAAATGTGCAGAATGAAGATGTAATTACTGAACTGATACAAGTGAATGAAAATCTGAACAATGTATTACTGGGACATGAAAGGTAAAAATATTCTATCCAAACTGATATCTCATGTCTTGCAGATGCAGGCTCTGACCATAAGTAGTTGTGACTGAGCTAACAAAGGGCCTGCTTAGATGTTGCTTTTTCCTGTGGAGTGCTTCCTCAGGGAAGCATTTGCTCTCTTGCCCTCACCTTTTCACTGAGGATAGCCGTGAAGAACTGAAGCAAGCAGGCCCATACCTGGTAGCTGAACTTGGGATCTCTCTCTGATGTTTGAAGATGAGCCTACGTTCTGGGACTGCAGAATCTCCCATTTTATTGTCCTCACAACAAGGAGCAGGGAGCCTGCGATTTGCTCCTAATTTGTCCCCAGCAAGAAGGAAAAGAATATTGGAAGACACCCCATATATCCATTGTAAACCCTGTGTTATGACATCTGGTTTATTTTCTGCACACTGGGCAGCATGAAACCTTTAAATATATGTAGAGTTGATATACAGTAGAGGCAAATACCAGCCTCTCTTGAAAAGTCTATCTGAGACTCTTTGGCAAATGTTCTGCTCTTGAAGTTGGTGGAAACAGCCAGGCTGAGGGATAAATGAGAAAATAAAAAAAATGTATTCTATGTGATAAGCCTATCTTTCCTTCATTGACAGGGTTTTTCTCAGAGAGGCACACCTCAGCAACAGAAGTTCTGATACCTCCTCCCTTTCAATATGGGGATGCAATCTCAAACTTGATTTAATAATCTTTTTTTAAAAAATGGCAGAGTCTTTACTAAAATTAAATTAAATAGTGTTAAATTTGTGTCTGTATTTTGTTGTGTTGCCAAAAATGCACGTGTACAGGAGGACTTAGCATGTGGAAGGAGCTTCCATATTGCAGGAATAAAACCCCACAAGATCTCAGAGTTTGAATTTCCTTCTGAAATTCAAATCAGACCTAGATAAAAACATAGCAGAATCCATCTTCCTCTAAGGAAGCAATGGGAAGACCTGGAATTTGTGTCAAATGCTACACCATCATTTTCATACTGTGAATTTTGATATGCCTTTTTTCCCAAAAATGTCTGAAAACATTTTCTTGCCGTGATTAATAACTTTCGAAGTGGGCTTGCTCAGGTTGGTTGCCTTTGTGTAAGCTACATCAGTTGAATTAAATTTGGTCACAAATTGAAATGGTGAGCAGATTCTACTTGCTTTCCTCATTTGTCATGCCAACTCTTAGCGACTCTAAGTTGCTCATTATTATGAGGCTTCTCCTTGTTTGCAGTCTGTTGCCATGGCTTTAATGGACACCTAGTTGTCACCATGTCATTCCCTTCCATAGCTAGAACAATAAACCTTTTCCCAGGCTCCTAATTTAAAGATCCCAAATGAACCTGATGTGAAGCACGAATAGCAGCACTGAAATCACTGGAACTACGGATATGCACTGAACCTCCCTGTAATTTGAAGGAAAGAGTAAGATGTAGTTTGTGATGCTGCATAATGGCAAGGCCAAATCTGCTAGCCTGCCATTATGGCAGCCTCTCTTTACAGTGGACCCTCGACTTACGGAATTAATCCGTATTGGAACGGTGGCTGCAGGTCGAAAAGTCTGTAGGTCGAGGCTCCATTGACCTACAATGCATTGAAAACCGATTAATCTGTAACCGGCTGTTTTTGGTCCATTTTGTTTGATTTTTCGGTCTGTGGGTCGATTCTCCGGCCGCAAGTCGAACCTAAATTTTGCGGCCAGAGAAGTCTGTAACTCGAAAAGTCTGCAGGTCGAGCCGTCTGTAAGTCGAGGGTCCACTGTATATGTTTGCAGTGCTGTTTTAGGAAGTACTACTAATAGAAGTAGTACAGTAAGGTTATATTATATTTAGAGTATATATTTTAATTATATTTTAATTGTTTTATCTTTTTTATTGTATTTTAATTGTTGTAAGCTGCCCAGAGACCTTTGGGTAGTGTGGGCGGCATATAAGTTAAATTAAATAAATAAATAAATAAATAAATATTAACTAGGCCCCAATGCCTGGGCAGGATTTGTTCCTAACCGGATAGCCCAGCACAGATGACAGGCACACTGAATGCAGGCTGCCTCTGCCACAAAAATGTGTCACATAGACCTTTCCATTCCAATCCAATAGTGCAAGACTTTGGTACTTGTGTGCTCCTCTACCACCCTCATGCTTCAGACTGTCCTGTTGTGTGCACTGGTATTGAATATCTGTGTAATACTGGGGTTTTTTAAGCACACTATAAATTCCCAGTGTTCTGCAATGTTCTCCTTTCTTGTTCTCCATTTTCCAAGTGTTCTAGGTGTGCTATACTTTACCTTAACAGTTCTGTTGTGCTGTGCAGAACTGGGTGTGATGTGCTGGTTGTTGCAACTATTCATGCCTATTATTTTGTAACAGATTTTTGTTGTAGTAGTTAAAGCCTTTTCATTTCTTTTTTTCCCTTGGTATATCACCTCTGGCTTATTGCTTCTTAAGCAGCGCTCAGAACTGTACTGTACCGCATCAACCGATTTTGCACAGTATGGTTAACTGGGAATTGACAGGTCTCCTGCATAAACATGGAATAATGTCCTAAAAAGGCATAATTTAACTTAATCAAGCCCAAATATATAGAATGAAATAAATTTGTTTGATTTACTATGTTTGAAGATTTGAAGATCAGAGGTTTAAAGCAAATGATTACAAAATACTTCCTTTGTTTACCCCAAATTCGTGGCTTAGAAGCAAAGAACTAACGGTACTGTTTTATACAGGTTTGCTCGAAACAGAGTACGGTTCTTGGAGAACCAAAGGATTCAAAATGAACGCACAGCGGTAAGCAGACAATCTTACTGGCCCCAAACAACCTCCTGTTTCTAGGAAAAGCATTCAGAAACCCCCTGATATTGCTGTATTCTGGTGGTCTCTTGAATTATTATACACTGTTAGTGCCTTTGAAGTCCAGGTGACTCAGAGGTAAGTTCAGTGTACCCAGTGGGGCACTAACTCCTAAGCAAGGATTGCAGGTTTATACAATATTCAGCAGAGGACAAAGTGTCAATACTTGTTCCACCATAACTGGATAAGTAATCAAAGACTTTGGTGGATGAGGGAATACAGCACAGTTGCTTTGATCAACTTCAACAATGCATCGACATTGTTGAAACGGCTTATTGTAAAGTGGATGTTTGATGTGTGGTAACAGGCAACACTGGGTAGAACCTCTGGCCTCTGTCTTAATTTTCAGGTCAATGGCAACCAGCCGTCTGCTCCTTCTTGCGATTTGCTCGACCTCGAAACCAGTGTTCCTGCTGCTGTGCCGAATCCCGGGAGAGCCAACCCAGTGACTCCTCAATCATCAGAACAGAGTGAGTGAAGAACATAGATGGCTTAATGTTTTAACAGAATACTACAGACCTAGTGGGAAGGATGGAAATGAGTTTCAGTGGAGCTCATAATCTCTGCATTTGGGCAGAAAAGCTGTGTTATGAAAGACAAACAGGAGACATGTTGACAAATAGGTAACCCAATAGAGCCTTGCTTCCACCTAGATTTGCATCCTCTTCCTTCCTAGCTGTGTCAGTGTTCTGGGCCTTCTCGTATGTTTTTCAGGTGCAAAATAATTATACTCGAGTTTCAAGTTTTTTTAGGTTTAGTGCCCGTAGGCCATACACCGTGTCAAGTTTTAGAGTTTAAAAATACATTAAAACAAAACTTAGTCACATCGACAACACCATTTTTGAAAGAATGATACTAATGCTTAATACAGCATTCCACATTCTCATTGGCACAATCTGTCAGGCACTGGAACTCCTATATCAGGGACCAACTTACTAGCAGTACATACTATGGTTGAAAAGCAGGGACATCATTCTGAGGCAATTTCTTTGTCTTCACAGATGGCACATAGCTAGGGCCAGCACCATAGAGGGGGCAGTGGTCAGCAGGTACCTGGCTTCTGTCACCCTACAATACGCGTATACCATTCTGCCCAGTTAGTTGCAGAATTTCTGTCACTTGTCTCTCTTCCCTGTATCACCATTGCCCAGTTGACTGGAGTGCTGTTTAGGAAAAGGCTAAAAACGTGGGGAACATACATACACATTCCTGAGGAAATAAATGTGTGCAGATGGGATATGGGGATGAGTGTAAGACAAAGGACTTCTTCCGATTTTGTCTTAATTTGCTTAACTCTTACTGTGGTTTCCTCACAGGCCTCTGTCTGTAATACACTAGGGACCAAAGTAGATGTGCCATAGGCAATCAGTTTGTTTGTTCGTATAGTTGCTCCATTCTTCTATAAAACAGGGCTGATCTTGTTGGTAGTCTGTTTTTAACATACCAGTGTGTGTAACATTATGGGAAATGGAATGGTTTTCCACACTCACATTGTGTCCCCAGTTTCTGTTGTTTCACTTCACGTACTGGGGAGATTTAGGTACTGAGTTCACAGATTTACAGGGGGGGAAATCCTTCTGAGTCGAATACCAACCTTCCCTCTGCTGCTTTATTTCTGTTTTGAAGACTGCCAGACACAGAGCGCTGCTGTTCCGACCCACCATCCAGCTCAGCCGTCGCTTTATCCTCAGCTAAGCCAACTCCTTCCTACAAATGCTCCACAGTCCTCGTAAGTAGTAATTTTAAAGTAATGAGGTGGGGTCTGAAGGTTGATTAACATAGATGGCAACAAAGAGGCCACAAAACGTCCTCTCTTTGGAAACTTCTCAAATAGCGGAATACTCGTAGACATTTAACTGATCCAACCCTTAATCCTTCATTTTGTAAACTAATTTATGGGAAAGCAAGTATGTAGCATGTGGACAGAGAGATGGATAGAAACGGAGGCTAGGAGCTCACGAGGTTTCCAGATGTCTGGTTGTCTTGTGCTGCTCTGAAGATGAGATAAGGAATTTCGGTTACAATTTCTCAGTGACTTCTAATGCCTTCATTTCTTCTTTTAGGTTCTCAGCGGAACCACTGAGCACGGGCCAAAGCTTCGCAGGTGGCCAAACTTATGTCAATGTGAGCAGCAAACCATTTGTCAGTCCTGCTTCACTTACTCTAAAAACAAACCCTCCTAGACTTTCTTAATATGCACAGGGGGAAGGTGATCTGGCCAGTTCATTCTCAGGATTACTGTGAAGCTCCTCCAATGCCTCGAGGTCCATTCAAGACCGGTCCAACACTGCAGAGTTTGCCTGTGGATACAATCCTGGTCTTTTGACTGCAGCTATGGATGGTCACCTAATAACTCATCCTGCCAACAGAATGGTGTCAATTGATGGAATAAGAAATAAGTTCCCTCTCCCCTCTTGCACCCCCAGTCTGACTCAGCAGATTAGGGACCCTGTGGAGTAGATGTGAGGGAAGCACATAAGGCTGCAGATCAAGGCAGAATTTGGTTGCATGATTCTGGATTTAACTCAAGGACAGCACACTCCTATGAGTGCTGAGGTTACTTTGAGAGACAATCCTTATGTATCCAAAACAGCACCATCTACACACAGGTGGAAAGAGATCACAATGCTTAGATTAAAAAAAAATGCTCATATCATTAATAATAATATTGACACGTCTTCTCTAAAGATCTCTGGACAGCTCATGGTAAAATCAGCTTAAATACCAAATGACACAAACCTATTAAAGAAGTATAAATGCAGCTGCAGTATTAGCAACAAAAACTCCTAAAAACTCCAGAGCTATAATTTTAAAATTGGGAGGCCCAGAGCTTGTTAAAGGGTCAAAAAGAAAAAGAAAAAATTCTTTGCCTGTCACTGCAAAGGAGGCAAATATAGTATTAGGGAAATATTACTGCAGGGGGTGAAGAAGGTGCCAAAAGGCCTTTGACAAAGTAACATAGGGAACGGACAACCCATGGGATCTCACCTGGTTCCTTCTCAGTCTTCGTGGTTAGGCCTGGGTGTAGTTCCATTCACCCTTCCTGGGCCATGACTTGTCTCCCACTCCTAGCACCGGCTACCCAAAGGGGGCAGTGCTCAGGGTGATGGAGCCAATAGGCTTGGCACTTTGGTTTCCAGTGCTTCTTTTACAAAGGGATAGGCTGGTCCTCCCTCTGGGGTAACAAGGACAATATGTAGTCTGGTACAATCCATGGGGCCCAATGTCAGGCGATGTCTGCACAGGTCCAGTCTATTTCCCTCGAAGGCTGCACCAGTGTGCCTCGTTCGGTCTCTTTGTCCCCCTGCTCCCACTGTTGTCGTCACTGTACTCCTCATCCTGAAGTATTTCCCCCATGGTTGTACCTTCCTCAGGTTCCTCCCTCTCTCCTGGCCCTTTCATGTGTCAGTCATTTGTCCCTCCTGATATTTCCACATGTCTCTCATGTGTGGTGAACAGCTTCTGACCTTCTGGGCTCTCCATCGTGATACTCCCTGTCAGTTGTGCCAGGATCCCTAGTCATGTGAAGAGACTCTGTGTAGCAGAAGCTTTTCTCTTCAGACAGCCCTATCGCTGTGGATGCAGCTATAGAGCCCAGCTGAACCACTGCCTCAATACTAGCTGAATACAGAGGATTCTGTAATGAGCGCAATCAGGATTACTGTATTTCAGTCTGGATTGATGGAAGCCTTGACCATATTTCTCTTAATAGGATTGTTGTTGTTTTTTACTATAGAAAACAGTGCAAGAAACTAAACAAAGTAGTGTGGGGTTTGGTTTTTTTTTTTGTTTTGTTTTGTTTTTTGAACTTGTGTTCCTGAATAGCTGACTTAATTAATTTCATTTCCATAAGTAAACACTTGACTTAATTCATTTCATTTCCGTAGGTAAACACGTACTTTAATCCAGTACCTTTGCATCCTGTGAGCATTCAGAGTAATGGTTCAAAAGATGCCCCACCAGCAGGTAAGTCTAAATAACTGCAGTGATTTGCAGTTAGAATTGTCTGCACAGTTCAGGCATAAGCATGTCCGACTTTACAAAAACAGGTGCTATCCTATCCTTATGTCCACATGTGGACAGTCCTTATTTACAGAGGCAGGGGTGATATCTTGAGTACCAGGGTGGTCTTGCTGCCCCATTCTAAGCCGCATGAACCTCGATCTTCATAGGAACCTGCTCAACATGTACCTGAACGCGGAAGGCAACATTCTGCATTACAGCTTATTTCGAACCACAGTTCAGCTTGGTTCTATTGCTGTGGTACATTTTACTAGTTCAAATTTGCTTTGATGTTTAGTCATTAAAATGTTCTCACATTTACGTTCAGGTTCAGTCTGTGCTACTTTTGCCTGTTCCCTTGCTCTGAGAGGTGCTGCTACCCACAGCCTACCTCTAATTCCTCACACCTGTGCCTTGCGTGTATTTTAGCTTTTACCCTACAGTTACAGTAGAAGGTGATAGTGAGGATAATTATGTTTTGTCACTTCTAATTAAATAACATAACAAACAAGGTTTTAAAATGTTGATTAAAAATATTTGTTTGTCCATTTGGTCTCTGGCTTTCTTTCTTCCAGACTTCTCAAAAACCAGCTCACAGCCTCCTAATTATTATGAGCTAATGGAATTTGATCCCTTGGCTCCTAGTGATAAAACAGAGTAAGTAGTTTGTTGAATGATTAAGATATTGCTTGCTTTTTTAAAATAGCCCAGGTCAACAAACGCATAGTCTATCCTATATTAATGGAGCAGAAGTAGAATGCACTTGCTTAGGTCAGTGATGGTGACCATAACGTTTGGTCAGGAGTGACGCAGTGTGCTTCCCTGGAGGTGCATGTTCGCCAACCAGTTGCAGGTACAGAACGTACTGGTTTGTATCTATTGGCATCCATCTGGCAGTGGAAGACATCACTGGTGGAAAAGACTCCACTGCAAACACCATCCACATTTATTTTGATGGGTTGAAGACCCTCTGAAACAGATTTGGGGTTATACAGGAGGGGGGTGGAAAAGAGAGTAGACATCTGACATTGTGTGGGTCCTATTACATTTAAGTTCAGTAGATAATTTATCATGGTTTTCATGTCACTGACCCCCAGCTGTCACACCTCCATTGCCTCCTAAGAGCTGGGTGTGTTTTTCACCAATTTCCACTTTATATGGTCACCTCATCACAACCCCCGCATTTTGTCCAGCAAGGATCTTCCATGAACAAAGTTTCACTTACAGAAGTGTGGATCCAAATCATGGGAAAGTAATAAGGCAACTGAGGAGACGGATGCAACTTCAGTCTTTATTGATGAGCAACAAGAGGTGTGCAGTATTGAGCAGCTAAGGTCAGGTGGGACAAAAACATTACAGAATCCAAGAAATTGAGATGTCACTTTAATCCATCACAAATTGAAAATACCTTTAGTCGTAATGAAATTATGTACAGACTCATTACAGTGCCTTTATATTTGTCCTTAGACTGAAAGTGAGGTAACATGAAATTGTTTTGGATTCTGGGGGTAGTTTATAGCCACTCTTTTCTGCTACAAAGAAGCAGTTATTGGGAGGGGGAGGACTCAAAGGAGTTTTATGTTGTCCATTCCATTTTTCCAGCCCCTAGTGAAGTATCTGGCTGTGGACCAGAGGTTTGGAGTTCAATTCCCCACAGTGCCTCCAGGGATAAGACCCCACCTGTGTAGTCTTGGGCAAGCTGCAAAATCCCAGGATACCCCCTGAAGAAGGGAATGGCAAACCACTCCTGAGTACTCTATACCTAGAAAACCCTGACAGATAGTCAGAATTGACTTGATGGAGCACACACAGAGTTCCTACCATAGCTTTGTTGACTAAACATTAGAATATTTCATACCACTAATGATTTTTTTGCTTTGATTTCAGACCTATTTATGAAGAAATCGATGCACACCTCTTCAAAGCAAATGTTAACAACAGCAGTTGCTAGAAGCAGATGTCTTAAGAGAACAATTTATCTTTACCAGCATTAACGACTCTCTTGATGACACCCAATATGTTAGTAAAAAGACAAAGATTTTCTGTAGCGAAAAGGATATCTTGCAAAAGATATGGATGAATGACATTGTTCTGCTGAGTACATGTCAAGTCAGTGTCTCTTGCACAGCCTACCTTAAGTGCATTATATTAGGTTTCATTGATCACTAAGAGTACATGGTTCTGTGGCTGCGTACTTTGGACCAAATGATGTAGGACATATTTTCTAAAATAAATAAACACCATTTTACTTGGGAGCATAAGAACCAGATCACAACTACCATAACCAAGGTGCTTTTATTTCTTACCCATTTTATCTAGTTACAAATGTAAACTTTTTGCACAGGAAGAACGGGATGTTAAGAGCGATTCGTTCATAGGTATGAAATGCAATTTCACTGGAAACAGTTTTTAAAAAGCATGGACTGGGAATCAGCAACTGGATACTTAAGTCCAGGTCAAGGCTCTTAAGTGTCAGCTGTTGTGCAATAACTAGGGCTGTAAGATTTACCGGCAGTCAGCTTTACAAAAGAGACCTCTGCCTCAAGGATGAGGGATGGTGTTGCTCTCTGGCCTTGGCTGCAATATATAGAGGGCCACATATTCCTGAACCCCTGCTATGTTTCCTCCTCAATGTATTCCTCCCAAACTAGCTGCTGCCCACACATGCAGGTATTCAGAAGTTAGATACCTTTCCTGGTCTGATGATGGCTAATCACTACAGCACATTTCCATAAACAGATATCAATATGCTAGTTGTCTTAAGCATGCACAAGCTATAGAAAAAGTACACAATGTGAATCACTGACAAGGTTATAAGAGGGTTTTGCCACTTCTGTCTTGCCACCATTTGAATCTCTTTTCTAGATACATTTGTTCCCTGTGGAAGAATACATCCTCTACTCCCAGTTGTGGCTGCATTGTATTGGAGTAGCTCTGATATGGCATTTACTAAGTGGAAATGGGAGACGGGGTGGAAGGCCCCACCATTATGGTACTTTGGAGTCACTTTGCTCTTACTTCTGTTATTGCTGCATCTTTCCCCTGTCTTCAGGAACTCAGGGTGTCTTTAAGCAGTAACATTATTTGAACAGATGGGTTCAAAGAATGTAAAAAGGCAACTGGAGTAAGTGCCTTTATTCCAATTACAAGTAAAATATGCATTTTTCAGAGATCACACCTGAACTTTAGTAATAAGTGTCATTACAGTTAACCACTCAATAAATGCTTCAGCATGGTAAATGGGTACATGTTAAATCTCACTACTGTGTATATAATATTTAATTATATTTTACAACTATTATGTTTTTGTACAATCTAATTAAACAATCTGGGAAACTGAGTTATTACTGTGTTGATAGAGGGTTCTATCAGGTATACAGCTCCATTTTATCCTACTCCTCTGGATTTGTTTTTAACTAGCCTTTGGCATCTCATGTGTAACACTTCTTCTCATGCCTTATCTATTTATTTGCTCTGCTGTAACCCAGCTTCAGGCTGAAATTTCTGTTGAGTCCTCACTGCTTCTTTGGAACCGTATTTCTGATATTATCGGGTAGGTTCTCTGGCCACATGTATGAATCCAACATGCATGCTGAGAATACATGTGTAAGAGGGGCCTTTGAGCCTTGACAACAGTGTGCAGAAACACACTGTTTCCAGTGACTCACAAAGATATTGCTCGGAGAGATGCAGTATTACTGAATACACAAGAATCAGCAGTCACAAAAAGGGCACTGAATACTTCAGAACTTCAAATATTATTTGTTCATCAGCTTTCTGTCTGCCAGAACTCCTAAGATGACGATAATGGTGTGTGTAAAACTGAGAACCAGTGAAACATACAAAATAAAAGGAAAAATGAGGAATAGAATAAAAGCTCCATGAAACGGACTTAACAAAAATAACAAAGCACACTTGTGAGAGCAGTGGCTATGAGGTTTTTAAAAACCAAGGCGCAGTTGCAACTATAATAAGTTGGGTTTAGATCCAAGAAATCATAGGGGCTGGGACTAGGCAAATATGGAGTGCTGAGGCTTTTCAGAGGGAGAGAGAAGGTAGTTCCTGGAGGATTCAGAGATCAAGCCAAAAAAAGATTACGAGTAGTCTGTTGCACTGTAAATCAGGTGCCAATGTTTATGCTAGGTCCCTGGGAGACTGAGCATCCAACAACAAACTGGAGTAAAGATAACCCTAATATTTCCCTGACAACACATACATGAAAGAACTAACAGACTAGGAAGCTACAACTTGTAGCACAAGAAGCTCAAGAAAAAATGATGGCTTCAAATATAGCTTTTTTCTGAATCATATTAAGATCTAGCATGAAACTGTAGTAACTGCTGTAGAAAATCAGTGGCAAAAGTTTGATTTGCTGGGTTCATGGTTGACAGAAATCATGACTTTTCAGAGAACAAAATAAGGAGGTCTTCTGGTCTCCACAGATTATCCACAGAGCTCAGGATTGGGCTAAGCAAAATTCAGAAAGCAATTTCAGGAAATAAAAACAAAAATGAAGAACAGAGTCCATGCATGAAGTCTAAGCATTTTTATATAGGCATGTTTTATTCATTCCTTGTAAAAGAATTCTATTCACACAGGATAAGCCTATACCTAACAAAATATACAGGACACTAAAGCCTCAGGCAAAAACACAATTAGTCCGCTAGCATGATTCCTAGTAATAATTTTTTTACACCTAGAATATATAATTTATGAGACAGAACTATATAGCTATAACAAGTGTTTTCGTGTATCTCAGAATATATAAAAAATAAATGTAAGAGAGTTGCTCTCTATGTTCTGCTTCAGACACTAAATTTAGAGTGAATGTCAGAAATTAATGTAATCTGCAGAAAAACTGCCAAATCCTCTACGAGTACTGATTATCATATTTTAAGTACAAAGATCTACCCCTTTCTCACTCCAAACTTTTACAGCAAAACTAGGCTTCATCTTCTTATAAATATACAGTTTCCTAAAACTGGAAACATCATGTTACTGCACAAGGCAACTGCAATTACTCAGGATGTGTTATGCTCTTCAACAATGTTCATCAACCCTTCAGAATGATATCTATTCATGAACAGTCAAAAGTTTTATTTTACAGATGCTGAAAGTCTATTCTCTTAACCACCCAGTATACACTGTCATTTGAAAAACACAATGACAACAGGCACATTGAAAGAAGGCAATCGTGCTTAAAATGACAGAAAGCTAAAGCAGAACAGAATTCAAGTGTCAATATACCACTGGATCATTTTATGTTAATAAGCACTAATAGGTGAGGTTAATGGGGAATATCTACTTTCAGCTACTAGGTGCTGCTGAAGTAATACTTGGACTGGGGGTGGGGTGGGAAATAATGAGATTTTTAAATCCGATGTCTTACAGGAACTGTCTGCCATTCTTTCTGACTTGATTTCAGGCTACTCACTGAACTGGGAGTTCAGGTACCAGGGTCAAAATGTTTGCTGCACAGAACAGCTGAATTTCAGTATATTTTTATTATAACATGCAATCTGTATTTTCATGAAAATGCCACACAAAATTTATTAGACAATATTACCTCCGATACAATGGACACAGCTAAACACATATCTCATACTGTTACATTTATAAACCTGTAACCATACAAGTTACACCATTTTTTTTTTCATTTTTCCATTTGGACTCCTATTTATAATTAACTTATTTTCCTCCAAAGCTTTCTAAACTATTAGGTGAAAATGGAATTCTTTTAAAAGGGCTTCATAACTGCTACCACCAAATCATAATGTACACTACCCAAACTCCTATCAGTTATACCCTCAAGAGTAACGCAAACCAGTTAACTTTGAGTCAAACTTCCTGTTTAAAGAATCAGCGTAGATATTATCTGTGCAGGGACTCAGGCAACTTAGCACATAGCATGTTATATCTGTCTTAATTTCTTGAGGCAATTAACTTCCAGTAGTTACACTGTTTGCATTATGCTGGCCTAAAACTGCTAGATTTTGGCCACTGTTTAGACAGATGTACTTGTGAAGACAAACTATGAAAATAATTCATTATGTGCATTTGCTTATCAATCATCTTCACAATCATGGTTCCTGTAGGTGAATATTAAGTATCACACTTCCAAAAGAACCAAACATCTGTTTGCATGCCATATCTAAAGCAGGGGTCTCCAAACTACACCCTGTGAGCCACATCCTGCCCACCTTGCCATTTTATCCAGCCTGCTCCCTTCAGCCTGTGCATGGGCTGGCAGGCGGGGGCTGTGGGTGGAGGGGGCGTGCACACATTCCTGTTCCTTCGGCCCTCAAAGATGTTGAAAATATCCGGTGTGGCCCTCATGGTCAAAAGTTTGGAGACCCCTGATCTAAAGCATACATTTGCTTTTTAGTTTTTCAGCATCTTCCTCCTGAGGTCAGAAATGTGCTTTGCACAGTCTTTAGGTCATCAGTATTGAACAGAACAAGCATTTCTAATAGAGTCCAGATGGTGTTCTGTTAGTTAAAACCTGGGAGTGCCAATTCCGATCCTCCTCTTGCTTCGAAAAAGGTGTAAGAAAGAGTGATCAAACTACAATTCACTAGCCTTCCATTTTCCACAATTTCAGGATCAATGTAGAAAAATACAGGCATATCCACTTCTTCATGGGGATTAAGTAGCTGTTCTTCAAAACAAAAGCACTGCATATTGGAGGGAAGATTTTTAAAAAATGTTCAGTGCTACATCAACACTTATACAACAGTCTGTTTCTAAGCTAACCTTGAGTTACAGGTAAGATATTATGCCAAAATGCTCCCTATAATAATTTCATTTGCATTTTGTCAAGACAAAAGTTCATGCCTTATTTAGTTAGTTATTTTATTTATATCCCACTTTTCTCCTCAAAAGGACCCAAGGTGGCCTACAATAAACAAACAATATTAAAGGCTACACAAAGTATTACAATATTTAAAAAAATAATTAACTGGATAGTAAATTGAAAAACAAATTAACAAAAATTCTTTCTAAACTGTTAAGTATTTATTTACCTTCCCACTGTCAAGTCATTCATGTTCTGGCAACTATAGTGCCTGCCTAAGTATAAAGTATATAAAGAAGCAGTAGCACCATATCTGAAGTGCCACTAATGAAACTTGCATTTTTTTATGTGTGCACTTTGGGAAAAATGGAATATTCTGAACTACTGCAACCACACTGATTTACTCTGTTACAGATAATGTAACAAAACCGCCAAAGAGGCCCCTTCTGTACAGCAAAGGATGGACCCTCCTTTTGAGTCAAGGGGAAAGAGTCCCATTATATCAATGTGAGGAAACGTTGGGGGGGGGGGGGTGCTTGTGATATGCCTAATCCTAGGCACTGCTGCCATCACAGATAAATAAAAAATCAGACTCCCGCTATACTATATTGGAAAATTTTAGTTAACCAGAGAAGAATAACAACAGCATTCCCACTCTTTGAAACATCATACTTCACTTACCTGTATCTTGTTAAAATACTGTCCAGCTTCAAAAGGAACCACGTTGTAGGTAGAAACTCCAATTACTGGTTTATCAGTGGGGTTCTTTGCTTTGTAAAATGCCAATGCAGTCTCTCCTGGGACAACCTGTAAGAAAAAGTTTCCATAGTGACTCCCCTTATTCCCCCATATGCATGGGCTTTAATTTCTTTGTATTTAAAATAACAAGAGTCAATTCAAGATACGTGAAGCCGCTTATCCTCCAGCAATTTTTGGCATTTAGAGTTAAAATGTTTCCAATATTCCACTCCAAAGTACTGCTAAACCAGGAACTACCTAAACTTCAAAGGAGATTCTTCTTCCTGGGCAAATGTAGCACTGAATTCTAGCAAAGGAGAGCCTCTTCAGAGTGCTGGTATAACATTCCACTCAGTGGCACTAAAAGACTACTATTTCTGTCAGGAGCATGAGTATGTATGCAGACATGCCAGCCACACAGTGCCATACTGCTACACATCTTCTCTAAGCAAAGAGGCGAACCCAGGGAAATTGAGCCTTCTTGCCCAAAGGCAATCTTTTGAAGCCACTGACAGCAATCTAATTAGAAAACTCATCCGTGCAACAGGGAATAAGCCTATTGCAGACAAAACAAAACATATTTTGAAACATGAACAAGACAATACACCAACCGCAACAATTGGGGTGGGTGGGAGTTGTTGTTTAGTCGTTAAGTCGTGTCCGACTCTTCGTGACCCCATGGACCAGAGCACGCCAGGCCCTCCCGTCTTCCACTGCCTCCCGGAGTTGGGTCAAATTCATGTTGGTAGCTTCGGTGACACTGTCCAACCATCTCATCCTCTGTCGTCCCCTTCTCCTCTTGCCTTCACATTTTCCCAACATCAGGGTCTTTTCCAGGGAGTCTTCTCTTCTCATGAGATGGCCAAAGTATTGGAGCCTCAGCTTCAGGATCTGTCCTTCCAGTGAGCACTCAGGCTTGATTTCTTTCAAAATGGATAGGTTTGTTCTCTTTGCAGTCCAAGGGACTCTCAAGAGTCTCCTCCAGCACCACAATTCAAAAGCATCAATTCTTCGGCAGTCAGCCTTCTTGATGGTCCAGCTCTCACTTCCATACATCGCTACTGGAAAAACCATAGCTTTGACTATGCGGACCTTTGATGGCAAGGTGATGTCTCTGCTTTTTAAGATGCTGTCTAGGTTTGTCATCGCTTTCCTCCCAAGAAGCAGGCGTCTTTTAATTTCGTGGCTGCTGTCACCATCTGCAGTGATCATGGAGCCCAAGAAAGTAAAATCTGTCACTGCCTCCATATCTTCCCCTTCTATTTGCCAGGGTGGGAGAGTGGGTAATTAATTAATCAGTATACATATTATTCTCTCCTGCTCTAATCACTGGCATCATTTATTTGAGCTAGAGATGTAGGTGCACTCAGAATGAGAAGCTACAGAAGTAATTCTCCACACATCTGACTCTTAGTGGTAAAAGGACAGGGCCTGCTGAAACTTCTTTGCTGCCATATAAGCTGGAGACCTGACAGCGCACAGTATAGCAAGCTGTTAAACCAAGAGCCTTTCATGCCAATACTCTTGTTTGGCATGACTAGTCACAATAGCATTATGTGAAAAGGCCACAAAAAGTAATATTGAACCACGAGACACTCCCTTTATACAGAGGGAGGACATCCTTGTAACGGCTTGTCCCTCGCACCCACCTTGATAGGCAGGATCTTACAGCCAATGTTTTGAGCAGTGTCTTTTACAAACTTTATCTCATATACCTGACTGTGCCTAACAGCCATTGTCGATGGCAGAGTCTTCCTACCGTGTGTGGAAATGCTGCAATCTCCCTCCCATGGGCAGGGGCCTGCTGTCATGCAGACTGTTGTTGTCTGACCTGGGATTTGGGCTAGAAGGAACTAGACGATTTCTAGCTCCTTTGGGGATTCTGTCTGGATTGTCTGTGGTCTCTGCATTGGGATTTGTTGTACAAAAAGAACAGGACTCTTGCCTAGCACCTTTTATATCTCTACAGGCTATGGAAGGCAACACCTTTTTAAAGCCACAGCACACTTTGTCTTTGTTCTCAATAACTCTCCAAATAATTTAGAGCCTCTGAAGCTTGCAAATATTAGGTTGGTATCAGCAGCAGCAGCAGCAGCTTCAGAGTTCGCCTGCCAGTGTCTGAGTCATACGTGATGACATACCAGAATAGCAGCCTCTTGTGGCCTGCATGAAATTGAATGGAGTCCAGACTAGTATCTGCTGGAAAGGCGGAAACTTTAAAGGCAGAAGCTTTGACAATTTTGTTCAGTCCCTGTCTGAGCTTAATGTCACCCTTGGCGAGATTACTTAGCACATCCTTGGCCCAGAGGAACACTGCTCTTGCCATAACAGAGGCTCCTGTAGAGGTCTGAATGGCTGTGGAAAGGGCCTTGTGATCCTTTCTTATAAGCGGAGTCTACCTTGATTTCTAAGACCATCTTCTCCAGCCACTATATATATGGAGGATGAGACCAGAGCATCCACCAGGGGCACCTGTTGCCTGTAAGTAACAGAAGTAACTTCTGTTACTAATATACTGGTAGTAATGGGGTCCCCAGGAGGCTGCAGATTTCTCCCACTCTAATAACTGCCACGTAGATGCTAGGAAAGGGGAATTCTGAAGAAGAGGGGGCCTTTTTAACAACTTGCCCCGAGGCAAGTCAAAACAGACTTGGCTGGAGCGTCTGGGTCTTTCAAATTTGTTTTTTTTTTTTAATTGGAGTTCTGGTGGCTTTCTGTAGCAGCAGCACAAAATCTTTAGGCTAAAACAATCTGCAAGAGGAGAAGGGAGAAGCTCCCCTATCCATTTTCTGGATAAGCCTGCCCCTATCCCACCCTCAGACAGCTTTCCATCTTCTGCCTCTGAGGCCGAGAGAAAATCATCCCTGAGGGCAATTCCCATTCAGAGATGTTAGGGAAGGTAGGAGACATGTGAGCTGAAGGGCATATAGCCCATTCAGATCTTAAGAACCTTGGAATGTGGGGCCCCTCCTCTGCAGTCATTGGCTCCCATTCTTGACAGCTCCTCCCTCCCTCTGCACATAGTGGTTGTGTGGGAAAAGATGCACACAGGTCCTCTGCCTCTTTCTTGGCAGGTATATGGAAGCTAGAGAGGAGAGCTCTCCACCTCGTCACAAGGCTCTGTCTTCCACCAGCTATAAAGATGGGGAGGAACTGGGGAAAGAGAATCTTTTCCACACCTTGAGGCTCTCTGCCCCCTCTAGACTTCTGGACAGAGACAGGTGGGGGTTGGGGAGACAACTTGCATTTCCTTTGTTACAACAGCCCTGATTAGGAGCAGAACTTTAGCCTTCAGTCATCTGGGGAGAAGGTGAGGAGGAGGTCTGCTGCTGGGTTTTTACCCCAGAGACTCTTCTATTTCACCTGTTAGTTCCTGTGAAGCTTCGGTAGGTGCATGGGAAAAGCCCAATCTGTGGGCCTCCTCCTGGCATAGGAAGCAATTTGACAGCCCTCTTTTCCCTGGTGCAGTAGACCAAGGCTCCATCTCAGGTTCAGCCACAGGTCCACTCACAGGACCAACAAATTGGCAGAGAGCCTCAAAATGTCCTCCTGATCTGACCAGAGGGTGAGAGAAGAAAGAACAGAAAAGCAGAGGGTTTTTTTTTTAAATAAAGAAAAGTGAGTGACAGAGATAAAAAGAACAAGCTTCCTTTCGAAGCAGAGGCAAGAAGCTGATTGCAGCCCTGGGTTTCCCTCATTAATAGAAGAAGCTGGGAGCTCAAAAGTAGCCATGAGATTTTCAGATTCCCCCCCCCCCCCCACTATAACTACCACACTCCATTAGGAATTCTCCCACGGAAAATTCTGGCACCTGTGGCCATAAAAACTAAAGTCCTCATAAGAGTATAAGGACACCCCCCTCCCAAGGCCCAGCATGTTCTTCTCTGCAGCCATTGTGGAGGGAGACAATGGGTGGGACTTGCTAAGCTCCATGGGTACTAAAAGGCAGCAGTTCCCAATCTTGGGTCCCCATATGTTCTTGGACTACAACTCCCAGAAATCCTGGCCAGCACAGCTAGTGGTGAAGGCTTCTGGGAGTTTTAATCCAAGAACATCTGGGAACCCAAGGTTAGAAACCGCTGCAAGGGGTTGTGGAACTGGTAGTCTCTCTGCTCATTAGGCTCTGTACATGGAGACTCCAAAAAAAAAAAACACCTACCAATCCCACAGCCCCTTGTTGTTCCCATGGAAACTAGAAAATTCCATCTAATCTATCCCTCTACAACAGCTACAGAGAAGAATATGCTAGGTAGTCTGTTTGCTGAAACTCCTCTGACAACTTTTCTTTCTTTCCTTCCTTCACTACGGGTGCCAGTATTCTGACTGGGGAAATTCCTGGTGAATTGTGGTAGCTGTAGTGGGGGAAAAAACCAAAAATCCCACTGCTACACAAAAGATAGACAGATCTAATAGGCCATCAAGGTGAATGGGAGAGACAAAGATGTCCTCTCCTTCCACCCATTATATGAAAACTGGAAGTTACAGTATATAAATACTCATCTACCAAACTTTGAATTACTTACATATATTTCAGTCTGCTGAGGCCTGAAATTCCAGTTCAGAGTTGAGTGTACATCTGCATTGAAGGTGACCTTAATGACATGATCTTTTACAGGTTCCATTGCCTCAATCTTGTCTGGGCCAGTCTCTAATTTTGTTGTTCCACCATATCCACTAACCTTAAAAGAAAATTAGTCGTAATTAACAAATAGAATGATTAAAAATAACAAATGGATTGTTAAGGCGAGGCAAATTAATGAGAACCAGTCTTATTACAGTAATTTAAAAAACTTTTATCTTGCACTACACTCCATGAATCTGTACTATAGCTTTTGGTGATGAATTGCAGTTTTATATATGTGTTTTGGGAAGAACTATTGTGGGAAGAACCCAATCATACAGCTTAAGTGGTTCACACACACATCTATTCTAGGATTATACAGTGTGGAGGAAGTTTTCTTTCTAACCATTTTCTCCACAGCACATGTAATTTTATAGTTCTCTGTCATAATCTCCTTAATTTTTTCTTGAAATGTTTCCAAACAAGGCCTTTGCCTGCTAGAAAATCACTTTAATCACTCTGATTGTTTAAGCTGCCATTTTCTAGTTAAATGGTATCCTTTTTCAATTATGGCAGAATTGTATACAGTGCTCCAAATCGGGTTTCACAACAGATTTGTATACAGGTACTACAACACTACCAAATGTATTTTATCTCCCTTTCTTTGTAATCCCAATCATGGAATTTGCTTTTTCCCCAGAATACCCACTGTGGATCAAATTTTAACTGAGCTGTCCACCATGGTCCCAAGGTCCCTTTCTTTCTACATCTCTGCCAGCTCTCACTCAATCAGTGTATATATTACATCAGGATCCTCCCATCTTAATTGTGAAGCTTCTTTAAAACAGAACTAATACATTTACGTTCAAGGGTTGCTCAAGAAACACAAAGTCACCTGTATAAGAAAAAAAGTTTATTGCAAATATAGATGTTCAACTGATGTAGCCAGTCATCACTCCAGCAAAAGAAAGCAAACACATGGCTTCTGGATTCCAAGGTCCCCAAGAGTACCACTGCCATTGCAAGGACTAAATATTTCCTGCACACAAGTTAGTTCCTCATCTTGGGTCCTCAGATGTTCTTGGACTAAAACTTCCAGAAGCCTTCACCACTAGCTGTGCTGGCAGGATTTCTGGGAGTTGTAGTCCAAGAACAGCTGGGGACCCAAGGTTGGGATCCACAGACTTAGAGCATGGCTACAAGTGTAGAAGTCGCACTACAGTCCTTCCATGGATAAACCAATGTGACATAGCAGAAATTTATTGTTCATGAGTCTTTATTTAAATTCCTTTCACTACACTACATTCCACGTCTCCCCCACATCAACTTATGGTTGCTCACACTGAATTGCCATTTCATTTCCCATTTGCCCAGTTTGGAGAAATCCTGCCAGAGGTCTCTGCAATCTTTTTTTATGTTTCTCATTCTGAATGATGTGGTGTTGTCAGCCACCTTGGCCACTTCATTGTTACCCTAACTCTATGTCATTTCTGACCAAGTTAAAAAGCACCAAGTCCCAATACCAGTCTTTGGGAAACACCACCTCATAACCTCTCTTTCGTGAAAACTCAATTTTCCTCTATCTGCTCCTGATCCCTAAAAGGACCTGGCCTCTTTGTAGATCAGTACAATTCCATGAATAGGTTTACTCAGGAGTCTTTGATTAGGGACTATGCCAAAAGCTTTTCACAAGTTTAAGTGCCTTATTTGTGACTCCCCCCCCCCCTTACCTCTATTACTATACAAATAAGGGTTAGATCTTCCTCCAGATTGCATACCATAACCTAGAAAAGGGGTCTGAGTTCATCAGGGAAGGTGAGGGCATCATGAAGAGGCTATATTGTTACAAATCTAGGCTTCTCGCCATGTCACTCTAGGTGGAAGGCTCAGAGCTGACACTCCAGATTTAAGACACATCCATCTTCTTCAGGAAGGAGCAGTCTCTCTTTAGCAGAAGACAACTGATAGCTCCAAGGGGGAAAGTTAAGGATAAGTAAAACTAGTGCTGCTCTTCATCTGGAGCAACTGAAAGATGTTCATCCAAAGTCCTTTTTCGGCTGCACAGCAACCCCGCCAAGGCAGTCAAGGAAGAGCACATAAGATGCGCGGGACGTGCGTGACAGGTCCAAGGTCACCCAGGAGTTTCTTGGGTCTGAACGCAAGCCTGTGAGGCCCCACCCATTCAGCATCTTCTCACCTGGCAGAACAGGCGATAAAGCGGCACCGACGCGTAGGACAGGCCGACCATCCCCAAGACCGCGGCCATCAGGTAGGACGCCACCGTCTTGTTCTGGCGTTCCCGGAATTCCTCCTCCTCCTGTTTTCGCCGCCGCTGCTGTTCTTGACGCTCCGCCCAGAGGGGGTCCGTGCTCTTCCCGCGCCGCCCCGCCGAGACCGCTCGGCCCTTGCCAGGGAGGCAGAGCCAAGCCCGCCACGGACCCCCTCCTCCCGTCACCCTGGAGAACGGAAAGCCGGCACAAACCCATCCCCGTGCGAAGAGACCCATGTTTCCCCCTGTCACGTGGGCTCGCCTTTGATTGCCCCGCCTCCTCCCGCATGCGCAGACGCGCTGGACAAATCTCGCGAGAATGCAGAGCGACCCGCGACGAAGCCACGGGCGGGATTGTCGTCGCCTTGCTGCCGGGATCTCCTTGCCAGATAACACGCCCTACGGTGGCCGTAGGGGCGGGGGGTGAGTTTGCGTTCTTGTTACCTCTCCCGCCTCGTGGCCCCGCCTCTCCGTGGTCGAAAGGCAGGAGGTTAGCGGGGGAGATGGTGAGCGACACCTGGGGCTGGGCAGAGGGGTGTGCCTCTCCACGAACTCCCTTGTCTCCCCCAGGCAACGCTTTCGGCTAATCTCCGGGGGAACTCTCGGAGCCTGAAAATAAAAAGCAGCCCATCTGGTTTCCAGGGGATGAGGTGGCCTCCTTGGCACGCAGGAAGGGGGTCACCACGCCTGGTTATGTCCCCTAAGCTTGCCTCCCCCCCCCACCCCGAAACTCTGAGAAGAGTGCCAAAATAGGACAGGAAGGAAAATAGCCCCTGGCTGCCGTTTCTCCTCTGCCTATTGCCTCACTTTCGAGCTGCTGTTCTGTTGTATTTTATAACTGCCTGATTTGGTTTTATGCAAAATTACATGGAGGCGTGATGGCATATGAGGCAGAAAGTGCAGGAACACTTCAAGGAATACTTTCGGATTAAAGGGTTGAGAAGAACCTGTGGTTCTCCAGATGTGCGTGAACTGCAACTCCCATCATTCCTGCCTGTTGGCCATCCTGGCGGGGGTTGTTGCACATCTCTGTCTCCCCCTCACTCACCCACCCACCCACCCCATTTGTCTTGGATGTCAACTCTGCAAAAGCCCAAGCCAATATAGCCAGTGGTAAAGGACAGCCTGAGAACAAGACAGGCAATGTTAATACTGTACAGTCTAAAACTATTAGAAACAGTTTGGAAGGATGGCTTGAAGAGCCATTACCTTAACCATTTTCTCAGAAGAGCAAGACATTGGACTGGTCACAATGTTAAATGAATGAGCATACATCCTCCTGTGTGTCATACACTACAGTACCTGGAGGACCAAAGCTGCTTTGCCCCCATACTGAAGCCCAGGCTTCAGTGTCAGTCTCATACTTCGGATCTTTGCCACACACGTTAGATACCCTTCTATTCAGAATAATTCATTGGTTGTATATGCCAGTGAATTTCCTCCTTAACTCAAGGTGGTGCACATGGCTCTCTATCTCTCCGTTTTATTCTAAACACCAAGCCAAAAACTTATGAGACAGGTCAGGCTGAAATAGAGTGGTTTGCCCAGAGCCAGTCAGCGACCTTCCCCGTAATGTTACTGAATCTAGATCTCCTGTGCCCCAGCTCAACATCCTAACCGTTAAGCCAAATAGGTTCTCCAACTGTCTGACATATCTGAACTCAGTGGAGTTTACTTCTGGGTAAAGAAGAACAAGATCTGTTGAGTTTTTTCTGAGTTTAAAACTATGATGGTAAACTGACTTACTGATTTTCTTGCTGCAGTTCATTCTTGTCTTTTGTCATATAATTTGAACAGAATACCTTGTGACACAGTGTGAACATAGAGCCTTGTGACACAGTGATTTAACTGCAGTACTGCAGTCAAAGCTCTGCTCATGACCCGGGTTCAATCCCAGGTAGCCAATTCGAGGTTCACTCAGCCTTCCATCCTTCTAAGGTTGGTAAATTGAGTACCAGCTTTCTGGGGGTAGGGGGCAATGTGTAGCTGTAAGATCGGAGGTGGGAGTAAAGTTCCTCTCACCGGAGTGCCGTCCGTCCCGTCCACAGCACAGAAGGAAATCCAGACCCTGCCTGTTTCCCCGCCCGAGGAGATAGGACCACCGGAGTCAAACCCGGGGAGAGTACAGGAAGATTTAAAACAACTAACGGTCAGAGAGATCGGGAAGGATTTGGCGGGAAGGGAACGGAAGCCGAGGGTGGAAGTAGAAGCAGGGGTGGCAGATATAAAAGGGAGAGAAGGGGATTTGCCGTCAGGTTGGGAGTGGATCTGGATGCAAGATCCATGGACTGGAAAGTGGAAGAGACTTTGGATACCTAAAGAGGAAGCAGATTGCTGGAGAAGGAGGGAACTCACCCCCAAACCATCATATTGGGGTGAGAGAGACCAGAGAGTAGAGGAGGAAGCTAAGAGAAGAGAAGGAGAAGGTCGAGAGAGAGAGAAGGGAAAGACTAGAATGGAGAGTGAGGGAATTCCAGATGAGGGGGTACCCAGAGGACTCTGGCAGACGTACACCCCCACCCGAGAACCCGCCTGGTTGGAGTTCCGGGACGAGGACACCGTCCCCTTATTGGAGGGGGAAGTCGGACAGGTATTGAACCCTAACCTGTCAACGGACTGGCTGGGACCTTGGAACAATGGAGGGGGAAACCCTTTCAAAGATGAAGAATGGAAGCCCCTTGCTGACCTGTTGTTAGAAGGAGATAAAGGTTGGAATGCGTTTGCAGACACTGGTTTCTTGTTAAACATGGCAATAAATGTTACACCTATTTCAAAACCTTGTAAGACTGGTGATTTATTTGGAGAAAAACAGGAGCCCGAACCTGAACCCTCACAGTAGCCTGCAAAATTAAATTGTATATTGCCCAGAAAGTACTTTAAGTGCTATTAGATGGTATATAAGCAGCACACTTTGCTTTACTTCTTGTTTTAGGACTCATGAAGAATGTTCCTTAAAAAAATTAAGCTGTTTGAATATACTGTATGTTATGCTTAGGACTTAAAATAAATAAAACTTCCTTATAATGGTGACCTCCCTATAACATTATTGCCCAGAGGGTTGGGGTGGCGGCGGCAAGATGTCCTCTTAAAAATAGAGTTTGTTCTATTCCAACCATTTTGCCTTTGCTAGCAATAGTGTGATTCTGCAACTAATCTCAAACATTTGGCATCTCTGAAATTGCTCATTAGGGAGTAGCAAGCACACACTGTAAGATTTATTAAAATCCTATAATTTAACAGTAAACTGAAATTAATATGTTTGATTGTGTACTTGATAGAAAATTATGGATTATTATTGAAGTAGTTTAAGGGTAGTACTAACATCTCCTATACATGTCCAATATAACATGAATGGATCTGTAATTTCTGAGTCTCGGTGCATCTATCTAACCTGTTTCCTCCGTGAACATATGATCTCTATCTTGTTAGAGACATATATAGAAGTAGGAAGACATAAGTGTGCTTGGTTGCAACAGAGTTTATGTTAGTATTTTCAGTAACAAAGATAATGAAGTTTTTTTAAAATAACATTTTATTAGTTTTTCACTATATCTACATTCAATTCGTGCTTGTTAAACATCATGTTACATGGGTTTGCTTATAATTATCTATTTTTGCGTTTTGGTGATTTACCGTATATACTTGAGTATAAGCCGACCCGAATATAAGCCGAGGCACCCAATTTTACCACAAAAAACTGGGAAAATTTATTGACTCGAGTATAAGCCGAGGGTGGAAAATGCAGCAGCTACTGGTAAATTTCAAAAATAAAAACAGATACCAATAAAATTACATTAATTGAGGCATCAATAGGTTAAATGTTTTTGAAGATACTGCCCTTCTGAGCTGCGAGACACACTTCACTGCCTGCGGAGGGAGGACTCATACCGGATGCTGCGCTTATCTACTGCTCTACTGCTGTGTAACAAGATGGAGGGAGACGGAGGATGGAGGAGGAAGGTGGGAGGAGGAAGGTGGGTACATAGAATATGCAGAAGGAGGAGGATGGGAGTGTCCTGGAAGCGGAAATGCAGTGTACTTAACCCAGGTCATCGGACCACCCACAGAGGCTGCAGGCGCCCGTAGATGAGCGGGGGAATACGGAGAACACCCGCACTGCAGGGGAAAACATGTAATTTTGACACTGACTCGAGTATAAGCCGGGCGTGTGTGTGTGCTTTTTCAGCAAAAAAATTGTGCTGAAAAACTACGCTTATACTCGAGTATATACACTAATCACAGTATACAATGTTCTCAAAATCCTCTATTAAAATACCTATTAAAAGCAATTCTAGTTTCAAATCTATATAATTTTGAGGCAATTTAACCGACCAACTTTGTATTTCATACCAATAATAACTAAATAAATTCCTAACGCATAGTAAATGTTATCTAAAGCATTTTATATAGATTTTCTTTATATAATTCTTTAGCCATTTCTATCTCCACATTTTCCTGTCATTTCTATATCAATATCATATCTAATATATGTTAATTAAGTACTATTTGTTTTACCTCACCTTAAGAACTACCATGTTATGCCTTTACCCTGATTAGTGATCCCTTATTTCAGTTTAATTCCCTTTTCTAATATATAAGATATGTCTCCTTACAATTCCAGAAGTTAGGTGTATACATGCTTTCAACGTTGAGGGCCACCTTAGTATTTTTTTCCTTTACATCTTTCTAAGTAACTCCTCCTCTTATTTGTCTTTTCCCAATTCTTATTCCTATCTCTAAAAATTCTGCCATCCCTTGTTCCATCTGAGAATATTTTATACACTTGATCTATCTCCAATAGATCTTCCAGGCTATTTTTAATTAAATCTGTTGGTTCTCTCCCCTTATCTTCCTTTAGCACACCTAAGACTCTCCTCATCTCCAGGGTTAGAATTAGATCTCCTAAATTTTCTCCTCTAATTTCCTCCAGCCCCTCCTTTGGTTGGCATACATCACCCACCACCCTCACATTTCCTTGTTCATTATTCCCTGTCTCCTGTTGAATATAGTCCTTCCTTAACTGCTCATTTAATGATTTTGTCTCTTCGTTGCGGGATCTTACTATTTCTAAAATTGCTTGAAGAGTAGGTTTTGTTTCATCCCAACATTTTGCTTGTTGTAGCATTATGTCCCAAGATGTAAAATAATTGTATTCCAATTGAAATATGTCTAGTTGCTTAAAGTAATCAGTCCAGTGCCATCAATAATTGCTTCAATAAGTCCACTTTAATAGATTGATCATCTTTAGGATTAAATTTGAATCCAGTCTCAGATGTAAAGTGACAGTTCAGTTCACTCGATGTTTGTATTCATGGCCTAATGTATTTTGTAATCCAGCCCTGGATGCGGTCCATTCCAATATTAATTCTATCCTGGCCTGTGTTCCAGTCAAGTTCAGAATCCAGGATACATCCAAATATTTTTATTGGTCCACATAGGTCCACATTAGCCAGATATATATTCCAAGATGAATTGTCTTTGTTCAGATCTCAGCAAAGTACAGTTTAAAAATTCCGCTTTGGCAGGCTTAGACTTTCCAGGGTTAGTTTGTCTATGTTTCAGTCAGTTCTCAGGAAAAAAAGGGAAGTCAAAACAATTTCTAAGCTTAAGACGGCCATAGAGTGTTCAAGGTCATTGTTCTAGGCTTTTTTTGCCAATGCTGTAGATAGCCATAACATAGCCATAACTTAACAAGTTTAATTCCCAGAGTTGTTTAGCTAATAATGATTTTAAGAGAAAGATTTCTTAAATTTCTAATACCAAAGTAATACCAAACTTACTTCCTTGAAGTATAATTAAATGTCTAATTAGTGTCCAATTTATTTTCTTTGCGTCTCTTTGCGTCTCCTTCCCTCTCTCCATATTCACCACTGCTCTATAAGTAGTGGGGATAAGAGACACTTATTTCTTTTGTAGGGATTATCTTGTCTAGGGATAGTCATAAAGCAGTATAGTTATAATATTTTATCTCACCCAGAGGTAACGACGATGTTAATTAGCTGATTTATCACTTCTCTATTGCCGGCTGCTGACGACTTGCAAGTGAGCTATTCAGCTGCTTGTTTCCGCCCCCTGGTTGATTGGGGAGTTTCCCGGATCAAAATGGGGGTAACCGCCATCCCCCCCCCCCCCCCGTGATCAACAGGCTTCTCCCCCAATTCACCACCTCTTCGGGGTGGTTTTAATCCCCTGGTGGGTCCTAAACAGGTCAGAATTCAGCCCAGGAGCCAGAGCTCTGTCCTCCTCCTGCTGTCTCATCGCAGCGTCAAGCTGGAAGTTCCAAAGATAATGAAGTTTTTATTTGCAATTACCCTGCCTTAGTTGTAGAACCATGGACTTTAATAGAAGTTCCCAACAATGAGAGCTATAAGATCTCTGTCTGGAAGTGCTGTGTATGTTAGTTAATAAAAATTTACTCCACAATAAAATTTACTCCACATGAAACTTTAAGAGATGTTTTATTATCTTTTACAGACAAGAGTTAATTTGGGTTGTGGACCAGACAGGACTCAGCATTGTTAATGACAGAATTTGTACATACAGATGGCATCCATAGATGAAAATAACCCTCAAATGTAAGTCACATATGATTCATTGCATGGTATAGAACAACAAGTACAGACCTGCAACCAACTGTTTAACAGGCTGCTAAAGCTAATCCTAGCTGAAGGCTTTAAAGCTAATCCTAGCCTGAAGAGGATATCTGCACACTATGTTATATTTTCAAACATCTATTTATTATATTCATACATTACACCAGCTCTCCCCACCCTGGTGCTCTCTAAATATCTTAGGCTACAAGTCCGATCATCCCCAGCCATCATGGAGACCACTGGGTCCAGGAAGGCTGCTTCACGTTTTAGACTTACACCTTCTAAATGAGGATGGTTGGAATCTGTTCATTTTGGTGGTATTTCTGTTCTTCTATTTAACAAAGTCAGATACTCATGGAAACTTCATGGAGTGTTTCATGTGTCTGCCAGATGTTCTGGAAATCTTCTGCAGATGTATTCATTCTGCAGATTTTAAGGAAAATATATTCTCCCATGCTTTCCTGCAAAGTTGTTTGAGCATGCAGTCCTAGAAAGTTTACCTACTGGTAACTACAGGTAATCTTGTCTAAACTATAAAAGCAGCATGAAGTGCAGTGAATTTTGGAGGACATGACACATAGAGCATGGTTTATATTGCTCTTTAGTTTTATCTCTGTGGTGAAAGAATATTCGTGGACTCAATGTGTGTGTGTGCGCACATGCGTGTTATGTTTCTTTGTATTCTTTGATTTATTAGTTGTGGGTATTCTCGAAGGTTTTCACGGCCAGGATCTGATGGTTGTTGTAGGTTTTTCGGGCTGTTTGGCCGTGTTCTGGAGGTTTCTCTTCCTAATGTTTCACCAGTCTCTGGCCAGCATCTTCAGAAGACAGGCGTTAGAACTCTGTGTTCTGGTGTAGTATGTGGGATAGTTGAGTATTTGTAGCTGTGGGATCAGCTTTTTGTCTTTTTCAGGAGATTGGGTGATTATGGTGATCAGGGTGTATTGTTTGATAACACCAGCAATCATTATGTTAGAGTACACCAGGAAGCCATTGAAATCCACTAACATCAGCAAAGCTTCAACAAAAAAGAAGAAAGTCTAAAACTCAACAAAGCCTGGCTCCCAGCACTGAAAAATACAGCCTGCAAAAAGGTCAGCAAACTCTACCCAGCCACAAGGACCGGTGATCACTGCACACAAAAGACTAGCTAACAACACCCATCAATTACAGTGACAGATCATCTCCCCCTTATCACAACAAGAACCAGAAAGTGAAAGTGAAACTTTCCCAGCTCTTGGTGTCAGGCAGGTGATTCTGTGTACGGCTGTATCTGAAACCACATTTTGAAGATGACTTCTAAGAGGACAGTTTTTAATATGCAGTGGCTGGATTTCAAACTTCATCCTGACTTCGTTCCATGGCTATCACCAGTTGCTGGAGACAAATGCAAAAGTTATTGTAAAGTGTAAAAACCTTTGAACTAAGTAATATGGAAATTAGAGCTGTGGAGTCTCATGCACAAGGACCATTACATCAGAAGAACCTGAAAATTAAATCAAGTCACCAGTCCATTGCAATATGTTGTCAAGGATAATTTCCACACTGAGGCAGAACAAGGCCTATGATAATCAGCAGCCATACTTGACAGGTGTGAAAAATGCTGAATCATGCAATCTGGGATGATGCAATGTCCACACTGATTGGCTGTATGTAAATGTGCATGTGTATAACTGTGTGGACATGTGGAGAAGATGTACGGATCTCTTCTAATGAATGTCATGCTGTCATGCTGCCGGTTTGTACTGCTGAACTTCTGTATATACTGTAAATACACTTGGTGTCGGAAGAAGCTGTCTTTGTCTGTGTCATTCAACTGGACTGCCTGGACTGAAACAAAAACTCTGCTAACTTACACCAACATATGTTTAGGTTCAAAGCCAAGTACAAGTTCAGATAGTAAAATCAGAGAGAGTGAAGCGACAGCCCCTGCGAAAACTGGAAAAGATTATCAGAGTGATGAAAATGGCAAAGAATTACCTACCACACAAACTAGTATGGCTGCCTGTGTAATCAAGGACTGTGTTAGGACAGCAGAGTGCCTGTGGGCTTTGCAACTGGTGATGAAGATGTCATTTAACTCTTGTAACAACATCAGTGAGTTATTCAAGCAAAAGTTCTCAGATAGCCAGATAGCTCAACAGTTTCATCTTGGAAAAACAAAAGCAATGTATGTTGTTGCTTCTGGCTTGGGACCATATTTTTCTGATCTTTTACTGAAACAGCTGAAACAATGCCAGAAATTTGTTATCTGTTTTAATGAAGCTTTGAATAAGGTGGTTCAAAAGGGACAGGTGTATTTAGTGGTTCGTTTTTGGGATGATTACTGTCATAAAGTTTCCACACTGTATCTAACCAGTGTTTTTCTTTAAACTGCTACTGCTGAAGACCTTCTTCAAAAGTTTCAAGAAGGCATCTCTTCTTTATCAGTTGCAAAATTATTACAAGTATTTATGGATGGGCCAAATGTAAATCACCTTTTTCTAACCTTGACTGTAAAGGAGAAGGAAAAGAATTGATTGACTTCAGAACTTGTACCCTTCATGTTGTACATGGGTCTTTCAAAACAGGATTGCAAGCAGTGAATCAGTCTAGCGCAACATGTACTATCTGTTCAAAGATTACCCAGCTAGGAGGGCATCATACACTGCTATGACTGGAAGCACACTATTTCCCCTGAGGTTTTGCTCCACCAGGTGGTTGGAGAATGTTACGTGCCTTGATAGAGAGAGCTATGACTGTTTTTGACAACATCAAGAAGTTGTCAAAAACAGCCAGGTGTTTCTTGATGCAGGGTGCAAGGGTCATTTGCTTATCTACAGTATCAGGAGTTTATAGGGTGACTGCTGATGGAGGCTGGTTTATTAGAATTGTTGGGGTACTGTCCCACCTCAGGCTTTGGCTCCCTCCAGCTCCTTCCTGCCTCCTTACCTGAAGCAGGTGGTCAGGGATCCCACCTGTGTCCCCTTCCTGCTGAACTCCCCGCTTTGTCACAATCCATGTGAGTTGAGATGGGGAGGAGGCGAAAAGAGGAAAGCAGCACCTGTTAAGAAAATTTCTAAATGGCAGGGTCTACAGTGTGTTTTTCTGCTCTTCAGCTGAATTGTGGGTTGAATGAATGGGCTGAGGGTGAGTAATTGTCTGAGCTCATGCTGCTCAATGCTTTTGTACAAATGCATACTTTTACTCTTGGTTCTACTGCTGTTCATTATTGCATCTTCTGCCCCAGTTAACGTAGTGGCCACCAGTTACCACTGAAAACTGCACAGTCTTCGAAGTTTATACTGGATTAGTTGGTGATGTATCCGACTAAATACAATGAAAGAAGATCAGAGTTTTGTTGAAGTTACTTACAGTATCTTTCATAGCATTTTTATGTAGCATCTTCGAGCAGCCTGTTTTGGCTAACTCAACCTTGGGGTGTAACAGATTATGTGTTTATGGGATAGTTAACACAGTCTGATCAGCAGATTGTTCCAAAGAGACACTAGGTGGTCTGTAAATTGTGTTTGAGAAGAAGGTTGCAGGAGGTTAATTCCATTGTAAGCCAAAAATGCCTGCTCATTAGAAGTCCCTTTGGAGATGGAAATGTGGAGTTGTATGCTCCAACTGAGGGGAAAAAACAGGTCATCTTTGCAACACTTAAAAAGCATCTCTGTAGGCTCACAGATTTTACAGGAAGCAAAGAGAGAGAGAGAGAGAGAGAGGGCTAAGTACTGCCCTCATAGGTGACTCGACCCATGTGACAGGCAGGATTTCAGAGAAGATTAACTCGAAAGAGATATCGTTTCAGTCTGCTGAGATTATTTTAGGAACAGAAAGTGTGCCGGATATCTGCTTTGTGCTACTGAACCTTTCAGTGCCTTTTATTAAGTTTTTGCTTTTTGTTTTGTTTTTTATATTGGTATTAATTGTTCTGTCAAAATGCCTCTTCTGTCACCAGTGGATGAAGAAAAACCAGAACATTTTGATGGGCTCTCCCTGTTGTACTGGTATGGTAAATAATTAGACTTTAGAGAGCTGTTTTAATTTCTGATAAAAATTTGACGTCTATTGTATAAATTCAGGTATTTTCATTGTTATAGACCTTTAAAATTGTTGGAGATTTCTTGTTTAACATCATAATAATAGTTTACACTTCATACTCCTGTAATTTAATGAACATATTTGTTGCTGCAGTGGCGTAATTTAAACACATGGGGGTATTTTGCTTTGTTTTTAGTTTTTTCCTTATATTGGCTTTACTGTTGCAAGTTCCCCTGGATGCCTTGCTCATCAGTGCAGAGAAGTGATTCATAAATATTAGAAATCAGTTTAATCAAACTATTTATTGTAAGAATTTGTATTAATTAAATTTCTATCAACTCTCCCTTCCCCCGTGATGTATTTTTAGCTTATTTTAAAATAGAAAATGGATAAAGAATATGTACTTTCATAATATCTCGAACCTTTAATGAATTTGTGGTATTAGAAAATGACTTTAAACAGTTTTTCCTGGGGAACTACTACTTGTCCTAATAAGGCAGATAATTGCATAATTCAGTTGTGTTGTTTATTTATTTATAATATTTATGTAGGCTGCAAAGAATAATATGACTCAAAACAACTATGACTCAAAACAACAAAATGTGGGTAAAACTTCTTATTGCAGTGGTAAATCCATACTTAGTAAATTGTCGTCTTCTATTTGTGGGTAATCAAAATGGAATGTGCAGAATTTTGACAACTGTTTTACTGAAATCAAAGGGGCTTCTCCAGATTGTATGATGAGGGAACTGTGTGATCCCAGGTTCACCCCAACTGGAATGTGAGCCTGTGCTTTGTTGTAAATTTCTTATTAAGACAATATAACTTGCCTTTTAGGGAAGAATTGGAATTAGCAAAGCTTGGAGGAGTTACCTCTTTCGGTGACAGCTCCCAGAATCTCCCATCAGATATGACTGTCAGCTGGAGAATTCCTGGAATTTTCATTTTAAAAACAACCCTTCCTTCCTTCCTTCCTTCCTTCCTTCCTTCCTTCCTTCCTTCCTTCCTTCCTTCCTACCTACCTACCTACCTACCTACCTACCTACCTACCTACCTAAGGCCAGAAGGATGGAAGGGAGTTACTTCTCTCCTGACAGCTGAATACCAAAAATAGTGATTCTTGGCTGTGGATGCCCATGACTTCATTGACTTTTATAGCTAGGAGGCAAAATGGAAGTTGTAAAAGCACTAGTAGCATGTCTACTGCTCTTTTTATTATTATTATTATTATTATTATTATTATTATTATTATTATTATTATTATTATTATTATTATTATTATTATTATTATTATTATATTTATTATTATTATTATTATTATTATTATATTTATTTATTTATTTATTTATTTATTTATTTTGGTGGCACATTACCGTGACAAGTGCCCATCTTGGCTCTGGATTGACCTTCTGGATTAAAGAGACAGTCACAGGAGCTGTGGAGTTGGCATTGTGCGGTGTAAATACATTACCACCCTCTCAGAGGGCACAGAACAGAAAACAGTAAAAGGGGAGCAGTATAGTTGGGATTACTTTCTCTTAAATGTTTGTAAAACTGCTTTGAAACTGAGGGAAATGGCCAGGACAATATCTCAGTATTCTTTCCAGTTCTTCTGAGTTTGTATGTGTAGATTTTAAGATCACACCTGTCTCTTGTCTTTAAAGGGATGACATGTACATTAATGTGAGTCTGAATATACTTTTAAGATTCAGAGGAAGAGTATTATATTGGCTGGTGACAAGCAGAGGGGATCCTTGTTACATACAGCTACTGTAGTTATAAACTTTTCCCTAGATATCACTGGAACAGGGAAGCATGTTGACAGCAATGCTTGCTCATGTCAGCAAAGTGTGTTAGCATAATCAACACGGTATTTCACCAAGAACAATGCAGTGCTTTAATTCAGGGGAAGCCAAACTTCCGTTTTGTGGGATCTATTTTGCTTTCTTTAAGAATTTCTTTGATTGGAGCCAAATGTAAAATGGTGGCTCAGGAGACAGAGCAGTGATGGCTAGTACCCACTGTAGTTGACAGAATGGAAGGCACACCAACTAATGGTGGGCAAAACCAGAGTGCAAGTTGATACGCACACACATACAGAGACATGGGTAGGCAAACATTCACGCGTACACTCCCAGTGAACCCCCCTGCATCTGATAAGGAGGCAGATAGAAGAGGGATGCCTAGAGGGAGCCTGAGGTAGGTTGGCACTCTAGTTGACCTTGTAAATGAGCTGCCGCTGAGGCAGAGCCAGTCACCTGAACCCCATGAATCAGAGCTTCAAACAGTTTTTTTCTTGAATTTTTATTCCCAGAATTTCCCAGCCAGCCTATTGTTGTAATCTAAAGAAGCAACTTCTCCAAGCTCTGCCATGATGCATAATATTAGGATTATCTACATGCACAAATGCAAATAATGAGCTACTAGAAATTGGTTGTTTGAATAGGCTAACTTAGATCTAATCTTGCCATTTTTAAAAACGGATGTGATCACTAGTCCTTGTGGTTGGGTAGAGTTCGTTGACCTTTTTGCAGGCTGTATTTTTCAGTGCTGGGAGCCAGGCTTTGTTGAGTTTTAGACTTTCTTCTTTTTTGTTGAAGCTTTGCTGATGTTAGTGGATTTCAATGGCTTCCCTGTGTAGTCTAACATAATGATTGCTGGTTTTGTCCAGTACTTCTGTGTTTTGAAATAGGATTTCATGTCCAGCTTGTTTCAGGGCATGTTCAGCTACTGCCAATTTTTCTGGTTGTTTTAGTCTGCAGTGTCAATGAAAAAAAAGGTCAACAAACTCTACCCAACCACAAGGACCAGTGATCACTGCACACAAAAGACGAGCTAATGACACCCATCAATCACAGTGACAAATCATCCCCCCCTTATCACAACAATACACCCATAACAAAATATACCCTGATCACCACAATCTCCCAGTCTCCTGAAAAGGACAAAAAGCTGATCCCACAGCTACAAATACTCAACTCTTCCACACATTACACCAGAACACAGATAGAGTTCTAACTCCTGTCCTCTGAAGATGCCGGCCAAAGAGACTGGCGAAATGTTAGGAAGAAAAACCTCCGGAACACGGCCAAACAGCCCAAAAAACCTACAACAACCATCGGATCCCGGCCGTGAAAGTCTTTGAGAATATATTGGAATATTTATTTATTTATTGAAAAAAATCCATGTATAACCAAAGCCATGTTGTTCAGAGCTATGCAATTCAAGAGAGAAGTGTATATAGATAAGTACATAAATAAAATTAAAAGTACTACATATGCATGAAACACTAAAACTGTAAATAAATGCTTTTATTCAATACCTTTTCTGCAGTAATTTAAGAAGGCAGTAAAGCAGGTGGAGTATTTTCTGAAGTCATTGAGAAGTAACTTCAGTTGTGGGTTTTATACCTTGGAAGAAATATAATATATTCTAATATATATTGGATAATACATTGCAAGTTTTCTCATTGTGAGGTTCCCTTCCCCCGACTTCCTTAATTTCTATGATGTTTGTGTATGCAGGCATCTCCCTTGACATTTAATGTAGTTCATCCACTCTGAAATCTGTCATTCTCCTTTCCTTTTCAAAAGGACTATTATGGGCCCTCATGGAATCAATCGAGCTATACACCGCGTTGCATTTTCGGGCTGCCAAAATGGATTAGGTAATTAGATTATGCATCCTATTTACTCTAATACACTCTGAGTGTTGCCACTGTCCCCCTCTTGGGCACTTGCAGGCCACTCTGAAGTAGATAGGAGTTGAAATCCATAAAATTATTTAGCAGTGGTTTTGAGATGTTACTGCAAGGGAGGAAATAACCTGCTTATCTCTTGCTTCTTTTCCTTGCTCAACAGGCATTAAAATTATCGGAGGCTATCGAGAGCAATCTGAAGAAGACTATGGGATTTTCATAAAGAGGATATTGCCCGGGGGGATAGCTGCAGTAGATAGTAAATAATTACTTTTCATGTACTCTTGGTTGCCAGCACTGCTTCTAACAACTGTATCATTTTATATATTGCTCTCTTCTTCTTTTCATTTTTCATTGTACGTGGGGGGGACAATGAGAGAGGTTCTGCTCATCATCAGGCTGGTGGCACACCTGTCCTAATACGGATTGCAGTCCTTCTTGTTCACATACAATAATATTTGAGGAAAGGGTTCAGTTTTGTGCACTTGGGATCCTGTTCACATACTGGTTGCTGTGATCTCACCAGAGGAGAAAGTTGACAAGTTTCAGATAACAAGTTTACTTCCTGCCAGCTAGTTAAAATAATTGCAGATTTGGAAATTGAGCAAAAATTTCACTTAGAAGTTACAAATGAAATTAGCTTTCAGTTCTTCAGAACTCTTCATCAGGTAAAGATATCTGATGAATTGTGGCCTTGGGATAGAGGTAAATAGTTTTTAAAAATTAAGCCAGATGATATACAGATGGCTCATGAATAGAGATGGGCACAAACCGGAGAACCAGTGGTTCATGGGTACCCATGGACTATCATGAGCCCCCCGAAATATGAATTAGTTTGCAGTTCATTTTGCAGGTACATGGAGAGGGAGGTGCAGGCATCTTGTTTTGCTGAAGCACCAACTGCTGTGAAGCCAGAGGTTGGGAGCTCGATTTCCTACTATGCTTCCTTGACAGGGACTGGACTTGATGATCCATAGCATCCCTTCCAGCTCTGCAGTTCTAAGTTTATTAAGGCTAAAACGAAGTGCTGAGGGGAAAAAAGTTGGATTTTTTTCCCCTCTTGGTAAAACAGGATCCCCGAACCAAACCACAAACCAACCCAGTTTGTTTGTTTTTTCTGGTTCATGGTTTGGTGCATGCCCATCTCTACTCATGAAGCCAGACTGCTAATGAGACAAAATAGAGTTTAGATGCCACAGGAGGCAGCAGGGACAAAGGCATTCATTTTGGGGACTATCCTGCCTTTCAGACAAACCATTGACTTGCTCTGCTCTCCACCCACCATAGATCAAAAGCCAGTAGTAGCCTTTGGGTGAGATGAGACCTCTTTGTGGATTTGCAGCAGAAAAATGTGATGCAAAATCTCAGGCTTTACATCTGCAAAATAGGAGGGGAATTCTTGCTAAGTTAAAGAGTCAGTTACAGCCAAATTGGTGGTTATGCCTAGGGAATTGAAAAATCAGTTCAGTCACATGGAAACGCCTCTTCTCAAGGCAGCAGAATTTCTCTCAGGCAACTGATTAGGGCATTTCCAAAAGCAAGGGCTTCTCTCCCCCCCCCCCCCCAATTTTTTTTATTTATTTCTTGGCTTGTGATAGCAATTCCATGTTTATAATTGTTCACGTGGCCACTGCAACTTCTCCCAGCATAGACACTATGGCAAAAGACAGAATTACATATAACATTATGGATTATTGTGATATCCTGTCATTATATACAAATAATGCAGTCATTCGTATCCCTGCCAGAGGGGAACTAACCCCGTACCTGTGAAGTTTTCAGAAGTGTATTACAAATAATTCTGCCACGTTATATAGTAAAAATGATAGAAGATTGTCATTATGAGCAAAGTCTTTGTTTAGTGTTTCTTTTCCCCTGTAACTCAATTACCATTCATCAGTAGCTTCTTTCTTTTTAAGGTCGATTGCTTATTGGAGACTTGCTTTTAGAAGTCAATGGTGAAAATCTGGTTGGGGTAACTAATGAAAGGTATGCTTTAGAGGTTCAAAATTGAATGTAGGTCAAGATCTTAATGTTTGTATATTCTGAATATTCTGGTCCAAATTAAGTGTAAAAGGATAAATATCTCTTAAGTAGATTAGGGGTATTTGTACACAAATACAAATATCCCTGCACAGCTGGACTTAATGAGGGTCCGGCCCCCGGGGCCAGACCGTCCACTCATGCATCTGGCGGCGGCGGCGGCAGCCTCGCTCATCCTTCCAGTCACTCCCGGAGTGCCGCTCTCTTCCCGCTCAGCTGGCCACTTGGCAGCCATGCAGGGAGACTCGTCCTCCATCCCCTTGCCTGGAGTGGCTAGCTGAGTGCAAAGAGACCGGGGCTCCATGAGTGGTTGGAAGGATGAGCGAGGCCACTGCCAGACGTATGTGTGGATGGTCCGGACCCTCATTAAGTCCAGCTGCACGGGGATATTTGTATTCGTATACGAATACCCCCACCTCTACTCTTAAGGTTGACAGGATGTTTTCCTCTAGTACTAGAGCTGAATAGCCAAACTTCTCTAACTTGAACAGAGGTCTACAGTGGACAACATGTGATATCTCGGTTTTCATGTTGTTCAGTTCCTGAGCTTTTAAAAAGAACATTAAATCAAAGATATTTTTGAAAATATGAAGGTAGAATTTTCCATTGTCGGTCCACTACAAGGCCATGTGATTGTTGGCCCGTTTAGGTAGACAAAGCCATATCTTGCCTGTTTATATTGACTGGATTTTATTGGCCCAAATCATCTTGCCTACTTATGCTGGCATGAAATAAACGGCAGCACTTTTGGAGATAAATACCTTTAAGAAATCACTGGAGACATCCTCTGTTGCATACTAAATTGTGCAACCAGTAGTATCTAAGATGATTTTTTGTTGGGGAATTTGCCTCCAAAAGTTAAGCCCAATATTTACATAGCTATTCAAGAGGATTTTGGCTATTGTTTGCCAAGCTAACGTACTTAGAATATAATGAGCTTGTAGTTCTAAATATTTATAACAAGAAAGCAAATGGAATATATTTAAGAGAGGCATAAAACTGTGCACAAATGAAGCATTTTGTTCAGCTTATCATTTAAAGCTCTTGCTGTTATGCCACTGCAGTCCTGAGTCCATGAATACATGATAATGCATTCATGTGCAACTCTGACTTGGCTTTTTTGTTATGGTTTATATAGCTAATAAAAATTAAAGTGACTCAGATGTCAGAGATTCCATGTGTTGAAGTTTTTCTGGCAGCTTTGGGCATTCTTGCCTTTTCTGTCCATTGTGGTTTTCTGTATGAAGAAATTCTTCAAGCCAGGGACTCTGTGGTTTCTTTACTAATGAGTGAACTGGAATTCTGACTTGTTCATCTCCTAGAAGCCAGAGTCTTGGTTTATAACTTGCTAGAAGATGAAAAGCCACCGTTTGCATTAGAGATGGGCGTGAACCACCAGAATGGTTGTTCATGAAAGTCCAGGAAACACGAATTTAAATTTTTTTCCTGAACGATCCATGTATCAGTTTATTGGCTCGTTCGTTTTTGTTTTTATTTTTAGACAGCCCAGTGGCTGTCTAAAAATACAAAATACAAATCCAGGCTGCCTCCCTGCCCCCACAGCCTGCTCCTGCCCCCTTCCCACTTCCCCCATTGCCTTCCTACATTTTTCCTGCCACTGCTTCCTCCACCGCCGCTGCCATCTTGAGAGGCAGCCAGCTTCCATAGGCCAGCTGCCTGTGTGCATGGCCTGCCTCTCAGCTGACAGGTGGGCTCATGCTCACAGGTAGCTAGCTGATTGTTAAAAAACAAAAGAAAAGAACAATGATAATTTTTTTTAGCATCCGCCTTTCAACTGAGAGGTGGGCGTATGTGCAGATGCAGAGATAGTCTCTCTAGATGGTGGAGGCAGCAGGACAAAGTAGGGAGGCAACGGGGGCAGTCGGAAGGGGGCGAGGGGCAGGCTATGGAGTGAACAAACCAGGAAGTTCATTGGGGGAAAGTTTGTTGGTTCAGGAAAGTTTGGGATCTCTGGTTTTGATGAACCCTAACTGACCCAAATCAACAAACCAGCCATTTCTGATGAACTGAAGCACTTGAGAAATTTGCTCTCATATTCCTCTGAGGTGCACTTCTCATTTCAGTGCCTTGAAACTATGTTTTCCAGACTGAAATCTAATTAGTTCTAGAAGTGGGTTGATTTTCTAGTAGTAACATTTAATTAAGGGCACATGCAAAACGATTTGTTCCAGAGTCTGTCATTTTAACAAAAACATTATTGGTACCTGAATGTGTTTAAATATTGAATATGAAAATACATTTAATAGACCGTGCTTCCAAACAAAGGTTCTTAGGGTTGTGCCTTATTTTGCCAGGAAAAGAATAAAGCCTAGATAAATAATTGTATATAGGTGATAGTATAAATTATTAAATTGCATCCAGTAAGTCTTGTCCAGCACCTTACTAAAGCAAACCAGTACATGTAACTTCTTTGAACCCTACAGAGCTGTTGACATCCTGCGAACAGCATCAGCAACCAGTCATATGTCTTTACTTGTTGCCAGAGATGATGAAGCAAGGTAAGAAAATGTCTGATTTTTCTAATTTTCTGATTCTGCTAGGAGAAAAAAATAATGTTGAGAGTGGCCATAAATATTGGTGAGTGCCACTGCAACTCTTCACCTTTATTGTCTTCTATCTTAATATATCCTTTCCCTTACTTCTCTTTTTATTAATGGAAGAATTTTCTCACAAAATACATTCATCCCTCTCCTCTATTTTCCTGCAGATTGGTTTTAAGGAAACAATACATTTCCAGAAAGTTGAAGGAGGGAAGAACAAGTTATAGAGACAAAACACAGCATTTGTTTCAATAAGAATAATATTTTTGTGGCTCAGACTTCCCTTGCATCCTCTGGCCACATCTTTGAAATCAAAAGAGATGTAAAACTATTATGAAATCATCAGTATATGCTGTGATATTCGTCTTGATCTACAGTGGTGCCTCGCTAGACGATGTTAATCCGTTCCGCAAAAATCGCTGTCTTGCGAAAACATCGTCTAGCGAAGCACGTTTCCCCATTGGAATGCATTGAAATCTCTTCAATGCGTTCCAATGGAAAAGTCGTCGTCTTGCGAAGATCGTCCATAGGGAAACATCGTCTAGCGAGCGCGGGTCCCCGTTGGAATCCACTGACAGCTATTGACCGCTAGTCAATGCATTCCAATGGGGAAAACTCGTCGTCTAGCGAAAATCGCCCATAGGACACCATCGTTTTGCGAAGCGCAGTAGCGATCGCAAAAAGCCATCGTCTAGCGAATTCCTCGTCCTGCAAGGCAATCGTCTAGCGAGGCACCACTGTATTTCTGAAAAGCGAAGTCTGGCTAATCATGTCTTTCCCCTGTTAGCTCTAAACTTTCAGTCTATCTTATTTATTGCACTGAGTCTCCTGCTGCATAAACATCCATGAGAATGCCCAGTTCGATTTTCCATATCATATCATTGTAGTTCAGCTGCTGCAGACAAGTATGTCAAGACCCTCTTTGCATCCGATTCTCTCTGATTTAATTCTTCTTTCAATCATTCAAGCAAGCAAGCAAGCAAGCAATCAGTCGGGACCAAACTGGATATTATGTAGGGGAAAGTGATATCCCAGCATGACCAGGAGTACTAAAGATTACCTTTAGGGAAGGCTTTCATAAGGCAACAATCATACTGGTCTCTTCTTGTGGCTCCTGATTCCCCCTTGCAAATGTTCTACTCTTTGAGGGTTTTTTTCCCCTCTGGCCATTCTCAGTTCTGATTTTGAACCCCTCTGTTAGGCAGAGGGAGTTACTTGGAGCTGAATGCAGGCATGCTTGCTCATGTTGTGTTGGATTATCCCTACCAGATGTGCAAACTCTTGATCATAATGATTAAGAGGGCAGAGGGAGTTAGACATGGTTGGATGTATATCATTTTGACATACGCACTTGGTGGATAGTATGCTTAGGCTGCAAAGGCTCACCCCCCAAAAAAAAAAGCTTTATTCAGTACACTTGCAGTGCGTCTAGAGAAGCCACTTCACTTTGGAGGTGAACCTGACTGTGGTTTTTCAGAATCCTTGTCAGTTCCATCTCTGCAGTGAAGGGCTTTCTGCCTGTCTGTTCTGTGAGATCACTCACCCTTCTTCTTTGCAGCCTTTGTACCTTCTTTAGTCACTGAACAATGGAAATTTAAAATCACAGTGTAAAGAACCAACAATATTTCATATATATGTGAACAAGCAAGATGTGAACACATATAATGTCAGCACTTGTTTGTAATGCACATCTGCTTACAATTCTGTTTAAAGGGTGCCAGCCCCCACAAAAAAGAACATTTCCAAGACATTTTACAGGCTTTCTGTGACAACCCAATGAAACCAAATAAAAAGGAAAATGCTGCTAATTTTCCACTGCCACCAATATTTTGTGTGGTCCTATGATTTTTCTTCCTTTTATTATTTGTTGGTTACAGACATTTTCTTTAATGCCTAGCCTTTTCCTATTCTGCAACTAAAGTCCTTTCTAAATCTGCATTCAGCCAAGGAATGCTGACCTAGTTTTCTCTAACAATCTTGAATAATTAAAACCCACCAGCACTTTCGTCATTCCACTAGACTTCAGTGGTGAAGGGCATTAGACTCCTTGTCAAGCTCCTTTAGGGTCTGTATATGGAGCACTGAGTTAACTCTTTCTTAAGGTAGCTGTTTGGTGCTGTGATTTTCACAACAGCTAATGCATATTTGTATTCCTTTATGGATATTCCATATCTTGGTTGAAGTTCTGTATGCTAGGAGAACTGCCTTGTCTGCAACCTTCATCTGTCCTATAAAGTTCCCCTATCCAATTGGCAAAGCTTTTATAGACAGCGGCACTTTCTTCCTAATGCCACACCTACTTTTCTAATTTGTGGGTGTGGATATTGCAGTCTCAGGTTGCAGCAATTCCTCTGCCCCCTTATTTCCTTTCTCTTTACTCTATTTTGGTGTATACACTTCTCCCTTTAACAATGTTGGGGTTAGGGCCCCTTAGCCCAGTACCATGTGTTCTGAGCCTTAAAAGTCCTTATCACCCCCTGATTGAGGCTGAATTAGAAATGCTGTTTTTGGGGGCAAGTAGACCACTTCAACGCCTTCAGTATTGAACTCATGCCCCTGGTTCTGAGTGGCCAGGGACACAATATTTATTGGGAAAAAATCTGTGTATAACTAAAACCATGCTGCTCAGACCCGTGCAAAAAGTATGCCCTTTTGCTGTGCTTTCTAGCATGTTCCCATCCTCCTCCTATTTCCGGAAATAACTAGGGCAAGATGGAACATATAGAAGAAAAGTAAATAATATTCTGTCTTTATTTTCTATCCTGGCATTTTGGAAATTTGCCCTGTACCTCTTGTCCCTTTCTCTGCCTTGCAGTTTAAGCACAGGGTGTGCATAGCCTTGGGTTCTGCTTTATTTACAGTATATCACAGAAGTGAGTACACCCCTTCACATTTCATAACTATTTTAGTATATCTTTTCATGTGACAACACTGAAGAAATGACACTTGGCTACAATGTAAAGCAGTGAGTATACAGCTTGTATAACACTGTAAATGTGCTGTCCCCTCAAAATAATGCAACACACAGCCATTAATGTCTAAACCGCTGGCAACAAAAGTGAGTACAGTGGTGCCTCGCTAGACGATGTTAATCCGTTCCACGAGGATCGCTGTCTAGCGAAAACATCGTCTAGCGAAGCACGTTTTCCCATTGGAATGCATTGAAATCGCTTCAATGCGTTCCAAGGGAAAACGCAGTCGTCTTGCGAAATTTCCCATAGGGAAACCTCGTCTAGCGAGTGAGGGTCCCCATAGGAATGCACTGACAGCTGCACTGACAGCTTTTCACCACTAGTCGGCGCACTCCTATGGGGAAACCTCATCGTCTAGCGAAAATCGCCATAGGGAAACATCGTTTTGCGAAGCGCAGTAGCGCTCGCAAAAAGGCATCGTCTAGCGATTTCCTCGTCCTGCGAGGCAATCGTCTAGCGAGGCACCACTGTACACCACTAAGTGACAATGTCCAAATTGGGCCCAAGTAGTCGTTTTCCCTCCCTGGTGTCATGAGACCCGTTAGTGTCACAAGTCTCAGGTGTGAAGGGGAAGCAGGTGTTATCGCTCTCACTCTTTCAGACTGGTCACTGGAAGTTCCACATGGCACCTCATGGTAATGAACTATCTGAGGATCTGAAAAAATGAATTGTTGCTCTACATAAAGATGGCCTAGGCCAGAAGAAGATTGCCAAAACCCTGAAACGGAGCTGCAGCACGGTGGCCAAGACCATACAGCGGTTTAACAGGACAGGTTCCACTCAGAACAGACCTCGCCATGGTCGACCGAAGAAGTTGAGTGCCCATACTCGGTGTCATATCCCGACATTGGCTTTGGGAAATAGACATATGAGTGCTGACAGCATTGCTGCAGAGGTTGAAGGGGTGGGAGGTCAGCCTGTCAGTGTTCAGACCATACGCCGCACACTGCATCAATTTGGTCTCCAGGGCTGTCGTCCCAGAAGGAAGCCTCTTCTAAAGATGATGCACAAGAAAGCCCACATACGGTTTGCTGCAGACAAGCAGACTAAGGACATGGATTTCTGGAACCATGTCCTGTAGTCCGGTGAGACCAAGATAAACTTATTTGGTTCAGATGGTGTCAAGCGTGTGTGGCGGCAACCAGGTGAGTACAAAGACAAGTGTGTCGTGCCTACAGTCAACCATGGTGGTGGGAGTGTCATGATCCCCTCCCTTCGGAGACTGGGCCGCAGAGCAGTATTCCAACATGTTAATCATCCCAAACACACCTCCAAAACGACCACTGCCTTGCTAAAGAAGCTGAGGGTAAAGGTGATGGACTGGCCAAGCATGTCTACAGACCGAAACCCTATTGAGCATCTGTGGGGCATCCTGAAATGGAAGGTGGAGGTGCGCAAGGTCTCTAACATCCACCACCTCTGTGATGTCGTCATGGAGGAGTGGAAGAGGACTCCAGTGGCAACCTGTGAAGCTCTGGTGAACTCTATACCCAAGAGGGTTAAGGCAGTGCTGGAAAATAATGGTAGCCACACAAAATATTGACACTTTGTGCCCAATTTGGACATTGTCACTTAGGGGTGTACTCACTTTTGTTGCCAGCGGTTTAGACATTAATGGCTGTGTGTTGTGTTATTTTGAGGGGACAGCACATTTACAGTGTTATACAAGCTGTATACTCACTGCTTTACATTGTAGCCACGTGTCATTTCTTCAGTGTTGTCACATGAAAAGATATACTAAAATATTTATGAAATGTGAGGGGGTGTACTCACTTCTGTGATATACTGTATTTATTGCATGCCTGTGTCTCCTTTCTCCTGACAATAGGGCTCACAAATCAATAAAAGAAGAATTAAAAATAATATGTGAGCAGCAATTAAAAATTATTAAACAAAGAATTATTAAAGCCATCATATAAAACAAATTAAGTAATATAAAAACACATTCAAAGGGTGTATTAGCAGTGAACGTAGGGCAACTAGCAGTGTGAAAAGGGATGCCAAAAGCTTAGGCATTGAATAGGGGTCCCCTAGCATCACCTTCTAAGTTTGCTTTTCTAGGAAGGAGCGGAGCCACTTCAAAACAGTACCTCCAAGTCTCATCCCAGAAAAATACAGTGGTGCCTCGCTAGACGATTGCCTCGCAGGACGAGGAAATCGCTAGATGATGCCTTTTTGCGAGCGCTACTGCGCTTCGCAAAACGATGTTTCCCTATGGGGAATTTCACTAGACGATGAGGTTTCCCCATAGGAGTGCGCCGACTAGTGGTGAAAAGCTGTCAGTGCAGCTGTCAGTGCATTCCTATGGGGACCCTCACTCGCTAGACGATGTTTCCCTATGGGAAATTTCGCAAGATGACTGCATTTTCCCTTGGAACGCATTGAAGCGATTTCAATGCATTCCAATGGGAAAACGTGCTTCGCTAGACGATGTTTTCGCTAGACAGCGATCTTCGTGGAACGGATTAACATCGTCTAGCGAGGCACCACTGTAATGCAGAAGGATACCATGGTTGTTGATAATGAAAGCTGCTGAAGGTCTAGCAGAACCAACAGGGACACATTTCCGCTGTCTAGTTCCTGGTGTAGGTCATTTACCAAGCTGACCAAAGCTGTCCCATAATCAGGCCTGAAGCCAGACTGAAATTGATCCAGATAATCCCTGGAGTTGAGAAGCCGCCACTCACTCTAATACCTTTCCCAAAAACGAAATACTGGAGACTGGCTGATAATTATCTGATATGATGGTGTTCAAAAACACCTTTTTCAGTAGACGTTTTACAACTGCATGCTTTAAGCATTCCAGCTGCCTATCTTGCTGCAAGGAGGCATTTATTATACTTCTTACTCATTCAGCTAGTCCTCCTCTGACAGCATTTGTAAGTGAGGAACAGCAAGGCACATGTGGTGGGCTTCCCCTCGCCAGGGATCCTGTCCACGTTGCTAAGGCTGCACAGACTGAAAGGTATTTGTTATAACAGAACAAGCAGGAGCCAAAGTTACATCCACATGACATATATCAACTGCAGCATCCATATCAGAGTGAATCTGAGAATCTGCAAAATGCCATGCAAATTCTTCACAGTGGGCTGTTGAGTAGTCCGTATCCTGTTCATGTGGGCTAGCATGTATAAGCCCCTGACCACCCAGAACAACTCTGCTGGTCTGCTGTGTACAGACACAATGGTTGCAGAGAATTTATTTATTTATTTATTTATTTATTTATTTATTTATTTATTTATTTATTTATTTATTCTCTCTCTCTCACACACACACACACACACACACACAGAGGGTTGTTCACAACATACAGTAAAATCAGAGTGTACAACTACAGTGTACAATAAATACAATAAAAAATCTGGTTGCTAGCTAAACCAATAAACCTACCTATAAACAATTACACAAGTTAAAATACATTTAAACATGTCAGGTCAATAGTTCTATACTAGTAGAAGGCAACTTTATATAATTCCATCTTGATTAGTTTCCTAAAAAACTGAGGGGGGGGGGGGGTGCCTGGCGAATCTCTGTAGAAAGCTTATTCCAGAGGGAAGGGGGCACCACCAAGAAGGATCAGTTTGTGGTGCTAGCTCTTTTGGCCTCCTTGGTTTTCACAAATTTTAACATCAGGGACTGCAAGGAACCTGTGGGACAGATAGCTATTTTGTGAGAGAGACATTCCACCAATATTGAGGTCCTAAACCATTAAGGGCTTTGTAGGTCATGTGCAGCATCTTGAACTGGGCACAGAAACTAACAGGGAGCCAATGAAAGCATGTCAAGACTGGCATTATGTATTCATATCTGCTGGTGCCTGTAATCAATCTGGCAGCCACATTTTGGACCTGCTGAAGTGTCTGTGCTGTCTTCTACAGCAGCCCTGCATAGAGAGTGTTACAGTAGTCTATTTTACAGATTGCCAGCTCAGGAACCAATGTTGTTAGGCATTTCTTATCCAGGTAGGGGCACTTTTGGACAATCAGCCAAAATTAATAAAAGGCACTCCTGGCCACAGCAGATATTTGCACCTCCATAGAGAGAACTGGGTCCAAGAGTATCCCAAAGCTTTGAACCCAATCCTTCAGGAAGAGTGTATCCCCATCGAGGCCAGGTGAATGTTCTTGTAACTGGCCCAGTGATCCACCCAACTCAGGATCTCCATCTTATCTGGATTCGGTGTCAGTTTTTTGGCCTTCATTTAGTCCATGATTGATGCCAAACAGTGCTCAAGGACCTGTACAGCATCATTTGCAGATGAAGAAAAAGAAAGGTAGAGCTGTATGTCATCAGTGTATTGATGACAACAAACTCCAAATGTTCATGTGATTTCTCCCAATGTATTCATATAGATATTAAAAAGCATTGGGGAAACAGCCATCACTTCCCCAAGGTGTACCATTTCAGATCAGCCCTCAAGGAAGGACTGGAACCATTAAGAAATGTGGCGGGGAGTCCTAAACTTTATAGCTGTCTCAGAAGGATACCATGGTCGACAATATCAAAGGCCACAGAAAAATCCAGGAGGACCAGCAGGATTATACTCTTCGCAGTAGACAATGCCATGGAATAGACCTTTCAATGTGTTGTAGACTATGTTTGGTAGAACTTGCTCCAAGTTTTCCTCCAACAGTACTCTAGTCTCTGTCCCAATTTTTTCATCATCACCAGCTCACTAGTAAACCAGTTTGGCTCCATTCGATGAAAGGGCATGCTTAGGAGCAGTAGTGTCTGCAGCCCTGGCCATTTCCCCATTCCAGAAGTTGGCCAGGATTTCAACAGGAATACCTGCCAAGGTGACAGGGAACTCCCGAAAAGCCATCAGAGAACCATTTGGATTCAGCTTCTGTGCTGGCCACCTTAATTAGTCCCCACCCCCACAAGGACTCTATCCTATACGTTTTTGTGCTTTGAGAGATTTCTCTAAGTGTGAAGTGTCCTTGGCTTTTGGTTCTCACTTTAAATTAGAATGAAAGGAAATGCGGGAGTAATCCAATTTGCTTGGCATCAGAGATGTGATTAGAGTTTGTGTGAGGGTGATGGTAAGAACACAATGCCCAAAGTGTGTGTGTGCTTGTGAGATTAGACCCTTGAAAGTTAATTTCCGTTTAGAGAAAGGGTGTCTTGACTTGTTTGACATCTTGACAAGCTGAGTGTTGACTTAACATCTTCCACCTCAAGAGAAGCTTCAGTCGGTCAGCAATGGCAAGTGTTTGTACTGTTAAATGTATTTGAGGCATTTGTTTCAAAGATTAGATATGCACTGGATGATCTTTGAGGTAAACCTGACCCCACATCACTCTTGACCCATTCCCAGAGGTTAACCTATCAACAACATATACATGCAACCCCTCATGTTGGCAGGAGAATTAACCTAGAAGAGAAAAAAAAAAACAGCTTTGCTAACGGACACCCACCAAGTACATTGAACTGCAATACCCATAGTCAGCATCTGGTTGGAAATGATGCAGTTTATATCCCAGCATTGCTGGAGAGCAGAGCTGACAGACTGTTCTAGAATTATTAACTCCTGCTTCTAGTGAGTTGGGAAGAGATGCGGCAGTGCAGCTATTAGCTGCCACATAATAGGTGAAGCAGAACCCCAAGATTTTGCCCCTCAGTTTCCTGAAAACCCTTGAAATAATGCATTTTGAAGTGACATCAGAGGGGGGGGGGGTGTATATATAAAGAGAGAGAAATGTGGACAAGATGTGGCTTAGTTATGATCCTCTGCCCCCAAAATGCATTTTTATTCTAGGGAGTATTATGAGACTTTTTTTTCAAGTTTTTCTCCCTGTGAGGTGTTTTAGGGCCAGAGAAGGGTTGGGTTTTGTTCATCAGAATTGTAAGTGATTTCCAATCATTTCCAGTTTTGAAAGAAGATCTCTCCTGGGCCTAAAACTGCTCACATAGATGAACTTTTTCCTAGAGGGTGGGAAATTTTGTTTTGCTTTTGTTCTGGTTTCTTAAGTTGTTTGTTTGTTTGTTTGTTTTTTGAGGGGGAGTCCCTCTGGAGTGTAGGAGGGCCCCCTGAACGCCAAGTGTGGGCTCATATGGCTCCTGGACCTTTGGTAGTTTCCAACCATGTCTGTGTCCGAGTGTGTATTTATATGTGTATGGATATATGTATATGCTTAAATGTGTATATATGTGCACATATACAGTATGTATCTATGTGTACGTGTATAGAGAGCAAGTAGAGAGGGATACTGACACACATGTATTGTCTGCATTTTTGTTCCAGGAACCAGTTCCTAGACCTAATGGAGAGGTACAGCTCACAAAGCAACACAAGCTCTGAAAGGAATTCTCCAACACAACTGCTGGCAGGTGAGCTGCTAGTTATATCTTCAGTATAAAGAATAAGAGAATAGTAGAAGATGCTCAGTGGCCTGATGCCCTCTATTAATATTTCAGGTTGGTAGAAATGCTTGCATGAATTGGAAGGCAGACCTTTAGCCCAGATTTTATGTGGGGGGTTGATGTCTGATATACAAAACAGATGTCTCTGTTCAATCAATACTTTAAAAATATTTTTATTTTTCGCTAGAGGGTTGACCATGAAATAAGTGCAGTATTGCCCTCTAGGGGTTCATTCACACATTACTGGATAGTTTGAGAACATATTGAGTCCCTTACCTTGCCATTTGAGAAGGCTTTATGCCAGAACCTGGAAACGTTGCTTTAAAAAAAAAATACTTTCCAGAATTTGGGAGGGAATTTAGGAGTTCTAGCTGAAAAAAGCAAATTTTCTAATCTATATTTTGTTCAGTGTGTCAGGTTATTTTAGGCTGACACTGCTTAATAGTTGCTGCTATATTATACCTATAAAAGCAAGAGGAGAGCACCACCCAGCCAAAGTGCTCACAGCTACTTCATGTTGTCAGGTTGCACACATTTTGATTATCTCAGTGATTTGACATGGCAGAATCAGGGTCTATACCTTGTGCTACATAGATAAATTAAAATTAGAGATGGTGGTATTCGTATACGAATATAAATATCCCCGCACAGGTGGCGTTAATGAGGGTCCAGCCCCATGGGGCCGGACAGCCCACTCACCGATCCGACGCAGACGGCATGATTCTACCAATGGCTCCACAGCGCGCAATCTGCTCGCCACTCATGGCAGGAGGCGGGAGGACAGGCAAGCGGATCACACACTGCGGAGCCATTGGTAGAATCGCGCCGTCTGTGGCGGATCAGTGAGTGGACCGCCCGGCCCCATGGGGCTGGACCCTCGTTAACACCACCTGTGCGGGGATATTCGTGTACGAATACCCCCATCTCTAATTAAAATCCTTCATTTTTTTCCCAACAGAGAACTTGACTATTGCTAATTTCTTCCACAGTGGAACATCTTACAAAGTTGTGTTATTATAAATAGAGTACTCAGATTTTGGTGCCTTGTTTATGCAAATTTGCTGGACACCATTACCTTTATTAGCGTTAAACTGGGGTGAACTAGAAATAAAGTGCTCCAGAGACTGAAGTAGTTTAGTATTTGATCACAAAGGATCGTTTCCTGACCTACCATTCTACCAAGGTGAAGCTCTGTTCTGCATCTTCTCACCTGTTACATGATCATGCATTTCGTTGTTTCCCTTGGGACAATCCTGTCCTTATTTAGCAAGCATAGGGTCAAGACCTGTGACTGTGGTCTGTTAAAGGGGCAGCAGCTAAGGGGCAGTTGCCTGATACTGAACAGTGAGAAATAGTCAGAGAGCTATTTTATGACCTTTCAAAAAGGAATGATTCCAGAAATGATCCGTAATAGGACACTGAGGGGCAAAAATGCAATTTAGCCAGGTGCAAGAAGTTCAGGGTGTGCATAAGTGAATAGCAGAGGCCCAGTGCATAACAAAAGGAGCTCCTTGCAGGGTTGTGTTACACTTGTGGTTTTTCTTCACTTGGAAATTGGCCAGAACAATGGTCATTTTAGCTCCTTTCACATATTTCCCCTTACACATTTGCCTACACGAGGCTAATGGGAGTAGGATCATGCTTTCAGCCCCCAGCGTGGTGTGGCATACTTGCTTTGCCTGTCTGCTCTTCAGCTCTGTGTATGCAGTGTGGAGGTCTATCAGAGGAAAGCTGCAGATGAGCAACTACTCCCATGTCAATACCCTGTGTGACTAAGACTGGGATTTTTTGAGGTAGGGGTGCAAGGAGCTCATAGCATGCCTTGTCAATAGGCCTCCTTGTGTATGCAGATGTGATATTATAGGGGCTTCTGCCGCAGTAGGTGGACAGCTGCTGACTAGGCTAGATTAGGACATGGGGAGATGTCGTATATAGAAGCAACAATCTTTTTTGTTTCTCCTCCTTGCCCTACTCACTCTCCACTGTGGGCAGAGAGAAAGAGGAGTCAGCCTCATTCTGCTGCCCTGATTTATCCTATAGCAGAAAAGTCTACAGCTGCCAGTCTAATTCTGGGCAGGTTACCAGTATTTTGAACTTCCACTACTACTGGGAGTAATTTTTTTTATCCCTTCTAATGTGAGAGGAAGGATGCCAATTTCAAAGAAAACTAGGGCATGGAATAAGGAAGAGTTGGTTTCAGATCATGACAAATGTAACTCATGGCACAGATTTTTGGTCTCTTTTCTATAACATATTTTGCTTACTATCTGAAAATCTGTGCATTATTGAGTAGGTTGCTTGTTGTGAAAAATATTTATTTTTGCTTGTCTTTTCTTTCTCTGAGGTAAATCTACTGACAGCCTCTCCTCAGCATCATCCTCAAGGTCAACAAGTCCTCAGCTGTTGCATCCAAGGGACTGTGTTACAAACCACCATGGAAAGCCCACTGTAGCGGCTGCCCTTCAAGCCACCACAAAGTAAATTAGAACAGTGTTTATAAAACTGTTTGTCATAGGAATATGTGGGAAACAACAGGGTATAAAGGGGGCACATCATAAAAAGGCTATTGCGTCAGAAGATACCTTGTCACGCTAGGTGATGTAAGTTGCCAAAACTGAAAGAAAGTTTTTTAAAGATGACATTTATTTAACTGTGCTCTTTCCTTTCAAGTATGTAGAGTGATAGGCCATGTGGTCACATCCTCCAGCCTGCCACCTAATATTTTTCTGTAAATGCTCTGGTCAGTTTGAATACTTAACACTATGAAGTAGGGAAAATTTGGCCTCCTGCTATCATCAGCTGTAGCCAGCTTGGCAGTGATAAAGAATTATGGGAGCTGTAGTCCAAACCAGCTGGAAGGCCAAAAATAGTCTATCCCAATATGTGGGGATATAAGAACCTGCCTTTACATTAGGACATGATATTTTCCTGTCTAGCCCAGTGCTGTCTCTTAGCCTGGTTGCTACTTAGCCTCTTAATTCCTATGAAAGCAGTAAGTTTTTCACACATGGCTTCTCCATTTTGGCTTTATTTTTGTAAAGTAAATCATGACATGCTGTAATATGTCATATGTTGTTATTCATCTGAGGTTGTATTTATCTAATTTTCAGACCTGCTAAGTACCAGATGATTTTTATTGTGTCCTGATAGGTAAAACCATAAAATTCAAAGAGGGTGTACTTTCTTTTTCACATGATTGTATGTTTCCTCTCTGCTGGACTTCCCCTTGTGCACTACTCCCAAGGTCATCAAAATATTTAGTATTTATATCATTATGACTTCATGAAATTCAACTTCTGTGTGTTCACACAGAGGCCTAGAGATGGGGTGCTTGTTTCACTTTGAACATGAAATTTTAGGAAGCTATGCATTATCTCCTACTAGTAACCCCTTTGTGTTTTCTCCTCACTTCTGTTTTGTTTTATTTTGGGATATTAATCAGAGAAATTCTTTAAGGCAGGAAAGACAGACAAGCTGCATAGTGCCTTTTGATTAGGAGCTGTAGGAACTCTCTGTGGAAGCCCCCAGGATAAAAATTGGATTCCAGAATGGTTTTGTTTGGTTGCTTTGCTTTTAAAGGCAAACTGCATGGTGGAGTTTTCTCTAGCCCCAGTAACAGATCTGTCTGCATTAGGCCTTGCTCAGAAGGTTTCAATCTGTGTAGTCCTGAATGATCCTACTTCTCTTGTTTGCTAGTTGTGCCAATAGGCATCTACAGTCACCCTCTTTGAATAGAGGGTGGTGATAGTGAAGTGTCCTGCTTAAAATTTAAGCATCTGAGAACAAGGGAGTTGTCAAAGTGTTTTGATGACACAACAAAGGAGAGGTTTGATACCGGCTGGCCTTCAGGTTTGTACTGTTTTCCCCAGCCACTGACCTTTTAAAGCTAACTTTGTTTTCTCTTCTTGTCTAGTGACAGTGCATTTCAGATTATCACCGTTTCCAAGGGAACAGGCCTCGGCTTGAACATTGTAGGAGGCATTAACAGGAATGAAGGGCCCTTGGTGTATATTCTGGAAGTTATTCCTGGAGGTGATTGTCACAAGGTAGAGAAGGGGTGGGAGAAGGCTTGTTCTGTTCACTCTTTTTTATCTTGCAGTCCACTCTTATATGGGGGTGTGAAGGGGGAAATATTGCTGAGTATGTTGCTAGAGCTGCCATCCCTACCCAGCCAGCATGTGAGCAAACCAGGGAGAGGATTATTTAGTAGCTGTTCAACTGTTGTAAGTGGTCTTCAAGACTATGGTGGATTTGCAGTGGTCGAAAAACAGGGAAGAAGCAACCTATTGTTGGGAATCTTTCATTTCTTCTTGCAGGAAGATTCTTAGCTCTACCAATCCAACCACAGTTGTGCAGTTAAATTAAGAAAGAATCAAGACCTCTGTTTTGAGGGAGGGGCAGATAAGCAGGACATTTAAGCACACACTTAAAATAGATTTTGGAGGGATCTGTTCATTGTCATATCAGTTAACAAAAAGCCAAGAGGATTTGGACAAGGATTTGGGGGCAGCAGTTTGTCAGAAATTGTCTATATGGGCAGCAGTTTTGGTGAGCCAAGAGCTATGGAACTAGCCAGATGTCACAACAGAAGGACAGTCTGAGAGATAAGCTCCAGGAGTAAGCCAGAAGTCATGACTGAAGGACAAACTGAGGGGAGGAAATAACCAGAGCTAATAAAATCCTTGGCTGTAATCCAGTTGTAAGTCATAGCTAGAGTAGACCCACTCACCAGATCCCCACTGAGTGTGAGCCTACTCTAGTTGTGACTTGCCAGCCCATGTTCCTTGAGTAAGGCTCAACTGGAATAGGAAGCCCTGTTTTATTGTTACACTTCTTTCTCTCTCAAAGGATCCAATAGCCAACAGTATCCATTCAGGGCCAGAAGGTTTTTTCTTGACAACCTTCTCTCTACAATCCAGTGCTATGCCGTATGGAGCAGCGGTGCTGACGGAGGGAGAAGGTGGGGACTGGTGACTCTGATTAGGCAGACAGTTAATCTGCTCTGGGTGTTAGACTGAATTGGATAGGAGGTATGTGACAGGATCACTCCTGATGTTCCAACTAATACCTGCCCTTGCAAAATCAGAGTCACTGTGAAGCTCATTCTTTCTGCTGCTCCTGTTCAGGATGGTGCCTTTCCTTACCTCCCTGATTCAGCAGCAGAAAATGATCAAAGGCAACATTGCTGAAGGAAAGAGTGGTGGTAGAAATACACCAGCCCAGCAAGCAGTTGGCAACACCTGGCTTTCCTTTGCTCTGGGAAAGCCCAGAAGCAAACCTCTTTTTGCTTTCTTCTGCCACAACAAGGTTTCTAAGGCAGAGCCATGCCTGCTGTTGAGAAAGACAGACTAGTGGAGGCTATGGGTATGAGGAACAGACTCACTATGTAGATCACCCTGCTTGATTTTCTGCTAGATTTTTTTTCTAAATAATTAAGCACATTACTATGGAAATGCATACGAATTTTGGTCCATTTCTCAGACGTTCATCTGCTACTTCTTTTTTTAAATTTTTTTTTATCTCTGAGCCGTTACAAATACCAAGGTAGATAAATTCTGGATCAGTGTAATCCTAGCCTATTGCTGATGACATCTTGCAGCTTCTGGCTACTAGTGCTGGACACAAGAGGCCTGGAGAGGCAGAGAGGATGCACCTGGTATAAATGTGCTGTGCTTTATAGGAACAGAAGCCTTGGTTAAAACATGTATTGGTTCCCCCCACCCTTCACCAGAATTTAGAAAGCTACTTCAACAAGCAGTTAGTTACATCTTAGATGTAAGCCATCACTGCACGTTTATTAGTTGCTGCTGTCATTGCAGTCTTTAACTCTACTGTTTTTCAAAAGTAATTAAAACAAATTTATTTTTAAGGAAAAAAAATCTAGGTGCTACAAGCCTCTGCCCTATCTTACAAAATACACTCTTCTCATGCATTTTGTTGTTGCCTCAAAACCCCAATGAGAAGATGTGGTAGCAGCATAGGTCACAGAGCAAGCCAGCCTATAAACCAACTATTCATCACCAGATGAATAGTGAACCACATCTGAGTTCTTTATACCAAGAAAATCCCGTGAGGTACTAGTTCCCCTCTATTCGGCACTGGTTAGGCTTCATCTTGAGTACTGTGTCCAGTTCTGGATAACGCACTTCAAGAAGGATTCTGACAAACTGGAACAAGTTCAGAGGAGAACAACAAGGATGGTCAGGGGGCAGGGAACCAAGCCTTATGAGGAAACACTGAAAGAATTGGGCATGTTTAGCCTTGGGAAAAGAAGACTGAGAGTAGAAATGATAGCACATTTCAAATACTTGAAAGGCTGTAATCCAGAGGAAGGGCCGGATCATCCCAGAGGGCAGGACACGCAACAATGGATTAAAGTTACAGGAAGCCAGATTTCGGTTGAATATCAGGACGAACTTCTTAACTATTAGAGCAGTACTATAATGGAACCAATTACCTTGAGAAGTTGTGAATGCTCCAATTTAGACAACCACCTGATTGATATACTTTGATTTGTATTCCTGCACTGAACAGTGGGTTGGACTCGATGGCCTTATAGGCCCCTTCCAACTTCACAATTCTCTCATACCATGTTCCTTTTGTTTCTTACCCATTTTTATTAATGTAGATGCTCTTGATGGGACAACCAAGTTCATCCTTCTGTATTTTAGTCCAGGAATGTGCATTTTTAAAATATACTGCAACTCCACTTCCCTTTCTGTTCTTTCTGTTCTTTTTGAACAATCTATATACTTCGATTGCTGTGTCAGTCATGGAAGTCATTCCACCAAGTTTTAGTTATCCTTGTCAAATCATATTTACCCTCCTGAACTAAGATTTCTTGTTTCCTTCCCATACTCTTGGCATTTGTATATAAACACTTCATATTGCATGATTTGTGGCCTGCTCTCCTCTATAAATTTTTATGAAGGTTATTATTGGCCCCCATTAGAGCTACTCAGTCTGTTCCTCTTATTGTGCATAAGCCATAATCTCTCTTTACCTCTGAGTTTGCATCTCTCTTCCCCTTTCTGTTCAGTTTAAAGCCGTCCTGATGTTGTGGCCAAACATATTCTTCTCAGTCCTTGTGAGGCGCAACCTATCACTTTCCAGCAGTCCATCTTCCAGGAAACTTTGCCCATCATCCCAAAAACCAAATCTCTCACATCAACACCACCTTTGTAGTCAGTCATTCACTTGGAGTATTTCCCTTTCCCTTTTTATTCCCCTAATAAGTACTGGTACTATGGACAAGAAGATCATCTGGGCCCTAAAGTCCTTGAGTTTCCTTCCCAGAGTTTCAAAGTCTGATTTCTTTGTTGTTCCTTTTGGCTGTCTCATTTGTTCCCACATGGACGAGAAGCAAGGAGTATGTATCTGCAGGTTTTATGAGTGATAGCAACCCTCCTGTCGCATATCTAATCTCTCCTCCCAAGAGACAGCATACCTGGTGGGTCTGTTTGCTGATTTGGATCTTTCCAGCACATTTCAGTTTCAGTCCCACACAGCAGGGCGTCTCCTACTACAACTACGATTCTTCTTTTTGTAGGGTGTGGGTTCAGTGACTCTGCTTGGCTGAGCTTTAGCTTCTCTCATGTCCTTCCATAGGGCCTCCTGTATGTCTTCCTCTGCATTCTGTCTGTCAGACTGCTCTTCAAGTTAGGAGCAAAAGAAGGAGTAGACCCTCTTCAAGTAGTTTTGCAGTTGCACTGGTGAAGAGGGTGTGCTCCTTCCTTTGCTCCTAACTGTGACTCTTTTCCATGGTGCTTTCTCCACTATGTTTGTTCTCTCCTCAGCATTCTCCTCCTCTGCTTTGTCTTGCAGTTCTTCCACTTCCAAGCGCCTTCCTTGCTGCTGCTGCTGCTTGAGAGCTCTGTCTATGTACCCTTCATCTTCTCTTATAGCCTGAAGTTTAGCCACTCACTGTTCCAAATTCTCTTACTTTTTCTTCCAACATTGAAAAGTTTGCACTTGTTGCATGTGTATGCTGTGTTGTTCTTAAGCATGAAGACGGACATTGCACACACTCTGCAGTTCACCACCACCGAAGTGTCTCTTCCCTCCACAATCTCTATTATCTTTTTACTTTCTCCTATTTATATATGAGTGCCCTTTTATTTTGTCTTGTCTGCCTCAAAAGATGCTGAGAAAGTCCACTAATATATAACTCTTTGCCTTTGTCTCCTTGGTCTCCCTTTTTCTTTTGTTTCTTCCTCCAGCAAACCCTTTCCTTACTACTTCTCCCCGCAACAAGCTCCTGTTAGCTCTCGTTGTTCACTTACTCTATGGTCTGTCTCAGTTTTATTCCTCTGCTTTGCTCTGTTAGGAGTCAGCAAAGAGAAAGCAAACCAGGTTAGCATTGCTTATGATTGTAGCTTTTATAGGTGGCAATTTTATGTCTTCCCAATCATCTCTCCATTTCCTTTGCAGTTTGTATCCGTTTGGGATTAGATCTCTGCATTATCTAATCCAACCCTGTTCTTAGAGAGAGGCAGTTCTTCATCTAGAGCAAAACTGACTAATAACCTGTCAATTTTGTGTTGTTCTCCAAGGTATAAGAGTTAACATTCTCCCTTCTGTTACTAACCCTTTTTATAGCTAGAAGAATCTTGAAGTTCTCAACAAATCTCCTTGGCCGTTTAAAGCTTTTGCTTCTTCTTTGAAAGAACAGCCAGGATAAGAAGTTATTCCTATGCCTTATATGTACCTTTTCTTAAATGTTTTTTGGGAAAGAATCAACATATTCCTTTCTCCGCCTTGAATGTACCAGTCCTTATAGTTATTGCTCATAAACTTCCATTTATCATCTTTATGCCTTCTCTCTAAATCCTTTTCAGGTTTTTATTACCCTTCCTGAATTCCGATGCCTGGAACCGAACATAATGTACCTACTGAATTTCACTAGTGCCAAGTGGTACTTGGAATTTGGAAACAACACACCACTTAATACAAGCTAAAGCAATGTTTGCCTTTTGTGCCATAGTGTTGCCTTATTACTTCTGCTTATACAACTGCTGTCAGAACAGCTGCTTCCTCTTCAGGAGTCTTGCATTTTGCATTTGTGAGTTTGTGTGAATTACTGTGCAGTTTCCAATGGGTAATTAAAGTCAGTTTGTTGGTGTGATCAGAGTTTGAACATGCAGTTGCCAATCCAGTGGGTATAAGGGTAAAGCTTGACTAATGCTGAAGACAATATCCAGATTTCTCCCACCTAGCAGTGCTAGAGGTAGGGTGAGTGGGGAAAAAGGCAGTAGCAACAGCAACTGCATTAATAGTTCAAAACAAAATATATCTTCATATGGTATTCAGGAGAGGATCCCCTTCCCCTCTCTTTATACTTCCAGTTTTACACCTATGGAAAAAAACATACATCTTCTCCAGCATAGCACCCTCTAGACAGTTCCTGCCATTCTTAACCATTGGCCAAACCATTGGATCTGATGGAGAGTGCAGTCCATAGCATTTGGAGGCAACTACTTATCAAAGGCAAGGTGTAGATTGTGCGTATCAACTAATCTGTGTGGTGGGTGGAGGAATGGCTATTTCAATATATCAGTTTGACATATTTCAGCACACTCTTCCAAATAGTCCAATAAATGTATTATTCTGGATAGTCCTTTGAGCCTGTTATGGCACTTAGCCTGTTACACATTCATTGAAGTGAGTTATCAGTTCCTTGTTATTGACTCAATTGCCAAGGTCTAATTTCAGTTATCACTTAGATCCCGCAAAGCTCCAAGCAACTAATTCTGCTTTAGACTTTGACCATGAGGACCCCCAAATGCAGTGTAGTTGTGCTCTACCAACTCAAATGTACATGAATAGAAAACAGAGGACACATCTTCTTGGGCATCCCCCCAAGTCCCCCCCCCCAAACATTGCTTTTTAAATTCATACTGCTTCATGACTGTGAATGTGAGTAAGCCAAAATGGATGAGAGTGGCCAGAAATAAATTATAATTATGAAAATCTGGCAAGTATTAAAAACCAACTTGTTTTTAATGTGAACCCAGTCTAATTTGGGTCTTGTTTTGTCTATAATGATGTTGTTGGGAGCGTAGTCTCAATACAGATCCATGTGTACCTTCTCCCTCAGTCTTATTTTCTTGAGCTTCACAACTTGGTATGTGGAGGGAAGTTATGGTGGGCCCTCTGTTATAACATGGAGTCTTCTGTGAACTTGTTTTGGGGGTGGGGTGCAGGCAACATGTAGCTCTCCAGAGGTTGTTAGACAGCAAGTCTTATCAGCCATGACCCAGTATAGCCATCAGTGAGAGATTCTGGGAATTGCGATCGAATATCTGGAAGTCCAGTGGTTGCCAGCCCTGCTTTTTGATATAGCCTATGTCTGCTGGAAGCCATGAGAAAGGACATTTTTTTAGCCGAGGCATCAGGAATCATGGGAACTCCATTTCCCTTGGTTGCTGGCAGTTCTGCACGCACAATGTTGTGGCTTGTTACAATCACAGACTTTGGAAACTCCTGTCTTACACTTTTATTACTGCCAGGTTCATTTCAGCTATGGAAAAGGAACAGGAAGGGAGGACAATGAAGATGGCAGTTCAAAGCAGGGAATGAGGGCAAAATGGCTTCATATCAAGCTAGCTCTGGAGTTGATGGGAATTTGGGGCCTGATTTGACACCTGCCGGGAGTGGGGATGTTGCCATGGCAACACTCCTTTTTGAGCCACCTTCTGTGTTTCTTTTTCAACACTCTTTCCTGTCCCTAGTTACAGCAAAAGCCATTCTAAAACCCGCTTGGTTTTCAGAGAGAGATGTCCTGCACACAGAGATCCCCTCTTGTTGTGTGTACGGTGTCCGTTGCCCTTAGCTACCGGGGACATTTCATGTCAAACAAACATGAGCATAGTTATACCATAGAAAGAATATACATGGCTGTCAAAGAAGTTTTTAATTTCCTGTGTTCAAATTTTATTGAATTTATTGGGAGGAATTCATTTGCAGTTGTTTAACCAATCCTTAAGTACATGAAGGTAATTCCTTTTTCCCTTAACGATGTGTTCCACAGTTTTTGCTGGGAAATAGTTTCCAGTGGAGTCGGTGCTGTTGACCACCAGTGCCACTAGAGGTCAGCATCGTGTTGATACTCATTGGTGGATAAAAAGAAGTAATTTGGAGGCATTTGGGCCAAGTCAGAAATGATTATTAAAGAACAGAACAGATGTTATTGCAGACTGATACAGTGGCTGAAGTTTTAAACCATCAAGTGTGAACCAATCTAAGGCAGAATCTTCTGGAGCAAAACAGAAATCAAAACGCAAATCTTATATATAAAATACTGTTGGATGAAAAATTAAAAATCAACATACATCTCAGATCTGCTGAAGGTAATGAGGTTAAGGATGTATATAGCTCATTACCTTCAGCAGATCTGAGACTACAGACCTTACCTGGGTTCCTAAAGGTGCTACACCCTGCAGCCCCTCTCATGATTTGATGGGTGCCAAATTGGAGAAGGCTGCACTAGCTTATTGAGATAAAAATCTTTATACAAGCAGGATGCAATTGTGACTGGTGTCTCTATACCCTGATCCAGATGTTCACCAAAAGTGCATGTATAGTGATTAAAATCATATCCCTTACTCCAAACCTCTCTGATAACAAATTAATCCAGCTCAGAACTGGATTAACTGGTACAGAAACGTCTCACAGCCCGTCTGTAGCTTAATTCTAAAACAAAACTACCATCTGTGTCCAATTTTATGCCCAGTGAAATTCCACTGACATCTCTCTGAACTGTTATTTTAAATCAGAAAGAAAGGGGGGAAATCCAAGCTTTGTAGCAACAAATCTGTTCACCAAGATTTTCATGCTAACCTCTCGTTGACAGTACGTCCAGTATCGCTTGATTATCCCGTTTCATATTCCTTCCCCTCACTTTTCATCCTTTCATTTTTGCATGATTGTCTTTTCCATTTACTGCAGATCACAATAAATCTCTGTTTTAATACAATACCTAGCCTAAATAGGGGCAATAGGGTATCACTTTTACCAATCCCACTTCTTATCTTGCATTTTAATAACCTTTTGAGTTGCTGTGGTGTTCTGGATTTTAGCTCTTGCCTAAAGCAGCACTTCCAAACGAAACTACTCTCCCAGGCACAGTGGGTCAGCTCTTCTACCAGTTCAGAATAGATGTCAGCACATGGCATTTTAAAAATTCCCTGTACATGGAACAGGAGCATGTCAGGCAGAAAGCCCAAGGAGAATTCCTCCCTTGACTGTATGAGCTCTGAACAGTGGAATTGTTTTATTTTTAAAGAACATTAAAGCACACTTCATTTTGATCCACAGGAAACGATTGCATGACATACATTTTCAAAGAGTAATGCAGTTTTGACCAAACTCCAGGAGGCAGTGGAAGACAGGAGGGCCTGGCGTGCTCTGGTCCATGGGGTCATGAAGAGTCGGACACGACTTAACGACTAAACAACAACAATGCAGTTTTGCTCTTGCAGCCCCCTTCCTTTGCATGTACACATAACACGTATTAATGCATAGGTCAAAAAGCCATCAGGTCTCTTGGGGCAGGAGTCTGGTAGGGCAGCAAATTTCAGCTATTCAGACCTGGTAAACTAGACTGGTATGCATGTACAAGCCACTTCAAAAATATATATATTGCTGCTGTTGTAGCCGCTCCCTGCTCACAGTGTGTGCACTCTATGACATTGTGTGCTATTAGTAGCTTCTCCCTGCTGCAGCTCCTTGCAAAGAATGGTGACCCTCTACAAAATAACCAGTTTCTGCTTCTGGTGAACAAACTGGACACCATTGCTTGGGCATGAGATCAGGGAAAAGGGTAAGGGCCAAAAAGCCATCAGTTTGAACAGGGCAGTTGTATGTCAGAGCCCTCTCCCTCCCACCACAATATTGCAGTGTATAAAGAAAGCAGGCCGAGTCTGGCACTTCAGTAAATCAATCCTGGCTAGTCCCTTCTCTAATAGTGTCTCTCCGTACAGTGTGACAGATTGAATAACCCAGCTTTCCTTGGGAGTTATAGATTTCAGAAGCTTGTGGTGACCTTTTTGGGCTGATGGGGAAAAACAGTGCTAAATGCTGTCCTTGTCGCTCTTGTTAGGATGGCCGACTGAGATCTGGGGACCAGCTTGTATCTATTAACAAGGAATCATTGATTGGAGTCACTCACGAAGAGGCGAGAAATCTAATCAATAGGACCAAGCTAAGGTAAGTACTGCACCACAAAGCCAGAACCCTGAACCTGGTGTTTTACCCTCCGTTATTTCCCGTGACCTCTTTAGCCCTCTCTATTCCAGAGAGAATTGTGGGCACATATTAATAAAAATGCTTTCAAATTAATGATACTGAACTGGCAGCTACTAGAAATAAGCCTTTGCATGTTAACTTGCATTGTAAGCTTTTAGGAGAAAAAGAAATGCACGCAAATTGTAGTTTTTCCCTTTTAAAACAGCAACTCCCAGTGCTACATTAGAAGCTGTATGGAAAAAGCTAAGGTGGCATGGAGAGTGAAAGAGAGCAACAGCTTCAGAAAGGGTGCTTTTTATAATTTTTAATTGTTCTAGGATGATACCTGTGGGCAACTCTTCTCTTTTTTTCCATTTAGATCAAATTCCTCTTGGGAGATAGCTTTCATTCGACATGAAACTTCTCCCAGCCAAATGGAAACTACGCAGCCCTCCTCCGGTCATTTAGTGTCAAGTACATACAGACAGCAGCACACTCCGTTGGCACTCAGTTTGGCTTTGTCTCCTAATGAGAACCTTACTTCGAAGATGTCTGTTTTGAATGTGGTCAGTATCCTCTTTAGCCCATACGAAGAGTCATTGTGTCAAAATTTTAACTCTTCATAGGAAATAACTCTTCTTGTTTGGAACAAAAGGCAGGAACCCTTTGACTTTCCAGATGTTTTGGATTTTCAGAAGTCTCAGAAACCCTGACTAGATTGGCCAGAAATGAAGGATTGTGGGACTTCCAGCCCAAAACCTCTTCAAGCCAAACTTCTCGCTGGCCTCGGTTTAGAGCAGTGGTTCCCAACCATGGGTCCCCAGAAGTTCTTGGACTAAAATTCCCAGAAGCCTTCACCACTAGCTGTGCTTCCTAGGATTTCTGGGAGTTGTAATCCAAGAACATCTGGGAACCCAAGATTGGGAACCACTGGTTTAGAGTAAGATTGTTGTCACCCTTAACAATGCTGTGGAATATACCTAGGAGATAATGTTTTAGAGCAGTGGTCCCTAACCTTTTTGACACCAGGGACCAGTTTAGTTGAAGACCATTCTCCCAAGGGGGGGGGCAGAGAGGTACTTGTTATGCAGTAGGTTGTTGGAGGATAGCTTTGAATCGAGCTCATAAAGGATATGGCAAGCAGGAGTAGGAGGTGAGCTGCAATTGAAGCTCCGCCTCCTGTCAGATCAGCAGTGGCTTAGAACCTAAGAGGAGTGCAGGCTCCTATGAGATTCTAATGCCACAGGCACAGCTGATCTAGCAGCAGCTGGAGGGGAGCTGCAATTGAAGCTCCGCCTCCTGTTAGATCAGCACAGCTTAGAACCTATCAGGAGCGCAGGCTCCTATGAGATTCTAATGCCACAGGCACAGCTGATCTAGCAGCAGCAGGAAGGGAGCGGGGAGCGAAGCTCCGCCTCCTGTCAGACCACCAGCAGCATTAGAACCTAATAGCGTGCTGACAGGAGGTGGAGCTTCGCTCGCCGCTCACCACCTGCTTGCTGCTCATCTGTCCCAGCCGCCCAGTCCTTCCAAGGCCACGGACCGGGACCAGTATGTGGCCCAGGGGTTGGGGACCCCTGTTTTAGAGTATTAGTCATTCATTCGTGGAATAACCTAGTGTAATAATTGTTCCCATTTTAAATAAGCAGTGTTTTCAGAAGTCACCTGCCTTAGACGATGCCTAGATTGGATTTGGAAAAAAGGTTTTTGTTTGTTCATTTATTCTGTTAATGTATTTTCCACTGATGCTTTCAATGTGGTTTGCATTTGAAAATAATGGTATACGATGTTTGATGAAAACGGTCCAAAAGAGATGGGGAAGATGTGGCCAGGAGGTGAAATCACATATCAGCATGTGTATAATCCGTTGTCATGCTTAGAACTGCCAGATGAACCCCACAGGATGTGATGTGTAATTTATTTTGCCATGGTATAAGCATTCCTAAAGACATTGTGCTACATTCCTGACACATAACTTACACTACAAAATCTACAAAATATAAAATATTCAGGATAATTGCATATATTGGTCTGGAAGGTACAAAAGAGGCCAGTTTGCATTAGAATTGATCAGAATGAAACTCTTCAAACTCTCTTAGGGTAGAATCTGTTTCTTGCCCCTGATTAGTGCAGCCCTTGAAAAGAAAGTTTGCTTCTATTTGTATGGAGTCTCCTTTTCATTGTCATCTAGCCAGCCTTCGACAAAGCTGCAAATTATGCCTCCTGTCAGCCCAGGTCAAGGTGCATAGCATCCAACACCAGCCATTTTATACAGCTGTCTACACATGGACATCACCAGATGGACAATACCGAAATCAGATTGATTATATTCTCTGCAGCCAAAGATGGAGAAGCTCTATACAGTCAGCAAAAACAAGACCTGGAGCTGATTGTGGCTCTGATCATCAGCTTCTTAGAGCAAAATTCAAGCTTAAACTGAAGAAAGTAGGAAAAACCACTGGGCTAGTCAGGTATAATCTAAACCAAATCCCTTATGAATACACAGTGAAAGTGAAGAACAGATTTAAGGAATTAGATTTGGTGGTCAGAGTGCCTGACGAACTATGGATGGAGGCTCGTAACGTTGTACAGGAAGCAGCAACAAAAACCATCCCAAAGAAAAGGAAATGCAAGAAAGCAAAGTGGCTGTCCAACGAGGCCTTACAAATAGCAGAGAAGAGAAGGGAAAGAAAATGCAAGGGAGATAGGGAAAGTTACAGAAAATTGAATGCAGACTTCCAAAGAATAGCAAGGAGAGACAAGAGGGCCTTCTTAAATGAACAGTGCAAAGATATAGAGGAAAAGAATAGAAAGGGAAAAACCAGAGATCTGTTCAAGAAAATTGGAGATGTTAAAGGAACATTTTGTGCAAAGATGGACATGATAAAAGACAAAAATGGTAGGGACCTCACAGAAGCAGAAGACATCAAGAAGAGGTGGCAAGAATACACAGAGGAATTGTACCAGAAAGATCTGGATGTCCCGGAGAACCCAGATAGTGTGGTTGCTGACCTTGAGCCAGACATCCTGGAGAGTGAAGTCAAGTGGGCCTTAGAAAGCATGGCTAACAACAAGGCCAGTGGAGGTGATGGCATTCCAGTTGAACTATTTAAAATCTTAAAAGTAGACGCTGTTAAGGTGCTACACTCCATATGCCAGCAAGTTTGGAAAACTCAGCAGTGGCCAGAGGACTGGAAAAGATCAGTCTACATCCCAATCCCAAAGAAGGGCAGTGCCAAAGAATGCTCCAACTACCGTACAATTGCACTCATTTCACACGCTAGCAAGGTTATGCTCAAAATCCTACAAGGTAGGCTTCAGCAGTATGTGGACCGAGAACTCCCAGAAGTACAAGCTGGATTTCGAAGGGGCAGAGGAACTAGAGACCAAATTGCTAACATGCGCTGGATTATGGAGAAAGCCAGAGTTCCAGAAAAACATCTACTTCTGCTTCATTGACTATGCAAAAGCCTTTGACTGTGTGGACCACAGCAAACTATGGCAAGTTCTTAAAGAAATGGGAGTGCCTGACCACCTTATCTATCTCCTGAGAAATCTATACGTGGGATAGGAAGCAACAGTTAGAATTGGATATGGAACAACTGATTGGTTCAAAATTGGGAAAGGAGTACGACAAGGCTGTATATTGTCTCCCTGCTTATTTAACTTATATGCAGAATACATCATGCGAAAGGCAGGACTAGATGAATCCCAAGCCGGAATTAAGATTGCCGGAAAAAATATCAACAACCTCAGGTATGCAGATGATACCACTCTGATGGCAGAAAGTGAGGAGGAATTAAAGAACCTCTTAATGAGGGTGAAAGAGGAGAGCGCAAAAAATGGTCTGAAGCTCAACATAAAAAAAACACTAAGATCATGGCCACTGGTCCCATCACCTCCTTGCAAATAGAAGGGGAAGATATGGAGGCAGTGACAGATTTTACTTTCTTGGGCTCCATGATCACTGCAGATGGTGACAGCAGCCACGAAATTAAAAGACGGCTGCTTCTTGGGAGGAAAGCGATGACAAACCTAGACAGCATCTTAAAACGCAGAGACATCACCTTGCCGACAAAGGTCCGCATAGTCAAAGCTATGGTTTTTCCAGTAGCGATGTATGGAAGTGAGAGCTGGACCATAAAGAAGGCTGACCGCCGAAGAATTGATGCTTTTGAATTGTGGTGCTGGAGGAGACTCTTGAGAGTCTCCTGGACTGCAAGGAGAACAAACCTATCCATTCTAAAGGAAATCAACCCTGAGTGCTCACTGGAAGGACAGATCCTGAAGCTGAGGCTTCAATACTTTGGCCATCTCATGAGAAGAGAAGACTCCCTGGAAAAGACCCTGATGTTGGGGAAGTGTGAGGGCAAGAGGAGAAGGGGACAACAGAGGACAAGATGGCTGGACAGTGTCATCGAAGCTACCAACATGAATTTGACCAAACTCCGGGAGGCAGTGGAAGACAGGAGGGCCTGGCGTGCTCTGGTCCGTGGGGTTACGAAGAGTCGGACACGACTTAATGACTAAACAACAACAAAATCATAAGTTTGCTGATGATATGCAACTCTGTCTGTCCAGTGGATGCTGTCCAGGACACTCAAGCACTGCCTGGAATCAGTCTTGAAATGGACCAGGGCTAAGAGGCCCAGACTGAACCTGAACAAGATGGAGATCTTGTTCCTGGGGGGCTCCTCATATAGGTTGAGATTACCCCTAAACTGGACATGTTATCCTTCCGGTTAGGGAGCAAATCTGCAATCTAGGTGTGATTCTAGACCCAGTTCTGTTATGAGATTCCCAAATTGCAGCCATGTCCACAGCCACCTTTACCCAGCTGAGGTGAATCACCCAACTCCACCCCTTCCTAGATAAGGATTCCCTCAAGACCTTGGTAAATACATTGACTTCTGTATCAACTATTGCAATGCTCTCTACATGGGGCTTCCCTTCAGGCTGACCCAGAGATTGCAGTGGGTCCAGAATATGGCAGCCATACTGGTGGCTGGTGTAGGTTTGATCACATCTCTCCAGTATTGCACCACCTTCACTGGTTACCTGTTGCATCCCAGATCAGATTCAAGGCGTTCATGGATTTGGGACCACATTACCTGTTGGAATGTCTTTCCCCAGGGTCATCTGCCTGCTGCACCAGGTTCTCCCAGGCAATGCTCCTCTGAATAGCCACATCAGAGGAGGCCAGGAAATCATCCAGTAGAAGTAGAGTCTTCTTTGCTGTGGCACCAACACTTTGAAACCACCTTTAAATAGAGCTGCGCCTGGCTCCCTCCCTCCCAATATTTAAAAGACAGTTAAAAACACTGCTGTACAGAGAGGCCTTTTTTGGCAACCCTGCCTGATGCATTTTTTCTTTTTTCCATTTATTCTGTTTGATAATTTGCTTATATGCCTCATGCTCCACGTTTTATCCTTACAATACACACCACTTGAAGTTTTTGTGGTTTGTTTAACTGTTTTATTTAATATATGATTATTATAATATTTTTAACTTGTAAAGCACCCAGAATAGTGCATTGCACTAATGGGGAGTGAGTAAATAAATAAATAAATACTGTCCTCCTTATTTCGGCCAATATCTTTTCTTTACTGTAGAAGGGAGATCGAATTGGGGCCCAGAGCCTGCAAAAAAAAATGTCCCTGGGGATTAGTGTGTACTTTGTCGGCTCTAGCAGGATTCCCAGTCTTTCCATTGCATTAATAAAAGTTTTGTGCTTTGCAAGGAAGGGGGTTGCCTAAGATGTTTCCAAAAGTCTTACACTGTATTGACGTGGACTTTCTCTGTAATGTAAAGACGAATATGTAGATAGAATTGTAGATTTCCATAGTCCTGCGAAATAGCAGGAAGTAGTGAAATCCTCAGTACTACGCTTTTAAAAAAAGATATATATTGGAAGAGACAACTCCGCTTATGTGTTGCCTATGAAAAGTTCTGTGTGGTTTGCAGTGCCTCTTGTGAAACTCCACTATAAGGTGGACACCACTGTAAGGACTATATATGGAAGCCTACTAGGAAAAAGCAGTTGTAAAATCAAGCCAGCTGGAGAAGCAGGAGTGGAATTACTCGTAGCTATCATTCCTCCATCAAGAGTCCCCTTGCTGCACATCATAGGTTGGCCACATGGATAATAGAATATACCATCCCCTTTTTTGTGGCTGATGGTTTGGACTGGTGACTGTCGATAGGCTCAGCCTGCATAATAAGTTGCTTTTGGCTTGCATCCTTTTTATAATGTACCTTACTCACAGCATATAATTCTGTTCCTTCCACAATTGATTGATTGATTGATTGAACGAACAAACGAATGACTGAACGAACGATTGAACTTCTAGACTGCCCATCTGACCGATGGTCACTCTGGGCAGTGTACAACAGTAAAAACTAACTATACAGCATACACTATAGCTACATCACTACATTTGATGAGTCAGTGTGAGAATTGTTGACAGAAGTGAGCAGAGCAAAGGAAGAACAGACATGTTCACATACTAACTCTTCCGGTATTGTTTGAGGAATTGTTTGTTGCCTACTTTTCCACACGGGTTTCTGATCCTCATGCTACGGCAGAGATAGGGAACCTATGGCCTCCCAAATGTCGGACTCCAACTCCCATCAACCCAAGTCAGTATGACCAGCAGTCACATACAGTGTAAAACTATAAAATGGTAACATCTGGCAGGCCAGACAGGTTTCCTATCGCTCCTATAAAATTTGTGGTTTGGAACAAGTGTTTGCTTTCAGATGACATATGTTTTTAGTCTGGTCCTTGACCTACTTTAGTAAATGGCACTTCCTAATTTTCTGTTTTTCTTTCATAGATGAAAACTGGATTCAAGAAGAGAGAACAATCTTCAGCATTTTCTTCAAACAGTACCATTGACATGTCCGCTGGGGGTAAATGCTCATTCATTTGTTTCCCCTTCCTGTCTCTCTCTTTCTGCTACTGCTTTTTCCTATAAGTAACATGTAATGTGTTTTATTTTCCTTTTAAAATGGCTCCATATGGGCCATTTTTTTTATTTGAATGAAAGTCTAAAACGAATGGATTGTCCACCAGTTCCTTTGCAATGTAGTGACTGTTGGCTGTTTTATGAGACAGCTGAACAACAATGGGCTGCCCTTGCTTGCAATATTTGATTGCATTGATACAGCTATAATACAGACTTTTATACAACATAATTGGGGCTACCGGTCCCAGAGCACAGTCCTAAGTGTTCGTTTTGGCAAAGTTTATTTGCTTTCAGACCAGCCATCCCTAATTGGCACTGTCCAGATGTTTTGTACTGATACCTCATCATCATCCTTGCATATTGTCCATGATGGCTGGTGATAAGAGTTGTAACCCAAATCTTTGGTCTCTAAAACACCTATCGGGTGCCGCCCTAGATGTATTGGAATACAATTCCCATTATCCCTTACTGTCAGCCATTCTAGCTGTGCGAGAGCACATATGGGAGGTGCCAGGTTGGATGAAACTGTTCTAAAAGCAGATGACACAGCAGCCTTGCTGACAGTCATCTGCACTTCTGTGTTTCTGTCATGGAAATGTGGGATAGAAAGGAATTGGATGGATGGAGAGAGAGAGAGTGTGTGTGTCTTTGCGTGTGTGTGTGTGTGTTAGGATTGTATCAGACCTTGGGTCTCTCTTAAACCCTATGAAGTGTTCCTTTGAAATACCCTAGAGTGCACATCTGGGTATGTTCTCAAATGCATCCATCATTCTCATAACAAGAGTTAAATCCAATAACTTGGCTGGAATCCTGCATGAATTGGGATTGTGCTATAGAACAGCCCAGAACAGTCTACAATCTGTGGGGGTTCTGTGACTGATGTGCCAAAGTTCCTCTGCCAACAAATGGCTATGGAAAGGCTTTTTTGAAGGCAGATACTGTTGGTAATCAGTAGGGTTATTTGGCATAGTATAGTGAATAACACTATACATCAAGATCAAGTTGCCATAGAAACTAAATGCCATAGCATTCTGCTTGTATACTGATATGACCATGTGTGATGAAGGACATCACCAAGTGTTAGCTGGTACTGCATTTTGTTTTTCACATCTGCCAAAGCATATCTTATGGAGAAGTCAGGGACTCAGCTATGGACAATAATGGCAGTATATCCTTATTTTGCTTCTGAGTCATTGCTCTTGTCTTAAAGCAGCCGTTGCCAACCTTGGGTATCCAGATATAGTATTCTCAAAGGCTTTCACGGCCGGGATCCGATGGTTGTTATAGGTTTTTCGGGCTGTCTGGTCGTGTTCTTGAGGTTTTTCTTCCTAACATTTCGCCAGTCTCTGTGGCCGGCATCTTCAGAGGACAGGAGTCAGAACTCTGTCTGTGCTCTGGTGCAGTTGGGAGCCAGGCAACAAAGCCTGGCTCCCAGCACTGAAAAACACAGCCTGCAAAAGGTCAACGAACTCTACCCAGCCACAAGGACCAGTGATCACTGCACACAAAAGACTAGCCAACAACACCCATCAATCACAGTAACAGATCATCTCTCCCCCTTATCACAACAATACACCCACAACAAAAAACACGCTGATCACCATAATCACCCAGTCTCCTGAAAAAGGACAAAAAGCTGATCCCACAGCTATAAATACTCAACTATCCCACAAACTGTACCAGAGCACAGACAGAGTTCTGACTCCTGTCCTCTGAAGATGCCGGCCACAGAGACTGGCGAAACGTTAGGAAGAAAAACCTCAAGAACACGGCCAGACAGCCCGAAAAACCTACAACAACCATCTCCAGATATTCTTGGACTAAAACTCCCAGAAGCCTCCAACACTAGTTGTGCTGTCCAGGATTTCTGGGAGTTGTAGTCCAAGAACATCTGGGAACCCAAGTTTGGCAACCACTGATTTAAAGGGACAGGTGTCAAAATTAGTTGAGAGAAGGAGGAGGAAGATTTTGCCAGAACTGTGGATGCAGTCATAGTTATCTCTAGGTTTTTTTAATAGATAATACTTTGTGGAGTGCCATTGTGTAAGTTGAATGCAGTCCAGTAGAAGTGTGTGCTTATAGGAGGGAAGAATCTAGAAGTATGTGGATTATGGCTGAGTTTGTGGTGGACATTCAAAACGTTCAAATTTATAAGTGTATACTTAGTCTAACAGGTTTGGTACATTTGAAGGGGGGATAGTCTCATTAAACATCACACCCTTGGTCCAGTAAGAAGTGTGACTGTCTTTGGACAAACAAACAAAAACATTCTTAATGGTATATATGCAATTCTGGGCAGCTGAAAAGCTGAGCAAGGAGCTGTTGGTCACTATAGTGGATCTTTCCACTGTAGTGACCAACTACATTTAGCATTTGTAGGATTAAAAACTGGCCAGTGATTTGAACTGATAAAAGGGAAAACTACACGTAATACAGTAAACTGAACTGCTGGCACCAGAGGAGAAGGCAGCCGAATCCTCCAGGAAAGCCCAAGATCTTCCCTGGATTATCCAGTCACTGAGGCATTAGGGAGGGCCCAGATGGAAATCACCACACTCTATATGTATCTCCATGCAGCGGCTCTGCCTGCCATTTTGTGGTACTGTAGAGAGAAGAGAAAGATTTGTATTGCTACTGAAGTGTTATTAGTGCTCTGGAGCATTATTTTCTTCCTTGTTCTCTCCCTCATCTTAATTTATTAAACTTTACCGAAATAATGCAGTGAATAGTTCGCTATGCACCCCCACCTCACCCCAGATCACAACCGATTCCATTTCTTCCCCCATTCATGGGAATTAACAAGCAAACAGAGATCTGGAAACACAGAAACAATGGAGTGAGGATGATGGGTGTTAGAATATATCCTAAATGGTGCAGGGTAGGTTGGCCCCAGTCTTTCTCTTTATTCAGGCATAGAGCAGGTGGGGGGCTTCACACATCCCTGAAGCCTCTGTTATGGAACTACATAGTGTCCAAATCCCATAATAAGCATGGGAGTTAATTCATGTGGCCAGGTTGATAAGCATGAGTTGTTTGAACAGTGGGAGTTGAGAACACATCCTTCAAGCAAAAGAAAAAGAATCCCAATTAAATTCTCAATTCACATGCAACCTGTTGTCTCTTAGCTGTTGGCCCCACCTGGAGTGATGATTACGGACTACAGAGGAGGAAGATTTCTCTAAACCCTGCAGTTCGTCTCAAAGTGGATAAACTAGAGACGGTAAGTGTCTTCCGTCGTATTTTTTTCCTTTTTTTCTGAATTTTGCAGCAGAAAATGATTGCTGCACATACCAGTATTCCTGTTATTGAAATTGCTCTTCCACTTGGATAGATAATGTGTTTATCAAACTTATGATTTGCCATGTTGGATCACCATTGATGTCTGATGAAATAATTATTTAGGAAGCATAGAATTCTTGTGGGTCAGTCATTGGCTGAAATTTAACAAATCTGTACTTAAATTCATATGTGCAGTTATTTGTAAACTGCTATATTTATAGAACCCTTGGTTCTAGGTTGAATCTTATTAGGCAAACCATACTCTAGTAGTGACATTCCATTTTTAAATATACAAAACCCTTAGCTGAAACAGTGGGAAAGTCAGCTGTGCTTAAAACCCATTAAATCAATAGGACCTGCTAGTTGTGTAACTAATTTATGTCCCATTGATTTCAGTGGGACTTTAATATGATACAGCTTTCTTTGGCTTTAGCCCTTGTTATCTTTACTTTTAAAAATGCAGTCAGACTAGTTTATTTCTAATGATCTCTGAAATTCACAAAATATTACTGTTTGTCTTCAGCCAAAGTAAATGGACTAACCCATATTGGCCAACAGTCATAAGCACTTTGTGGCTGCAGCACGAAATTGTTCTGTTTGTTCTTGTTGCCAAGAAAATGAATTCAGCAAGGATTTTTTGGACTCCGCTAGAGACCTCACACAGGATAAGAGAGAAAGAGTGTACTGAAAAATAAGTAGGAAAATTTACCTTTTAGTTTAGGGAATGAAAAATACTAGATTGTTTTTTAGCAGGATTGCGGTGCTGAAATTGTAGTGAGAATATTCACTTTGGGTGCATTTCCCACAAATTCCTAGTAGGTTTCACAGACTGAAGCGCATTGCAAATTGACTTCTCAGAAGAGTTCAGGAGCGCTCCACCCTCCTGGGTCCTGCTTAACACTTGCTGGGAGCTGTATCACATGTCACAAGCCACCTCCTTGTAGAGGGAGCAGGATTTCAGGCAGTGGTTACTTTGGGAGGGGGGGGGATGCTAAAGCATATGATTTGGCTGTTACGTTGGAGTAGGGGATTGCACACAATAGGATAGCCTTGACCGTATGGAGAAGTTGTTGGTTGGAGGCTAGCATCCACCCATGATTCACAGGGCAGTGGCAGTGACTGCAAGTGAATTCTCTGGAAATTGGTGCTCCTTGCAGTGGGTAAGGGGAAGTGTGAGGGTTCAGGATTTGAACTTTTCAGTCTCGCAACTTTTACATTGGCCAACAAAACAAACATACAGTAGATCTGAAGGCAAACTGGAAAATAAATAGAGAGAGAGACTGATTTACTTCCCAAGTAGTACACAAATGTTCATTTTGTCCCGTTGTCCTCTTTTTTTCAAACAAGATTGGTAGGAGGTTTTCTGTTAAAATGATCCAAATGCCTCTAAAGCCTGTTTACCAGACTTAAAGGCTGAAATTCTGTTGCATGAGGTATGCAGAAGGCAAACAGTGTAACACTCAGTCATTTCTAGTTGGCACTTAACAAGTCCCCACAGGGATTCTCAATGGTAGATGTGCCCACTAGCTTGGCACACATACAAGAATCCCAGAGTGGACTTGTTAATTGCTGGCCAAAGTGACTGTTGCTTTCTACATGCATAGCAAAGCAACAGGATTTCAGCCATCGGTGACATGAGTATGCATACCCTTATCCCTATTTTTAACTCTCTAAGGAATAAATTACCATCTGTTCCCAACCTTAGAAAGATTTCTGAGAAGGGATCATGTACGCTGTAGCAGTTTGATAGTGATTTTTGTTCTGCTTGCTTTAAAAATTAATCTTTCAAGGAATGTATTGCAAATTGCTGGCAGGGCAAAGTGGGAGTGTCTTAAACAAGAACCTTGAGCTCTACTAGCTTCAGTCAGCCAGACATCTCAGTCCTTGTAAGGCTGTAGTACTAGCCTGCCAACTAATCCCATTGCCTGAATATAGTCAGCTGACCTCAGAAGCAAATGGAGACATGTCAGCTCCCATGACATCATTAATTCATAGCCTAATCTGCTTGATCGGATTTCCAGCTTCTGTCCATGACTATTTTTTTCTCTGGCCCTGGGTTCATGATTCCCTGATTTCATGCCAGACCCTGTAGCCTGCCTGTGACCACATTGCATCACAAAAATGGAAACCTCGTAGGACAAAAAAATCACCAGAAAGAAAGATATTTATCACCAAAAAAGGGGAACATTTTTGCTTTAAAAGTTCCATATACTAATTTAAGCTAATATATTCATTTATGTCATAATTAGCTATATCTGCTGTATTTTCAATAGAATTACCATAGTAGAACAGAAGTCTGACCAGGTGATTGCCTTGGTTCCAGTATAGGCAGAAAGGTGGAATTTTATTTAAATCAATAAAGCATAATGCTGAGTAACCTCCTAATATTTTCTGCAGCTCACCAGCCATAAGTGTACTTAGAAAATAGTATTTACTTTGTCTTATATCTTTTAATGTTATTGAAATATATTCATTAAGAATTAAATACTCACTACTTCTACCCATCAAGAACTGACAAATTATATTTTATTTTTAAATTCTTAGAATAGTATCTATTCCTTATATTAAATGCATTGCAAAACAATTGAAATAAAATAAATTCATTCATTTGGATTAACTGTTGAATTCAATCAACATACTTAATTACATATAATTAAAATTGGTAACCTAAAGCACTGATTAGAACACAGGATAGCTGATCACAGGGCACTGCCCCCCAACTGCTGAGCCATTGCCCCATTGCACACATACCCCACTCATGGAATAGCTTTTTAAAAGTACAAATCTCCTGGCTCCTTTTGTTTGCAAGTCATTTCCAAGGGGAGGAATTCAGAACCAAGGCACAGTGAGAAGGATAGTCTCTGAGTTTATCAGTTTCAGAACAAAAGCAACCTCAGAAACTGCACTTCCCATCATGCCTTGGTTTTAAGGACTTCCCAGGAGCCCCCTTAGTCCAGTCAAGACCATGAAGACTCTAGAATAATGATGGGGCAAGTTTTTAAAAAAGAAGGTGGGCCCCCCAAAACCCAGGCCGGTGGCTGTACTACAACTGCCCATCTGACAAGTGGCTCCCTGTCTCAGATCCACACACTCCACAGCAGCTTGTTGTCGAGCCCCCATTTCAATATTTGTATTGTATAGCTCTTGGTTTCCTTCCTTCTTTTTCTTGCATCTCCTGTTTAAAAGAATTCTTATCTGAATAGATACTTTTAGATGCATGAGAGAGAGAGAGAGAGAGAGAGAGAGAGATTTCTAGGCAGATGGCACAGGATACAATCTCTGCATTAGGATGCAGTGTATTAGAGTGAATTTAAATTGCATTAGAGTGAATTTTAGGCAAAAAAAACACAACTCCAAACCCTCCATTATCTCTTGGCTCATTTATTTCTAGAATTGTAAATAACTGTCTAACTTCTGCTAAGTTTAGGAAATCAAGGACAGCATCCTTAACAGAGGATAATCCAGTCTCTGCTTAAAGATCTCTAGTGAAGGAAAGCCCACTACCATTACCTTAAATAACCAACTCCATTGTTGAGCTGATCTGCCAACAAGAGGCAGCTCCTTGTATTCAACTCTGTTGAACTGCAGTGTGCCTTCCTATCATTAAAGGCAAATAAGCCAGATAGATCTAACCTTGCATCCAGGAGCAGCAGAGAACCAGTCTCTCCCTTTTCTCTGATACTTGAGTGCCTTCATGAAATCCTGCAACAGTGATACTTGGAAGCAGATCACCTCCTTTTGTCTGCAGAAGGTTAGAAGTTGGAATATGGCCAACTTTCACTAGACTTGCTGCTCTCCAGAGTTGATAGACTACCTCTTCCCCAGTTCGGTTCAATCCAGGATTGCCAGTTCTTCACTGTACTTGCTTACCAAGTTGATTCTTAGCTGATACAATGATAGTTGATGTTTCCCATTTCCCCTCATTCTTGCATCCATGAAACATCTTCAGTTTGAGAGAAAAGTGTTTGGGTCTCTAGTATAACTTTTCTTTTCAGTTGCTTTCATCCAGGTGCTTTTATCAAAGATTTGCTGTTGTTGTTGCTGTTTATATTTGCCGTTTATTATTTCCTGAGATTATTGTGGAAGAGAGGCTCATGACTGTTTTTTGTTGCAAGCTCTCTTCCCTTTCAATTACTTTGAGAGTGGAAAATAAAAATAAATGCTGCTGTGAAATGAGAGTGCTATCCACTTAAAGAGTTTTATTATTTTTGCGTATAATATCAGCTGGTGTTTGAAAGACTGCCTTCAGAATTTGCTATTTATTCTCTCCTTTTTCTGTTTTTTCCTTTGCTTTAGAAGGTGCTAATGCAGTCCAAAGAGTTGTGCATCAAGTTGCAGATGATCTTTTTAAGAGTCTTTCTTAAATCTAAGTGCAGGAAACCTGATGGCAAATTGTTCTTTATGTCATTTGCAAGTATACTTTATCCCCCTGCTTATGATACTTAGATAAACAGCACCCACCTGCCAAGAACAGTATAGTCCATTGCTCCTGGGTGTGTGTTTTTTTTATTTTTACCCCTCCTATCCATTTTAGTAGGAACTGGCTGAAAGGGACATGTCAGAACTGCTGGGTTTGGATCTCATCTTAGAACCAGATTTTCATTTGGGCTTCTTTTGTGTCATGTTATCTGCTGCATTGTCCTCTTTTGTGGTGGGCATGGCCACCCATTAAAGCATAATAAGGAGGATGGGTTAGGCAGAACAGAAAGGAGAAAAGTGTGCTTCTCTTGTAATGAGATAACAGTCACATTTTAATGTTGCAATAAGCAAGGATTCCCCTGAACACTGATTTATTGCTTATAGGCAGTGTAATGATACATGTTTGGCTGGTCTTTCAAGCAGGAACAGCTTCTGTCTGCTTTATACTTTATCTTGACAGCTGACCTGAGTATTCTGGTTCTTATCTTTTTAAACAAGCCTGAGTCTTATGCTGTATGATTTGTTGTTGACTTTAGGGATCTATGAGGAATCTATCCTATCTGATTTTTTTATTTTTTGAGCTGGCTTTCTCCAACCAGAAATGGGCACAAATCAGTGTTTTATATTCAGAAGTGTGGACATTTCAGGAATTGTGTTCTACGGAGCAGGAACATGTATTTGTATCTGTCGTAGATAGAGTATTGAACTAGAGACTCAGAAGAGATGGATTCTAATCCCCATTCAGCCATTTGAAACTCAGGGGGAAGCAGTAAACCACTTTTTGAGCATACTGTATACCTCAGGAACCTTTTTAGTGTCATCCCAGGTTGGAAGCAACTTGATGGCATATAACAACAATCTGTATTAAAAATATGCATAAAAATGTACACATTTCAAAAATGCATCCAAAACAGAACATTAAGGAATGGCTGCAAATAATCAACATATGTGTTGACTCACCAAATCCCCACTGATTCAGTGGGCCTACTCTAGTTGTGACTTACTATTGGATTTCAGCCAGCATGTACACCTTGAAAAAATGTGTTCTTACAGAATTAGCCCAAGATATTTTGAAGCCAGAGATGGTGCCCTTTACTCTTGAATATATACAAGCTGACTGGAGTAGCAGTTCAGTCGTTCTTCAGCGCTGGCAGTGGGAGAACAACCTCTGTCACACTGGGGGCGGGGGGGGGGGGGAAGCTATAAGGCACAGGACAAGGCACATGATACAAAACCCACCTCCTTAATACTGTGTGGTTGCTCACATGAATCTGTCTCCTCAAGTGACTGCCTTTAACCCTCCTGTCTTAAACCAGAGAACGTGCAAGATGCAGCTTTGTAGGCCTTCTGCAGGTCCCAAAGCAGAGGCTATTCTCCTTCCTGACATATTCTTTTTCTGTATGCAGGCAGCATGGGAGCAGCTGAATGTGAGAATGTGTCCGTGCCTCCTTTTTTCTGTTTCTGAAACATTAATGATGGTGTTACAGAGCCATAAAGCAAGAGGGAATGCTCATCAGCTTAAGCTGGAATACTTGGATCTAAATGCTTTTCCTCTCACAACAAATCCTTCCTTTAGGCTCTGAATTATCTTGGGATTCAACCCACAAAAGAACAGGAAGACGTCCTAAGGGAGCAGCTACCAAAAGATTATTCAGGAACAGTGTCTTTCGGAGGTAATTCTTTCAGGAGAATGCTTGTATAATCTAACAGGGAAATTCTTCCATCTATTAGTTATTACTGTGATTACAAAAATAGGTTTTCATGGTATTCTGTGAGGTATGAGATTGGTTTTCTCTTTATAGTATTGTGGTCTGTTTTCCTAGACAGTAGTGTATTGATGGTTATTGCATTATAAACAAACTCAATTTTTTATTACTATACCTGGGAGTTAGCTGTGTTAGGATGACTTCTGAATTAAAAACAAGCTCCTCTTGTACAGTCAACCCTCGACTTACGAACTTAATCCGTTCCGGAAGGACGTTCTTAAGTCGAAAAGTTCGTAAGTCGAATAAGCATTTCCCATAGGAATGCATTGAAAACCAATTAATCCGTTCCAGCTGTTTTTGGTTCTTAGGTCGAGGGGCGGTTTGTAAGTCGGACCATTAGTTCCCATAGGAACTAATGCAAAGCCGGTTAATCCATTCCTACCACTAGGGGCAGAATTTTTTTTTTTTTTTCCTTTTAACCTAAGATGACTTAGGTTTTTTTTCCGGTTCGTAACTCGAAGTAAAGTTCGCAACTCGAGGCTATATTTTTCTATCAGAGCGGTTCGTAAGTCGAAAAGTTCGCAACTAGGGCCGTTCGTAAGTCGAGGGTTGACTGTACTTCAATCTCATCTTGTCTGAGAAAGTGCAGAATACTTGAAAAGGAGGATAGGTAAATTTATAATTTAGGATAGTGTTTGCAGATGACCAGCAGGTCGCTGTTGCGCCCATGTCCTGCTGGCAGGCCTTCCATAGGCAGCTTGTTGGCCTCTGTGTGAACAGAAGGTTGAACCAGGTAGGTTGGTGGTCTGATCCAGCAGCTTTTGTGCTTGCCAGTGAAAAATAAGCAGTGCATGTGGAGAGCAAGTACAATTCTGTCTGATTGCTAGTTCCAAGGAGAATAGATCTGCCAAATCTGTGGGACTTAGATAAACATTTGCTTGCCATTCAGCAATTGATTGGATGGGTTTGCGCTAGTAGGTATTAGCAATGAGATTGAGGTCCTAGCTTGCAAGCTCAGATTTCATGGCCAATTATGGTTTACACTAAAGAGGATGATTCAATTTTAATCTGTATCTATGGGAGAAGGGAGAGAAAATCAAACCACAAGCCACCTTGTGTGAACTGAGCTTTTCTCTTAGGAAAGACTGAGCTTGCTAAACATTAAAATAATGATTCAAGGAATTAAAATGCTATTTCAAAGAATCTTGCTAGCAGTGTCCTTCTAAAACAAGAGTTTTGGTCAGTGGGTGAGTGGGTTGTTTGGTTGGTTGTTTTGGGTCTGTAGGTCCCAAAATACCCTGCCAACATGTCCACTGCAAATTCTGGGAGCTGTAAAAGTAACTTCTCCAAGCGGTGTACAAACTTCATTGCCTACCGTGGAAGGGGTGATACAGAGTATTGCCCAAATGGATGACATAAAAAGGTCTTTGGAAAGAGAGAATTAAACATCTGGAAGAAATAGTAAATGTTAATGAGGCTGTGGGAAGTTGGAAGAAAATGGCTTTGTTTTATTTTAATTTATTTGATTCTGTTTTATTAGCAGTAGTTCCTATGGACTTTTGCTGATGTGGCCTCTTTTTCAGATTTTGTTCAGGTGGCCAAAAATCTATTTAGTTTGCGTCTGGATGGGACAGATAGGACTGCAGGACCCACTAGAAGTAGTTCCCATGAAATTGGCAGATTATTAGAATCACAGGTAAATGGTGCAACTTTCTTTCTGGATCTCATAGTATGTGTCTAGTTGTTAATAGAGCTTATTTGTTTAAATCTGATGAAGTTTTAAAATTTTAGTTCAACTCATTTAACCTGGCTTTATACCATTTTTAAAAACCATGGTATTTTAAACTCGTGGTCTTCATACACTAGTGTGGGGGTTAATTTTCCACCACATATCATTGGCCTCCCCTGTTCTAAAAATGTCCAACAATGCCCAAAATATAGAAGAAGGAAAAAACCCAGAAGTGTACTTCCATTTTGATTTTTATATATAAGGAGAGAAACTTATTGTTTCTGGAGAACTCCAAGAGTGGGTGACGGGCCTGTTTGGCCCATTTCTTTTCGCATAGGAATATTAGGAGACTCTGGGCCATAAAAGTGCTCCTGTGGGCATGAAAGCCACAGACTTCACTTTGCCATTCCACACAGTAGTGTGAGAGACAAATACTCTAGATCAAGATGCATCAAAATATGTAAAGGATTATTTTCAACTGTTCAGTTACTATAAAATTCGTAGTTAACAGCACTATTACAATTTCATCTACCAATGGAATTTTTATTTGTATTTGTTTTCACACTTTAAACAATTCCTACAATCATAAAAAATTTTAAAATGTCATTATAGCTTATCTTAAATGATAAATACAAAAGCAGAATGCCTGTAGATGTACATAAGTCCTTCTCAGAAAAAGTGGACTATCATAGAGGGATTCATTGAGGGACTGGTGGGATATAAAATAGGAAAAGTTGAGAATCACTATTTTGAGGAACCTACAAAACAGAGTGTAATTGCTGGAAATGCTTGTAAATTGGTATAGAGCTTTGTAGTGGATTTTTAAGTGGGTCCCATGTGCTTGATAAAGTATTAATGTATTGGTCAATTTCTTTAAAATTATTTTCCTTGGTGGGAAATTAGACTCCACCAAGAACAGGGGGTGTTTCAGTTAACACTCCAGTGCCTAGAAATTGTCTCTCAAGAGAGGGGCAAACATCTGCCTTTCTAGGAACAGGTTAAAAGAAAAAAAATCTGAAAACACTCAACAGTTCTTGAAAACTAATTGCTTTAGCCATGTTCTGCATTGTTTACAGGTCATTGCTGCTGCTGCTGCTGCTACTGCTACTATTTTTTTAAGTTTAATGTATTGTATCACTTTTAGTTTTGTTGTTATTTTCATAGCTGGTTTTGTGTATTAACTTTGTAGCAGCAAAAGCCTATGTATATTTACCTAGAAATTAGCTCCAGTCATTCAGTGAGACTTACTTCCACATAAGTGTGCATAGGATTATGGCCTTTACCCCACTATGTGATATGGCGATTTAAGATGTAAAAATAATTTTTTTCCTTATGACCTTTTGTTAAAAATCTATCCCCTCATTTGATTAATTAAGATGTTGATAAGACATCTTAATTATGGATCTATACAAATACAGACAGGTTTCCTAGATTTAGTTTTTTCCTTTCATTTTACATTTATCGTTTTGCATATTGATTTGTGTAATATGAAAATCTAGGATTCTTTATGAACAAGATTGGGTTAGAGAAAGTCTAAACAACATTGTGATAGATTAACTTTGTTTAAGCGTTTTTCTAGTAAATTATGATGTTCATGTGTTCACAATCTCTCCATCCCCCCCCCCGCGCCCCCATTCTGTTGCAATATATACAGTTTATATCCTGTGATCCTTCAGAAAAAGATGAGCTGGAAGAACTTAGGAAAGAGAAAAATGAAGCTTTAAAAGAAATATGTAAATTGAAGGTAACTTTTTCTTTTGCTTATAAATATATCCGCCTATTGTTACTCATTTGAATCATCCCTCTAAAGCTGATATGGTTGCTACCAGCACAAACTTCAGTTGCCGGCTGCTAAAAAGCATTTTCCTGGGGGGACCTGCTTTGGGGGAATAAAACTCAGACATTCGAAATCCAATCTTCACCAAACTTGGAGGGGCTGGGGAGGAGAGTCAGCTGAAGACTCTTGTTCTGTTCATGAACAAATCCATTTCATTTAAGTCTGTGCCTTGATTACCAAGATTTTAGTCAATTAATTTTACCAGTTCAAATGGATGAAATCAAAAACAATATTATAGGAATCAAATGGTAGTTTGGAAGCAGAAAACGTTCTGCACTGATATGAGAGGAAAAGAGCAGTGTCCCTCAGACACTTGCATATGTGTGATTTTGTTCTTATGTTCAAGGCCACGTGATAGTGTAGTCTGTAATGGTTAGACCTGGGTTCAAACCTTTTCTTGCCCTGAAATCCACTAAACTCCATTGGAATGGTCATGCTTCCTCAGCCTGACCTATGTCACAGGGTTGTTTATTTATTTATTTATTTAACTTATATGCCACCCACTTCACCCAAAGGTCTCTGGGCGGCTTACAACAATTAAAATACAATAAAAATACAATAAAAAGATAAAACAATTAAAATACAGTTAAAATAGATACTCTAAAAATTGCCATCAGGACCCACAGTTGATATTATTTCAATTAAAAGCCTTCTGGAACAGGAAGGTTTTGACCTGGTGCCGAAATGTCATCAACGTCGGCGCTAGACGAATCTCAGTCGCGAGGGCATTCCATAGTCTGGGGGCAGCTGCCGAAAAGGCCCTTTGTCTACAAGCCATCCCTCTTACCTCCTTGAGGGACGGCTCTTTCAAAAGGGCCCCCTGGCTAGATCTTAACTGCCGGGTAGGCTCATATGGAAGGAGGCAGTCCTTCAGGTATCCAGGGCCCAAGCCGTTTAGGGCTTTATATGTCAAAACAAGCACTTTGAATTGGGCCCGGGCAGCAACTGGTAGCCAATGTAATTTAAACAGAATCGGCTTGATGTGTTCCCTAGCGGCCCCATCACTCACCAGCCGCGCAGCTCGATTCTGGACCAGTTGCAGTCGCCGGACCGTCTTCAAAGGCAGCACCACGTAGAGCACATTGCAGTAATCTATGCGAGATGTTACCAGTGCATGTGTAACTGTCATGGTTGTTGTAAGGAAAGTGGTAAAAGCATCTACCCTACTCTTAGCTAAGCTACATTCCATTCTTCTGAGAATGCCCTCGGATTGTGCAGATTTTCCAAGGCCACACAGGCTGTCTCTTCTCACAGGAGGCACAGTAAGGCATCAAACTCCAGTCCAAATACCTATCCAGCCAGTCTAGTTGTTACAAATTTATTCTTATTTTCACATTCTCTGTCCAGGGCCCGCAAATTCCTGAATAATTCAAATTCCTTCTCCCTTGTACAATATTTTAAACCACATCTTAAAAATCAGTGATAGGCTGAAGTTGTCTGATCTATAAAACCAATTTTTTCTGAATCACACGGAGCCAAGTTTCCTAGCAGTAAGTAAGGTATAGATATGTATTCTATTTCTATTAAATATATAAGTGCATTTTTAAAAAGACCTCTTTAAACTGTTACTTATTATAGGCATTTAATTTTCTACTGACAGGTTTCCTAGTCTATAATTTGTGTTTAATAATGCTCTGCAAACTTTTATAATCACTGCTCCTATGTGATTGCCTGCAGTAAGACTTAATTTGTTCAGTAATAATAGAACATTTCTGATTATATCCCTTGGCCTGGTCCCCAGGACAAAATCCTTCTATGATAAGCCTTTGCTGCTGGGCACGAGCATTACTGCCATTGCTACCTACTACAGCTGAAGTGTTGGTTCATTTTTAATTTGTAGCTGCACTTGTTTTAATTTTGGAATTTTCAAAAGGATGCCTTACTGCACTGGTCCCCAACCTTTTTCGATCCGCGGACTGGTTCAGTGGGGGGGGCCTGGGAGGAGGCATCCGTGCATGGGTGGGGCATGTCTGTGTCCGTGTGTGCGAAGGCAGGGCATCCGTGCATGCATGGGCGGGGCATGTGGGGGCATGGCTACATCTGTGCATCCATGGGAGGGGTGTATGTGCTTCTGTGCGTGTATGTGGGGGCGTACGTGTGTGCATGGAGGGGGGCGTGCGGGGGCCGGAGATCTGTCTCCGCGGCCTGGTCCTGCCAAGGCCACGGACGGTAGTGGGCCGCGGACCGGGGGTTGGGGACCCCTGCCTTACTGGACTCGGGCATTCAACCTTTAATTAGGGAGAATTCAGAGAGAATATCTAGCTATGCCACCTTGGCTAGGCATGGTAGAAGTTGGAATCCAGCCTACCTGGCAGATTACCATTCATCTTGTGAAGTAAGGCAGGAGAAGAGATGGAAGGAAGCTTTGTTTAATATGTTTCAAACAGTTATTCGTGGCCTCTGAATCACACCCCTGGTGATTCACGCCTGCGCGGAGCCTCATTGGAAGATTCTAGAGCTTCTGCGGTAGCAATGAACACATTAGAATATGCCCCTCCCCACCCGTATAAGTACCTTGGCGCCAAGCGTCCCTTTTCAGTTTCTTTCAACTGCCGTGTTGAGAGCCTCATATTTCTGCTTCTGTGAGTAAAAGAGAAAGAGAGCTTATTCTTGATTCCTTCCTGTTATCAATCTTTTTCTTTTAAACTATTAGATCAAACTCTTTATCATCAGAGATTTTTCCTTTCCCCTCGCTCGGCCTCTGGCCGCAGCACCCCCCCCCCTCCAATCATCGGTTTTTCTCCTCAATTATTTTCTCCTATTCATGGCCGCTTTGGGCACGTTTAAGCACTGCATTGTCTGTGATAATAAGATCCCACTTGCCAACGGACACGCTAAGTGCCTTTTCTGTTTGGGAGAACAACATCAAACTTTCTCCTGTACCCATTGCAAAAATTTTAAGCACGGAATTCTTTGATCTCGCCTCTCGAGGCTAAAACTCCAACTTTGGGAACAATCCTTACAACCAGTTCAAATGGCCCAACCTCCCTGTAGGGCCACTTCCCAAACCAAAGCAATGGAAAAAGCCGTTACTGACTCATCGAAACAACGTCCATCGGCTACACCAGCTCATTCCGATTCTCCATCTGCATCGTCTAAGACCTCGAAGACACACAAATAGAAACCCTCCATACCGAAGTCATCGAATTCGAAAACAACTTCTAAACATCAGAGACCTACTGAAGCTGCTCCAGCTCCGGAGCCTGTTCCTCCTAAATGAGCTAAACAGTCTAAGCCTACAGACATCCCACCACAACTACAACTCTATGAATCAATTTCGGTCGGATCTCCCTCAGGTGATGACAGACTTCCGTCTCATCAATCCTGTTCTCAGTCTCCAGAATGGGATGATAGAGTCGACCAACTAACGTCCTCTCCTCCCAGTCCACAACCTTCCATTCCTTCCAGCAATCCTTCGGTTATTCCATCGCCCGAGGATTCCCATCCCGAACGGCTCAACACTGTTCCATATTCGATGCCCTCGGATCGACCACCGATCCCTAACCAGGACCGTCGACATCAACAATCTCGACAGCTCGCTTCATCGCGTGTGGTTCAAACCCACGCTCAGCACTTGCATTGGGTTGCCATTTGCCCCGACCAGTGCTCTGCTCGACAAACTGCACCAACTAGTCGACCAGGTGTTTTACCCGGTTCGATAATACCATCTAATAGTCGGCCTACCTCTCGACAACCATCGGTGTCGAAGCAGCCACATCACCGAGAGGTGACTATACCTCAACCTGCTCCCCACTTGGTATCGAAAAAACCTCGGACGGTCGAGCAGATTTCATCCACACGTGAGGCTTTTGCAGCCCCAGCCTCCCGATACTTTCCTACTACAATAGATGACATAAATCACTCTTCACACTCGGCATCGCCAGCGTCAATTTATTCTACTGCTATGCCATCGCATCAGCAACCTCCGTTTCGACAGAACAGAGACACAGGCTCTGATATCGATGATCCCGTACTCTGGTAAATCCAAGTCATCGACCCCGGCACCGTTACGACACCGAGCTCGACACTGAGGTCCATCCCTACCAATCAAGGTCCGTCGACGCTCAACCACCATCTTTCGATGTCGACGATCCTCAACATCGACAGATGTCCATGGACATGCCGCCTCCATCTTTTCCGACTCATAACTGGCAATACTACGAGACTCAGCCTCTCGACACCGAAGTCAATCGACAGTCCGTTGACTCCAGACACGACCTCGATGGCTCTGACCATGGATCTTGGCTGCAGACTCCATCGGTGTTACTTACCTCTCCAGAGTCGGACATTGTCGATACCGACCCGCCGTCACCGGCAGAGGATTTCCAGACCTATGCCCAACTTATGATTTGTATGGCTAAATCCCTTGATCTGCAAGTCCACCGACCATCGACAGAACCAGCCGATCATCTATATGATCCGATCTCTAAAAATACGACCACTCCGGTGCACATATCGATGTTACCATCTCTCCTTAGTACTGCGCAGAGATCCTGGACAAAACTAGCTTCCTCCCATACCATGTCTAAGCGGATTGATAACCTCTATAGAATCCATGACCCAGGAGCCATTTTCCTCCAAAAACAACCAGCTCCAAATTCTATATTTGTCGAAGCCTCTCAATCGAGATCTCGACACCGACAATCTCTCATACCACCAAATAAAGACAGCCGACGAATAGACTCCATGCATAGATGGCTTTACTCTTCCGCAGCCTTCACCATACGAGTCGCTAATTATCAAGGAGCCATGGGAGCTTACCAACGCTTCATCTGGGACAACATGTCCACCTTTATTGAATCCCTGCCAGAGGATAAAAAGATACTAGCTCAAACCTTCCAACAAGAAGGTCTCTCCGTTGCTAAACAACAGATGCTTTCCGCCCGCCACACCGTAGACGCTACAGCCAAGTCCATGGCCACTTCAGTAGCCCTACGCCGTTTTTCCTGGCTCAGAACGGCTGGCTTAGCCGAAGATGCTCGGGCACCTATCGAAGACCTCCCCTTCGATGGAGCAGGTCTTTTTCATGCTGAAACTGACGGTATACTAGAGAAGGTACAAAAGAAACTTTCAGAAGCCAGACGTTGGGGAGTTTACCCTTCCTACCAGCAACGTCCTCAGCAAAATCAATGGAAACGACCCTATAACTTGTACCAGAGGTTCCAACGAGACCCTCCACGACAAACCTCTTACAATCCATACTTCAAAAACCAAAGAGCCAAAACCCGGCAACAGCCTGCCACTAGGTGGAATGACCGGAAACCCAAACACCATGTTTGACGTTCCTGTGACTGAGATAGCCACCCACCCCACCAACCCTGCCCTCTGGAAACACTTACCTGCATAGGAATCCATCACCACAGATTCCTGGGTACTCTCCATCATCAAAAACGGCTACCACATCCACTTCTTCGAACTTCCTCCGACAACACACGTCGTTACTCCTCCATCACAACCCCTGCAAGAAGAAATAACGAATTTACTTCTCAAAGATGCCATACAACCCGTCTATCAAAACAACACCGGGTTTTTCTCTTGCTATTTCACCGTCCCCAAGAAAGACGGGGGCCTTCGCCCTATTCTAGATTTAAGGTTATTAAACAACTGCATCGTCACCACAAAATTCCGCATGGTTACTCTAGAATCAGTTCTTCCCTTACTTCGAAAAAAATGACTGGTTCACCATCATAGACCTAAGAGATGCTTACTTTCATATTGCAATACATCCCGCACACAGAAAATTCCTTCGTTTCCAACTTGGATCAAAAGCATACCAATTCAAAAGACTCCCATTCAGCCTTGCAACAGCTCCAAGAGTGTTCACCAAGTGCTTGGCGCCGGTAGCCGCCTACCTCAGACTTCAAAACATTCTCGTCTTTCCATATATCGACGACTGGCTCCTTGTAGCACACTCCCGTCGCAAAGCTCGACGAGACACCCGTTTCACCCTCGCCCTTCTTCGCGATCTCGGTCTAACTATCAACGAACAAAAATCAACATTAAAACCTACAAGGACTATACATAGGCGCGCTCATAGACTCCACATGAGCTTGCACGTTCCTCCCTGCAGAAAAGAGACAAAATCTCTTCACCTTACTTCGCGGCTTCACTCCGCATGCCTTGATACCTGCCTTAACGGTGCACGAGTTCTAGGCACCATGGCCTCTATGACGTCAGTTCTACAACATGTGCGTCTCAAAATAGATCTCTCCAATCCTGGTTTCTGGCCCTATTCGATCCACTAACAGACTCTCCCCACACTCTCCTAAGAGTTACTCCAGAATTGGCCTCTCAACTTCAATAGTGGCATTCCCATACCAGCCTTTCTATCGGGCGACCGTTCCAACAACCTCGCCCGCGAATACAAGTCACTACCGACGCCAGTCGCACCAGCTGGGGGGCTCATTGCAAATCCCTCAGAGTCCATGCCAAATGGTCTCACAGAGAAAAACTGCTCCACATAAACGAGTTGGAGCTACTAGCTGTCATAAAGGCCTGCAAGGCTTTCAGAAACATTCTTGTAGGAAAAATGGTACAGATCGCCACCGACAACACCATGGCGATGTACTACATCCTAAAACAAGGCGGCACCCACTCCCCAGGTCTCCTCTACCTAGCGGTCGACCTCTGGGAGTGGTGTCTGCAACATCACATCTGTCTCACAGCCTTACACATCGCTGGTCAAGACAACGACCTAGCAGACTTGCTCAGCCGTACAGATGCCCAAGCTCACGAGTGGGAACTAGATCAATCAATATTCAGCCAACTATGCTGGAAATGGGGCACACCGACTGATCTCTTTGCCTCCCGAGTGAATCAGAAATGCCAACTGTATTGCTCCCGAGCAGGAATAGGAAAACATTCCCAGGGAGACACGTTTGTCGGCCGTTGGCCCAAAACTCTTACCTACCTTTTTCCACCGTTCCCTCTCCTCCACAAAGTTGTCATCCGTCTACAACAAGACAAAACCAATGCCATCATTATAGCCCCTTGGTGGCCGAGACAGACTTGGTTCCCAGTTCTCCGCAGTCTCTCATCAGACATCCACCATCTCCCCCACCTGCCACACCTTCTCACACAGAACAACTCCCAAGTCCTACACCTGGACTTACCTGTTCTGCACCTGGCAACGTGGAGGATTCTCCCTCGTTAATGAACGTTCTTCATCATGCCAAAAAACCATCCACAAGGAAAGCTTACCTGTACAAATGGAAGAAATTTCAATCCTTTACCAAATCTTCCTCATCATCCTCCATCAATCCATCACTTTCCACTGTTCTCCGCTTCCTCCTACATCTCGAATCCAAGGGCCTCTCCATCTCATCCTTGAGAGTCTACCTTTCGGCAATAATATCATACCAACCTCCAAATTCTCCAGCAGCAAACTTCTTCAAACATCCAACAACGAAACGTTTTCTGAAAGGTCTCTCTCATATCTACCCCGATAACTCGACCTCCCTCTCCACAATGGTCGCTAACTCTTGTTTTGAAACAGCTTACCAAAGCTCCTTTTGAGCCATTAGCTACAATTGACTTAAGACTCCTCACCTTTAAAACAGCTTTTCTCGTAGCCATCACCTCAGCTCGACGAGCTAGTGAATTGGCAGCTTTATGCTATGATTACCCTTATCTACAATTTTTCCCCGATAAGGTGAAGTTATTCATGGACATTTCTTTCCTCCCCAAAATTGTCTCTCAATTTCATCTTTCCCAGCCGATTGTCCTTCCTTCATTTTTTCTGTCACCTTCTTCAAACCAAGAAAAAATACTCCATACGTTGGATGTCAGAAGAACTCTTGCTTTTTATCTCCAACGTACCCAACCTTTTTAGACAGTCATTTCGTCTCTTCATAAGCCATCAGCTACCTACAAAAGGCCGTCAGGTGACTTCCCAATCTATCTCCAGATGGGTCGCCTCTACCATTCATTTAGCTTATCAACTTGCTCGACAACCAGCCCCTAGAGTGGTTCGCCCTCACTCCACCAGGGCAGTGGCAGCCTCTACAGCCTTTCTCCGTGGCGTACCTCTTCTGGACGTCTGCGCCTCTGCCACTTGGGCACAGCCATCCACGTTTATCCGTCATTATAGACTCGACCTCCAGCAGAAGTCTGATGCGGCATTTGGACATGCTGTTCTAGCCTCTACCTTGGCGTGACACCCTGCCTCCGGGTAAGACAGCTTATTAGTCACCCAGGGTGTGATTCACAGAGGCCACAAAGAAGAACGCCAGGTTACCCACCTGTAATTGTAGTTCTTCGAGTGGACCTCTGTGATTCACACATCCCGACCGTCCTCCCCTCTGTCACGTCATTGTTTGCTTACTATTAAGCGGCGGTTGACACAACTGAAAGGGGACGCTTGGCGCCAAGGTACTTATACGGGTGGGGAGGGGCATATTCTAATGTGTTCATTGCTACCGCAGAAGCTCTAGTATCTTCCGATGAGGCTCCGCGCAGGCGCGAATCACCCAGGGTGTGAATCACAGAGGTCCACTCGAAGAACTACAATTACAGGTGGGTAACCTGTCGTTCTTCCTCAAGAGCATTTGGCTCTTGTGGCCCTCCAGATGCTGCTGGACTGCAACTCCCATCATCCTTCAACATTCTTTACAAGAAATAAGCCCAATGGGAATTGCAGTCAAACATCTGGAGGGCCACACATTCCCTGCACTGATCTAGGTGCATGGAATTATGTCACAATAAGTAAGTAGCGGCTAGAGTAGGCTCATTTGAATCAATGGAACTCATAGAGGAGTTGACTCACCAAATTTCCATTGAATAAATGGGCCTATGCTAGTTGCAACTTATTACACTAAGCAGCAAGGTTTCAGTAAGTGCTCTAAAGAAGAAGGAAAGAACCCTGAAGAAGGGTTTCCCAACAGTTATTGAGCTAATAATTCCTCCTCTATTGCTTTTGACCAACCATCTTCTTCTCTCTTTTTTTTTTTCTGGTCTTCTTTGTCTTGCTTCTCTTTTTTCTCTCAAACAAACATACACAACTTATAATTATTCTTGTGTGTCTTTGTGTATTGCTGCCTGCCTTTCACATTTTCCTTCTTGTTCTTATTTGTCTCAGTAGACTAAATAGTCTGAGAGCTATGCTGAATCACGAGGGGCTGGTGGAAAAGCATATTGCCTCTCTTCTTGTGTGATTTGTGAAGCGGGCACTAAGAGGAGTCACTCTTAGTTAGCCAGTGGAATTTGATACTGCATCTGTCTTCATCACAGTTAAGAGACTGGTAATGACCTGGAACTGGATAGCTCAGGAGTTTGATTCCCCACTGTGCCTCCTGAGGGAACAGCCAGTCTGTGTAGCTATGGGCAAGCTGCACAGTCCCAGGGTGCCTTGCCCTTTACTGAAACCAGAGCTTTTTTGGATATATAAAATATTTGTACTGCAGAGTCAGACACAAGATCTGGAGCTTCCAGTTTCAGGAGAACAGTTCAGGAAGAGCGCGTGCTGCATCTGTCCTACTGTGGCAATATCGGAACAGCGCAAAAGGCTTACCAATGTCCTTGATGAACCAAGGGTCAAACCCTATTCCACCCTGGTGGGGATGGGAGCCTTGTTGGTCTTAAGCATGATTTAACATCTCTTCTAATGCATTTCTTATCCAAAAAAGAATGTGAACGTGTGAAGCAAACTTAAGGATCAAAGAAAAGATAGCTATAGTATAGTATAATGTTCTTACAATAGCCAGTCAGATACCTCTAGGGAACCCACAAGCTGGATGTGAGCACATATGTGTTCCCCAGCAACTAGTTTTCAGAGGCATATTGCTGCTGGTATGGCAAGTAATTAATATATAGCCATCATAGTTCTGCCCTCTTATAGCCCAGCCCACCGTGTAGAGCCAGTATAGTGTAATAATTAGAATGTTAGACTCTAAGATTCAAAAGGCCTGGATTCAAAGCTCAAATCAGCCATGAAATTGATTGGATGACCTTGGGACTGTAGTGGTCACTCATCATTGTGAAGATACAGGGGTGGGTGGGTAAGAGCCATGTAGGGTGCCTTGAGTCTGTTAGAGAAACACCAGAATATAAATGTAATGATAAGCATAATAAGAAAAACAAAAGATCTCCTTTTGAAGTTGTCCTACATCTTAGGGTACTGAATTCCATAGTTTCACTATGTCCTGAGGGATTGTTTGGAGAAGATTTTGTGGGAGTGGTTCAGAAGCCACTTTAAACAGCCCTCCATGGATGGAGTTGGGGATAGTACCAGTAGAGGCCCTTGGTCCAAGCAGGGGAAGGAGCTTCATGCTGAAGTGGTAGGATGAGCAGACACATACACCTTAATCTGCTTCTATTTTATTTCTTCCCAGCATTTTATTCTTTATTTTTTGAGATCTCCAGTCAGTTATAGCTATATTTTACTGATGCACACAGTTCAGCTCTTTACTCATTTGTCAATCCCTAGGTAAATAAATAGTTTCTTTTCAGATATGTATGTCTTCATTGTGCTATATTGATTCTCCCAAGAGATTTCAATTGTTAGAGCCCTTCAGACAATGATTGTGTATGCGCTCACGCACACACGCATGCATTTATATATGTGTGTTTTCTCCTTGCCTCCAGCCTTTTTGATTGATGTGGCTTGCAGTGACATCAAACTATCAATTTACCACCCTAAGATGCCATTAGGAAGGAAATATCAATAAGAATAAAAAGCTTGCTCCATTTTTTAGAACAGTGTCAAACATCTTTCCATTTAGTATTGTAAGCTATGCTCACTGTTTCTTTTTGTGACATCCGCATCCATAAACAAAAAGGAAGACTGAGAACTATAGAGCATGTGTCCAGAAAATAAGGGAATACAGGAACAGTAAATAGTGGCTATTCATGTAGAATGGAAAAAAGCCAGTCTGATGAGCAACTTCTACTATTGAAAGTATGTGGATGATGCTCTTCTAATTGGTCCATGCCACCACTTTGTTTGATTACTTCATATAAACCTGAATAGTAAACAATATACAGATCATAATGTACACACTTGGCTTAATAACCTAAGAAATTCGAACTGTGCCACTCTCCATAAAATAGCTGTATATCTCTAGACTGGTAAAAGGGAAGCAACAGTCGCAATGGTACTTCTGTGTATGCACACAGATATACACAGGGAAAGGAAGAGGGAGGAATTTGAACTGGTGAAGGTTCTGTTATTCAGTGCTGTGATTTAATCTGAATCTATATTTGAAAGCTGTTGAACCTGTTATGAATGTTGAGAATCAGGCCTGGAATATGTGAAGGAATAAAAAGACAGTTTCCTGTGGGCATGTGTAAACCACTGTTCCACAATAACTATGCCACAATCCCAAGCATCTTAGATGGAAACAACAGCTTCTAGTTAGAAGATTAATTTACAGGTACAGACTGAGTCCCAACACTCCTAAATCTAAGAACGGCAGAGAAGATCTTCCCTGACTTGCTTTTGAGGAGGTCACCTGATCTGCGCTCAACAAGGAATCACATGAGGAAGAGCTGCAGGTGAGAGGCGATCTACCTCTGCAGTCATGTCACTTCCCTTACGACAGTGTAAGTTATAAGACAGGATTGTGGTTACAATTTGAGAAACCTCTTAATTCTAAGTGCATTTCATGGGCCATGCTCTGCACAGTCTAACACAAGTTAAGTACATTGCAAAAGGAAGGGTTTTTTTTTCTGAATCTGAGTCTGTCTCCCTGTTGCAGCACCATTGGTTTTAATACATGACTGTTTTTGCAGTCAAGATTCAAAGTGAAATTACAGTTGGGGCTAGGGATCTTTCTGTGGCAAGTTATCTCTGCATGCGTATGGGGGGAAAAAACATCCCTCCTACTGATGATGACTGCCTGTAGAATTAGGGTAGTAGGTTCAAGTTTATTGTATTAGCTAAAAGCCGTCAGTAGTAGGTAACTCTCTTTGTCTAGGAGGTGTAACATGCTGTGTTCACAAGGCATAGTTGCATGGCCATTGAACTGCTTGGAAGAAGACGTATGAATGACGCTAACACTTAATTTCATGGAGTCCTCAATGAAGCTGCAGATAGTAACAATCTGTTGCCATCAACTGACACATTGATTTTTTTTCATCTTTTGGAAAATGTTAACTTGTAAAGTAGAATATTGGTTTCAGCTGTTATTTTCTAAAATAATTTGTTCCTCGTCCTTTTCTTTTCTTTTCCTTTCCTTTCTGCCATTAACATAAGCATCCTAACCAATGTGCAAATGTTCAAGTACTGGGTCAGATTTTATACTGGTACAAGATACTTGTTTATTATAAGACAACTGCCTACACCCTGGCTGTGAGTTGATCACAGAAAGCCCTTTATGCAACAAGTTAACCCAAAATTTATTACATCATCATCATAATCAAGCAGCCATATTTTGATATTATTAGTATTTTTAGCTGACCTACTTTGATAATGACTCTTCAGGAGCCCCAGACATGTCTTTTTCCACCGTTTGCTATGTCAGCTTTTTCGTTGGAGGCTCTGAAGTATGAATTTGCAATGGTCTATGAGCAAAGCAGTTCTTGTATGGGCAGAAGAACCATGTGATAACAAATTTTGTCAATGGTATCTGGATATCTTAAAAGATGGAGTAAGGCTGTGGTTTTTAAAAACTAGTATATAGCACACAACTGCATGCATATCTAAAGATGGAGCTGATAGATAACCACTTTCTACATTTCCAAAAGCCATTATGTTTCCCAGTCTCCTCTTGGAAAACAGGAGAATCCCTTGTGCTCGTGGAAATTCAGTCTGTGCCATAAATTTAAAATAGATAGTAATAAAAGATTCAGAACTGTGGGCCACCTATTTTCCAACAGTATGGACAATGACTGAAGAACAAACAGAGCTTGGAAAAGTTACTTTGCTTCAGTACAACAGCAGAATCCCACAGCCAGGAGGGCTGCTGGCTACATTTCCTAGGGGGATTCTAAGAGTTGTCATCTAAAAAAATACTTTCCCAAGCGACATGAACAAATGTGCTTTCTAGAAATTCCCATAACAGATGTAGTGGTAGGAATCCTTAGTTTTTCTGGATGCAGATAAGACAGAAATACAATAAAATAGAAATGTACAAAGACCTCTTTTTCCTTTAAAACTGTGAGGATTTTAAATCATATCTAGATAAAACTATCATAGGGACAGATGGTTCACCTTCATGATCCCTCTTTATGTGTTCACTGGAAGGATTAAAAACAGCATGTGAGGAAGGGAGTGTACTAGGTCTGTCTCCTATTGTTTTTGCTCTCCAAATGGGGAGAGCAATAGTCTAAAAAGAAAGCTTCTACACTGAGGGCATGACTACACTGTTAAATTGGGAGCTGGACCAAGTTTTTAGAAATCTATTTAACGTTATGTGTTTTTTTGTCAATGTGTACATCCACAAGGGCCACCTTAGGTCCTTTTTAAGGAGAAAGGTGGGATAATAATATTTTAAATAAATAAAAGAAATCAGTAGTTAGATGGTAAGCTGTGTGGTACATTGGGACTTTGGTGTTCCAGGTCCCTTTTTCCCCAGTTTTTGCTCTGTGCTGGGAACTTAATTCTTTACCCGGTTCTTGAGGCAGAGCTTGCCTGCCTTAGGACAGCTGATGCCAGCCTCAGCAACTTTTATTTAGCAAAGCTAGTATCAGCAGCGTACAACACAGCCCACAACTACTCAAACAGCCATTTCCTCTGGCCTCTGCCCTTTAAGAATAATCATATCTTTCCTTGAGGGCAGGTTTCCTTCTGCCCTCAAGGAAACACTCATTAGGCCCATAAGAAAGAAACCTAGTTTGGCGGCGGACGAAATTGGCAATTATAGGCCCGTCGCCAATGTTTCTTTCATGAGCAAAGTGGTGGAGAGGGTGGTGGCCGACCAGCTTCAAGCTCTCTTGGAAGAAGCGGATGCCCTGGATCCATTTCAGTCGGGCTTCAGGCCGCGCCACAGAACAGAGACAGTATTGGTCACCCTGTACGATGACCTATTGAGGGAGGCTGACGGGAAAAATCTCTCTGTTAGTCCTTCTCGACATCTCGGTGGCCTTTGATACCGTCGACCACGGTATCCTCCTGGGGAGGCTCTCCGATCTGGGAATTGGTGGCCTGGCGCTTGCCTGGCTCCGTTCCTTCTTGGAGGACCGTCCCCAGAGAGTACAGCTTGGGGAGAGTGTCTCGGCCCCGTGGAGTCTCAATTGTGGGGTTCCACAGGGGTCGATTATCTCCCCAATGCTGTTCAATATCTTCATGAGGCCGCTGGGTGGGGTCATCAGGGGATGTGGGGCATCGTGTCATCAGTATGCGGATGACACCCAGCTCTACATCTCCTTTTCACCAACTGCAGGTGATGCCGTCCTGTCCCCTCAGCGCTGCCTGGGGACTGTACTGGAATGGATGCAGGAGAATGGGCTGAGGCTGAACCCGGACAAGACGGAGGTCTTGAGGGTGGGTGTCCCCACTGTTGGCGGCTTGGGTGACTCCCTCTCGTTTGGGGGGGGTGGCCCTGGCCGCAAAGAGTGGGGTTCGCAGTCTGGGGATCCATCTGGACCCGGCCCTCTCCATGGAGACTCAGGTGGCGTCGGTGGTCCGCACCGCCTTTTTTCACCTCTGGCGGATAGCCCGGCTGCGACCCTATCTCGATGTGGGGGCGCTCACCACCTTGGTCCATGCGCTCATAATCTCAAGATTAGACCACTGTAACGCGCTCTACGTGGGGCTACCTTTGAGGCTGACGCGGAAACTCCAAGTGGTGCAGAATGCAGCGGCCAGACTCCTAAGTGGAGTGAGAAGACACCATCACATCTCCCCTACTCTGGCCGCGTTGCATTGGCTGCCCATTCGGTTCCGCGTTGACTTCAAAGTTTTGATGCTTACGTTTAAAGCCCTAAATGGTTTAGGGCGTCGATACTTGTCGGAACGCTTACTCCCACCCAGTTCTACCTGTGTCACTCGCGCGAGTCAGGAGGTGAGGTTGAGGAGCCTGACGCCGAGGGAGGCCCGGAAGGAAAAAACAAGAAACCGGGCCTTCTCGGCGGTGGCTCCTCGCCTCTGGAACCGCTTACCTCCTGAGATTCGCACAGCTCCCTCGCTGGGTATTTTCAAGAAACAACTGAAAACATGGATGTTTAGGCAGGCCTTCCCCCTTTCCAGTTAACTCCTATTACTCTTTTTTCTTTTTCCACTATAATACACCTTGTTTCTTGCCATCTTTGGGAAAATTATGTTATGTTATGTGTATGTTATCTGTTTATTGTTTTTAGTGTGTGTTGTAAGCCGCCTAGAGTGGTCACAATTGACCAGATAGGCGGGGGTACAAATGAAATAAATAAATAAATAAATAAATATCTGGTAAATTGCTTTTTAATATTTTTTTTTAATATTAAGTTCTGCACTAGCATAGCGCTAGATAGATGGAGTGCTAAAATGGAAACAGATAGGGGTAAAAAAAGGAAGAGTTTGGACTGCAGGGTGTACTATAATCCAAAATCCGTTGTACTCAGTAAACCCCGCAAACCGCACAGACACTATTTACAGGTGATTGGATATGCCACACCAGGTAAAATGAAACACAACCAGAATTGATTCAAAGTAAACAACTCCTAAGCAGGCATTTAAAAAACTAGCTTTCTGGTTGGAGGGAAAAAGTGTGCTTAGCTGTGTGTTGTGTAGTTGGAGACTTTTAATTCAATTTCAATCATGCCAAATCTAACACAGAAACGTGAGTATATCACCATGTAGTCACACCCACAGAGGTTTTCCATCTAGTTAGGTAGGACTTCTGAGGAGAGGCTCCATGTACAGAGGACAGTGTTGCTTCCTTCAAGTTAGTTCCTTGTTAACTGTTGGAAGTATTGATGAACTATTGTCCATTCCCATCAAAGTTATTTTTCTCTCTCTTGACTTGTCAGTTGTCAATCTTTTGATAGTCCTTAGATTTTGGACAGAATCACAAAGGCCCAAAACTGAGCTAGCTAGACGTAATGGCCTGAAGTATTCAGAGGTCTGTCACTGGTGTGTGTGTGTGTGTGTATGTAATTTAGCCTGTGCCTCACATTCCATGAGGGCCTTAAATTTAAAATATATCACAGTATTTAAATAAACGTGTTTGGACATGTCTCCACTTTTCCATGTACGGGGAACCTCAAAAACTGGTGAAGGCTCAGGATTGTTTCAACCTCTGGGAGGCCCTTACCAAATAAGGACCTATGAAAAGATTTCCAGAAAATTAGGCAAGATCCTAAAAGATCACTTATCTATAAATGGATAGAGGAAAATGTCTCCTATTTCTGGAGGCGGAAGAGACAGTGTGGTGCTGTCCCTGGATCAAACAACGTGAACACCAGAATGAACTCCATGTAACTGAATCCTCCTTTTTAAGGCAACTCAAGTCGCTTGCTGGCAGCAGCTGTAGCAACAAGTGACAAGTCCAGTTAGATTCACTTGAAATCACATGACAGTGAATCAAAGGACAAAAACAGAGTCTTAGAATTGACTGCTTAATTAACTTCTCTCTCTCTATGTACTTTCAGGAAGACTTGGCAGAGTCAGAGTGCATGAGAAAACACCTAGCTGAAGAGTTACAGAGTACCAAGCAAGTAAGTGAAAAGTTGGTCAAGTCTTGTGGGTCCCCTTTCCCACCGCCACCACATAACTCTGTTTTGCACTTTCATGAACCATTCTTCTAATTAGTAACGATAAGGGGTTTCTTCCTCTTAAAAAATCAAATTATGTCCTAAAAGATATATATAGTCTGCAGAGAATTCTGTGTGTTTTTTCAAAAATTTTATTTTAATTCCACTCAAAGGTAGAATGGTGCCAGAGTACACAGAGCTGAAACCTAGGGACTTCCTGAGTCTATGATGTCAATTGCCACCCTTACCTCCCACGAAGTCTTGCTCTGAACTTAGATGCAGCCCTCACAGTAGTGACAGAAATTGATTGATTTTCTGGGGAACAGGATGCTAATGAAAATTATACCTTTTCAGTGCAAATTATTTGAAGGTTGTTTGATTCTTCACTTTTCAAAAGACCATATCTTCATTTGATGATGCAGATGCATCTAACTTCCTTCATTTTCGGATCCTTCCTATGGGGAGGAAAGGCCTACATGTATTGTCATGATGAGTACATTTCCAAATTTACCACTGTACTATCAGTTCCAACCTTTCACCGTGTCTTGGTGGACGTACACATTTATCCCAGTTTATCTCCACAACAGCCTAAGGAGATAAGTTAGGCTTTGAGAAAATGCTATTCAGATGTTATATTTGAATTAGGGCTTGAAGCACGATAAGGATGGGGGCAAATACACAAGTCTTGCCCCATGGCCCAACCCACCCAGAAATCAGAGAGACCTTCCCATGTTCACAACAAAGATCTGCAGTGCACACCTGACCCCCCCCCCCCATGTTGATGATGATTCTGTATGCACGAAAAGCAAAGATGTCTGAAGTGTGTCCAGAAGTGTGAAATGATGAAGTAGTAGAAGTGTCCAGATGTATGTTTTGGACCAGAGCTCTCAGAATTCTGCTTGGGGTATTCTTGGAGAATTCCAGGGTTTGCAGTTCAGTTTTGGGACCTGCTGTCTGGAGAATTCTGGGAGTTGCAGTCTGCACATGCCTACGCAAACACACTCTTTTGGAGCCACAGTCTTCTGTTCCAGCAATAACCAACCTTACATTTTGTTAAAAACAATATAATTTCCTTTCATTGGTATTGTGTTACTAAAATAGGAAATATTCCCCTATTTGTTATTTCCCACATAGTTTAAACTGATGGGAGTTTTATATCAGTACTACGGTATGTATGTAGCCATACTCTTGATGCTGATTTAAATGTGGAATTGTGATGGTAGTAGTACTATGAGAGGAAGTGGACTTGTCCATGAAAGCTTACATTAAAATATAGCACTTAATCTTTTAGGTGCCACAACGTTTTTGTCTTCTTTATTTTTTATTTTGTTTTTGCCTGATGTAATAGTACTAGTAAGCCAATAAGTGGAATGATTTACCCTTTAATTAGTATTTCCTAGTTTCACTGAAAGTTTAGCAAATATTTACCTGACCATTGGGTGAGTGAGCATGTACTTTTCATCCTTCATTTTCTTTAATCTTGCTTAAAAAAGCTCTGTAGACTGTTGGTCAGAGTTCAGTACTATGATGGCATGAAGCCACTAAAAAAAACAAGGCAATTACCCTTAACTTCCTTTGGTCAGATGCTGCCTTTGCAAAATATACAAAAATATATGTTGGATAACTGTAAAGATAATGCACATAACAATAACAGCAGCAGTGTGAAATATTCTGTGTTGTAATTTTTTAAAAAAATAAACATAAAAATTGAGCCATTTAAAACTTGCAACTTGGTGCATATATATGTTCAACAGTTTTCTCCTGCCAGCTCATTAAAATGTTTGAACTATATTTATCCTTAATCACCCTTTGCTTCCTTTTCACTAAGTAGAAAAGACTTTTAAAATGCTACCATCTGAAAACGTTAATTGAAGACTAAAGTGGAGCTTTCAGAAATGTTTATCGGGTTGTGCAAGGAAATCAGCAGTAGGGCAGTTGGGAGAAAGACTGAATTTTTGCCTTCATGATATAGTCTCGGTTTTTGAGTGAAACCCTGTGCTGTCTTACATGGACTTAGTAGGACTTATTTCTGTGTAGACTTGTATAGGATTATGGTGTATATGGTTTAAAGTCTACTTTACACATCCCAGTTTCCTATAGGATGATGAAGTCATGTAGAACTTACACTCAATCCAGATACTTTATATTTTTAAATGTATGTGAGGGTTTGGTTTGATTTTCAGGCTGGTTTCTCCTGTCTCTGGTATTAACTTCATCAGACACAGATGCCATTTGCAGTGGCAACGATTGAACATTTATTTTGGAACTATTGAATAAATAATTGTCATCAAACTGAACATATTATTTCTCTCTTCCCTCCAACAGGGTGGGAAGGGGCTTCCAGTCTTCTAAAACGAAAGGGTTCCCAAAACTCGAAGTTCACGGGCCCGGCTGCTCAGCTGGTGACCACTCTTTCATCGTCGTCCCCATCTGTATAGGCAACAGGGGCACAGCTGCCTCTCCCAGGAAATCCTCCCACTTGGGCCGCTCCCTGGGTTCCAATATCTCCCAGGTTCTCTCTGTTCTGACCTCTTCTTCCTCTCCCACGCTCACCATTCACTCCTTTCCCTTCTCTCTTGCTCCACCTTCTCTTTCTCCTCTCTTAATCTCCTCCTCCACTCTTTCGCCTTGGCTTCCCCCCAGAATAACGGTTTAGGGGGAATCATGGCGCTCCTTCTATGATCGGCTTCTTCCTTGGGCACCTTTAACCTCTCTCACCTATGGGTCCAAGGATCTTGTAGCTAGATCCACTCCCAACCCGGTGATAAGGTTTCTCTCCCCTTTATCTCCTCCTCCTCTCTCTGCTCTTTTCCTGCCTTTTTTTAACAGCCCCTTTTCCTCCCCCATCTCCCTCAGAATCTGGGACAGTTCTTCCTCTTCCGCCCCCGTGAGGGAATCCTCTGAGGTTTTCTCTGAAATCACCGCCAGGCCATAGTCCCCTTCACTCTCAGCCTCCTTTGTGGGAATGGACGGCGCTACGGCAAGAGGTGACGCCATCTCTCCTCCTGGCTCACAGTATATATATCATATCAAAAGTGGCATGAGTGGGATTCACCTCCCCCAGTTTTTTTTCCAGATTTTATATCTGCTTGATATGTTAAAAATTCACTAGGGAACGGGGACAAACACATGTCACCTTTGGACAGTACAGGGTTTTTAAAGGAAATGTAATGTATGCTGCCATTTCCCCAGAACACATGTCACTTCTACATATGACATTTCTAGCCATAAATACAAGATCACAATATTATTAGAATAACTTGGTAAACCTTTCTGGAGCAGGAGTGCTTCCTGCTGACTCCCATGACGCATGGCTCTGCAGCATGATTCCAGAGCCTAGACACACCCAGCCTAGATGTCTTCATAAGGACTAGAAGTATGAGAGATCTGAAGCTAGGCATCAGAAAGGAGGGGCTTGTGGATAAAGGAGGCAAGTGATAGGACTGGAATGGGGAAGAGAGCCTGTCCTAGAAGCTGAAAATCCACACACATAGTAGAACAAGGGTAGGCAACCTCCCGAGGTTATGGGACTGCAAGTGGCCAACCCCACGATTTGAGGGGCTGCTTCTGTGACCTCCAGCTTCAATTTTTTCCTTACAAACTTTTTTAAATGGTTGAGGCCCCTTTGCCCCTCTCCTGGCAATTTTAAAATAATGTGGGAGTGTGAGAAACCCATGGATCCTTTGAAATCTGGCTAAATTCCCCCTCATGTCTGCTAAGAGGCTACAAGACAGCTTTTTTGAGCCCCCTGAAATTGTTTTCCAAAAATTATTTTGGGGGATGAAAATGCTGCAGGGCCCAGAGGTGCTGGGGGGCCTTGTCCTGCATACCCTAATAGTAGAGAGAAGTGAGGAGCTGTGGCCACAGCCCTTCTACCAAGGAAGGAAAAAAGGGGCTCATTACTCTAAGCAAGCAAAAGCAGAGCAACTGAACACGGTTGCAGGGCCATTTACCACCCACCCTGTTGAAAAATTATACTGGCTTAATGCCAAGCTGTGCAATTAGTTTGTGAAAGCAAATGCCTACGATGACTTCTTAACTAGTGCCCATTTGCTAATAAAATGTGTGCTGATGGACTTAGGCTGGAGGGTAACAGTGGGGGAGTTATGGCTGAAATAGTTCACATCTGATAAGAAACTAGTGCTCAGCTTCAGCATCTGCTTCCTTTGGAAGGGTTTCAGTTTCATTGGGCAGAGTGTAGAGACAGACTCATACGCACACCCGCCCCCCTGAAAATGCCAATCGTGTATTCTCTAGAAAGCTGCATTTCATTGTTTATTTTAAATCCACCTTGGAAAGGGTTGCCATAAGTCAGAATTGACTTAATGGCATATGATTATAATTAATCATAGTAAAAAAAAACAATGTGTGAGGTTAACAGATTTTCCCCTTGGGGCAAATGTCAGAATGTAGTCATTCCGTAACAGTAAGGATTTTTTTTCTTTTGATAAACCTTGAGTTAATTTTTTTTCTCCTGAGGCAAATATAATGTTAGAATATAGTAATTTCATAATGGAAATTTAGCACTAGAATAAGAGTATGGGTGGGCAACATATGCCCCTCTTGGTGTTTGACCACTGCTCCCATTGATCCTCACCTTTTGCTGTGTTAGCTGAGCTTTCTACGAATTGTAGTCCAGCGTCATGTGGAGGGCTACATGTTGCCCATCCCTGCTTTAGAGGTTTGCCACATTCTGTAGAATCTTAAGAACTCTGTTTCTATTTTTGTCAGATCTGAAGTAGACAGAACTAGAGATCAATTAATTAATTCACATCTTACTAAACTCTTTAATTGCAGACTTTTCATGCACAAAAAACAAAAGCAGTCATTATTTAATGGTTTCATTGATTGCTTCATCGACTTTTCAACCATATAATTAATTTTGTTGTGTAAATATTTTCTTCTGTTTTTTGAGAGAGAATGCAATGAGTTTGCCAATTTTCCAAGACCAGGTTTTCTTGTCAAGGCCACCTGTTTGTGAAAGTTTTATTCCTTTCAGAATATATTCATTAGAATAATTGCTATTGAAGACTGGGTTCTAATTTACAAAGTCGCTTCAAGAACAAGAGAGTTGGGAATATGTTTCTTCGTACTGTGGTTTAGCTTGGCTAGACTGTCGAGAAACTAGATTGAATTGGTTTAGAAGCCAGCTATAATTCATGGGCTATTTGTAAGCAGTACCTGAACTCTAGGATCCTATCACAGAGCAAAAGGTTTTATTTTTCAAAATAAAATTTAGCTGTTCTGGAAACTTGTAGTTTTTAACAGTACTTCTAGTGTGACCCCAGAGAAAAAGAGTATATGCTCAGAGGCCAAGGAACTAGAGAGCAAATATTAGTTCCACTTCAGTAGGATATATCTCCAGCAAATTAAACTGTAGATGTACACCGTTTTTGCATGTTCTCAAGCTTTTTGGCTTCTTAAGTACATTATTTTGACCTGTGCCATATGTTTGAGTTACGCAAACTAGTAGCTCTTGAGTAGCTTTGGACTGGAATTCCCATAAACCTCAGACAGCATGGATTATGGATTATAGTCTGAAGTACAAAACACATGGGTGACTGTCACACCCCTGCTGTGTGCTCTCAGTGTCAGTCCTCCTTTTGTCTTGTTACTGTTTAGGTGATGGTATCTTAAAATGAACAGAATCAGGAAAGAAAGAAAGACTACTCCTTTGTTACCCAAAGGTAGAATGACGATTATATCAGGTCAGATAAGGTGATGCCTGAACCATCCCTAAGAGCTCTGCAAAACTTTACAGATCTCTAGGGAAAAATCAGAAGCCTATGTTTGTCACAGCTGGGATTATCCCAAAAGGAAAAGGTTAACTTCAGAATGAAACCAAACAATTACAGAAAACCAGATCAAAATTCATCTGAGTATAAAGGTATACGTGTTTTATTATTGCAATAATTCCAAGCAACATAACTGATATAATTTTACAACCTTTATGTATCTATATTGCTTCTGTGTTCCACAAACACAACATACTCCAGAACTGTTGTAAAAATACAAAAGTTTTACAGATATGAAAAATTGTGTATGCAAAAATACTTAAAAATATTTTAAAACTAAACTTAAGTTGTAAATGACAAATACTTTAGTCAGAATTCAATCCAAAATACAGTAGAATACCTTTTAAGAGTAAAAAAGAACGAGAATTATCCCATTACATTCTAAAAATTCAAGAGCTTATAGCCTATGAAGGCACATTTAAAAACAAAAGACAAAGAATGCAACTGTTAAAATATGAAAGTTCTTAAAAGTAAAAATATCTAAAAGAAAATAGCATTCATAGCCTCTAGGCATACTAAGAACACATGTAAAATAATTCTAAGTTCTCATCCAGCTGGACCAATTTGTATTTATAGAAGAACATCCATGTTGATTGTTTACTTTCACTGTTGCTGCTACAGGATTTTTGTCTTCTCATGTCTGGTGCCCAGAATGGCATGGAGCTGTGCTGATGTGATGAATTCTGAATTTGTGGCTGTGTGTCTTATTTCCCTATATTTATAATTCAATCAGTTGTTCGCACATCCCCCAATTTGGAAATGATCTCAATTTGTTCAGCTATCAGGAATTGTTATTATTCAGTCACCTTGCTCAGCTGGCTAATTGTTTTGAAGTGACTATAGTAAACTATTATTCAAGCCTCAATTTTAAAAGCACTTTCATTTCCAGGGCTACTTTTTCTATGACCCCCCCTTAATGATTTCTACTCTGTACACATACAAATACATACAAATTTCAAACCTTGACAATTAGTTGGGAATAGTTTTGTACAGTTAAGAACAAAATGAGCCCTTCCCGCACCTCCAAAGTTAGCTTGGGCAGTACATTTTTAACATAGAATTTTGATCCCTTTAGGAAGTCAAGGCATCAGTGGAGGAGACGAGAGCCTTGCGAAGCAGAATCCATCTTGCAGAAGCTGCACAAAAGCAAGCTTGTGGTATGGAAATGGACTATGAAGAAGTAATCCGCCTGTTGGAGGTAGAAATCTCTAAACTAAAGGCTCAGCTTGTCGACCACGGTGGCCAAAATAAAGTAAGCACCTCAGTAGTCTCTCGTAGGGTTGCCATGGTTTCCTCGCTGTTGTCATGTATCTTGTTTTTCATTTTTCTTTCATTTGCTCTCCTAAAGTAGGTCACTGCTTGTCTTGTGTTACCCAACAGGTAGAATGATGTGTTGTGAAAATGAAGGCTGAGGGATGAGGGTAAAATTAGGACTAGGATTTTTTCCCCTCTTTAGAAATCTCTCTTTCTTGGAAAAATGCAAGTAACAACTTTGTCTGGGTCATCGGCCAAAATACACACAACTCAAACATAAATATTGTGGAATTTATAATACATCAAGTTGCTCTTTTCATTTCATTTGATGAATATGTTGGCTGAAAACATTGGTTTTATGATATAATTTTTGAAATAGTAGAAAAGTAAGGCAATAATGCTGTACTCACTTACCAGGGAGTAAGTCCCGGTGCTCCAAGGTACTGTATAGCCATTAGTGTTGCATCCTTAGGCTTTTTCTTTCCAGGTTTTTCAAAACATTCATATTTTTGTCTGGTTTTCCCCTTGTTACCCCTGTTTCCCCGAAAATAAGACCTAACCTGAAAATAAGCTCTAGTATGATTTTTCAGGTTAGGTCTTATTTTCGGGGAAGTTCTGGGCTCCATGATCACTGCAGATGGTGACAGCAGCCACGAAATTAAAAGACACCTGCTTCTTGGGAGGAAAGCAATGACAAACCTAGACAACATCTTAAAAAGCAGAGACATCACCTTGCCATCAAAGGTCCGCATAGTCAAAGCTATGGTTTTCCAGTAGCGATGTATGGAAGTGAGAGCTGGACCATAAAGAAGGCTGACCGCCGAAGAATTGATGCTTTTGAATTGTGGTGCTGGAGGAGACTCTTGAGAGTCCCCTGGACTGCAAAGAGAACAAACCTATCCGTTCTGAAGGAAATCAACCCTGAGTGCTCACTGGAAGGACAGATCCTGAAGCTGAGGCTCCAATACTTTGGCCATCTCATGAGAAGAGAAGACTCCCTGGAAAAGACCCTGATGTTGGGAAAGTGTGAAGGCAAGAGGAGAAGGGGACGACAGAGGACGAGATGGTTGGACAGTGTCATCGAAGCTACCAACATGAATTTGACCCAACTTCGGGAGGCAGTGGAAGACAGGAGGGCCTGGCGTGCTCTGGTCCATGGGGTCACGAAGAGTCGGACACGACTTAACGACTAAACAACAACAACAATGATTTTTCAGGATGCTCGTAATATAAGCCCTACCCCAAAAATAAGCCCCAGTTAAGTCAAACCCCGCCCTCCACCATTGTGCAGCAACCAGAAGAAGATAACATTATCGTATTTGAATAAATGTAGATTGTTGTACATGAAAAAAACAAAACATCTCCTGAAACTAAGCCCTAATTTGTTTTTTGGAGCAAAAATTAATATAAGACCCTGTGTTATTTTGGGGGAAACACAGTAGTATACAGGCAGTGCTTAATCAGGGTTTGTTGTATCTGACAGTTGTGACATGTTTCTCAAAAACACACAAATTGTGTGTGTGTGTGTGTGTGTGTGTGTGTGTGTGTGTTTTCTGTGCTGTCAAGTCAGAACTGACGTATAGCGACCCTAACAGGGCTTTCAAGGTATGTGAGATACTGAAGGAGTGTTTTTTTCAGTTCCACTCTCCCAGTGAGCTTCATGGCCAAGTTCTCTGGAGTCCTAGTCTATCACGCTAACCACTATAACACACACAAATATTAGGAAGCAGTGTAAACAAGAGACTTGCTGTGTAGATTCTGGTTTATTGAACTTTAAAAAATAGATAATATCAATGTGGTGGAAAAAATTTGTTTCGAACTCAAGAGCCTTTACTTTACTTTACTTTACTTTACTTTAAGATTTTTACCCCGCCCCCCTAGACAAAGTCTACTCGGGGCGGCTTACACACATAATAAAAACATCATTATACATAAAAATTTAAAAGATCATAATTTTAACAATTATATTAGATTAAATCAATACCAAGATGAAAGAATAAAAATCAGTTATTGACTGGAGGGAAGGCCTGTCTGAAAAGCCAAGTTTTCAAATGGGTTTTAAAAACACCCAGCGAGGGTGCCAGACGAATTTCAGCTGGGAGGCTGTTCCATAGCCGAGGGGCCACTGCCGAGAAGGCCCGGTTTCTTGTTCTTTCTTTCCAGGCCTCTCTCGGCGTTAGGCCCCTCAGCCGTCCCTGCTGGCTATTCCGGGTGATTCGGGTAGATCTAGGTGGGAGAAGACGATCTGCCAAGTATCGAGGTCCCAAACCGTTTAGGGCTTTATACGTCATCATTAACACTTTGAAGTCAATGCGGAAACGGATGGGCAGCCAATGCAAGGCAGCCAGAGTGGGAGAGATATGCTGATATTTCCTCACCCCACTAAGAAGCCTGGCTGCCGCATTCTGCACCATTTGTAGTTTCCGCATCAATCTCAAAGGCAGCCCCACGTAGAGCGCATTACAATGGTCTAATCTCGAGATTACGAGCGCATGGACAAGAGTAGTGAGGGCCTCCCCATCAAGATATGGTCGCAGCTGGGCAATCCGCCATAGATGGAAATATGCGGAGCGGGCCGCGGACGCCACCTGGGTTTCCATGGTAAGCGCCGGGTCCAGATGTATCCCCAAGCTGCGAACCTCACTCTTTGCAGTAAGGGTCGTCCCCCCAAAAGAAAGGGAGTCGCCCAAACCGCCGATGGAGGGACCTCCCACCCTCAAGACCTCCGTCTTGTCCGGGTTCAGCCTCAACCCATTCAACTGCATCCATTGCAGTACAGTCTCCAGGCAGCGCTGAAGAGACAGAACGGCATCCACTGAAGTAGATGAAAAGGAGATGTAGAGCTGCGTGTCATCAGCATACTGATGGCACGAAGCACCACACCCCCTGATGACCCCACCCAGCGGCCTCATATAGATATTAAACAGCATTGGGGAGATGATTGACTCCTGCGGAACCCCACAACTGAGACTCCATGGGGCCGAAACATTCTCCCCAAGCTGTACTCTCTGGGGACAGTCCTCCAAGAAGGATCGGAGCCAGGCAAGCGCCAGGCCACCGATTCCCAACTCAGAGAGCCTCCCCAGGAGGATACCGTGGTCGACGGTATCAAAGGCGGCTGAGATATCGAGGAGGACCAACAAGGACATATTGCCCCTGTCGGCCTCCCTCAACAGGTCATCCAACAGTGCGACCAGTGCCGTTTCTGTGCCACAACGCGGCCTGAAGCCCGACTGAAATGGGTCCAGGGCCTTCAGCTTCCAGCATTCAAAATGCAAGGACAAGATCCCAGACATGGAGGCTACTTTGTGCAGTAACTCATGTTGAATTCCAGGGCCAAGGTTACCACTGCCTTCAACAGCAGAAATGTCTTGGGACAGCTCTGTCCATAGGCATTACCTCATGTATAATCTAGTCTGTCCTGTTGTACTACATTCCAGATAGTCAATTTACTTCTGACTCTGGGCATAGAATGGAAGATGGAGATTGATAATGAAGTACAGAAATCTTCATGCAGCATTTGCAGTGTGTAAATCGATTGTAAAGAGCCCCTCTGGCTAAAATTAGCTTGGGTTGTAGAATAATGAGTCACTCTTAATAATTCCTGTATTGTGCCGGCTTTCTCTAAAGTCACAGTCATTTTCTGTTCGTCAGAGGATTGCTTCATTGATAAAGTCTCAGCAGTGTGCAGGGAGTAGAAGTAAAGTGGACTTGTAAAGGATGTGAACAGAGAACTAGTAAGAGACCATAATTTGTTGCATCACTTTACCGTGAAGCCATGTAGCTCTTTTTTGAAGAGGAAGAAATAGTGATTACATAAAACAGAAATGTGGCTTTAGTCTTACCTTCTTGTGATGCAGAATATCAGGGAGAAACTGTATGTTACCCTTGATTTATTTAATTAAATAATTTTTGCACGTCGCCATCCGGCCATATTGTCACGCTGGGTGATGTACAGTAATCACTCAAACAAACAAAAAACCAAGAATGCCACCAAAACTGTATTGGTCCTCATGTTTATTTATTTGTTTGTTTGTTTACAATATTTTTAACTGGCCTTTCTCCTTAAAAAGGACCGAAGGTGGATTACAACAATCAAAATACAGTATTTGAGTTAGTAACAATGGGTATAACTGTACAATACTAAAAGAATCAATGAATACAAAACCAAAAAACATAAGTATCCCCAAAACACATTTAAAGCAACAATTCATTTTAAAAAACCCACTTGGCAGCCATTCACTCAGGGAAAGTTGAGTGATTACTTCCACAATGTTCCTGTGCCCAGACAAAGTGCTTTCCCCCATCATCTACAGCCAAAGATGTAGAGCAGGGCCAGAGAAACTATTCAACATCATGTCATCAGGATATTGTTTATCGGTTTTAAGATGTTTACCTCATCTTCAGCTGGAAAACATGGCTCTCAGTGTGTCGTACAAAGGTAATCCAAAAGAAGAATTTTGTAGTACCTTGAAGTTTTGTTTGGCATTCACGCAGGCCACTTCATCAGGTGCATGAAAGTGAGCTACTGCTCACAAAAGCTCGTGCCAAGTAAAATTTGAGAGTCTTCAAAGTAGTACAAGGGTGGTTTGGGGGAAATAGGCCACGATTCATCTTGAAGTTTTCATAAAGCTAAGATAGTTCCTGAATACTGGCTTACACCATAAAATGAACAACACAAAAGGAAAAGGGCCTGGGACAGAGGAGGAAAATAGAGTGCACTTTTTCTTCATCTCTGTAGTGCCAGGGCAATATGACATTTGAGCCTAATTAATTATTTTCTGGAATAGTTATTTCTGTTCACCGTCCATAAGGTCAACATTGGCCTGCTCTCTCTGGTAGCACAGATATCCATCTTTCTTACACTAAGAAGAAAAAGTAGTTTTTCTTTCAAGGACACTCGTACAGAAAGAAAGCAAAAGTTCCTCAGGGTCCAAGATATTTTGCTGTATGAGGCAGAAAATATCCCCCTTCTTCCCCCAGTTCCAAGTACAGAAGCTGCATGGATGGATAGTAGTCTCTTTTAATACTGACTGGCACAGCGTCCTCCATCACACCTGATACTGGCAAACGGACAGAGCAGGCCAGATGATCTGCACTGCTCAGCCCTCCAGTACCTTGCTCCAACTTTTGCCTCCAGATGCCACCTGAAGCAGCAGCTTCAACCTATTCAAAGGTGCAGCAGTTCTCCTTTGTGTCTTTACTATCATCAAGTAGTCATAATTCACAAGGATTCTGTGACGTCTGTTTCTGGGCAAAGCCCATAGGCATCCATAAGCATCTTGGTGTCACTGTAATATACAGATCCTTTCTCGGTTACACAAGAAACAATGATTTTGTGAGTTACAGATAAAGGAATTGTGAATGGAATGTCTTCAAGGACATTCAACTCCCCCGGCTCATCTGTTTGCCCCATGTAGTCATTTTCCCACTCTTGGCATAGTCTTTGGATATTAGAAGGAATGCTGCTGTTCCACTTTTAGGAAGAACTGGAAACATTTACCACCATTTAAGTTTCCATACGTCAAGTTTTGTGGCCTAGCTGAATTTCTTTTTCCTAGGACAGTGTCCAAGATTTAAGGAAGAGGATTACCGTGCTCGACTGCCAGCTGAGAAAATCCGAAACAGCCAGGAAAGCTTTTGAGGTGGCAACTGAAAGATTACTGCAGTTTGTTGAGGTAATGGTGTTTTCCAGCAATGTTCCTCTTTTGAAAGGAACAAAGCATATGGATTATATTATTTTCACCACAGTGTTCTTGTTCCTCAGGACACCAGGGCTAGGGCCAGGCATATTAAGTCAAGAAAAGATTAACTAATTGAGACTTGTGGAGACCAGATTTAAGCAAAGTGCAGCAGGATGGTCTTCTTAGAAAAATAGTTGGGCAACTGTGGCCTTCTGATTGTTGCTGTGCTGTAACTCTCTTCATCCTTCCCCACTGGCTATGCTAGTTAGGCTTGAGGGAGGTTGCAGTGCAGTAGTCTCGGGGGGTGGCACTTACTGTGCATTCCTTTATTAGGACTAGTAAGCACTCCGTTCTCTCCTGCAATGGTCTTTCCTCGTTGCAGCCTTAAAAGACTGCCTAGAAAGCGTAATTTGGCTAAAACCAGGGCTGCTTGGTGTATGTATTGTATGTGTTTGAGGGGACGCTTGTAGATTTCATTGTGCTCCTCCTCTGCACACACTCACACACGCTCCATTCTTCCCGAAATTTGAGCATTGAGCTCAGGATAGTCCAAGGTCTTGTATGAATAAAAATAGAATGGGAAATGGATAAGAACAGAATGAGGCAATGGCTTGGTCATGTCCAAATCAAACAGGACCAAGCTTCCATTCTCTTTCTCATCTTAGCACTTGTGTAACTACAACCACAAAACCTTCCTTTTGACCCAGAAATATAAGTACTATGGACTGTGTGTGGGCTTTGTCACTTAGAGATCATAGAATACCGGGTAAAAATCAGAGACTGGCTGGCTTCTGTGCTGTGTACGCTGATACAACAACCGCAGTTCAGGCCCTCAGAGAATCAAGCTGTTATCCCAGTGAAGACAGCTAGACAGCCAGTTAAGATGAACAGCATCTTTGCTATTGGTTTTAGTGGAATATGAATTGCATGGAAGAGGTCTAAGGTGGTTAAGTGCAAGGTAGACAGGGCTGCATCTATTCTGTGGACTGTACAAGAAAAGAAAGAGAAAATGTAGAAAACTATCAAAAATTGTAACTAACCTCCTCTGTTTGTCAATAGATTGTACCTGAAGTGCTATCAGAAAGCTCCACCTCCACAACCAACCTGAGGTAAGAATACATAAGATTTGGATTTGCTGTTGAAGTTAATTTGGTAACATGATAATTAATACTGGAAAAAACTGATAAGGGGGCTTTAAAGCTTTGGGCATTTTGCCTTTACTGTACTCTTTCTATGGCTAATTCCTTGTAGCATTTTTGATCTGAAGAACGTTTTTTCATCTTTAATACTTGCAGTGCCCTGCCTAGTAAGAGAAATAGTCCTGTTTTTCACACACTGGGAGCTGGGGAAAAGCATTATGTGCCCAAGGTTGGCACATTTGAGTCTTACGGCTGAGAGGATGAATGAAAGCAATTTCAAGCCCAGCTGTCCACTGAGTCACTCTCATTCCTCCTGAGCGCCAGTCCCAATAAACCTGGGGATACCATTTGAGTTTAGGGTTAAAATACCAATGACCATTCACCTTTTATTGATACAGGTATGCATTTGATAGACAGTCTTTAACACCTCAAGCCATACACCTGGCTTTTTATTGCACTCCAGTGGGAGTGCAAGAAAATGTGACTTTTTGAAGCTGTCTGAAACTGTGTCTTGCCATTCATCTTGCTGCCACAGTACTACTGTCTCTGAGTGATAATGGCTCTCCGTTGCCTTGAGGCGTTCTAAGCTCTATCACTCAAGATCCTTTGAACTGGAAATGCTGTTGGTTGAAACTGGGGCCTTCTGCATGCAAAGTGTATGCTCTCCAACTGAGCTATAATCCGTAGCTAAAGACCCTGCTACACGCTGATTCTAGAAAGAATGACAGCCAGTAAACATGGGGGTACATTGGTTCCTGCCAAATAGCTTGTGGAATGCATTCCATTTTCAATTACCTGTTGGAATTTATTCAACCCAGACTGTTTGCTTGTTCTTTTTTTTTTTGTTTGTTTTTTATGGGCAGCCTCCATAAAAAACAAACAAAAAAAAAAGAGCCAAAAGGTCGTCTTACAGCCATTTGGAAGAAGCCAGAGTTTTCCAGGGGCTGCTTGGTACAATTTTTGTTCACCTGCCCCTTAACTTTCTCCGCTAAAAAGATTGTTGCTCACTCATCCGGGGGGAAAGCAAAGATGCACAGACTTCAGGCTTTCATAGATTTGAGTTTGTTTTAGGCTCCAAGCTCGAGACTCACTAGCTGGTTCCAAATGAAAAATGGCAGCTTTGAATTAAGGATGAGAGTACCTCTGAGCAGTCCTTCTGTCTAGGAATTTGTTTTTAGGCTCGGAAGAAAGCTCCCTGTTTTTAAGCCACAAGCCTGCTCCTGGTTTACTTCTAAGCATTCTTCATTATGGCAGTCTAATTGGTATATAGAAACCTGTTTTACTGTTAGCTTTAAATAATTAGGGATTAGGGAGCCACCAGTAGATCTGGTATAAGACGTATAAGGGTTTCTGATGCACCTTCTGCCTTCCTTAAGAACTTGTAGACAATGGTCAAAGGGAGTGCCAAAGCTGCCTTCCACTTTTCACACTGGATGGTCTGGCTTCCCTCTCCCTCTGTGTACATCCTGCAACCATATTCTTACTTTAAAATCAAAATGAATAGCATTAGTTTACATTGATCAGTGTTGCAGGCTAAGAACAGAATGTTCTTGTAAGTTTTGACTACTGTTGTGACACAGTTATATGTGAAAATGAATAATATGCATTCAGTATCATGCACAGGAATAATGTAGTATTCCAGATAAAACATTCTGGCCTTTTCATATATCTCTTTTTCAGTGACAGAAAAGCCACATTCTCTTCAAAAACCCTACTTGCACATCTGGGAAGGAATGGCCGCAGTATCCAAGCATCTCTTGCAACTGAAGCCAAAGAACTTGCTAGATCCGTCCGTGCCATTCTGGAAGCAGATTGTAAGTCTTATACGACTTTTCCCTTTTCTTCTTTTTTTTTCTTGGCAATTTAAAGAGGAACATTTGGCTTGCAGGTTTTGCCTTGACTCCGGTGGGTGGTTTGTCAAAAGAAAGGAAAATATCAGTAAGTGAAATGCTCAAATGTGGACAATGATTTTGGTAATTCCAGTATTTATACATTGGAATTATACATGCCATCACAGAAATACGAAACTACAGGTGTGTGCAAACATTCATGTTCCGTAATTGCAGGTATTCTAGCATGCACTATTGTTTCACTTCAGACATTCAGTGAAATTTCAATGGAGGGTAAATGGTTGAAAAGAACTACATCTCTTAGTTCAAACATTCAAACAGAAGCAACTTGATGAGTACATACTACTTATTCCAAGTGCTTTTCCTATGAGTAGCATGCTACCTAAAAGCATGACAAAAACAAAACAAATCAGTATAGCAATAACAAAGGAAAATACAATCAGAAGACTAAGAAATTCATTTCAGTATGATCTTTTTGCACGTTTCACAACATGTTGGTCTTTAAGGCTGCACAATACTTTTTGCTCTTTTGTTTTCATTATATATACTAAAACTTGCCAACGTACGGATTTAAGAAATAGCTTCATAGTGGCTTCGCAGAAAGGAATACCTAACATTACAGGGAACATTTCCCTAAATATCTTTTACATTTGAATGCAGTGGATGTGGGTGAAGGGTTTTGCACAGGGCCAATTCCCAGCTTTCAATGTGGTCATCTTCAGTTTTCTTCAAGGAAAGCGTTGACTATAGATGGAAAACGGAACTGGGAGTGAGTGAATTGCCCCATACACATATTCATTCTCTCTCTCTCTCTCTCTCTCTCTCTCTCTCTCTCTCTCACACACACACACACACACACACACACACACACACACACACACACTCAACACACACTATGATATCCAAATGCTATCAGAGTCTTTTAAAGACTATCTGATTTATTGTAGCACTAGAGCCCACTTTGTCAGATCATTCCATCTACCTTCTCTTGCATATCTTCTGCCAAATGAAAGGTTTGTGGTTGTGTCTGAAGAAACCATAGTCATCTCTTCCTTTCAGAAAACAGCAATATTTAGAATGAATTTAGAAGACTATTTGCAGGTGAGTGTCTATGTGTAGGCGAGCTATTTCTGTTCAGCTCAGTTAACATAAGAACATAAGAAGAGCCCTGCTGGATCAGGCCAAGGGCCCATCTAGTCCAGCTTCCTCTGGGAGCCCAAGAGACAACTAGATACCTGTCTCCTGATACCTGAGTTCAAAAAGCTGGGACAAATTAAAAGGCACACAAAGTATCCAAAAGGCAAGTACTACTCTCCCTGCAAAGAAGCAGAAATAAGGGGCAGAGAAAGACTTTTACAGCAAAATCATTGACCATAATTATATGATTTTAAGTTTTCAGTGTGAATTTGAGTTGTAGAAATGTGAACCACTGCTAATTAATATTTCTCTGAAATGTGAAGGGAAGGATACAAGAAATGTCAATGAGGTAAGCATTTAACAATAAACAATTTCACTTAGCAACTGCCCAAAAATAAAATATATTTTGCTGTCCCTCTTCGTATTTGTACAATATGCTATATTTACACAGACAGAAGGAGAAATGTGCAGACTGTGTGATAGATTAAACAGAATTTTAGAAGTTTATTTTAGAGAATTCTACCCTGCAAAAATCTTTTTTTCCAAAGCAAATCTGTAAAATATTCAGGGCAAAGCTATTCTAATGGGATGTTATTAACACAATTTTTTTTCTTAATATATGTTTTCTGTGAATGATTATGAACATCATTCTCTTAGTCTTGATTGCGTTTGTTCAGGAACTCTTTCAGGATTTTACAGACAGCAGAAGTATTTCCAGAACAGTAAAAATGTAATTTCCCTTTTTAATTTGTATTTAATTTGTATTTAGTCATAACAGTCATAATTTTTTCTCTTTGACTATAGAGAAAATGATTTCATATTCTAGAGTCTATTGAGAGAAATAATCATTAGCCTTCTTTATTTAATCAGGATGAATTTTCTAACTCACTGAAGGTCATATAATCTATCATAACAAAAGAGTTTACAGAATCCTGAATTATGCTGGAAAGGTAAATTCTATGTAATACAATCCTTGAATATGATGAATGTTTTGAATGAAAACCAGGTCAAAGCAAGATACAGGGCAGCTCCAGCAGGGCCTCTTGGGGCCTCTTCCAGCTCTACAATTCTGTAATTCTACTTTGTATAGTCCTCTTGCATTGAAAATGAATGCACCATCCCATTTTCTGATGGGGTTTAGACTTTCAGTCGCCTTCCCTATCACAGTGAACATATTTTCAAATCTTAAAAATAGTGATCCTGCATTGTCATGGATATAGGCACTAAGCAACCAAATATGGGTTGCTGAACCCATTTGTAAAACCAGATTCCACATGGAATATATCTGCATAGAACACAACTGCAAAGAGTAACCTTAATCTGGAAAATAAGATTTGTATGCTTTTCCAGATTAATGTTACTCTTTGTAGTTTCTCACAGATACATTCTATGTGGAACCTGGTTCTGATTTCATATGATGGCTATAAGGGCATCCAGCTAGATGCATTCATTGATGATTGTCTTCATTTTCTAGATGGGAAGCAAGATACAGTAGGAATTATAATTCACATTTTCCTGAACATATTCCTGTAATTCTCTTACATTTAGAAATTATTATAATATAATCTGGGATTTAGTTCAAATATATCAGTAGATCATATCATATGATTTTATAAATATGCAAGATTTCTTTGTTAAGCATCTCCTACCACCAAAGCATAGATTATTTAAAAGTCTGGTCATAATCAATTTATTTAGAAACAAACCCTGTTGATTTAAATGAGGTTATATAGTTGGGTTGCAGGCCATATCCAGCTTTTATCCAGAACACATTAAGCTTGTATTATTTCAAATGTTTTTGTTTTCACTCATATTACTGGCATTATCATTATCATTATTAAAATACTACTATAATTTTTCACTGCTTTAATTAAGCAGTGAGCCTATATGACAGCTCCAGTGTCAGAGGGAAGGATTAAAATCTCAACAACCCCAAGCTTCTGATCTTTTCTGAATATCTTGATATGCAGTATCTATAAATGTGGCCATATCATGTGAATTAGTGGCAGTTTCTAAGCACAGTGTATAAGACTGAAGAAACTAACATCCACTTTTGCTTGGATGCACCTCATGTCTGATGGACTCAAGCCATGTAGCCTAATCTGTTCTAGTCTTATAGCAATCTGTATGTCAAATCCAGAGTGGGTAGAAAATTATGGGACAAGGACAAGAGGTCATGTTCAAGCAATAGAATGGAATTTGAGGAAGCTCATCGAATGATATTTATTTTATTTATTTATTTATATGTGTCTGCTGCTGCAGTGAATTTCACCATTGGACATCAGAAGATGGCTTCTAATCTATATTAAGACTTCAAGACAAAAATATTAATTTCAGTGGCTATAGTAGTCAAATGCAACGTAGATTAATTGGTTTTCTCTGAGAAAAAAAGAGGCACCCCAGAGTTATATTGCAGAGTTCTGAATGATTAATTACAGGGTTCCTTTGTCCGCTAAAATGGAAATGAGAAAAATGGTTTGTGAAGCTTAAGGCCAAATTTCAAAATGAGTGCCTTACCTTCTTAGAGAAGACAGTCTTCCTTCTGTACCTTCTGTGTACAGGAGTGCTTAAATAATGTAGCTGATGTTCATCATCAATTGCTATGACTTCCTAACAGGCCAGGAGAACTTGTATCAGAGGAATAAATGTATGATGGAAGGCTAGTGTGACTTGATGACATCATTTGTCATCACAGAAATATATCTAATACACAATGTTACCATTTTAGAAGCAATAAATAATGCTTTTTAAAAAAAATCAGCGTAGCTCTAACAGTTTTCTAGCAAAGGTCATGTTTGGAGAGGTGGAGAGAATGTGGAGGAAAATGTTCTGTCACATTAAATTATATCCAGCGGCCTGCATGAGAAGTCATGCAAGACAAACCTTTCATTCTAAATGCAGCTAAGGACTAACATCTGGTTGTGTCAACTATAATAGGTAGAAATTGGTTAGAAAGCACTCAGGGTAGGGGATAGGTCCATTTCGTGAACCTGTGAGTTAAAAATAGCTCTGTGGCAAAGGATTTAAAGATTGAACATCATTCCTCAGAGTCCACTCTTACTTCGGGGAAATTGTCTGTGTGTGCACATGTGCAAACCAAAGACCCTGGGATTAAAGAATTAAAACATTCCAAGCTATTGGAAAAACAAATAACAGTGAAGCAGACTAAACAGTCAGACATCTCTACCTCTAAATCTTTTAGATTGTTCAGCTTTTAGGCATTTGTCATTGTAACGGTCAACCTGTGTTTGGCTCTATTTCTGAACTTGCGCTGTCTCTTACCTGCTCACCAACCCACCTATCCCGCTCACAGACACACAGTCCCTGTGTGATCTTCCAAAAGACTTTACTTGTGCTTTGAGACAATATGCTTGTTGTTCCACATTTCCATGTGAAAGCTCAGCTCAGGTTGGTGCATGGTTCATCTTGGACGTTGCAGTCTGGTAAAGAAACTCACTTTCTGAGAGTCTTAGCTTTTCCTGAAGATGAAATGTTTCTGGTTTTCAATGTGACCTTAAGAAGGCTTTTAAGAAATGCAGTGGTTGTTGAACACTTAGTGATAAAAGATCCAAAGAGAGCCATGACGTGATATAAGAGCTAGAGTGTCTGTTCCCTTTGCCTTCTGTGTAAGTAACACACACTGTTCTAGTGCTCACTGCCTTTTTCTTTGCTGACATTCTTCGCTCCGTCTTCGGCTACTTCAACGTTTTTCTCAACTCTTTAAGCTCTTGTAGTAGCCCTCTTCTACTGCCAGTGGAATCATATAACACTAAATCCAAAAGGTAATTGAATGAGCAGAAGGGTTTATTGTATTCACAGGGGAGTGGAAGCTAGAATTCTTGACAGTGCTACCTTCATGCTACATCCTCCTTGTTCTAGAATGTCCCCACATTTTCTTAAGAGTAAATCAGACAGAAGGACATCTAAAGCTTGTGGAGTGAAGAGAGAGGCAGAAAAGCTCTGTTCCATGAATAGAATGGAAGGTACAATCCTGAAGAGAACTATCACAGTATTCTTCCTTGCCTCTCAGTCATCAGCTCTTCCTGACCCTTCTGAACAGCAGATATGCTTGCACTGAGGCACAGGCATCAGTCTATCAGCACCCCTAAATGCATCATGTCTAAATGCATCACCAGCATCATGCTGGCTGATGCTGATGATTGAGGGCATCCAACAACATCTTAAAGCCCACAGTGTCCCTGTCCTTACGCTTAAAAAAAAAAAAAACTTGTATTTTGCTTCTGGAGGAAAGGGCAAAGTTTACTGTTTGACAGAAGAAGGCAGTCAGCTCAGAGAGAAGAGGAGTCTGGATATCAAGAAAGCTCCCAAATTATTAGATATTTATTTTGTTCTATTTTTATTGTTGGGGATGGAGAGAGCCCCTTGTGAGCTGTCCTGCCTTGTGTGCCAAAATAATTTGACTGATTTAGGTGCTTTATGTCCTGACTGAGGTGCTATTGTTTCCTGATTTTCCTCAGTCAGCAAATATCTTGGGGTGGTTCTCGAAAAAGTGCTTCTTTCTAAAAGACTTCTCTTTGAAAGTGTCTCTGGTTGTGTACTGGTAAGATTAGCCCTCAGAATCTTGAAGCAGTTTAGAAATATTTAGAAATATGCATCATCACAAAAATTAACCCTTTCTGCTAATTTATACTCAGCACTTTTTGCTGTTACATATTGGCTGAAATCCTGTTGTGCATGCAGCATTACACTACTGATATGATCAGTCACAGTGGTTTTTCGAAAATTAAAAATTCTGGACCCTTTATTTTATAAAATAAAAATAAAAAATTCTGATACACATCCCTGATACACACCTAATGAATCCTGTCACTCCCATGGGATCCCTTTCGTTGTGGGGAAAGCCATTGAAGTCATGGGATAAGGAGGAGTCTTTAATTTTCTAAAGTCACTACCAGTTTAGGTGCATATTTCAAGATGTTATAAAAACAATGCTCAGTAATGAATGCAATGAACACATTTTTGCAAATGTGCTTAGGAAATGTAAACAGTCGCAATATACTTTTTGCAGATAAGGCTGCACAGCTAGATTTTCTTCTCTGTACTGTGTGAAACAGCCCACACCTCAGTTTCATTTTGATATGAACTCAGTCCTTCTCAGTGTGGAACTCTGCATTCATTTTCAGTTATCATTAACAAGGTCAGCACTCAGTGCCTTTAAAGTACCTTCAGCACATCAATCATTATTTAAATTATCATTAACAATGTCTTCAACACCATACTCAACAGGAACAAGAACAAGGAAAGAAGTGAGAAGATTCCGCTAATGAAAACCAACTCTGTTACCAATCAGGTTGGGATATATCATTTAGTGTTGTTTGCACTCAGTAGAATGTTTTGGAAAACATGTTAGCCCTTATTTCAAATCATGGTTATGAACTACCAAGGGCTTTGAAGTTGTCCATCAACAGTTAGCAAAGTGAACAGCAGGCACACATCTTACCTAGTCACAGTCTTATTTGATATATTTGATATATTATACTTCTATTTAATTTACAGTATTGAATTTTAGATTTGCTTCTTTCAATACAAACTAGCTTGTGGAAATATTGTACACATCCATTTCATCTTTCATTCCTCTTTTTTGAATGATGAATTTCCTCTCTTTTAATGAAATGTAAGTGGCCATTTGCCTCTGCTAAAGTTTTAGAAGTATTCATAAAGACTCTCAGTCATCCAGGTGAGGTTATCTGGAATTTGAGTCATGACAACTGGACTTCTTTCTTATTAGGCTGAAACGTTTTGCTACTCATCCAAATAGCTTCTTCAGTCTGAGGAGAGTTGGTGGGAGACCCTGATATATCCTCCACGTTGGTTTTAGGCTCTCGTTAGATGGACAAAGGATGGGGGTAGTGAGTGAAAATCCCACCTCTGCAGTCCCTCTCCACCCATTGTCATTTGTTGTGAACAGTAGTCTTTCTGGTGGGTGTGCTCCTGATCTTTCTGGGGATGGATGAAAGGGCAGCATGATAAATAGGAGACAGATTGTATCTAAGGCCTCCACCCCTGTTGAGCGAGGGATTTTCTATGTACACATGTATGGCCTCCCTGGCCCCTCTCTCAAACCACCTATTTTCTCGGTCCTAAATGAGTACATCATGGTCATCAAATGAGTGTCCTTTGTCTCAGATTGTTCCATTGTCCTGCTGGGTCGGGACATTGCCTTGTTAAAGGCCCATTTTGGATATCCACGGGCCTTAAGGGCTGTCTTCATATGTCTGTCTTCTTCTTGGCTTCTGTGGAGGTGGGGATGTTTCTTGCTCTGTGGTTAATGTCCTGATGACCCCTAGCTTGTGTTGCAATGAGTTATGAGTCAAACCGCAGGTATTGATCAGTGTGTGTAGGTTTTCTGTAGATTTCTATTCTTAAGCTGCCGTTGGATCGTATGATGACTGCACAGTCCAGGAAAGCCAGCTGGTTGTCTTTGGTGTCTTCCCTGGTGAACTTGATATTTGGGTCCACTGTATTTATGTGGTCTGCGAAGGCCTGTACTTGATCTTCACCCAGGTGTCATCCACATACCTGAACCAATAGGTCGAAGTCGTCCCCTGGAAGGTGTTTAGTGCCTTCTTTTCCACTTCTTCCATGTATAAGTTGGCAACAATGGGCGACATGGGGGAACCCATGGCACAGCCATGTTTCTGTCTGTAAAAGTCCCCTCTGTAGGTGAAGTAAGTGGTGCTCAGACACAGGTCCAGGAGCAGGCATATCCGGTCTGGGTTCAGGCTGCTTCTGGTGGAGAGGCTGTTGTCTTCTTCCAGTCTCCTTTTTACAGTTGCTATGGCATTAGGGGTGGAAATGCTGGTGAAGACCTCAGTAGAAAGGTACAATTTCGGGGGCAATTTCAAAAGTTCCTCATTCCATCTACAGTACAATGAAGCTTTTGGAGGCTGGAGGAAACAAGTGTCAACAGTGGAGACCCCCCTAGGACTATGTAAGGATATGACTAGTCCTAAAAATATTTCTTGTTCTTGATTATTTTCTGAGCTCTGACTCTTAACCATGCAGAGACTTTCTCCAGAGACTTCCTAAGAGATTTCATGGCTTCCTTCAATGATGTGATCCTAGTCTCTTTTTCCCCCTCTTCCCCCTCCTGTTTTTTCACCGGCTACTTTTGCTTAGGGAACCACCAAATTCTGCACTGCTCAGTCCCCTTTTCTGGAAAAACCTAAGCAGGATTTGGGGAGATACCATGCAGCACAGCACCATTTCAGCACAGGAAAGATGCCCTCACAAGCAAAATTGTAATAATGTAAAAGTTGAATTCATAAGAACCACAAATTGGTGCCTCTTATGAATGAAATAATGTGAGATTCATATCCCTAGTGCTGTGTACCCGATGTGATTTTCTCTTCTGTGACTTGTATCCTAAGCTTCTTAATTGAGCAGCAAGCTCCACTATGTTCAGTGGGATTTTCTTCCCAGTAGATATTCTTAGCATTGCATATTGCCAGCTTTGGCAAACAGTTACTAACAAGCCTTAATTGCTATAATTAACTGCCCATATAACTCAGTTACAGAGTAAGTGAGCACTTTATAATACCATTGCAATGAAAAATAACTTGTACTTCAATCCGGACTCAAAGAGGTGCTGGCTATAGAGGATTAGAATGAGCGGAAATCTCTCAGCAGGAAAACCAAAAAGGGAGAAGTAATTTGTGCGTGGCGGGGGGGGGGGGGGTTGGAATGAGGGAGGCTCCAAATTGTGTCAAATCTATGCCTCCTCCTCAGGAACAAGCCTCTGTGCCAGCCCAAAGTTAGATCAAGGTGAGTTCTAGGTAATCTCCAGCATTCCCAGGTATGGAAGGTTTTGATTTCACCACTGCTTCAGCTGGATTCGTGTTGACTCAGTGGGACCCTTGGCCTTCTTGAAGGTAGGATTGCACTGTGATGTTGCAGTCATGGGCACAGTCACAAGGATGTAAATCCCAACAAAGTCAATGAGTCTTGGATGTGGGAGAGCTTTGCAGTGTTCCTTTGGTTCTTTTGTTCTCTCAGCTGAGCAATCAAGCCTGGTGCTTTTTAGGAATAAATTTCATCAAATTAAGTGTTACTGACAATAGCCACAACTCAGGATGTGAATCTTGTAAAAAAAATTCAATTGTATTAAAAAACAAACAAATTCAAATTTCAACAAGTGCCTGCTAATGAGGAATTCTCTTTGGAGCAGATGAGGCATCTGCTCTACTTGCCACACACAGTGCGAATGCCAGCTAGCTAGCTACTGAATGACAGCATCAAAATAACCTTTTTACTGAATTTTAAACATGCTTTATGAGTCCATTATGAAAACTAAGCTCTTAAGAGAAACATGCAGAACAGTGTTTGTGGTTCTGTTTTACTATCTCCATGTAATATGTTCATGGAATGTCTTTTGTAGGTAATAGAGAAAAGAGGTCAGTGGTTTGCCCGTGTCATGATCTGTAGTCATCATGGTGAGGTTCTTAAAAGACGTAATACATTGCTCTTTAAATATTTACAGTCCGCATAAAAGTTTAAACTGCACAGGGAGCAGATGTTCTACCATGTATTGATTCATCTATAATCCCAAAGTCACTGGGATACTGCAATCTTTGCATCTGGCATTGTGTAATCTAAACGCTTTAGGTTGATTTGGGTCTGACTTTTCCTTTAAAGTATAAGCTGCTTTATCACATTTCTGTGAGAGATTTATCCACTTAAAATTGCATAAATGCTGTTTTACTAATGAAGTCCTGTGCAGATGAAGCAAAAAGTACTGTAGTGTTAAAGTGTGAGAAAGGAACGGAAAAGAAATGAGGATAAAAGAAAGAATTTTGCAAAGGTACTTATGGCATATATAAATCTGTATTACAGAAAGAGCTTACATTTGGCTGGACTTCTAGCTGATTCTAGTTTGGTCATATAAATATAAAATAAAGAAAGTAAGTGGATGCCAGTTAAACTGTCAGGTAGCCCAGATTCAAATTATTCTTTTTTTTTTCTAAGTAAGTATCTGCTATACAGCTAGAGATAGAAGGCAAAACATGTAGTCACTATTTTGGCAAATTGTTTTGCAAGAAACAAGTCTTTCTTTGTGGAAGCTCTCCATAGTTTGACAGAATTGCATAACAAGTGTATAAACTAAAGAGTTTGGTAGATATTGCAGTCACACGATTCTTAGTCCCTAGCTGGTTTGCAAACAGTTTAAACCAAAGTCGTAGGAATAAATGCTGGCTGGGGGATCATAGGAGCTGTATTCTAGAAAAGAAACAGTCCTGGTACCATGAACCTTATTGTATCTCCTGCGTTGGCTAGGGATTAATTCAGTGAATCTATGGTCTCTTCCAGTTCTATGAATCTGTGCCCTTCCAGGAACATTAAGTTCCATCTTCTCTTTCAAAGACATCTGGAAACTTAGCTAGCTGTTGGCCTGAGGAAAGAAATATCATAGGAGGATGAGGAGGATAAATTATTAGAAGCTTTTGCTTGTTGTTCCTGTTGTTTTTTGCTGCTGAGCTTATGGATGCTATGAATCTCAAACTTTTAGAAAAAGGTTTCAAACAATGATAAGAGAACTGTGATACCTATTTTTAAGAACTAAGGCTACCATGCCTGGATATGGATCTTTCAACTGCTTATTGATACATATCCTACTAAATTCCTACTTCAGGAAATGTGCATAAAAATTAATGTGTCAGTAATAATTAGAAAGAAGAGACTGGCGAATTTACTTTCTACCTGTAATGAAGTATCCAAACTCTCTCTGAAGGAAATTATACGTTGATTTTTGCAGTTTGTTTTCATTTCTCCTTACTTTTTTTTCTTGCAAATAGGAAGGCATTTTGTCCCTCATGGAATGTTTCTGTGATATTCTCATGGATTTGTAGAGTGCCACCAGTAACAAATTATATAAAAGATACCAAGGCTGAAAAAGATAGAAAAATAATGTAACAATTAATGTGTTTAATTTGCACAATATGAAATATCCATATTTTACATATAGTTTGCATAATATGCACATTGGGGTGCAGAGATGTGGAGAATTGGATTATGGCAATGCAAACCTTGGACCAGTTACAGAAAACTATAACCAATAGAAGAGCTACTGCTTCATTTTTTTAAAATTTTGAAATAAAAAACATATCCACATGCAGTGGTCCCAGTCTGTTTCAGGAGCAAGTGTGCTTACCCTTAGGGTAAATAAAAAATATACCTTAAAAAAAAATATATAAATATCTTAAACGTCATGCTACACATTTAACATAGTACACCGTTTAGGACTGCATGTATTATCCTGTATTTGTATACATTATGAAAATTGGCTTGCATTGTAACAGAAAGATTGCACCTTCTTTATCGTAAAAACAAGCTTATAACCTGATGTGTACAAAATCCACAGTTCTTCCACTGCAACCTGTGTGCCTCAAAACAAAGGGCAAGCAAGCATATATTTGTTGTCTCACACCCTGTTTTATAGGTATATCAATGGGGCTGTACACTTACATACACACACACGTATATGTTTCCTTATTACACTCTTCTTGTGTGTGCTTTGAATCCTAACCACTCATAGAGTTCCTGATGAACACAAAAAAGCAAGAAGGATTTCATATGGAATGAGAGGAGCATACAGCACCATCTTCTTAATGGGAGTGTTTCCAGTCCCTTTGCCAATGGCAAAGGCTTGCTAAAGATTTTCAGTAGAGATGGGGGCATTCGTATATGAATATCCCTGCACAGCTGGACTTAACAAGGGTTTGGCCCCAGGGGCCAAACGCCCAACTTATCCTTCCAATTGGTCCCAGAGCGCCACTCTCTTCCCACTCAGCTGGTCACTCAGCAGCCGTGTAGGGAGACTTGTCCTCCCTCCCCCTGCCTGGAGTGGCTAGCTGAGCAGGAAGAGAACAGCTCTCCGGAAGTGATTGGAAGGATGAGCAGGGCCTCCACTGGACGTGTGAGTGGATAGTCCGGCCCCAGGGGCCAGACCCTTGTTAAGTCCAGCTGTGCGGGGATATCCGTATTCGAATACGAATACCCCTGCACAGCTGGAATACAAATACCCCATCTCTAGTTTTCAGCCAGTGTTTAGGTGTGATATGCCATCAAGTTCCTTACAACTAGAAGGAACCCTATGAATGAATGGCTTCTGACAGGTCCCATCATTAATAGCATTGTTAAATGCCCTCTGCATCCAATGAAGAATTAGAAACAAATTATCCAAATTAAAAAAGTGGCAGGAGAGGGAGGAATTGGAAGAATAAGAATAAGTTTCATTTTAAAAGTCTAAGTGACCCTCCTCTCAAAAGTAGGTATAAACATTAATGAAAGATGACCAAATACCCAGGTAGGAATCCTTGTACAGTTGCCATGTGCCACATATGCGTATACTGAAAGAGATGCTAGTTAAAGTTGATTTGGGATTTTCAAAGATCTGTCAAGTCTACCAAGAAATTTAGAACAGCTTCTGTCCTCTAAGCTGGGCTGTCAATAGTTTTTGCCATCACTTACTTAGCTCTGCTTCTTATCTTGTCAGTTATGAGCTCCAACCTGTTTCTTAGCCTTTCTTCCATTAGATGTCTTATTGAGTTGTCCTGCCTCCAGTGCTTTCAAGCTACTTGCTCATGGTGGAGACCTGTTTGCAACTGTCTGCTCTTCTGGCCAGTTAACTGCAGGATCAGATTCCCTAACCATCTGTCTCCTAGTAGCATCCAGGGAGCGTTCTTTGGTGCCAACAGGCCAGTGATGCCTGCCTGCCTGCCCCCATTGCAAGTCAAGTCACTGGTGCTCCACAGCTTGCTTGTGGGTTGGCTGTTGAATTCCAACACCACCCAACACCTGTTTAGTTCCATGCACAAATCCTGTTGATACAAGCTTTGAGCAGTAAGAGATGATTGTTGTAGGTTTTTTGGGCTGTTTGGCCGTGTTCTGGAGGTTTTTCTTCCTAACATTTCGCCAGTCTCTGTGGCCGGCATCTTCAGAGGACAGGAGTTAGAACTCTGTCTGTCGAGAATACAGTAAGAGATGACTTTCACTTATAACAAATATCAAGACGGGGGCACAAAACAGGAGGGTATCTAACTGAATCCTCTACATGCAAAGACTCTGAGAGAAAAAACGCTGCTGCTCTCACCCTCATGATGAGCAGGAGAAGCAGATGGATAGCCGCTAATGGTCAAATATTATAAATAAGAAGCTAATGCAACCTGCCCAGCAGAAATACAAAATACTAAAGTAGGCGTTCTTGTTGCAAAAAGCAGTTGGGTTCAGAGTAGCTATTTTCTAGGTCCCTGGTTCTTAAGAGTCAGGTTGCCGTCTAGCCCTCTTCAGCCCATTTACTAAGCTTTTAGTATGTACATCCCTACCTGCTGTTGTTTGCTTACTTCAGGCAGCCTTATGATAGCTCACATAAGGTTACACAGTAGTCAGATATAGAGCATATGTGTTTACTGCAGGCAGCCGAGTTCACACAACTCACGATGATCCTTGGGACAACAAGTCAATGAGTAGGCTGATAGATTTGAGAAATATTGCTCTAAGCTATTTGGAAACAATATTTCACTAATATTCTAAAGATGGTTTATTCTCACGTCCCTTGTTAATTGTCAGAGCTGACTCATATAATTTGCTGACATATCACTACCTGTTTCCCTGAAAATAAGACCTAATCTGAAAATAAGCCCTAGTATGATTTTTCAGGATGCTCATAATATAAGCCCTACCCCAAAAATAAGCCCTAGTTAAGTGAAAGCCCGCCCTCCACCATTGTGCAGCAACCAGAAGAAGATTACACGACTGTATTTGCATAAATGCATATTGTTGTACATGAAAAAAATAAAACATCCCCTGAAAATAAGCCCTAATGCGTTTTTTGGAGCAAAAATTAATATAAGACCCTGTCTTATTTTCGGGGAAACACGGTATAAAGCTCTTCTGTTTTTCTGGACTTTGGAGCCATCCCAACAACCACCAGGAACAGGCTCCTGCAACAGCACAGTTTAAGGGGAGCAGCAGGAAAACTAGATTCTATGTGTTTTTGACAGGGTTGCTTTTTAAAAGAAATTTGCATAGCTTTGAGACAATGGACCTTCTTGAGAATACCATCCAGCATTCCAACAGGCTAGCACTCATCATAGTATGCATGCTATAAGAATGAAGATCAAAATCATAGTGGAGAGCATACAAACTTAAATGCAAAGTGTTGTTGGTATAAATAATAATACCAAAGAAAATCCAGCAACGAAGCATGCTATGAAGTTTTTTAATCAAGAAATTTCTGTGCATGACGAACTGGAGTTGCAGATGAAAAATAAGTGTTGAATGTTAATCCACAGTATATTGTCATTGTTATGTATTTTCTCATTTCTAGCCAGTGAAACACATGAAAGGGTGATATTCTGATAGAGGCAGAAATTTTTAAACTTAACTGGGGGAAAACTTGACAGAGGATGCTGATTTTGCCAGTCTGCTTATGTTTTCTACATGTAATTCAGATTAGGGTTCTTACATCAAGTGGATCTGCATTTTGTACCAAGGACCTGTCAGGTTACCAACAAAAGAGAAATCAAAGGGCTCATTGTTCCGACTGGCGTAAGAAGGACTTGCTCCAAGGCATCTTGAATGAGCCTGATTTACTGGTAAATGAGGAAACCGCCTTGAAACTCATGTTTGGACACAATGGCAAGATGCAGATTTAGGAAAAAACAAGAAGTCCTTGAAAGAAAGAAAAAATAACCAATTTAGATGTTTGTATTAATAGAAATGACAAACTTGTTTGTTGCCCTGGGACAATATAAACCTTAACATTTGACTTTTGTAATAAAAGAAAGTAAATCTAGAAGTGATTGAAAAGGTATAGCATCACTAATTTTATGTCAGACACACACACACACACACACACACACCATGTCACAACAAGTAAATTGGATGGATATAAGAAGAGAACCGGGGTCTTTATGCTCAGGAAATGTAGGTGGTGTTGAATTTCTGCCTTGGATTGAAAAAAGATGGTGTTATTTATAAAACCGCCTTCTCCACCCTCTGCAGTGCTCAAGGCACTGTACAGCGTAACTGCAACAATAAAAAACATGCACAGGCAGCACAAACAAAATATAGCATTGAAATAACCTGTGGAAAGAGAAGTAAAAGAAAAGGCCAATCTTAGTTTTGCTCAGATAAACATGCACAAAAACAAAAGAATATATACAAATGGAGAAAAAAAACTCAGAGTTTTAAGGGGGAAATCTCTTCATATAGTGTGTTGGGCTCATGTTGTGTTCTCTAGAGACAAAGATGTTTCCAAAGTAGGTTCATTGTGTAAGGCAGGAACATGAAACACCCAAGGAGTGAGATAGCATTACTGTCATGTTGGAGAGTGATGGCTAGGCCAGATTTCATGCTAATAATGATGTGGGGCTATTTGGAGATTAGTGGTGTACATTGAATGAATTTATTTATTACGGTTGTGTGACCAGCTCATAAAACATATTATATGGCTAAAATATACAAAATGCAATTTAAAAAGTGTACAACAGATAATTAATTGTGTACTAGTTGTAATATATGGGGAGAATCAGTTACAGCATTTTTATAGCTATCCTTTGAACCATTGGATCGTCTAGGGAAAACTGGTTTGGACAGGGTCTTTGGGGTATAGGGAGTCTTCCTACATATTTGTAAACATTTGTAAACATTTCGTCCCTTCCGTTGGGACCACAACATTTCTCTACACTCGACAATAAACCACTCTCATGCTAAAACCAGTCAACCTGTGACCTCAGGAGACTATAAGGGAGAGCTGTGCCATTGCTGCTGCACAAATTTTTGCTGCAAAGCATGTAATAAGGGAGTCTTGATTGGAAAGAAGTAGCTTGATGTAAAATTCATCAGGTCTCCCTGGATATCTGAGAATAATTGGGCTCAAGAGGTTGGTATGTAGATCTCTATAGAAAAGACAGTACAGTAAAACATGACCTACAGTTTCCACTTGGCCATCGTTACATGGACACAGACAATCCGAGATAGGCGTATGTTGAAATCTTCCCTCCATGAGCTTAGAGGGTAAAACATTAAGTCTCGCTAATGTGAAGGCTCTTCTGGTCTTTGTTGTCATTGTGCTAGTCAAATATGAAGATATTGTAAAGGCATTATTAGTGACAACACTGCATTTGCCCGACTGGCTCATATGCTCTTGAAGTTCTATGTCCCAGGTTCTTCGTTTGAGTGCTGCTTTAGCACCGACATGCCCCATTGCCAAGAGAACGTTAGTGGAAAAACCCATTTGCCTTATTTCTTTTGTGAGTTGGAGTTTCCAGTCTGATTTAAAGGAGTCAAAAAGTGACATCTGTGCCAAGCCTTCAGAAGAGAAGATAAGTAGAGATGGGGACGAATATAAAAACGGATCGGCTTTTTTGACGAAAATAGCCAATTAATTAAATATTCAGCCCTTCATATTCGTGGGTTCCAGAGACCCCCACGAATACAAAGAGATGAATATTTACCAGTTTTTATTCCTCCTTCCTATTTAAAAATAAAAAACAAGAACAACCATTCTGCCTACCGGCCGCCAATCAGCTGATCGGTGGCAGAAAGGCAGCTACCCCCCCACAGCCACCCAAACCCTCAGCCTACCCCCACCCCCTTCCTTTCCCTACCTTAGCCCTCCTGCACCCCCACCGACACCCTATTTAAAAAAACAAACAAACTCAATTCTGCCTACCGGCCGCCTATCAGCTGATCGGTGGCAGAAAGGCAGCCACCACCCACGACAGCCACCCAAACCCACAGCCTACCCCCACCCCCTTCCCTTAATCCAGGCTGCCCTTTGCAAAGATGGCAGCTGCAGCTTCCCTACCCTAAATGAAGCCACAGCCACCATCTTTGTAAAGGGCAGCCAGTCTCCCTTTTTACATGCTGTGGCTGGGAGGCCAGAAGGAGACCTCGGCAGCGGCGATTAAGGTAAGAGGGTGTTGGTGGGGGTGGGGGAGGGCTAAGGTAGGGAAAGGAAGGGGTGGGATAGGCTGTGGGTTTGGGTGGCTGTGGGGTTGTGCCACCAATCAACTGATTGGTGACCGGTAGGCAGAATGGTGTTTTGTTGGTTTTTTTAATAGGAAGGGGGTGTCAGCGGGGGTGGAGGGGGGCGGCAGGGGTATTTTTTTTAAATAACCCCCCCCACGAATCGATGAATATATTCGTTATTCCTCACTTCATGGGGGCAACTTCATGCTTCGTGAGTTGTCAACTTTTGACGAGTCATGAAGCGGGATGACTCACCAAAATGGTGAGTCGTCCCCATCTCTAAAGATAAGCTTTAGCCAGTAATTAAACATAAGGACTTTGGTGCGTGCTCTTATGGCGATTAGGCCAGCCTCCAAACAAAGGGCTACATTAGGTGTACAGGGGGGTACAGTCAGAATAGATCTCAAAAATTTCGTTTGAACTACCTCAAGAGGACATAGGTCAGATAAGGCAAACAATTGACACCCGTAGAGCATTTGAGGAACAACTTTAGCCTTGAAAACCTGAACGGCTGAGGGGATATGGTGACCCCCTTTGGTGTGAAAAAATCTTGTTAATGCTGCTGCACTTTTATGAGCATTCAGTGCTGCATGCTTTATGTGGGGGGCCCAGGAACCCGAGGCGTGAAAGAGTGTGCCCAAGTATTTGTAGCTGGAAACCTGCTCTATGGGATGACCATTGATAACCCAATTGTGCTTCACTCTTCTTCTACTGACCACGAGAACTTTGGTCTTCTGATAATTAATTACTAACTACTCTCGATTACAGTAGGAAGAAAGTGCCCTCAAGAGTCTTCTCAGTCCCACACATGTAAGTGAGAGTAGAACCACATTGTCTGCATAAAGCAGCATTGATACATGACATGAGTGCAGCTTGGGGGGATGAAATTCAGGATTAGATAACTCTTCAACTATGTTATTAATATAGAAGTTAAACAGGGTGGGAGCCAGTATACATCCCTGCTTGACCCCGTTGAAAACTGGGATTGGATTGGATAGAACTCCAGATGGATTAGAGGACTCTCAGGTGGGTATTTTCATGTAGTCGCCTCATTAGCAGAAGCAGTCGTCTGTCTATGTTCATAGATTCAGATTTGGCCCAAAGCTTATTTCTTGGGATAAAATTGAAGGCGGACTTAAAATCAATAAAGACTGCATACAAGGTGCCTCCTTGGGGGGAGGAGTATTTATGAGCTAGATGTTTTAGGATAAAGCCCTGATCCAAGGTGGACTTTCCTGGCCTAAATCATGCCTGCACATCGGTCAATATATTTTCTGCTTGAAGCCAGTCTGAAAGCCTCCCCAGTAAATATCTTGCATACAACTTACTGATAGTACTAAGTAGGCTTATCGGACGGTAATTAGCAGGGTCTCCTCTATTGCCTCATTTAAATATTGGTACAGTGGTGCCTTGCTAGACGATTGCCTCGCAGGATGAGGAAATCGCTAGACGATGGCTTTTTGCGATCGCTACTGCGCTTCGCAAAACGATGTTTCCCTATGGCGATTTTCGCTAGACAACGAGGTTTCCCCATTGGAATGCATTGACTAGTGGTCAATAGCTGTCAGTGCATTCCAACGGGGACCCGCGCTCGCTAGACGATGTTTCCCTATGGGAGATTTTCGCTAGACGACGGGTTTTCCGTTGGAATGCATTTAAGAGATTTCAATGCATTCCAATGGGGAAACGTGCTTCGCTAGATGATGTTTTCGCAAGACAGCAATTTCCGCGGAACGGATTAACATCGTCTAGCGAGGCACCACTGTACTATAATGGCTAATCCCCAGTCCTCCAGAATACACATTGTATAATTAATCCAGGAAAATAGGGAGGCCAGGACTGGGGCCCACCAGTCCAAGTTGGCCTTCAACATGTCTACTGGGATGTAATCAGCACCAGGGGCTTTACCCGATTTTGTTTGGCAAATTGAGGAGGAAATTTCACCTGGGGATACCGGGGGCCAATTTGGCAAATTTTCGTAAACTGTGAACGAATCTGAAGCACTCTCCGGATGCATAGCATAAATGCTCTGGAAATATCGTTCCCAGACCGTGGGGAAGATGCAGCAGTCGGGTTTGGGAGAGTAGTCCCGCGTACCCCCTGCCACAATCCTCCAGAAGGAGGCTGAGTCCTTAAGTTCGGATGCTAATATCAGTCATTCCCATATCTCTCTCTGAGCTTGATATTTTTTCCTTCTAATCAAGGCTTTGTAGCTTTTCTTGAGTATGAACCAGTCTGGAGGAATCTTAGCCAGCTTCTGTGTTTTGTACCACCTGTATAGGGCTATTAGATCATGCTTTGCTGTTTTACATTCTGCATCGAACCAGGATTTAGAGTGGACAGCTTGGGAGGGTCTAGGCTTTAACTTTCTGTATGTCAGATAGCAGAGACATCACCTTGCCGACAAAGGTCCGCATAGTCAAAGCTATGGTTTTTCCAGTAGCGATGTATGGAAGTGAGAGCTGGACCATAAAGAAGGCTGACCACCGAAGAATTGATGCTTTTGAATTGTGGTGCTGGAGGAGACTCTTGAGAGTCCCCTGGACTGCAAAGAGAACAAACCTATCCATTCTGAAGGAAATCAACTCTGAGTGCTCACTGGAAGGACAGATCCTGAAGCTGAGGCTCCAATACTTTGGCCATCTCATGAGAAGAGAAAACTCCCTGGAAAAGCCCCTGATGTTGGGAAAGTGTGAAGGCAAGAGGAGAAGGGGACGACAGAGGACGAGATGGTTGGACGGTGTCACCGAAGCTACCAACATGAGTTTGACCCAACTCCGGGAGGCAGTGGAAGACAGGAGGGCCTGGCGTGCTCTGGTCCGTGGGGTCACGAAGAGTCGGACACGACTTAACGACTAAACAACAACAAATGTCAGATAAGGTTGCAGATGATTTATCAGCCCTTTATAGGCCTCTAGGGCAGCCGAGATTGAGTTGGCTGTTACAATGGAATTACCAAATAAGGAAAAGGGCTCAGTTAATAGTAACTGTCTTGTAAGGGTGACCATTTATGTGGACCACTTTACTCGGGCAGCTCTTATTTGAGCTGTCCACAGGAGGGCCAATTCTCTATCTGCAAATACTTTAGCGGCTCTGCAGTTGATTGATACGGACAAAGGGAAGTGATCACTCTCAGGGAGTGAGATAGCATTACTGTCATGATGGAGAGAGATGGCTAGGCCAGATTTCATGCTAATAATGTTGTGGGGCTATTTGGAGATTAGTGGTGTGCATTGCACCTAGTTCTTGTTGGTGCTCTAGCAATTGGAGCAAGAACTTATTTATCTTTCAAGTTATCCTTTCTCTGTTTTCCTAGGCTCTTTTTATGGACATTATAACTGTACTCCTAATTCAAAGACTGAGGTTAAGTGCTCCATGTTTTGTTCCCACACCTATCATACCTTTGACTTGCACTGTCTCCGCACTCGTCCCTTGATTTGGCCACAAAAGCTCACATTAAAATAAAGCAGTTAGCCTTTAAGGTGCCACAACATTTTTGTCTTCTTTATTTTATTTTATTTTATTGCCTGATATACGCACAAATCAGGCCTCTTTGTGCATCTAGATGTACACATTTCAAGCCTTCATCTTAGACAGCAGGAAACAGTACAAACACCAGCTCCCATTACCACATCTGATTTATTTGTCTGTTGGGTGTACTTTGTATTAAAAATTTTCCATTTAAAATGATATCAAAATATGGTGTTATAGAATTTGTAAGAAAAATCCATTAAAACACAATGAATTAATTTGATAGAAAACTAGCAGTGGAGAGAGGAATAATCTAAAGCTACAGAAATCCCAGACAAAGGCAGCAACCATCGTAGAAAAAAAATGTCCTTTTAAAAAAGTGGGAGAGGAGTAATCACGTTAATCTGTTACCGCAGAAGCAACAGAGAGTCTTGTGGTATTTTAAAGACTAAGAGCTTGTGTTTGCCACATGTTTTTAAGGAAGTGGGCTACAGTCCATGAAGGCAATCGGTAAATAAAGTTTGTCAATCTAAGCTACCACAAGACATTTTGTCCTTTTAAAGTATGATTATCTTCAACCTAGTAAGTATGCAAACTACCAGTGTAACAAGATCTTACCCTGAGTATTTCCAGTGACAAATGTTTTGAGCAACACACTTGTCATCAGTCATTTCTCTTTTGTGATCAGATATATCCACATGGCTATTGAAATGGTTTGGAAGTTTGACTTATGGGTACAGTGGCAACTGAGATTGGATTTGTTGTTGTTTGTGCTGTCAGGTCATTTCTGACTTACAGCAATCATCTGAGGGTTTTGGAAGTATGTGAGAAATTCAAGGAGCTATTTGCCTTTGCCAACCCCAACTAAGGTTCCATAGGAAAGTCTGGATTTGAACCCAGGTCTTCTGATTCATAGTCTGACGTTCCGTCTGCTATTCTAGCTCTTGACTGGGAGTGCAGTGTGTGTAATTGAATCAAGTCTATTCCCGTGGTGTCTATTCCTGTGGTGATTTAAAGAAACCATTACCTCAGTAGGCAAGTGACAAAGCAAAGGGAGGTTTGATGTTGATATCAAAGAGAAGGGTTGTAACCTATTGACAACTCTTGTTTTTACATCTCACTGTGGAATAAGTGGAAGGAAGTGCAAAAGTAATATAATGATACATAATTTTTGTGCCTGAGGAGCTTCATGGGATGGTGAGGATGTGCCCCAGCTTTTGATCAGTTTGATGATGTATTCATAGAGGGTATTGACAAGAGAGGAGCTTGTATATCATCCCCCACCTTTACTACCACAGGTAGTAATAGACCTGAAGGCTTTAGTGAAGGTCCTTCTGCTAAATAAGTTATGGTTGCAGGTTGAAACTTTAATGTTCTTGACGTTTATTGCTTTTGAACTTGTGACACAGTACTTGGTCAAATAGCAATTTCTTAGAATTACTCTGTGCATTATATGCAGGCTTTTCAATGAAAGAATTATCTCCTCAGGAGAGCCATGGGGTATCAGGACTCATGTTTTGAAAAACCAAATGACCATATAAAGCATGAGTGCTTCCAGGTGAGGCTTTTATTCTACAATCAGCCTAACTCAGTCACTGTTTTACAAGAGGTCCAGACCACAGTGTCTTCCATTTGTAATTCTTCTTTCCCACTACTACTTCTAACATTTGCTGTTATCACTAGGTGCAACCCAGCACATAGTCAATTTGCAGCGACAGGCCATACAACCCTTACCAACAGGATTCCAGACTTGGTTGGAAATGTCCAGGAAAAAATTGGTGTGATGATATTTTTACCTCAAGTTCAGCATCCCCCTGTAACCACTTGTAAAACATAGCCAGTTTGTGCTTACTTCTAAATTTAGATGTCACCACTGGATGAGTTAAGAATAATGTGTGTGTTTTTAAAATTAAACTTATATTTTAAAATCACATGTGTCAGTGAGTAATATAAAATGACAGTGACAGAGGTGGGTGGAGAGTATAATAGGTGACAAAGAAAAATTACTCCACTAAGGAAAAGAGGCAGATGAATTCCAAAGCAAAGATGGCAATCAAAATTTGAAGTGTTCCTCTAAATCAAAGCGTATGAATGTATAATTAAGAGTTATATGGAAAGACCTCTGTTTCCCTAGTAACAGTTTTAAAATGTGGTCCAGTAGGACTTACTCAACTTCAGACTTACAGGTCTCTGTGAATCACAAATGTTATTCTTTCTGTGCCTGCACAAAACTCCTCAAAACATTCTAGATCCTAAAGGTCCATTAAGCTAATCCCCTCTATTGCACATGCTCCCCTATGCAACAGGATCCTCAGTTCCCTTTCAGCCACAGCAGAGGAAACACCCCTCTCAGAGTGTCCTTTAGCCTCTTTCACCTTCAAATTGTGTAAATACTCCTTACCTGTGGTTTGTTGTCTCCCTGTCCTTCATTTTCTTCTTGTTGTCATTGTAAGACATCTGTCCAAGAAAGAAAGAAAGAAAAGAAATGTATTAGTTTCACCCAGCCTTCTATACCCCTTGCAGGCCCATTCAAAAGGTGTACCGCTTGTACTAATAAGATACCCCTCACTGACAGACACTTGAAGTGCCTTTACTGCTTGGGTGAGGGGCATAAGACCCAAAACTGTACATATTTAGGGAGAGCTTCCTGTTGTGCATCTGAGGCCAGGCATTAAACACTACATTATCTGGAACTAAACTTTATGGCTCAAGTCAGATTTTTGATGTTTTCCTCTAAGTTTAGCCAATTTCTCTTTTATCAAAGCAGATTTTATGTTAAAGGGTTCAACTAAGAGCCATTTTGTTTCCACCTTGGAGGCCATTTGAATTATGAAAATTAAACTTCATTATACAGGGGGGCAGAGCAAATGAGAAACTGCTGGTGTTGGAGGGCCCAGGCTTCAGCCTGAAGGGTCTGCTCAAGAAGGACTGCGTAAAATAGGGGAAATGGGCAGAAAGGTAGGAGTAAGAAAATACAGCTGCTGAAGTAACACCACCGACTTAATTTATATTCTGTTCTCTTCATAAAATACTTTATGATTGACTTTGCTTTAAGTATACATTTCAGGCTCTGCTGGCTTCAACTGGCTGAGTACAACAATTGCTCACATTTGATTGCTATCCACAGAGCCAGGTAAAGGTGTTTTATTACTTTCCTTAGTGCAGTGTGCTCATTTCTTCCAATATTAAACTCCTGCTTGGATTAAAAATTAGACTCAGCTGGATCTACTCCCTTCTGGATTTAATGACCATCTGCAGCCCGTGAAGGTTGCTCTGATTTTAAATTGTGGAAACTCCTATTTGACAAGGACCTGTTGCTCTTTGAGGACAATGGAGTTGAAGACAGTAACAGTGACGAAGAATTTCTATTTTAGCCTTGAAAAATAACACTGTCTCCCGCCAAACTCATTCATACTTTTAATTTTTCAAGACAGTAAGTTAAAAGGGCTTTATTTATGCACAGAAGAGGTTTGTTGGCAGGGGAGGAATGATTACTAATGCATGTTCATGCTATTCCTCCCTGAGTTGAAACCGCTTCAAGATGCACAAAGCTCCAAAACATGCCTGAGCGCCAGATTATCCGTGTCCTTTCAATCATTGTTAGCCCCAAGGGTAAGGTTTGCTGTGTTAGCCCATCCTGCCCCAACACAGTGCATTTCAATATCAGATGTGGTTTACTTGATGTTTCCATTTCTGGAGTGCCTTCTCATCTAAACCAGCAACAACAACAAACATGAAGATCCACTGCTTAAAATGGAATCTGCAATGCAGACAGAAAGAATGGAATGTCCCTTTAGCAGAGCCTTATTAAGATGAAAATGCATACTAGTTTATGAGGAGAAATGGCTTAAGGAACGGAGAGGCACGCAAGCTTGAAGACATGCATTTTGTCTGTAAAACTCAGTGTTTTGAATCTTCTTGTATAGTGGTGAATGATGTTTAGTAAGGTGTGCCAAGAATATTTACCCAACATGCATTATCAAATCACAAAAGGAATGGTTCCTACACAATAACAGAGCTTGCCATTGGAATTGAGAAGACTTGATACAAAGTTTTTAATATATAAATACGATATTAGAGACAATGTCAGAGAACTAAAATACAGACTTCTTTCAGGCTGAAATTTAGAATCCAAGGCGACAATTACTAATGAAGCTTAAAATTGAATACAATGAAAAATACAGGTTAGGACTTAGGATGGGAGCTCAGCAGTGCAAGTCTTGTGACCAGTGGAGGTCTCGGGCTGAACCCAAAGCAGGGTTGAACAGAGATTTGGTTCTGTGATCCTTGCTGTGTGATTCCCACATGAGGCCTTTGCAGTTTTGTTCTGAAGCTTTAGAATCGAGTTTTTTATTACAGTGGAAGAAAGGAGAAAATAACAAGGAAATGGAGAGGTCAGTAAACAAGAGATGAATGTGAGCATCTGAAATGATAAGGTGGCATCCTCCACATTCCAAAAACAAAAAGCCTGATTAAACTGACAGCTCATTCTTGCTGCAGCACAAGAAATTAGACAACATGCCCCACAACACCTGAAAGCGGATGGCTAGCCTAAGGGGTATGGAGCAAGTTGCATGACCTAGTGTAAATAAGAAGTTGGGAGATAACGCAGCCAAAAACCATGGAAGACAAGGGTTTGAGGAGGGTCATGGAGCAGGACAGAGAAGTCACACTGTTAGAGGGTCCCTGGAAGTAGATCTAGGTATAAGAGGCAGGTAAAAGGAGAGCTGGAAGAACAATTTAAGCTTGAACAGGGGACCTCTGTGTGTGTGTGAAGCAGTTGGACTGGAGGCTAGAGGCAAGTGTGCGTTTAAGCGCAAGCCTCCTAACCATTGCTGGGCTGCTGGGAGGAGAGATCACATCTGCACTCCACCCAGTGGACAAACCAAGCTTGCTAGAGAGGAAGGAATCCCCCTTCCTTCTGAGAAGCCAGCACAGAAATGCAGCAGGCAAGTTGAAGAGAGGAAAGTGAAGTTGTCTGCTTATCTTCTGGCAATCCCCCCAGGAGACTAGTAAAGGTTTTTTTGCAAGCTAGTAACTTCCTCAGGCTTCTTTACAAGGTCAGGCTGAGGGTCACAGGAAGGAACAACTGAAAACAAGGCAGGAAAAGTAGAGCAGGAGCCATGGAGAGCTTTACAGGAAGACTTTGGAGTTAATGCTGGACTCAGGGGTAGGAAGATTATTTAAAAAAAGAAAAAAAAATCTGAAAAGGAGTATTCTATATGTCCTGAGCAGTAAAGAAATGGGATGTTTTAGGTAGTGTGGATCTTAGCAGATGTGAAAGAACAAAGTGTGATAGATGAAGGAAGAATAGCATAGCATAGGCATCCTTCAGTCTCGAGAGACTATGGTAACGTGCTCTGTATGGAGGACTTGGAACAGTGTTCTAGTGTTTCGACGCTGTGTGCGAAGCTGGAGTGTCCTCTCCAGGGCACGAAGCCTGGGTAAAATAATATGGAGAATAGGCTGTTACCCAAGCAGCAAATCCCCCCTCTCCACGTCACTGAACGTTAGTCCAATGGAAAGGCAAGAGCCAATACAACTGGTTCCAGCGACGTCGCAGGAGTTGACAGAACGACATGAACTGCCTCCGGGACTCCAGCTCCGGATTTTTCCTCGAGGTTGACTCCTAAAGCCTAATTAGCAAACACATATTTTTCTTCCATCTCAGGAATACGCATGAAGCTAAATTTACATTAACAACTTGAAATGAAATCCGACTGCAAAGTCAAACTGTGCTTGGGGAGACTACCAATTCTTCAGTGACCAATTTCTTTTGGAAACCCAGGGAAATGCAGTGATTTAGAAAGATGCTGGTCTCTCACCTCCCCTTGTCCTGGGATCAGCTCTCCCACATGGCCAGCTGGAGAGGGGGAAAAACAAACAAAAGAGAGAAAAAGGGACCTCTTCCTGATTTTTTAAATCTCCATCCACCTAATTGGCTGAATCCAGGGAGACATCAGGAGCCTCACCAATGCGATCCCACTCTCCTTTACTTGATTTTTTCAGTGGTCCAATAAAAGCATTACCAGCTTTGCTTTTACATTTCCTTTCTTTGTTAACCTTTTCTAAGCTTCCATGTTGGAAGCCTGTAAGGCATATCTTGAGGAAAGAAGGTACGAAAACGGATCCATGAAATCAAAAGTACTTTATCATGCTTTCATAGGAATATTTTTCCATGGGATCTTCCCCAAACCACCCACAAATCCCAGATCTACCTCGTTCCCACAAAAGAAATCTTGGATCTTTTGGGACATAAAAAACCATGGAGGAGGAGGAGGGAGAGGGCTCCAAACTGGAGGAGCCAGACAGGATCTGGGGCACTTTGGTGGGGAAATTCCTTCCCTGAGGGGACTGGGGTCGCTCTTGCAAAAAGGCAGATGGAAAAGAGCCCATTGAAGAGTGTTGGGGTGGCCCAAGATATTCTGCTGCCTGAAGCACGATACAAAATCCTGCCCTCTTTCTGCCTCCACACAGACGAATACATGAAATAAATGCCCCCGATTGAACACTGGAGGTGGGAGAATGTGCATTAATGGCTCCGAGGGAGGCCCGTAGGCGAGCTCTGAAGGCCCAAGAGGAGAAAGGCCAAAAGGGGCTCCGGGGGGAGGGTTGGGGGCCCTCAGGGCTGACCCTCTCCCTTCTGCCGCCTGAGGCCGTCTCCTCGCTGTTCCCAAAGCTTCCTCGTTATGCTTTCCCAGACGAAAGGGCCAGAAACTCCGGAAACAGGAACTTAGCCCATCCTTCCCCCGCCCCTCTCACGCTCCCCACGTGTTTCGCTCATCAAATTCAGCTGCAAACATTTCCAAGGATGTCCAAGGACTCAAAGGGGAGGGGATGAGAAGGGGAGCCACCGTTTCCCTCTCCCTCGCTTCTTTCACTCACCAGGAAATCCCTTTTCTTCCGGACTTTCCTGCCCAGAAATGACTCCCCTGTTTCCCCTCCTTCCTTTCTTACTCTTCTCTTTTCCGGGGTTTCTTTTCCCACCAAAATCCAGATCAGAAAACATTTATCAAGATAGAAGATACCCATAGGAGACTTTCTCAAACTTTACCATTATGACTCTCTTAAAAATGAAAAGGTTATGTTAATTTTCAGCCATAAATGAAGGTATATCTAGATGGCAGTTTCCTACTCCTTTGCTTTGCAAAAGGAAAATCTTTATGTCTTCATTACCCTAAAGTGTTACATTAGAGGCAACATCAAGTCCCTGTAAAACATTATTGCCAAGCTCTGTTGTCTTTATGCTTCTCTACCCCAATCCCTGATATGGAACCATCTTGGATATTTAACTTGCCCAGCATAAATTACATTACATTTCCTCTGCACATGTCCAGCCATGGAATTTAGCAGCAAGTGAGTAGGCTGAAGGCTTTGTAAAGCAAAGAAAAAAAAGAAAAAGTGGGTTACTTGTACAGTGATGCCTCGCAAGACGAAAGTAATTCGTTCCATGAGTAGCGTCGTATTGCGAAATTTTCGTCTTGCGAAAGCGCGGTTTCCCATAGGAATGCATTGCAATGCATTCCTATGGGAAACCTCGCAAGACGAACGAATTATTTTCGTCTTGTGAGGCATCGCTCTTGCGGGAAAAAAATCATCTTGTGAAGCACGGCCATAGAAAAAGTCGTCTTCGAGTCACCCAAACAATCGCAAAACACTTTCGTCTTGCGAGTTTTTCGTCGGGCGAGGAATTCGTCTTGCGAGGCATCACTGTATTCTTGAAGTGAAGGTTAGTCATCTGCAGCTTCTTGGTTAGAAGGTGTACCAGGAGAGTGTGGCTGCCCCAGAGAAGGCCCTATTTCTTAGGTCCCAGAAGGCACCCCCACCTCCACCAAATGTAATGAATCGATGAACTCACACAAGAAAATATGCTGCCTCAGGGTTGCTCAGGCAGCAGCCATGAAGATCATTTTGTGCGAAAACAGAAAGCGGAGAAAGAGATGCTGCAAAAACAGATCAATGACTTAGATAAGGCTGTCTAAATTATATGGTGAGAATCACACAAAAGGAACAGGTCAGAATGTCTTCCATGAAATAGATCGTGGCTGCTGTCATACTGTGAAAAGTGTGGGATAGGATTCTTGATATCTTAGCAGCCTGCATAATATTCATGTAGAATTGCTGAAAGCCTGTCTTTAATCAGTAGTCAGTTCATTTGGAAAGCAGTTACCCAGAGCATAGAAGTAACTAGTTATAAAATGAGTTACTATGGGTTAAATTCTTTTCCTGATAAGAAATGTAGAGTTACATTATGACTAGACTTGTGTAGATTTGTGTTGTTGGATTACAGCTTCCAGAATTTCCCAGTCAGTCCAGCCACCATGTGAAATTCTATGACTTGTAGTCCAAAACCACAAATCTTTAATTACAAATGTAACTTAAAAGGGGATAGCTTCACTCTCTATTAGGTCTAACTGTAATGTTTACAGTTAAAGTGTGGATTTTATACTACAGGCCAGTAGCTCGCAGCATCCAAATGTTTATTTTTAAGTAACTTAAGGTAACTTCAAAGAAGCAGGAAAACTTAAAAGCACTTTTTGAACTTTTAATAATAGCAGTAATTAACTATTGGGGGTTGGAACTTTAGTTGTAAGTAATAATTTTAAAAAAGTAATTTTCCAAACTTTTAAATAACTTTCTGGCTGTAAAGAAATAACCTCAACATCATACTTTTATGATTAAACAAACTGATAGCCTAGCATTATGGCAATCTAAAAGTGACCATGTGAATTTTGTAATATTTGGCAAGCATGGGCATTTTAAGAAACTCGGGCTGCTCCTGCTTCTTGATCTTCTTCTGTTCTTTGCAGTGTTGTAAAATAGAGTGCAATATACAACTCGCTGTGTCCCTTTTCTTTGCCTCACATGATTGGCCAGTGGGGGGTGAGGCAATGTGCAATATGATGATGTTGTATCCCATGTTGTATATTTATTTTATTTTATTTTATTTTAATTTATTCCGTGTATATCCTCCTTTCTCTCCTCTCTCCAATGAAACTTAAGGCAGCATAATGATCTGTCACATTGCACTTTAATAGGAAAAGGGGGAGGGAGACAAGGAAAAGTAGCAGGAAATACACAGCTAAAGCATAGCTGACAGATGGCTAATCAGCCTCTGTCTGGAAAACTACAACAACAACAACAACAAAATCCACCACTGTCCAAGGTACTTCCGCTATCATACTGTTCTTACCATGTAGAAGTTGATTCTTTCTACCAGAAAGTTCTTAAGGTTTAGTCAAAATCTTCTTTCTTATATTCTTTGGTTTAGACCCTAACCTTCAGAACAACAGAAGGCAAACTTGTTCCATCTTTCGTGCGACACCCAGATATTTGAAGGTAGCTGTCATGTCATCTATCAGTTTTCTCTTCTTAAGACTAAACATTACCAACTCTCTCAATGGTTCATCATAGAGCTTGCTTTGCAGACCATTTTCCATCTTGGTTGCTCTCTTCTACTAGGTCATGTATACCCTTCTTAAAGTGGTCATTTATACCCTTCTTAAAGTGTAATGCCCAGATGTAAACACAGTACTCCAGGTGTGGTCTGGCTGAAAGAAAATAGAGTGGTATCACTTCCCTTGATCTGCACACTGTACTTTCCACTGAAGTTAGTCTAGAATTGCATTAGGTTTTTGTGCAACCACATCAGACTGCTAAATTGTGTTTACCTTCCAGTCTACTAAGATTCTTAGAGTATTTCTGTCAAGATAGGTACCACCCATCATTTAGTAATGCATTGGATTTTTTACTGCCTAGGTATCTCTCATGAAGTACTTTTAATCTACTTTGGCCTAGTTGTTCAGTCTTTGACATGTTAAGGTCACCTTAAATCTTTATTCTGTCTTCTGAGGTATTGTCTACCCTTCCAGTTTGGTATTATTTGCAGTTATATAAATATTTCCTCTACTGCTTCATCCAAGGTGTTTATAAAGATGTAGAATACTTGCTCTCTTTGTGCAGGTAATGGAGATTTTATTTCAGAGAGGTTTTTTTACCATTGGGGAGTTTACAGTGTCATTGTGTACCTTCAATCTGAAGTGCTGTGTCTGACAGAACTGTGTCATGCAAATATTCCCAGTGTATGTAGATCAATGATCAGTACTAGTATTGAATGGAGCCCTTAATTCTCACTAAAATCAATTCCTGGTTGCCCTAGAACTATGGGTGGTCATTTTGTTGCTGCAATTACTGAAAATGGAAGTGAGAAGCCCTACTCTAAATCGCCTAAAATCCACCAGTAGACCCAGATCTGTCTTTTTTTTTAATTTATTTTTTAAATTTCCAAAACAAAAACAAATACAAAAATACAAAATACTTACTAATACACTCTAAACTACAGTGCTCCCCCATACCCACGGGACCCTTTGGAAGAATACTTTTAATACGAACCTCCTTTCCAAAATTGTATTGATTGTTGTTTAGAGGCTTTCCCCTTTCCTTTCACTAATACAAATTCAACAAATCTACCCCAAATAGCATAAAAAATATTTAAACTTATTTCCACTCTTTTCCTCTTAAGTTCAGTAGTCAATTTATCATTTAAAGCAATGTCCCATACTTCATTATACCAATCTTCTAATTTTATATCATTTTTATCTTTCCAGAATCTAGCTATTAATATTCTAGCACTTGTCATAAAATTGGAAATCAATTCCTTTGAGCAATAATCATGTTCTATCTTATCAAAAATTGACAACAAAGCAATTTTAGAATTGAATTTGATATCTTTTCCAAATATATCACATGTTTCCTTAAAACTTAGTTTCCAAAATTTCTGAATCTGTTTGCACTCCCACCACATATGATAATACATGCCAATTTCTTCATCACATTTCCAACAGGCCTTAGAATAGTCTGAATTTATTATATTCAATTTCACTGGAGTCATATACCACCTTAAACTAATTTTAAAAAAAAATTCCATTATTCTTACCGACATTAATCTTAAAACTCTCATCTTCCAAATTTTTGTCCAATCCTCGGTTTTAATTTCTGTCTTTAAATCATTTTCCCAAATTGATTTCAAACCATCTGTTTCTGTCTCTTTTTCCTCTTGTTCCAAAATTAGATTATAAATTCTATTTACTACTCCCTTCCTCAAAGCATCTTTCTGCATGTCTTCATGTGATGATAGAAATTGTTCGTACTTAGTACATTGTCTACATTTGCCATTAGTTTTCAACCATTCATTTGTCCAACTATCTAATTGGATATAATTATACCATGATACTTTATTAGTTTGAAGTTTAACTATAATCTGATCCTTCAATCTCATTTTAATCATCCAATCCTTCAATCTGGCAACTTTTTTATCCTTAAACAAGTCAGCTAAACCCTTCACGTTTGCTGGGAAATTTTCTATTTCGGTCACTAATTTTAGTGGTGAAGTAAAGGGACATAACTTCTTTTTATTTCTGTTCCAAATATTTAACATGTTTCTTAAAAAAGGGTTGTTCACCTGATTTATTGTATTTCTTTTTACTACATTAAACAAATATTTTTCAATATTCCCATTAATTTCTGAGGATTCCATATCACACCAAATTAACCTGCCTTTGTTGTATATAATATCTCCAATAAATCTTAACTGATTCTCTATATAATAATTTTTTATATTAGGAATATCTAAACCTCCAATTTTTTTTAGCCTTATACCAATATCTTTTATTTATTCTTGATTTTTTACCTTGATTACAAAATCCATTAATTAATCCCTGCCAATACTTAAAATCTTCTTCTTCTAATTGAATTGGGAGCATCCTGAACAAAAAAGTAATTTTTGGTAATATTTTCATTTTGATCATGGCGATTCTCCCAAACCACGATAATTTCAATTTAGAATACTCCTGCAATTTATCTTTAATATCACTTTTTAATTTATTAAAGTTTTGCTCCTTTAATTTTTGAGTTTAACTATATTTATACCTAAATATTTAATATAATTACACATTTTAAAACCATATTTATTTACAAACAGTTCTTGTTCATATCTGTTATAATTAAACATCATTATTTGTGGTTTTTGCCAATTAATAGTTATTCCTGTTATTTCCCCAAATTTTTCTAAATGATTTTTAATAATATCCATACTTTCTAATGGGTTTTTAATGGTCAATAATGAGTCATCAGCAAATAAATTAATCTTAATTGTATCATTTTTACCTATTCCTTTAATTAAATCATCATTTCTTATTGCATTAGCTAACAGTTCTATAACCATACAAAACAATATTGGTGAAAGTGGACAGCCTTGTCTTGTACCTCGGCCTAGAAAAATCCGCTCTGTTAAACCATCATGAACTATTACTTCTGAAGCATTATCTGAATATAATTGATCTATAACCCCTATAAATCTTCTGCCAAATCCCCAACCCTTTATAAGCAGCTTTAATGTTGGCCATTCCACACAATCAAAGGCCTTAAATATATCTAGTGATAAAACAATTGCCTTTGTTTTTTCCTTTTCTACCTCATATATAATATTCAAAACTCGCCTAGTTAAATTATCCATTTGTCTTCCCTTTATAAAACCACATTGATCCTCTTCAATATAATTTGCTATAAATCTATTTAATCTATTTGCTAGTATAGCAGTAAAAATCTTAGCATCTTGATTTATTAGAGATATAGGCCTATAAGATCCCGGATCTGTTAGATCCTTGTTGGGTTTTGGGATAAGAATCGTTAATGAATGTTTCCAAGAAAGTGGCATTGTCTCTCCTTCCAATATTTTATTATAAAACATTTTTAGCTTAGGTATCAAAATGGAACTAAAATGTTTATAATATTCTGGACCCAGTCCATCAGGGCCTGGTGTTTTACCATTTCTCAGTTTATTAATAACTTCAGCAATTTCTTCTTCTTTAATCTCTTCTTCTAATATTCTTTTATCACATTCCAATAATTTAGTTTTTAAATTCTAATTTATATAGTTTTCTATATTCTCTTTCAGTACATTATTTCCTTTATATAATCTCTGATAAAATTCTTGAAAAATCTTCAATTTATCTTTCATTATATTACACCTCTTACCTGTTTTATCTTTAATTACCCCAATCATATTTTTTAATCTTCTATTTTTGCACATTTTAGCTAATAATTTTGAATTTTTATTGCTAAATTCAAAAAATTCCTCTTTATATACATCAAATCTCTCTGAACTTTCTCTATCTCCAAGTTTTCTAGTTCCTTTCTCTTTGCCTGAATTTCTGCCAATATCCTTCTATCTCTTTCTAAAAAAAACTTGCTTTCCAAATTTCTCAAGTCTTCTTCCAACTTTTTCACGTTTTTCTCCTTAATTTTTTTTTCAGTTTACAGGATTCCCTTATTGTAATTCCTCTTGAAATTGCTTTCATCGTGTCCCACAACAGGCCTAATTTTGTACCTCCTGCTTCATTTATTGTCCAAAATTCTAACCATTCTTTCTTTATGTTTTCTATTACCTCTGGGTACTGGAAAATGTAAATATCCATTCTCCATCTTTTAGAGTCTTGATAATCTTTTTTAATCTCTATCTCCATTGACATCAAAGCATGATCTGTTATTTTTATGGAATTGATCTCAGTATTAACTATCTTAGGAATTAAATCTTGAGATGTGAATATAAAATCTATTCTGGAGTAACTATTATATACTGCTGAAAAATAAGTATATCTTCTTTCATCACCTTTCATTACCCTCCAGATATCCTTCAAGTGATTATTTTTTACCTTCTTGCTCAATATTGTGTTTCTTTGAAGAACATCATTCCGGTTATAAAAAATTTTATCCTTTGTCTTATCCATAACCATATTAAAATCCCCTGCCATAATAACATAACCCTTCTTTACCGTCTCCATTTCTTTAATAACCGTGTCGTAAAAATCTCCTTCTTTATTATTAGATGTGTACACATTAACCAAAGTATATTCTTCCAAACCCATTTTACCCTGTATTATTATAAATCTACCATTACAATCTTTTACTACCTGTTTCACTATAAATTCACAATTTTTAGAAATTATGATTGCCACACCTCTAGATTTAGACATTCCAAAGTTTTTTTTTCATAAATATCTATATTATTCATCTTAAGTTAGTTGACTCCATCTTCTGACTGATGAGTCTCTTGCAGAAAGGCAATGTCCACCTTATTTTTCTTCAACAATACTTCTATTCTTCTTCTTTTCACTATTGATCCCAGGCCTTTCACGTTTAAAGTAGCTAGTCTTATTCTCTTACCCATTTGAGTTCAAGATCTCTCCTCCTAACAGGCCCCGTGTGCAACCCCTCCCCCCAACAAACTAACAAAAATGCACTAAAAATTAATCTCAACATTACCCAAACATACAGTATTTTATCCCTAACAACCCTCTGAACATTTATCTTTTTTCCCACCCCACCATATTCCCCCGCCATAACCGGCGGAACTGCAACCAGAACCTCACCTCTGCTCTTTTTATTAAATTTTCACATTTCTTCTTAATATTTGATAACATTGAGGCCCCCTTCTCCACCCCTCTCTCCCCTATAATTATTAGTAAAAAAATAATTAAAATCCAAAATTATTAGTAATTTTAGTTTTATTATTACTTTTGCTATCTAATATTAATATAATTAGTGTAGTTATTACTAAAAACTAGAAAAAATAAAGAGAAAAAAATTGATATAAATGAATGACGGAAAGAGAGAAGAAAAATAAAAGTAAAAAAAAATTAAAAGACTTGGAAGGAGGGGAGACAATAGTTGGTCCATCTTCTAGCCCTTCAGGAATTTGGTCCTTTCTGCTTCAACCTTCTGGTTTTTTTTTTTTTTGCTTGAAGTCGGGGTTAACTCCTGATCTCCCTCTTCCTCCTTCCAGAGTTTCCACGCCTTCAACAGGTCTTTACCTTCTTCACATGAGTGGATTTTAAACAGAACCTGGTCTTTCCAAATTTTCAAAAAAACAGGATGACCCCATTGGTATTTAAGATTATTTTTGATCAGTATTGCTGTAACAGGCTTCATAGATTTTCTCCAATTCAAAGAATCACTGCTTAAATCTTGGAAAATCTGCAGCTTAGTGCCCCTGTAGACCAGCTGGTCTTGTTTTTGTTTAATTTCTCTCATAAATTGTTCTTTCTTTGTATAATTAAAAAACTTCACCACCACTGGTCTTATTCTTGGGCTTTTAGGATTACCAACAAAATGAGCTCTTTCTATGTCCTGTTCATCCAAGTGTTCTGTACCCATTATGGAGTTAACCCAAGTTATAATCTCTTTTTTGAGGTCTTGTCCATGTTGCAATTGAAAATTCATTATTTTAATGTTGGACCTTCTGGAATTGTCTTCCAGATAAATCAGCTTTTTGTTTGTTTCCCTGATTCTCTCATCCAAGCTGCTTATTCTGATTTCATTTGCTTCTGCCCTGTCTCCCAGTTCTTTAACTTTCTATTTGACCATTTTCACTCCTGTGTCATTCCTGGAACTTGATCTTGAAGTTTTTTAATGTTCATTTCAATAGACTTGGCTCGTGTCGCTGCTTGCTCAAACTCCTGACTCATTTTACAGGACATGTCCTTCACAATCCGTGTCAGTTCGTCCATTGCTTCCTGGTTATCTACAGCTTGGGCTGGTGGGACTACCGCCTACTCCCTCCTCAAGCGCTACAGGCTGCGATCCGACGGTTTGTCAGAAGTTTTATCTAAAGCTTTATCTCTTGTCCAAGCAGGAATTTTAACAGCCTTATCCTTCTTCTTTGGCATAGAGAAGAATAATTAGGAGTGAATATTGTTGTTGGGAGCTTTCTTTAGAAGCAGGGCTCTAATAAATTCTAACAGCTTATCAGACTCAAAAACGAAAGCAGTATTCCACTCTATAACAACACAGTTGTTAAAGAGTCTAACTAGCTGTACACATTCTTTATCTTTCCCTCCGAAGGTTTATGCAGAAAAAAGCAGTCTTCAGAAGGAAGAAATGCATTTTAAAAGTTCTTTACCATATCGGCAACGCGGAGGTTTAGTTCTCAGCTGCTCATCCCTCCCAAGCGAAAGTGACATCCTCCGACCCAGATCTGTCTTGTAATTATGTCTTCCCCTATCCAATGGCTTGCTTTGAGATAGACAGGAGAATTAAAATGGAATTGTCCATTCTTAATTCTTAACTGCAATTTTGGCATTAGTCTTATAGCTACTTACATTTTGGTAAACCCATTGTATACAATGGGACTTATTTCTGAGTAAATTTCATTTAGGAACTTGCATGTGACATTTGATCTATATTGCAACAGATAAAGAAACCAAAGAGCAAATATTTGAGAACCTAAAAATAACAAAAATCAAAGGGCAAACTTTGAGAAAGTAAAAATAAGTAAAATGGCAAAATATAGTGAGGAAAGTGAGAGTCAGCCTCGGGAAGGGCACTTTCTCAGTGTCAAACTCAGATGCCCTTTATTAGAGAGAGGAACACAACTGAGAAAGTCAGTAGACAACCAGGAGCAATGGAATCAATACTGACAAGCCAAGAAGGCTTGACTTTCCATTGGACTGGAACTGTCTACTCAGAAATGATCAGCAGTAAGGAGGTATGAAGACAAAGAGGTAAAAAATGGAATAAAAATGTAGGGTTCCAACTCCCTGGTCTTCCATTTAAGTGTTGGGAGGGAAATGTATCCTGGAATAACATGGCTGTGGGAGCGGGAATGGAACACTAGCACAGCTGCATCCTGGAATTGAAAGTTGGGAGTCCCCTGTGTGCACACACTTCATTGGAAGATAGACACACTAGACAAGGAGAAGTGAGCCATGGCATGTCAGATCGGTTTTTCTCTGTGTGTTGTCATTGTCACTGCATCACAGAAAGAAATGCAGCTAAAGAGTTGATACCCATTCACACTTCTGGGGAGGGCAAGAGAGCAGAGAACAGCATGACCCCTTTGTGCCAGCTACTCCTGCTTTCTTGTGCTGCTGTCAGTTTCCATCAAGTTGAGCTCTTAAATATGAAGGAAGCTGGGTTTCCTTCCAAATAGGACACTTATATTTCCTACCTTTTCAGCTATATGGAAAGGGGGGGGGGTTGGAATGAGTTGTGCTGAAAGAAGGATCTTCCATATCACTGCAGAAAAAACTGGAGCTGGATTGTGCACATATTACACGTCTTGCAAGGTTTTCAAACACATAATTGATGAAACATCCATTCCTGGGGGACTCTTCCTCTAAGTCTGCAGCTTTAAAATGCTCTATCTCCAGCAAGGGCATTTGCATCAACAAGGCATAACAGCATTGTCCTGAATCAAATGACATGGATTCCCTGCGCTAACCTTCTCCAGCCTGGTGCCTGCCTCATATGTTGTGAATTGCATGGCTCATCATCCCCAGTCACAATGACTTGCAGGGTTGTAAAACACCTGAAGGGTACTGGATTGGGGAAAGATTCCATAGGGTTTGCAAGAGGATTTGGGGCAGATTAAATGGGATATAATCCCAGGCTATCAGGCTTCTTAAATGCAATGCATAAAACAAGAGCATGTCCTAGAATCAGAAATGAGAAACGTTAACTGCTTTAGACTACGGAATCCCATAGACAACATGGCAGTTCTGAGAGCACTGGTCCAAAAAATAATTTTTCTCAGCTTTGCCTAGACTGCCCTTCCTTCAGCTGCTACCACCTTGACTGCACAAGGCAAACTCCATGAGATACCAGAGCTGCCTTTCAGAAACTACTCTGCTCTTAAGAATTGGGCCATGAAACACCAGGATTTGCCACTTTGACAGGAGCACAGAATAGCTGTCCAAAAAGACGTAGGATGCATTGCAGCCTATTAAAATAGTATGAAATGATATTGTATGTTGTTGTTGTTTTGCATTATAGGATTTGGTGTTCATTGTTTTGTCCTTGAAAAAAGTCCAGAAACCAAGTTGGCCAAAGACATAGATCAGACAGGCTGACATTATCTGTGCACGTTTTCATTGATTCTGTGGCTACAGCTAACACCAGCCTAAAGCATGTTCATAATCCAATCCTCCATACCTGTCTTCTTAGGGAGAAAGTTTATTGTTCTCAATGAAGCTCCCAGATAAGTGTATCTGAGAGGGTGGCGTGGGACACTTGGAATTTCCAAAGCAGCCCACAGCTTTTGCTAACTTGCTGCAGATGGCAGCATTCCTTCCTGCAAAGAATGCAGTGCCAGAACATATAGAGTTGGCATGAAACTGAGAAGCTGCCCTGGCAGAGAAGTGACTGCAACATTTTTGGGGAGATTTGAGCCTGACTGTGGCGTATAGCTTTTACCCCCAAAGATGACTCTTGTGGGCATGTTGCTTGACCTGACTGAGTGAAAATTCATTGGCTCGCACACCCTTTTGTGTTTTGTTCTAGGAGTTTATTGGCATCATTTTTTCACTAAGCCAACTTCTTTAGAAACACTTTCATGGCTTGGCTATTTATAGCCTGTGGCAGTTGCCCAATGAAATCAAGCTCCTTTCTCCAGACAGAAATTCAATCAAGGCTGGAATAAATTACGAAGGAATTTATTTTCAAATTGGCACTGGGGCACAGACTTACAAATTAAGCTGTTCACTTGTAATGCTCCAGCTTTTTGTGCTTCATAAAAAAGCCTTCGTGCAGCGTACACAAAGCCTGCAGAGGCTTTCAGAACCCCTTGAGGAGAGCCGGCTGAAAGCACAGTGCAGGAAGAACATTGTTTTCTGTCAACAAGCATTGTGTAAGCTGCCTGCATTGAAGTCTATAAATGTTGCACTATACCAAATGAATAGCAAGCTGATAAAGAGCCAAGGACTGTATTTGTAGACATCATGGGAAACATGCACCTTCAAGAGAAAGAACTGCACGAGAAACTGTTTCATGAGTTCATAGGGAAGTTCACATTCAGTGCAGGGTCAAGTTAGATGCCTGTCTGCAGAACAGTCTGGCTGATGAGGGATTTATAGTCCCAACACTTCTATCTTGGAAGCAGGAGTTGGCACTTGCTAAGGTTTGCACCCTAAGTGGAGGCTTGAGACCAATCCTGTAAATGCCGTGATCCTGAGCGTTCTCCTTGCTTCATGGCCTGCTCATCACCCGTGATGGTGGTGAACAAGAATCTAGAGCAAAAAAACTCTGTTTGACTTGCACATTCCCTGTGTTTGAGGATCAGAGGAAGAAGGTGAGCATATAGACAATGGCAAAAGAAAAAGGGGCCCAAGGCCGGACAAG